>NGZP02000002.1:0-2400000 GCA_004353285.2 Xylaria grammica | reverse complement strand
CGGCCTACATGTACTAATAGCGTTGCTGAACGAAGTACATAACCACCTAATCTACCTTTCATACATTAGTTAGATACTTGACTTAAGTCTGTAAGTACCTAGGTTAGGTAGGTAGCGTTAACTTGTCTATGGGCCAAAGGGGCACGCGGGTGGGGTCATAGATTAGGTACCTCGGTAGGTACCCAAGGTAGCTTTTTGATAAAACTTTTGAAGCCGACAAGAATATGCACAATACCTCTAATATTCGAATCACCTCAATTGCTGCGATTACCGCGCACGACCTATCCACTCTCACTCAGTGCCGTGTCAAATATCCCAAGATGACATGTTTTGAATACATAGTACTTATCGGCCTACCCATGCAGTTTTGTGCCTCTTAATCGAATTGAAAGGCTTCCATACTTAATGGTGGTGGTGTCGGGCGGTGCCATTTGTGGTAGGTCTGCTAAAATTCCACTTTGAGCTCCACGGGTTTGATGCTCTTTTTAGAAAAACGACTATCCAAGCGCATTTATTCGCTAGCTCCGTTAGGTACATCAAGTTCATCATTTGTTGGTCTCATGCGTCTAACCTATAGGAAACAAGATGAACAGCCTCTCCCAAGTGTCTGGCTCCTCTTTTAACCTACACTATCCCCAGACTTGGTTGGATACCGGCTCAAGATCCCCGTGAATCATTTGAATGCCTCTCATTGTATATAAACATACCGCTAGCGGCCATAAAGCTCAGCAATCCGAAATTAGTAACGCGATTACCTATATCAGTTGTCGGACGACAAATGCCATCCTAGAATATGGTCCAGGGGTTCCAGCCAACACTCACGCCCTTGGCTGCGTATATGAACGCAAGAGACAAGACCTGGGTGAGCCCCGTGAAAACGATCAAGGACCAGTATTCGCCATTGGTGGCCGCGACGATGTTGCCGGCAATGGGAATGCCAATAAGACAGGCGACGGAAACGATGGTATAGCAGGTAGCGTAGTACCTGCCGTAATTCTGGGTGTGGCATAGTTTGCTCACACAGACGGGCGTGATGGAGATGTTGTTACCGGTGGCAAACCCAAAAAGGATGGCAAAGATCACGAGGCCGGGGGTCGTGTTGCCGAACGGCAGCCACACCACATAGCACGCAAAGATGGTAACGCCAACAGAAATCATGTTCGAGTTGAAGTGTCCAATCTTATCGCCGTACCACCCGGGAATGGCCCGGCCAATCACAGATGCCCCGTTCAAAATCGGCAGTAATTGGAAGGCAAATGACTCATCGAAGCCACTGGAGAGAGCATAACTCGAGATGTACGTCAGCGGGATGAAAAGCCCAAACTCGAGGAGGAAGACGCCAATGGTAAGAAGCAAGAACGCCTTGTCCTTGAGGATACGAAAATCCGGATGGGCGCTAATGTTCTTGGGTGCAGGGAGCCGTTTCTTCAAGAGGAGATTAGAAACGATGAGCAACCCCAGGCACAGGAAACCAAGGGCCCGAATAGCCCAACCCCAACCCACACGGACAAACAACGCCTGGAGCATTAGTGGGAAAACGACACCGCCGATACCGCCTCCAGTGCTAGCTATACCGGAAGCAAGCCCGCGGCGGGCGCGGAAGAAGTGGCCTATGGCTGTGATGCAAGGAGTGAAAAGTAGCGAGGTTCCTACCCCGTTCAGAAGCCCAAAGGTCAAAATGAAGTGCCAATACTCTATTCGACACGAATTAACGAGTGGCTCTTGAGATCTACCGAAGAAGCGAATACTGCTTACCTGTGCATACACTAGTGATCATGATGCTAGCTACGACAGCGATACTGCCTGGCCCGATGAGCCATCGAGGACCGTATTTGTCAAAAAGTGGCCCAATATAAATGCCGCAAAAGAAGGTCAACGCCGTATATAAGCTAAAGATCCAGCCCACTGTACCCTCACTGTAGCCTGAAAGCTGATGCATCGATACATACGTCTGGAAGGTCGCGACGGTGTTCAGAACTCCCAAGGCGGCAACCAAGCCACACCACGAGCCAAATACCACAAGCCATGCCTCTAATCCCCCTTCAGGGTAGGTTTCGTCGCCTAGGAGGGTCACCGCACGGCCGGATTCCTCATCGCCCTTTTCGTTTTCCGATAGGGGTCCGTCATTTTGGATGACAAACATCTGGGGACTTGGGTTTGTGTTGAAGTCGGCATCTTGTTTTTCAGAAAAGCACGTGTCTTGGGTATGATTGGGCACGCTCGGAGCATCATGTTGCAATGGATGTATGACTTTATCTTGCTCCCCCATCTCGATTATTTAACCGGCGTAAATTCTTTTTTCTCTGTCTTGGGGGGAACAAAAACCAACACATGTATTGCTGTTTTAAATTCTCCAGGCAAGCCTTGTCGAACTTAGACTATGCTCGTCAGATAGTACAGCCCATAGCACAATGTTCCTCCAAATTGAGTTGAATTTTCGAGACAATTGCAACCACCGGGCGGTTAAAGAATACAGCGGCCCTTTAATTGCCGGCTCGGGGACGCTTGTGGTTGACCATGGATCTGACCGTAGTCGGAATTAGACCATTGGTGGCAAGACTCATATCTCCATGCCCCCCACCACCTAGCCCACTTAGAAAAATCGGAAGCGGCAGAGGCACCATTTTTCATAAGTATTACGTTTGGGAAGTACTGCATTTCGGCGTACATGTCGGACGCGGCGGTCAAGCAGAACCAATCAACCAAAATTCGTCAGCAGGATTCAAGGCCGAGGCCGACATAACAGTCGCATTAGGTAGGTAGGTACAAAAATATTAGAGCTTGCCGAGCAAAACTGGAGCCCATGGGTGCAGCGGTGGGAGCCGGTCAAACCGCCGTAAACCGCCTGTTTTAGACAGCCTAGCCGGCCATAATAAGAGATTTGGGATTTAAACAGATTAGACTAAACCTCTCGTTTTCCCGAAATCTATACAAGAGTTCATTAGTGTGTATACGGGCCGCCTGCTTCAAGCCGCAACACATATATAACGTTGGGAAGATCAATATTCGCGAACATCTTACAGGTAAGCAAAAAAAATTCTTAGAAAGTAGTTACTCATATCAGCGGAAGGTGCCGGTCCTTAGTTGCCGGGGCAATTGATCGCTCGGGCAAGGTCATGAATAATGCGAGAATGCCATATTACTGCTTTGTTTCGGTTTACTCGTCTTCGTCCTCTACCTCCTCCATAGTTACACGGCGAGGTTGAGCTGTGGATGTTGTTCCAGTGTCCGTCTCGGGCGCGGTTTTCAGATAGCCTTCTTTCTCTAAGCGGTCCGCTTCTTCTGGCTCCATTAGGCCGCCGCGGCCCTTGCTCTTGTCTAGTTTCGTTCGGACGGCGCTGGGCACGAATGCGCTGACAGCTTCCTTTTGCAAATCACGAACCGCTGGCTTAGCCTCGTATACTGTCTTTGCTTCAATCGGGGCGGGCGTCGCTTCTTGCGGATGCGATGGTCGTCCAGCTCGGTCACCTAACGGTGTATCATTTGCATTCCTCGCAGCCCTGCGCTTCGCATACCACTCGTCTAAGACCTCTTTCGGTATAGGAGGGGGTGTGTCTCGGGGCATCGGTATGGATTTTACATCATCGGGCACATCGTCGTCGCTACTTGAGGCGTCTTCACGGCCTCTTCTCCGCTTGCCGAGTACTCTAGGGTCTTGTCCATCGGGCCTTGGCCCACTGCGGCCGAAGGACGGGGCTCTATCGCCTAACGCTTCCCTCGCCTTAAGTACCGCTTTGTGGTCGCGCTCTAGGCCCTCTAGTACGGCTTGTTCATGCGAAGTGAGTTTCCCGCCGCTTGATGTTATTTGTTTTAGATCGTCAATTTGTTTTTGGAGCCTTTCGGGATTTCGCTTCGCAAGTTTCTCGTTCCGGCGCGAGGTGGCCTCAGCTTTGCCTGTGGAATAGATGTGAGTAATTCTGTGGTGAACATGGCTTCACAATGGATGTATGTACCTTTCTTGATTGCTTTGGCTTTATCAGCTTTGCGCTGGGCCTGGACAGGGTTGAAATTGCGCTCTTTGGGCATCTTCGAGAACTATAGGTAAGGTGTAGAATAAAAGAGCAAAGAGAGGAATACCAAGCGACGGTTGTTGCCAATCGAGGCTCCGAAGGTTGCTCAGGCTGGGAGAGATGGATTTCCGCGTTGCCCAGTTGAATCTGAAATCTTGCGTCACACCCCTATCAGACAGGTCTTAGACATCTACCTAGGTACTAGTACTTATGTAGTCTAGAACTACATGTAGTAGAGTGGTATGGGTACCTAGGTAGGTGATAGGTAGCGACACATACCCGTCTCCACAGTATTTAAATCTCTTCAGCACTGTACCTAATCTACCATTCAAGAAGATACCTACTTATAGATAGGTGTGTCGCCCAGGTGTGCTTACCTAACTGCGGGTGTAATTAGCATACCGTGCGTAGATACAAGTATATGTGCACTGTGGGGATTCCCCGCGATCCGCGCCGTGTTTCAGACTCGAAAGTACATAGTACCTACTACCTACTACCCCCTAGTACGGTAGGTACTTACAGATAGGGCTATTGCTGCTGGGGTGACGACGGTGTTGACAAGCTGAACAATCGACCCCGCCAAATGCCGATGCCATTACCACCGGAATGTCGATGCCAGTCTTGAAATAACCTATGCCAATGCCCCCAAATCGTGCCTTATTACCTTATTACTCCTCCACTCCGTCCTACCTAAGCAGCAAACAACCTGGAAAGCATACTCACTTTGTTCTATACTTTATTCTGCTTATATGTCGTGAACTGCCGTCTAGAAACTCCAGGACTCTAGCGATCCCCCGCATCACGCATCACGCATCATCCCCATCCCGCGCTTTCGGGGACGCATTGAGGTGTATTTCTATATCTGCCTCTCTCCATCCCACTTTGCGCATTTGCCACCGGCCGCTCGCATTTGCGTCGGCCATTCTCGTTAGGCTGCGCATGCGGCCAGGGCGCCAGTCCTCTGTGACTATCCCGTCATCTACTTGCCACGACTCAAGGCCGTAATCCCGAGTCTTGCATCTGAACATCCTTCCGCGAGACAGCCAATTCGTAGCGCCTAGCATGGCTAGCTTCATCTCAAACATGTTTCCCTCATCGCAGAGTTCCAGAGACCCCGGGCCCGCAGGCGAGGAACGCCCAGGCACACCGGCCAAAAACACCTTCGTTGACCCCGTTTCCACGCCAAAAGGTAGTCCAAGCAAGAGAACGATACCCCCCGGTGCCAACGAGATTCATACTGCTTTCGATAATGCTCTGAAGCTTAACGCGAGCGCCCTCGAAAGCCCAATCAAGCTCAGGCCCATGAGCAGTGGCAGTCCGCTGTCGCCTACAAAAAGCAACATACAACCCGCCGAAGATCCTTTCTTCTCGGCTGTCCCTGGTGTTGATAGCAGCATTATACACAAAACCGGGCAGTCGCCTGGTACTCCGGTCAAAAAGCAGGGGCAAGAGAATACGCCGCCTTCGCGATCGCGGATTCCTATGCTGAACCCTAACCAAGCCGCCTTGGCTCGCCACGAATTATATCAACCTCGAGATAGTAGGCCTCACACACCAACTACCAAGAAGTTCAACACTGCTCGTGGCTTGACCCCAGAAGAGCTCGAGATCTTAAAAAAACCCTCTGTCCGTCGCCTTGTCAATGTTACTCAGCTCTGTAAGAGATCATCACTCTAACTCCCTTTCCACCCCTTCGAGGCTAACGTCACCCAAGACTTCTTAGACTACTACTTCGATCTTCTTACTTATGTCAGCTCTAGACAAAATCGACTGAGCGCCTTTAAATCCGAGGTTCCAGCTCCGCCTGAGACAGAGCAGGAGGAATACGACAGCATGTGGCAGAAGTACGCGGGGAGGGAGCGTGCAGCTCTGCGCAAGCGTCGAATACGGCTCCGGCACGGTGACTTTCAGATCCTTACGCAGGTCGGTCAAGGAGGCTATGGCCAGGTGTTCCTCGCGCAGAAGAAAGACACCAGGGAAGTATGCGCGTTGAAGGTCATGAATAAAAAACTTCTCTTCAAGTTAGATGAGATCCGCCACGTACTGACGGAGCGCGATATCCTAACGACTGCCAACAGTGAGTGGTTGGTCCGGCTTCTATACTCATTCCAAGACGACAAGAGTATCTATCTTGCCATGGAATACGTCCCTGGTGGAGATTTCCGAACACTTCTTAACAACACAGGGGTGCTTTCCAATCGCCATGCTCGCTTCTATATTGCCGAGATGTTCTGTTCCGTCGACGCTCTCCACAAGCTTGGCTATATTCATCGTGACTTGAAACCCGAAAACTTCCTGGTGGACTCTACGGGACATGTGAAGTTGACCGATTTCGGTCTGGCTGCTGGCAATGTCGCGTCGTCCAAGATCAACTCGATGCGCATCCGACTGGAAAAGGCATCCGAAACCCAGGTCCCTTTTGGCAAGGCTATGGATCAAAGGACTGTAGCTGAGCGCCGTGAGGGATATCAGACGATGCGCGAAAATGATGTCAATTATGCCAAGTCTATAGTAGGATCTCCTGACTACATGGCTCCCGAAGTCCTCCGAGGCGAGGAATACGACTTCACCGTGGATTATTGGAGTTTGGGGTGCATGTTATTTGAGGCTCTGACCGGGTTCCCGCCATTTGCGGGCTCCACGGCTGACGAGACCTGGCGGAACTTGAAGCACTGGAGAGAAGTACTTAAGCGTCCCGTCTGGGAAGATCCAAGTTACTTCCTCAGTAATCGCACCTGGAACTTCATCACAACGTAAGTTAATACACCGGTATGTCTTGTGACGTGGCGGAGTTGACCAAGTTTTAGGTGTATCAATTCGCGGTCTAAGCGTTTTTCGAACATTCAAGACATTTACGGGCATCAGTACTTCTCCGAGGTTGATTGGCAGACTTTGCGACAATCCAAAGCCCCCTTCGTTCCTGAGCTTGACTCCGAGACTGATGCGGGATATTTCGATGACTTTAGCAATGAGGCTGATATGGCCAAGTATAAAGAGGTCCACGACAAACAACAGGCCCTGGAGAGCATGGCCGATCGTGAAGAGCAGATGAGCAAGGGTCTTTTCGTGGGCTTCACCTTTCGTCATCGCAAGAACACTGAGGACGGCACCCCGCGTAAACGAATTCAAACGGATGGGGGCTTCGGTACAATGCTCTAGGTTTAAGCGTTCTAGAGAGAGCGGATGCTTCTTTTCCTTGGAAGATGCTAGTTTGTGCTGTCCTAGGCATGAATTAGTATATTGACTTTTGGCAGCATTTTTTTGGTGACGAGGGTCTGCCATACTCCTGTCTGCAACGGAGAAATGTCAAGATGCAGCCATAAATCAGGCTACGATAATAACATTGCGTATTCATTGTTAGCAGCTGTCCATCCTTTTCGAGGAAACGGATGGCCTCCGAGAGCGGCGCTCTTGTAGCTTGCGCATAGTGTTTGGGAGTTTAGGTGGGTCGGGAATGGCAGCATCACGAGAAGGATATGAGACTAATTGTTACCCGCCGGGTAGGGTGACAGCCATTGTATAACAGTGTTGTATTAGGCTGCTTCTTAGAAGGAGATACGTGTTTTGATCAATATGGCGCATTCGATTCCCGTAAAGTATGCCGGAAGGAATTACTACTGCGATTGGCGGGGAAACGACCATTACCACTGTTTGGCCAAGGGCCTTCCTTAGTCAATATCCAGAGCAAGATCCTTAATTTTGAGTCTACTCTTTCGTGAGGACAAACAGGTCAAGATAGTCTGATGCCACTAGGTAGTTCTTGTTTACTACAGCACTGCCCGAGCACTCGACATCTTGAGCGACATCATACACACCCATGCGCCATCACGGACTAACCCATGACCGACGGCCGCGTCTAGCTAGGGTTAAGATATAGGCGGTGTGGTTGATCTCCTAGTCGACGCTGAGCTGAAATTCATAATCTAGTCGGTATGACGACTATTTTTATTGGGCCCTAGGCATTTTTGCCTTTTTATTGCTGGGCGCCTGCATATATAATTCACCACATGAAGCTTTCTGCCCTGGACGCGTGTGCCGGGATACATCTTGCGCAGCCAAATTAACCCCTCGATTCTGCCCCTCGGTCCCGGGCTGGTCTTGGAATTCCCCTTTCGGGGTCAGCATGATTGCTCTGTCGATCGTTGATTGGCTCTGTGACGATTCGTAGGTCAGCTCCCGGAACTCCCCAACATCGATCCCCGCATAGCATGACGCTTCAACCTTACACGACGGCTTCACAGATGAAGCTCGGCTCATCTAAGCCACGCCACCACCGACAATCCTGCAACCGAAAGAGTCATAGATGTCTTCGTTCTCGGTCAGGCTACGCCGTGGGCTAGTGGGAATAAGACGATGGGCTGGTGTCTCACTACCACCACTACTACTACTACTATGAATATCACAGGGTCTGACAACGGCCTCGTGCTGGTCTCCGGTAAATGAGAACATATGTTGTACCACCCAGGAATAACATACTGAAATTCCGGCAGCTCTAATTTAGTACGGCCCCCATCCCGTCTACGTGGCAATGGTTGTGAAACCTGTCTTTAGTTGGTCAGCCTTCGAACTTTGTTCCCTTCCTTGCTTGTGCGCCGAGTCTACTCACAAGACACACGGCTCCATATCCGCAAGTACGCACTTCTTTTCCTCTTTTCTTTGTCCTGGGGACGCGCGGCTCAACCAGAGATGAAGCAATTACACGTTTTCTATACGCCACAGTTTACAACCTCGTCCCTTGCTTGCCGCTCACCTGATTAAGGCTGTACACCAAACACTTCACTGGTGTGTCGTCAAACTAACCCCGTACCAAAAAAAAAAAACTCTGTGTAAGTTCCCTCAGCCGGGCTAAGGGTGGTTTCCATGGCGGCCGGTTCAATCAAGGGCTATGCTGCCAAGGCCAATAGCAACAGCCCGAGCCCTACGTCTGTTTACGTATGTAGGCAATGAGCTGCCCTCGCAAGCTTGACCCGGTAAGACGACCCCGTGATATGCGTCTCCTGCGATGACGAGTACACTGCGCAGGCTGGCTGCTGGGGCAAGTAATCCCGACTCTTACCTATTGACACTTGTGTATGCCCCTCCAATATGACCAGCTAAGGACCTTATGAGACGCATATAAGTACGCCCTGCAGTATGGTTCGTCTCTTCCCCGAACACCATCAAACTGTATAGCTAGACATCAACTGAAACATCAGTTGATATTGGTCTATATCTCAGTGTACACCACAACAGCCTCAATACGCGACAATTTTGAAGATGAAATACTCAACCTTCATCGCCGCTACAGTACCCGCTGTTGCCTCGGCGCAGTGGTGGAATGGAGCTCCCGAGTGTGCCGTAAGTCCGCAAGTTTCACACACCTGTTTCCAGCCGTTCATATTAGAACATCAACTAAACGAAATCTCATAATAGCAATCCTGCCTTTCCTCCGCATGGGCTGGGCCCTCGGGTACGACTACGAGTTGGTGGCCTCAGCAGTCCGAATACTGCGACGAAGACAACGGCAGCACCATCGGGGATTGCATCAGCGACGCCTGCAGCGCGACGGCGACAGCATACACCTCATACAGCTCCCTGTCCTCATCTCTGTGCTCGCGATACGAATCATGCACCAGCGCCGGCAGCACCGGCGTACAGACGATCACCTACTCCGCCGGTCCCGTCACATGGGCCACTCCCGGTGGCTGGGGAGGCAAGCTCTTCCCCAGCGGGCACGGGCCCGGAAACGGAGCCGACGGTGCCGGCCAATGGGGCGGCCCTAATGGCACTGACTACAGCCAGTACTGGTCCGACTGGGCGTCGGCGTATAGCGGGTCGAAGACGTGGTCCGGCGGTGTCGTCACGGTAACGGGGTGTGCGTTCGACGGCTCGCCCTGGTTTGTCGGGCCCAACTGCGGCTGGAACGGCCTCGGCGGCTTCAACGGCTTCGTGGGCTGGGGTTCCGGCTGGAGCTGGGGCCCAACGCAGACGCAAACCGTCACTGTTACTACGACTGACGGGAGTGGCCAGCAGACTACGGAGACCGGCGTCGGCACCGTCGCCGTCGCCATCAGTGGCACGCTGACAACCTCCTCTATTATCGGTATCCTTGCCGCTCAGGAGACGGGTGCCGTCAGTAGCTCCACACCTAATGCCGCTCACCGCGTTTCGGGTCCTGGCCCCGAGGGCTCGATCGTCACCGTCTTCCTAGGTCTTGGACTCGGCGCCGTCCTGGCTGTTGCCGGCATGCTATAGATCACAATAACGAAAAAGGACCACACTAATATGTCCGTAACCATTGTCATGTAGCAGTTGTGCGCAGTTGTAGTTGGATGGTGCCCGCTTGAGATGTATTTGCATATTTGGCAGCATAAATGATTAGTACATACAACACCAGTCCTGTCCATGATGGTCTAACAACCACCTAGGTTGGGCCGGCAAGGTTTACATTCGCTGTAATAACGAGCTAAAGGGGTAAAAGGGGGCCCGGCGGAGTTGTAATTATGACAACGGAATAACGAGGATGGCACGTTTCTGGGTATCGCATAAAAAAGTGGCTATATGTACAATAAATTCGCCCAAATGTCCTCATCATGAATTGAAACCCCGTTTTTTCCTTACCAAGACCTCGCACCCATCCCTCACCTAACGGACCATTACTTCGCAAATGAAACCCTCAGAGCTCGCGGTCAAGCTCTTCGAGGCCGAATAGAATACTAGTCCCGACCGACGACACTGAGACAGGGGAAGGCTCATCCCCTCTACTTTGTTCTCTGCTCTTTTCCCTTTGCACCGCACTGTCAATGCTCTCGTATGGCTCGGCATATATCGTGCCTCTCCATCGCTTATGGTCAAATCGCTCGCCGGGTGCTACCGGAGGTAGAACGAGTCTAGGCTGCCCACCCATAGAAGACTCCGCTGTCGTTTCGTGCGGTAGTACACCCCATTGACGTAGCCCATTCGCGGCCTGCCACCCTAAAACCGGCGATTCTACGATCGGTCGACGGGGTTTCGATATCGAGCCGTATCTGCCGAGAGACGGTGTGCTCATATTTGCGTGAGACATGCCGAGGGCTTCCCCCCCGCTAGTTGCGTGTAAGTATAGTTCATCGTGGTCCCCCAATTCTGGCTCGAACTGTATTGTGTCAAAGGACCGCCGAGGACGCGGTGGCGGGTGGATCCTGCCCGTTTCCTCCATATATCCCAGTGTATCGGGCATGACTCCTGATCTCGACTGCGGCCTCGCTCGTGCTCCGGTTTCTGAAGGCGGCGTAGGGGGGAGCGGTCTAGCCGGTGGGCCGCTTGGCGGACCGGCGCGAGCAATGTTTCCACGGCCGATCCCACTTCCAACGACCGCCGGCGGATGGTATGGCGTGGAGAGTTTCCGGCGATGCCAGGCGCGCTCGCCGAGTCCATCGATCGCGGCCGAAGGCGGCGGCGGCGCGACACCATTTGACGACGCCGTGCGTCGGTGCGACGTAAACTGCGTCGAGTATATACTACTCTGGGAATTATTCGGCCCCCATTGCACGGCGGAACTTGCGCCTGCTGCTTGTTTCCCGCCGGACTCGACGGCGGGCGTGTTGGGTATATCAACTGTGAGCCGCAGGTCTTTCTCGTGATCATCTATCCCGCGACTAGCATTACCACCACCATCCTCGTTGTTATCGCGCTCGCGTCTAGCAGTCGTGGCGTTGGTTGTGTCGCTTTCGATGGTGGGACTGGGGAACATCGGGCTTTGAATCGATCGCCGTCCGCGTCGCTCTAGCATGGATTTCACGTGCGCGTCTTGGGCTCGTTTCTTGCGCCTATACACTTGATAGCACAGCAATAAAACCGCGGAGATGATGATCGCGCCGGAGAGACTACCGGTGATTGCAGCAATCGTTGGTGCCGAGACGGGCTTTCTAGGTGCGCCCGGTCCCGCCGAGGCAGGGAGTGCTGTGCTTTCGGTATCGATTGTAGATGACGAAACTGAAGGTCTAATAGTAGTAGGTTGCTGAGCCTGGCTATTCGCGAGAGCCGAGAGGCCGCCGTTCTTGCTACTGTGGGAAGACCCTGCTGATATGAGGCTGTACACGGCAACATTATCGTGCCCTCCGCATGATTGTCTTGGGTCGCCCGAACACGGTATTATGCAATCGTTGGCCGAGAGCTTATGGGCGTCCGTAGATAGCTGAACGCCACATCGACATTCACTAGAGAGTGTTTTAGTCACGATATATAGCAAATATGACGGATCAGGCAGTGGTGGATAATCGGTATAATCAACACACCTTCCATTTCGTAGTCCAGCATACACGTAGATCCCTATCCCATTTTCCGGCGGTACTGCCGAGCCGCAACCTTGTAAGCAACCGTCGATCGTGAGGTTCCCTGGTGCGACTTTATCGGGACATGCATTGTAGTCGTCAGATCCGAACATATGGCCCGCCTCTGTAGATAGTTGGCTATAGCATCCCATCAACATGTACTGGGAATTTCCAGAAATCAGCGGCGGCTCATATAATACCGTCGTCGTGATGGTGATCGTCGACTTTACGGTTTGAGTGGGTGACTCCGCATTCGTCCGTCCCAGGAGCCCACTCCATATCAAAGTCCAAAAACATAACCGTTTCGCACTGAAGTCTAACGAGAACATGGTTTGTGTCGTTGCATCGGCAAGGCTTGTAAGGCGTGACTAGCCGTGATGCGAACGCCAATCGTAGTGCTCCATAGAGCGTGGCTCGGTCTTTTTGTCTCCTAATCGTCTTCGGTCGTGGCTACACAAAGAGGAAGCCATCCTTGATACCCGAACAAAGGTAGGACGGTACGGTAAACTCGAGTGCGGCTTTGAGACCGAATTCGCTCAATTGGAACAGCCATGGCTCCCCAACGGTTATAATTATCCTTCTATCGTGAGGAGAGGAAGAGGGAGCAGACGCGGGGTTACGAGACTGGCTATATCTCTACTAAGTACGCAAGGCAAGACATGTTGAGAATGATTTCGTTAGCAGCTCATAAGGCATCTGGGCGGGGAGGTGGGCAAAAGAAACTGTCGAAGCTTGCGGCTGATAAAGCCCAAAGGCTGATTGATGTGATATTTAGTATTTGGCGTGACTAAGGCGAAGAGAGGCGTTTGATAACGAAACGACATTGTTATCGTAATACGTTGTGCCTCACCAAGAAATAGCAAGGCTACCAATACTGGTACATATTCCTCATCTCCCTATCGCCGGAATAGATTCGACCTCCTTCGTACAGCCCTACCAATAGATGATAGCTTATATGCGAGTCGCCCACAATTTGCCGCTGCGACATCATCATGCGTTCTATACAAGATCACGCAATCGCAGCTCTCTATTTATTATCTACGAGGTTTACATAAAGCCATGCAATGCCTTGCCTATGAGCTTATCCCCGATCTTACCGGCGGTGTAGACTTTATCAGACTTTATCATGATAGCACCCTCTCAGCTCTCATTTGACCTGCCGCTTTAAGTGTCAGCAGGGCTAGATATGAGATAAGAGCAGATATAATCTGGCGACCACGGGTATCTTGAACAGTATATCACTGCCTTCCCTCCTTCTTCTCAGAAGGCTATCTCGATCTACGCGTTCCTCCACCTAACAACATATTAATACCATTGTGGTGGCAGACATCCGTCGCTTCGCCGCAAATGAGCTGGCCAATGGTCGACAAGGGCATGGCAAGAATACTAGATCAAGTCTTGTGATGTCTCACGTGGTCTTGTGCCGTCGGAGCGGACGAACTATCCACGAACGATGCAGAGCATCGCATATTACCTACACCACCGAGCCCCGCAAGCTACTAAGTAGGTAGGTAGTTCAGACGATGAACGCCGCCTCCCTTCCTGCTATTACTGTAGCCTGTAGGTATAGTAGTTGCGCTTGGGTTACGGAGTACTCCGGAAGGATGGAAATTCGACGACGAGTCGCCACAGGAAAGCCGGCGAGAGACGAAGAGGTTGGCCGAGGACGACGATCCCAGAACTTCAGCGTGCCCCCCACAACTCGCGCTTGGACGAAAGAGTGCAGGGATGGGCCCCCACGCGCTATTTCATCGCTTGGTGTATTGGAGTGCGCGCTCCTCAGCTGCAGACATCTACAACTGGAAATTACCACCGAGCGTCGAGCGGCGCCCACGCTCTTCATCCCACTCGCCGGCTTGCCGTCTTCGTGATGCGGATGGCACATGCGGCAGGGGCCAATGCAACTGCGTCTGATGCCCGTCATTGTGCTACGATATAGGTTGTACTATGGTGCTGGATTGTTTTTGTTTTTGGGTCCCCCCACGGCAACTTTCCTGTCCAGGCTTTCAATATCCGGTAAACGAGAGAGCATTCGTCATACATCACCAGCTCGGTTGAAGGAAGAATTTGGTTGAAAAAACAAGCCCGCTACTGTAGGCTTCGCCGGGGATTCAGCCTATAGTCTAATAATACTTCTGAAGGGCCCTAGACAGGCTGGGTTAGGTAGAATCTGGATTCCGCCACCGAGCGCACCCTTGCGCGTAGGGTTTTTGGCTGCGTGTGTAAGACTGTAAGTACACTACCAGTGTCTACTATAGACTAGGTATGGTACCCAAGACACGATACTAACACCTAGTGCACCGTCCAGGGTGCCAATCCTAGTAATTTACCGACCACATCTGAGTAGAAATCTCAACTCCCTAGCCTAGCCAGTCTCATTCGCACCTAGCCGTAAGGTACGGCGAAGTACTTTACAACTACTGTACACTACACTCTAGGTCGCCATACGGCAGAACCGCCCAGGAGTTTAGCCAGTGGGGTTCTACTCAGTATAGCTGCATAATTATACCGAAGTCGGCGAAGGACGGAGTCTGAGACTGGCATGATCACCTCCTTCGTGTGGTGTAGTGTATGACTCGTCTTAACTCCGTGGAAGCCATTCCGGTTCTTTGTCGTGCCTCTAGCAACAAGTTAAGCTTGGGTTGAACGCCCCTCTTCGACGGAGCTGCTTAGCACCAAGTCTACTAGTAGTGTATATGTACATACTTTATGTAGTAGGAAACCCATTTCAAATACTAGCATTCACATAGCAACCTATAGGAGTGTATTACACTGCTTCCTGACGAGCCATTCACCAATCATCTCTGCATTACGTTTCAGGATGCTGTTAAATAGCGAGATGTCTATTGGTTCCCAAATTGCGGTCTTCATTCCGCGATCTTGTAGCGCGGCAGCTATCAGCTAGCCCAGGAACGAGCTCGATGGCGACGGGCCAAAACGCAAGCAACATATTTAGTGTGCTATGCGATGTGCTACTGTAAGAGGCATTCAGGGTTCCCGGGCAGAAGCCCGGACAGTACCCGGAGTTGGTGCTGAAGAATCGGAAACTACTACTAGTATAGTCTGGCCAGCAAAAGAAGTCGAGCTAGGTGAATAGAGGGACAAGGATACGGCAGGCCTAAAACGTTTCACCAGCGTCGTTCCTCCGGCCAAGTAGCGCGCTCATTCAAGACCACCTACTACGTACCCTGGCCGTCTGCCCTCGCCAGAACGCCAGAACCTGGCATGTGAAAGAGTACATATACTGTAAGATTATAGTAGACCAGCCGGCGGCCGGCGGGGTGGGTGGTAATGAGCTAGGTAGGTAAAGTTGTCGCAACACGTGGGGCAAAACAGCTCTCATACCACTACTATACGTACACCGACAACTCGAGCCTCAGAGCCGTTATTACATTCGGCTAGTGCCCAAGCCATGCGCCATATCGGATGTTATTGCCCTCGGGATTGTACTAGTAGTAGTAGTGGTCGAGTCCTGTACTGCTGCTATGCCGCCGCATCTGTAGTTGCAACCTAGAATACATGCCTACAGCCTTACCAGCTACAGATCTTCGTGCTGAAGTGATGGGAGTAACCAACGTAGCATCGGGTCGACTCTGCTATCGTATATTACTTACCTACTATAGGCAGTTGTTCATCTGTAAGACAACTATAGCCGGATTAAATGTTCTTGGGGCGTATGAACCAGTATACTATACTAACCTAGGTACGTACTACCGTAGGTTTTATGGTATGGAATGCCATAGTACTTCCCCCCCCTCCTCACACGGAAACCTGACACCCCATTATTCGTGGGGGTTGTTACTTTGGCCAGGCCCACGTATTCCCTTCTCCTAGCCTGTATGCCAAGTCTACTTGTTAATACGTACGGTAAATCTCTAGTTGGCATTGAATACCCTTGAACTTGTAGCTCTTGTGGGCAGGAATCGAAGTTCCGACGGACAAGACCAGCACTTATATCACCAA
Source organism: Xylaria grammica (assembly GCA_004353285.2). Classification (NCBI taxonomy): domain Eukaryota; kingdom Fungi; phylum Ascomycota; class Sordariomycetes; order Xylariales; family Xylariaceae; genus Xylaria; species Xylaria grammica. The sequence continues at coordinate 2,383,736 of NGZP02000002.1, read as the reverse complement.
AACGACTTGATCATGGTGCTTCGTCGGAGGGTAAGGATTTGTTTGGGGCAAAAGCGCACAGCAGCCCACAGCAGGACGCTACTGTAAAGCGAGAGAATTGAACCCCCCAAAAATAAGCAAGGGACCGAGCGGCGATCAATGGAGTATTAGTAGTACGAGGCGGCACGGCCGTAGTGTACGGATGCCGTATACCACGTCAGTCAATCCAAATGCTGGCTACCAGCGGCTCCTGGTTGACGCACACACCACACATATGGCGGAAATAGTTCCAAGAGAGGCAATGTCGCGGGCGAGAGTTTGCTTAATCATCCAGTAGTCAAAGGTGAATTCATGCAAGACATATCGAATTCTGTCTGTACCTGTCTCGTACGCGGTGCGGGATGGAATTCGGAATCCCAACCATTTGATTGACCCCAAGGGTTTTTCCCTTCCCCAAAGCCTCCAATAACCGGTTTTACTGCTTGTATCCCACCTCCAAGACTAGGCAAAAAGGAGTTGGAGACAGGGTGACCAATATTGTGGGCAAAGAGGATAGAGTCGCATTTACGATCTGAGAGAAAGCTTCTAGAACCCCGAGCCAAATTGAGTAATTCTTTTGCCCCCGAGCCAATAGGACCGATAACGAGGCTCAACTCGATGAACCGCGGCGTGCAAACCCTGCGCGGATACCAAGCCCGCTCGAATTCAGCTCTCACGAACTCGTAGCGTATTGTAGAAGAGCAGGTCACCTCTTTTTCCGCCAAGCACAAGGGAGGCCTATCATATGATACCTGGTGCCAGTACCGAGTATTCATCACCAAGGTATTCTCGTCAGCTTGGAGCTACGGTGGCTCCTGACCTCGAGGGGTTTCTAGTTCCGGAATGACGGGTAAGAAAAACACACTCATCCCACACCTGCCTGCACATAACTCTTGTTGGAGATGAGAAAGGGCGTCGAAGATTGGGGGGACACTCGGCATATGAAGAGATCTCGTGACTTGGAAGAGAAAGCGCACGATAGTTTTCTGACCAAGGTGCCCGGAGCATCCTCGCCCAGCGCCATGAGATGGGTCACAATCGCCAAGCACTGCAACCGTCCACTACTGTAGTGTAGTGGTTAGTCCCATGCACAACAATATCGAACGCGGCACAGGGACTTGGAAGACTACTGCGTACATACACACTAACGTAGGACTTGCTAGGTATCCTGGGAGGTCTACGTCGACAATGAGCAAAATAGATGACAAACTACCAAGCCATCGAAGCGGGATGGTTAACACGGGCGCTTTCCAGCCCGGTATACACGCCACGTCCGATCCCAACTGTATTCATAACCTTAGTAAGTACTGGGTAACCATATTTCTACTTATGCCGTCTTAAGTAGTGTTCGTCATACATTTTATTTATAGTGACAGTATTCGTACTAATTCGATAGAGAGTACGCTACAGAGATACACTACCTACCTAGCCACCGAGGTAGCGTATGTCCAGGTAATGTAGAGACTGCCCAGATGCCCCTAGGTTAGTAGGTTAGTAGGTTAGTAGGTTACGTAGTGTACTACGACAACACTGCCCTCGGCAGGCCCTTCACAATTCTCACCTACACTACTTACCTAGATGCCCACCTAAGCCTCGTGGTATACCCGTACTAAGTAGAGTGTTCTGCGCTTAGGTACCTGGTAGGTAGACACTAAGCCACTACTATAATCTAAGCTAATGTAGGTAAGTAGTGTAAGTACACTTACCTAGGCACACTAGGAACAGACGGAGGCACTAAACGTACGCTAGAAAAGAAATATCACGACCTGAGTAAGTAAGTAAGTAAGTACCCTCTCACAACACCAACTACCTATACTACTTAGTAGGTAACCACCACACTGTTCAGGGTCTTGAATCAGCACCCTAGACGGCCGTTGGCTGCCTTGGGTACTGCTCGGGCAGACTTGGCTTGGGCATAATTATCTATTTTAACAGTACGAGGTAGCGTACGCTAGATACTAGATCGTGTCAGGTAAGATGCCGGAAATGATGTTACCATGTAGGTACACTACACCAGGAGAAAAAAAAAAAAAAAAAAAAAGGCCCTGGCGGAGCCCGATGTTTCCTTCCAGGGCCCCCCGAATAGCTTCCCGAAACCGGATTAGTTACCTAAGACCTCCTCTTGTCGGCACACACAAAATGAAAAATGGAAAAGAGCTGGTGAACGACCACTTGAGGCATATAAAGTATAAGCCAAGAGCCCGTTTTCGCAGTGCTCGTCCAGTCTCTCGTCTAAACCCTCATAACATATACCATTCCTGTCCACTTGGATGGGTTTGGTGTGGCCGAACTCGCTGTCGCTCATGGGCACACACACAGTATGCTGTGCCGTGCCGTACAGTACACGTAGTACCTGATCTTACAAACATCCTACTAAGTACATAGTATGGTATCGGCGTAGTGTAGTGCAGTTGCAGTATAATGTAGTGTCGTGTAGTGTACTAGTAGTGGAAGTAGGTAGTCTCTTGCTGTACTAGTAGTATTATTCTACTTATTATTCTACCTACTTAATACCTAGGTAGTAGCAGATCCGCAACGGGCAGCATTGGCACTTCGGTCAAAATAATTTACTGCAGATCCACCAGTTGAAACTCGTTACAAGCTTCAACGCCTACATTAGCCTACCGTCTAGCGTAGCGTAGTGTGCAGCATAGAGCACCCAGGTTCTTCCCAGGTACTAGCAGTGGGCGGTAGAGTGCCGCACCAAAATACCCAAAATATATACACCATACTCGTACCACAGTCCTAGTGGCATGTATTCTATATGTACACTTAGACTACACTCAGACTACACTTAGACTACCTACACTACTACTTATAATGTAGGCAGTGTGGGCTGGCCATCCCTCACCAAAAGCCACTACCTCACTAACTGCTCACCATCATCATCATCCATCATCGTCCATATCTAGGCTCTTCCTCCTAGCTACCTGTGCAGTCTGCCTGTGTACTTACCAGTGCAAGCCCCCCCTCGCTTCGGCTGCAACAAGGGGGGGGAGGAGAGAGAGGGGGGATTATCCACAGTGGGGCGCTGGGGCGTGCGTTCGGAGGAACCATCTTGAACCAAACACTGGAGAGGAATCCAGCAGAAATAGACTAAAGACCCAGTGACGCTCGAACTAGCATCATTATCACGACCGGATTGGCGGGTTACCTGTCTGGGCCTACGAAATCCAAATCCGCCGCCCAGAACAGACGTCAGAATCGTACACTACTAGCACACTACCACTTTTTACTTTTTCAGAAAGCCACAAGGTCTGCCACGGTAGGAGGTAGGAGGGGGGGAAAGAGAAGACGAGGGAAGAGAGGAAGGGGGCAAAAGTTCTTCAATATTCCTACCAGGTAGGTCTAGGTAGGTCTAGGTAGTAGATAGGTAGATCACATCACTTGAGAAGACATACCTGTGAGAGTTGGCCTGTTGGCCCGAGTGCTCTCAACCTGCTTCATTCTACCTAAGTAGATATCGATCGTAGCACCATCAACGACACGCTTACACTACACTACGCCGTGTTTACCCAATTGCCCGTCTACCTAGTGTACTCTCTACTATACTAGTATAGAGCCTCTCTCATGAAGGGGGATTGCGCAAAGATGCACGCACACACACACAGTAGACGGGACATACTACTATGTACATAGTGTAGGTATACTATATCCCATGTTCCCTGCTCGGCGGCACACCCACTCCAGCAAGCCCCCCCCCCCCCATGTCATTCAGCCGAACCCGACCCATCATTCACCAGCATCTCGTCACTTTCGCCCACTCACACCACACCAAAAAGTTCACACACCCTGCTAGGGCTGGTCTAGCAGCCGCCGGTGCTACTGCTGCTGCGACTAGGTATAGGTATCTAGTGCGTAGTGTGTGTACAGTAGTGTATGTACAGTAGTGTACCGCATCTGCATCTGCTTCTTGCTGCTGCTTCTTGCTGCTGCTTCTGCTGCTTCTACTGCTTCTGTTTCTGCTGTTGCTGTTGCTGTACTGCTGCTCTCCCTGCTGCTCCCGCCTGCTCTCCCGCCTGTTGGCTGCTTGATTGCTGTTCCTCCTCCACCTACCACACCTCAGGTTCGACCGAGAGGGGACGGAGAAGAATACGACATAGCAAACTAACTGGTAGATACACATCGCCCACTTCCGATCCCGATTTCTCTCTGCTGGTGAAGCTAGGCCGACGAGCTCTCGACGACTTTGATTTTCTTTAATGCGCATCATTGTCTTTTTTTTTTCTTTTCCTTTTTTTTTCCTTGGGAGAAGTTAGCGGTATTTAGAACGTCGAAGTAATACTGTAAACCCTAGACAACCAATCTGATTCATTCACTGGCCGAGTAACGGCGTCAGCCGAACCTTATACCCCCCTAGGACGTGGGGAAACCAGTTGACCTGTCGTACCAAAGAAGAAAGAGAGAAGCTCCCCCATCCATCTGTGCACAAGCGTCAGAGGAACGGGAGGGGGCTTCTTCCTTTTTGTTTTCCTAGTGTACAACATCACCACGGGCGCGACATCACCGACCACGATCGAGGATTGTTCAATGGCGAAGAATCCCACGATAACAGAGCACGACTTCCGCTTTCCCAGGCGGCCCTTTGAATCTACGGCCGGCGGGGAAGATTCGATCAAAGATGAGGGGAGTCCTGGTGACCTGCGCATTCGGGAGTTGAATCTAGACATGGCCGCAACAGATCGGGCCGCGCGACACGATCTGCTGAAAACAGCGCTGTTTCCTCACCTCGAGAACGGCATGTCTGGTTCGAACGAGACAATGGGTGAACTGCAGGCGCAGGATCCATTAGCCATGCAGGTATGGAAGTTTTATAGCAAGACGAAGCAGAGCCTACCGAGACAGGAGCGCATGGAGAACTTGACGTGGCGAATGATGCACGAAAATCTTCAAAAATGGCGAAATCAGCAAGCCCAGCATGACGAGCACATCCCTGTGCATGGCGAATCCTGCCGACCCCCGATTTCTACTAGTTCAACCGCTACGACAGTCATGGCCGATTCCTCTTCTCCTCGTCATAACAGCAGCAACAATCCGGCGGGCACCACCAACGCCCCCAGTGGTATCGCACAACTAAGAAAGGCGACGGATCAAAATGTGTCGCAGCCAGAGCCCATGAATCTGGACGACTTCATATTCCCCGACCATGTGGCACCGTCCGCCGGCTTTGCATCGTCACTCAAGACCGGTAAGCGGGAGAAAGACAAGTCGGCGACCCGTGCCACAGCTGCTGCCATTCCCATCAAGTCTCGTAAGGCCTCTGGGCAGCACTTCGTACCTCAGTCGGTGCCGGCGCCCCCTCATCAAAGAACTCAGGATGAGTTTGGCTATGTAACCCGGCACCATCGCAAGACCAGCATTGACGAGCGACGCGTAAGTGCCGGCCCATATCCTATATCTCTTATGATATCACCAGTGGGTGAAAACCCAGCCCAGGCTGTTGATCGTTTCCATCATACTCGGTAGACACTATTTCATATATACCTGGCTAACGATGTCCTAGGCCCGAAACCTCAAGCGCCCTGCAAATTTCTCTCCACACGTCTCTGCTCTCGCCAGTACTGCTGGCGGAGGCAACGAGTTGGACGCTGATTCTGACCTTCATGACTATAGCCTAGATATTCCTAACCATGCAGGCTCCTCGCAGCTGCCCCATCAACATGCCACGCCATTTTCTCTGGATACCTTTCAAATGGAGAGCGATCCTATTCTCACATCTGCGGGACCATTCCAGCAGAACTTTATGTTCTCGCCTTCAACGTCACCTATGGTCACTCACGGCCCGTTTTCCAACGTTTACGGCCAGCATGGCGGGTCCATCAATGGTGCCGACTATTATTCTCCCCCCGGATCTGCCTACCCATCAGCGGTATCGACACCACACCCCATGGGTGACAATGAGAATATGTACTTTGGTTCTATGGATATGCGCCACCAGCGAAACCAGAGCTTCCGGCAGATCCCAGGTTCTCTCGGGGGTCAAATGAACCAGCAGTTCATGTACTCTAATGGTAACTCAGTGTTTCCTGCGACAACTGGTTCCGAGGTGTCTTCCGCTTTCGCGGCCGCCCCCAGTTTTGGTCATGTAGATCCCAGCCAAGTGTTTCAGCATGACCAAAGTGCTCGTTCGCCCGGTGTGGGCATGGTGCACGGGGACATGTTCTCCTTTGGCGCCGATTCTGACAATGAAGACGAGGATGGTGGTGCATTCGCAGATCGCAACATGAGTATGCATCAAGACATTTCACCCGGCGAGGACTCCGGGATGGATATGGGCAGCTCAAACACGTTAGGGTGGGACGCTTCTTTGCCCGGTCAATTCAGTACCCATGCCGCCCGTTACCCTGGAGGGCCGCCTCGGAAACAGGTCACAATCGGCGGAACGACAACGGACTTTGTTGATCCCAGTGAATGGAGCAGCCAGAGCCTACCGCGCTCGCAGTCGTTCCGCAACATGGGCGACAAGCGTCAGAAGATTCCACGAAATGCTTCAACTCCTATGGGCAGTCACGGAAACCCTTTCGACCGCATAGCACAGTCCAACCCGAACTCCCCGCCGCCAGACGGAACAGGGACCGTCTCAGGCTACTCGTCCGTGGCACCAAGTCGGCCGGCCTCGCCACTCGGTTCGAAGCACGGATCGACTAGCAACTTGCAGTCGGCCGGGGGCGGTCAAGGAGACGGGAATACTCCAACGACGTGCACGAACTGCTTCACACAGACCACGCCTCTTTGGCGACGCAACCCCGAAGGGCAACCCTTGTGCAATGCCTGTGGTCTATTCTTAAAGCTACACGGAGTGGTAAGGCCGCTAAGTTTGAAGACCGATGTCATCAAAAAGCGTAATCGTGGATCAGGCGCAAGCCTACCAGTAGGTGGCACCAGCACCCGATCCAAAAAGACTGCCAGTGGTGCATCCGGTACGACATCGGGGCCCGCATCGCGCAAGAATTCCACGCTCGCCATATCCACGTCAAACACTGCGGCACAAGCAACGACGCCTCCCTCCATGACCAGGGCCGGTAGTGTGAACGAAGGCGAGAGCCCAGCCAGTGGTGGCGGTTCGGGTGGTAACACCGCAGGTAGCACACCGGCCAGTTATGCAGGCTCAACGACTGGCGCTGTCGGAGGCAAGGGTGTCGTTCCGATCGCGGCAGCCCCTCCTAAGAGCACCCCTGGGCCTGGAGCGGCATCCCTACCCCGTAACATTACTGCCGCCGGCTCGTCAAAGCGGCAGCGCCGGAGTAGCAAGAGCGCTGGCACGAACGAATCAGCAGGCGGCATGGATATCGACAGCCCTGAGAATTCCACTGGCTCGAATGAGACGGCCAGATCTGTAGGCTCGTCGAGTGGGTTTGTGCCCATGCAGCCGTCTGGGAATCTTGGTATGGCCAGCAACTTTGGTATGACGCAGCGGCCTATGATGGGATCCGGCATGATGGGAATGCCCAGTGGCCATCCCAATGGCATGATGACTCCTGGCACCGGAACTGGACCTCAGGAATGGGAGTGGCTCACCATGAGTCTGTAAGTTTGGGTAGGATAGAAGGGCGAAACGTGCGGTGATATCACAGACGCCATGCAGAATAAATGATAAAATCTGCGATAGCGTTCCTTGGCGTGTCCCTCGCCCTGCCTACCACAGCGGACATTTGATATTTTTAATCTGTCTGGGGCTTTTTGGTACGTTCGGGTCGGCGACTTGAGCTTCGATGCATACACGTTTTACTAGGCAGCGGGAATGATTTTCACGACGGCATCGCACACGACTCGGCGTTACGGCGTTGGCTTTCGACCTTCCTGTCCCGACGATTGGACGACCGTTTTTATTTTGATCCTTATGATTTCTTGATACCACCAGTTTCCATGCATTACAGGCTTTTTTCATTTTTTTGGTGCGTTCTTCGGCCCGGCCAGCGATAAACGAGGACCTCGCCTCTCCCGGATCGCCTCAATGCATCCACCCATCATCTCATCTCATGCAAAGGACATAAATCAATACCCGAAGTTTTTTATCTTCCCACCTAAACCAATAGACTGGCGCAGACATTTCCACCAAATTTACTGGTTTTGAATCTTGGCCAATCCCAGCTAGGCACGGCAGTTACGCATGCATTTGACGACCACTTGGATTCATTTTTTTGGGGAGGGGTTTTGTTCTTTTCAGCTACCTGAGATATTAGTAACGGCGCATGTCGCCCGCAACGATTCTTCCCCCCCGGGCCATGATCCCGCCCCGCCGTTCCATCGGAGCGTTCCCCCTTTTTTGAAGCCAAAGATGTGCACAAGATAATGAAGCCGAGATAAAACAAATGAATAAATATGCGGAAGATCTGCTTAAAGATGAGGATGTTGTTCTTTTTTTTTGGATCCTGATTACTACGCGTGCTGGTCGAAATGTCATCGTTATGCCCCCGCATTGTTTCCAGACGGGCAAACTGCCGTCAACTTCCCATATAGATGCGCCTTTTACGGCGTCTGCTGGTTATGAAACCGGTGCCGTGCAGCCCCGGGTAGGGCTACACTGATTTCAGGGCGGTTTTTTTTTTTTTAAGGATACTGTTAGGGCTAGGCTGGGAACATTCGGGATTATGTTAGGTGACCATTACCTCATCCAGGATTTGTGAAACGAGCTATAGCATTGGAGAGAAGGGCAATTTTGTCGTGCAACTCGTCTTACGTGTCTTGCATTTTTTTTACCCTGTAGCACCGGGGGGCCCAAGAAGAACGGTCGTTTGTACAATCACTTATCACAGTCGTTGAACAAACGCCCATAAGGGGAAGAGTAGAAGGTATGGTTGTGGGGGAAGGGGGGGTTGGATTGTGTACGAGGATGATATTAATGGTAATAGCAGTCAGTTAACTTGTATCCGTATGCACGCAGGGATAGGGTCACTGTCCCTGGTGACGAGGATGACGGCTTTGTGCTTGAAACTGTTCTCTTTCTGTACGGGTCTAGAATCGAGGGGGCTCGGAGAGGGTTGTGCATGGCTCTTATTGCGGCTTGCCGAGTTGTGTTACATGAATAAGCAAGGGCAACAACATGATATAGTCACCTGGCGTGAGTACAGGCGCCTAGCGTAGATGGAGGTACTCTTTCACAGGTGGATAGTTTACCCAAATACCAGCAGGGCCGTATACACTTAAAACGACAGCCACTCTTGCAAATAATGAGACATTTTGTTTCAAGACTTCTCACCACCATGTTCTCACAGGTTGAGGGACCGCGCGCCTTGACACAGCGAGTATACCTACGTAAGCATTACCTTCGGTTATTACTTGGGCGTGTACTCATTGTCTCGTAAGTTATTGTAGGTTATTTTGTCGTCTTTATTTAACTATACGAGACCACATCCCCGGCCGTTGAGAGTATCGTGGTGGGATGGCTGAACAAGTATATGTTACGTAGGGAAGGTTATGGCGAACGAACTACGCACTCTTGTGGCACAGTTTCGCTCCTTTCTCGTGCACACCTTTACTTACTACCAGCCCCGTAGAATTCCAAGTGCTACCAAGTTCTGCAAAACTAGCGGACTTCATGTTTTACCGAATTAGATTGTGAGATTATGATCAAGACAGTGGTGTCATGATCTTGCTGTAGAAGTCCAGGGGTGACTATCTATCCTTGCTCTAGAGTAAGTAGGCGTGAGACAGGCGGAATTTCTTCTTGGATTTCCGTTGAAGAACACACCTGTTTGTCGTATATAAAAATGGGGGTACCCCAAGAGAGTTGGTTAGACTTTAGACGTTGGCTATGGTATGAGTTCGCTGTCCGAATTTCTAGGGTCACGGGTATTGCTCCACAGTCGGTCTCTGATCGGGAATTACGAGACGGACAAGGAGGAACGCAATTTACATTGACGCCATTGTTGCATGCACGGCTTCAGTTACCATTTGTGCGGCCTGTTCGTATATTGTTTCAGTATAGAATAGATCTAGCCCCGATATACGGGACCCCACAGGGGTGCCTCATCATATGTGCTTGGGCGTGTCTCAGTTTCTGATAGTGGTCATGGATATGTAAAGGAAAACACACGGCCTTTGTTCGGTTAACGTCTACTAGGAGCTATAATGGAATTATAACACACCTGGGATTCCGAAAAGGTAGATAGAAGAAAACAAAAAGAAAGAAATGCACCTTATGAGTATCTAAATACAATTTGCAATTGAGAATTGCTTGACTTCTAGTTCGCGTCACGGCCTACCCTTCCCTTCTAGAAAATTGAGAACTACCGCATAAGTGACTCTTTTATAAGGATATTCATGGTGCATAAAGAGAACATTCGAACTATCAAGATATTATAGAGAGTGATGATGTCCATCTATGCTCTCTAGGGGGGAACCTCTCTCCTCCTTATTTGTGAGATGCGATTACTACGCTGTTACGCTTAGTAAATAAATGTGCTGTTTATGAATCAACATGAGCCAAAATGGAAAAGAAATGTGAGGGTGGCTTAGGGGATGTAAGTCGAAGTTAGTCGTAGATGTATACATGCTTACCGTTCCCATCTCACCCATCATTGGGATTATACAGCTCAAGGAGCCTTTTTTTTAACTAGGCATGGGGTTTTGCTGGCGTTAGAAGTAGTCGAAATAATAACTGCTTACTATGATATGTTGATAGCTTAAGGAAAGGGGTTTGAGAGGGAGACAACTGCAACTCAACTTTTTGGCTGAGTTTTAGTTGAGCGCAGTATGTACCTTATTATCTCATAAATATATCAAGATACGTCTTAATTTTAGACTATTATCAGTTGGCCCATCGAAAGAAGTTATACTCTTTAAATCTATTGATATCCGAGTTAATAGTAATCCCGGTGTAATGTCACGTTTTCTCACTATTTATATAAAACACATGTTGAGCACATATTTCACCAGGAGCTTTCTTTACGCGTCAACTGGAAGGAAATGAAGAGATATAAAGCGATGTCATATTAGAACCGTCGGGTGCCTATGACAAGGATATTAATAATCTTCTAGACGCTGCTGGAACTCCTATCCTACTAAGGAAGCCTCTTGTACCCATTTTAGCATGACAGATTGGTAGGCCCGGCGGATGTCACACGGACAACTCCGCTAGCGTGTCAAGACTACCTCAGCCACAGCGCCTGCGCAGAATGAATGGTTGGATATAAGGGAGTCACGAGGTCTGCAGGTTGGCTGCACGTACAGCCAACAAGATAGAAGCCAACAGTTGGGCACCAAGTTAGAGACAAAGGGTCAGAGACTGTATGAAGCCCAACGGGCATAGATAGCCAGAGATATTCCCCTCGACAGAGAGGAAGAAAACCATGGCCTTAAGACCCGTAGTCGTTATTAGATGAATAAGACCTCAGTTCCAAGCCCAGTAATTGAAGCCTTACTGCCCTTGTCACAGCGGACATGGAACTATGATATTCGAATTAACGAGCTCTCCACTTTTGCGTAGGTAGCTAGGAGGTAAGAGCAGATATATATTGCCGCAGCTAACGTATGTCTTAGGCTGATCCGCAAGATGTGATCTTGACATTATCAACGATCCCTAACGATACTGGATCGGCGATCCAGGATCGCCTACGATGGTGATGTTGTCATAAGAGAAAGATAGGATGTAAGGCATATACGAAAATTGATCCTATACATTTAAGCTATATTATCCGGCTATATGCTCATGTACTGTTTAGGTAGCCTAGGGAATTACTGGTTTATATGCCAGCATTTGTACATTTCACCGTGGACCTGTCATTCTAGCGGCTGGATCATCGTTATCTTTTCATGTCTCAAGGCAGCATAACCAATACAGCCCAAAAAGAAAAAAAAAGACTACGGATTTCTCAACCGAAAGATAGAGGCAAGAAGGATAGTGATATGAACACGGCTGCCTGATGGGGATGCATGTCTAGGCTCTATCGGTGCCTCCGTTTGACTCCGACAACGGCATTGCGAGCGTGTCCGCCATCATGATATCATTATTAGACCATCCATCAATACACGGTTGAGCAGGGGAGACCTGCCTGCCTGAATAGAGATGGATTCTTAGAGTAGCACACCGTAGGGCACCGCTTGTCCATCGCCTTCCGTATTTCGATATCATGGCCTCAGGCTTCAGCTTCCCTTGCGCGATTGAGTATAGTAGCCATCTGTATTTACGTTTCCAGTTCCTGATATGCTTTTCACGGAAGTCGGCAAACAATCTATCGGGGGAAATAGGCACGGGCTCAAGGGGTTCTATTGCTGTCATCGAGGGGGGGAGAGAGCTTGCGCAGGTAGGTCATGTGACTTTACTTTGGGTGAGGAGGAGGAGTCCTAGGTACTTGTGGGCAATACAGTGTTAATGCTTACAGTATATAGAAAATAGTATACTGTAATGTCGTAATGAGCTCGCTAGGCAGGGGCCGAGACAGGTGAATCAGCGCTGTTTCAGCATCTACTACCTGTTAGGAAGTACCTAGTCTATCAGGTGGCTGGTTATTCGGACGGGGACCTCGGGAGCTTCCGGTCATCTGATAAAGTAGTACTCCGTACTCCGTACATATATAGCAGCGGTACTAGTACAACACCGTTCGGGACGCGAGCACCACTCAAGCACCACTCAAGCATCACTCAACCTCGTACAAATGGTCATGCGGTAGTATTGACCAACTGGGGAATAAAACATCTCAAACTGCAGCTCGAGTTGGATTCTCGTATCCTCCTAATACACCTTCTTCCTTATTCCTGTTCTCACCTGGCATACCCACGATGAGGCTCTCTAGTAGCATCCCGCTGGTCTCCCTGGCCGCCGCCGCCGCCGAAGCCGGCACCCTTTCACCACCACAGCACATCTTCAACAACCCGCCGCCGTCATCATCGTCGAAGTATCGGATCCCAACCTCGTACGAGTCGGCGGTGCTGGGCCGACGTATCCTCGCGCTGACGCCTCTCGGGAACCTCGCCACAGTCTTCCCTGCCGATAATGCGGGTGGCCAGTACGGCGCCGAGGAGAATCGACCCGACGGGCTCGGCGGCATGCCTCACTCGATGATGGACTACGTCGCGGACTGCGAGGACGGGGGCAATCCGACGTTCCTAGCCATCAACGTCGAGACCACCTTCAAGAACGTGCACGACGGGTCAAATATTAGCCTGGCGCAGGCGTGGACTCCGCCGTTTCCACCCGACAAACGGATCGAATCCACCACCACCACCACCACGGGCTTATTTTCGCGGCTTGCGAACTGGCTCGGACTCGGCTCTGACAGCGGCTCCGACGACGATTCCCGACCCGGGGACACGGTCCCATACAGCGCGGCCAACCTCCCCCGCTTCAGCCTGCTCGGCTACGTCGAGAGGATCAACGACGTGTCCGCCGCGGCGCTGTCTGAGTGCTTCGTCAAGAAGCACCCCGACGCCAAGTACTGGCTTCCCGGAAGCCGCGTCCACAAGTCCGAGTTCGTGAGGCTCGTCGTGCAGCAGGTATACTGGGTTGGCGGCTTCGGCGACCGCGCCTATATCGGCTGGATCCCTGTCGAGGAATGGAACAGCGTCACGCGCGAAGAGTGGGAAAACGTCTCGCTACCCGGCGAGAAGAAGGGCTGGAAAGAATGGAGCGTCGAGAGCTCTGGCGATTTGTGAAAGGCTGGACCTAATCTAATAACTACGTCGACTTTGGAATAGCGTTCTGCTTGCGTTGGATTTCGCCGATTGGGTTTATTTTGCCAGTACACACAGAGCACATAAATGAGCGAGAGGGGTAGCATTGCATAGGGGGAGGTCCTAGATAAGGCGGTAGCTTTGTTTGGCGTCACATATTTTGACCAGCATCTTCGCTGAGCACTCCAACTAAGTATCAAGTGAGATGCTTGGATAGTACATACAACATCTATCTCATTACCTTCGGATCGGATATTCCAAAGTGACGACCTCTTCTATTCATGACAGTGCTAATTTGGCGGCGACTAGATGAGATGATCTAACTGAACATTTCTACTTTTTTATATGCACCAAGTGATAGCAGATATGTTGACTAGGCTAGATCAGCGAACCACTTGATGACGTTAAAAACGTGCTCAGATTAGTTTCGTTTTTATCTTGATCTAGTGTACACGCAGTAGTATACAACATGTAATTCCCAAATCTTTATGCCTTCTGTGGATTTAACCTCCAGGCCCTCAACGGGAGACCCTGAAGAGCCAGGACTTTCTTTTGAATGTACATCACGAACGTTACAATACCAACAATGACACACAAGATGTTCACGATGTAGTACCCGTCATGGAGAATCTCACATGAGCCGCCACCATTCGTGCATCGCTCTTTCTCGGCTTGGACGGCGCAGGAGAAGGCCTCCGTCACCAATGGACCCTTCAACAACGAGCTGTCTAGCTTCTCAGCCTGGCCAGCCGATGGAGGGCGGCATGTAGCTTGCGTGAAAGAATCTACCAGGCCAAGGACGAAGTATCTGGGGAATGTACCCCCGAGATTGGATACCCTGATTGCCTGATTAGTATAAGCGATTAAAAAAGGGGGCGAACGAGTACTCACGTTGCTAGCAAGGTCATGTAAGTGCCTCCGATGACGGGATCTGCAACTCGGGCATGGAAAGCCGATACTGCCACGAACATGATAGTTTGTGTAAAGGTGGAGAAGACGTGCTCGCCAATGACGAGAAGCAGGTACCAAGCATTTACACCATTGGCCGGGAAGATGCTGACCGTGATTTGCGCGACTATCGCCGCGACGAGCCGGCCGATAAAGCCCCAGCACCAGAGACGCATCGGCGTATATTCTTGTGACCACTTGCCTGCGTAATATCCCAGCCCAATCTCAAACGGGAAATCGATGAGAACCGTCAGGGCCATGTTCTCTTTACCGAACCCCTTCTCTAAAAGCTTGAGATTTGTTACACCGTCGTTGGCCTGGAAGCCAATTTTGGAGATAAGATGAACGATGATGATTGTCTGAATGTTTTTAAGCTTGAGAACATCCCACATAATCTTATAAACATCCCATATACCATCCTCGTTTTGTGTCTTCTCTTCTTTCTTCAGTAGTGCAAGAGCAGCAGTGATTGCAATGTAGGCCCAGCCCCAGAAGGTGAGATAACCACCAAGATCCATCAGGCCGCCTTCCGCGGGCACGGAGCGGAAATACTTGTTTGCAAAATCCTCCGAGTTGAAGGCCAGGAATACAGTGTAAGAGAGGAAATGACCTGCTGTAAGACCGACAGTCTGCGCCGTTGAAGCGTAAGAAACGTTGCCAGGCGTCAACAAAGTCAAAGCCCAGCCATCCACGGCGATATCCTGGGTGGCGCACATGAAGACAAGGAAGAACCACCAACCCGTGAAGCTCCAAACACTCGGTCCACCTGGTTTCCCGGTGGTCTCCATGAGAAGATCAATCTTAGAGCCTAGCCACAACATGCTGAAGCCTGATATTAACTGAATAGGAAGGATCCAGCTTTTTCTCCTGCCAAACCTGGGGCTCCACACAGCGTCAACTATAGGGCTCCAAAAGAGCTTCAACGAATATGGGTAGGCGGCCAAGCTGAAAACGCCGATTTCACCAAACGATAGGTGCTCCTTCAGAAGAAAGGGCACAGAGCCACTTGCCAGTCCCATGGGAACGCCTTGGAGGAAGTATAACAGAACCAATAGCAGGAAATTCCGCTGGTCCACCCGGGGAAGCTCCCAAAATCCATGATTGTTTGCGATGGGTGTTTTTGGGACTTTGTCGTCTAAGGAAAACGATTCGCGCGCGATAAGGTTCGCAGTAACCTGACCGGAGTCCTGGAGAGCGGCCGTCTTGCGCCGAAGCTCGACGTTGGCCATATTGTCGTCAGACTGCCTAACCGAAGAGCCACTTGTCGAGACTGACAATTTGTCTCTGTTTGATGGCTTCGGCCGTCGATTTTGGGCCATTCGTATTTGTAGTGGGCGAAGGAAGGGCGGATAGTAAAGTTGTCGCCGAGCGAAGTCCGCAGTAGGGAGTGGAGGAACGAGTAATCGGGAACGCTCTATCGGTATTGGGTCTTACTAATAGCACCTGAAAATAGATCACAACCTAGGGTAGGTAGTTTCGTCTAGACGGGTAGAGACTGTGGCCGAGAAGCTAGGAAAATTGTATGCAAACTGCCTGCGCCCCTCGTATATGAAGTGGGAGCTGTTCCAAAGACAAGCGAACGTTATGCTAGAATGTTACTAAAACACTAGAACGATAGGAAAGCAAAGCTTCAGAATAAAAGATTTGTTAGATTTGTGGTAGAGGTGCTACGGAAAACAGAGGACAATGGACAAAGGTGGCCTTTTGCGACTGGACTGGTTAGTCGTGGCGATGTCGATGTGGATGGATTACGGATTATGGATTGCGGATTGCGGATGCGAATGTGAGAAGGACGAATGAACGACGGTAGAAAATCACCCCAGAAGATACCTCAGGCGGAGACAGAGGGGCATAGCCTATAGGTTAGGCAGGGAATAGGAAGGAAATAAAAAGTAAGGAATCCCTTTAGACCATGATGCTGGATAAAAAAGACTTTGCCTGGTGTAAACTTTTTTTTTCTCCCCAAACCAACGAGAAGCTGAAAAGTGTTCTCTCTACCTAGGCAGTGACCTGGACTCCCAAGGGAGGAGGTACTTAAAGTAATCCCACCTAGGTGTACACTACAGCGTAATATACTACAACTAGGTTAGTATAGTATGTACACTAGGCGCGTAGGTGTGTAGGATGTAGATTGTTACCTATAGGTAGGCTAAAAAGACCCCTGTACCCAGGCAGAACCCAGGCAGAACCCAGGTAATCATGATGAAAGAGGATGATGCGAGCCAGTATGCGAGAGGTACAGAACCCCCACAATCTGCCACAATCTCGACTTGACCAGGGCCGAACCAGGGATAGTAACCAGGGACAGTACCTACCTGGTAGGTGGCCGGGGCAGCAAGGGCGGACTGTAAGAGAACAGTTAGGGGGTAAGTGTACTATAGTAGTATAGTTACAACAGGGAGGAATGGCGCGGAGGGGCTTATCCTTATCTTAAGTTATCTTACCGACTTCCCGGCCGGCAAGCTCCTAAAGTACCTAGGTCAGGTACCTAGGTAGTTCTGTACAGCTACCCCAGATCTGGTAAGGCTGTCGCGTCACCGTACCCTTGGAGGTATTATTACCTACCCAGATTAACACTATACCTACTACTCACGCTGCGCTTCGATTAAATAAGACAACAACAACAGCAATTGACGTCAATATGGGATCTCGAGTATCCCTATCTCCAGAGTTATCTGTGGCAGACAGATTGCACGATGAGATTGCCAAGTTAAGGGCACAAGGTATGGGATTGGACACTCCTGGGCTCGTTGGAGATGCTTTGTTTACCTTGGTGCTTTACGACGGCGTACTAACAACATTCAGTCGAATCCTTGAAGAATGATGTTAAGCTTCAAACGGCAACGTTAATGACAGCAGATTCGACGCGCCAGATCCTGCAATCGCAAACAACCGGGGATCGACAGCCGAAAGCCAGCGAAGCGGTCAAGCAGAGGCTTCTTGCGCGGTTCCAAGAGCAGAGCGCCCACAAACAACAAAGCCTATACCGCGCCTGCGCCACCATCACAACATTCAAGGTCGACGACCCAGATCCCAACGCAGTCGACGGAGGGCACGTGCTCGGCCTTCGTTTCGAGATCATGTCGAAAGCCAAGTTTGCCCGACCCTATTATGTCATGTTGAACCGACCATACGCGAACCGCCGCTATCTCCGCGTCCATCGCCATACTGTACCTCAATGCATACCGCTGTCAGGCTTGGCCGCTCAACATTTGCCCCCACCCACCGCTAAAACTGATGAGGACCCCCCCAAAAAGCAGGATCTATCGCGCTTCGCTCGCGCTCTGCGCAGGGAGCTAGTCCGCTATCATAATCGTGCTGCGGTGATTGGTGACATGAAAAAGGCAGCGGGTTTGGGCTCCAAGAAAGCCTTGGACCAGGATTCGGATACGGCAATTATCGATATCAGTGCAGCAGATGCTGAAGCGAAACAAATCAGCATTCAGTGGCGCGACGGACGCTCCGGTCGTCTCATCATGAATGACGATGGAGGGATAGTGAAGATGGTTGTACAAGGGGATAATGGACAAGACCGCGAGACGGTAAGACATTTTCTGGGCGGCGCTGTTCGGGTTGAGGAGGTCACCAAGGGTCTTGAGAGCCATTAAAATCTATCGCTGCCTAGGTACAGTCATCGAACGAGTACAAGAGGAGGAAGTGACCGCACTCGCAAAGCCGAAGCTATTGTTCCTCGTTTCCTCCCTGGCTATTACAAATGAGCGCAAGGACTGGGGGTATGCTTTAAAGCTGTGAGATAGAAGACTGCCTATTTCATGGTATGCTATATCGCCGTGCCGATTTGGAACCTCTATCTTAGGAAAACCTGTCGCTTTTAGGCCATGAGATGCTAATCGAGGTAAAGCCAACCTGTTTTAACCATACGCAGCCAGAACAAGACGCGTCTATGGTTCTCATTGGCAAATTTGTGCCGGTTTGGTCTCCTTAGATATTATCTCGCGCTTTGCCTCTACCGAAGACTATAGCCCAAGCCCCTTAAGAAATTCCACGATGTGTTTGTTAGTCTCCTCTGGTGCCTCCTCTGGGAGATAATGGCCCACACCACCCTGTATGGCATGAACACTAAGCTTGGCACCGGGGCTCGCCCACCGTTTCCAGATCGCCTCGACGTCGCCGCCATGCATCTTGCCCAGACCTTCGCAATAGAGCACGAGCAGAGGAACGTCTATCTTCCGCTCCTCTTTGATATCCTCCTGCTGTGCATCCCAGTCTTCGGCGGCGCCAGCGCTATAATCGGCCACGGCGCCACGAATCACCTCGTCTTGCTCGTAGCACCTTGCATAATGCTCGACGGCACCGTCGGCATATAAGCTTTCGCGTCCAGCTTCATTGCTGCCCGCGACCGCGGCTACAATTTCACGGCAAAAACGACCACCGCCGTAGGCCTGCACCATGGGCACACTGAAGGTGGAAGGCAGGAATGTCCAATGCCAATACCTAGTCGAGGTTCGGGGGTTGGCGTGAGCATCCCATTGCGCAGCGTAGGGGACTATATCTAGGAGCACCGTACCGAGAATGCGAATATTAAGGGATTTTGGGATTGGGGGAGATGAATTTGAGGACGATGTGACTAGTCGTTGACTCACACGGCCTCCGCGATCGTGACCTATCAGCACGATCTGAAGCTCATCTTCATCTTGAATGGAAGAGGGACTGCCGTTTCCGTACACGGTACGGACAGCCGATAGCACCCCGAATCCCACAGTTACTCGGTCATGCTCGGATTTTGAACCCACATCTAACGCAGAAACCGTCGACATGGTGCTGTATCCATAACCAGGCAGGTCCGGTACGAAGAGCGTGTAACCTAGCTGCGAGAGAACCGGTACCGCATAGCGCCAGATATATCTTGTTTGCGGCCATCCGTGAAGTAAGACCAGGATAGGGGCCCCTGGTTTGTGTTGCGATGCTGGCGTGTGTGAATAGGAGAGGATACTCCCACCTGGTGTATTGTATATACCGGGGCTTAGGTTCTCGAAACCCTTCAACTGCTCTGGCGGTTGGGATTGCCGTGCCATGGTGGGAACCAAGGATTTCGTTCAACTCAAATATAGATATATGTAAGGGGATTGCCTTTTGATACCTAGGTAGGTAGTAAACCAGACTTAGGTAGACTAGGCTATTATTGGCTAATAAACGCCTTCTATTTTTACCCAGGAATAAAACGAAACGCAGGTTTATCAAGTCATAAAATTCACGTTTCTTGGTACAACACGCTGTAGGTATTTATCTATACTGATGTATTAGTAATGACTCCTTAGATATATGCATGCATGTCGAAGGGCGTGCGGAGACATGGCGTCACGGATCGTAGGCGGCTATCGGGGCCGGCCCCAGTTGACTATTGAATTTTGATTCATCATCAACAATCAACTCTTACACCTTTGAGAATCATGTAATATCGTGTAGCAAATCTCTATTGCCGCCATATTCAGAACGCACAAGAAGGAACCCATAAGTCTAGAGGGATTCGAGGCGCGTATGCTTCCGCAATACACTTCCTTTTTCCAGTGATACCTAGAATTACCTGCATTGTATACCTAGGTAGGTAATAATAAGTACATAGGAGTTTGAGTGGAGAGACCAGCTAGCGCTATCAGATCCGATTCGTGTTCACACAGGAACTTATTCACCCCCTTTCTCCATCCTCAGTCTATACAAGTCGATACTCCGACTACTGCTCCGCTAGTGGGACTTCCTTCTTGACATGCCCAACCAGGGTCGACACGTTAGCGATGCTAGCGATATCAGCGAGAAGCTGCTGTCGAGCTGCTGATGCCTTCACAGTCTCAAGTTCCTACGAATCCCATATCGTTAGTGAACGATCGACCACAAGCCACAGCTTCTGCCACGGCAATTCGGGATATGTTTTCATCGGAAACTTACAGCCTCGCTCGTGTACGCGCTCACAACGGCGATTTCCTGAGTCTCCAGGTTGATGCTGCTCCCGACGACTACCTTCTCGGTCCCGAAATGAGAGAGCCCGGACTGTAGTTTCTTCAGGGCGCTCTGTACTCCAGCTTCCGAGGCGTCTTTAGGCTTGACGGCGAGGTACTCGATGACGGCTGTGTCCTTGCCATATATCGATGTTCCGTCACCGGCGACGTCGAGGAGCTTTAACTCCGCCGGCCCATAGGAATATTGCTTGAGCCCGCTAGAGAACTCGGCGAAGGCGGCCGAGGCGACGAAGTCCCTGAAATGTTGGGCGCTGGGCCATTCTATATTCTGTGAGATGCTGCCGGGTAAAGAGAAGATTGGAGAAAAATAGGAGGGGAGACGAACGTAAGACCAGAACCTCTCTGAAATCCTCCCTCACGTCTCGGCCATCCTCCGTCACGAAGAATCCACGCAGTCCATTCAGAATACCCGCCTTGGTCAGCTTTACGTTCAACCCCGGTATCACCTTTTCGTCAACTTCTTGGATCACCTGTGCGTCCTTCTTAAGCTTCGGTAGCGCAATTTCGATGACCGCCATCTTGAGAGTGATTATCAGGGTTTTAGTCTGTCGGTTTGTCTTAGTTGCCTTTGGTTTGGGATTCGATGGGAGGGTATCGTGTGTTTGTTGTGTTCCACAATGAAAGGAATATGGCTCGGTAGGTATGGCGGCTCCCTCTCCCTCTTATATACACCATCTTAGACTACAGATACGCTTCCTGAGTACGACGTACTACTTGAACGAGCTCAGTAGATAGATAGTATACGGTGGAATCATCGCGTCCCATAAGCTATAGACCACGGTCCATGGCACACGGCACTATGCCTCCAATGAGCCAGTTCCTGAAAAGAGGCACATCAAGCGATCAGAGGTCGGCGATCGGGGCTAGATTGGCAAGCATCGGCGTCAAGATTCCCCCCGGCTCAACTCGTTCGCCGCGGTGGGCCGTAGTGAAATCACATCAGCTAATATCTTGTTAACCTAATCCGGTGAATTTCGAGAAAGAGTCATCATTACAGTAGATAGGGGGTCCGGGTCCAAGGCTCCCGGCGAAGCTATGCTACCGTATCATGTAAATATAGATCCCTAAGCAATACCGGGACATCCTGCTAGGGGGTTTCAAGCGACGTAGAGAGGGAGAGAGGGACCGTTATGCTAAACCATAATGCCCTTATTTTTTTCGTTAAGGAGCCTGCGACTAGAGTGAGACTAAGGCACGCGCACCTAAACTCCGATCTATAGCACCGGCGAATATTCCTTATCGCCGCAAGAAGCGGATTGAATGTGCCCCATGATCAGAGCACCGAACACATCAATCAATAAAGCAACACAGCCTGACGAGAGGTTATGACGTTTACACTATATTGGATGGGCAATAGAGGTTACAGTCGGGTATTGGAGACAGCCAAAGTTATTCGGCGGTCCAGGGAACTCCACGGACGCGAAGGCAGTGGAACCTCCGGGGTAACATTTGGTCCAATTGAACCCACACCAGATACGCCGCTTTCCCACCGTCTTCACTACCTATTGAGTCACAAATTCGGAGGTCCGGGGATATTCATATTATTAAGAAGCGCCCGCGGGCGGTTATAATAGTAGAGTTGGATAGCCACCAATGGGTTCGGAATCCCTGCACAACAACCCGATTTGTAACGTCCACCCCGTACAGATGACCAGAAGATATGTCCATAAACTCATTTCGGTTCTCTCCACGGCTATGATGAAGCAACGGTCTTCGAATCTTCACGTGTTATCTATGACGCAATGTAATAAGATTTACCACTCTTTCCCCCCTATATTTTATCATCTCACCCGACCCAATCGGATACATCCCCATGTGAATCACGACAGGAATACACATGTTGACTACATCTAGTTTTCTGAGCACCATCATCCCGAGAATGACGTTCAGGGTCGCCACTGTTCTCAACATGATATTTCAAGGCTCATTTGCCGAAGCTTAATGGGGTTTGCTCTCAAAGTTCGAAGAGTTGGTACCGCTTCCTGCGGTATCACCTATGTTGACTCGCTCTATTGCTGGGTGGATGATTGAGACCACATTTCCGGGATGATGCGAAGACTTGGCATCATAAATGACCAACGGGATTGAACATTTTCCTTTTGCCAGATATTAAGTCCCGTGTCCGAAGCGGTAGTACCGGTCGACTACCTAGGTCGTCAAGTCGCAGGCTTCTGCGAGCTTGTTAGCTATTGGTAGATGCTCGAGCGGTAGCAATAGCACAAGGAAGACAGATTCGTTCGCTACGAGGACGCCAATTTTGAGCGCCGAGAGAGAGCCGAGATGTTCATGTCACCAACCGAATGATCCGCACGTCTCTCGTGCGGCACCGGTTCGAAATTCATGTATTAGGACGGCTTGTCGGAACACACTTCTTGAAAAATGGTCTCCTCGCGCCACTCTCTCGCCCGGACTTTCTGCCATCCTCGTACATCTTCGGGTCAATGATCGTATGCAGCCGTACGGCAATGCTACGAGGTCGAACGGATGGTCGCGAAGTGGAAACACGGGAACGAGCAGAGACTATCAAGGAAGATGTACGCAACCTACTTAAGACATACCCCAAACGAACCTGAGAAGTTGCCCACATAATGGTTACGGTAGATGCGGCACTATACACATGAGGCACTGAACACCCCTACTAAGCAATGGCAACTAGGCAAATACATATCTTCCTCTTACGGCTTAGGGGTAAGTTGTATATTAAATGCGAGATATATGATACAAATACATTTTATTAGAATCAAACTATACTATATACATATGTACACATCCCTATTCATTCATCAACACTAATGATATTTTTCTCACCGCATACATAGATCCTTCAAACAACGATATAGAGCCTAGACAGAAATTAGTATTACCTAGGGCTTGATTTATGCTAGCAGCTCGGGACAACGGAGTACTATACTAGGCACTATCATCATGTATGCGTTTTACACGACACCAAGTTGTTCTCACGAGCTAGATATTAGATCTTCCCCTTTGCCACGCCCCTGAAAAGGAGGTGCTATCACACTTCTTAGAACGAAGCGATGTTTAGTATACAGTAGAGGTCACCACATCAGCCAGTCTAGGCTCTTTACATAACAAATACTCATCACACCCCATATCAGATCCCGACGTCCTGAAAATTGGGCTCCTAAAGCCGCCAATTCTAGTGACACGCTAGTCTTCGGAGTACTACAAAGGGAGGCCAAGATCTCATTCAGCTGATCCCGCCCTTCCATGGGGCCCGAGACACAAGGGAATGAGGCAAGTGAGGCAATAGTAGGCGAGACGCAATAGCCGCCAACTGGTGTATGTAGCCCTCAGAATATCTGGCCAAGGCCCTTTCGCACTTTAGAGGGTGATTGATAACCCGAGTCTTTGTAAGCCCTCATATTACTAGCCCTTGTTATATCTGGTCTCCTATATTGGCTTTTCGGCGGTAATGCCAGGTTATTCCCAGCCAGACTTTCCTACAAGCGTAATTCGAGACGGGGATGGGTTTCGGGGCTTTGAGAATAATTGTCGGGTAAAGTCCTTTTGCCAAGGCTTATCGGCCACCCGAGAGTATTATATATCAATAGCTAGTGAGTAGGCAAGTAATGAAAGGCTCTTGCAATCAAGAGGTTATTTCATAGAAATCATAATATAGGCAGTCTTGTATGAATCGCGCCATTGTTTTTATCTTAGCATAATGAAAGGGGGGCTGTTTGATCAGTTATCCCAGGATCATATCTCGTGATCCGTGCCATCTACTTGATTCTTCAATATGCTCGTTTCATTCATCTCGACTGTAGCTTGGGTTGAGCTGTCCGCACAATGTAGACGTTCAATACCCACGTTACGAGAAACTCTAGCCCGAGAAAGCCGGCGTGAGACTACTACGGCTTCGGACGGCAAATTAGGTAGTCTAGCGCAACAAAGCCCCATAGTCTCTAGATTTAGGTCGTTACGAGGCTCAAATTCTATACTCCGGCTTAGTAAGCAGCCTCCGACAGTTGTCATAGTATAGTGGTCAGTACAGCACGTTGTGGCCGTGCAGACAAGAGTTCGATTCTCTTTGACGACATTTTTGGTCTCGGTTCCACCATGTTTTTTACGTTAGTTTTCTACACATCTTATTCTAGGTTTAACCTTTAGTCTCATTAGCTACTCTATAGACACTATTGGGTACTACAGCTATAGACATCATTTCATGATCGCCCTATAATTCCTCCTCTCCTTGTCTTGGGGGGGTGCATTACAGCCTCAGGACAAGTGATGAAGTATTGGGTACGGCGTCTGTTAGTCAATGAATCAAACAAACAGTATAGTACATTATTCACAACTCCTTCCTAGCCTTATTCGTAAAGCTGTCGGCGAGTTCTCTATAACGCCGACGCTTTTCTAGTTTGGCGCGCCTCCTATCGGCGTTGACAGGGGGCTCGGAAGGCGGGTTGGTCCGTTTAGCCCGGCTGCGTGCGCTCCTGGTTGTCGCCCCTTCTTCTTGCTGTGGAATATCTGGGGGTGCTGCCGGTGTCTTCACGTGCTTAGCCCGTGCTCCCTGTTTAGCAGTCTTCGGCGCGGTCCTTGCTGAGGCGCGCTTCGTTAAGGAAGCCGTCTGAACTCTTTTGTTCTTAGTTGACTTCGTAGGGGTCCGCGTTTTCGTGGGTGCTGGACCCCACTTCCTTAATAAATCGATGATTTTCCGAGATTCCGAACTTCTTGCTTTTTCACGGCCGACTCCCCTCTTCAACAAGTTCTCGTAGTTCGTTTTCGTATGGCGTATGTGGGCCTGGACAGCTCGATAGGCTTTCTCTGCTATCTCTATCCTCCCGGTGCGCCCTACGCGGCCCTCTCCCTTCGCCGTCGCATAACGAGCGATCAAGGGAATCTCTTCAGCAGGTATGCGTGGGAAACGCTCGTGGACTGCAGTATCAATAGTTAGCGGGTTGGCTTAATATAAATAGAGGAGTACAAGGTGTCTAGGAAGGTAAGACAGAATAGGGGGAAAACGAGTGAGTCTCTTCCGAATATGGCTAGAACGGGGAAAGGCTGATTGTGCCCATTACTTACTTGCTTCTCTAAAGCGCTTCTCTAGGTCCTCGTCGCTTTTTTTGACCTTTTGTTGTCGGCTCTGCCGTGTGGCACTCTCGCTTTGCAAGACTTCTGTATAAATTGATTCGGGAACCCGAATCCCAACTTGCTTTTTCGCATTATTTACAACAACGTATACGACTTGATGTGATTGTTGTGTCTGCTGCCGACAGTGGCGAGTCAGATAGGGATCACCCTTGGGAACGAAACTATATCCTGGAGGCATAGGCGAAGACTCCCGGATAACAGGTTCAGCTGTCGAGAAAGTCGGTAGCGCGGATGTGCTTGCGTGTGGAAGCTGTGTCGTCATGCTATCGCTAGTAGTACTGTCTCGGTTGTGCATCGAGTCGCGCGTACTACTGCGGCGCGTCATGGGGTGCGGAGAGTTTCTGTCTGGGATATCTTGTCGAAGTTTTCCTGGGGGGAGCCCAGGTAGAGGCTTCCTTTCGGACGATCCACCGATTCTTCTACTTTTTCGGATCTGTGAGCGGCTTGGAAGGGCTTTGAGGTTTGCACCTCGCGCTTTCTTTCCGTATTGTCTTCGCTGTCCTCGTTGTCCTTTCGATTTGTCCGTCATGACGGCTTAACAAGGGGAGTTGTTTTATACGAATGATACAAGAGAAGAAAAGAATGAAATTATGATCTTGAAAGCAGGTCTCACATTGATGGTGATGGCTTGTTGTGAAATGATTGAATGAAAGCCACCATGTCCCGACACCTTTTCAGATGCAACTTCCAACCCGATTGTAAGCACCCGTGTAGGTGTAGGTAGCAAGAGAGATATAAGGTACATTCCTTTGAAAGGGCCCTTGGAAGGGCCCTTAGAAAGAGCAGTCTTAGTTGTGAATCGCAACTTGAAATCGTGTGTTTGCTCTTGTTTATACCTGCTACCTACCTACCTAGGTACCTACCTGGTAAGGTAGTGTTGTTACCCCGGAACCCGGGGTTGGAAGGGTACCTTTTAAGTACTTGGTAGGTTAGGTAGTCTATTTAGATGCCATTTATGTAGGTTACTTGAGTGTTCCTGCAAACAACTAATTACTAAGTAAACAGGATGTGACTGCGACGGATGTAATATTCTGGGAAGTAGTAAGTAATGATAGCTAGCTGATTATATCCTCCAGCTTTTCTTTGATTTTTTGTCGTTGCCTTCGGGAACTCGCAGTACGCGTACATACTTTGCTACCTCTCATCCCATGAAAATATCTACATAATAGCGGCATCAAGAAACCTCTTAACAGGGACTTCTATTATAAGTATATTATAGCCCCCTGTCTCAAAGTAATCCTGAATTAAACTCTCCTTCCTTTCTATTTTTCTACTATCGGCTGTGTATTTTCATCTTTGCCTCGTCTATACCCAAGCAGCAAAATTGGTCAGCAATATCACCCTGCCCAGGAGGTCGCTGACACCTCCACTAACGTACCTACCTAGGTACCTACGTCGTCCACTACCCACTCTACCTTAGGTAACTGTACCTACCTACATGTACTAATACCTCACTAATACGGCCCAAGTACCTGATTGGCCCCTACAGGTAGGCACTCGAGTAATCCATATTTAGAATCTGGGACCACGCATCCTCACTGCTGTTTCGCTCACTTCTGGCAAATAATCGTTGAGTTCCTGTAGTTTCTAAAGAAAACGTAGCATTTAATCTCATAGCTTTGCTCTTACCCTCCCTTGGGCGTTATGGCACCTCTCATAGACTCACCAGAGTCGTCATATCTGGACCTCAACCATCCGGCTACGTCACGTCTAGAACCGCTACCCTCATCCAATTATGAGAGGCCCCGACCCCGGCCGCCCAGAACGCCGGCACACGCAGCTCAAGTACGAGTGCGCAACCGGCGGCGCGAGTGGTTATCTCGCCACCCGTCATACTTTCGCTCCCTTGAGCATGAGCTCGCCGATATAACGCTCTACGATACCTTGATAAGGCGCTTTCAGTCTCACGAGGAGCGCGAGAAGGAAGGTCGCGCCAAGGGTTTTGGGCGCGTGCTCGAGGTCGATTTATTAAGAGGGGAGGCTAGGCTCTCCAAGCTGGCGAACGGGACGTCGCATGGGAACGAAGGTAGGGTGAGTGAAAGCCTTGAAGGTGGCAATTCAGAAAGAGTAGAGCCCACAAATACTCATATCCCACAACCATCCCGTTCGAGGTCGTCGTCTGAGACACGGTGGCGCCCTGAACCGAACTCGGCGTTGGAGAAGGAGATGAACCGGGAGGAACTCGAAGCGCTGGAGATACATGACCTCGAGAAACAATCTGCCCCGCAGACTGCAGAAGAAGGCCGTACACGCTGGGATGAATTCCTTCGACTCCGGTTTGTCGCCGGCGGGGATGAGGACTTCGACTACCGTATTGTCGATGAGGATGATGAGTATGACACGCTTGAACGCCGAGAACAGGAGGATGCCTGGTTTGATAATGAGGAACCCGGATGGGTCGGGGAGAGTGATTGCGATGACGAGGTAGAACCGAAGGAGGAAGGGGGGAAAAGTATTGAGAGGCCGCTGACCGGTGAGACTGGCGTGCAAGACTTTTGATGAGAGAAGAGACAATATCTTTAGGATACTGTGTGCTATGGGTGGCTACCTAGAGTAGCTTCGTCACTGTGCGAGTGGTAGGGAGATCTACGCGACAAGCGATAGTCCCGGCATACCTACACACCATCACTTGCGCCTTTACTGCTTCGGCCGGACTACTATGTCGCTTACGAAAGTGTGATACTCCAACGCCCACTTGCGATCTTGCGCATCCGTTCATCGACTGGCTTCTCGCTCGAAGCACGCTATGCCGCGACAACAGCATTATTGACTATTTCACGCCGGCTGAATATTCCGCCTCCCAACAACGCATCCCGAGGCGCGTTACAGGTGGGAGTTGCATGCAGACACAATTTCATTCTCCAAATGATTACATGTAGACTCATTTGTGACGGGATCCGCAGATCGCTCGTCATAGACAACGCGCGGGCAATCTTGTGAACAATCAACATTGAACTGTATATGCTACGGCCTTCGTCATCCACTCTATAATGCGACTCCACGGCGGTATGCAAGCTCTATCATGCCAGCCCGGCACAGCCTAATCAAGGTCGGGGACAGGTAGATGGTCGACGAGCATCAAGTTGAGCCCTTGTTTTTTCAGAGCTTCTAGCGCAAGTTGATCCCTCAGGCTCTGAGTCTCTTGGTCAGTCGTCAGTACGAAATCGTGCCTTAGAATCCAGCTGCCCTCGGGCACGCCGTACTTCTCCGCCGTGGCGCCGTCTATCTTTTGTGGCGCCACGATCAGACTCTTCTTCACACCGAAGACGGCGTCGGAAGTCTCGTAGGGGTCGCCGCGCATATATAGTGCGCTGGATTCCATAAATGTCAGTTTTGATACAGTGCAGCAGGCTGAGGCGCCAAAGCCAGGCGGCTAACTCACGTAATTAAGTGATCCCAACCCTTCTTTTCCATCATGAAGTGTAGATGCGCTGGTCTCCAGGGGTGCCTGCCTAGTTTTCCTAGCAGCTTGCCGACTGGTCCATCGTGCGGGATGGGGTAGCTGACGGGCAAGATACACTTGAACCAAAAGTCTCCATTAGCATCGCTCACCATGACACATCTCTCAGTCGGTTCGTTCCTGTCGGAGTGTTGAACGTCATAATGCCCGGTACTGTCAGTCTCCCATATATCGATCTTCACACCTTCGACCGGGTTCCCATATGTGTCTTTAACAGTACAGATGCACAATAGCGGCTCTCCCTTAGGATCCGAGGACATGTCGGCGCCATTATCCAGCGTCGGGGCATCGTGCGTATGGAACGGCCCCAGTACCGAGCCTTCGGTCGTGTTCGGTGGCTTTGGGTGATTGATGTTGTCCACTAGGAGGGAAAGACCTAGGATGTCGGATAGCAGAATGAATTCCTAATGGAGAGACTGCATCAGTGGCCTGTAATTTCACAGCTTCGGCCCCTTCCGTGGTGGGCTTTGAATAGGATGGGTTGCGCCGCAGACTCACATGGCGAACGTCGCTGCTGATCTGACCACACTGTACCAGGAAGTTGAGCCCTGCCATCCATTCATCGGTGCTGATGCGAGTTTCTCTGGCGAAGTCGTGAAGATGTGAGACCAAGCGTTCCATCACATACGTCAAACGCCGGTCGGTACTTTGCGAATTGATTTTGACCGTATTCGGCGTGATATTGTCGATGGTAAGGTCCAGCAGCGCTGGCGTCGGTACCTTGTTTGGAGCGGCCATGGTGAGGGCCGTCGTACGATTCGATATGTCGTATGCACTGATGATGTGTCGAGTCGAGGGGGCAGATGCGAGATGCGAGATGCAGCGACGGAACGAGGGGATTGGTTAAGTACTTAAGTATTGATGCGAGACACGGAGCTACACACACCCTCTCGATACTTGATGTCTCATGGAGCCGAACGACTTTGACTCCTTGAGCCGATGCCTAGAAAGCATTACCCAGGTGGCACGTTACCTAGGTCGCACTACCTAAGGTCACCACTTATGTAATTCTCGGTCATCAGCATAATTCCGCTGTAGCCTCCGCCTCGAGACCGGCAGTTGTCTAAGGGATTAAGAGTAAAAGGGCTGGTTTGTAAAGATGTGGGGAGAAGATTGTTCCGGATCGGCGTCGGCGTAGGGAACCTTCGAAGCTCTACGCGTATGCTATCGCTAGCCCTTGCATATATATAGGCAGAGATATATAGTTGGTATATATATATGAGCGGCCAATGCAGCCGCAGAGGAAGGGCCTCCGTGTTCATTAACGTACGTAATCCATGTACAAGTCCTGAGCGACATTAAAAGAAGAAAATCACGCGAGAAACAGTCGACTCCTCCTGATATCTAGTGCCCTCGGTGCGGTGGTTCACGACCTCATCGCGGGGTAAGACAGGTCTCGGACTCGGAAATAAATCTGGATCATCCTGCCTAGGTTAGGAACTGGGTGGCGTGGGGGGGCACGATGTGGGGAAGTTTATCAATGACTCCATTTTCACTGGTTCTGGATGGTAGGTATTTATCTATCTAGAACTAGGTTAAGTAGATTAGGCGGTTGCTTACATGAAGGATAGCTCTGTTACCTATCTATTCCGGATCCTGACATATTTCTAAGGAGATTATTTCTAAGAGCTACATAATAGTCCCTACCTTTAAAGTTTAAGTTTCACATCCACCATGACGTACTAAACAATGGGCGCTTCGTCTTGGCAGTTGTTTGTCGATGTTACCAGCTCTGTAAATGAGGGCAGTTGTACAGCCTGATTAGGCAAGAGATGGCGAGTCTCTGGGTGAGACAAGGTGTCACCGGCTGGAATTGCTTGTCCACCGGAGACAAACTTCGTGATAGGGAAGGCCGGGCCCGGGAGCTGTGGTCTGCTTGGAGCACGCGGTGGTGGTAAGGAAGAAAATTCATGGAAGCTTGAAAATGGCGGGAGGGAGGGTGCTGTAGTTTGAGACGTCACATGCGCTTCATTCGCGGGAACGAGGTTAGATGCATTACCGTCAGCCGTCTGTTCCGTTTTATCGAGCGTAGGGGATATGCTCATCGTCTGAGGATGTACTGCATTGTCAATGAGATTCAGAGAGCCGAGGGCAAGAAGTCGCGTAGTATCTGGCGGATCGTTAGGGATATCTAGAGTAAGATCGGGCTTCGGGGAAGATACGGCGACGTTCCTGTCGGTGCGTGGTCGGCGTGGTCGGCTTGTCTTCACCGGCAACTCTACGTTGGCGGCTGACAACCCACGAATGCGCGCTGACCGCCTCGGGGGCTGTCGCACACTTTCTTGAGAATCACTTTCCGACTGATCGCCCGGCTCATACTCGTCGCTGTCATCGCCGTCACCGTGGGCATCGTGAATTCGGGTATCCTCGTCTTGAACCCTAGGACTCTTTAAGGTAGTCTTCGTAATAAACGGGTTACCACGTTTGCTGCCTACCACTGTTTTAGCTGGTGTCTTAGTTGCTTTACTCACGGTTGCTTGGTCTATTACACCGCGAAGTTCGGCTCTCTTAGCAAGTCGAAGGAGGGCATATTTATGTTTTTGCAAGCCGTCGTCCAAGCCACTTGCCTGTCGCGCCATCTCTTTCGTTTTCAATTCTAGTAGATAGGATTTGAGGTATCTGTACCTTGCTTTCTCTTGGGAAGATATTGGCGGTTAAATCGTTAGAGGGAAATATGCAGACCCTTCTTATTTATAGGCCGAGACCTTGAAAGGGATTGTGTTCTTTGGCGCCCGTGTAATCTTAAAAGAGGAGCAGAGTCTCACGAGCACAAGGTGTTCAAAGAACTCGTTTAGGGTTCTTTCCCCTTTGTATGCACCATTTGGGCTTTGCTAAGCTACAATAGAAAAGATATTTAAGTCTAGAGGGGCCTTAACGAATGTAGAATGAAGGTGTACTACTAGTACTAAGTACAAGATCTCGAGTTTCCGACAGCGGTTATCTAGTGGCATTGTGGTACGTGAGAGTATCTGGTCAATTCTAACCAATACGAGGGCTTGCCGAAGAATAGGGGTAAAGTCGATGATAATCGCGTTCCTCGTCGCATTCTCTGGGTATCTTATGTCGTAGGGTCGGGCGCCAAATAGCGTCCTTTCGTAATATACATTATCGGATCAACCAAAATCAAACTAAATCACAAGTCTAGTGGTATCTATTATGCGTAGCCCCGTGCCACCCCATGTCGATATAGTACATAACCTTCATTCGCGTTGCGTTACGGAGACCGTGAAATTCTTCGAGACCATTATACCTCCGTTTTGCCGATTGTCTACATTCGCCACGGGTTCCACCAACCCGGTCTCTGATCCGCTGCTCGACTCGGCGTCTCGGTCTACGCTCTTCGTCCTCGTGCCTAATGACCGATTTGCCCTGCCTTTTCTATCACTCGAGACTTGCACCTGACGCTGAGTGCCGTGCATATCATTTAGCTCGAACGGGTCTTGCAGATTCGTCTCAAGAGGGGTAAAGTTGCGCTTTTGCGGATCGACACGCCGAGCGAAGCTTGATCCGTATGTATGCGAATGGGCTGGTCCCCTATGAGGAGTAGATGCGTTACGGCTTTTATTACCGGGCCATAGTTTAGAGACGAACGAGTATATCATCGGAAGACTGACGCAGATTATTGTTACGTTTGGTTCCAAAAATGCGAGGAAGGTGGAGGGCACGCTGTGAAATGAGAAGTCGTCGTGATAGTTAATGGTGACAATATAGGCGAGACGGACGATAGACGCCACGGTTACGCTATGGTTGAGCAGCTTCGTTAGCGGTGCAAAAGTTGTTCGGGGGAGGATAGAAGTGTACCTCAAGCCTGCTGCGAACAGCCACGAGAGCCGTAACTTTTGACTACGTTCCATCTTCAACCTCCAGATAATAGGGAGGGGTACAACCAACACCAGCAGATCGGTGAAGATGGACCAGACGCAGACAGCCACATACAACGGTTGCTATAGATTTACAGTTAGAATAGGCCTTAACGAGAGATTGAATTCGACACCATCGGCTAGTGACTTGCTAAAGAGGGGAGCCGAAAGGGGTGAGTTGGGACGTCCACATACGCGATCACCACAAGTTTCGAGCCCATCCCATTCCCACATTTTAGAGAGTGGGTGACAGAACAGGAACTGCCATAAGATCAAACCAACAGTTCCAAGTGAGACAGCGAGTATACACCATTTCGTGATCCTCGCGATGGATTTGTTGTTAAATAACTTTAGGAAGAAGAAGAGGGCGCTCAATTTGCCCAAATTCAAGCTGATAATGTGGAAGAGCTCGAAGCTGAAGAGAATCTAGAGCGACGATTAGTTTTCGTGAACCCAGTTATTGAATTACGTAGCTTAGACGTTTTAGGGCCGTAAAGTGACTCACCTTAGGGATTGAGAACTGATTCGGAGGGGGTACCGTATAGGCATGATGACCTAAACCGCCAAAGACCACTTTACACGCCACGTTAGAATGCCCGTGTTTCTGTCTCAGCCAACGCCGGAAAAAAAAGTGAGATACGCACAAAGTGCAAACAGGACCGTTTGTCCAAAGGCGAATATCGCAGCAACAAAAACCAATGCGTCGTCCCAGCCGAGTTTGATTGCTATGTGCGAGCGCGATACTACACGCAGGACGAGGGCGACGAGCACGAAAAATGCAATGATGACGCTCGCGACAAACAGTCTAAAAGACAGGTCAATTGGCACGACTGTCACGTACGTTGGCCCCGGCGGCGGCCGTGGCAGTGGTGACTCGGTGGGGAGGTCGGAAGCGGACATCGTGAGCCGATTCTTGGCGACCCAACGAATGTCCTACGTTCCCATCGATTGCCTCGCGCGGGAGACCGAGAGGGAGAGACCAGACCGAAGCAACTCAGGAGGCGACCGGCTGGGTATTCAGTGTTAAAGTCATGAGATGCGTGAATTGTGACAGGACCATCTACACTAACCTAGCAGATGGGGAGCCGCTGACTACATATGTTTCGATAAGTAAAAGCACCCTGGTAGATCTGGACGCGAGCGCACGGGGCGTCCGCCAAGGGACGTGCGGATGGGCATCATGGCGCGCTGTACTAAGTGTGTATGTATGCTGGAGACAGAGAGCATGGACGGCTTAGAATGGTAAGGATCTGGTCTCAGTTTCTCGGAATGGCAAAGGTTGTCTTACAAAGCTGACTTGATTATCCACTCGACCCTGCTCTTGATTCTCCCACGTGCGCGTACAGTGGTGTACCTCGGAATCCGACGTAGTAGTGTAGGTACGCTAGTCTCCTAGCTGGAGATACTTAGATCAGCTTCCGTTCTGAAAATAGGTTTTCGAGGACCTTGATCTTTGGAGTCTTCTTTTTTTTTCATTTCTTTTTTTCCTTTCATACTTTTGTTAATATATTTACTATGCAACCCTCCGGGCGCAATAACAATGGGAACGCCAGAAATCACTCAAGCACTCACTTCGAGTTGCATAGTGAGTATAAAGCGACGAATATTTCGTATTGCAAATTCAATGCAAGGTAATGTATCATCAACAAAGCATTTACGGGTTGGATTTTATGCGCCCGACTTCATGTTGCCGGTTTCTCCGCTCCCGATGCCACCCTACACCTCATACTACTACTGTATCTACACGACCTAGGTAGGCAGGTATGTCAATCACTGGTCAACACGGTGACAACCCGGTGATTAACATACCTTACCTACCTTAAGTAGATTACTTAGTACACTTCTCGCTATCTGCACCAGAACTGCACTACTGTTTACCTTGAACTGCACTGTTTGACAAATAGAGGTGCACTATGAGGGCCTGCACTAATTATTAATCCCTGTTCACATGCGTCGTTCCTTCAGGGCCGTTCAGGGTCAGAATACTAGCAGTATACTAGTAGGCTCTGG
Organism: Xylaria grammica; assembly: GCA_004353285.2. Classification (NCBI taxonomy): domain Eukaryota; kingdom Fungi; phylum Ascomycota; class Sordariomycetes; order Xylariales; family Xylariaceae; genus Xylaria; species Xylaria grammica. Next base: position 2,348,742 of record NGZP02000002.1, on the reverse strand, counting down.
ACAGGGGACCAAGCACTGCTAAGGAATTTGACATTTGCTAGCGCAACGCCAAACTGTTCACCAGCTGTAGCGTATAGTAAGGCGGTCTAGGTCTCTGAAGTACATTGAAAATGGACGACTGCGCAGTTAATTTACGGACTTAGTATTGCACCGTTCAGGCTGCTGGTGCTGAGCCATCATTATCTAAGTATTAGAGAGGAGAAGGCCCGGATATCTACAAGTATTCCCCTTTCAACATGCTCAGACCATCGCGAACTCTACCGATAAGCGAATAGGTGAAAACAGTTTGATTCAAGCCTGAAATCATCCCTCAATAGCGTTCTTATGCTATCGCCGACACCTATACACGAGTAGGCTGTGGAAGTATAATAAATCAGTTATGTTGAAGGTACTTCGTCGCCGCCGCGAGTTTTATCTAGCGCGAGACGGGATGTTCAATCACAAGTAGAGGTGGGAGCTCTTGGCGCTCGGGCTTTTCTTTGGAGATCCAATGCTTGATTTGCTAGCCCGACTCCTTAGTATGTATCGAACTAAATCTTCTGTAGTGTAGATATTCTTACCATATTACTTACGGAGTACATATATCTTAATGAATCACGTACCCTTGCCATCCTGGTCATCTTAAATCGTCACCACACACTTGTTGCAAGAGCTCCAACCGTTTGTGCTAAGTACTTAGGGAGAAAGTATGGTTGATTCTCGCGTACACCAATTGTACGCGCTTTAATAAGCCATCAGAGAAAATTCTTAGTCAATACGCTTCAGAATAGGGATTCAAGTAGTACCCAAATGCAGTCACAATCTACTGTAAGCGGAAGAGATAGATGTACGTAGTATCTTAGGTGCAAGGTTCGGCAGACCTCAAACGAATGCTGAAGCTGACGCAATGCTGAGACACTCCCTCCATACAAGACTAAGCTTATTGTGGTACTGGTTGAACCAGGTCGGACATGCCGTGATAATCTTGATTATGTAACGGCAGTGAGCAACGGACTTTGAGTACTGTTTGAGTTTCTACATACCTAGGAGAAGGGAACTAGTTCACGTTGCCGTGACTTTTTGCCTCGACATTACGCGGTCCCTAAAAGTTAACTACATACTTACTGTACTCACCACAAATGGATGACTTTTGCACTAACGATAGATCGACTCTAGTGTGATATACGCAAAAGGATTGAGATCTGCGAGGCATTTAAGCTAGTAGTAACTACCGGAGAACTAAAATCCTACAAAGGAGTTAAGTAGATTGTTGCGCAAGAATACATCGCCACAAGTTTTGAGTTGTTATCACTAAGTTGGAGATATGCCAAATAGCCATATTGAATACAATCGTGTCGACCGAAGTAGAGCGTCCATGTTGATGAGATGATTTCAAGAGGCTATTAAGGCTGGTTGGGTTTGGAGGATGCCCGACAGCTACCCGTTAGACTCCTATTACCTACATCTACTGTTAAACCTTATTGCTATACATGGCCTGCCACTTTGGTTTAACAAGACTGGATTGAATCCCCTAGGTGCGATCAATCTTAGCAGCCCAGCTCATCTCATGATTTTCGTAACTATAGCTATAGCAGCATTTTTATCTAAAATGGCATAACCATCATCCGTCCTGCCGAAGCCCCTATATAGCGTACTGTAATAAGTACCCCATTTTTTTTTTAACTTGCCGAGGCCCAGAAACTAAGCCCTTAACACTTGCTCAGTTCTGCTTAGGTGTACTAAGCGCGAATAGGTAGGTAGTCACAAGGACTCTATGGTTTATTCCCGCGTTTAAAACCTGTAGTTCAAGTTATAGTAGTAGTACTATATTTATCGGGCCCTTTTCAAAGGAATATCCATTCAAGGAGCACTTTTTAGGATCACTAGATTAATTTCACCCCAAGACGCTCTAGATTGCAAGTCCCAAGAACGGTGCATGTTGCTTCCCACCTAATTTGGATGTGAGGTCATTAACCCAAATCGCTGAGATTTCACAATAACTTGTTCTTGGCACCTATAAGTGAGCGTTCGGCTCGTCCGTAGAATAATCCATTTAGTAACAGGAATGAGCTATGCGCAGGCTAAGTCGGTCTTCCTCTAAGCGGTAGGCTTAAAACTTGTCTAGGTCATACGATACAATGAATGGTAAATTGAGCTCTTTACGACTGCCTATAAGCAGTTTTGAGCATAAAAAACTCTTGCACTAATATGAAAAGCAGGCAAATGGAAGGGTTAAACATGTCCTTACGTATACCCTTATACGCAACGGAGAATAATAGGGAATAGTAGAAAATAAGGAAAGCGAACGGTTATCGATTTATTTATTTACTTATTTAAAAAGAGGAATGAAGAATATCAAAAAGAAAAAAAAAAAAAAAAAACCTAATGTCAAGTTCTTCGCGACTTAAAGAACTACATAACTAATAAAGGTAATATCTAGCGTTAGTTAGTTCATTTAGGTGCCTTTAATTACCCCAACTACCCTAGGAATATCACACTTGGTTACTATGATACTGCACCGGGGTTTGAGGGGCTGTAGAATTAAGAATTTCCAGTAGCAGTATACAAAAGAGGAGCGAATAAGCCCTGTAACACTCCAGCCGAGTAGAGGATTGGAACGCCTATACACGGCTCACTATACAATGTTTTCCTTGTGGCCAGCCCGATCATTCGATTCAAAGAAACCCGGTAACTTGTTGTGGCGGTGCGGTTACCCCCACTAGTTCTGTGCTGTGCTCAGCTTTGCGCTCCGGCTCACCAGTCAAACACCCTAACCTAGACATTTGTTTTTACCTTAACAAGTGATCAATCTACGTACCGGACTTTTTTATTATCGAATGTACCATAATATGCCATGTTCTGCTGTAAATCAACCTATGACCTGGTACCTGTATTTTGACCCTTCGGCGCTTATTATATGTTGTAGGTGACCAATGACACGATGTGCACAGCCTTCGGGAGGCAACGCGCTCCAAGCTGCGCCCGCCCTCAGCTCACCCCGCCTCAGGTCACTCGCGGCATAGGGAGGACAAACCGTTAATATAGTAGAGGGTTTCGGTGGCCCTGGTGGCCTGTCCCCGCGCTTTTACTAGAAAACCGGACATCTCCATCACTGGCCAAATCCGGCCGCGTTTTCGAGTGGAACATGGATCCTCTATCGGCGCTGTCTGTCGCCGCTGGCGTAGTCCAGTTCGTAGACTTTGCATTCCGTCTCGTCAGCGGCACTCGTGAAATCATGAAATCGAGATCGGGATTTGCAAGCGATGTCAATACCCTGGATGCCATTGCGAGGGACGCGTTGGGACTGAGCGGTGCTCTCGCTGCATCGCCGTCCCTTCCCTCGTCCAACACTACTTTGCAAGCGCTAGTCAGAGAGTGCAAGACGATTGCCGACGACCTACTAGCTGTTCTTGACAGGCTACGTGCTAATGAGAAGAAGAAATGGAGTTGCTTTGTCGCCGCGGTACGGACGGTGTGGTCAAAGGGGAAGGTTGATGAATTTGTTACCAGGCTTGGCAAGGTGCAGACCCAAATCTCGACTCATATGCACTTCCTCCTGCTGTATGGCCTCACCCGTTGGTCGCTGCAATAAGACAGGCCCACGACTAGTACCAACCTAGGATATTAGGAATTATGTGAACATGCAGTCTGTTCAGATTTATGCTCTGAGAGAAAATGCCCAGAGGCTTGGGATGGAGGATCAGAATCGGATTGTGAAGCTCCGGAATGTCGTCGTCACAAGACTTGAAAGATTATCCAAAGAGGCATCCAAGACGCAGGAGGACGTGCAGCGCTTAATGGAAAGCCTAGAGTCGAATGCTCCGAAGCAAACGACAGATCACCCTACCCACTCGGGACTGTCTCTCGACCTGACTAACTATTTCTCCGGAGTTATTAAACAATTAGCAGAAGAACAGTCTCTCATGACGATGAACCAAGATTTTTTGGAGAGTCTATATTTTAGCAAGATCAAGGCGCGACAGCGGAAAATCGAATCCGCACATGCGAAAACATTTAGGTGGATTTTCCGTTCCTCCGTTTCCGATGGGTCAAAGACACTCTCTTTTGCGCAGTGGCTCCGCGAGGGCTCCGGGACTTTCTGGATACAGGGAAAGGCTGGCTCTGGAAAGTCGACACTGATGAAATTCATCTGCTCTCACACGACGACCAAGGAGTTGCTTCGGGTTTGGGCAGGCAGCAAGCGACTCATCACCGCCAAGTTTTTCTTCTGGAACGCAGGCACTGCACTTCAGAAATCAAGAGAGGGACTTCTCCGGTCTCTCTTGTTCGAGATCTTGCGAAAATGCCCGGAACTGATTCCCCGGGTATCCAATAACCAGAAAGCCCCCTTTCTAAGGCGCGGCCTGTACTCACATGCCGATGACGAAGAGCTCTGGAGCCAGGAAGAGCTTATGGAGGCTTACCGCAGTCTTGTAGCTTGCTGTGACGAGGTAGATGTTAAGTTCTGCTTCTTCATCGATGGCCTGGACGAATTTGAGGAGGAGAGAAAGACACATAGCGACTTAATCGAGACGCTCCGCATCCTAGCCGCATCACAGAACATCAAGTTCTGTGTATCAAGCCGGCCCTGGACGGTCTTCTCCGACGCGTTCGGCGACGATCCAGATAGGCTCCTTAAGCTTGAGGATTTGACGCGAGATGATATCCGTAGTTACGTTCACGAGAAGTTCAATGAAAATAATCAGTTCCGGCTTCTCAGCACCGACAATCCCCACTACGCCGGTCTTATTGAAGACATAACAGTACAGGCCCAAGGTGTCTTCTTGTGGGTGTTCCTGGTAGTACGGGACCTACTCGAGGGCTTTTCTCACAGCGACACCATTCACACTATGAGAAGGCGACTAGAGCGGTTCCCGGCCGAACTAGAGCAGTTCTTCCAGCATATGATCGACTCGATCCCCGCCATTTACCTACCACACATGGCTCGCACACTGTGGATGGCCACATCGGTATCGCAGCCGCAGTTCCTGATGGTCTACTCGCTGTTGGACGACGCGTCGGACGCTATGGCTACGATCGGGGAGGAAGATTCGCCGGGTGTCATGTATGACCATGAAGTGCGCACGCGCGCCCAGCAGATGCGCAGACGCCTTGACGCCCGCTGCAAGGGGCTGTTAGAGGTCGTCCTTGACGAGCCCGATGCCGGCTTGTACTTTGAATACAAGGTCGACTTCTTGCACCGCACCGTTCGCGACTTTTTGCTCGGGTCCCCCAAGATTCGCCGAATATTGGAGCAACAGCGCTTCACAGATCTCGGTGGTATCGATAGCTGCGACGAAAATGTCTGGCTTTTGCCTTGCCTGAGCATTATAGAGGCCTTCAAGCGCGCACCCTTTAGGTCCGGGCCGGAGGCTGGTGTCGTAGATGCGGAGCTCGCCGTGAGGTTATTGGAGAGTCTAATGATGTTTGCCTACGAAGCAGAGGCGAATACGGCCGATCGTTCTGCACTAACGCGGGTGCTCCGTGACGCGGAGAAGACGTACGATTGGAGGAGGTGGCAGTTCTCCTGGCCGTTAGATACGAATCTATTCCTCGGGCTTGCTTGCCAAGCCGATTTATTCTCCTATATTGAAAAGCGGATAACTCCCGGTTGGTTCACGCAGCCATCGGACTCGGTGAGTAGCACAGCAAAGTTTTCTCGTGCAGACCCAACGAGAACTCTTCTTAGCTACGCTCTAGAAGCACAGCCGCGAAAGCGACTCGGTAATTCTTACCAGTGGACGCTTCATCCTCGAATCGTACAACATCTGCTCAACATGGGCGCCAACCTGAACGACCAGGCTAGTAATCAGGGACGCTCTATCTGGTACACGTTTCTCTCGGAGATATCTTCGAGTACGCGCTTATCCAGGGATGAGCAAGTGCGTGAGACTTTGCGCCTCTTGCTCCAGCACAATCCCGAGTTAGATGGCGACATCATCGCTAAGGATGGACGTCATGTTGTAATCAGGAAACTTGTGGAAGAGCTCTTGGATGGTGAGATCGGGGAGTTTCAAGGGGAGGACACGCTGGAATCATCCGAGCCTAAGGAGGAACTCCCCGAGCTCGGGGATGCCGAGAAGGTTGAGTCTAAAGCTGGAAGCCGACTCGGTATGTCTTGGCTATTTTCCTGGTGGAATAGGTAGTACCATAATCCTGGTTACCAGCATGGCGTTCAGGGTCCTGCCGGGGATGTTTTGTGCATTAGATATACCATAGGGATAATGTAGCGAATAGACGATGTGTACATACATATAGTCGGAATTAGCGCAAGTATGCAGACTAAAGTCTTTCCCAATACATTTACCTGCAACATGTGCCTACAAGTTTGATCCGGCTACGAAGTCATTAGCATGAGGACTAGGTGTTATCTGAATGCTCCCTTGATGGATGGGAGTCCTTGATAGTTTTAATCGACTCATCCGCGTAAGCAGCCATTTACTTATTTTTTTTTTTCCCCTCAACGTCCAAAGGATTTATTTCCGCCTAAATCTACGATCGCTTAGCCTGACCTATTAGACCTAGGCCAGTATAGAGAAGGAAACACAAGAAATGGAGTCCAACAGTCTTGAACGGGGCGGCACGATAAGATGGCTCGCGAATGGCGTAAATGATCCCATTCTCGGTGTCCCACCTGGAGAACAAAGGGGTGTTATGTATATATTAGTAATAACACCTAGCATAAATAGCGTAGGCTCTTCGCGCAACAACAAGTGTTCATTACTATACCGATTATTATGACACTCAGATCCTACAGCATCGACTTTAGACCGCAAGCTTCGCCGTATCACTTTAACACTTGTGGTCAGCATTATAACTGACTTATATCATTAGACCTTGCTAATAGGCATCTATTGCAACATGTGCTTAATTCAGCCGCAAAGCCTCAATTGTATTTAAAGTAATAACGCACAGTCATGTGGCACGGATGCGGCGGAGGTGGCTTTGAGCCTCTGCCTTGAAAGGAAGCCTTAGGTAGTAAAGCCGAAAGCCATCATATCATCAGGATATACATTCGGAAGGCCAGCCTATTAGCTTGCGGCCGCTGCCGACATGTGGCCGAAAAGGGAGGTGAGGCTTCCGCTCCCACTTACTGCTGTGGCTTCGGTGGGAGTTTTCTCCATCGGCCGGCGGGGTTTCGGACAAGGCCCGCGATGATCTCGCGGGATCAAAGGGGTGTTGCGCCACTCCCAAGTTTAGATAATGGCACAAAGCAGGTGAGATTCGTAAATAGGTTGTATCACATTGCTAGATAGTAAAATGTCATGGTCAGTGGAACGTGTCCCTGCCAAGTTGAATTGATCACGAAGACTTCAGCTGCCTGCCTATATAGGAAGGAGACTGGGTTCGGGGATTTTTGAAGGAAGCAAAACTGAATCAAGATGAACGAAAGGGCAATGATCTACGGGAACATTACTCGCAAAGTTCTCTCTAATTGTCATAAGGTCGCGAGATGTCAGGTGTAACAACGGATGTTCTTCGCATGCCTCCATCATGGCGACGCGAAGACTTCATAGAACGGGAGGCACATATAAAATACCGCGGCGGCCCATCAGGTCAAGTTGCGAATATTGTTTCTTGCCAGTTGTGACACCGTGCATCACGCAATTGCTAAATAAAAATCCGAGGCACTATCAGAATGTATCCCAAGTCGTTCCTGTGTTGGACTGCCCTAGCATCCCTCGCTACGGCGAGGTCGTTGCCCAAAAGGAATGGACCAGCACCACTCATGCTGGCAGCGGACGAGCATCGAGTTTCTGGCATGTACATTGTCAAGATGAGGGATGAGTTCGTCGCGGCAGATGCAGACCGTACTTTAGCCGCTCATATCAGCAGCTCCAAGCATGTATACAGTGCAACGAGTTTCAAGGGCTTTGCTGGTGCCCTCAATGCGACCTCGTTGGAGTCGTTGAGAGCCAACCCCCATGTAAGTAGGCTTGCAAGTCATTGTTCCAACAGAATCGATTCTAATCAGCGGCGCAGGTCGACTACGTACAGGAAGACTCAAAGTTCTACCTGAACGACTACGTCACCCAGGAGAGCGCGCCCTACGGCATTGCTCGGATCTCCCATCGAAACAACGGAGACAACAACTACGTCAGGGATGATTCGGACGGCGACGGAACCTGCGTATATGTGATCGATACCGGAATTAACGTTGATCACCCGGATTTTGGCGGACGAGCATCTTGGGCCGCTAATTTTGCCGACGACGAGGACATTGACGGCGCGGGTCACGGAACCTACGTCGCAGGAATCGTCGGTTCAGAATCCTACGGTGTGGCCAAGAAGACACAGCTTCTTGCTGTGAAAGTGTTCAAGAACGACGGCACGACGGAGGGTAACGATATTATCGCCGCTATTGACTGGGTCGCACAAGATGCGCCGACCCGAGACTGTCCTAAGGGCACCGTCGCCAACCTGTCACTTGGTGGTGGGAAGAATCAAGCCAGCAACGACGCGGTAGCTGCGCTTGTGAATGCCGGAAGTAAGTAATTCTCGAGGTCATCTAATTTTCTTTCTTTTGTTTGTAGTAGCTTCGCGAGTATAAAAACCCCTCTCGAAACTAGTATCAATTTTGGAAGCCACCCATAGTTCTGAAATACCCGCAAATCATAGTCTAAGGAGCGATGACTGACTTTGAGTTCTGTAGCATTCGTCGCAGTAGCGTCGGGCAACGACAATGCTGACGCCGAGGACTTCTCGCCGGCTTCGGAGCCGTCTGCCTGCACTGTCTCCGCAAGCGATGAGAATGATGCAAAGGCAGATTTCAGTAACTACGGCGCCGCGGTCGACATTTGGGCACCAGGTACTAACATCGAGAGCACGTCATATGAAGGTGGATCGGTAAGTTGATCTTACCCCCTTCTCGAGTTCTGTGAAGGGAGTCATTGGAGACTCGAGAAGGGAGCCTATACTGACGGGCCCATTTAATACAGACCACCGCCTCGGGAACGTCAGCATCCAGCCCTATTGTTGCGGGTCTGGGTGCTTACCTCTTGACTCTCGAAGGGGGGCGAGACCCTATAGCCCTATGCGACCGAATCAAAGAGCTCTCAACACAAGGCATCCTGGCCGGTGTGCCGGACGGCACCGCCAACGCCTTGGCCTTCAATGGCAACCCATCAGAGTAAGCGTGTGGTTAGGGCAGCAAAGAATGATGCTACATAGCGGCTGTGTCGATTAGTTTCAGTGACTATATAATAGTGAGGCGTGGGCGGTGCTATATGTTTTATACAATATGATCTACAATGGATATTAGGGATCGTCAGGCGTACTAGACGAAATAGTATTTGACCAATAGACTTCACGCCCCAAGCGAGGGTACCGAATGCATGTCAGCTGGAACACGCCACCACCCGCTCTCGCTGTGTGAAACTAATGCCTAAAATTCTTGGTCTTGCCTTTTTCTTTGAGTGGCTGCCATGCGACGATGGATAGATCCGTCTCCTCGCCCAATCCACCTAGACCCAGTGAGCCAGTCTGATTTACAGACACGCGCGCCAAGAATTCCCGCGCGAGTCGTATGCGAGAATTGTTATCACATCACTAACAAGAGGCATGTGACTAGCAAGCCCTAGCAAGCCGAAGCAAGCCATATCAAGTAGGATTTGGGTCGTAAGCCGTTGGCTGAGTAGAAGACAACACGACTGGCCGCCATTGCACAATATTCACGAGTTCGTTGCCGGGATTAGGGGGTGGTACTATGTATGTTGGTTCGCATTGCCCAGATACCACGTGACAAACTTAAAAGCAATGATGTCTTCCCGCAAATCAAGAATCAATCGCCGTCAATTTATCAATTTCCAAATTAGTTCATTCACACTTAGAGAATACGAAGCAGATTATTCAGGGGAATGCGTAGGTGTTGGGTGGGTGTATCCAATCTGCCAACCTGTGGCGTATATTGAGTTAGAAAGTCTTTGATGTAGGAAATGAGCTACACCAGCCAACGATTGTGTTTTCCAATACTCTAGATGACAAAATAGAAAATTGCTAAAAGATTATCCTGTTCGGTACAGGATTTTCTCCATGATCCGCAGCTCAATAGTGAAGGAATTTTCGTATCCATTCAGCAAGGCCGTATCAATCCCAAAGTTCCATCGTCAGGCCACATATCAGGAAATGTAATCAGGGAAATAAATCAAGGAGAATTCAAGTGACGTTCAGTATTCCGTCTTGCAATTCTGTCGATTTCCTTTTCCAATTGTCAAACCGGGACAATGGTAGGTGGGGTACCTCGAGTTGCCTCATCAAAAGTAATATAATGAAACTTTTTTCGTCGAAAGGAGTAAATCAAAGTACCGCCGAAAGTTGAACAAAATTGAAAGCAGTTGTACATGATCGTACAACAGAAATCCCTAAAGGGTGTAGGCTCCGACCGTTCATAATCCGGTGCGGATACGATCGTCTCAAGCCACTGAGAGCGAAAAGTGGTTTGACGGGTGCTCCTAATGAGATGCCTCTGTCTTTGGTCGAAGTGTCGGCCTGGCACACAATATGTGTTCATTTCAGCGCTTAGAGCTGACCTTTACTTCCTCACTACGGCAGTATGCACACAACATGTGCCCGCATTCATGGCAGTGTGCTGTTAGGTTCTTGTGATAGGGCCCATCGGAGCAGCCACACTAGATTTATTAGTATTCCTACTTTGAATTTCACTCGGACACGGTGACTTACGCAGTAGTGGACTGTTTCGTATTTCTTAGGCATATTCAGAGATTTTTTGTGAATAAGCGAGGTTGAGTGTTGCGTTGTAGATAGGATAATATCAGCTCGTCGAGAAATCGATGCACGAAGAAATCATAATCGTCGAGGAAGATGGTTGAACACGTCTTTTTATATAGGCTATCACGGAGGTATTTTCCCATGTGATAGGTATTCCTGGAAAATAGTATCTGTGAAACTATTATCCTCGTTCAAAACCACCTCGCATATTACGAATAGGAGTCGAAGGAGCGACGATGAATTGCTGTAAGTTCCAGAAAATCCACAACATCGAGGCCGCCTCGAGCTCCAGCACTGCCATTATACTTCGGATAATAATCCAATCCCAAGGGCACTGTAATACTAATTGTCGTCGCTAATTACCAGACAGGTGGGTTTCTCACCTTGTGAGGCCAGTCGACCCGATCGGCCTCAAAAATCCATTGGCCAGGATACAAGCATCTTTCTGTCACCGAGAGGCGTACGGTGTAGTTAGATGCACTTGGTGGCTGCCAGACGACCACTAACAGCCAGAAAAACAGTCGAAGCGGACATTGTGTATAGAGAACAAGCTCCGCCACGCCTGTTGAGTTTCGGTCGGCACGAATTCGACTGGACCTCGTTTGTGAACCACCGAGTCGGTCTACATAGTATAGTCATACACCGCCATGTTGGCTGAGAAGGTACCCGCCGAAGTGTTAGAGTGAAGCTGTTCGCTTGGTGCTACTAGCTTACTTTACGTGCTGTGACGTCGTTGCGAATCCGGTTCAGGCCGGATTCCGGGAACAACAAATGGAAAGTCATTGGGGACCAGACAATGATAAAGGAAAAAGTATTTTCTGAATACTTCCCGTGCGCAGGGGAATAGTGGGTGTGTCTAATTGCCCGACGGAATTGGTTTTGTTCCAGGGCTTAACCCGGGCTATGCCAGCTAATTACTATTACTAGTCCTGATACGAAATCCCAATCCGACGACGTATTGGGGTTTCGTCAAAGACGTCTTCTTGGGCCAACCGAATTTCTTGATTTTTGCTGTTACCGAAGTGTGTCCTGTTTTTCCCCCTCGTTCGTGATGTTTTATTTCCTACTTAGGAATGTGGCTTTGGATATGCGCTCTGATTCCGTATCTGGTAATGCGAGAACAAAGCCGAAAAAAAGTTGCCTACTTTTCCTGAGGCGCAGCACACCGAAGTCATCAGAATTTCGGCCGGGCACGTGAATCCAGAACCCGAATCATGATGGCTGAGGCGCATAAGCTAAATGATCTCATTACCTAAGTTGCCTCATCATGTAAGATGGTGCATGCTACTCAGAAATGCAGATATGCGCGATTAAAATGCTCGCTGGAACGTATAGCGGCCAACCAAAAATTATCTTTAGTATATACATAACTAGGAAATCAGGGCCGGCGGTGACAAACGTTGCAGTGAAAGAGCAAAATGGAACCCACAAATGATGAAGAGGCGTTGTTATACTCCCAATAGTAAAGTGCCCTTCTCCAGCCGCCACGTGCTCGTGCATGGTGTCCGTCAGCTTGCATTTCACTACTTGCCGAGGATACTCCTGCAGCCCGGCACCTATCCAGCTGCAAGGGGGTTCAGCTCAAGCCTCAATTGGCTTGCATATTAACAACTGGTATAAGTCAGGTTTTACCTATTCAAATGAGCCATAGAAAGAAACCCTGAGAACTAAGCTTTACGAGCCAGTGCTGGTTGGGTCGGAACCCAAGACATCTCCAGTGACAATGGGTTTCTTTTTTACACAAAAAGATAATTCTTCGTTTTGGTAGTTTGAAGGACAAAGTACACAATGACAACATGCAAAACGGCAGACTAGCCTCCAATTTCCTTTATTCTACATATAATATAGAATTAACAGAGATCCCGGCAAGTCCCCCCAAAACGCCGTTTCTAGTGACCCTAGCCCAAATTTCGCCGTGGCGATGCGTTACCGCATTCTATCCCATCTAATAGATGCCCAAAGAACCGAGTTTCCGTAAATGGCCGCAAGTTATAATCTGACGTGTTCTCATGGCGTCCAAGTATTAAGGGTAACTATAAGGCACTATCACGATATAGCGACCTACTCAACATCTTAGAAACTCTCATGTATGTTGCGGTATATGTCACTTAAAGAAACTCACCCTATCAAGTAGGCCTTATTTCCCTGAAGAATGGCTGCAGTCACCGCATCGTTGATGTTGACAGTTGTGACAGTGAGCATCGGTTGCGGTATTCCAAGGGCCATGGCCGCAGTTGCACTATGTATGAATTAGCAAACTTAGGTCTTGTGGCCGGTCTGTGTCCTTACGCAATAGAAATGCATATTTTTAAAGAATTATGTGAAATAGTATAGAAGATGGATTTTGGGTAAACAGTATTCGGCGAGGTGCGTTTGGATTTGACGAGGAAATGAGTACAGAGCTGCTATTTATGTACAAAGATAGATGAGACTGAGGCCGATCTAGGGTCTTAAGGATTACGAAGGAAGATGGTGAGCAATACAGTCTCAAGCAATCCAAAGTAGACCCTCGGTAGGGTGAACGCACGTACATGGACTCCTCCGCTAATGGATACAACTCGGCCCGGACGAGAATGGTATTTCCTTGATTCGGGAACCCAAGCACTGCCATCTTCTTCTAAGCAGCGGTCTAGACAGTGAAACCGAAACTGGGGAAATGACCAATATCCAGTGAGGCCGGCTTGCTTCTCCGTGAGGCCATTCGCAGACCGACAAGCCCGAGAAGCTTTACTGGCTGTTATACGAGTCGCCTAGTAAAATGGATAGTTCATGAATCAGTAGTGGTCATAACTGGACTATGTAGATGGTCGGAGATGAGTTTCACAGAGGTTGTAGCGGTGAGTGAAGATTGTATATCGTGGCCAACTAAGCAGAACCGGCCGGAATGTTGCTGACCATAGCCGCAAGTAATACCGAACATACGGAACCCAATTAATTAGGTAGATGGTATGCACCGAGGTGTGGCCCAAATGAGGATAGGGTGAAGTCTGTTGGTCCATAACCGTAGGCTTGTGGATGTCGCCCTACCACCATCTCACTCATCCCGATTCTCCCTTAGGCGGGTAATAAAATAATGGACGAATTTCACCCTATAATCCCAACTCAAAATTGTATCTTGATAGTGTTTTGGGGTTGTTGGTCGGAAATCGGTGGGCCGGCTGGGCTGTGCGGTCTGCCCTTCGAAAGCTCGGTGCATATCCATCATTCATCGTGACCAGCCCCATTGAAATTTTCTTCTCCCTCGGAGTAACTTTCCAATTTCGTAATTTTTCCATCCGCCCAAATAACTGTTGGCGGTGCGTGAGCCAGTGGGGACTAAATCGATGAACTGGAAGACTGAATCCGCCTTTCAAGTACCACTATTACCGTGACTTCAAATCTAGCACAATGACACATCGGGCTGAGTAAAAAAGCCTTACAATAGGCAGTGAAAAAAAAGTCGAAGCCTACCGAAAATGCAAAATTTGCCTTCTTTGGTAGCCTTACATAGCCCGCTGACGGACGGTTTTGATTCTTGCACATTATACATATTACCCGTCTATGCATCTTCAACCATGGTAGGCAAGTGGTTGGGTAATGAGCCGAGAGCGCGGGCCAACTTTTGTGGTCAATTGAACTGAAGTAAACTTGTTAGTACCAATAAGAGAAAGTTCTTCACCTTTTGGGCTCGTTTTAGACATAGTCACCAAGGCCACCTAATTAGTTTGGGTAAATGAGCGATCCCGAAGCCAAACCCTTTGATTGTGGTAATGTTGACAATAATACCAAAGTAATATCTCGGATTTTTCTGGCTTAATTATTAACTTGCTAATTTTTATGCGCGTTTCTACTTGTTGAATATATATATATATATACATTTGATTATCAACTTTATAATTTACTTACTAAAATAACATAAATGAAATTATGTGTTTGAACAATCAGTTTACTGAGTGATTCAGGCACACGACTGTTGTACTTTCATTCTAGGTTTGTGTCACACCCCTAGAACGAACGAAGGGGTGTTCTATATATTAGTAATACACTCAGCATAGACAGCGTAGGCTCTTTGCGCAACAACAAGTGTTCATTACACCCTTATACTAAGGATCCTATACTAAGGATCATGACAGTCTGTGTGAGGGCGAAGGTTGGAGGCGTGGATTGAGCAGTAGCAAGCACCAGTCGAAGTTTGTTTTGTAGCCCCAAAGGTTGGAAGCGTCCATTCTGATGCGCATTAGCATTTACTGGCTCCCGACTTCATGGCGCCTGTCATAATCCTCTGTTCAAGGGTGTAATGAATGAATACTTGCTGTTGCGCGGAGAGCCTATGCTGTCTATGCTGAGTGTTTATTACTAATATATAGAACACCCCTTCGTTCTAGGGGCGTGACAACTTCATTATTGTTTGCAAAGCCATATTTAACAATGAAATTACTCTCATGGGGTATATAACTGATTTGCGGCATCCAACTTTCGAGCTGCTAGGATTAATCACACCCGAAGGTTTGGGTTTGATACTCTCTTGAGCACATCATAACACTCTATCTACCTGGGTGCCTAGAGCTAGGCGGGTAGGAGGCTATCTTGCAACTCGACCTTGAAGGCTACCTCGACAACATGAAAATCAAGTTACTATCAAGTTACTATGTCGCGTAGAATTAATTGATAATAACCACGGCGCGCGGGATACCTAGCTACCTACCTAGCTACCAGGTAGGTACTTAACAAGGTGGTGGGGAACTTGGAGGGTACTTAATTTATTTTGCCTTCCCTATCTCCCCTACCAGGTATGTACTAAGTAGGTAGCTCAGTACCTCATGGATCCTTAAATGCAGAAAGGGGATGCACGGACCACTGAAGATATGCCAGGTAGTCTCGCCTCGAAAAGTCTAACCCAGGCTGGATCTAGTGTGTCTACGTAGTGGGTGCACTAGCCTACCTAGCCTTGGTATCTTTAGACTAGTCTAACCTAGTCTAGTGCAATTCCAAATGCGGATTGTCCTGATTGCGGATTGCGGGTTGCGTCAGTTGGCCTGGCTGAGCTGAGCTGGTTGTCACAAGCGGCAGAGCCCAATTCTCAACTTCTCGATCTCAACCAGTCATGTCGTCGCTGGTCGGTTGAAGCGGCTCGCGGTTCTTTCGACGCCGGGATTCCCGGGGGTTGTACCAATACTTATAATATCTTCCCTTCCACCAGACCCAGTCTTCCTCGCGCCACTTCCCTTAGGATATTCTTTCTCTTCCAGGATGCGTTTGGAATGCCAGCTATCGAAAGCACCAAAGCCGCGACGCGGTGGACTACCCGCATAGTCCCTGTTTTCCTTGCCGCCGCCGTTGCCTACGCGACATACGTGGTCGTCGCCCGCGTTTGTGGTAAGTACATATATCATATTCCTTTACTCCTTTGCGAGAGGTGCAGAGCCGCTGGGGCGGTATGGGAGCGCGACTAACCCGGGGTACCCCCTCTCGCAGTTGACTATCTACTTCGCTCCTTAAACGAGAATGGAACAGCGACCGCTATTCTCGTTATTTACTTTGTCTTCCTTCTCTTGATGGTCGGCACCTATGCGCGGACCCTTTACAATGCGAACTTCGACCCAGGTGTTGTCCCCCTGGGTCCACGAGCAATCCAGCGAGCGAAAGACGGAAACCAGATGAGACGGTACTACGGAGCAGATGATATTGAGGGCCGCGCCTACGAGTCTGGGCCTGACAATAACCCCGACAGCCCCGGACTGGAGACTTTCTATTCTCGAGACGCGTTTGTGTGTGAGACGGATGGCCGCCCGAAATGGTGCTCTGAATGCTGTAACTGGAAACAAGATCGAGTCCATCACAGCCGCGAGATTGGTCGGTGCGTTTACCGCATGGATCACTACTGTCCCTGGGCTGGCGGCATGATCGGAGAAAAATGTAGGTTTGCTAATGGCGTATGCCGGCCCGTGTCCTTCGCATTACTAACCCTGTGTAGCCTTTAAGTTTTTTGTGCAATTTACCACATATGCTTCACTGTTTTGCGCAGTTGTATTAGGAGCAACCGCCTACGCACTCCGCCGGCAGGCCGGGCAGGGTGTATCTCCCGATTCTTTCTTCCTCGCTGCAATAGTGATAGCGGCTTTCTTTGGGCTATTTGCATTCTTGATGACTGTCACCTCGGCGCGGTATATTCTCCAAAATATGACGAACGTCGACATCTTGTCATTCCGCCAAAAAGTCTATCAGTTGGCCGTGCGAGTTCCTCGAGGAACGAGGTCGGATAGGTTTCGTATAGTTGTGTATCCCTTGACGAAGCTAACAAGTGGCTCGGGCGGTAGAAAAGGAGGTATTAAACGCCTAAAGTCTAATGACCATATGTCGGAAGGGCAGGCTGATACCCTGCCTGCTAGTTCTCGAGATGATCTAGCAACACGCACTTTTGCCATTCTCGAGACCGGACCTGGAGAAAACCCGTGGGACCTGGGGCCCTGGCGGAATTGGCAGTCGGTCATGGGCACGAGCCCCTTTGATTGGTTACTACCCATTCACCACTCACCATGTGCTAATCACGAAAGTCTCGAAAGCCTCTACAGTATGGACCGTATTCTCAATCAGCTCCGTGATAGATACGGGCTCCCTGCGGGGCCTCCTTCAGACGAGAGTACCGCCATGGAGATGAGGGGCCTGCGGAGTCAATGAAGGCAGCGACACAACAGAACAGCGAAACTGACGATACCCTTATATTTGGTACTGTGATTAATTGGAACTTGCAGTAACATAATAGTACTTCTAGTTATTTTATTTTCTCGTATGCATTATACGTTTATAATTGGAGGTCATGATTATATTTCTCGCCATTGGTAGTTCATGTGGGTCAGAGCACCATATAGTTCCGTATGTACCAAAATGGCCAGTCAGTCGAGGTGACCCGTTCTCCATGAAACATACTTGTTCGGGGACATGGACCTACTTACTTACGTATGCTCCTTTACCACACGCTACTCTTAAATTCCTTGAGTTACTGCGGCATCGTCTGCCATCATAATCTCTCAAGTATATGCTGATCCCTACTTATTTAGCGTGCTCTATATTGGCCCCTATTTAGGACTTAGGCATAGGATATCATGACTAACCGCTGTTGTGCAAAGAACCGACAGACGATGCCTGCTATATACCTCGTGGAGGAGTGGATAGTGATTAGGATAGGGAAGGGAACCAGTGCTCCCACTAGGAGCGATCGCTAGAAGTGTATTCAGATGCTCTAAGTTCTACGTTCTAGCTCTCGAGTAGAGGGGATAATCAGCGCCACCTAATTATACAGGGGATCACTCGGGATGTTGTTCATCCGAGCCTAGGGCTCTGTTGCATACGTGACAATATATAAATCACTTTTTTCCCCCAGAAGGTGTGGTGGAAAAATTCGGCTAACAGCCATTATTATATCATATGAGCCCATCCCGGCTTTCGACGATACGTGGATTGAACGTCAGGTAGGTGAGCATTCTCCTCATCCCCGCCCTCCCTTGGTCTGGTGGCATCGGGTTAGATCTGCTGGGTTATCGACCCATAAACCAGTCATCTTGTAGACCTAGGGCTGTCGCTTTAGCAATGTACTTAGGAAACATTGCAGTCAACCACCAAGCCATTAGATAGATTTATTCGTACCATAGTATCTTTTCTACTACATTTTAAAACCAAAAAAAGAACACTTGTATACCGGAGGTCAACGAGCAGCCATAATAGTGTGTTGCATATTCTTGTCCTAATGTTGATTAGAATAATGGTTGCTGAGATCACATACGAATCAAGTCAGTGTTACCCTCATAGATGAACATTCCATGAAATTTTTGTAAACGAAAGTCTTATAGTTGTTTATAATCAAGTGAGGGATCCTTAACTCTAATACTGTGTGCCCGAACGCATTGTATAAATCACATCCATTTCATGAACGAGTGGCATGATGACGGAAGCGGCGGATAGGAGAATACTAAGAAGACTTTACTCCCCCGGAATAGAGAAGTTATACGTTGGTGGCTTTAATCACACTTCGCTCCCACCCCCCTTTCCCCCTAAAATCTTCTCGGCAAGAGCGGAGCCCCTAGTCGGACTTGGTGCAATCGCTACACATCTGGTGTCTGCACTCGGCGCAAATGGCTTCTTCTTCGTTATTCGTGTACTGAAATTTTCCTTCATGCCCACATTCCGAACAAGTATATTCATTCTCCGTCTCGAAATCATCATTGTCGGGTAGTACGGGCTCCTCCTCGGGAGGAGGAGAGGGCGTTCGTTCACTGGCCCTGTCTATATTAGATTTACACTCTCCTTTTGTTGTGCAAATACCTTACATTATGGGGTTTAACCGTCTAGGAAATATATATCTCAAACCCGGAAAGGCGAGCAAGGGAAGATAAGCTGTGAGGAACAATTTAATGTTGGTTGCCGTGCTTGAAGAGGCCTCTGATAATGAAGTAGAGCTTTGAGGATTTGGGGGAGCTTCCCTCATCTCCCTCTATCTATCATTTTATACATCCGGAATCTCTACATCGTTTTCATTTTCCTAACTTATCAAGAGCGGCACCGAGACTGTCGGGAACGCCGTTACCAGCATCTCGTGAGAATCGAGCGGGCTGATCAGCCAGATCCACCTTCGTTGATGTTTCGTTGTTGCAGAGCCGCAGCTTTTGGTCATATTCGTTGTGCGGCCCGAACCGCACCTTGAGCAATATCTGGGCAAGGTGTAAAGGGGGGAAAGGGGGCAATCCTTTTGAGCGCAACCCTGGAAGTAGCTTCAAGAACTGAGATCAATCCATGCAGTCAACCTATGACAGGTGCGGAATCAACGGTATTTTCGCCACCAAATCCTCTATGAGGAAGCTAGAGTTGTTCGTTGCGTGAGATGATCGAGCACCAAGCCGGCTCGGAATACCTGGAAGAGTAGTTCGACACGGGTTGCCCGTAGGGAGCGAAGGAATTGACCGCTGCTTGATCGTCCAATCGCCTAGGTCGATAGAAGATCACCAAGGTCCCCCAAACAAATTATTTTACTCGCATGCCTACGGTGTGCTACAGGGCGTTTGCGATTATTCCCGCTGCCCCATCTCTATAGGCCGCCGTATCGGCGGTTCACCATCGAAACTAGCTGTCTCGGAAAGAAAAGCTAGCGTACCCTTCCGTCGGGACTCAGCTTCAACGTAACAGGAAGGTAGGCATAATAAACTAAGTATTGTGCATAAAGGAGGCAAACCCAAGCAAAGTACTCCCGGGCTTAATTTCCTACGCAGACACACACAGGCCTGGTCGACGTATTACACCGCTCTACCGACTAAAATTTACTCTACGTCAACTCTGTAGGTAGGGGGAA
The DNA here is from genome assembly GCA_004353285.2 of Xylaria grammica. Classification (NCBI taxonomy): domain Eukaryota; kingdom Fungi; phylum Ascomycota; class Sordariomycetes; order Xylariales; family Xylariaceae; genus Xylaria; species Xylaria grammica. Next base: position 2,328,716 of record NGZP02000002.1, on the reverse strand, counting down.
ATGGCGGGGACTTGCGTTGGGAATATTCCCCGAGCCTCACAGGAAACAGTGAACTGACGATACAAGTCTCCGTCGAGCGTTCGTCACGAATCCGCGGCAACAACAAATTATGATAAAATGGGATATCGATCATATCAATGTGAGCCGCTGTCAATAATCAACGACAATTCGTACTCGAGAGAGAGTAGTAACAAACCTGTTCATCTAGCTCGACATATTCACCTATCTACATGGCTCTATTAATAGGTTTAACTACATATCATGTACAACGGCTTAGGCACCTAGAATAACACTGGCCTAATATCTACTAAACAGGCTTGCAGCCGGGGATATGTCCCCAATAAGACGAGGTTTTCGGCGTACTTATCACTGTCTACACTTCAGGGAAATTCAATGATACCATACTCCACGACCAGAGCTATGTTAGGTAGACCGAAATATATCAAACTAGTGGACTGTGCGTAGCCCATACACTAGGGCAGCTTCAGGTAGCACATTTTGTAGTAAGTTTCTCGTAGCCTTGGAAGCCTCCATACAATGATATACAGTGATGTCACTCCCACGGTCATCCCGAGAAGTATTAGATCTCGGTAAGATCACGAGCACAGCTGGAACTTTTTTCCAATTGGAAGAAAGCTCTCCGAAACCAATGGACCGAAAATAGTTGCGGGATATTTCCACGACGGCCCTTGTAGGCACTTGACACGAACACCTCGTTACATAGCTAGGGTATTATTGGACGCTGGCGACCCAAGGAATTATCGCTCTGCGAGTTCCATCCCCAGCAGCATCCGGAGGTATAAATTATGACAGATCCTAGACACCGAAATTATACCGCGCTTGGTTATTCCCGAAAACTTCCTCCATCCAAGGCAAACTAAACTAATTTTTATATGTTTGCCTGGTCGGAATTCTCAGCAATCTTACTCTCTTGGCAATAACTCACACGTATGCATGGGCGAGTATGGGGCTAGTAAACCGGGACCGGGTACAGCCTTTGTTGCTCGTCCGGAGTACGGGATGCTGAGGTTCGATAGTTATAGGAGAGAAGCTGATATTACACGTGAAATCCCATTTTGTCATGCTATAGTACAAAGTCTGTCTCCTCTTGAACAGAGACCTAATAAGAGAATAGTGAAAGTAGGAGATTTGGATTAGGAGAAATAGATTAGCACAAAGTTACGGGTCCTTTACTATCAGCTTTATTCTGTGGTACGGTGGGCTGCGTTATAATTTAACCATGGCAACATAGGCGCCCCCTAGCTAATGGAATGTATCAGTTAATGGTACATTCAAGAGAAGGCTCTCTGGAAATTCTAGACCCCCTTGTCTGACAAGGGGGTCATTTTTGAGCCTCAATTTCTTTTTTGAAAGGGCACCGTTCCTTAACTTGATAAAAACAAAGATAGCTCGGTGTCTCAATGAAACGTTAACTAAAATGGCCGTAACGATGCAAGACGGAGGCACCGAGACGGCTAGCATGGGTGATTCCGGATGAGCTGACCCAAAGTAAGCAATTAATACATATGCAACCACATTCTTCTAATTCATGCGTACCACAGGGAGCGACGGCTAGACTATTAGGGATGCAGGAAAGATGATTCAGGCTAGCCATGTTACCACATATTGCCGAAGGAGTTGATTATGTCTAGTTCATGGTACATGAAGAGTTGGCTTGGGGGCCAGAATAAGGCTCTGGTCCAATGTAAGGTCTACTACCTACGCTTATTGGCTACAAGAAGCGTGAAAATCAAGTTCGATGGTTTATGGGAGTGATAGAGCATGCTTCTCACATAAGAGACCGAGTACGTCGAGCACTCGACCGATATAACTGGGTGATTTGACTCCTCACGATGCGTCTCACCGACATAATGTTACATTCCCAAAGGAGTTCACTGGCTGCCTGGCGATCAGCGTCAAAAACGCTCATTACTGGCTGGATAAGCCTCAATGTCGGGTCGGTCAAGGCTGACATGCCTCTAGACCGAGCGCTTATGACTGCCTGTCGCAGTGGTAAACGGCTACACAAAGTTATGGGATAACATATAGAAAGGTAACCAGCAAATAAGGCTCGCGGCATCTGCAAAGTCCCTCCATAGGTGCGTAGCTCTCCCACTTCAGTAATGAAGGAGAATCGGGTTGAGACAGATGGGCAAGCCGAGCCTGTCTATCAGGTTATATATATATACCTAGGTACTTACATAGATGCGACCTTGTGGTTAGGTACCTGGGTACCTACTGGATAGTCCCAGCTGATTGGTCACCTTAAATATTCTTTAACACATATTTCTCTATAGCTGAATATATCAGTTAGTATTTAGCTAACTACCTTAGTATCTAGGTAGAGGGTGGACCAGGCCACCCTTTCAACGTACAAATTGTCCTTAGGCACTGTGTACAACTACCACCACTACCCACCAACCGCCACCTTCAGCCGTCTCATGACTTCTCGCCGGTTCCAACTCCAACTCCCTATATTTTACTTCATCCTGTTGCAGCACAGCTTAGTTTAGTACCTCTGCTGTCTAGAACCCGGCGTCCCTACTGCAATCTACTGTCTTAAATGATATCCAAACTCATTGCTTCTTCTCGTCGCTTTAGAAGCCAATCTTGATTATCCATTCTGGTATTCAGCACCGTCAGGCGTTTTTCATTATGAACTCTCGCGAAGCTCGGCAACTCACCAGTCGGCGTTCCTGCACCTCGGATTACTTGCATTTTATCCGCCATCATACAGCCAGGGCATACTTATTGTGCTAATCACATGACGGAGGTTGCACTGCCCAATCACCGGTGGACATTTTGACCATCAGCATGTCTTCCCCAACCCCTGGCTTCCAAGCTTCGTCGCCCGCCGCCGGGGCCGGACGTCGCAAATCGCAGTTCACCTATCGCCAGTTGGGCTTGCTGGCTTCATACTCGACGTCCTCGCCGCTACGAGTCGTGGCCCATGTTGATCTCGATGCCTTTTATGCTCAATGTGGTATGTATAAAATCTTCTATTTTGGCAGTTTCGTCTTTGGCCCTCTTCTGCTTATATCTAGTTGGAGCCGCGCATTTGCAAATCTTGGATAGCCTAGACTAAATATTCTGACTAATATGTTTTAAATGGTGTGTAGAGATGGTGCGCCTGGGTATTGGTGAAGAACGACCTTTGGCTGTGCAGCAATGGTATTTGCCAAGCCCGATGACATTCATGTCTACTCCCTCGCCATTGTTCACATCAAATTGATATTCACTTCCTAATTTGATTCAAAACAGCGTTGTTTTATGTCACCTTAGTAACCTAATTATGATAGGCAAGGGTTGATAGCTATCAACTATCCCGCGCGAGAGTTCGGCATTGGTCGCCATTGCACCGTAACGGAAGCGAAGAAGCTTTGCCCGAATCTCATCGCTCAGCACGTTGCTACGTGGAAGGAAGGGGAGGAAAAGTGGGCATATCATGATGATGCTGCCTCTCATATTGGAGCTCACAAAGTCTCGCTAGATCCGTATAGACTTCAGTCGAGGAAGATTCTAGCTCTGATCAAGCAATGTCTGCCAACCAACATGCAGAAGGTTGAGAAGGCAAGCATAGACGAGGTATTCATTGACCTATCTGCTCAGGTTCACTCGATACTACTTCGGAGGTTCCCAGAACTGACCGGCCCACCCCCTTACGACGACCCAACAGAGAAACTGCCCCTTCCTCCAATCACCGTCCTCGACTGGAAAGCCGACGTGTTGGTGGATCTTGACGACGCCGAGGCCGAAGTTGACGATCCTGATTGGGACGACGTGGCCATTTTGATCGGGTCTGAAATTATTCGGGACATCCGAGCTGAAATCCGTCGGACCTTGTACTATACCTGCTCTGCTGGGGTAGCGAGTAATAAAATGCTCAGTAAGTTGGGCTCTGGCCACAAGAAGCCCAACCAGCAGACAGTTATACGCAATAGGGCCGTCCAACGGTTCCTATCGGATATGAAGTTCACCAAGATCCGCAATCTTGGGGGAAAGCTTGGCGACCAGGTCAAGTCGACCTTCAACACGGAGTCGATCAAGGAAATGCTTGATATTCCAGTGGAGCAACTTAAGCTCCAGCTTGGGGCTGAGACAGGTCTCTGGTTTTATGATACGATCCGGGGAATTGACTCGAGTGAAGTGACTTCACGAACACAGATTAAATCCATGCTATCTGCCAAGTCATTCCAGCCGAGCATCAATAATATGGAACAAGCAGTCAAATGGCTTCGGATTTTTGCCGCTGACATATTCTCCCGCTTGATTGAGGAGGGGGTCCTCGAGCACAAACGCCGTCCTAAGACAATTCACCTGCATCACCGGTCTGCAGGCCAGACCCGCTCGAAGTCGAGTGGCATTCCACGGGGCAAATCCCTTGAAGAAGCCATTCTATTTGACCTCGCTAAACAAATGATGGCGCAGATAATAAGTGAGGGCAGGGTATGGCCCTGTACAAATCTCAGCCTAAGTGTTGGGGGCTTCGAAGATGGCATTACCGGAAACATGGGAATTAGTACTTTCCTACTCAAGGGCGAAGAAGCACGAGTATCAAAGGTGACATCGTGTGAATCCCCACTTGATCTGTCTTCGCATGAACCGCAAGAGAAGAAGAGGCGCCTCGACAGTCCTGGCATTCAACGCTTCTTCCCCAAGAAGGAAATATTGACAGGGGAAGATTGGGAGGACCGAACGGACACTATCAGCCTAGATCGTACGCAAGGGAGTGTGGAACGCCGGATGAGCGACTCGCGCAGCCGTCGAGTGTCAACCACCGATTACATGTGCTCGCGCTGCAATGCAGGGCTTGAAAACGCCGAAGCATTGCAGAGCCATAATGATTGGCACATGGCCAAGGACCTCCAGGACGAGGAACGTGGCAAGTCGACATTCGCTAGCAGTAAGCATGTCGTCCCACGCAGCCAAAAGAATGCGACTCCTACGTCTAGTAAAAAACCCTCCGGGAGCGGCGGCGGCGGTAAGAAGTTGGAGCAGGGGCAAAGTAAGTTGAAGTTTGGATAGCAAGGCAACCCTTCAGATGGTTCACATGCACAAACCATTCACTCACTCAGTGGACGGGCCCACACGCGTTCCCTCGACTCGCTCGGCAGTGGCTTTCCGCTGAAACACGAGGGCTTTGAGTTGGGCGAGTGGGCAAGGCCAATGCTAAGGGAAAGGCTGCGGCGCAACAGTGTCTGTTTCGTCCGTGGGAATTCTGGCGTCAGTACAAGGCCAAGCTCGTCTTTGAATGTGACCTAACAAGCCTGAAAGCTTGAGTATGGCTGTCTGGTATCGATGTGACTAATGTCATACTTAGGCTTAAAATGCTCGCCGAGAACCTTGAGTAGGGGGCGTTGAGTAGGGTCTGTATGTATATCGAATCGCGCAATCATCAGCGTTGTGTCGGGTCCGTGATTGCAGCACCAAAAGGCTCCATTCAATGGGTTGCTCTGCACGGACCCTATTAGAAGCTAGTACGCGTCGTTCGCACATAAGACCAGAGCATATTAGTATAAACCCCGAAAGGAGTAGAAGGCCCAGATAGGGTTCTGTTCTAATTCCGAGGTGCATGAGGTGCCTCATAAGCATTCTATACAGTATGCGGTTCTATAGTAAGCCATGAAGAGGGTTGGTTACCTATGCCTATGCTTATGCAGGATGAGGTCGCCTCTATCTACTAGTACTACCTCGTGCAGATGCGGCCAAGGTGGACTGCTTGAGGGTTCTCTTTGTTTCGTCTCTAATGGACCGCTTACCTTTTGCCACCGGTAATCTGCACAGCTGATGCCATGAATCGGATGGTTATTAAAAGCACTGTATAGAAGAGCGCACTTAATATGGATAGGATGGATAGGATGGGTAGAATGGGTAGAAATTCTTTACCGCCTCGTTTAAACGTAAGCACGAGTATATCTCCTGCTGTAATAGCATATGCCAGGATCTAAAGGGAACCTCGAAGCAAGCTACCTGGGCAGCTGAAGATTGATTGGCCGCGTTTGGTCTTGGGCATCCAAAAGTGGAATGCAGCTAAAAGTGAAAACGGTTGGGCCCTGGCGCATTGATACCCAACCCAATACCTATCTACCTACCGACACCGACTTAGTATCTCTTTGAAAGCAGGCCATCCACGGCTCCCTACTACCGTACTAAGATGTTAGTATGTACGGAGTATGTATGTATGTGTGTATGTGTGTATTCACGGGGTATTCACAGTAGAGTATAGGTAAGGCACCTAGGTATGCTCTAGTCTATATCGGCCCTGCACTTCCCATAGTACCATCCACATCTGGGCGCTCTCGACACCAAATTTACCTCTTAATCTAGTCTGGTGACAATGATGATCCTCTCTAAGCAGGATGAACAAATGCACCGTCACGTTGCTTCTTGTAGGTTGTTTTTCTTCTTCTTTCTATAGCCTTACTATAAGGAGTCCCCATTTCACTCGCCATGGATCGATCAGTGATCAGTGAGACGGGAGGACTGCGAATGCTACATTCCGCTCTCTGACCTGCGATGACGAAAAGGTCCTGAATCTGGAACATGAGTCTCGAAAGATGACAATTTGTGATTGCATCCCCTATTCGCTCGTCTTGTGTACTGCCTATGCGAGTCGCTTTCAGGGAAGCATGTTGAGTGACAGGTTAGGGTCTTCCGCGACGGGTTCCAGTCCGTCTGCTCATTCAGTCACGGGCTGCTCGGACAGCAAATAGTAAGTGAGTGGAGTACAGAACCTGCCAGTGAAGGAATGCCGCTTGTGATCCTCTCGTCTAGTGGACTGGTGGTTATCGGATAACTGGGGGATGTTGCGAATATGAGGCTTCGGAGGTATAGTGGAAGGGGATGGCGGGATTTGTCGTATAAGAAGCTCTTTGCTTCCTCTCGTCGTACTCAGGCCTCTGATCGCATTTATCGCTCTCGTGTGGCATATTATCGTCTATCCTTAGCCAGGACAACAGTCCAAGAAACCAAAGCTAAACAGTATCGAAGAGTGAGGTGCCGAATCAGGCTACGAAGTGGTGGCCCTTTTTACTTTTCCATTTCCTTCACCGACGAGCACCCGACCTCACATAATACGATCCAAGTTCCCAATTATATATATGACGAAGTACTCTCATCGACTACTTCTTCTTAAAGGAAAAAGGCCCGAGTCAGTTCCCTGGGCCGTGTGTATTCTTCCTGCGACAGAAACAGGTCATGCTCGTAAGAAGCATTTGTGTGATCGATTTCGAAGCAGAAAAACAAGACTTAAAATTGGGAGACGACGTCGGACAGGTCCAGAAGGGGAGCATACACGTCGATACCTACCGTGCTTCACCAGCCACCGTCTTAACTACCCATCTCCTATACTGTGAAAATTCCACTACCGCCACAGCTTCACGTGGATTAGGTACCTAAGCCGTCGCCACCCAGAATCTCGGGGAGAAAACCCAATCCATCAAACCTTGCATTTTGCATTTTGCCCCAACCTTCGTTTTCTGTCCTAGCACTGTGCAGTAGGCACAATTATCCACCTACCAATACAGTATTACCTGTAGTACTGCTTACGGTACTCTCTCCGGAGCATTTTCACCATCAAGATTCGAACGGGTGGATCTGTCCTCCACCTTTCCCCCCAGCCCAAGCAGCTATACTACTAGTAGTATTTACTTACTGCCGCTGGTGTGCGTCGAGTGTGCGCTGAGTGTGCGTCGAGCGTGCGTTGAGTGTGTGTTGAGTGTGCGTTGGTTGCTGCTCGCCCCAGAAGGCAGAAGGCTCGCCTCCGCTATTCTGCGTCTTCCGTTTTGATCATCCTGCACAGAACCTGCAGTATCTCTGCCATTTCTACCACTGTCCGCACTTCTTTCTGCCCACATCCCACATCTCCATCCACATCTCTGTCCACATCTTGCAGAGAAGGTTCCACATAGAAGCCGCCATCCATCGCTTTACAGGCTTGTTTTGCGCTACTACTACTACTACTACTATACTTGTCTTGTGTCAAGGGCCGCTTCGATTGGCTCTCACCTCGAATTTACCCTCACATAAGAAGTCCTTTCTAGCCAGTCAGATGGTCCCACGCACACCTCTGATACAGTGATATTGCCCCACCATCTTGGCACACACTACCATCTCGTCATTGGATTTTTTGGCTTCGAATAGGGAGAATCCTTTCGATCTCACCTGACTGAGCAAGATCCGCCTGGGCTGCTCCGTTGACTGCTCCGTGGTCTCTGTACTGGTACTGGCCCTGTACTGGCCCTCTCGCATAGTCTCAGGGAAGACACAATCGTAGCCCGCGTAATAGGACGAACGACGCAGAGCAGCACCGCATGCGCACCACCACCGTCGCCGCTGTTCCTGCCACCGTTACCTCCCACACACCAGCATCGTATCATTATCATCATCCGCTGGGACGATACCACGACCCGACACACTCACTCCCTTTCCCGGTGGTGTTGGTTGAAAACCACTTCCCAACTCTCGCCACTCGCTCGCTTATAACGATAGAGTTCCCTCAGAACCATCAGTGCAACAATCCCTGTCCAGCCCTCTGGGTGGCGTAACTGTGCCTTGTGTGCTTGGGCTTTCGCTGTTACGCTACTGGACTAGGTATTGGACGTCTACCTTAGCGTCTACCTACCTAGGCACAACGTACAGGTACAGGTGTATGTGTATGTGTATGTGCATGTATGCCACGGCTTATATACAGTGACAACAACCTGTGACCTTGGTGGACAGTGCACTAGAACTGTACCAGGACACCGTTGCCTGTTGCCTGGCCTGTCCTGTCCTGTCCTGTCTGTCTTTTACCTCCTGCATACCCAAGACCCCATCCTGACCCGGCCCACATTGCCAAACTCTCCCACCGCCATCGCCAGCCCAGGCCTTCTGCCCAGGCCGCCTATCACCAACCACTACCGTATAAGTACTCTACCTACTGTACACCACCAAACAGGTACCTAGGCCTACCAATCAGCCAGCCGGCAAGCCTGTCCCAGCCCAACCCACCATCCCCCCAAACCCTTTTCTCCCCTCCACCGCCCACTCTCTCTCTCACGCTTCTTGCATCTCTTCCTCTTTTTCTTCATTCCCATCCCCCACCCTGCTGTCTCCTCTGTCGACCCGGCTCTTTTTCCCTTTCTTTTCTTGTCATTTTTTTCTCTAATACCGGTCGACATTGGACAGCCTGTATTCTGCGACGACGATATGGCCCGCAGACCCCCCGCTTCAGGCAGTGGCGTCTTGCCTCAGCAGACACGCCAGAACGAATACTTCGTACCCAGAGATGGCATAGACCGTGAGGTCATTACCGCCGACATCTGCCGTTATCTTGGGAATGATGCGCTAGTAAGGCCCGGCAACTACGAGGTCCGTGCCGTACTACCGTTTCTTAACAATCATTGTATTCCTGTTGACTAGTTCTGACCTCGTTGCTCTACAGAATCCCGAGAATGGCCAGGTCATTCAAGGGTATTTCATCAATGCATACCGCAATTTGACCTCAGTGAGTTGCCATCTGGCAGCGGCGTCGCCCATCGACCATGCACTGACACGAACTCGTCCTGTAGGCAATGATCCAAGACTTGAAAGCAGATTCTGCGCGGTGGGATCAAGAAAGGCGGCAACAGTCGGCGAATCGGAGTAACGCCGGCGGAGGTACTATTGCCTCGAACGGCGTATATATCAGATCCTCTAACACACCTCCAGTCCAATATCGCAACTCGGATATACACCAGTTGCGACAGCATTACGGTCCAACGGAAGCTTCTTATTCCGGAAGTGCTGGTAACGACCCCTTTGATAATGGTCCTGGTCCAAGGTATCCAGGAACTGGTGCCTCAGGTTATACCGGGGCCGCTACCTCATATTCTCAGCAATATGCACCATCACAGGGTGGGTATCAGCAGGGCTACACCGCCAGTACAGGCCAGTTCTCGCCGCCCCCAGCCAATGTGGCTTACGGAATAGGACATTCGGTTACGCCCGCAGGATATGGTCAGACGGCCCAAGATCCCCCATACAATATAGTGGGGGCGAATCTTCGTGCAGGCACCCAGAATCAGGTAGATCCGTATGGTAGCAGTGATCCTTACCCAAGGGGTGACCCCAGAGATCAAAGAATACCCGTGACTTCCACCTCGGCAACCGCTAGGGCTACTTATGCAACAGCAGGACCACCATCTAGTCAACCATTTGCCCAGGGACAAAACGCCAATTTTTATCCACAAAGTGCAACATCAGCCAGTGCACCTTACTCCCCAGCAGTACAGCCCGGGGACCCATTCTACGGACGTGGTGCGTACACCAGAGGCTTCTAACTCGACAGCTCGTTCTGATTATTTAGCATCTCCAGCAGGCACAGCCTCGTATAGTGCCACTCCAGATCAACAGTATGAGAGCACCCCTGCCCATAAACGTACAGGATCATCACAAAATGCTCAACAGCCAACTAGTGGATCATCGCGGCATCCCCGTGAGCGGGAGAGTGTCGAACGACACATTGATCAGAGAGATCAGCGACACCGAACACACCGCACTGCCCGGTAATCTGATGCCAGAATCAGAATCATAGCCTCGGAGTTCCGGATGCGGATCTTTGCCTACCTTGTGAGATTATCCATTTGTTTCATACCCAAGGAAAGGATCCAAAAGCCAACCGTGGTCCCTGCCGGAGTTATCTATTATCCAAAGGATAGACCTGGATTTGAGTAAAGAGAATACCCAATTTTCCAGAGTTGCAAGTTGCAACCTTTCTTGAACAATGCCGTTGGGCATCATGATACTGGAACAACTGCATTTCACGAACTGGGCCACCTGGTTTACGATTAATCGCACATGAATTTTTCTCCCCACATTGGATACGGCGCACTATCTGGAACGGACCTGCTACGACATGTGCATTTGACTGGCCGTTCAACTTGTCATATTTTCATGGTGGCTCTTGTGTGAAGGGAGGGTTGCTGGTACGGGGCTGCTGAACCAACCTTCAGGAAAAAGAATATATGTCGTGGTAATGGCGTGGATGATGCCGCGTTTCCTCAGCTGTCCGGATCCAGCCCACGGTTGGAGGTTCTCTTTTACATTCCTAGGATGTTTCTGGATCTTTGCCGTTCATGGATGAATGAACACTTGGTGGGATATTTGGGACGACGTTACGCTAATAGACAGGGTATGCGATCCGGACAGCGAGGTGAGCACTGGACGACGGCTTGTATATATATGCCAACCTCTGTGAAGGAGTTTCCCATCCCACAAATGCTTCCCCCCCTTGGCACTTGCTCCGTGGATGTCATTTCTTTTGCTCTTCACCATCAGCTCACTGACACATAGGGCACACTGGAAAACGAGGCGACCATGCACTGCCCAATGGATTATATTACTGGATCTTCTGAATAATTCCGTGGATGCTACCCCTGGACTCCGGATATACCGAAAGGATTCTTTGCAACTCTCTCCGGATTACCGTGGTTTTTTGTCGCCTATCTTTCTGGAGACCTAGCCTGGCTTGGAAGTTTCCGTGCAAAACTGCTGGACACAGCTATTTCACATCCCTTGTACGGATCAAAATATCAGATTCGAGCCATCTAAGGCAACCCACGTCCGACAGTTTTAGTTCTCATCAGCTTTCCTTTTACCTGTCAGAGTTCTAGCCCCTTGTTCTTAATACCTCCCCGCCACCGGTGAGACGGAGCAGATTGTGTTTTTGAGATTGCAGTGTACTGCCCACTTAAACTGTTGGGCTTAAGAGAGAAGACGGATGACTCATGTCCTCAGCTTCAACGGGGATGTCTCCTACTCTCGGGGTTGCTGTATAGACAACCTCCCCGTTTCAGGATTCTGCTAGGATAGAAACCCACCGCCACCCCGAGGAGAGAATTGCAGCAACAATCTATTCCGGGCCATCAGCTACAAAAACATAGCAATCTACAATCCTCAGTCACCTGTCTTTGGCCATATCTAAATCTCATCAGCTTGAGCCGAATTCGTTACATTGCCCTTAGCCTAGGGCCTGGTATTACTTGATCATTTTTGGCCACAACGCTACCGCAGGAACACTTAGCTTTCAAATGTTCTATACCCCGGACGGTTGTGCATTGATTCATGTTTGTGCATTTCGTATTATCTTCAATGTTTTTCGTCTTCGCATACGTACCTCACTGTTTTTGTTATTTTTCATCCTGGCCCGGATCTCCTTCCAATGGCTGCTGGAACGTTATACCTTACAGGTACTAACCAAAAAATGATAGGCCAGGTAACTTGTTTGAGATTGGATAGAGCGGTCAAGAGAAAGCCGCTTAATTCCGTGCAACGGGCTTCTCCTTGGGAGTATGTGGGATATGGTGCTGATGCGGGGCTTCTGGTGTACGGAATTGTGACGACGGCCATGTTATGTATGGTTTACACGAATAATTTCAGTGGTGGCGTTATGGGTGCGCTAGGATATTTCACAACTCAATTGTCAGTAGGTTGAATGAATTACTGGGATGTTTGGCTAGGCATGGGCCGAAGCTGTATGGGAATATTGTATTATGTCACTGCTCCTTGCAATACTCCTGAATCGACGGACTGGTTATTTTCTAGCCGTACTAAGGCGCCCCAAGGAGTCCAAAAGTGTGTGTTTTGTGTTGACAGAATTTTACGAGCCAAATGCGAAGGATTCCGGCGGGTTTGTTAATGTGGGCTCGCACACCCGTGATGGCACTATTGTCGCTATTGAGTATTACAGCTTCTCTTAGGCGACTACAGGTAGTTCTCATTTGACATGGAATATGGCCACTCCCTTAAAAGACAAGAATAATGCAGCTGAGGTGAGGGAAAAAAAACATTGGCAGCAATGGATGAATTAGCGGGTAATAATATCCTTAACAAAACAAGGTCCATCTAACGCCGACCGAGACTCATCCACCCCAATTATGGTTTCATGACGGACAGAATTGTCGTCGGGCGGGAATAGCTAGTGCGTACCACCAGTTAGGTTTACCGAGCCGCGTTTAATTATAATCCCTTTCATTCTAGCATTGCCGGTATACGTATGTTTACGGACAGAATTATAGTTGGCTAGCAGCGAGTACGAGTGTCAGCTTTAGTCAACAGAGGACAACGAAAACTATGCTAACAATGGCGTCCACAAGTCTAACTTGTAGTACTAAGTATATGCTAGTAAATGTGGCGGCGTCGATGAAACTGCACGTAACAACTTACTGGGGTGGCATATGTTGGTTGCTCTCTGCCACCACCTATCCTAGAAGGGCGACATCTGCTTAACTAACCTCACGTAGTGCGCAACATGCACTATTTTAGAAGCATATTTGCTAAGGTTGTCTACGAGACGATCAATATATCGGCACTGGAGAGTTTGTCCGGCAAGCTTTTCAGTGTCCTACTCCTAAACTTGATGATGATGGTTGCAGATGCGAACAAAAAGCGACGTGTGTAGGTAGATATGTACGGATCCCTGCATCCAGCTCTGAGAGAGGCATTGGAATGACAGGGCATATTTCGCATTCCGCATTCCGCATTCCGCATTCCGCGTTCGAGTGAAACCGGGAGCCATCCTTCACGGCTTCGTCCAGCCATTCACAGGGTGGCTTTGAATCAATGTTAGACGCGGCAAAGAGCCATGGCATCGTCCTCTAACATCTAACAGACCATCGGACAAGACGGTACATTTGAATAGAGAGCGGCGGCCGTTTGCTTCAATTCTAGTCGAAGTCTGGATGGAGGTCAAGGCGTCTTTCTACTTTCCGCCTACTTCCCGCCGGCCTTAGATCTAGATAGATAGGTACGTCAAGTTGTGCGTGGTGCGTTGGTTAGCCTGGTTAGCCTGGCGACTTTGAAGGGCGGGTGAAAGGGCTTGATAGGCCTGGAGGTAGGGCAAAACTAAACTTTGGAGAGGGCATGGTATAGGCATGGTGCGGTGGTACCTTATACCGTAATAACCAACAGGTACTTAAGTTAGGTAGGTACCTGGGTACTTACCTAGGTACTACCTTATGTAAGTAGGTACGGGACAAGGGCTCTCGTGGGAATCTCGTCTAACTACATTCGGCATAACGGGTACTGAACGGGCACAATAGTTAGAGGTACCTAATAAAGTGGATCGGTCCTTTACTCATACCATAAATAGGTAGCGTAATTGTGCGTAAGTACGTAAGTGCGTAGGTTACGGAAGGGGATTGGGCAGTTGAAGTAAACACAAAGTCGAAAAACCCCCCCTCCCCCTCCTTGCCTTGGACCTTCATCCCACCACTATCGTTGTCCACTGTCCACTATCTATGTAGTACCTACATTATTATAGGTATCTTATTACCTAGGTAGGTACGTTACCAGCATCTTGCTGCCTACCTACCCAACCCACCAGTTGGCCATACCCGCCCACTAAACAAGCCCCTATCTATCTACATAGGTAGGTAGGGTAGATAGATTCGCCTAAGGTACCTCTTAGACAACCCACAGGTACCTAAAGAGACCAAGCCGGTAAAAAATTAAAGTGCCCTGTGTGAACCTACCTAGGGGGCCAGCACCTGAGCATACCTACCTCTTACCAGGTAGTACCTACCTAGGTACTTACCTAAAGGTAGGTAGACAGACCCCCTACCTAACTACCACAGCCCAGTGGTGAGGTAGATAACACCCGCATTTCTTATAGGTAAGGGCTGCCTAGGTATGGTACCTATAGTAGGTACCTAAAGGTGCCCCTCCATCACCCCCCCTTCTCCCCCCTTCTCCCCCCCCCCAAAATCCTACAATGGTCCCATTCAATGTCACGTCAAACTCACCTATTATTTTTTGGCCTTGATAATTTTTTCCCAAGTTGCATGTACTTTCCTGTCCAACATTCGTAGGCCGGGGTTAGGTACCTAACGTGCCGCATATTTGCACTACATTTTACTAGCTGAACCCTCATCCTCGTGAATCCTCAAAGAGAGGTAGGTGCTAGGTAGTCAGTCTATCTACTATCTACCCACTTCCACATCCACAACACTTAACTCGGTCACCCATTTTGCCCACCATCGGCAGACAACAACACAGCCCGTTCACCACATCCCCTCCATTCGATGTTGCCGATACCTTCAGCCTGATGCCAGTTTACTTATAATCCGTTTGTTTGTTTGCATCGCTCCCCCGCTAATTGTTAACATTGTTGTGCTCACATTAGCCCCCGTTCCTTTTGGTCCGCCCATAATGGATGTCAACGTCGTCAGGAGTCGCGTCCTGGCAACTCTCTCGCCTGACGCCAACGTGCGCCGGGCTGCCGAACTCGAGCTCAAACAGGTATGACTGTTTACTTCCAATCTTGTTGTCCCCCCCTGTACGATGCGCCACGTGCTCCAACAATCATGCTACTGCCGCCGCTACTGCCGTCGCTGCTGCTGCTGCTGCTGCTGCTGATGCCGCCGCTGCGTGCTCTGTTTACTGATGCTGCATCACCGCCCCCCAGGCCGAGGGGCATGCAGGCTTCACCGATGTTCTCCTCGAAATTCTCAACACCGAGTCCGAAGACTCCGTCCGACTGTCGAGTACGCTGTCCTTCTCCCGAGTCCTGCCCAATCCAACTATGAACATTCAGATCTAACTATCTCTGCAGCCGTCATCTACCTCAAAAACCGGACGAATCGAGGCTGGTCCAGGAGTGATCATTACCCCGAGGAGACCCTAATAGCCGAAGATGAAAAGCAACGCTTTCGCGACCGTATCCTCCCCATTCTTGCTGCCTCGCGTGGCCCGGTTCGACAACAGTTGCTACAGCTGATTCAGCGGATTCTACATTTCGATTTCCCCGGGAAATGGCCCAGTTTCATGGACGTCACCCTCCAGCTTCTTCATGCCAATGATCCCCCATCTGTCCTTGCTGGCTTACAGTGTTTACTCGTCACTTGTCGCGCATACAGATTCAAAGGAAACCAGGACACCGGTAGGGCTGATTTTGACAAAATTATTGAGGCCAGTTTCCCACGGCTTCAACAAGTATGCAATGAGCTGGTAAACCAAGAAAGCGACGAGGCTGGGGAGATGCTTCATATCGCTCTCAAAGCCTACAAACATGCAACATGGGTAAGTTTACTCAAAGGGAGAAGGGGAGGGGGAGGAGGCGTACGGCACGGCGATAAACGTTTCCGCGTCGATGACTAATTGGTCAGCAGCTTGAACTTTCTGGCTTTCTAAGACAGCACGAAGTCAATATCGGGTGGTGTACCATTTTCCTACAGACTATCTCTAAAACTATACCGGCCTCCGCTATGCCCGAGGATGTCGAAGAGAGGGAGCGTCATCACTGGTGGAAGGCAAAGAAATGGGCCTATTTCAATCTCAACAGGCTCTGGATTAGGTCAGTCGTCTCAGTCCCAACCCAGTCCATTCTAGCCATACAGCTGACACATGATAGACACGGAAATTCCCAGGGTCTGACTGCTAAGACCGACGAAACGACTAAATTTGCCAAAGACTTCGAGTCTACAATCGCACCCGAAATCATGAAGCACTACCTATCAGAAATTGAGAAATGGGTTTCGAAAACAACCTGGTTAAGCAAGCCTTGCCTCTCTTATACCCTTGTCTTCCTCGACGAATGCTGTCGCCCTAAGTCTACTTGGAATCTAATGAAAGCGCACTTGAACAACCTGGTTACACACCTTGTCTTCCCGGTCCTATGCCTCAGCGAGGAGGATGTTGAGAAGTTTGCGGATGAGCCTGAAGAGTATCTACACCGAAAACTTAACTTCTATGAGGAGGTCTCAGCACCTGACGTCGCCGCCACCAATTTCCTCGTCACCCTAACGAAGGTCCGAAGAAAACAAACTTTTGAATTGCTCCAGTTCATCAACAGTGTCGTAAGCGAGTACGAGCAAGCACCCGATGAAAGCAAAAACCACATTGCAAAGGAAGGTGCCCTAAGAATGATCGGCACGTTGGCACCGGTTCTTCTTGGCAAAAAGAGTCCTATTGCTGACCAAGTCGAATACTTCCTCCTACGATATGTCTTTCCCGACTTTAAGAGCCCACAAGGCTACCTACGTGCCCGGGCCTGTGACACTATTGAGAAGTTCGAGCAACTTAACTTCAAAGACCAGAACAATCTCCTCGTCATCTACCGCCATATCCTTGACTGTATGGCTGATAAAGAACTTCCAGTCAGGGTCACAGCTGCGTTAGCCCTACAGCCCCTGATCAGGCATGATACTATTCGGATCAGCATGCAGCAAAGCATTCCCACTATCATGCAGCAGTTGCTAAAATTGGCTAACGAGTGTGACATTGACGCGCTTGCTAATGTTATGGAAGACTTCGTCGAGGTATTTGCGACAGAGTTGACTCCGTTCGCTGTTGCGCTCAGTGAACAACTACGAGACACATATTTGAGAATCGTACGTGAACTTTTAGAGAAAAATGAGAGCCGCAGCGACGATGATGGAGATTACGGGGACTATTTGGATGATAAGAGTATTACAGCTTTGGGTGTGCTTCAAACAATTGGAACTTTGATCCTCACACTAGAAAGCACGCCAGATGTGCTCCTACATATCGAGGCCGTCCTGATGCCTGTTATCCAGATTACTCTGCAGAATAAGCTCTATGGTAAGTCTACATTTTAGTCTACGAACGTGACCTGTTGGGATGCCGTACTGATGTTTCTCGTTTATAAGATCTGTACAACGAGGTGTTCGAAATTATCGACAGTTGTACCTTTGCAGCGAAAGGAATCTCGCCCACCATGTGGCAAGCATTTGAGCTCATTCATGCAACTTTCAAGTCTGGCGCTGAACTCTACCTGGAGGACATGCTACCCGCTCTCGACAACTTTGTGCAATATGGCGCGCCGCAACTAGTTCAGAAACCTGAATATGTAGCGGCTTTGTTCTCAATGGTATCAGACATGTTCCAAGACCAGAAAGTCGGCGGCGTCGATCGGATCTGCGCGTGCAAGCTTGCTGAAGCTATGATGCTGAGCCTTCGCGGTAACATTGATCAGTCTGTTACCGGCTTTATTACGATGGCTATGACAGTGCTCAACAGCCATGAAGTAAAGGTCAAGTCTTACAAGATCCATCTAATGGAAATGGTAATCAATGCGATCTATTACAACCCGGTCCTAACTCTGGCGGTACTCGAGGCCAAAGGTTGGACAAACAAGTTCTTCAGCCTCTGGTTTGGCAACATGGAACATTTTAGCCGCGTTCACGACAAAAAGCTCTGCATTGTGGCTATAGTATCTCTACTTAGTATCAATCCCGATCAAATCCCTGCTAGCGTTTCGACCGGGTGGCCGAGACTCCTTTCAGGAATCACCTCGCTCTTCAGAACATTGCCTAACGCCATGAAAAATCGCGAAGAAGCGTTGAAGGAGGACTTCACCTTCGATCCAAATAGCTATGACGTTGAGGATGACGAAGAGTGGGGTGATGAAGACGCGAATTGGGCTGCCGAAGGCCCTGAAGAAGAGCAGAACGAAGGTCGGGACGAGAGCACCGCATACCTCGAATTCCTCAATGAGGAAGCCCAAAAGTTCAGCCAAATCGAAAATCAGTATCATGATGACTCGGACGAGGAGCTAGGAGAGGATAGTGTGCTTTTAGAGTCGCCCCTGGACAAAATTGAGCCTTACCAATTGCTGCGTGGCGCTCTCATGAGTAAGTTTGGTTACACTTTGTGTAATCCTAAGCTGTTGCTAACCTTGCGATCAACAGAGATGCAACAAGAAAATCCTCAGTTCTACTCCACCCTCACTTCACATCTCTCTCCCGATGAGCAAAGCACTATACAAGGCGCTTTTAACCAGGCAGAGGCCAACGCCCAGGCCGCTGTGCAGATGGCTGCCGATGCTGCCCAGAATACTCAAGTACCACAATCAAACGGGGGTGTCAGTTAGGGGGATAACTACCTGTTATGGCGTATGTATAAACGCGCTGACGGAGCCAATTGCGGTATATACACACACTCTGAGAGTCGGTAAGGCTTAAACAAGGTCGGAGTTATCAAGACTCTGGCGGGGGGCCTATTCATTATTCAGGATGCGGAAGGGGTTGACTTGAAAACGAAGACAATTGAAACAAGTTGTAACCGTTTCGGCATTGCAACGCGCCTAGCTCGAGGGTATAGCGAATGAGACCTGAGTCGGCGTCTCTGCATAGCATAGGGTAGCTTAGATAGGTAGGTAGGCATGCCCATCCCCATGGAGTTTGCGAGGGCATCATTTACGTTTTTCAAATCTCCACATCCCAGCGTAGCCGGTAGGGGGGAATACGGGAGATGCGAGAGCCACAGTCAGACGCGAGCTTATGGGATGATCAAGCACAAAGGAATACGGCTGGCGAAGTAAAGACATGCGGCAATGCGGGAGGGAAGGGGAACAAGACTCTAGACCGTGCAAACACCCTTAAAAAGTCAAATAGCGCACTACCCCTCGCACGATATATTAAGAGTGGATTGATACTTTTTTTAAACAGGCGACTCCTTGTATTTCGGGTGTATATCGAAGACACGAGTAGAAGGTAGAAAGCCCATGACTTCTCTGCTACCAGAGCAGTATATGCTATACACCTCTAGGCGACCGCAAAGCTCCCGACAACCACATGCATAATAGTGCTAATCCAGCATATAGGTAAGTGTCCGATCGATTCCCAGTAGTGAGACCGTGGGTATATGAGCGCCCGATTAATTTATTATAACCCCGAATAAGGTCAGAAGACCTATTTACCTATGCGAATCGATTATCTCCTACTATCTTGTATCTTGAATCGTACATGCTACGTCCCCTTGACCTATGTTTCCAGCACCTACTACTAGTACGTAGCTATGCGCGGCCATCTACGGCGTTTAATCCCATTCATTATATGTATGCATAGCCGGTACGTCCCCTCATGCTAAGAGCTCTCTACTGATGCTCTGTATGAAAGCAATACCGCTCTCCCTGAAGTTGTCTCTCTCAACTACAGGCTGCGTAGCATTAAGCACCATATTAGAAGGCCTTGTCGCCGTCCATCTCGGCCAGTGAGGTAACGCAGTCCGGGCCCCTTCTTTATTCGCGTTCGGGTCATGCCGGTAGACAAAATTGAGGTACGATCTGCCAATATCGGTGCTTATGTCCTTGTGGCTCGACAAGGGGCCAAGAGTGCCGGTAATATTTTGGAAGCTGAAGGCAACGTTGACAAAATGCTGTACCCCCGCGGCTTCGGCGGCGCCCCATGGCCTCGTCGCGAAGCGGTAGGAGTACACGGGCTGACCTGCTTCTGCGTACTGCGCACATAACTTGCGTCGTCCCGCGATCATCACGATGTCGCCGTATATAGCACAAGCACGGCGCCATTGAAGCCCGAACTCTGGGAAAATGGTGTCGTTGGTAACGTCGTAAGGCGGCTCTTGCGAAGGCTCGTTTGGATAGAGTTCAAGCAGCTTGCGGGCGGACGCGGGGGATATTTGATAAGGTAGCCCGGCCAGACCTGAGAAACCCGGGTTGGATAGGAGACCGTGATAGATCGAGGTCGAGTCGTTGAAACCGGTTGGGCTGAAGCTAATTCCCTCATCGTTATTGTTACCGATTAAAAGAGGCACCTTGATGAACGAACCCTCCTCCGCTAAGACGGAAGGATAGTCGGTAAGAAAGTCCCTACGTATGCGTTAGGTATTACGTCGTTAGATTCTCTCGAGGCCGTGCTAACATACCCGTCAACAAGAGGATCCCAGTAGATGCTGCCTCGTGCTGAAAATATCTTCTCCGGCGAAACACCACGAAGGCAAGCAAGCTGGTCCGGAGCATCATTACACCCCACTGTCTGGGCTAGGTTGTCAACCGGCGACGCATAGTATGCCAACGGTTGCAGTGCCACCCCTATCGCACTGCCAGATTCGAGTATAGCTGCTTGGAACAGTTTGTCATTGCGCCCTCCGAAGGAGTGAAGATGCAACGCAATAGATTGGGCGCCGGCAGACTCTCCCCACACTGTGACTCTGTCCGGGTCGCCCCCGAACGTGGCGATGTTCTCCTGAATCCACGTCAAAGCCAATCGCTGATCTAGTAATCCCGCGTTCGAACTGCCCTCCGCAAGAACCTGGGGCGTCTGGAAAAATCCAAATATACCAACCCGGTAGTTGATTGACACGGCGATGACGGGCTGTTGCGACTCTTGCGAGACGCGGACAACGCCCGACAGGTTGTACTGAGGATCGGCGCTCGATCCAGAGAAGAGACCGCCACCGTATATCCAAACCAAAACCGGCAATCTGTCAGTCTCGGTCACATTATGAGGCCGAACCACTGGGAGTTACTGTGTCAGCAGGCTCCAGCGAGTTGGGGAGACGACTTACCGTTCAGCGTCAGACAATCCTCCGAAATATCGAAGGTTGCGCTCTCCTGGTAACAACTATATCCGTACGAGGAGGCGTCTAGAGGTGTCTCGTAGGTATCATTCAGTGGCTGAGGCGATTTGAATCGCAGAGGACCCGTCGGCGGCTGGGCATACGGTATGCCGAGGAAGAGGTCCTGGTCCCAGGCTCCCGCGAGGTAACGGCCGTTTATAGTCCCGTTTTTGACCGTGGCTTTTGGAACTGGGGTTTCGTAATCGGCTAGAACCGCTGGTGTCCAAGAGAAAGCAGCCAGGAGTATTGTACACAAGGCATGCTGCGCGGAAACTGCGTGAGACCACATCTTCGGGGACTCTTAAGCGGTCAAACGCGACGGGACGTAAGGTGACTGTTTCTTTCTTTCTTTCTTTCTTTCTTCTGATGACAGATAGAACTCATCGTCGTCCATATTCTCGTTTATATGTATTCGCATCTTCATCGTGCTCTAGTCTTGATACTCAGTTAAGTGGGTTCACACTCGATGAGGATGATACTAGCGTGAAATCAGAAATGAGGAATTTCTAAGCATGAATAATTGAGAGAGCGGCCATGGACAGTAGACTCATGTGAAGACGTTGTAAGCTGTTTAATAACACGCATATTCAGATTACTAAGAAGATCGCGTTGTGTGTTGATATAGAGTATATCCCTTACCTAAGGAAATTGACCTCCCGGTCTTCGGTACTATTTCGGACTCCGCGCGGGTTTAAGTATACCAAGACGACCAACCATCTCAATATTCCTCTGTAGAACAGTCTATACCTAAATAAGTTGAAGGAGTTTGCGGCACCTACATGGGCGCAAGGGGATGAAGAGTAGGATATAAGACGTTTTCCAACATACGTGCTTTCTATGTGTTTATGGTCCTCATCATTACAAACTCGACGCGTTCTGTTACAAGTAGCACTTCGTACAAGTTAGCTACGTCCGGAAAACTTCAGATAGATAACAATATCTCGACAGGTAACTCTTCCGTTCTGCCACTTGAGTCGGGGTCCTCTCTGGGACTCACGAGCGTCATTCCCGACCAAACCCCCGGCTTTCGTGTGTGGGCGTGTTTGGGCCGTTTTCGTTTTCTCCTCACTTGATTATTTCAACACTGGAAGATGCCTTTCATTGATAGTTAAGTTAGAGTTTAGTGATTCAATGTACATAAACTAGCTATATGATACGTACTATATTTAAGTATAAAGCTTTCATTTTGGCTATCATCTCGTACATAGATTCCAGTCCCCCACCTGGAAGTTCGGGGAATATACGAGATACTTCGTACCTTTCGGAAACCCCGAAAGCTCACCGAGACCTCTCTTTTTAAACAGCTGCTGTATCCTAACGCCATATCTACATAGCAAGGCCATTATTCCCTAGGCTGCCAACGGCATAGGTAGAAAGTGTGAGGCGATGGTGTTAGGGGCGACTACTACAAGCCGACACGGGAACAGAGGCCACGAGACCAACGATCCGGTATCCAAACATCGAAATGACTAGTAGGAAGGCCACTAGGTTTGTAGCTAGCCCTCTTTTTCTAGCGGCTCCCCTAGGAAGACCCCAAATTTCTATCTCCTGAGAAATTCTAGGCCGGCGATCTTAGCTATGCGGTGACGGTTCCCTGGGCTCAATCCCTGTCTCCTTCCAACCCGTTATGGAGCACCACCATAAGGAGTATATTTATATTGTATCCTCTACCTCACTTACAGGCGTTTGCAATACAGCCATATCAAGTCCTGGATATCCAATAGTACAAATATAAACCTAGCCGCCCTACATATCGGCTTTTTTTGCCAGAACAGGTTCATGAGAAAGCAAAGGCCTAGGAAGAATAGATATATTTGCTGAAGTTGCTGCAGATGCTGACTTGCCGGACGATCCTGCAACCCTACCGGGGCATCTCAACTTCCAAGACTGCGTTATATGAAGCTGATAATGTGGGACTTAGCTGATGAGGCTCTACTCTAGAAGACATTGGAGCCCATCAATCCTGAACCATCAAAACCTGCCAAAGCCGATCACCAACCTACCCAGGCCAAGCACTATTTTGGGATAATCCTTGAATAGCCCCGTGATAAACGTCCACACGTATTTTCGAATAATCCCAAATTTGACCTAACGCCCTTGAGAACAGGCTTATTCCAACGCTTATCTAACAATTGACGTTGGCCAATGCTATACATTGGTATCCTCAACCCCCGTAGCCCTAGTGAGGCCCTCCTGCTCAAGACGTTCCTTTCCACGATGGACGGCGCGACGAAGGGTTTCTAGCGGATAACCGCTTTGCTACCTCCAATAATGTCGACAGCCTAGCTCTGTTAGACCGCGGCCCCCAGCCTAATCCTGATGCTGCTGCTGAAACTGCTGTTTTGAAACTGTTGTTTTGTTAGGAGCCGATGGCCCCAAGTATATGGGCTCGCTCACCCAACAGTAGTTTGTGGTAATACTGTAAGGGAAGATATGGGCGTTGCCTATATGTCCTCTCACCGACTACCATATCAACTACTCCATTACTTATATAGCATCGAGACACGTATGCAACTGTTACAGTATCACACAAGAAAGCTTAGAGCTATAGACAAATGAGAGGTTTCCGAGACCCTGACAATCAGCCAGCAAATACACGTCATACCTTGACCTCTGCAGTGGGGTCCTCGTAGCGAAAATTAGACAGACTGGAGACAGAGACATCATCCACAGTGATGCTAGTCAGACAAGGCTGCATCAAAGAATAAGCCGGATATAATAGTATTGAAGCATTGGCTTTACATAGCTATGCGAAACCGACGATGATCTTCCGTCTTAATCATAGCCATACTAAATCCCTCTGTGTCCTTCAGTTGACGGCCCCTTGCCGTAACTAGATTGAGACCCCTAAACAGCAGAGGGCAGAGCCTGTGCCGGAGTGGCAGTAGCGCAAAGCTGACTCAATGTACTCGTGCTAGTAGCGCAGCCCACGGGACAGGCCGTCTGGCACCCCTCAACCCAGAGCAGAGTCCGAGGAACACAATTGCACGGTATGATCATATCCTCTTCATAAGTGCACCCGGGGATTGGGCAGCTGCGCGATCGGGGGTCAGTGATCGGTGTGATACGGTGGGTATTTCGAAGCCGGGAGAAAGGAGCTAATAAATACATGGTTCACTCCAGCAAGGGGGGATTTGTACTCCGAGGGTCATAGAAAAGAAGAAAATGATATCAGGAATCACTCACCGGATGGGTTGGCAGTTGGCCGGTCGTGTCGTTAGGGTGACTGTGGGGCACGCTACGGGAGTGACTGTTGGCTTGCCGGGGAGAGTCGTTACTGTAATGATAAAGCTCGACGAGGTCGAGGTCGATGTCGATAGTGTAGTCGTGCGTCGCGTAGGCCAGGGCAGCAAAGTCACCTCGGTAGCGACGGACTCGGTGGTGGACTCGGCGACAGAGGAGTCAACAACGGGGTCAACGGCCAGAGCCAGGCTATGAACAAGGAATCTTAGTTCGGTCGTGGCAGAAAAGGGGCATATGAGTTGTTAGAAGTCATACCTGGCTAGCGCCGCCATGAGGACTGTGATAAAGCACTTCATCGTGGTTTAATGTATACTGGATAGATGTCGGTAATTGATCAGCGGTGATCAACCATGATACATTGCTGTTGTGGTACTTACGAGATTATTTAAGAAGATCGTCGGCGGAGTAGACAAGTGATCTGTATCCTAGCGAACAAATCATGGGTAAATCCAAGGACACAAAGTGGGTGTTTATATATTCGTATCGTGATATACAGAAAATAGACATGCTCAGCTCGACTGATGGAAATCCCTAGGCGGGACGATGAAGCTCCGTCAGTCGTTCCCTCCCCCCGTCCAACAGCATGCTATTTCGGGCGCCCGAGATACGAACCAATATGCTTATGTCTAGATTGTAACCCGCTTGCATTCCCGGAGGCTTGTGATGCAGGTCCGTATAGTATCGCGCAGCGTCTAGCTTAGGGATACCAGATCTTCCCGACTATTTTTGGAACAGCCTTACTCGAAGTTTAGAGAATCAGGAAACCCCCCCTGCCCTCTTATCCGCCTCGTTTATTCGGCGGAAATTCGATAGCTCCAGGCGAAGAAAGAGCACACCCTCATTCACCACCTAGCGGCTAGACCAGTAAGTATTACATACAGTATTAAGGCATTGCACTATGATAACAAGCTCTAGGATATTGGGGTTGGCACCCAATATCATCATGGCATAGAACTAGCGGCTCGCCGAAGGGCTCCCGGCTGACTATCAAAATTAGGAGCGATCTCTGAGTATTCTATTCATGACAGTCAGACTAATACATCCGGGTCTAGAAGATCTAACCTCTAATAGAAATCAGGCGAGCCTGAGCACAGTCAGGAGTGGTTCCAAGACCGGCCGAATCTCGTGAGCGGGGAGTTTTCCGGCGAAATCTTACGAGGTGGTGTCGGCCGAACGCAACAGACGATACGAGGAGCACAACATATCACTTCTTACCGCATCCTTGCCAGGAGGGTAGGTAATTACTATAGACGATAATATATTATCAAACGGGTAATCTGCAATCTGCGTGAGCAAGCCCCGTCGACAGGGGGCCCATCAATTACCGCTTCGGGAGGCGCCAAGGCAATGCGGCGTCTCTCATTGGCTCTATTCTCCCGCACTAGTCTCGCTTAAGATCCAGTCTGCTTGATTCTCGACCAAGCAAGGCTATCGCTTATTGAGCCTCTTTAGCCTGTCATATTTGATAAGGGCAGATTTCATATAACTTCATCTCGACGCTTTATAGAGAATAGCCAGTACCGCCTCGTGGCCCATGATCGCAAAGCATGGTCAGGAAGACAGGCCCGCCGAGAAAACTGATGAGCTACAAATGAGTAGATACCAAAAGCGCGAGCTCAGCAAAAAACAGGCTCGCTTTTGCCCCCTGGGGTTATTTACAGCCTCTTATCGCGCTGTTAATTTCAAAAGGTTTCAGCAATATTATTAAAAATACGAGCCGTGCTTTGTAAGCTTGCTATTTAAGCAGAGCTCGGGTATAAATGGTAAATACTAGGGGAGAGGTACCTCTGACGTCCCAACTTGAAGCGATAGTGTCGACTTCACTTGTCTTCATACCGTTTCTTTTCCCGGGTGCACCCGCGAGTACGCTTAGTAGACTTAAAAACAATGCCTAGATAGGTACCTAGTGTAGTTAATGCTAGAAAATAAATTAGAAGCAACCAGAACAAGCTTCACCTACTACCGTAGTAACCCGGGGCAGAGGAAGGGCTCTAATATTTTGCAGCCCTTCTTCCCAATGAAACCTCAGACTGATTGGGGTGTGTAGTGGAAAACAAGCCCATTATCTTGACGCGACCCGCGTCTCGGGCACTTCTGTGTTAGGATTAAGTCGGAGGGGCGCAAGGCGATAGATAGGAGAGCTTGGCTCGATTCTAAGGTTAGATATTTCTTCTTTTTTTTCCTTTTTATCATTCCCCTACCCCATGCAGATATACACTTATACACATACATTTAGCCTTTTTTTTTTTTTTCGCCCCGTTCAAAATGTATTCAACTCCGTACAGTAAAGCTTAAGCCAGCTCAGTCTGTCACTGGCTCCTTTCTTATAGCAGCATTATGGAACCTAATAAAACACTGTGAAACTTCTACTCGATCAGACTCGCTATGCCATAATTTTGTGCAGCGTGCATGTTCCTTTTCTTTCCAAATCATATTTTTAACAGCATTGCATAGGAACAGTGCTATTTCATCCTCCTATTCACATGCGGGCCCCCGTAATCGCGGATAAATTTGCATATAATAGCTATTCCACGGGCTCAAATTTCGGCGGTCAGTATCACCAATGATTACTAGTTATGGTCTTAGGGCTATGATATGCATTGTTATAATCTTAGTATTATATAAGTGTGATTGTCATAGTCCTGAGTATAGGGGTGTAATGAACACTTGTTGTTGCGCAGAGAGCCTCGCTATCTATGCTAATGTTCATTACTAATATACAGAACACCTCTTTGGTCTAGAGGTGTGACATGAATGAGACAGAGTAGATTTTGTATTCCAAAATTACCTACTTTTAATCAGTATAAAGTGTGGCAGTGGCGCTTTCAAGATGGCTTCTAGGGCATATAGCATTATGCAGTCTGTATTATGCCCGTCATCATTCAATCACCAATAGTACCAGAGCAATATGTTTGACTCGGAGCGGGTAAGAATATCTTGTCTCCCAATATGGATGGGTACTTGAAATATCCATTATGAGTATTAAACAATAGTTGATCTCCCTCTTAGCTCACACCCTTCGTACATCGTTTAAAGCAGGACACATGAGATCAGATACTGCCGCTGTGATATCTGCGCAATAAGAAGAAAATAATGCCGCGCTATCGGTAGGAAGCTAACTCAACTTTTTCGTCATGAAGTCCGCCAGCTCATCCAACAGATCTACAGTTTCTGTAGGGCTGGCAATCCACGCAGTGGTCGCTACACTCCGTGCTTTGAAGTCGTTGCTGCCGGCACTGAGAAATTGATCCCCGACGTGTAATGTCTCTTCTGCTCGGATTGGCGCTGGTCGATTCCCATTCCTTTTGCCAAACCACTCTTGGCATACGGCCACACCCCAGCTTTTGTCGCCAATATCAACGAACACGTCTCGGCCTCCGTTAAATGCACAGAATGGTACAATGTTGTTGTTGCGATCAGTGCCGCCAACACTGAGCTCGAGAATCTTCTGCACCACGAGAACTGTCTCTTCAAGCGACTCACGCGGGATGCGGACGTTTGGATCACTGGGAATAATCCCCACAGCCCGGTCCTTGCGCATGAGAGAGGCAGGCAAACTCATGTTCTTGATACAGTCGCGTAGTGCAGCCTCGGCAACATCTAACAGAGATTTAATGCTTGCGTCGGACCAAGTGGCCATCTCGGCCGTAAGCCAACGCTCCTGTGGTACGGGAGCCAACAGGTGAGGGGACGTGGGACTGAACTCGAACATGTAATTAGCCTCTCCACCCATGATGACAATATTCTGTCTTTGTTGCGGTGTGAGCGCAGTCGATTGGGCGATTGCGTCTAGTAGCCCATGGAGTCGTGCGTAGTACCGGTCTGCAGTGGTGTAGCCTGCGGCAGTAACAATGCCGATCTTGACGTTCTTGAGCAATAGGTCGATCATACGGGTTATAATTGGGCTATTAGGCTCCAGACTCTGGCCGTCATCGTATAGTGTGACGTCTCCATCAAAAGTTGCGAGCTGGAGAGCGCCATGCGTGGTAACGGCCATTAGCTGCGCCGAGTTGAGTATAAGGCGGACATCGTTGAATGACGGTGAGACGAAGCGCCGTGATGATATAAAGCGTTTCCGATCCTGGAATTTGAATGCCGCCTCCAAGGGAAGTCTTGTGAAGAAATTACCTATTGGAGGCACGAGAAGCTTCAATTTGGATGGGATAGCATTCCTGTGTGATTGGTGTGCGACTGTGAATATATGTAAGCTTCTTCACCTCGATACATAAAGGGGGAGTACAAAACACACTGTGATCATCAATCATGACCTCGACATCCCTAAATATCTCGGCGTAGCGCCTATGGGCCTCCTCGGACATCTGGGTGACACTGACGCCATTGGTTTCGAACACTCCCGTCGGCTGGGAGTAGAGCACAAAAGGGACCGCCAGTAGTCCCTTGATCCATTCTAATACGGTGTTAGAAACGAACGGGCCATTTGTAACCGAAAGAACGGGAATGATTGTCTGAAAGATGAGGAATTGATTTCAGCCCACATTACTTCGTCGTGGAGTGCAAATACGTCGGGATTGATTGGTCCCTCCAACACGCCCGGGCCGGAGCGCTGTCGCATCCCGCTGCTTATCATGCAGCCCAAAGTTTATGAGCATGCTCCCCCAGCGGGTTGATTTGTTAGGTAGGCTTCCATGCATGGAGAGGAAGTGAGTAAGTTAATATTACCTATAAATTGATCCCTTCTGTGCGTTTTGAGGGCATCTTAAACGGCGATGAGTCAGGATATGGGCATGGTAGGATCGCGTGCGAGAGCGGAGAGTACTCACATTCTACCCTATATCGTGTCGTCATAGTGCCCGATTGATATGATTCGAGTTATGGTTAGTAGATTGAATTGTAGCTTTCAACGAAAGTTGTAAAATTCAATAAGATTTTCAACAAAAAAAAGAAAAAAGAGTGATACACTGGAGATTGAGAGGTATAAGGTTGAGGATACGTACGTATAAAAAAAAGGTAGTAGTAGTGGCTGTAGGGAGGAGATAGGAATGATGACTGGCCCTCGCCTTCTTGTCCCTTACCTCGAGGCAGGCGGGTACCTACCTGGCTATCTACCTAGTAGGTAAACCCCTGAGACACAGAGCCTAGACCGCCTAGACCGCCTAGACACCGCCTAGATATCGCCTAGACACCGCCTATAAGACCCCCGCTCCGGCATGCTGGAGCCGCCACATACGCGCCTATATATGCGCTACATCTATTCCGTGATAGCGCCAGCGACGTCGCGCTTATCAAAATGCCCTTCATCGGGGATCTCCCCGTTTAGACATGCCCGTTGTTTAGATAGGTACCTAGGTAGTTTATAAAGTCAGATAAGGAATACTAATTCTAATCTTAAACGGTTGCGAAAACCTCACTTTTGGATATCCCAAGTCACTATCTGTATCTACCTAGGTACTACCCCCTGTTCGTACAGTACCCGGTACCTTAAGTATCGTATACTACCTACTCCAACCTCTCAAGAGATCGACTGGGTACCCCTCATCCTACACAGGGGAAACAGTATGCGAGCGACGCTCAGCTTTCAGTCAGAATGATGTCATCTTACACGAATCCTTGCGTTTTCCTGGACAAGAAAGTTGAATTGACAAGTGAACAGCCGGATTCGAGCTTATTTCTCTCTAGAAAACGAGGCAAGTAAGGCGTATCAAGTTCCTTCTATTGCCCTCTTCTGTTAACCCGGGAATCATTCTCTACTGGTTGGCAGTCCTATTTGGCAGTTAACCCGCAAGGCGTGTCGCTGTCGAATCCAATAGGTGTCAAATCAACAAAGCCGAGTTCATCTAGCCGCAGAAAGCGCACAGATCACCCCCCGAGTGATTGGCATGACCAGATAATTTCCCTAGTCCGCCGCCACTCCCCCTTCCGATGAGCACTTGGGTAGCCATCAGTGTAGTTTGTATACAAGTTCGAGATACTGTCTTATGATGCCGTTTTTAGCCAAGCAATTAAGCTCTTGGTTGGGCATAAACAGTCTCTTTAGGATTTTCGAGTCCTCGAGTTTTGAGACAAGCCTAAATGT
Source organism: Xylaria grammica (assembly GCA_004353285.2). Taxonomy (NCBI): domain Eukaryota; kingdom Fungi; phylum Ascomycota; class Sordariomycetes; order Xylariales; family Xylariaceae; genus Xylaria; species Xylaria grammica. Next base: position 2,298,103 of record NGZP02000002.1, on the reverse strand, counting down.
AGTATACATCCATTGTGCGTACCTGTCGTCCCATACATTCATTCGCCCCATGTATATGCCTCTCTGGGTGAGTCTCATATGGTACCGTCTATCTAACTGCCTAGGTAGCTTCTAAATTAACTCTCGTCTTCATCCAACGATCGTTGCTTCGTGTTCCGAGCGTAACTGTGGCATTGACGCGATTGGCGAGCCATGAACTAAGACAATCGCCATTATATGCCAGCACAAAGTAATTTTAATCTTCTTCCCCATATCTCACCCCGCAGCCGATCGACTTCCTTCATGGAGTTGGGCTTATTTGTCCATGTAGGCGCAAATATAGTCGCCCAACCCACAAGAATATCCTTCCCGTTCCAAAAACCCCAACACGTGCCTGAACAACGCAAATCGGTGGGCAAGATTCTCATAATTCTGGGACTGCGAATGCTGCAACGTCGGCTGTTTTTTCTGCCTCGAAATCCAACTCAACCACAGTGAATGGTATGCGCGATAGATGATCAGGCCAACAGAGGCCACTAGGCTCATGTATTATGATTTCATAAAACCGGAGAAGCCAGGCGGATGAAGTCCGGTGACAGTTAGAGCTCAGATCATGTCTTCGCCGTAGTCTCGGATGAAATTTCGGATTCGTTATCCTGGGCATGGACTACGAAAGGGAATTTCAGAACACATGAGCATACCGCAGCATATACTAGATATGCATTGACGAAGTGATCATAGGGTTTTACGCGTGCAAAGCGTAACGTGACCCTAAAAGGTGGGTTTAGCTAAAGCCCTGAATACGTCGTCGTGATTCACAACGACCTATCGTCGTAGAGTATTAGGCCGGTTTAATCATAATATATTGTTTTTCTATATATTCAGATTGAATAGAAGCTCTATGGTAATATCCCAATTAGGGGCGACATGTCCTATGAAGACGTCAAGAATCCGCCTATCGTGAAAGGCCAACCTAGGTGCCTTGCGAAGGCATTTTGCATCTTATAGTGTTCTAGTCGGTGATAGGCAAGAATCGATTATTCAATCTCCTAAAGACTCGATGCCTTGTTAATTAGTACCTTCTCTCTCGTTTGGTACTCGCAATCATACCTTTTCCTGTGTCAATAGCCTTCTCTTTGTTTATACCCCAAGCTGGAAACGACTATAGTGAACATATCACGTGAAGTACTCGACCATCATAAACAGTCGTTACAGAACGTCTCATAGGTGCCTAGCCTCAACAAACCCAACTGGCGGAACTTTGTACAAGCCCTTGATAACAGGCTCTTCTGGAGTAAAGGACGCTCATGCGGCAGCAGAAGCCCCTTCGAGGAGAATTTGGGGCGTTTGAGATAAGGTAGACACGGCATACTATCAGTTGGAAACGAGCTGAAGAGGAAAGATAATGCATTCAAGGCTATCACTATGCTACCTACTTTCTTATGGTCTTATAGACCTGACTCCTTTATCTCCTCGTGTATAACATATGCTGCTGCATAGATGCTTCCAGCTACCTGCCCCTTCGGGTTCTTGAAGATCCGGCTCCTTTCTATCTTCATACACGGATGCTACGTGGATACTTCTTGCTATCTCAGAACTCTGCCATATCAATCAAGTCTATCTAGAGTTGATAGTGTTTACAAAAGCCCAACTAACAATGGAATAAGTAGAAGGCTATGATAGCCAGATGGGGCCGGTCCAAACCCACCATATGCCGCACCCGAGTGTCGGATAGCGAACTGAGTGGTGAGCTAACTCAAGGATTGCGCCCCGATCCTGAAGCACGCCCCTAGGGCTTGGCCGTATATATCGTCGCTTATTTCTAGCCCGGTGTCGTAAAGCCAGGCTCTAGGGCCTGTAGACTAATAGCTATACTATTAGTATTCTGAATAGAGGATACAACAAATACTCATCATCGCTCAAAGAGCGGATTGAGACGTTATACCTGGCTTGACTTCTAAGAGTGGCAGCCCGTTCCCTAGCGGCTGGGGATTTGGAGCCCCAATAAGGTTCCTCATACGACCGGAAGTCATTTGCTCGTATCAATCTCTGATGACATAGTTTTGAGGCACCTCGCTATCAACCGTGAAGTTCCCCACCAACGTCGCCTTATTTAGATCTATAGAGAATTTAAAATGGCCCGAAAACCTCAAACGAGAACGCGGACTATGAATTATGAGTACCACGTCTTCTAAACTGAAGAGCACGCTTCGTATATGAGAAAAGACGACTAACATAGACTCTTTCAGCAACAAGGAGTATTCATCATATTCCCATACCCAAGTTTCAATAGTAATATTGAGTGGAATGTCGTTGGAGTACACAGAAGATAAGTACGAAAGCCTTCAGAGAACAGAGGGGAAATTTTCGTACAGTTGCCGTAATAGACAAGTGATCATATATGTATCAGACTAGTTGCGAATAAAGTGAAGGTATCTAGCCGTGATAGCCGTGATAGCCGTGTTAATTTATTGACTAATTATACCGCCAGTTCTCTGCTCTCACTTTATTAGTATACAACCAGGATAGAGGTTTATGGGCGGATTCGACACATTTGGGAGATAATGAGCCCAAGGAAGTGAGAAAGCCTGCCTAGAGTATGGCGGTGAACCTGCTCTCTTGAATCTACTAATATAACGAGGACACAAATGAGTTCACGACTAATTATCTTAACGTTAAAGAGGGTACGAACTTGATCGAAAGCAAATGTAATGGTTTGATTTTGTTTTCGCGTAAATCGCTAGGCATTGGCCAGACACTCATACCTAACTCGGTGGCCGACACAGTTACAAACCTCTTTAGAAAGTAACGTAAGACGACATTAGAAATAAGCCGGCATAAATAGAAAGTATCTATAAGATCTAGGACTGAGAAAGGCCTCTAGATGAATCGGTGAGTTCCTCAAACAGCGTAGCCAGCAGAACCTTCATCACGACGCACTAGTATTGATACTTTTTCCGCGTTAGAATACGTAATGGGGTCTTAATATTGACTACGGATTACGTAAGTACCTTCAATAAGGCCTCCATATCCTGTATCCAACTTACATTATGCTACGGAAAAGGAAGGAGCAGCAACTAAGTGAATCCACAAGAGCTTTTTCGAGAGGCTAGGATATTGGGTTGAGCATGGTGATATCCACGTTGATGACACCGAATGCCGGACGAATTAACTTGCTACATACTACACGAAAGGGCGGTAGACTCCAAGTTCAATCGCAATAACGTGGCAACTAGACAAGTAGAAGGATGGAGATATAGTGTTTGCACCTCCGAAACGCCTACTCACCCTTACGAAGAAAATTGACTAATACTTGGTAGATTTTAGGGAAGGTAGCATTGAGGATATTAATGGCAAGGGAAAACAATAAAGATATCCGGACAAATACTTCGGGAATAATCTGATATGGTGAACCCCTTCATGCGTTCGATTAACGGGCTGGGCGGGGATAGGCGAATGGCCACAGGAAATGGCTTAGCATGCTCGCGAAACAAGACCAGCAGTATCACTATACATGACAATGGATTTCAGTGGTTCGGCCCGGTTCCTGCATCAGGCCAAGGATATGCAAGATATAAACATAACATTTCCCGGCCACGGACAAGGCCTTCCCGGGGCCACTAAACCTAGGATAGGGCCGACACATGTACATAGTAGTCAGAAGTTACGCCCAAAACCTAAAGACGCCGAACGACTGCAATAAGGAAAATATATGAAATAATAATATGTCAGTTACCTAGCCACCCCTCCCCTGTAGTTACAGTTAGCTTAGCACTTAACCAAATACAAACACACTTTGGACCTCTCTATTTTATGTCAACCTTGAATTCCTGGCACCGGTGACCCCAAGATCTTCGGCACCGAAGCGCGCCGTGTGTCGGCGCGCCCAGGAGCAAGCGGATCCTTTGATCGACGCCGTGCGGCATTGAGGGATATTAAAATAGAAACTATTGGGTTTACGGGCGGCGGTTAAAGTAGTGTTTGAAATGAAATAAAAAATTCAACAAAATATTCCTATCGTATTGAGACTCAATAAGCCGCCCGACCACGTGGAAATATGCTTTCCGGGAGCATTAGACCATTTCTCCGAAGTACTAAAAGCGATGGCCTGCTCGCCATCTTATTTGGTATACATTGCCGTTGCATTTAACTTTTGCATGTTTATCAGCCGATATACAGAATTCGATACTTAGGTTCTCCCTGTCTCCTTATTGTCGCCCTCTCGTTCCTCGCCAAGTCACGCTAGCGTCACTGAGCACAAGACGTAGTAGTATCCACGACAAATATGTGTTTCGTCCGGTGGGGGGAAAGGGTAGCAAGCAACTATTTGTACCGCAAATGGCGGCGCCGCCAAGCAACTCGGAGTTTCTTGGAGTCTGGCGTATACTATCTGGATTAGGAGATTGGAGATATGGGAGTGGAGGTAGCATGAAAGTCATCTGACTTCCAACGAGACTTTCCAAGACGTCCAAGCGACTAATAGACCTGTCACTGATACACTAAAGGTAGATCACGGCGGGACGACACTTGGCGGCTTATGGCTAGATCTTGGCCAACTGGGGATCCCTGTGCTACAGGCGGATGCAAGAAAAATAATTGATCCCAAGGCATAGATACCTAGATAGGATCACGACCTTCAGTGTAAGTAGGTTGTGGTATCGTAGTATGGTACGCCAACAGGTTCTAAGTCTAGTCCCTTGAACTATAAGACGTAACGTGAGCTAACTGGGAGATGGATTGCCATCTTGTGGACGATGTCTATTAGTTCTGACCGCCCAGGCGATCTAATGTATGGATTACATTTGAATAGCAATTCGAGGAGGTCGATACTTCTCAAATAATTAGTTCATACCGAAATGCTACGTGCTACCACCTATAAGGTTTATCTGGCGGCGCTTTTTATTGGTCTCTTGACAAATACTAAATAGTCGGAGTCTCCGGGTTTATACTTGGCAATGTGAAACAATAGGATTATATCTAACGATTCTAGGTGCGGAATCGTCGATTCGTGGCGGGATTAGAAGGATGTCACGGCGTTTTCGAGTCGTAGTATACGGGGGGATGGAGCGATGAATATGGACTATTAGCCACTACTTTTGTTTACACACATTCATTCGTGTTAATAGTGTATCTAACGGCGAGGCATGAAAAGGTATCTGTGGATCAGAACACTCTAAGTGACATCGGTCTCTCTTGACTGTAGAGTCAAGAAGTGCCTAGACTGTGCCAAGGTAGATCCTGCAAATTTGGCTTTTTGTATGCTACGTAATATTTGGTATATCACTGTCGCTGAGAGGTGCTGGGCTGCCTCGGCGTTTGCTTTATGAAGGCCACGTAACACGACTGTTGTTAGAGCCTAAGCTGCGGTAAATTGCCCGTGGGTGAGGACATGAGACAGACATCGTACGAAGCTCACTTGCGATCGGAAAGCTTCCGCTGCCAATGGAGGCAGTACGATGAGATGATATCAGATCACTCTTGAGATCATTCCCTATGGGAGGCCCGGACTGATTTTGGTTTGCGGTCCGTATAGTCGTCTGTGGCTAGCTTCGTGGAAGTTTCGGCGTATTACGCTCAAACTCGCGCTGTGTGAATAACGCCAGGTCTTTAAATAGTCCTTCTCGGGTTGAGCCGGCTGGCTTTTATTCCAAACCCCATCTGCTGTCAGCTTATCTCTAGGAGTGTTTCGGTGTACGAAGCCCCAAACATGGCTACTTGCTGAGTGGCCATCGCCAAGACAGAGGAGTGCGTCATTGCGGTAGAGCTGTACCTATGAATTGCGCGGCGCCGACCAAAGGCTTTGGTGGGAGATGGGTATCTTGATTCTCAAGCATTGCCATAGGCGATAGAGATATCGCCGAAGGAGGGTTACAGCCAGCCATGCCGCACCATGGAACTGGAACACAAGCAGAGGGAGCTATGTTTGCGGTCCTAGTGGTCGATCAGTGGTGTCATCTTCAACTCAGCCAGACCATCGCAGCTTGGCAAACATTCTCCATCCTGCCCTTCACGCAGCCGCCACCTTCTTGGCAAACTGAGCAGCCGGCTCGGCGCAGGAACCTCCTCTGCGACATCCCCTTCCAGATTGTACTATGTAGCGACATCTTCATTGCCTTGAAAGGAGCCGAGACAAGGCACGAGGAACGTTACAGTAAGTGGGCTGTGTGCTCTACTCTCGGTTGTCGCGAGGGCGGGCTTCTGGGCAGGTAATCAAAAGCAGCAATTGGAACCAGTCCTCGCCGCTTGACAGCCAAGCGTGTTGTGAAACCCCATGGCGGCAATCTCGGGACTGCTCGGGCTCAATCCAAGATAGTACTTGTATTCGTACCCGATGCCTGAAGCGAAGCCGGCCAAGGGCTTCGGGTCAGACGGACGGCGTCTAAACGAAAAATTGGCATCTGCCGGTAGTTCCCTCTCCGAGATGGGTCAAAGCATGTACAAATGCTTCTCGTGTCTTGCATTCGAACACGCCAAGATCTGTGTGTCCGCCCTCTCCTTTTCTATCAGAATTGCCAAGTGGTTGTCGGACCGACGTCTAGCTCGTAATAGGCATGCTTCGCAATACCAAGAGATCGGATCCGCAGACAATCGACTTGGCAGGGACGGCAGTGAAACTCGCAACATGGATCAATGACCGGCCTACAGTACTTTCTGCTTTGTAGAATACACACGAGAGGGCAATTCCGCCATGACAACTGGGTTCCTATGTAGTTAGTGTACCTGCCTACAGTATGGGACAATGGCCGAATCGTTTACTTGGTATTTCCCTTGGACAATTTTAAGCAAATTTCCCTTCGGCGGGCGATTCCCATTTGACACGGATCGTGACCCTTTCGAGAATGTGACGTGTACAGTGTGTACGCCGTGCGGAATTACACGTATACCTACACAAAGGAAGGTCACCATTCAAGTGAGGCATTTTCGTGCAGGTTCAGTGAAGCCACAGCTGCAATAGCTTGCCAGTGTGATCACTAACCATATTCGCTGGAGTTGTATAGTAGGTAGGTACTCTAGCAGGCTCTCTAGCAGCACTCTAGCACTGCTCTAGCCCTGGCGGATTGATCTACCCAGGCATGGCCGCAATTAGTGACATGAGAACGTGTCGTAAGTATGTCGTAGCTGTATTTGATCTGGAATTGTGTTGAATACAAGCATTGGCGTCTTTCGTTCGAGCCCCTGATACGGCGACACGAAGCTTTTCTGCCCACCTGGGGCCACCCGACTTGGCTTACTGCGGTGTTGCGGGATGGTGTGGCCGCATCCCTGACCTTATCTACTTGGTAGGACTCCGGGTTCTGTCCGGGCAGGCGTGAAACATTGGTGTGTAGAGGCTGTACGTAGTACGTCCACGTCCTGTCTGTCACTGTCGCGTGAGCGATCAGATTAGGAAATACGAAACAATTGAACGAGCCTGGTAAGGGGGATCAATGGGACGGACGTGGTAAGGTGGCACACGACGGTAAGGACAGGGCAGAAGACAGGGGCAGGACATTCTCTGGGGATTAACGTGGGGAAGAAAACCTGGAGGCGGGCTGAGAAGAGGCACGGTATAGCACTTGATTGGTAAGGGTCGGGAGGCGTGATGTGCCTCAGCAGAGCAGTGCCTCAGCAAATGCAAATGCTAATGCTAACTCACCGTGGATCGGCATTCTTCTGCTCCATGCCTACCTAGGTAGTAGGTATGTATACGTACATAGGTAACATATGGCGACGGTACCGCTGCTTTAGATTTGCCATGTACAAGTGACGGAAGACTTGGACTTGGCCCATCGCTCGCCGGAGGAAAGTTGTGGTTGGTGTGGTTGGTGTACCATGTTCTGACCCTGTATGTGATGTTGATGCCGCAAAGCCACATAAGTGAGCTGCATATCCGTTGCATTACTAGTATAGCCCCTGCACTCGTTTCTAGAAGCTTTTACACCTGTACACCGCCACTTTTTGTTGAAGGTTTCAGGGCTGACGTGCAGCCTGGAAATTGATGCGAAGCAATGCAGATTCACCTAGACTAGGGGAGCCAATCGAGGGATACTAGCCAGGTTAGGTACCTCATGCGCCGTCCTGCCCAAATGAAAGCTTATTACACCTTGCCACAAAGTGCTGACGCGCTGGACAGTAGCCAGTCGCCTGGGCAGAAGCCTACCTAGTCATGGTTCACCTGAGCTGAGCCTGCGTTGCTGGGTGCGTGTGTCAAGGTGTCACGGTGTGGTGTACTGTAGTGCTTTCATGCTAGGTTAGAACGTACCTCATTTGGGATTACTTCCAAATATATCCTGGAACTTCGTATATACATATGAAATACTGTCGCAGACCTGTCTAGGAGCCTGAACCAGCCGGTTGATATACTTACTAGTAGTAGGTAAACAATCATCGCGCCGGAGGAGGTACAGCGTTCGAGAACCTATCAGGAGGGCATTGGCTGTGGTGAGGTCACTGAATCCCGCTTCCAATTTACGGCCGGTGTATTTCTACGACAGACCGCTATTCTCATTTCGTGTTGCTACTCATTTGGGGAATTTATTTGCTTGTAGATCTTTATGTCTAGCCAAGAGCCTCAGCAAGCTGGCAGTTGTTTAGTGATCGGTGTCCACGATGTCACCCAAAACATCGCACAGCGTCTTGGCTGTCGAATCATAGCATCTGAGATGCAGAACAGCCTAATGGGTTTGCCTCCTTTTTTTACGCTGGCCAACATGGGCGGGCTTGCAGATTTCTGGTTTGAGTTACTGTCATCAATAATCGACCGCTAGCCGCGACCGTCATAGGCGGAAGAAAGGATGATGATCACCCAGGTCACGGAAGAGCAAGAGGTTTTTTTTTGGAGGACCACCGTTCTCGTTCGTGTCATGCAATAGGCTGTACTGCGGCTTTCCCCCGGTATTTGGACAATTACGTGACCAACTGAGATCAAGCAGGCCCTGGTGTTGCGTCACCCTGTGATGGTGGGGAGTTTGCTTCCCATCGTGAAGTTCGACTCGCGAATGTGGTGGGCTAGGTACTTCGAACGAACTGTTGCGGATTGCCATTTTTGGGGATACCGATGGCTGAACAATACAGCGCGGCACGTCAGGCTTTTCGTATTACATACGCATTGCTTGCTGCTACTCAGGCAGTCTGTCTGCTCGGGTATGTATGCACGACACTTGACGTAGAAAAAGGAATGACTATCTCCGCACTCGCGCGCACTATAGTAGGTAGGTGGTGATCTTTTCTTCTTGATAAATGTGAGGCGTATTAGTCTTGCACTGTCGAAAATAGATCATTTGCTGATTAATACGATGCATCTTGAAGCCTTCCAAGTCGAGTCAAGACTGACTCTAAGTACCTACTAAGCAGGTTAGTTAGTGGACGTGGGCGGTGAATTGTGCCAATGAGATGGTGGCTATTATGCCTCTTATACTTAACCTAGCACATTTACTCTCCATAAATAAGTCGCCAAGAGTTGGCATGGTCGAATTGACAAATTTTTAACAGCCAAGTCTGTTTAAAAAGTGAGATTGCTGCTGTGCTAATTAACTAGCTATACTCCGTAGTTCACTACTGTATGTACATATAATTAATCTACTACACTACTATTATTCTAGTATACTACTTGTAGTACAGTAGTACTAGTAAGTATAGTACGTGTCTGCGAACCCCCACGACGAGCGAAATAGGTGGCTACTACGTAAATACCTTAATGCATCGACACCGTGTATACCTACCTACTTGGGTATTTATTTATACTACCGATATACTGTTGCCCAGACGCGCTACCTACCTCCTCCCGGTGTTTCTCGGTAATGAATGGTACGAGCAAAGCAAACGGGATTTCGTATGTGTTGTGTGCTGTGTGCTGTGTGCTGTGTGCTGTGTTTCCCGCGCTTCGCTTGAAAGTGAAACGCATTAGGTAGGAGTAGAAGTAGAAGTAGAAGTTTGCTTCATAAAATGGTCATTCTGGGACCGACAGCTGGCACAAAGACAAAACATTTCTCAGTAGTGGTGTACCAAGAAGCGCACCAAGAAGTGTACTTAGTAGGCTTTGTTTGGTGTGCTTTGCCAAGCAATTCCAAGAACCTCAAATTGCCTGCTAGATCATACCTACCCAGGTACATAATGTATAATGTACACTAATATTACTAACATTGCCGATGGCGATTTTTTGGGACGACGATTGTAATTCGAAATTGCACAGCCTACATAGCCTATTCCGGCCTATTCCAGTGGGCACAGTACCGTACAGGTCATTGCCCATTGCCGAGACGCCTATAGCTAAGGTACTAGGAGTTCGTCAAAATGTACCTACCTATAAGCCCCCCCGGAGAGACTGCTGGGGCTGGGGAGAACGTACCTCCTAGGTATACTAGGTAGGTAGTGCATCGAGCCCACTATACTACCTTGGTAGTAGGAGGTGGCCGTGGACACATGTGTTCCCCAGCGCCACAAAAACGACGTTGAAAGGAGCCGGCAATGCTCTGTCAGTAATTTGTGAAAGCCTTTTTGTTGACTAATAGTGTAACCACGAGAAAATGAATCGTGCCCGAGCGGCCGTATCGTGAAAGATGCGCCCGAACGGGTAAGGATGCGATTTCGCTATGGGTGAGGTGAGGAACTTGACTTGGATAGTACCGAGTGTACTGCCTAGTGTACTGCATAGTGTACTGTCCACAGTAGGTACTGCTGGAAGACCCCACAAGCATCCTTAGAGCGGACTAGTACCGTACCTTAGTCTCCGGGGGCAGCAAAAGTTGAGGCATTTAGCTACACTACAATGTACAACCGCTCATAGGTATCTACACATATTGCCAGCGTAACTCCTTTGGGCCGTACTTGGAAATAGATCACAAAATGGATCACAAAATGGATCACGATGCTGGAGGATGGCTGACGACACCTTCGACAATCTGGCATGAGCTAGACTCGTTCGGCCAGCCGCGGAAGTATTCGCAAAATATCAATTAATCTCGATTTTTTCTTGGATTCTTGGCAGGTGATAATACTAGTACCATTGACGCTCTAGAATCCAGGTAACGTGGTGTTGTATTATCGTAGGTCAGCACTGTACATCCTACCTAGGTAGGTATAGTATACATACTATAGAGAGCACCTTAGTTGTAGTAGGAGAGTAGGAGAGCAGGAGCAGAAGCCGAGTCTGGTCGAGTATCTACATATAACCTACCTAACCTACACATACTACTCGTATATACGCTACGTGTACGTCTTTACTGTTTCTTGACAACTCGGATAGCCTTGGTAGCCCCAGTCATACAGGAGCAAGCCGTCCACTCGAAATCATGTGATTCGGCCATATCTACTAAGTATCTCACTGATCTACTGCTAGTAGTAGTGAAAGTATTAAGTGGAGGCGACTAAGCTTTCTACGGTTTAAGGAAGTGGGCATGGCGAAAATACCAAGCATTTGCGATCTCGAATCTACGCAAATATCCTGTGGAAAGGGACAAGGATACCGAGCGTACAAGTAGTGTAGTATATGTACTTAGGTCGGTACTAAGTATACTGCTGAGTATACCAGTCGTATATCTACTATAGATGGCTGATCGTTGTTTAAGTCGCTATCACAGCTCCTCCTGTGCGGGATGGTATGGTATATTGTATCGCCCTGGAGTTATCAATTCCTTTATTCGCGCGGTCTTAAGCCGCATTCCCATACTAGACGGTGCACTCCTTTCCCGGTACTTATTATTAGCCAAGGCAGCCGAGAACCTTAAATAGTGCTTTTCAGTTCGAAGGCGTCGCCTTACATGCCTCGAGCTACCGCGGGATGCTTGCGCCACCAGTATTATACTACCTTCTTAGGTATGTAAAACAGTAGAGTAGGTAGGTATGCTGGGCATCTACTAGTAGATACTGTATTGTCTTCTGTCTGAGTCAAGTCGTTTTTGGTTTTACTACAGCCGCTCTCCTAATATACTCACGCCCATCTTTTCCTGCCTTGGCGTCTAGGCACTGTAGATCCTCAAGCCTATCGTTTCGACCTCCTTCTTGGTACCTCCGGCTGTGCAACACTCCTTGACTGTGATAAATATCTGGGCTACAACACTTGGCTGCGTCGAATATTCTAAGAAGAATTAGCCAAGACAACATTACGTTCTTTAAGTTCCCGGTGCTCCCGCCTTAGCCCGAGACATCAGAGTTGTTGGGACAATCTTCTCTTGATCGATTCAATCTCTCATAACCAGACAATCTATACACTACACTACTATATATATCAGCTCATACCTCTGGTTCTGTTGTAATTGAGTCGTAGTCCCGGCCATTCTGACTAGTCTTAAGAAGCCATTTGCCTCCCAGATACCATACCAGCCTCTGCAACAGAGAAATAAACGAATTTCCAACCAACATTGACCCTTCAAAAACGCCGACTTGCCTTGTCTCTCATATCAACCATCAATTTCATCTTCCCCATACTACATGCTACATGGTCCCCGATATACTCGACGGACCGGATAGCTCATCGACCTAAGCTGGGCCTACTGTACAAAACCACAAAACTAGGACTGAATACGGCATCCCCATGGAGGAACGGGCATGGGGTTTTGCGGGAATTTGAAGTTCGGGGATATCCAGCGTGTCCTGTCCAATAGCTTGGCCATACACAGCAAACAGGGCACACAATACAGCGTCATAGAGCGCTAAACTAGGGCCTGATACGTACCTCGCACTTCTTTCCCAGGCGCCATTCCTCAAAGGTTACCTCGTTGCAGTGGATCGGTAGTGTACATCCCAGTGCCTACATCCTAGTCCCTACATCCCAGTTTAGCAGGGGGGGGTCTTATGTAACTTAAGGCCTGTACTGGTCTGCTACCTACATCGCTCCATAAGCGCTCTTCCCTGCAGATTTATAGCGTGCATTAGGGCCTGAAGGCCGCCGTTGCTAACTCCATCCATCCATCCATCGGCCTGCCTGCTGCTGCTAAATAAGCACCTACGAACTTAGGTAGAAGAAGGGGAGGCCAATTCCCTATATCACTTACAAGACGCCCAGCAGCGCCCGCTATTGATAACGCGCTCTTTTTCCGCTCCTCTAAACTCTTCCTCCTACCCAGCTACTCAGCCATTGTTTTCGTGGTTCTGTGGTTTGGCTTTGGAAGAACCTTTTTTTTTTCCTCTCCATTACTCGACACCATTTACCTACCCATTCATTCACATTGGGGCTCACACTCGGTAATTTGCTCATCGTCTCGCCTGGTGGCCTACCTGTGCCTTGTTGCAACAATAGGGCAATCCCCCCCCCCCCTAAGCCCCTACTGAGCTGCTTGTCCCGGGCGTCCCTGGCCTGCTGGAGTCTATTGTCGCCACAGGCACTCAGAAGGAAGCAGAGCCCAATTTTTGGGGAGCCTGGTCCCGGCAGCAATTGCAGCAACAAAGCAAGGAACGAACTCACTATACCTGCACGCAGGCACTTAGGCACTTAGGCACTTAGGTACCTGCCCAGGCACACGCACGACCTAGACCCAGACTTAGACCTTAGACACACACACCCGCCACAATACAGGCCACAAGACAGCGGACAGCGGACAGCGGACAGCGGGCTCTGAGCGGGTTCTGAGCGGGCAGCAGACAACGCTGTAAATTGCACTAGACACCCTGAACAATGACCATGGCCCCACAAGCACAAGTGCTCACGACAGCGCCGGTGCCCGCCATGTCATCATCAGCACCCACGACATCCTCCTCTTATTATTCACAAACTTCCTCCTCGGCCGTTGCCCGCCATTCCAGTTCTAGTTCCAGTTCCAGTCCTAGTGCCCAGCCAAATCCTGACACCAGTGCCGATCCTGGTCTCTCGCTCTCGTTTGTCTCGCCTACAAAACCGTCCTCCACCGCTACCGTTTCTTCCATAAAACCTCATTCTAATACCGCTCCTCCGACTGCTACTCTTACGCCACCCACTATTCCACCTGCAGCAGCACCGCCGGCCACCCCTACTCCCAAATCAGCAGGCCCTGTTACCACTGCCACCTCTGCCCCACGACCTATTCCGTCATCTTCGTCAAAAACAGTTATATCAGGTATATCTGACCTCAACCGTTCAATCTTCGATTTCACCATTGGTTTAATAATCCCTCCTTCAGAATTGTCTACCTCCCCTTCGCAGTCTTCCATCACTACTTCGTCGTATTGCAGTTCTCTCCAGACCCCAATAGACTCACTGCGTCGATACCCTACAGATTTAACAACCCCGATCCCCGAAGAATGCGACGAGGAAACTTGCAGTGAATCTTTGCCCAACGACCCAGTTACGCCTGTTAGTGGCCGCCAATCGCGAGACTTCCGGTTCTGTGACAGTCACGAGTTGTACCATCGTGACTCAGTCCCCAATAGTCTTGTTGGAGCGTCTTTAGGCATTCCGGAACATCCAGATGTCCCTTTGAGCCAGTCCAGCAAGGAGCGCCTGCAACCTGTATTACCCTCAACGTCACTTGCGCTAGTAACAGAGGATTCCCCCACACCCACCAAGAAGGGCGTTGCCTACCTAGAACGGACCCCATCAACCCCTGCTACAGCGCGGCCTATTTCGAGGCGTTCGTCGTCCACCTTGTCACGGGCCATGTCGTCATTATTCAGGCGTAGCAATCACCTTACAGACGAAAATGGCGCAGGCAGTGCAATTGCTGCAACATCACCGCCCAAAGAGGCCCCTAGTTACAGCACTGGTACATCAGAAACCAGTCTTGCAGCTGTCGGTAAAATTCCTGGCCACACCAGCCGTCGCCGGTTCTCTTACCACAGGTCGGTAGCAACCACAAGGTCCAATTCACCACCGTCGCCCGGCTCGCCTCTCGAAATGGCCCTTGTTTCTCATGACAAGGCCAATGGCTCTCAGATGCCCACTTCGCGTGACTTCTTGGAAAATAACGCGAAAAAGCAGAGGGCTCACACGGGACTCTCCCTCCGCCAGAGGGTGAATTTTGTTGGCACCGCTAAGAACCACCCACCTCGTCGAGCGAGAAGCCTTGAACGCAAGACGAACCCTGAGGAAAATCATTTAACGCGCCAGCCATGGGCTATCCCACCAGACGCCGGAACTGGGATGAAGGCTAGAAGACTGAGCTTGAGCCTTCCTGACGATTTCACCGTCGATATTGCTGAGCTGCTGAAAGAATACGAGTACCACCACAAATTCCTCGGCCGACATGGTAAGCATCTTGGTAAAGGTGCAACTTCCAAAGTCACTCTTATGGTACGTAAGGGCTGCCCTGGAGAATTATACGCTGTTAAGGAGTTCCGATCCAAAACGGCGTCCGAGTCAGCTGAGGACTGGGAGAAGAAGATCAAGTCAGAGTACAGCATAGCCAAGAGTCTACACCACCCCAACGTAGTCGAAACAGTCCGATTGTGCGCCGACCACGGACGTTGGAATCACGTGATGGAATACTGCTCTGAAGGAGATCTATTCAGTCTCGTATCGAAAAAGTATCTAAGAGAAGAGGGCCGTGACGTAGATCGACTCTGCTTATTCAAGCAGCTTTGCCAGGGTATCAACTATCTTCACAACAACGGCATCGCACACCGGGACATCAAGTTGGAAAATCTTCTAATTACAAAAGACAGCAAGTTAAAGATCACTGATTTCGGTGTTTCGGAAGTATTCTCGGGGATACATCCCGGTTTGAGAGAGGCAGGGGGGCAATGCGGCGTTGCTATGGGCGAGGTGCGATTCTGCAAGCCAGGAATCTGTGGCAGCTTGCCTTATATTGCGCCTGAAGTTCTGAGCAAAGAAGAGGAGTACGACCCTCGACCGCTGGATGTGTGGAGTTCTGCCATCGTGATGATCTACCTCGTTTTCGGAGCCAATATCTGGGAGAAAGCTCAGGCAGGGCTGGCAGGCCCGGGTCAGAAGAATTACAATGATTTGGTTCTCGGCTGGGAGAAAACCGACGCAAAGAAAATCGCAAAACCCGATGTTGCGAAGGATGCCTATCCCAAATTGCTACCCTTTGAATACTTCGTCAAGCCGCTTGCACTCCGTCGCCTGCTACTAAACATGCTCCATCCAGATCCGAAGAAGCGTATCACGATGAACGATGTGATCACAAATCGCTGGATGAAGAATGTGGAGTGCTGCCAGCTCGAGAGTTACGATGACCCGGTAAAATATATCGACGTCTCCAAGAAAGATTGCATGAAAAGCAGCAACGGCAAGATATTTTGCCACAACCACTTACCCCCAATGAGTACTGGTCACGGCTTACCGCCGATGCCGGGCAAACCGGGGTACTAAGAGACGCTAGTACCAATTCCGAGACAGATTTGCGTTGTCATTGTTGCAAGAAATTTGAAATTGTTAGGATCAAAATCACATTCATACGACGGCGTTACGGCGGGGATATCCCATTGCATTGACAGGCGGGCCAGGGGTATATGCAATCGTTTGTGTTATGAACCATGCAGCTGTCGTTGCCAACACATACATAATCTCATATTGGTACTTACTCTAGGCATCACCGTTGTTCGGTTGGGCCTGAAGTCAATCAAAACCGCTCGGGGGAGTTGCAGGCAGAACATCGTTCCGGCGAATTCTGGACCACATTCGAGGGTTTATCGGACCCATGCAAACCTGTGACCGTTTGGCTGCCGCTGTTGTACTAGAAAGTTCTCGCATAGGGAAACTGGACTTGACACAGAACTCATGATAGATCGCGTTGCTTCAAAAGAGTATTAGTCATGAAGCCAACAAAGTCGGAGGCACTTATTCAAAGCTCGCCGTCTGGCTATCCGACTATAGAGCTTGATTCCTCTAATTCAAACGTATAATGCTTCAATCTAGACAGTGTGTCTTGATGCCATTGAATATTGAATGAATGGACATGACTGACTGACTGGCTGACTGACTGACTAAACTAACTGTGAATTATGAGCTACGAGACACTAATCCGACAGTTTGGTACCTATTTCAGGGCCTATGCATGGCAATTTGATTCAATCTCCACAAGCATCCACACCCTTCGACACCGTTTTGGTGTACAGCACTGTACTTACCTGTGCGCCACTAGTACCTCCACAGGCGGACGATGTCATTCATCCACGATCGACAAGAAACGACCCTCCGCAACCGATAGCGAATATTCGGCGTCACTAGACTAGTCTTTGCGCTATTCTTGTTCCCGACACTGTTCCGACCTTGATGTCGGCCGAGATAGCTCAAACGACAGCCACGCGAGTGCCGAAGACCGAGCAAGTTCCAAGTTCCAAGTTCCAAGCCGAGATGAAGTTGGCCGCCGGCAATAGATTACTTACTACAGCATGTAGCTGTACTGTATACTGCATCTAATCCAGTTTCCATCTATCCTTCTCTATCCATTCGAACTAACATTGCGCCAAAAGCGGTTGAATCACTAGGTTATGGCTAAGATGACGTCCGTCTATTGAGTACTTGCTAACAGTACGATTGACCCCAGAATCTATAAAATCAGTGTTTCCCCCCGTTACCAAAGCTCCAAAATAGTTAGTTCTACAAGTCGATTTTGTTCAACCCCCTGAAGTTCTATCTAGTCTAACCGTTCTTCTCTTCTTACCCGTGCAGTACCCGTGCATACCCCCCTTGTCATGCGGCTTCAGTCAAAGTTGTGCAGGTTGCCCAATGAACCCCGATTTCTCGTAACAAAGGACTTGTGACGTTCAAGGGGGGCAACAAAACAAGCATCTTTTTTTTTTCTTCTGGCAGAGACCTGCATGATGCAAACGCAAGCCGTTCCACCGCTTATTGGGGAAGGGGAACAGGCGATCGCTTGCTAACCGGTTTTATGTTGGATCGGTGCGCATCCCCCCTAATTCTATATCAGATCACTCGCTCGTGGGCTCTTCCGCTCGATATTCTTTGCAAGCGGCCCCCCTTCCCGCATGGACATACCTCGTTGTATGCATGCTGACCTGGAGATGTCAGGTGCACAGAACATACGAGACCATCGTGGGGGTCTAGTGTACTACCTAACCGACTTACAATAGATACCTAGTTTTAATCAGGATTAGCGGGTTATCATGGACCCGCGCTATGTGGGAGTGTAGGTGTTCCTAAAAGTTCGAAGGAGGCAATCTACTCCTCATTGGCGGGGGAACATGCACATTTTCGTTCTCATTATCAAACGTGGACCGTTGGCGTTGTTGTAGTGCATGGTTGCATTGCATTGCCCACGCCGCGACCTTGCGGACATGATGCATACGATCAGACCGACCTCATCGTTTTCGGTTTCTGTTCGCCATTTCCCGTGCGCAAGCTTGGGATTATTTACTTAGTAGATTTCCTTTGCAAAAGCTGAGGCAGTCCAGGACCTCGGCCCAATCCATTGTTTCACGGATTACGTCGCATTATGATTTCCATCTGTAGATTTATTTCACTTGTCCAGCCCTGGAGAAAGGAGACCAGGTAAAATTATGCCCGACGGATTCTCCCCGCTTCTCAGGGATCCATTCCCCCATGTCCAAGTACTCCCCCTCCGGTGGTCTCGTGGCAACCCGCTCGATGATTCGCGCCCGCCAGTATCTGGAATTTCGTCAGTCCTCTACTTAACACATTCTTAATGACCGGTGCGAAAGCGGGACATAAGTTATTAATTGCCAAGAGGTTATTAAATGAGGGTCTCCCCCAGGTTACTTGAATTTATTGTCCAAACCCGCCGACTCTGGATAACTTCTACGAGGCCCAGTTCCTACTTACTAGTATTATTTACCCACACGTATCCACCAAACGATGAACTAAGTTCCCACATTGGCATCCGCTTCGGTTCCGGGTCTGGGCAGAGAGAAGCGCTCCTAGAGGAGCGGATCTCGAGCGGACAAAATGGTCGGATAACGGGGAGAAAACGGCAGGCGTCGCTCCACTTCCGGGGCCGATAAGGTATATTTGCAGACGTGTAAACGCATATGCATCACCCCCCATTGAAAATCCAGTTGTTACAAATACGTGTCCTCGGAAAATAAAGGACGAAGGGGGGGTAATTAAAACCTATACCGGAACCACAGCACGCTCCAGATGGTATGAATAAACACCAACTCCGCGAAGGGCATAAACCTTGCCGTGAGTAGAGGGGAAGCCGACATACGTCTGTTTCATGTTCCCCCGGACTTTGATGACGCCCCTTTCGACTCCGCTCTTCAGTTTGTGCCGGGTCCCCGGGGTTTGAAGTAAATCGCTTTGTGCTAGCAAATCCGGAGACATGGTGGTCCTCTGCACCAATGGTCATGAGTTGTTCTGCGTGGTGACGGTCGTCCCATAGGCGCGCATACACGTGGGGAGCATCTAGGCGCCGGAGTTGTTCCTATCGGCCTGTACAGGATTGACTAGTCTGCGCACGGCGGCTTTCCCGATTCTGCTAGATGCGGCTTTGACAAGCAATTCTGGTCAGGGGTGTCGGTGCCGCGGTCGTAGCCCTCGATGGGATGGGAATACCGACTGAACTGCGTCAGCCAATTTATGTAGAATGCCCAACTACACCTCGCAATTGGACAAGATGGGACCCGAACCACAGAAGAATCGATGTCGGAATATCACTCACACCACTACCTATCCCAAGATTATGGTCGTCTCACTTGCTTGTTGCTTGTTGGTATAAATTGGCCGGCTATGCATCACGCGCGAGGGATTTAGACCCGGTTGGTGCTTGCATCACCGTCGCACTCTGGTCCCTCACAGATAATACCTACCTAGGCGACGTATACCCGCACCCCCGCCCTCGCAACGCCGCCGTCCTGGTGCGCTGGGCTGGACTGGGCTGTAAGCCGGCAGAAAGGATTGCAACTCTTCGCGAGTTACCTCTAGCTCACCGCGAACTCCTGTCATACACTTTCAGCTCACCTTATCTGGCGTATAGATAGGTAGTCTCGACATTCGCCATCCATTACCCAAATAGCCTCCTACGGTGCGGGAAAGGCGGCATATTTTTATTAAAATTTGCGGATGCGATAGTATAATTATGAGTTGGGTATGTAATATCCCATGCTTTACAAAACTCCGAGATGCACATGGATCGAGAAAATCCCCATCCGTACCTGATCGTACCGTCTTGGCTACGGGCTTGGCGAGAGCCGCATTGCTGGGCATGGCGAGCGTTCGATGAGATGGGCATGAACGAGACCGTCAGCTTGACGTGCATTGCGTTTTCTCGGTATTCATAGCCCACCCAACTGGCCGGGGGTCGTTGGAGTCGCAAATTGGCGTATAATGTAAGGTCCGTACATACGTAATGTGCCGTAGGGCTCAACCGTCTCCAACCATCAGCCCTCCTTCTATACCAGGGGTATAGGTACTTATGGGGTACAAAAGCAATCTAAAAAGTAGAATTCTAGTATATCGAAGAGTGCTAACTGCAGTGTGCAAACAAAATATATCGCCACCAACGGGCAGGACAAGCAAGGATGGCTTTTGGCGTCTATGCAACCTGGGCTTATGGCGGGCTCGCTTAAGATCGGGCGGAATTTGCCTGGCTAGTGAGGGAAAAAAAAAAAAATTAGAAAAAAAAAAAGTTGGCTGGTGTTACTCGCCTTGGAACAGGCGTAGTATCCCAGCTCCGGCCGGGTAGCCCCATAGGGTCCCGATGACTCGTGGTTGGGCGGTGACAAACTCCAGCTGATCATTAGTGTCAGGCCTAGTAACGAATAAAGACCTAAGTACGCACGTCCGGGATCCATGAGCTATCTAGACGGCCAATGAAAGTTGGTGACTAAGTTTACCTACCTATAGCGGAAGCCTATGGAAAGTCATGCGGACGGCAACTCGTACTCGATGAGCGTATCGGGAGGCTTTTCATAGGGATGTCTTCCGGGTAAGTTTCTCTCGATAAGGGGTCGGATCCTAGGATTTGGAGTAGCATTCGCATTTTGGTTCCCAGGAGACGCAAAGCCAAACTGGTCTTACTACGGATAGTTACTTTCAAAGCACATACTGGATCTTTTTGAGCATCTTGAATTTCCTGTCGCAGTTGGATTCTGCTTTAACAACATGACAAACACAGAATCTATTTGCGATACTGGTATGGGCTGTGTAGCAAATATCTTCACATCCTAGAATAGACATGCTGTTTCATTTTCAATGCAAACAAACGCACCCCTAGAACCTCGTCTAGCTACAAAATGCATATGTGCGTATCATATTGAATAGTCATGATGGCACAGAATAACGAGAACGGGTGTGACCAAAGTACTCGTCTCTCTTCCCTATTTCTATTTATTTAGTTTCATTCCCGTAGGCTAATCAGGGTGGGAAATGTGATACTGGAACATAACAAGAGTGCACAATGAGCTTATGATACCTGGGCGGCCGTCTGACGTTTTCCCACAGTTTATACCGAGAGACCAGAAGCTCTTCAATCTACAATATCATACCCCGCGACGTAGCAGCTAGACACGCGTTTAGTATAGCGTTCATGTCGCGTAATCCGAAATCCGACAACGACGATTGATCGCTCGTCATATGATGAGCCTCTCGCCCACATCGTAGATAAACCTAACAATCGAAGCAATCTAGCACATGAGGACGTCACACCACGGAGGTTATCACAGAAAACGGTAAGCTCTAGCTAGAAAGATATGTAACGGTGTATTGATCAAGCTTGGCAATTGGAAGCGAAAGTGGCCGTGATAATGGATAACATCATGAGATCCCCAGCGCCTCCCCCCTAAGAAAGTCTTAACAGTTGTGCTCTACCGCCACCTAACGGCATCTAACTATATAACGCGCCAGCAAGCTAATTAGTAGAAAATCGGTTGTTCCGGTGGATCAACCGAACAGTCTTCACCACCGCGGACAAGAACACACCACCCCTCAGAGGTGAAGACCTACGAAGATTCTCATATTAGTATTATTTCCCTCCAGTGAGGGCAACAGGAGAGCAAAGAGTCCCGGCGTAATCAAAAATCCAGACTCACCTGTCCTTGAACCATGTTCTTGTTTCCCCGATCAAGACACCCGTTGTCCCCATCCAGCAGCTCGTTCATCTTGTCGGCAATCACAACGCTGTTTATGTTCTTGTAATCGAGGCTGTCGGCGCACAGCCACACCCCCGAGTTGCCAAAGCACGCGATCCGGCGGCAGTGCTGGGCGTCGGCCTCCAGCGGGGCCCATAGCTGGTAAAAGAGACTGTAGGCTTGCTTGATCGACGCAACCGAGGCGGAGGGCCAGCTGTGAAGGTGGCAGTTTATGGGATACTACTCATGGTTTAGGAGAGGTTAGCATAGGCTGAGATCTAATATAGACAATGCTCTGTTGGTGAGACTTGGATACCCGTGAGATATTAGCAGGCCCTAAATCGAGACCTAGGGAATCCCCAACAGCAGATAGCGCAGATAGGGCGAGGTAAGGGGTAGTGGGACGGAAGCACAGAGTGGACGGCGCGGGTACTTACAGTGTCGCGGCGGTTTCTATGGCCATGAGTCAACCGGACAATGTCGCGGGCGGCCACTATTCCTAGGTCCGTACCCTTGCCGGGCGTACACTTCGTGCCGGGAGCCATAGACGTCACCACGGACCACATGCCAGATGCGCATTGCTGGTAGGATGTTCCGCCAATACAGTTCCATTGGCCCTCCTGGCTGCAAGCTCCTGTGATTGCGCCCATCGAGCTAGGGGTAGCAGTAGGGGCATCCTTAGAAGTAGTAGCAGTAGTAACAGCAGTAGCGGTGGTAGCGGTAGTAGCTGTAGTAGTAGGGGTCTTGGAGGTAGAGGCTGGTGTATCCTTCGAGGTAGTAGTCGAGAAGAGACCGCACGGGTCATCCCGCGGCTCAGGCCCGCCTCGCGCGGCCAGCGGCTCGACAGCCTTGGCTACGGGAGCGGGATGTCGTCGGCCGGCTTGGCTTTCCTCGACCGTAGACGAGCCCTACTCAAGTTAGCATGATTGTGCAATGTAGTGTCTATAAGCACCTCTTACAGATTCGGCACAAGCGCCGATGGCCCAAAGGAGGCCGAAGAGTATGTCTGCGTATCGCATGGCAGATTGCTTGCTCCTAGTAGTAGAAATTCCAACTGTTGATTCCGAAGTACCTTTGATGGATCAAACGATCGTGGCTTTCCGGGGAGACTACTTTGCTTTATAGGCGGTCGCATCGCCTCCCTTGCAATGTGAGGAGGTGGTGGAACTGCGTCGGTTGGTAGGTAGTATGGAATTCGAGTCTTGGCCCCGACAGAAATCTATTTAGTCTGTGGCACGCTCACGTTTGTCCTCCGTAGCTTGTTACAGGATTGGAAGACGTCCTCCCTGTCAACCCGTATGTATGGCCTAGCCAGGAAACAAGTGCAACCAGCATCGGAATCGAAGGGAGACCCATGACGTACAGCCACAAGCCCGCCATTGATGAACCGTACAATTTCGAACTCTCTTAATAGTTAACCTGGTGTTATCAAGGCCCTGAAACCTCGAGGTTCTCTGGCCTCTAACGTGCCCGCCATTCGAGTGTTAACTGCGGGGGCCGGGAAAACAACGTGACACCCTTTGTAGTACAGGAACACGCTGAAATTACCATTCTTGGATACTTACCTGCTCGTGATAGGCAGTAGTCAAGTTTGTGACACTATATACCGAAAGACCGATCAGTGCGTGTGTCAGGCATGGCGTCTCTCCTCTTGGATACGCGCTGTCTGCTTTGCAAGTCTAGACTCTCCACCCTCATGGCAGATGTTCTATAAAAAAAAAAGACAAAAAGCTCCTGGAAGAGGACCCCAGCCCGAAAATAGGGATGCCACCAATGAGGGTATCTTATGGCGCAACGAGCGGACTATTACGCGCTCGGGGTGGCTCTTGTTTTCCTAGGTCGAGTTTGGGCTCTATTGTGGGACGTGGCTGAAGAGAGTTTGTGTCAAGGACTGTTAATTGTATGCAAGGGTCACAAACGGTGATTTCGAGCCAGGGGTTTGAGATTCTCTGAATGGCAAACCTAATGCCGTGTACGAATCATTCCATTGTTCTAAATATGGTATGTAATGTATTGGTCTAGAAGTAGCTAAAATGATTACTTAGAGATCTCGGGATCGTGGCAGACTGGGGCTAAGTGGCAGTTATCAAGTAATGATAAGTGTGTAAGAATATAAGAAATGAAACGTGATAAAAAGGTAGCTGAAGTATCTAGAAGATATGTCTCGTTGAAACGGAACTATTCTTTCCAATATCCTGAACATCCCGCTCTTATAATTAATTAGGAGTAGTTGCCTAGACGTAGGGTGACTCTAGATAGGTATGATTCTTACAGACGAGAGTTTCGGGGTCATGTGATATTATCAATCTCCTGAATATTGAACTTCTGTCGCATCGAGGGGCTGTTTGTCCCAATACGCTGTATAATGATACTTGCCTTCTCACGGAGCTCCAATGATACTACCCTAGGGTCTGAGATGATAGACGATATATGCCACTGTAGTAACCGACCGTGTACGTGTAGCTAGGTCGAGAACAACTATCTGAATGGCGGCATGAGTATACCTAATGTAATCCCATATAGCATATCTCGACTTTTTGGCCGCTACGCAAAGCCCCCGTTGCCTCGGGTTCCTCAACTGGTATTTACGCTCACATCTTTGCCTCGCGAACTCCCTTTCCCAACGTCCCCGTTAGATTCTTACAGAGAAATCGGGATATACGTTGGTCATATCGAAGGTATATACGACGAAGTGGCGCATATGAGTCGAAGGATGCATGGCTAGGATCAATGAGAGTACTAACCTAGCCTAGTGAGAAGAAGCCTCTACGGCTACATGTGCTATATGGATCTATTGAACAACCCCGCAGCCCCCAGGCATACGCACTCACTACTTCGCTTCAGCAGTAATCCATGCGATTGATTCAGCTCAGGGTTCTTTTGACTCTTCATATAGAAGTGAATAATCGAAGTTATATCTATACGGCTCTTATGACTGGCAGCTGGTTGCTAATGTTTAATTCCCATTGACCTATCAGCTTGCCGACATTTTTGGTGACCAACCTTGCTTATGCGCAGTCACTAGTGTTGACCGGAGTTATACCGGAGTAACTGCCACTATTCCTAATTCAACTGATCGCGTGAGCAAGCAAACAGTTCATGGCAACGCGCGCGCAAATACTGAGGGTAGTATTGGATAGGAGCTCCGCTACTTTTATTTTATTTTATTTTTTTATTTTTTTACGGGTAACGCTCGTGAGGGGACGTGGAGCCTGATCAAAGTGGGTATTTGGAGAATTCTGCTCTGTGCTTGACTCGACTGGCCTCGGCCGTCGCCGTTTGTACTACGCATGTAAGATACCCGGACTATCTAGTAGCCTACGGCGAGATTCGAGCGCTTGGCCTCGGGAAGGAAAGACGTTTGGAACTATTCAAAAACAAAAGCGCGAGTCAGGCAAGCGATACACTAAGGCTGGGCCCTAGCCTAACTCTCACATTGCATGGTAGCCTATATCGGTGCCCATACTTTGAATACTACCAAAGAGGAGAAGCCACGAAGATCAAGGGTCCAAGAGCTCGTTGCATGAGAAGCGCCGAACACAGAAAGAGTTGTGTTCGCAGCGGGCCTATCCACAATACATGGATTTGACGCTTGGGGTAGACCCTGATTGCCTCTGTGAAGGCCAGATCAGAAGTCAGATCTCTCCGAGTTTGGCGGAGTTTGGCGGTGAGTCGGGGCTGCAAACTGTCCTCCGTACAGTACATATTTCGAGATGGGTGTGAGTGGAGTGCGCAGGTCCCTGCAGATTTGGTCAGCTGGGCTTTTGGGAATCCAGATCGTCGTTGAGAATAAAGCGATGCCCGCCTAGATGGTTTAGCGACGGTATAGAATCGTTCCTTCGACGGCGGGACACTGTTAATCCGCAAAGAATTTCTGCTAAGTAGCGAGGGACAAATAGCATCTACTAGTACGAGTGCTCATCTCACTGCAGCATTTCACCTGGAATGCTGCGGTGAAACGCAGGACAGACGCATAGCATGTTGGTCACTGCTAAAGCCTGTTAAAGCCTGTTAACGTCAACAGCCCCGCAGGCCAAGCCGGCGGAATCGCGGGGAGGGTCCCTTTCGAACGAGGGACTCGCGCGTCCACGACTCACTCGCTATACTACGCGACGCAGGTAGGATGTCTTGTTGTTATCAGTAATACATACTTATTGCCCACCACAAGAACGAATAGCAAAGATGGTGTGGTGTGTCTCAAATCTCAGTCAAGGTTTCGCGGGCCGTTCCTCTGGCCGGTCTGACATGGCGCTGGAACATCAATAATGAAGCCTCTGTGGAATCTCTATTTAGTAATACCCATCTCTCATCCAGTAGGATCGAGCACCGTGGATGACTGATTGATTTGCCACGCTGGCATGCTGTGAGTTCTGTGCGACGAATATTGGGTTTTTGGGGGGGCGGGTAAAGCAAGTAGTCAATTAGCCAATGACGGGCTTCGATTGGCTCGAACCGGTTGGCTGAATTGAGCAGTCGGTTAGGTGTGTAAGACTGCCTACCTGTAGCCTGTAGGCACCTACCCTACAGGTCGGGGTACCTAAGGGTATGTAGTAACTTAGGTAAGTCGGGGTTCTGGTCGGGTCTCCAGGACGGCCATCCTGACTAAGAGGTAAGCATCGGTGATCCCCTTACAGTACCTACCTAGGTAGGTTGGGTAGTATCCCTATACATTGACTTGGGTTGGTACTATGCACCTGGCTGTAAACGGGTTGTAAGACATCTATCAGATCAACTTTTTCTCTTTTTCTATGAAGAGGCTAGCTGGGCAACCATTACTTAGTACAAGATATCTGAGATGGGCGGTATCTGGAGGTAGTAGCGAAATGGTGGCATATGACTGCGACAGGCTATTCGATGGCTGAAACACCCGGAATATCCTACAGTTAGTTTGTCAGCCACTTGAGTCTATTTACCTATTTACCTCTTGATTGCCGGAATGATCGTGAGCACTACTACTAGTAGTAACATCAACACTGTACACGTATGGCATTACTTACGGCGTTATGGCATTATGGGGCTCTTCGGCGCTTGCCAACGATACCTAATAACGGAGCCAAATGAGTTGGCACTTGGCCCAGGGCAACTTGTCAAGCCCTCTCCTATAGTACTACTAAGTTAGTACATACGTATCCAGTAGCAAAACCCTCATGTCCCGTATTATGCCTCTAGGTAAGCTTAGCCAGGTACCTAACCTACTATGGGTGTACTA
The DNA here is from genome assembly GCA_004353285.2 of Xylaria grammica. Lineage (NCBI taxonomy): Eukaryota > Fungi > Ascomycota > Sordariomycetes > Xylariales > Xylariaceae > Xylaria > Xylaria grammica. Next base: position 2,271,015 of record NGZP02000002.1, on the reverse strand, counting down.
CCTACGCACCTACACGTGGTCGCAACACCGACCCCTCTACTCCGTATACCAAGCAGAAACCAAGGTAGCCTCTACGTAGTAGGTGGAATCCCAGAATGCCTTGGTACTCCGTACGCCACCTACCTAGGTAGGTACTTTTTTATCCACATGGGATTCAAGGGTCCTCTTGCAGTATAAACTTCTTGCTCGCCGTTGGGGCCTTAACTTAATTGGGTCGAATCATGATCGAAAGTGGAAAGTCCCCCAATTGTGGTCCGTCATCCCTACTACGTACAATACCTACTCCAAGTTTACCCAGGTCGATACGGCTCTGGTCCAGTTAGATACAAGACTCGGCCAGCAAAACCAGCTAGAGAATAAAGTACCTAACCACCCACCCGAGGTACCTAGCTACACTACTCCATACGTGCGTCTATCATATGCACATCCTCCCGTCTCTCATCTCTCATCCTCATCTCTCACACCTCCCCATCATTCCCGTTTCCTGCTTTCCCAATTTCCTCCGCATCATACCGCCTCATAACGCCGGCAAAGTTGTAACTATCTGGCCCATTTTTGTTTTTATTTTATTCTTTTATAAATATCATTTGTCAGATAGTAGAAAAACCTAGCCGCAGTTGCTTGTATTGTGACCCCTCGTTTTGTGGCCGGGTAGATGAATAAGAACCGACAAATACGTCACTTTCGTCGTGTCTGTTGCCCACTATATATATATACGACCTCGGTTTTGGCTCTATACCACGTCCGCCAACGCCATTACACCCACAAGTCCTAAGCGAACAAACTTCCCCATGTGCCTCCGGAAACGCAAAATTTGACAACATAAGCTCAGATTCTAGTTTATGGTAGATGATGGGGCCGCTTTTCGCGATTTGACGAGATTGTTCCCTTGGAATTTTTGAGAACGGCCGATTGATGTAACGCCTGGTTGTTGGATCACGAACCTGCTCTCAGCGTACCTAGACCAAGCGACGCTACCATCGTTCTGAAAGCAAGAGTCGGATCACTTTTGAACTTAAACCTCGGTTCCTAAGCTCAGCGACCCCTCGATTGCGCAACGCAGAAGAAACCTTATTATTACTATAAAACCCAGTCGCAACTCTCCCAACAATGCTCGCCATGACAAGATTACCTTCCGATTCCTTTCTGCCATCGGGCGGCGTCGACTCCTTCGATCATTCCCTCAATAACCAACCAGACTCCGTAATATCGCCTTTATCTTTACCACACTCGACAGGACAACCTTATTTCAATTCGCCGCCCTCAAACTACGCTTCTTCGCCCTCTCTTCTAGCAGCATCAATTTCTGGACAATTCTTTCCCCTGGAGCACAGTTCTCTCTTGGCCCCGACGAGAGGGACGACGGGTTCTACCATAACATCGCCCTCCATGTGCGCCACCAACCCCGACATTATATCGCGCTTCTCCGAGCAGTTAAGCCCTCAACAAGTAGTGGCTCTTCTGCAGCGTAGAGAAGAGCATTATCGAAGGTTAAGGGAAAGCTGGCAAGACGAACGTGCACACCTAGAGGCTAGTCGCGCTCGAGCCGAGGAGATGTTTCGGGAAGAGAGGAATCTAATGGACGAAGAGCGATTAATTTGGGCGAAACAGAAGACCGACTTGGAAAATGAGGTTTGGCGTTGGAAACAGGCAACCAGAGAGGCCGAGGCTGAGACAACTAAGCTGAGCAAGCTACTTAAAGTAACGCGCCATAGCGAGGGCAAGTTCCCCCATACTTTCGACGGGTCAGTCTATTCGGCCGGAGGAAAGGATAAACAAGGCAAATCATTCACTGCGGGAATGAGTGGTGCGTCTACTACCGTTTCTCGAACCCCGTCCGATGGGGTTTCACCTAGTAGCTTGCCGCCCGGGAGAGCGACTATACCAGAGTCGAACCCCTTTGTGCCACTCGATCCACGAATGCAAGGTATATCATCAAAAAACATTGCTACCCGTAAAGACCAAGAACGGGTTCCGTCGATCGACATAAATGAGGTTATCCCGGGGCTTGAGGGAGTTCGACTGAAAGCACCCGCGATCCAAAAATCAACGTTCAGCGACGAAAAGCCACCATCACCTATAGCCGCCTCGGACAACGTATCAACATCAGATCTGAAGAAAAACTCAGCTGAATCACCGCCCAAGTTTTCACCAGCCGTAATAACCCAAGAAACATTGCTAGCCCCCGAGCACCATAGACTTACAATGCATGCCGGACATACGCCAAACCATTCCATGTCCTTTTCCAACCTTGCCACTTTGGATTCAACCGCCGGGAACACCGCTAGCAGCACCGGGACATCCACTCCAAGTATTAATGAACTAAAAGAGACTGGTCTTGACGATGCGCGGAATCAAAGCGAGCTAGCGACAACGGCTAATGCTAATCACGAAAGCCGTGCGGTTCAAGGCCAATGCGATGATGTGGTCGCGTCCGAAGAGGTTATATTCGAACCTAGCGATGACGACCCAGCACTGAAGGGACCTCTGTGCCTCAAGAATCTGCCGGCGGCCGACGAGTTGTTCCTAAGGAGACTGTCGGATAAACTAGAAGAAGTCAAGGCCACTGATGCAACGCCGTCCGCCCTCAACGAGACCATAGCTTCAAATCCAACAGAAGACTCGATAGGCCTAAAGGCTAGTCTCGGTCCCGATGACAACGCCAATGACAGCCATAAAGACACCACGCTCAAAGATGTGGAGGAAGAAATCCCCCTAAAATTAAGGAGAAGCAATAACTTTGGCCAACCCTTCGGCCAAATCCGCCGCACATCCGGCTCCTAAATAACCTCTATCAATACCCCTATTCATGCTCGCGTAAATGGCCTTCTCACGGGTAGTTTATCCGCGAGTCATCATTTCTTTTATTTATTCTATTTCGTCCTCGAATGGCACCAGTATCCTTCTAGAGCGATCACTAGGATAGTATATTTTGATTTCAGCATTGTTTCACCCGAATACCCCTTATATACCCTCGCATTGTTATTTTAGGTGCAAAACATGGTCTCTGTTTGGTTGCTTTCCAGTGGGGTTCGCAGAATATGAATATCTGGTCCCGGTTAGACGGCACAGAGGTGCCGCCATTTTTCGGGCGCTCACTACCTCACTCTTGGAATCAAAATGATGCATTGGGTTGGTTAACTTAGGACGAAAGAAAAAGAAACCGTATTTGTGGGTGCACAGCCGATATACATAGCATAATCCGTTTGTATGAATAACGGGTATGGGCGAGATATCATGTATGCCGTTGTTGGAGATGATAGGCATTTAAAATACTAGTTGTTCATGGCTTGGTGTTCCGAGTCCCCCCAAATACTAGCAGGAACTATTCGTCGCCTTTCTCTCCGGGTCACAACCGGTTCACCCCGTCCTGTTACAGCAGCTAGAACTCCCCCCTCGAAAGACCGGGTGGACTAGTCGCTATTCGTATTTCTTTAAGCGCACGTATCGACGCAGCAACTCGGTTCTATCGACTAAGGTGATGCACAACGACAGCGACGAGTTGGGTGATGAATGATCGTATTAATCGTATCTGTACTATTTGCCTCTTCAACCATACCATATGAGGCTTTTAGGGCTTACATAGACGTTGCGGCCAATGACCCAGACAATTTAGCGCGCTGTTGACAAGAGAGGAAGAGTCTAGCTCTGCTGAACAACTGATATCCCTGTCGCGGAACTGAACAAACCCAAAAGCGATTTCCGGTTGTTCGTAGTCAGTACGTAGTTCGTCGCCGACTCGGCTAAGTGGATCGAGAGGTTTCCTAATCAAGCAACCCCAATAGACAATCTTCAGGTGTGAGTTGCTGTTGGGGGCATCGTAGTCTAGACTGGGAGGTAATAGCCCCGCTGAAGACAGGGCTCATAGACAACATCGGTCTTGGCTTCTATAGAACGTGACCCCGCCAAACAAGTTGAAGAGGAGACCTATGTATACTACATCGTCCAAAAATGCTCTATGTTGGGATAGTGGGCGACATATCTAGCGCATTCCTACTTCTGTCAATGCTGTGGTAGGACACCAGCGCACTCTAGCCACAGCCATCATGAGACTTATCAACGTGGAAACGCTGACACTAGAGGAGTTTATGGTTATGAGCCCTGACAGTGTGGGGTATGCCATATTGTCTCACACTTGGGAGGATGGGGAGGTCACATTTCAGGACTTCACCAGTCCCGGATCGAAGAGGGAGGACAAGAAGGGATTTGGCAAGATTATGAAAACGTGTGAGCTTGCTCGAAGGGACGGCATTAAGTATGCGTGGGTAGACACTTGTTGTATCGACAAGACGAGCAGCGCCGAGCTGACAGAAGCCATTAACTGTACGTGGAAAACGTGGTGCCGGCTCGGTCATCTCGCAGAAATCTCCCAACTTACTCCATTGATAATGCAGCGATGTTCCATTGGTATCGCGATGCCAGCGTCTGCTACGCCTGGCTAGCAGACTTGCCGGCGGCCACAGAAGAGTCTATTGAATCGTCCATGAGCAAATGCCGGTGGTTCACGCGTGGGTGGACATTACAAGAGGTAAACCAGACGCAATATCGAGTTGCACGCACGAGAAAGAAAAGCCCCGCTAAGGTTCGCTCTTTAGCTATTGGCACCACGCCGCGTCGAGTTCTACGATGGGGATTGGGATTTTCGGGGGACCAAGAGCGAATTGAAAGAGCTGATCGCGGAGGCATCCCAAATCGGAATAGAGGTGCTTGAGAGCCCCGAACGCCTTTACAAACTGCCCATCGCTCAGAGAATGTCGTGGGCTGCCAAGCGACAGACCACGCGCCTCGAAGACATGGCCTATTGCCTAATCGGTATCTTTGAAGTGAATATGCCCATGTTATACGGCGAAGGACAGCGCGCGTTCCTCAGGCTCCAGGAGGAAATCGTCAAGGACACGAACGACCTGAGTATCTTCGCATGGAGAACAACTTCAAAAGGCCAGAAATACCACGGTGTCTTTGCGAGAAGTCCGGCCGAATTCAACGAATGCGGCTCGGTCCGCCTGATCGACAGCACGGTTTACAGCCCCGAATTCTCGTTGGGGAATAAGGGGCTGCGCATTCAAACAGATCTGGTCACAGGAACAGGCGGCGCTCACCTGCTCAAGCTGAATTGCAAGGACGGCTCCAAAGGGGCGCCGATCAGTATTTGGATCCACCACCACGGCGGCGAGATGTACAGCCGGAGTAGAGCCCACGAGTACGGCGATCTTAGCCCAGGGGATGCCAGGCCCTTGAGGAAGAAAAACATATGCATCCTCAAGCAGCTCGACGCCTTGAGGTCGGAGGACCTCGAGGCGAGCCACCGCCACGCCTTCGTCTTCCGGGAGAACTTCAACACGGTGGGCAACGTTCGGTTCTCGGAGTGTCTGTTCGAGGTGACGGTGATCGAGCCTGGGTGGAGCTGGGATGCGGCAAGACGCATGCTGCACACGCAAGGCGTGGACCAGTTCAACGGCTTTGCGTATTTCACACCGCGCTACGAGGGCGCCGAATACCAGATGAACAAGTTCCACATGGCGGGGGAGTGGTTCATCGTCGCGTTCGGGCGTCACCAGGGCGAAGAGAAGCCGTGGATCACCGTTCACGGCAAGGATGATAAGTACGGATTGAAGCTGCTGGAGGTTGGCAGCACGGACCTGCAGCGCATGGGACACATGGCGAGAGAGAGCCTGGGAGGAGGTCCGCGGAGCATCACGCTGAAGACCCTCGAAAAGCGCCCCCTGAAAACCGTCTCGGTGTCGCTCAATGAGGGCACGATGGACGGGCAGGGCGTGTACTTCATCGATGTGGACTTCCAAACTCCCCCGGCGCCCGTACTGGTCACTCAGAAGGATCTCCTGGACTGGACGAGCCCACACATTGATTATAGTCAGGCCACAAGCTATAAACCCAGCGAGGAAAGCTCCGGTGACGAGGCCGGCGTAGTCGACTTCGGAGCTCTATTTGATTAAAGCGGCGATCACTATACTGTGGCTATTGTTCTCTATACGCCCTCCGAACTTAAAATTCATAGGTGTGTTACGCCGTAACGAGTTATACAGTCAGGTTTCTCTCAGTGCGGGTATTCATCTACCCCAAGAGGGCCGGCTTGAAGCCCGTCACTTCTACAGAGCCGTGTTACCTGTATTCTAGATGAATCTTGCGGTAGTTTCCCCACCGTGTCCTTCAATCTTTCATTATTCAATAGCATAGTAGATCGTGGAGCGCCCTTGTCTAATTAGAATGACAAAGTTCTCTAACCTAGCCAGCATAGACGACTCCAGCCATGTATTCAGCAGACTTATGGTATACATGTGGTTATATTCTCTATAGATTCAATCTCATATCCGCCACCGGCGGCCCGAGCAATCTTTTAGGTGTATAAGGTTTACCTCTTCCCCGTAAACTCAAGCAGCAAGTTAGAACGGGTAGGTGTAGGTACCCCTACTCTATCGCGATCTACCGGATATCACTGTCCTGTCCAATCGATCTTCAAGCAACCACCAAATAACCTACATACCACTTTCCAACCCGCCGTCTCTTGTCGGCGTACGTCCTAGATGCAGTTGGCCATAGGAGTGTTGCCCTATTTCCAAAGGTGCGGGCAATTGCGCGACCTAACCCCCCTGGCAATGGCCAAGTGGCTGGTAATCGTAATACAGATGTTAATAGGAGACTACCTAGTAGTTAGTGGATTAGGTACCTAAGGGTAGTAAAGCTTTGCCCCCTTTTTTCACACAAACACAAGTGATCCACCCCCTCAGCAGCAGGATTCCGAGCTCCACATCCACGACAAAGAGGGATATGCGAGAGGAACTTCGGGTTCAAGATGGTGTCGGCGTCGAAGAGAATGCTAATTAGGAGCGGGTGCAGGAAAAGGGAGGAGGGAGGAGAGGGAGAATATGGTTGTATTTCGTATTAGTATTAGTAGTATTATTAGGTACACCCGTGACCCTAAGAGTAAGCATTTTGATTTCGTATAAATTCAATCTACCTAGGTACCTAGTAGTCAACCGTAATTTACACGTACGACCCAATTTGAACCAACTTCCTCTGTTTAATATTTAAGGGTGCACCTCTCTACTTTAGATAATAAAGTTGGAAAATGAGAGTTATCACCCAACGTACTTCCAAACTAACTATACGGGTTATCCGCGGCACGAAGGACTCTATTTCCAGAACCCCAAACTCTCAGTCTTGGAGGCTTCCATACCAACTCTTCAACACTTGCACGCAAAGTTCCCCGCTAGGCGCGTGTATCTATCTCACCACTCGAATTTCTCCTTGACCAGCTCTTCGGACAATTTCCAAAGCCTTTCGCCTTCTGCGCTCCCCACGGCCCCGGGACGAGCCTTGTCCGAGATCTGGCAATCGTCCAAGTACGCACCGTAGTTCTCCTGGCCATTCCTCGTCTCTCCAGGTCCTAGCTTCGGATCCAGCGCTGCAACCAAACTAGTCGACGCCCCGGCTCCGCGCGTTTTATAAGTGAACAGGCCCGAAACACTCATCGCCTCAATGGCCGCGAGGTTTTCCTTTGGGAAGTTTCGACCAACTACGGCGCTTAGGATTAGCAATCGTCGCGTTAAGTGTATTGTATGAGTGTTTCGGGGACCCGATGAGACTCTAGGGGATGATTCTGGCTTAAAGGGGCCTTCATGGCCTGAAGGTAACCCGAGTGAGAGAGAAAGATGACAGGGGATGCTTACGCTCTGTGGGTATGACGCCCGGATGTAAGGCCAAAGTGAGAATGCCGTATTTCTCATACAGGCGCTTGTTCGCTCCGATGCCAAACAGCACATTAGCTATCTTGCTTTGGTTGTAGCCCTCGAGGCCGACATACGACTTATTCTGTACATCTCTGTAGCCCCACATCTCGTTAACGGCGTAGTTCGGTTGCTCTGCTTCAGGTAAGTCCTTGCTCAGCTTGTCGAAGTTTATGTCGCTCCAACGCATGTTTGAGAACATGGGCGAGGCGGACGAGACGTTGACCACCCTCGTCGCTCCCTTGGGATTCTTCTCGGCGGCTTTGATCAGTTTGGGCATGATGGAGCAGGTGAGCAGCCAGTGGCCGATGTGGTTCGTGGCGAACTGCATTTCGATGCCGTCCTCGCTGAGTGTGCGCTCTGCAATACCCATGATGCCAGCGCTGTTGATAACGATATCAATCGTGGGGACATCGGCCCACGACAGAACCTTGGCGGCTGCCGCCCTGACGGACTTCTGGCTGGAGAGATCGACGATGAGAGATCGATAGTCCACAGTAGGGTGTTGAGCCTTGAGTAGGTTGATGCATTGGTCGACCTTCGACGGTGTACGACCGGCGATAATTAAGTGCGAAGGAGACTGTGACGCCTAATAAAATGGTTAGCATTCTTCCTTTTACCTTTTTTTTCCGTAACAGAGCGTTTCTAAGATGGGGGAAGAACTTACGAATGCCTGGCAGGTAGCAAACCCAATACCGTCGGGGTTGCCGCCCGTCACGAGGATTGTCTTTCCACGAATACCCTCGCTAAAAGCCTTTGCGACTTCGATAGCTTCGGTTTTATCGTTGAATTCCGGGTGAGTTGTAGCCGTCATGGTTGCAGTACTATTTACAAAGAAAGGACTAATAATTATAAAGCAGCTGCAAAACTTGAGAGTGTGGTGAAGAAGTCGATGGCTCATGCAGTCAACAACAGACGCCTCCGGGCACCTCTACTTATAGCCAACTCCTCCAATATCTACTACCTGATTTTATCCGCATCAATATAGAAAAATAGATTGATATCGCGGATTTACCGGACTTGAAAGAAGAGACGACCTTCTCATCGATAACCTCACACACCCAACAGCATCTTCATACCCAATCATCTTACACGGAAATATGGGTATGATTCGTGGTACAGAATTGACCAATCAGACATTGGTTGCCTTTTTAGGAAAGGCCAGAAGGAACCGGGTTTTACAGGTCGGAAATAGATCATAACCGTGACCGAGTCCCCGTATTTCCCTTTCTTTCTCAGCAGTCTACAGGTTCTGTACGGGCTGTACGGGCTGTACGGGGTCCGTCGGCCTGCGGATGAGGGACAAGGCAAGCAATGGCAATATTATAACCTGCCTAGGTAGTATTTTTGAGCATTGGAAGTTTCCAATTTTGACCTGCGTTTTAAGCTTAGGAGTCACCGGATACTGAGGCGATTGATACAGAGCGGTTACAAAATCTATGGATGACGTTGGTGTTTCGGGATCCGGAAATATAGTCGCATGTACACAGGTAGGTAGCCTGTATAGAATGTATGGGAGGTACCTACGTACCTAGGCGTGCCAAATGATTGCATACCTAAGTTAGAAAATATCACTTACATAGAATTTCCTGTCTCCCCCGAGGTCACGTTCCCAAGATGTCGTATTGCCGGCAAAACCCCTCTAGATTCAAGCTCAGTAGTAGCTGCTCGCTGTTGGTCCTAGGCCACCAGTATAGCCAGCCGTTTACGCTCGCTTTCGTTCATCTTATGATTCCTTCATTTACGACTACCCCTCGACCTTCCTAGTGACAAGCGCATAAATACACGATTCTACTCTCACTAGAAGCCATCTATTTCCGGCAATCATTCGACTAGAACAGCGTGTATGTTACCCTGCCAAAGTATCTGGGACGTTTGTGGCCCTAGTCCTTCCCTCCACGTATTGTCCGCGGCCCTACCAAGCCCTATGGTTTTCCATTTCATCCTAAGCCGGATTGTCGATACGTCACGCGATCACTCCGATTCCTACGGCCCAGGGCCCCCCCCCCACCAAATTTTAGCCCTAAGGAGGCTTCAAGAGCTTATTCGTAAATGACGAGCACGTCACAATAGCATTGGTGGATGGACCAAAAAGGCATGGTAACAACATCAAGTTGCATTACCACCTAGGAACAGGAGCCATGAAAGATAAAGAGGCAAGCCATTGCCGACTTGGCTTAGCCTTTCTATTGGCCCTGTCAACCTTACTCTTCTCCGACTAGGAGGCTCCAAATGAGATCGGAAACACATCTTGATTGTAGAGCTCGGGTGCTGTGCTCTTGCTTCGTCATTTCTAAAAGTATGTGGTCGCTTTCGCTACATCCTTTTAGTTTATTCTCAGTAGTGCCTATGTAAACAAGGATTGCTCAACGGGCATAAACCCTAGCTAGCCATTTGAGTCTGAAAAACGTGACGAGACGCAGGGATGGGTTTGATCAGCATGGGAATGGCTGGCAACTCTGTTTCTTGGGGCTTTGATTGTGGCAACGATATCAAAAAAAGCATGGGAAAGGAGCAGGCCTCCGTCGAGTCACATTACCGATCAGTAGTGATGCAGCACAGAACATTCTCCCTCGTAGTACTCGGCATTCGATAATTTAATTAGCATGCGTGTAAATCCAGCAGAGGTAACGATAACGAATGTGGAGAAATGCTCTATTAGGACTGATCGAACAGGCAGTGCTTATCAGGGAGATACATGAGAGGATTTAGGACTTATAGTGGCTTGGGTAGACCCCACGGCGGTGGCATTGACCGCATCATGCCTAGTTCCAGTAATTCCAGTATACAGCAAAGGCCAAGTACCATGCCAGAAACGTCCTTCTTTTTTATTTTCCGGCCCGAGAATGATTCCCCAACTCCCTCACTACTTTGTGTACAGCTCTAGTAGAAGAAGCCCAGTATCTTGCCAGAGACGTGTTTCCGTCTGGCGGTGTTGTGGTCCATGACACCGGCAGAGGTAGTCAGGACGATGTGGCCGAATTGACGAGCAGGTAGGAGCTTCGTGACCCACTTCTCGACTTCTGAAATCTTGATGTTGTATCGAGGGCTGATGACACCGCACTTGTTCAGGCTGCAATTTGTTAGGGGCGTAATCGAAAAGCGGAGGAAGAAAGAGAGGGACTTGCCGTCCGGTAAGCTGAACCACGATCTTGCCGCTGCGGTGGTCGTCTACGATCTCGAACTCGCCGATGTAGCCTGCATAATTCCTTAGCATACGGGGGGCTCCAGGCAGCTAGCTAACCGACTAGCAGTGTTTCGACGGGCGTACCATTCTTCTGCATGATGTTGAGGAACTCGACGGTGACCTTTGAGGCGGGACGGATCAAGACTTGGCGCTTTCCCATGCGGTCGGCATTGTTGATGCTGTTCATCGCATCGGACAGGACGCTTGTTCGAACCATGATTGCGGCGGTGGGGGGGGAATCGACGACGACGAGTACCTGTAGTGTGAGGGGAAGGCTAAGGCAACGATTAATTAGATTCGCAGGCGTATATTCGTCGAAGAGGGAGGGCGTACCTGGGCGGGCAGACGTGGTGGTTAGCAGACGTGGTTGGTAGACGCGGAGGAGGCGTACTTCGGCTAGGGGTACTATGATCTTTCGGTTGTTGAGCGCACAAGACCAATTTTTTAAATTTGGGCAGTTTTCACACGAGGCGGCGTGAGATTTGTGGGGGTTTCCACGGTTCCCACCCCACTGCCAGCCCCGTTCTGCCAGCCCGTTCTGGTGTGCACAAGCCACACTCTAGTACAAGCAGTGTACAAAGACGCGGGCGGCGTCCCGTCTGCACCGCCACAGCTTAGAACCATGATTACCGCCCGACAAGGGATACCTAGTACTCCTCTAACGATGCAAAATACTCCTGTATTCACCTAAAAGCGGTCTTCTCCTCCCCTTTCTTTATTTTCCCTCCTTTTTCCTATTCTTTATGTTCCTCTTCGCCCCCCCATATTGGAACCTCGACGGGGCGTGAGTCCGCTAGATACAGCTATGGCCTACAACTAGGTGTCGCGGTCTTAGGCACCCCCAAATCAACACAAATCTCCAGCAGTGTGTATCAAGTTATCGATGGGCAAAGTCAAAACGGTTACGCACGTAGGAAGAAATGTGACAATGAACACAAAGGCTAGGTCGTCGGAATGAACCGCTTTACCTGCAGATTAGACCTATCCTACTGCCATGAGGATAACGGCTCACTCATTTGCTAGGCCGAAGTTTGTTCGTTGTTCCTGTAGTGTCCTTCCAACCCAACACAATGAAAGGTAATAGCTCTTGTAGGAAGAACAAGCGAATTAAATCAACGGGCTCTTTGTACTCATCCTATTTCACCGGCATAATTCTGCTGAGCTTACAACCGATTGCACATTACAACTAGTACTTAAAGCATTTTAGTCTTTAGCCTTAGTCTAACAATAATAAAGAGAGGCCCTCCACCCTTTACAATCTATAGCATAACATAAACAAGCTCTTCGGAACCAAAAACATATTCTATATGTGAGTGTCAATCACGTAGGACATAAATATAGTGGGAGATCCGACAGGCTTTTCACACCTATCAGCCATCCCAAAGTCGTACTATACTTGAGTACACCAACCTCTAGGTCTTATATATAAAAACATAATACTACATCACCTTCAATAATCTCCTATAATGGGTGGCCACGAAGCTCGAGCGTTCATGAAGTGGACTGTTGGGGCCGACTCTTCTTCAAAGATCAAACGAGATCATGACACTAACGTAACATATGCTGAGCGGCCAAAGCATAAATCTTCGTCCTCCAAACGTCAGTCTTCTTCGGATAAACAGTCATCATCTAGCAGCTCATACTGCGCCTCGTCGCTTCACCCAAGCGACTCCGCATCACAGCCCAAAAGAATAACCAGATAAGTATATATATGCAGATTCTTGGACTTTAAAAGAGATGGCTGGCCATTTAGCTCAAGTATTATTTTGTTTTTGTGTTGTTTTCCTTTCGTAGCAAACTGTATATAGTATAGTATAGTATTCTTCGACTATCTCGTCCTATATTATTTAATTTAACAAGCGCGATGTGATGGTTTACGTTAAAAAAATTAACTTTACGTGTGCCCTTTAATTCGCTCTATTTATCCCCTTAAAATTTCAGCCTATCAACTTATCTGATCTCTTTATACGGGAGTGAAGTTCACTAAGTGAATCGGCCGGAACTGAGAGATCGGGGAATATCTCAACAGAATGAGAGGAAATAGGCTTCATGAACAGGACAACACACGTGCGCGAAATTCAATTCTATTGAACTATTGACTCTATTACACCTTGATCAATTGACCCCCTAAGCAATATTGTCCGCAGAACATGTAGAAGCATAGTGTTTGGCCTATCTCTACATGGCGACTATATGAGCTCTCCCACTCTCACTGAGAAGAGGCCATGTGGCCGTTTCAATACTTAGAATCCAAGGGTATAAGGCTAGGCTAAAGAGTACACGCGATAAATACTTATAACTCAAGCTGACACTTAATATTTGACCCTCAAGACGAAGGCCGTGGTTATCACGATATTAGTTCATGCAAGCAACTAGTCGCCAATCGGAAGACAATAGCTATGTCTACCGCTAGTTGAAAGGCGAGAGATGAAAGAGACAGCAAATATATCGCAGATTGTCTTGATAAGCCCTTTGAATTATTCTTTATAATGCCTATCACACAATAAGACTATTATTCATTCGTCTCTATGTGTAGTACAAGTCTTACAAATTATAAATGAGAGCTTGCGAACCTTCCAGCCTGTCTATGACAATCAGTATCAGACCCATTACACTCTTACCCACTTCCAAAATCGCTCTCACTCTACTAAGACAGCAGGCAGGTCAAGCCCAAGAAAAATGGAGCAACCAAGGCTTTGCAAAGTCGAGAACTGCACCGCAGTCGTTACTGACTATTTAACATGTCATTTTCATAGGGCGAGATGGGCCGGGTACCGGAAGAAGACTCGGAAAGCGAGGGAAGAAGACGGGAAGTGCATCACCTGTGGCTTAGAGAATGAAGAGCCCAACTTTAAGTGTTGCTTAAAATGTAGAATTTATTTCCGTGAACAGAAAAGGTCACGGAAGAGAAAGGCTAGAGAGGAGAGACGACAGGAAGCCCAAAACAACCAGCGGGAGTACGACCTCCGCAGCAAAACTCAGAATTGTCCCGACGAAGCCACTCGGCTGGGGGCCAAAAAGGGTCACCAACAGGGTTCCGTTCAAGTAAACTATCCTGAACCCTCCGACGACGAAATGGCAGCTGCCCTGGCCTTGCTGGAGTTGAGCAAGTCGCTGTGTAAGTAATCTATAGATATCTCAAATAGCAGTTGATCCGAAAATATAATGTAAGTAAACACCTGATCGGATTCTATATTAAAGCAACATAATTTGAAACCCAACCAGCCTAATGCGTAGGTAAGCAGTGTGTACCCTTACGAAATAATATTTAGCTGAAGCAAGCCAACTCTGTTCAAGTTTCCGGTTGTGTATTGATATCCGTGAGGAATTGCCGAAGGAATATTAATTCTATTGGTTTAGACCCGTTACGTTAAACAGCAGTATCATTAAGAGGATACAGACACTTTCGTGCCTTGTCTGTGTGTTTGATTTATTCTATGTCTCTGAGGAGTTGCTTTGTTCGAAATATGGTAGAGAGAAGTCACCAAAATTGGAGTGATGAGTCGGTCAGGTAGAAAGGGTCAGTGAATCAATGTATCACACAGATGCTAGAACAAGGATGGGCAGAGTATGATTGGTAAGTGCAACGTTTTGCTACATGCTTCTCCGTGATCCATATTGAACTTCATCTCTTTGCCTAGGCATTTCACTCCGATATTCCACGGAAAGCAGCATGCCGCCATGTTTCATATAGCGATTAGCCTGCATTATAAATTGCGAATTGCGAATTGTGAACGGCATGTGGAGCCTTGGTTCAACTACCACCCAAATTCTAGGTGTTCCTTATCCTCTACGATTAAGGACGCTGGCTCAGCAAGACTCTATCTGCAGATCACGCGGCAACGTCTCGATTCTTACTGATAATGACATCAAGAATTCGGAAATGCTGGAGGTATGAGAGTGGACCCGATGATAATGAACCTCTGCAACGACTGTGCTCATCAAACCTTGACAATCCAGAAGCCACACCAGCTACGCTCCCACCAGCTTCGACCAACCGTCCATTACATATCATCCGCCTTAGAATGCGGTCCTATTTGGTCTCTCTGATATTGACCATGTGTGATCATCCTCTACCCCCTTCTGAGACCTTGATTGCCCCAATGAGAAGGGGAACTACATCCTTAGCTGACCTTCATCAGCCCATTGGGTTCGTCTGTTGCCACTGTCGATACCGTAGTAGTGGGACATACTGCTCAAACCCGGACTATGCAGAATGTCCTCATAAGACCTTCCCACGGTGCAGAAACTGCCCCATTATATTCACCCCTCCGCAAATGAGCCATAGAATCTGCGAGGATGGGTGAGACAAGTCGAATGACCGGCCGGTTTGTGGCTCTCGGGAGCTGAGTGATATGATCGGTGGCGCGAACGAAGATACCGAGGTGGGCGCCGGGGAATGAACACTAGTTTTGGTGGAAGCCATAGCGAAGACTTGGGAGGATAGCGACCACCATCTGAGCTGGGCTTCTAGGAATTAGGTCTAGGAGGCCAGGTAAGCCACAAATAAAAAAAAGGAAGTCGGTAGTCATGTGAACGTGACATCAGACTTGTCATATGCTTAGGAAGCCACCTAGTATAGCCACCATGCACGAAATTCCATCTGATTGTTCAATTAATATCCGTTATGAGTAGGCAATTCGCTGCTAAAGACCGAGATACCTGCTTTTTTTTTTCGCAGCTCCTTATCTCACATAATCTTCTCTCGTTTGCCGGATTTTCTCAGGCCCTCTTCTAAGCTATCGATCAAACACTTTGCGCCCCTAGCCGTCTCCCCCGTTCTACTATTACCAGCATCTTCGGCAAAACTGACCCTCCCAGTCCACCAATCTAACCAAGACTCGGCCCTAGCACCTTCGCCAGCATCCAACAAGCCCACGCTCACATCTAGAAGCTCCGGTCGCCACCTGTCTCTCCAAAATACCGTCGCGCCGCAGCGGGAACAGAATTCCCGCCGCACACCCGCACTACTCTCGTAGCTCGTGAGGATGTGGGCCGATAGGGTTGCGAAGTCAAGGGGAACTATATTTGGGGCTTCGAACTCAGACTTGGACAGCCCTGTGTGATCATTACGAATATGAAAGAAGATGTTAGCCCTCGGTATAAAAGCCCATGTCTGTATCTCGAAGCCGGAGGTAAGTCGGCAAGAGCGACAAGCGCATGTGCCCGCGAGGTACCGTTTCAGGCCATCCATTTCCGTCTGTGATGGGGCCCCGAGTTCCTCAGAATGATCATTAAGACCAGGGCGCAGCCACCATTTCCTATCCTCGGGATTCTGAATCTGGGGCGAGCCGGTGAAATAGGGTACCATGAGATCGGGGAAGTTGGACCGCGGAAGCTTGCTGGCTGTGTTAGGACGCGTGATATGAAATTGGACCGTTTTGCAGTGGCAGAAGGCGTTTAAAGCCTCCTCTGCCCTTCGTTCTTGGTTATCGCCTCGTGGAAATGCTTCTAGGCCCACATCGGGGCCTAGGCCTTCAGGCTGCTTCCCAGCATCCTTAATAGCAGGCGGTGGCGGACCCCAATTGTCAACCACTTCTACCCCTTGTACGCTCCCGGTAGGCCGTATAAACGGACTCAAGCCGCCGTCTTTCGTATCAGCTGTGTTGATATGTTTCGTGTATTCCATGAACACTCCACTATCATCCTTGCCAGACTCCTCACTCTCCCCAATAATCACACCTGTAGCAACAGCCCACCGTTCCCTTTCCACAGCAGTAGTGACTGCGTCCTCCGTAACCCCAGTGTTGGCATCATTCCCAACAGGGCTTTGAAGCCTCTGGAAGATATGGCACCCGCAAGTCGCGCAGAAGAGTCGAGTGGTCGTTTCCGCTTCAGAGTAGTACTCCACAAGCCCCTCGATAAAATCCGGCTGCTCAATACTAGCATAAGAGACACACAGCAAGCCAGTGTTGTGTCGGCACGCATCGCAATGACAGATACCGATCTCTTGCGGCGCATTAGATGGACGGTGAAGGCGGACAGTCTGTTTTGCAGCGCTGCAATGACAGGATATTAATAGTTTCAATACCTGAGCCATTCTGAGGCCCAGTTACAGTATAAGTTAAATGTCTCAGCTCCCGGGTGCACCTCACCGAAGCCTATTGTTACGGAACCAAACCGAGAGCCAAATCATCTCACCAGTCGCCAAGATAGAATGCTGTCGAGTTAGGCACTTAGCCACCTGCAGTTACATATATAAACTGATGGTTTGAAGCGCAACGCCCAATGTCTATAATAATAGACCTACCTAGGTGGAGTATGGGATCTATGAACTACCTAACCTAGGTAGGTAGGGTGACGAGTTGTATTTGTAGCTGGTTGCTATCGGTGCGGGGAAGCATCCCCTGTCGGCTTCACACCTTGGAACTAATGGATCCATCTGTATCTAGGTATCTATCTATCTACGGATATATAGATATAGATATAGATATAGATATACGTACGTACATATATAGGTATGAAGACATGTGTAGCGGGACTTCTCTGAGTCTAGGTGCCTAAATCTAATAGATGAATACATCTCCCGCATACCTTAGGGGTAGGTAGATTTCGATTTGGAGGTATGACAAACGAACATAGACGTTTTCACCAGTTACATTAGTAGCTATAGGTGCCTAGGTAGGTAATCACTTAGGCGACCCCGAGCACGGCAGAATCGGGCCTATATACCTCCTACCTGAGATAGATAAGGTATAAGTAGGTAGGTTTATAAGTAGTGAGTTATCCCACCTCTACAACGCTTATTATCTACACATATCTATCAACTTGTGTCATCGTGATAAATTGTGTCCTATTCCTCGTGCACCACCGAGTACCTAACGTACTACCCATACTTAAGTACCTAAAGGTATAATAGGATCCGTGAGTAATAGCGAACGTGGGTAGTGAGCGTAGCTGCCTTACATCTAAGGCACAATATGCAAATGGAAGTCGCGACCTGAAACCTAAAATATATAATTACTGCAGTTCCCAATTCTAATTGCGGTACCCCCCCTATTCCACGGCTTTCTACCTATCTAGTACCTTAGGTTATGTAGATATCTTCTACTTAGTTGCAGACAAAGCCTGGCTCGCCTCAGTCATCCTCTTTCTGCCGTGCGGGACTTGGGTTACTTGGTATCTACCCGGGTTAGGAGGTAGGGAGGCATACGCAGGTAAGCAATCCATTGAGACGACGTAGTCTACCCGATCCGGGTCGATTCTCCGGTTAGGGCGCTCAAGTGGACGCCCAGGCCCTCATCGTGACGCTGCCTAACCCACCAATGTCTGCAGGAGTGGTGCCGATACGACGATACGAGTTGCGCCAAGACGGACGGTTCGTCCGTTCTGTGTGTGGTGGTTGACTGCGTTATGGAGGGCTACGGCGCGGGCAATGGCGACAGCAGTAGCCTGCGGGAGCCCCAACGAGAGAAGTCACAGGCGCTTGCTGATTCCCTCTACGACGGGCCACTCGATCATATTATTAGGAACCACCCAGAGCTCTTCGTGAGGCCGAGTCGCTGGACGGCACGCCATGCCGGATACCTGCAAGTTTCTTACATGGAGGAAGAGCCATGGATGTCTTCATTCACCCCCCTAGAACATGAACTCGAACATGAAGACTCGGTGCGGAGCACAGGTGTGTCGAAGCCCGAAGCTAACAAGAGCCAGGATATGCTACGTGTTTCCTCCTTCAGCCTTCCTGACATAACATACCTACGCCGGGACTCGCATATTAGCAGACTTAGTACTCATAATACAGCTACGACACGGCTAATCGCCATGCAAGGTTTACTAGTCGGAAAGAATTCGAAGGCCTTGGAAGGTTATGGTCCGATCGCCAACCCATCCTACCTGAGCCGTAACCGAGAGAGTAATAACAATAAGAAAGAAATACCAAATAGACTTAGGGTAAAGAATATTCCGCTTTCTATTACATACAGCAAGAGGAAAACAGTTATTGTGCCTAACTCTCGAACCTACACTCTTGCTGAAGACACACCCAATAAACCAATGCACCATGTAAGTAATTCTTGGAGCCCTTTCGGTTTTATTTCACCCACTTCAAGAATATAGTGGTTCATTTCCGGCCAAACCCAGAAACTGAAGCTTCCTACGCCTTCGAAAACGCCACCCCCGTTCTCAAAATGGCAACAACTGACTCTGAGCGTCACAGTGGCGTCTGATTTATCTTGACCAATCACAGTTAAAGGATAGACGATCGTCGAAATGGAAGAAAAGGCGTCGAACGATGGCCGACGAACTAGGCGTTGAAAACACCACTGCGGAAAAAGGTGATCTAGATGAATGGAGTCCTAACAAAGGTCATATGGCAAGCCTATTTATTGCCATGGCACAGCAACTTCAGTGTGAAATAGAGGAGAAACAAACTCAACGGTCTGCGACATGCGAGAAAGAGCCATCCCATATCCGGTCCAACGTCGAACGCCCCGAACCGCAACAACAGGCGCGTTACCAGATCTTGCTCACCGATAACAACGGGGACAGTCCCTACATTTACCTTTACACGGCCCAGGTATCTGACTTTCTCCTTGAGCACTTCCGCACTCCCGCTCACCTACCGGAAATCGCTCGACTCGAGCACAATTCACCGCTCTTAAAAATCCACCGGACCATAATCCCTTTCTCACCTTGGAAGTCGTTTCGGCGTCGCCTTCGTACAAGTATCATGAATTTCGCCAATGGCACAGCTGGCGGCTTTTTCTCCGATCAGCCAACGGGCTGAGGCGTCTAGGGTGTATCCAGAAGGGAAATCGGCAACCGGGGGGTGCCCCTGACGCCTCAACAGCTTTTCATGATAATACGTATGACAAAGGCCAAGAGAGAAAGAAGGAGCGCAAGAAGAGAGCCGTTATCAAAAGCTAATGCACATGGCTGCAACGCTGGAAACGCACCATCTAGACACACGACAAAAACGAAGAAGCAATTTAGAAGCCCGTACCCGAGCTCTGCGGTAACATGGCTCTATTTGGCAGGTGCATCTCTACTGTCCTTAAATGCCTGATCACTGTCGCAAGCTCGAGGAAACTGGAGCAGAATTGCCATAATGTCCGATAATGGGTAAGAAGATACCAACTACATCTGGTCGATATACCATCTGCATCTTCGTTACGTGTCGAAATTATCAGCATCGTCACATGAGAGACGTCCCCCCTAGAGTTGGATGAATGCGTTGCGACCATCACAGCTAATTAATTGGCAACGTCACTAAATGGTAAATTGAAGTTGCTTAACACATGCTTGGCATGAAAACCTCACTAGATAGAATGACAGGATGTTAGCTGGGATGACTTTGATCAATTTTATGTTGTCGTGAATGTGTTGATGATTTTCCGCAACACCCTCCTGTAGACTGGAGACTACGTGACCCGTCCTCAGACTCCGTGCCCAAGCTGATGAACCATATAAGAGGTAAAAGCCGATTACCGAGTCAAAGTTCACCGCATCGTCCTTCGGCGCAAGGTTCATTCAAGGTGATTTCGATTATAGGAGATAGATGGTTGACTAGGATACGCAACCTAGCGTGATAAGACGGAGCGAGTTGGCATAATTGCCTCAAGTTGCCCACCTTTTTGTTTTTCTTTTCTTTAAACCTCATATTCCCTAACCCCAACATTTCGTCCTTTGACTCCTCATTAGTAGATAGTATACAGAGACCACCATTGCAGATGCAGGATGAAAACCCAAAGACCACCGACCACCACCCGGGTAGGTTGGCCGCACATGTCCTAGCTTACAGATATGGTCTATGAACCTCTCATGATTGGATGAATGACTAAGAAAACCCTAGACAGTAGCCTCATTCCCTTCACTAGCCGGCTTAGGAGCTAGTCTTTCTGCTTCTTTCTCACCTTCCTTGCTTGATGATGCCTCCTTTAGGGCCTCATCATCAATAGGAGCCTTCTTGGTTTCTTTGTTGGCCCCTTCAACGTCTGGATGAGGAGGTGCGACTCCAATATCGGCGAGCTCGTCTGGAGACATCAACACTTCGTTGCCGTCGGCGTCGATCACGCGGGTTCTCGTTTCATATTTAGTTTGGAACTCAACCTTTCCCTCGAGCGCCTTGACTTGCTCTTCATTGAGGAGATTACCATCCTGGTCCCGGTACTCAACTTTCTCCTCGCGCGCTAGTACCTTTTGTCCCTGGGGCTCAAATTTGGGGGCCCCAGAGATCACCCCGTTGGAGGCATCCTTATCATTCGCCACCACAGGCGCGCCCTGTTGAACATCTATGGTGGCAGGTTTGGAACTGGGAATAGGGTTGGAGTTGATTGACGAGTACGCATCGTACTATAGAAACGGATGCGTTAGTCTGGATTCAAGAGACCACACGGGTCGCATATAGAAAACCACGCATCTAAGCTCTCTGTCTCGATGGCATGCCTTGAGGAGGGATACTTACGCTTTCTAAGAAGGTATTGCAATCCCAGTCCCAAGTGTCAAACAGCTTGACGCGTTGGCATTCCGACTTAGTCCAAGCATTTCCGTAAGATAGTGGGGCGTAGAGGGCAAAAACGATGGCAGAGATAGATAGGAATGCTAACACTCCCACTTTGTTGACTATCGGATTCTCGCGAATCCCGGGGATCGCGAATCTCGCTGTGAGGAAATCATAGATCTGGCAGAGTGCCAGGACGGCAAAGAATAAGGCGGGGAAATAGTGGTGTAAAAAGAGTTGACGTCCCATGAGGAAAAAGGGGAAATAGTGGAATGCCCAGCCGAGCACCCACGTTCCAACTTCATAGTCGAAGCGTTTGAAGGTGGTATTCGTATAATCATCAAAGCTGCGTTGCCAGCGGAGGACAGCGATGCCCTTAAAGATGGCATATAAGACTACCGCGAGACTAGAGGACCACCAAATGATTGGGTTACCAATCAGGTAAATCTGGCGATTGTTCTTACCCCAGAAGTTGATGCCACGACGCAGGATAGGCCAAGACTCGGGGCGAGAATCCCATGCATGCGACTCGACTAAGCCGGCATTGGTCTTCCACATGACCTTCTGCAGCTCCCAGAACTTGCCAAGGAATCCAGGGTTAACATAGTTGACCTTTTCGGCATCACTAGGGAGTGCAGGGTGCATGTTAGACTCGATATACCAAAGACTGTTCGGAATTGTACCACCCTTAGCACATGTAACCTCCTGTTGCTCAGATGCCCATTCGGGAAGTTTGACTTTGTGAGAGAAGAGGACACAACCCGTCATGATGTGAACAAGCCTGAACTTCGTCTGGAGAGTTCGAAGTCTTTCACGAGCTTCACCTGAAGCTGACTGTTTCTTGACGATTTCAACGCGGAATAAATCATTGGCATCACCAGGGAAACCTTCATACCCGTAGGCAGAAACCTCATTCTGCCATTCCTGCTCACTGACAGGTGGGCGTACATCATGAGAGTGAAGGCGGCGATGGGTCTGTGTGTGATACAATCGTATGACGTCCCCGTTTTTAATGTAGTTTTCGGTGATGTTCTGAACCTTGTCCCAAACTTGGGTGCCGTTTATCTCCACGCCATTTACATCTAGTGGTTGAGTCTGATTTTCCATCAACCAGACGTTGTTCTCGTCCTTGTGGGGATATAGGGTGATCTGTTGCTGCTGGCTGCCGGTCGGGTACATCAGAGGGTGAGAGTGAAGGTATCCTCCCTGGGTATTGACATGGCGGATGGATACCCGACTACCGAAAGCAATATCGGCCGGAACATCTTGCATACCCTTGTTGTTCAAAGTGGCCTGGAACTCGGAGCTCATGAATCCGTCACCATCACCGGGATTAGATAGGCAGACAAAGTGTATGGCAAACATGGCCATATAGAAGGTGATTGGAATGATAATTAGGCAGAAAGCACGTGCCATGAAATGCTTTGCGAAGATGCGTATCGTCACGGTCTTGGTATCTCCTAAGAGAACCCATAGTTGTACCAGAGTTAGGGATCCGACCCAAGCGATGGTGAACAAGCCGACCCATTTGATACTAACAGTAACACCAAGACCTAGTCCAGTCATAACGAGCCAGAACCACCAACTAATATCGAATGCTTTCGTTGGGCCTTGCTCATGCTGGTTCGTGAACGATGTAAAGGCTAGGGCTGTAAAGGCTGTTGCGACAACGAGCGGGGAGTCAAGCAAGATTAGACGGGCTTGGGTTAGAAGACCATTTTCTAAGATAGGGATGGTATTAGTACGTAGACTAAGAGACGGCGGGATTTAGGGACATAGACTTACCAAAGATGATCAAGGAGGAGCCGAGAGCTGCAGTAGCAGTTCGACATCCAACAGCCTTCAGTGTTAAAAAGGTAATGGGCACCAGGAGAATTCCACAAATAGCCGGGAACAGTCGCATAGCGACATATGGAACTCCAGGCTCGAGATAGTCCTTGCCAATCTCTTTGAAGTCGAAGTCACCGTTGAAACCAGCGAGCCAACCAGCAAGGGCGATCAACATTTTGGCTAGGGGGGGATGAACGTCCATGAAGAATTTTCCCTTGATGTATTTCGTAGCGAAGCCACCGAAGCTATGAACGAAGACATGAGTTAGTTTTCCCAAGGTTATTAGCAACGGGGATTGCGCATTATGCGTACTGGACTTCGTCGAACACTACGCTGGTAGGCTGATAGATGCGGAACAAGCGGACGATGGCCCCTATGACGGTAACCAGTAGCATGGTTTGGTAGTCGGATACGGGGAGCAGGAAAACATCGTTGTCTTCCACTCCATCAGACGTAAAGTCATCGTGGGACTTCTTCGCTGGTGCTTGTGCTTCGGGCTTCGAATTCGGGAGGGGCCCGCCCTTTGCAGAGGGCGGTTTTGTCGAGTTGGCTTTGCCCATACTGCGTCAAAACTACTAGTAATAGTTGGTTGGGTAGAAGAGAAGATGAGAAAAGGTCGTTGTGGCCACTCAAGATCCGACTCTCGACTAGGTGTGGCCACGTCGGTGGTGCAAACCAACAGCCTCAGGTATGGCGGAATAGCGGTACGGGAAGGGAATGAAATTGATGAGTGACGATTAACGAAAGTCAAGAAGTAAGTAGAATCAGCATTACAAGAAAACCATAGGATAGATTGATATCCCAGGCAAGAATAACGAACAACACCTAAAGAGAAACGAGGTGTAATGGAGAGATCCCCCGTATCGCTGACCAGGGCTGAGGTCCGTAAGGTAGGTAGGAGAACAAATGTTCAAGGGTTACGGGATAAGGGGCGCGCGGCTTGTGAATGAACGAACGACAAGGGCCAGCTGCTATTTTGGAGCTATTCTAGGGGAGGGCCGAAGAGGTGATGCTACAGTGGCCTTATCCAAGTTCCTGGGTTAGCGCATTGTCATTGTCGATGAGTTGCAGGGAGGGAGGAAGTCTGCCCAGGTGGGTTTGGGGGCCAGTTAGGTACCTATCTAGGTACCGGGGGCTATTTAGCAGTGCCTAAGGTTAAGTACCTAAGGTAGTACCTTCGGAGGTCCTACAGTAGGTACCCTAGGTAGTGACGCGCGCAGCGGCCCGCCCGCGTTAATTGGTACATATAATTGGCGGTATGTATCTACTAGGTACGAGTAGTGCTGTATGCAGGTATAGACTAACCTGCCTGGGTACTAGGTAGTGGCCAGACCACACCTAGAATCGATGCAGCGTAACGCAAGTGGGTAAACCCTCCCCGTCCCTTTCCATCTTTCCATACTTATAGAGGCATGTACGGCGGAAAAGCTACGAATAATGTTGGTGTCGCATTGGCGATTTATCTTCCGAGGTCAGACCATCACCGATGGCCACCTGAGTCTAGGTAATTAGTCTCCTGTCACCATTGGTGTACTAGAATTTGGTCGGGTCGTAAAGCGGCTTAGATACGCGCTTGAAGACAAAGGCATATCCCCCACAGCTAGTTAACACGCGTCAAAATACGCACCGAGGTCCATTCATATTTAGCTTTGAAGGCGTTCAGTTCATGGCCTTCTAATAACGCCTCCACTTGAGCGTACGTGCGACCGGATTTAACTATTAATAGTACAGTGGACGGATGCTACGCCTACTATATGTATGGTAGGTAAGCCAACCAAAGGGTGTATCCAACATTGAAGGCTAGGCGGTTGACAATGCATCGAATATTGAGAACCGATGCGAAGTAAAAGGGGGGGGGGGAATAAATAGTGCAAGGAGATATCCAGTTAGTTCGTCTTTATGTAGTTTGTATACCATCATCGGGGTGCCGTGCCATTACAATATAAAATAGCACGAACCTGCCTAGGTAGGTAACTTCTATCTACCTACCTAGGTAGTGATTGCAGTACAAGTTGTCTCGTCCTAAATATTAAAGTAACTCTGCGGCTTCGGTGGACCCTCCGGCGACGCGGCGACGGGATGAAACATTGTTTTTCACACTACCTAGGTACTAGGTAGGCACGTAAGTACTGCATAGGTGTTGCCTTCTCAACTGAACCACACCACTAGCCACTCTCATGTGCCACACGAGTGAAAACAGTGGGTCTATTGAATAGGTACAAATGAAGAAACGCCAAGATTCAGACACGCTACCTACCTAGGTAGGTAGTTGGACTTGGAGAATCTGGGGCTTGCATAATCTTTGCTAAAGCTCAAATCGCGACGACACCACTGGGAGAACATTCAACAAACCCTCGACAACTGCCTCGTTTTTATATTCAGTAACAGCGCTAAGGAGGGTCTGAGATTGCCGAAAGATATGGCTGCAGCTACTAACGGCGATGCAGCGGCGGCTTTGGAAGATATCAAGCCTCCACAGGGCGTTATTCTTCCGCCCAAAGAGTTCAGAGGTGCGTGTCTTGAAGCCTGTATTTTTTTGTAGAGAATCACAGATAGCTGACATTTCTTGCAACATAGTAATTCTCGAGAAGACAGCCGGCTTTGTCGCACGAAATGGCCTTTCATTCGAAGATCGCCTTCGAGAAAAAGAGAAGAATAACCCCAAGTTCAGCTTCCTGAATAGCAGCGACCCATACAACCCGTTCTATCTATGGAGGTTGAGCGAGATTAAGGAGGGCCGTGGCACTACGGTCGCTGCGGGACGGGCAGGCGAGCCTGCTCCGGTCGATGAGAAACCGAAGGGCCCTCCTGAACCCCCCAGTTTCCAGTTTTCTGCGCGTATGCCAAACATCAGCGCCCAGGACCTCGAGGTTGTGAGACTGACTGCGCTGTTTGTGGCGAAGAACGGTCGGCAGTTTATGACAGCTCTGTCACAGCGTGAGACCGGCAACTACCAGTTCGATTTTCTCCGACCCAACCACAGTCTTCACAACTTCTTCCAGCACCTTATCGATCAGTATTCTATGCTATTGCGGGCCGGCGGTATTGATGGAGAGGGCGGGCGCGTTCAGCAGGAGCGAACAGCCGAGCTCCAACGAAACGTCGACGACAAGTTTCATATCCTCAATCGTGCCAAACAGCGGGCAGAATGGCTGAAGTACCAAGAGACCGAAAAGCAAAAGAAAGAAGAGGACGAGGAGAAAGAGCGTTTGTCATATGCGCAAATTGACTGGCATGATTTCGTCGTTGTCGAGACTGTCGTGTTTACTGACGCTGATGATCAAGCAAACCTACCACCTCCGACATCGCTCTCCGAGCTTCAATATGCCTCTCTTGAGCAGAAGGCGAAGATTTCTATTAGTTCTAATTTGCGTATCGAAGAAGCAATGCCAACCGACGACGATAATGCATTTGGCGGATATACAACACAGCAAAATTACAATATTCCACATCATCCTGCGTACCCAGCTCAACAACCTCCGTCACAACCGTATCAGCCTACTCCACCAACACAACCCCCTTACGGAATGGCGCCGCCGCCGAGACCTAACGGGGCTGTGGAGGACGAAGAGTCGCAAAGAATTCGCGAGAGGGAGGAGGCTCGGGCGCGTATGCAGCAAGCGCAGGCTGAAGCTAAGGGAGGTGTTCCGATGAAGATCAAGGAGAACTATGTCCCACGCGCAGCCGCGCGCGCAGCAAACAAGCAAGGAACGCAGATGGGCCTGTGCCCGAACTGCAAGGAGCAGATCCCCATGAACGAGCTCGAAGCGCATATGCGAATTGAGTTGTTAGATCCCCAGTGGAAGGAACAGAAGGCCAAGGCTGAATCGCGCTACGCAACAACGAATTTATCAAGTATTGACGTGGCTAACAACCTGAAGCGACTTGCTAGCGCACGGGCCGATATTTTCGATCCCATCACTGGACAGTCTGTTTCTGAAGAAGAGATGGCGCGCCGGAAACGGGCGGCCATGAACTCTTTTGATGGTAACCTTGAAGGCCGGAGCCAGGCTCACATTAACCACATGCAGAGTGTCAACGTCGACGAGCAGATTGCCCGTATTCACCAAAAATTCGCAAAAGAGAACCAGCAACAAGGTCACTGAAAGCGGTGTCTTTCGTCGCATTAGGCGAGAGCACGGAGCGCGAGAGTATAATATCAACGCCACAGACGTGGATGAGGGTGGCCTGAGGTTCTCAAAAGAAGTGTAAGCCATGACACTGTATTACTAAAAGGGCAAAGGGAAATTTGAGGGGCATTCGGCGCATGCGTCGGGACGTTGTAGGTAACCACCCACGATATGGTCTTGTCTTATCATGGAAGCTCATGGGTTATATCAGCTACGGATCCCACTCACGTGGGGTGAAGTCCTTACCATTGATGCCCAGGGTGAGATGGGTATATCGTAACAGGCAGCATGTATTATTGATCAATGGGTTCGGACATACTGTGTGTAGGTGATGGGGATACCATAATATAGCGAATGGGAAGTATATCTACCTACATTAGTAGGTAATTCAAAAAGACAGTCGTACAGTTTGCCGCCCTTCGACTGACTATTTCTTCGTATAGAATACCCGTGACTCTATATTCAACTCCTTACCAATGAATGTTTCGTTCTACGTTTGGCTACTAGTTTCACTAGGCGGACTCTATCTGAGCATATAGAAGGTTCGTGGAGAAGGGGATAGACATCTAACATTATTATTTTTTTGCAGTTTCTCGTCTACTACTATCGTGTAAGGATTACAGTCACTACACACATCCAAGGCGACAGCCGCCTGGGTGGCTCAGTATAAACGGAACAACTCTATTGATGCGTCCTGTCCATGAATCATTTCACCCGTTTTCTTGCTTCACAGCTCCACAGATTCAGACTCGGAGTCCGATTCAGCAGTGCCTAGCTCAACAATCAAGTTGCCCGACCTGCCGATCCGATCACTGAGCGTAGCCTTCTCATTCGGCTCGTAGACAACCCGAGGTATGGGGGAAGCAATACGGAATCCGTATTCATGAACGTAGCCGTCTGGCTTCTCCGCCGGGAGGTTCACATCATCTCCATCATCCGCTCCTTTCTTCTCATCCTCGCCGTTGAGCTCTGGATTTGTAGTTAATATGTCGTAGCACTCGACAAACGCATACAACTCTTCTACAGTTGTTTCTGCGGCAAATCGACGCACAATGCGTCCTACAGCCGGCATCATGAGGGCGAGCCGTACCACGTCCTTGGCATTTGTGCTGGCCTCTGGTTCTGGCTTGATCGTTGTCGCGCGCCATCGGCGCCATTGCTGCTTCTGGCGCTCGCGTCGTTCGGCCGCTTCGGCTTCGTCTTGAGCCTTTTTCTCGGTCGCGGCGGCGGCGGCCTCTGCCTCTCTTCTTAGTCTGGCACGCTCGCGATCGCGGGCCAATGAGCGTTCATAGGCGTCGTCTTGCTCTGTGCGTAGACTGCGTGCGGCTTGTTGTGCTGTTCGTTCAGCACGAACGCCTGCAAGATCCGGCGCATACTTATTAACGGCCGTCTGAATCTCTGCCAAATATGTTGAAGGTGAGAGAGGGCCCGCCAGCCTCTTGATAATGCTCATGCGTGTACTGCCTTCTTTTGGCGTAAGGCAAACCAGGCATGAAAATGGGAACTTGGTACAGTTGTATTCTGCTGCAACTTGGTAGGCTTCCGAATCAAGTACATTGCCTCCCCATAAGATGATATTATTAGCGGGATCATTAATAAAGTTAACCACTTCAGGCGCGAGAAGTGTGTCCCGGGTGTAAGACTCGGTGTCATCGTGTTCTGGTGACATGAGAACAATTAGTAAGAACTTGAGATCCTTCTTAGCCAAATCCAAAGCCTGTGCGAACCCGCCCTCATGAAAGGGAAGTGCATTGGTCCCATATTCCTCTTCGAATTCTCGCCGAAATCGCGCCGCTGTATCCGGCGGCATTAACATGCGACGGCCCTTACTACCCCTGAAGCCGCTCGTCATGCTTGTTGTTATCGATCGCGGACGTAGAGAAGGGGGAAGGAAGGCGAATACGTATACGAATGTGCGGAAGAAGGCTGAGATTGCGCGATAACCGAAGTTGAATGGAGCAAAAATGATGGCGAGGAGGAGTGGTGTACGCCGAGTAGTCGTTGGTTGGGGTACTATTCTTGGAGCAGGATCGGGTCTCTCACGCGGCCGCGGACGTCCATAAGGCCTTGATGAAGCTAGGAGGCTCTCTTGCAGATTCTCCTGCCGCGATTGTGGTTGCGGAGCCTGATTCCTTGCTGCGACGGCCTCGGCCACCGGGTCGGGCCCTTCGCCGTCGAAGAATTTGGCTATGGCGATTTGCACATTCCATTGTGATCTTTCCAGCAGTGCAACGGCATCTTTGACGTCTTGAGCTGTAACCTGTGTGTATTGCTCGAGTGCCGCCTGCTGGTCCGCAGACAGATGACTTATGTCGGTGCCCGCACTACTTGCCATGACTATGATTCCAAGTAACGAGTGGAAGTACCATAAAGGTTCTACTTAGAGCATAACCATCTACCGTCCATAGATATCGAGTTTAGATTTATCGCTGATACATAGGCTCACCAAGGGAAGAATAAAGGCCAGGCGAATATTGGGAACCGTCTCATCCAACAATCGGGGGCGCCGGAACTGAGAAACACGGCGGGTTCGTGGGGGACGCCTTGAAAGATGGCTCCCAGTCAGGTGTCAGATATGGTCTTTGTTGTCGCGGGAGAATCTCGGGCTTGGATTGACTAGACAGAGCGCAAATAATATGGTGTGGACGTACGTGCCAATTCGGCTATAGTAGAAAATGCCAGTGGTTTGGGGGCAATTCGATATGAAGCATCCAAGGTTGAGTATAATGATTGCCTTGCTGACTGCGTGTCCAGTTGAGTGGAGGATGACGATGACGGAGGTCTAGGCTATCTACCTAGGTACCTAGGTAGGTAGGTACCCACCCACCTAAGTACTGATAGCAATAGCGCAGGGGTATTACGCACTGAGTGGCCAACTAGAATTAAACATAGGTAGGGAAGGTAGGTTATGACCAGGGCCAGAGGCCCCCCTGCCGTTTCTGGACTGAGCCGTATAACTAGCCACTTTCCTGCGCCACACTACCTACCTAGGTACCACGAAGGACCTCTTTCTCTATGTCACGTGACTGCTAAGCTGTAACTTTGTACTCTGCTTTGCATGACGTCCCTGGTCTTTGGTCGCCGTTGGTTCGTAACAATTTATCATTAAACCTTTTTTCAACTCGTACTACCTGGGGTGGGTTACATTTTCCGAGAGGTTAGTTAATCTATATATCCAATAACTACATTGAGTATTCTGTTGTAGTCCGCGTGCATATTGGCGTTAGTAGGCTGGGAGATATTTGCAGGCTTACCCTGCGAGGTAGGCAGAGCGCAGGGGGATTTCCCTCCGTTGAAGCACCACTTCGACAATATATAAGCGACCAGACCAGCCTGCCATCTCTATCACAGATTGTGCCATATCTGAGCTACCGGATAATTTTGCTGGCAAGGTAGGTTGTGTTGCGCTAGTAACAGCAGTAGAATGATAGAATTGGGATGTTCGAGGTCTGTAAGAGACAGTAAGAAAACTCAAACGAGGCTGAAAAACAGTAGAAATAGAAGTAAGAGTAGAAGGATAAATATACTCAGGAAGGAGACGGAAGGTTCTTCAATAAACTCTACAAGAACTAAGCATAATGGTATAAATTGTATGATAATGAGTCTGATCTAGTAGGTCATGTGACAGCTAAGTTGTCCAGTTAAACTAGCCAAATTGACCCGACGGACAGGTACCTACTGTGGGGGGGTTATTTGTGACGCGTCAACAGCGCGTAGAGTACATCTTACTATCTATCAGATGCTTACCATGGTTTCTTCTCTTTTTTTCTATCGGGGGGATTCCAGGCCTATTCATGCCCAAACGACCTTTGGCTGTAGTAGATCTTTATGGAGGGACTAACGACCTATTTTAGAAGATAGTATATTTGATGCTAGGTGGCTGTGCAACACGGGGAGGAGCGTAAGTTCTGCATTCCGGAGATCTGTGAGTATAGATTACTATTGTGGTAGATATGTGAGTCGGCGCATACTTATATATTGCCTTCACAATTGACGTCGAGATCAGAGTAGTCTATGATAATTGTACTAAATAATGTGCGGAATGCGTCTAGGGATGTTCTAATAGGATAGGCCCGGATGATCCGTAACTCGTGTCCATCTATTACGGCGGCGTAATATACGACGGTATAATCGTCGATAATTACCACCTAGGAAAATTGCAAGACGCAAGGCATGGTGGACGCAGTCGGCAATATATATTCAAGACGTATGGACTACTTGGGGCAGCTTCTTAGACGATAGTCCCCACCGCATGTTTCTCTGCCATAAATTTCCTAGCAGACATGAAACTTCTTAATATTATTATGCAAAACATTGCGCAACTTTTGGTGAGGGCCTTTAAGGGGGGGCTATGAAAAGGATTTGACGATACACTCGTACGATGAAAAGG
Source organism: Xylaria grammica (assembly GCA_004353285.2). NCBI lineage: Eukaryota > Fungi > Ascomycota > Sordariomycetes > Xylariales > Xylariaceae > Xylaria > Xylaria grammica. Next base: position 2,239,292 of record NGZP02000002.1, on the reverse strand, counting down.
CCTGGGGATAATTGGAATTTCGACGCGGAGACTTGGGATTTGATTCCGAACAGATTTCGAGGTTATCTCGCATAGATCCTGACTGGGAAGCAGCGAAAAGAGCGTTGCTAGATGCTCCGCCGGCATAATACTTCGATTATGGACGGAGCCTCGACTTCTGCCCGACGCCTTAATAACTATCATAGTCAGGTCCCTTAATGGGGCACGGCCGACAAGGCGTTGTCATCATTCGGCGATTTGGGTAGAGCGTCGTGCCTATGTCCAGCATAGCTATAGCCGCCGTCTGCTCTGCCGGCAACGCGCACGCCCATCAGACAGTATACTCCTTATCTATAGGTTCGGGGTTCAGCAGCCATCCTCCCAGGCCTGTTGGAGAGCGACCGATGCACTTTATGATCAAAGGTTTCGGATAAGATAAATTCCAACTTGGGTCGGATTGGATTTCACCTAGGTTCTTCATCGGTAACAGAGGATCGACACAAGCATGTCGATAGGTGCTTTTAAATATCCTTTTTTTTTTAACCCATTTCAGGGACTGTTACGGGGTCCGTTACTAGGAGGGCTGCTTCCTTGTGCATAACATTTTCATACATGTTTCCACATACCTAGTGTGGGCCGTTACACCCCTAGGTATCTAGGTACTTACTAAGTGCTTGGTGTGGCGCAGGAAGGTGGCTATTTATGTGGCTCAGTTCAGAAACGCGGGGAGCCTCTGAACCCTGGTCACAACTTTTCCCTTTGATTAATTCTAGTTGACCACTTAGCATGTAATACCCCTGCGCCATTGCTATCATTACCAGGTTCCTTAGGTACCTAGGTAGGTAGGTACCTCGGTCGGTAGAATGGATTAAAACTGGGATAGGCACCTACATACTCCGTATATAGGTAGATACCTAGGTTAGGTAGTGTTGTTGATTATATAATATGTGCTGATAAGTACCTAGGCAGCCCAGGTACCCCCTAGGTAGGTAGGTACTTTTGATACCAACCATGAAATCTTGGCGCTTCACCCTGGTTTCTGCCCTGGGACCTTGGAACCCACCACCTAACCCGCCCCAACCAATCTGCGGGCTCTGTGGGCTCTGTGGGCTGTGTGGGCTGTGTGTGTGTGCAGGTATAGGTGTACCTATTCCGCCGTCATCCCACCACTACTCCCACCACCAACTCGTCTGCCCGCCGCCTCGCCGCCTCGCTGCTTCAGTGCTTCGGTGCTTCGGTGCTTGTGTCGCGCGTTGCCATCTGTTAGGGAACTCGAGTTCTGCAAATTTGCTGCCTCCTATACACCCAACGTCCTCCTTACTCACCACCCTACCTCTCTTGTACAAATTTCTCACACGCATATATGGCTCCCATCTCTGTATAGTCAGTCAACCCCTTGCTTTCAAGTCAACAATTGATTCTCAGCGCCCGTTCTATCCTTTGACCTCGACCCTCTTCCCTCTGGCCTCTGACGGCTCCTCCCGATCTACTGCGCTTGACGCTGGGTTTTGATTCTATGGGTGAACTGCCTCACGGAGACGCTGGAAAATGGCACCGCTTTGAGGTGCTTAATACGTCGTCCCCTCGTTCTTCCTATATTGCCCCGAGCGGTATCTGCTTGGGCCAGCAACAAAACGATCTTGCTGTCTACCCACGCACATCAATGCGACAAATACGCCATTTCTATATCCCTTATCGTCGTCCGTTCCGTCTGCGCGTCGGCGCCTCGTAATCCACCCTGTCTACAGTTGTATAGGCTTGATTGATAAGACCGAGGTCGCTGTATTGAACAGGGCGGTTGTGCACCGGCTGCCCAGCCTAAATTCGCGGCTCCTAGGCGATTCGAATATCTCGTTATTGTTGTTGTTATTGTTGCTACGACAATGGCGAGCACTAGGTTCGGAACTGCCAACCAGGGCAGACAGATGGCGTCACCCAGGCCTAGAACACGTGGTAAGCCGCCATCAATGACTATCCGATCTATCTGCCTTGCTTCGGTAGTGTTGGTCTAGTTTAAGTCTAATTGCGGCCTTGGTGGTTTTTGTGTAGACTCAAAGGATACCCTCTGCCGAAATGTGCTGATATACGGCCACTGTCGCTACGAAGACCAGGGTTGTGCCTTCAACCACGACCAGAACAAAAGCTCTAGTGATAAGTAAGTTCGCCATTTCTCTCCATGTTGTCCCCTCCTACCTTCTCTTTGAACGCGCCCATTCCTAGCTCCCATCTATCAAGGAAAGGAGATCGGGACTCTATCCTTGTCTTTGGATAGCATCTCCTAAAGTATTGATACCACTTGCCAACTCGCCATGGAGCTCCAACAATACCTGCTAGCTATTTCTTGCATGGTCGTTCTCGACTTCCACAAAGGCTTCATTATGTCGACGGCCTCTCAGACAAGCTTCAAGCTCCCTTACAATCACCACTATCACACATACATCCCAATTTGAGAGCAATAGTGTCATTTGAACGCATCCAATACGAGTATAACGGGTGCGGCTTGTGTTGCTTGCTGGATATATTAGCCAAATCATAAAAGTACACGAGCATTTCCTATCGCCATACGTCAAGATTCAGGCTTGGGGTGCGCTCCGAGACCCCAAATCCTCGTCCACATTCACCCACGGATAGTCACCCCTCGATCTTCTCGACCTGGAAACAGTCCACGAAACATGGATGGAACACAAGGCCCAAGCGATCGACCAGGTCGGGGAAACTCAGGCTTCATGCAATCCGATCAATCCGGCGAAATGATGTCTAGTGACCGCCTTCCTCTCGTGGCTACTAGCACTAGTGGAAACACATTGGGTTCTCAACTGCAGGATTCTCAACAGCTGGAGGTAGACAGTGAGCAATCGCAGGAGGCCTTTCTAGCGTTGGGAGATTTTTGGTATCGTTACCAACAAATCCCACGGATCCCCGATTCCGGGCGATGACAACTACCGACATCTCCGTCCCCTGAGGCTTCCGATCCTGAGCCATTCCCTATGTACGTGGATCCTTTAAATCTGATCTTCAGGCTAGGAGATAGAGGATATTATCGCCCCAACATGGCCCCTACCACAAACGATATTGAATATTCCCACCCAAACACCTATGTACCACTCTACTTTCCGCCCGCTACTGCCCATCATTCGCCCTTATGGGGGACGCTTTCTTCCTTGGATTCCGATGATATTGATTACATATTTTCACGGGGGCGATATGCATCTGTGAACAGCAACAGCTCTTCTTCTACGCTGAGGGCCCATTCAGAAACCACAGAGGTTCCACCCAATGAAGAGGCCAGCCTTCCTATTCTGCCCCCGCGACCTACAAGAAGGCGAACAGGAGCTCTATCCTACGTTCCATCCGATGAAGATCAGTCGCAGGCAGCAGAAGAGGTCAGCCATTCCAGTCTGCCCCCGCTACGTACAAGAACTGGAGCAATATCCTACGTTCCCCCCTTGGAAGAAAGCAATCTGGCTAGGCAATCCTTCGTAGCGTTGCACCACCCCCAACCCTTGGACATGCCAAGAGAAAATATCTCTTCAAGCTTATTGTCGACCGTGTTGCCTACGCTCATAGAAGGAAATGTCTTCGGCATGTCGTCTTCTGCAATCGGACGCGATTCTCTACCAATTAATTCACAAGTTAAGGACGATCCACAGGCAGGGGACGGTTCACAAGCAGGAGACAGCCCACAAGCAGAAAACAATCTACCAGCAGAGGGTAGCTCACAAACAGAAGACAGCCCACAAGTAGAAAGCAGCCCACAAGCAGAAGGCAGCCCACAAGCAGAAGGCAGCCCACAAGCAGAAGGCAGCCCACAAGCAGAAGGCAGCCCACAAGCAGAAGGCAGCCCACAAGCAGAAGGCAGCCCACAAGCAGAAGGCAGCCCACAAGCAGAAGGCAGCCTACAAGCAGAAAACAATCTACAGACAGAGGATACTCTGCCATCAGAAGAATGTTCATAAGCAGAGCCTTTTCTACAACCATTAATGACTATGATGCCGTGGGTTGAGGAAACGGGGACCCGGGAAATACTATCTCCAATAGCCAGACACGATTTTTAATCAACAACTCGCGGGCGATTGCCTCTTCGAAATCGACACTCCGTTACTTGGGCCCAAGGAAATACATACCTAACTAGGCACAATACTTCACTCCTAGACGTTTCACAAGTGGATGCTTCTATAAACGACAGAAGCTCTCCGTCAATTTACTGCAGATGTTCATGTTTCTTAGCATAATTAAGCAATTAGCGCTACTGTTTCACCGGCTCCTTAGGAATTTCAGCCACTTTTTTCGACGAAATATACCTTTATTACGATCAGCTAGCTAACCGATTCCACAGTCAGCCTAAAAAATCGCTCAATGTTGATTCTCCGTCCTTTACTCCCGCACAGCTTGGGAGCAAGAAAAGCACGTTTTCTACTAGTGCAGCACCCTTCACTCCCCGAGGGGGTTCTACCACTACCACTACTACTACCACTAGTATGATTTGCAAGCGGCAACCCTGTGACTGATTTACGCTTACAATAATCAGCTACGTCGCCCCCTTTACAACAAGATGTTGGGACAACTTTGTTCAAGCCAACCCAGTTCTCGGATTTCAGTCAAAACAATTATGATTTGAATTCAACAGTACGTTTCATCCAGCTTCCACTGCTGCTACATTTTAGTTTAACATGAAAAAAAAAGGACGCAGTAAACGGAGCATCAGACAACTCGATGGGGTACGATCCTTTCATGTCAAGTGTTTCCCAAGGACTACAATCATCTCAGTACAACCCATACGCCGAGGAGCACAATCCCTTAGCCGGAGCCGGAGCATCTTATTACGGGGCGCAGAATACATATTCAACCCCGTCCCAACCTGTGAGTACTAGATGGATATTTATTAGGGCCACGTTCTGACCGATTAATTCGTTCGCCTTCAGCTACAATATCATCTGTATTACCCACTAGCTCCTATCCGGGACACTTTACAGCCTTATCAAAGAGCGGTTTTCGATTTATTTCTACCAGAATCACTTCGGGAAGACTTGCAGAAAAAGGCAGAGGCGGCCAGACAAGTTCTTGCAAGCCAACCAGGCGTGCAATCGCCTTCCCTCCAACATTATCATTCTCTCGTACCCTTAGATATAAAACTCAAGAATACACCGGGCATATTTGGGCTTCCCACATGGGTATGGAAAGCAACTTCTCGAAAGAATGGAAATGTCTACTGTTTGAGAAGGGTCGAAGGTAAGCAGACAGTCTCATCATATAATAAGTGCCCATACTAACCTAGTATAGGCTTCCGTTTGACAAATGAAGATGCTATTAAGGCTGTGAATTCATGGAAAAAAATCTCACATCCGAACATAGTCACAACCGTGGAAGCCTTCACAACCAGGGATTTCAATGATAGCTCTCTCATATTTGTTCACAGTTACCACCCGCTCTCAAAAACTCTAGCGGAACACCACTTCCCAGTCACCACTAATAGGTTTAGCCGTCCCGGGCCAGTGCCAGAGAAAGTGCTATGGAGTTATTTGGTACAGCTCTCCAGCGCACTGAGGGTGATACATAAGGCCAAACTAGCCGCGCGTTGTATCGATATCAGCAAGGTGATTTTGACAGATAAGAATCGCATCAGGTTGAGCGCATGCTCCATTTTTGATGTGATTAACTTTGATGCGCATCGTCGCGTTGAAGAACTCCAACAAGAAGACTTTTTCAATCTCGGAAAGCTTGTGCTTAGCATCGGTACCAATACTTCACCTAGGAACATGCAGGACCTTCGTACCCTGCTCGAGCAATTGGGTCGGAACTATTCAGAGGAGCTGAAGGAAAGAGTAGCTTGGCTACTGAGCGCGCCTCAGCAACAATACATGACGGCTGACCAGCTAATTCGTGATCTAGCCCTCCATGTAGACGATGTGTTTGTTTCGTCCTCCAACGCTTATGATGAGGCAGTCAATCATTTAGGTCGAGAACTTGAAAATGGAAGGCTAGTGCGATTACTAGCTAAACTAGGGACAATAAACGAGCGTCCCGAATTCGACGGTGACCCAAATTGGTCTGAAACAGAACATCGATATATGTTAAAATTGTTCAGGGATTATGTGTTCCACCAGGTTGATACTCAAGGCAATCCCGTCCTAGATTTAGGACATATCATCAGCTGTCTGAATAAACTTGACGCCGGCACCGAAGAAAAGATCTACCTCACTAGCCGAGATCACCAGTCTACTTTCCTGGTGACGTACCGAGAATTGAAGAAGCAAGTTCAATCGGCATTCGGCGATCTACAGAAAGGAAACACCAAGCAACAACAGCAGACAAGTCGGGGGTTTTAACCCCCCGAGCTCTTTATCTAAGTCACGGCGCTTTCTGAGCGAATTAGAAGCGGCACACGACAAAAATCCACACCCAGAAGCACTCAGTAACCCTAGCCTAGACAGCCGTATATTCAAAGAACGTACAACACCACACCCATGTCAACAACGCATTCGGGACGTATCATCTATGTTGGAGGGCTAGCCTTCGCGAGCTTGGACGCCGGTATAGGAGCAAAGCTTGTATAGCGTGGAGAAGGTCAAAGGTCATATATATGTTCTTAAATATTGGATCCAACATTGGACCCTAGAGCGATATCCTACCCTTCGACTAGTAGCGCATTAACCATAGCTTCTAAAACAAAACAGAAAAGATAAAAGATAAAAGAAAATACGAATGCCAAGAGATTTCATCTATTCGAAACTAGCCTTTTACTCTACTACCGGTGCATGATGATGATGGCATTGCCTAGTTCGTGATAGTGCAATGTTGCTGACGAGTCATAGTAGTGCATAAACCTATAACCGTAACATTAATCCGCGCCTAGGAGAAGCGGAAGAGGGTTTTATCATTGGGTGACACTTCCAAGTTATATATATAACATTCGACTTGTTACAAAATTGAGTCTAGTCTCTCTTTTATTACCAGAGCAAGATTAGAAGATCACAGGGTAAAATACTCTCGAGGCTTTTCGACGTCGGTATATTAACCAACCCGGTGGCCTCGAGATAGCGGTATTTCGTATCACACATCCAAATTAACCACCATTAATTTTCGAGGGGCTCCTAATGGCCTGTAGAATTAATTGTTGCTCGTCTCGGTTCCTTTGGGCTCTACGACGCGGGCTGGGTGTAACTATCTAGTCCCGAATGACACCCGGGAGGGATGAGTGAGATTGTACTATGTAACTAGAAGTAAACATTCCCACCACAACAACAGAGAGGACAAAGGGAAGCTTATATATCAAACAGTAGGTATCACCCCCAAAAAACAAGCCCGGTTAGCGTAGCGGAAAACACGCCTATTATCCAGATGGTGCCTGCGCCCCGGGCACCCCTCTGTTAGGATTAAGTCAGAGAGGCACCGGATGATGGGAGAGCGTCGTTCAATTCTAAAGGTTGGGCACCTTTCCCCCGGGTAAACAAAAAGTGCGTTCACTTCCCATGACCGGCCTCGTCTGTAATCGAGTAGATACTAACTATCTGTACACGCCCCGTCAATGCTTGTCTAAGTTCATTTTTCTTCATCATCTTCTTAGTGTTGAGCGATCGAGGAATGTGTATTATTGATGAATAGCCTTATTATACATGCGGTATCAACGATTAGGATCCTAAATAACATATCTAGGGATCCTGTCACAGGTCCGACCGATATATAAAGGCCTTACATAGAAGCCGATTTCCGGGGTAATAGTCGAATTCTGAAAGTCCTTAGGTAGTCCGTAGCCAGTGCCGCATCTACTCACAAATTGTGGACTAAATGATCCTCTTGACTACCCATCCCCAGGCGGCCTTCGGTGTGAGCTGAATCCGACTCATCTGCCCGCCCGCCATTGCCCATTTTCTCTTACTATTTGCAGGCGTATTATTTGACTTGATTCCCCCCATTGGGAACCAGGTCGGTGGCCTCTGTCGATGTCGTGACCAGATTCTATTTTCTCGTTACCTTACCAAGTCGGGCGCGTAGCTCAATCGTCGCCTTGCTGTGCAAAAGGGTTCTCTATCTCCTCGCTCCCGTCGACTGGGCTGATGACTACTAATAATGTGCCACGAACCACTACAAGACCAAGAGACCTCGTTGCTTCCTTGCCTTCGTCATCTGATGTCAGGCCGTTAGTTATCAAATCCTCTCCCAATAATGGCTGGACAGGTAATTAATGATGACCTACCTCGCATAACCTCTTGTACCTCATCCAACACCAGATTCATAAGCGCATCATATCCTTTTAACGTGCCGGTGACTATTCCCCCATCGCTCGTTAGTCACTACTGCCAATAACCCTGTTTTACGCATGTGGCCAGTCGGCTGGGTGGCAGAATACGCGCCGGCGTGGATAGGGTAAACTGTACCTTCGCGCCCCCCATTAAATTTGACGGTGACCTTTTTGTCCATATATTTGCTGAGGTCGAGGATATTCTCCTTCTTGGGCCGTTCCCGCTCCTGAGGAGCGCCGGCACCACCCGCATCGCCTCCATGCCCGCCTCTTCCCCCGCGTCCCCCCCGTCCTCCGCGGTAGTGGCCACCGCCACCTCGGCCGCCGCCGCGGTGATGCCCACGGTCGGACATAGTCTGTGGTGTAGCGAGTGGGCGAGTGACGTTTGGTGATTCCCTGGTCTCCTGGCGATCGGGCGATCGGGCGATCTGGGGATAGAACGGCAAGCTCGGGCCGAGAACTGTGGTGGTAATTGGTCCGTGGAGGTTGAGAACTCGGCGTTTACAGATAAGACGGCGGTCTAGACTAGTCGGTAGGTGACAGATCGGGAGAGCAGGGGTATGAAGGCTGCCGATGCGGTGGCCAAGCTCCCAGATAGTCAGAGGGGGTATCGTTGTAATGATCTGACGTGGATCGGGGCGTCGACCTAATGTGACAGCTATCGACAGCGCCAGACAAGCACGATATTTAGTCTCGAGTGACGAGGGTGCGAAATACTTCCCAAAGCTCTACTAGTATACGTAGGTAGTTTGGGGAGCGGAGGGGCGGAAGGCTGAAGGGCTTCAGCGAAAGTAAGTTGGTGGGTTAATTTTTGCGTTGTCTCTTGGGGCTGACTGGTTGTGATGGTTGTGATAGGTTAGAGGGGTCAAGGAGGGGCATCAGTAAGAGCTACCTGTAGATACCTACATGTACCTAATGTAGGTAGGTACCATATTCTACCTAGGTACAGTGCTGGTAGGGGGTAGGGTAGGTACACCTACTGCGGTTTCTGTATAGTGGGGTGGGGTGGTTATTTTTGCCTTAGGTAAGTAAGTAAGCCTCGCAGGTTCGTGAGAATTGACCGCCTACCCCAGCCACCACATCAACATTTCCAGAATTCTCGGGTATCACTTGGTGGATAGTATGGGTACGATGAGATTAACACGTCGTTCTCACCTACTAGCGTCTGCAACCTTGCCTGCTGGCGGTTGTGTAGTGTATGTGTATGTGTATGTAGGTACACTTTGTATGTGTGATACTCAGGGTTTCCCCTGTAACATTGTAACATTACCTCTAGCCTCTAGGTAATCATAAGTGTCTACCTAGGTAGGTCTAGGTGTAGTAGACTCGTATAGTTAGGTAGGTAGGTACCTACATTAGTTACGGCATTGTAGATGATGTGACCACGGTACCTAATGCCAATAACGTCGTCGTTCGTCCTCTTCTTAAGCAGCGCTAGCCCCTGCAAAGTACATAAATATGTCACTGTCAAGTCTGTCAAATCTCATTCGTTCCTAAAAATCCTACGGCATCGCCATGCATATTTTGGCCCGAGGCCTACAGCTGATACAAGCCGATGCTGGTTCGATTCTGAGGGCTACATAGCGGCAAACGATCAGCACTTGCAGAACCGGCTGAGATGACGAAAATAATATAATAATATTGGAGACGAGTCGGGGTCTCCTCAAACCCTGTTTTCTTCCCTCTCGGACAAACTGTCCGGCAACAAGACTTCCTACTAAGTAGGTAGGATGGACAGAAGATGGGTAGGAGGAGTCCCGGGCAGCCTCCGGAGAAGACGACATCAGCGATATTGGGGTTATTGGCGTGGCATCCAGTTGGTCGAACGGGTCTGGCAACTGTCATGGATGCAGCACCACGATGCAGGCCGTCGATCATTACCTACTTGGATGGCTGAAGCAGAGGATTGCAGAACCACCCCCCTCAAAAACTCTCAACAATCTTGTTTTGGCTGCTACTCTGGCCCTTCTGTCTACTGCTAGTATGTAAGTTCGATGGCGACGATCTCTGCCTAGTTCCAAGGATTGCAGTAGGTCAGCTCAGTCTGGCCCATGGCTCTGCCCCTAGATTGCGGTATATCAACATTAGCTCCGGCGAATAGTCGATGTGGATCGAGGCGCAACTCGGGCAGCCATGCTCGACACAGCGCAGCGGCCACAACGTTATAGATTGATTTGCCGTTACACAGCCTCTGTAGCGTCGTTCATTATGTTGGTCGGCGAAGAGCTGGACGGGGAGTATCGAGGAATGAGATGGGGGTGCAGCAGCTCTACATGCCTAAAGTGGAAGCGTATGTTGTACAACTACGGTAGTATATCGAAGAGGTACTATATATGTATGTATTCTAAATTGTAGCAACAATAGACGGCTCCGTTTCCAATTTCCATGCGGGCTCTCCTGGTCAGGGCTTGGTGTGTACTCCGTACTCACAATATGTACGCTGCTGCACATGCAGGAGTTGTAACACCAAGAGCTGCGAATCAGAAGCATCACTCGATAATGTAACGTGTTTGATGATCTTTTGTTCTCATTTCTTTTGGAATGTTGTCGCCCACGGTGTAGGCGTTATTCCAGGTGTCCTATTATCACGTACAAAAAGTAGGAGATGGAGCGTTTTCGTGGGGTTGGAGGGTTGGAGGGCTGGAGGTAGGTAAGTACTAGTAGTAGCAAACACCTACCTGGTACCAGGTAGGCATGCCGGAGGTGGAGGTGGGTTGGTCAGCCCGAAGGGGTCGAAGATCTCTACAGTTGTAGTTGTCATTGTCAATTGTCATTGTAATAATGGTCATCGCGGTGGTCATCGCAATGGTCATCGTACCGAGTGTGTGTGCGAATGAGTGAGACTGAGAGGTGTATCTAGATAAGTCTAGAATAGTACACATGGAGTGTAGTGTATATAGTATTGTATAGTATAGTAGGTATGGAAAGTTACCCATCTCTATCAAATAAGGGACTCTTCCATGTGGAGTTTGACAACCCACATAACCGGCCTCGATTCCGTCTCGCTCAATCTTCCCTTCCAACCTCCTCCTGTCCCGTTAGTCTTGGGTAGTCTCATCGCTCTAACCAACAATATCCACATTTTGAAAGGAGAATCCTTCGTACCTCTTTTCGCTTCTGCTTCTGCTGCTCGATACTAGTACTACTACTACTACTACTACTACTACTACTACTACTACTACTACTACTACTACTACTACTGCTAGCCTCACTCTGGGGAGTGCACCACCGTCCCGGTCTGATTCTAATTGTGAATAATTATCTATCATCTTCTCGTCCCCTTTTGTCGAGTCTAGTGTACAGTCCAGGGTATCTTGTAGATGGTCTGGTCCCTGTGTCCAATCCCCCGTCTTTTTATATTTTTTGTCTTTTCGTCCTCGTCTTTCTAAACCAAAGGTCCCGAAACCAAAGGCGCACCCCCACACCCGAATCTCTACCAAAGCTGGCAAGCTAGATACTAGAGCTCCAAAGGCCAAAAAAGCCAAAAGCCAAAGGCTCCAAAGCTCCAAATCTCCAAAAAAAAAAAAAAAAAAGAGCCCCCACATTCACATTCGCGCGTCGTATCCAAGGCCGATTCCCATTCCTAGTATCCCAAACCCGGGATCGACGACAGCTGGCAGCACCTCCTACACCACACGTGTATCTAGAAATCCCCCCCCCCCCCCCCCCCCCCCCAAGACCTAGGACTCTAATACCTACCTACGGACTGCCTAGGCATACCTACTTCTGGGACCTTGATACAGGGCCCTAGTTTAAGATCAAAGGCATCTGTCTCGGTCGGGCCCAGTTCTCGCATGGACCGTGCTCCCTGATCACTTCTTGCCAATCCAGGCTACCCAAGCCTATCCGTCAATGTACAGATAGCTATTCGACTACCTATCGTTATTCTTCTTCACTTGCCTACCTAAGTAGTTCGCTGCTTCAACTGCTCCGCCCGGATTGGTTCGATTGGTTCGATTGGTATCCTCTCACGGGCCCTGCCTCTCATATGCGGCAGCTACCGTAGCTCCCTACATATAACCGCCTGTCCTGTAGGCCGTGTCAGGCCTGAGCAACTTTCCGGCATCTTGCAGATTCGGTGCTTTTCAGGTGCCATGTCGCTGCCGTGGCCACCCAGAATCTCGGGTCACCAATAGCACTGCAGCATTCTGGCGCACCCGCGGCTTTCTCTGCTCCTTTTCTCCTGTGCACAGCTATCCCTACCTACTCTAGGTAGTTATTCGTATAAGCCCATATGCACATTGGCACATCCACATCCACGGATTACACCCAAGGCTACATATTCATAGGCCGCTATAGGTCCTTCGTCTACCTAGGTATAGGTATTTCTCTAGTACCCGTCTACCTACACATCCCCTTATACTATACATGTCCACTGTGTCTGTCCATTATCGGACGCCAGCGCCCCCCCGTCCCCGGGAACCAGAACCCTGGTACCTTTCTCCGTTTCTCTACGGCACTGCCTAGGCCTGTTACGACTCATTAATGTCCTCGCTTCATCATTCCGCAGCGAGTTGGGTAGGATATTCGGGTGTGTCAGGGTTGTTAAACGTAGACTCGCATCAGGCGTCTTTGCTGTAACGTCTGCGTGTTCCTCGCTGTGGAACAGGGGATTATTATGGCGCACAGTCTTGACGCCGACCAACATAAACGAAAACGCGATATTGCCGATGATAACGGCAGCCAGGTACATGACCGTATCCCTCAACCACCGCCTCCCCAGTCGGGTAAGTCATGTTCTCCCCCTTTGCCCATCTCCTGCCAGTAGGGACGGCAGATGACCCACAAACTAGTGCTGCACTTCTGCTATTATATAATTGAAAAACGGGTTCCGTTCTCCCATCTACCGCTGGTCTCTTATTCTCCTGTATGCCATGTTTTGATCCATGCTTCTACAGCCTTCTTTGCCGTGCCTCCTCGATCTAAGAAGATGGACACTAGCCCCTGTCCGCATAGACTCATACAAATAGAACCAAATACTAACTAATATGGAAGGCAATCCCGTTCCCATAAACTACCTCTCGAAATCGCTGGTGGTGAAGCTCAAGCTCATCCAGGGCGATAGTGACGCCTTCTCTGATGTCTTAGGTCTTATTAATGAATATGAAGGCAAGTCAGCTTCCTTCGGAACGAACATGTCTTTTTGGATAAAAGCCGTAAGTATAAACTAACTCAGAGATTAGGTGTACTAAACAGACACGAAAGCCTCGCCTTTAATTTGGGCGCAAAACTCACTGGCTCCCGCCTTCTCAAGGCAATGGAGGGCGCATTCGAGGGCTCCATCACGACAACTCCTCCCCAGAATCAGTTTACCCCTGACCCTGTAACCTGGCTTGATATCGTCGACTTCGCTAAGTCACATCCACAAGAGTTCCAACTGTCATCTACGTCAACTGGCCTACGATATTGCCAATTCCCCCTGAAAGGCGTTCAAGTCGAAATTGGCGAGGATGACTGGAGGTTAATCGTCTCCGGTGCTCTAGATAGGTTCAAACTCGTACCACCACAACCGCTAGAGGAAGACGAGACTGCTGAGCTTGCTACGGTAGAGATCATCGAGCAACGCCTTCAGGTACTCATCAAGAAGGCGGACGAAGTCGCCCGGAGAGCCCGCCAGCTCAACTATCATCTAAGCGGTAGAAAAGCCTCGATTCATTCACGACACCCGTCACAACCGGGCTCAACATCCGGATTCCAAACCATTAACACTACCCGGCAGGCTGGTGCCAATCCAGGCTATGACTTACACTCGGATCTTCTACAGCAGTTCATGGCCCCGGCGGCACAGCCTCCTAATCACCGGGTACCATCCGCCAACTCCCTTCCGCCCACCCCGAATCCCATGAGCACCGCGTCTTCTACACCGAGGACTTCTGTACAGCAACATAATTTCATGAACAGCAACCGTCCATCGCCTGGCTACGTTTCGGAGTCTACCGTGAGAGACAGCGAAGAGGAAAACCGCATACTAGTAACGTCAAGGATTGAGAAGATGGCCCGTGGGGATGTGATTAGGCCTCCCTGCGATCGCTGTCGGAGGCTAAAAACACAATGTATCAAGCACCTTACCGCTTGCCAAGGTTGTACCAAGAAGCACACTAAATGCACGTGGAAAAAGCTCACAGAGGAAGAGATCACACTATTGAAAGGGGAGATGAGTGGAGAAGGCGACGAAGACGAAGAGGAGGTAAGGGACGTGCCCTGGAAGAACAGCTTTGCCTCACCACCTCAGCCTTCAGGTATCGGTGATCTTGTGGCCGGGGTAGAGCGGGTTGGTGACTGCACCGGTAATCAGTCGGGGTCGAGGCTTGTTATCGGCCGGCAAACAGATGAGGTATGGCGGAAAGGGCCTAACAATTCGTCTCTCAATAGAGACGACTCCATGGACATTGACTCGAATTCGCGCCAGCGATATACTACAGAGGATGCGGCGAACTACCCGGCCATGCAGGGCGCGTGGCTTGATTCTAGGATCAGACAAGTCGCTTCAGCAGCATCTGCCCACGCAGACGCAGTAGTACGTGAAAGCCAACACCGCCAATAATGATTATAGCTGTACCATATATAAGAGAACGGGCTAGAGCTCATGTACATATCATTTTGAGAAAGAAGCGCTTGGCACTCCGTGTCTAGTCCAGATTGTCGTTTGGAGGTAAATATGCCACGAACTCTCGGCGACGATAGGTACTAGTACAGCTTGCGGTCCTCTCAGCTGGAAGGCGCTAAACGAGTCTGATCGTCAATGCAGCACTGGTGGGGTGCGGAGGGTCTTCCGTCACGATACTTCGCCTATACTAGGTACGTAGTACACTACGTGCTGAACGGGATACATGTGGCCTTCCTCATTGGGATCGTACTATGTAAGTAGGGCATGAGCCCCCACAACCAACGTCGCTCAGAATGAAGATCTTATCATGACCAGTTTACTCTTGGATCCTTGCACAATTTTCACAGATTGTTCACTGGGTGGTATACCAACTCCAACAGCAACGGCGTCACAATCGATGATTTCTGCGCTCGCAAGACTACGATGGCGAACCGCTCCCTCTTCCAAGTCACATTAGTCGTAGACGACTACGACCGCGCCAAGGCGTACTACTGCGGGGTGCTGGGCTTTGACTGTGTGGAAGACATACCGCAGGGCGAAGACAAGCGCTGGGTCGTGCTCAAGCCAGGCGAGGACGGCGCCGCGATTGTGCTGGCGAAGGCCACGACAGACACGCAGAAAAGTACGATTGGGAAGCAGACGGGGGGAAGGGTCGGATTCTTCCTGGCCACGGATGACTTCTTGCGCGACCACAAGAGTTTCCTAGAAAAGGGGGTCAAGTTTCTCGAGCAGCCTAGAACCATGCCTTATGGAACTGTCGCAGTGTTCGAGGATCTGTACGGAAACACGTGGGATTTCATTGAGCCTGCGAAGGGCAGCTGATATCGACGGAGCGGCGGGGGGGATAAAACAAATAGTTGACTGAATTGGCCATTGCAATATGTACTCAGGAAGCGCTGGGGAGGTTAATAAGCTGGTCGAAGGCGATCAAACAAATAAATTAATCACGCGTATTGTATGTTCCCAAGGTTGTTATCATAGAACCAACAATCGTGTCCTCCTCATATCTATGACTATATTATATATGTATCTATGTATGCATATATATATGGGGAGAGAGACAGAGAGACAGACACAACAACTTGCCACCGTCTAAGCCACAGCCCTATTCGTATAAATACCTAGGTAGGTACCCTATAGGTGCAATAGGTGGGTTAAGGCAGCCTATGACAGAACCTTACCTAAGGTATGGGTCCCATTTAAATATTCCGACCCACCCTTCTGTCACCCCTCCCCAAAAAGGACGCGTCAAAAAAAGCGATAAGCAATCATTGGCGCCAGAGCCCCCATCGATAGGCCCTCTGGCCCTATTGATAGACAGATTAGATGAAAAAAAGTTCATGCTTGTACATTATCTATATCTTTCAACTGTAGCTCTGCGGCTCTCCGGCTCTCCGCCCACGGCTTTCACGTTTACCCAATAGCTGCACACCCTCACCGTTTTGTGTCTCAGTTCACAGTTTTTACTTGAGCTTCCGACCTCTAAAATATTATTAAAGACCAACTGAGACAGATAAACGAGGATCCGAACGGCAGAGTCGCCAGACTACCTAGGTAGTCTACAGTTTGCTAGGTTGGTTATATCGAGCATCTACCTAGGTAGTCTCCGTTTTGCATTTGCACACCGC
This sequence comes from Xylaria grammica, assembly GCA_004353285.2. NCBI lineage: Eukaryota > Fungi > Ascomycota > Sordariomycetes > Xylariales > Xylariaceae > Xylaria > Xylaria grammica. Next base: position 2,222,839 of record NGZP02000002.1, on the reverse strand, counting down.
CGACGGGCTAGCCACTGTCGCTTGCGCCGGGCACTTCTACGACGCACATGATGGCTAGCACTACAAAAGTACAGCGTGAGGGCGCTGCCTACGTAGCAGCCCAATCGCCATTACCGCAATCCAGGGAGCTTGGCGAAGCAACTCCAACGCCCACAACCCAAATCGCACCCTTCGCCAAGTCATGGCCTTATTTTTTCGCTGGAGCGTACGTACGGTACTCATCGGGCTTGAAGTACTGGATTGGAACAGTAGGACCAGAACAATACTTCGGTCATGTTTTGTATCTTTTTCCATGTGCGTGTCGCGCTAACTTGGAACTTGCGAAACAGAACTGGTGGTATGACGGCCTCTATTCTGACGGCACCCCTCGATGTACTCAAGACCCGACTGCAATCCGATTTCTACCAGGCACAACTCCGCAATGCCCGGGTCGCTGCTAGCCAGGCCCATCTTAGCCCCTTGCGATTAGCGTCCTATCACCTAGCCGAGACGATCCATATCCTGCGCGACGTATACAGGATAGAAGGCTGGCGTGCGCTGTTCAAGGGACTAGGGCCCAACCTCGTTGGAGTGATACCAGCCAGGAGCATCAACTTCTACGTCTACCCCATGGGCAAGCGTACCTACTCGGAATGGACAGGATTGGGGCCAACGAACCCAATTATACACCTCGCGAGCGCCATCACAGCTGGAATCGCCACTGGCACGGCGACAAACCCCATATGGTTAGTCAAGACACGGCTGCAGCTTGATAAGAATAACGCGGAGCGTAAAGGCGATGTGAGTGCGCGGCGGTACCGGAATAGCTGGGACTGCATCAAACAGGTTATGCGGAATGAGGGACCCAGGGGCTTCTTCAAGGGTCTCAGCGCCAGCTACCTAGGTGTCACCGAGACTACGGCACAGTGGGTTATGTACGAGGAATTGAAGAGGCGGTTACGGCTACGCGAAGAGCATATCATCGCTAGCGGTCGCGAGAAGACTTGGTGGGACCACACAGTCAACTGGACGGGCAATGCGATGGGTGCGGGAGCTGCCAAAGGTCTGGCGGCTATACTAACGTACCCGCATGAGGTGAGCCACATACATTCATGCAACTACTTGGATAACATTGTTTGCGTATGAGTTCTAAACGAGTTGGTATTTTCTAGGTCGCAAGAACAAGACTAAGGCAAGCGCCTATGGCGGATGGCCACCCGAAATACACGGGCCTCGTACAGTGCTTCAAACTTGTGTGGAAAGAAGAGGGCTTTATCGGCCTGTATGGTGGCTTGACACCCCATCTTATGCGCACCATTCCTTCGGCCGTTATCATGTTCGGTATGTACGAGGGCATCCTCTCGTTACTCGGAGCGAAGAGCTGAGCTTGCCCTCATCTCAACCCGACACTGTCCACGTATGTCAGTCTATGGCATGACATGGATCTGCGTGCGCCGTGCGTCCTCGTACCAGCGCACGACTACTTTGTACTAATTACCATACAACTCGCAACTCGTTCGATATGACTTGGACGCGCTGGCTCTTGCCGTTTTCGCGCCTAGATGGGACGGCCCACGCCGACCGTCGCAAAAGTACACTCTCCGACCCTGAAATCTAATTGGCTCGATCACGAAGCGAATTATTGTACCAATACCACCACCATAAACCACTGTTTCAGTCCAGGGAATAGCACCAGGAGGTCGAATTGTATATTATAGACATAACTGGAGAAACCACCACGTTATTTTGCGAATCAATCCATCTCCACCGAACAAGATGATCTAGTATAGGTAGGACTGGGATAGCGGTGCAGGGCGCAATTACACAGCGCAAAAGGGGGGTTCGACTCGGGGAACTGCATTGGGGTAGGATACATAGACAACACAACGGGCCCGAACCGAGTGAACATCTGCAAACCGCCCCTTGGTTCATTTACAGGTGGATGCATCATGGGGGTATATCTGCATATACATGTTGTGATATAGACACGACGAAATCCAAACAGGTAGGATCGTCATCTCGGATCGCGAACAGGCCATCACGGGGGTGACCTGGGGGATCTAGCTAGGTATCTTATAATACAACCAAAACAAAACAAAAACAGAAACAAAACATCACACCTACGCCTGAAGCATCTACAAGGTCCATAACGATTGACACTGACACGACATCCCCATCAGCTTACTTGTATGGCCAATCAGCCCCTCTAGACCAGGTTAAGTAAGGGAGGTTTTCAGTTCAATGCAAGGCCCGCGAGCTGATTCAAACGAACAGCAGTATGTCTCAAGGCAGGGGTGGGAACGAACCACTATTTCAGTAAAAAAAAAAAAAGAGTAAGTGATAAATTTCTGGTATCAAATGCCATATTCTCATCACTCCCCCCATCCATTCATCACCATCAAAGCTCGCCAGCTGCAACTATGCTACTTTCATCGTCCATCGTTTCAATCGAGTCCCGCAAGCCCGACGTGGATATATCCTCCTCCTCCTCCCTCTCCGTCTGCTTTTTTTGCTACAACACGCGTCTCTACGCGCGCTCTCTCATAATGAATTCAAACATGTTACTTCCAAGGCCATATATCGCTTTCCCCAGAATTTGCAGACAAGAAAAAAATAGAATAAAAAAGTTCGGTATGCATGCGAACCGAGGCGCCATGCAGGCCATGTCCGCTGCCCTTTGACCTATATCTCCCACTTATAATTTTTTGGGGCCGCCTTTACATTCTTTCCGTTCATGCCTGGGTCCTCGTCTCGTCTTCCGCCACCCAGCTAATCGTGGAAATGGTGATGCCACTGCGGTTCGCCTTTTTCAAACTAAAGACGGACGCTTCTAGATGCACATGTAGTTGTGCCTCGAGATGGCGCGCGGGGAGGTGCCGCTTCCGGAGCTTACGCGGTGTACGGCCCGGTGACGAGGTCCACGAGTCAAATAGACGCAGTCACCACGCGTTGCGGTCCCAGTTAGGATCTATTAATTATGTTAACATATTTCCCATGGCTTTCAACCCAGCCTCAGTACCGCACGCATGCACGCGCATGGACTTAGATTGTCGCTGTGGAATAGAGATTGGCAGTCCATCCCCGCACAGTTTGAGACGGGGGGGCCAGAATTCCTCAAGTGCAACGAAGACAAGAACGCATGCGCGCGCATAAGTGCCACGGGCCACATAGGGGAGCAAGCCCAGCGGGGGGAGGACTCACCCTGTACGAAAGCGGCGAGCACTTTACTACCGGTCTGCAAGAGCGGGTGGCCGACGACGATCTTGAGGAATTTCTCGAGGCCGGCACGCCGGCCCTCGATGACGTCGTCGGAGAAGCGGTTCGTGAAGACCTTGCCCGGGAGAGGCGGGATGGTGACGCGCGCGCTCTCGCGCTCGAGGATGTCCCGGAAATACTCAAAGTCGCTATACCGCCGGCGCACGCTGCTCTGGCGCAGCTTGAAGGCGGGGATGTTGGTCCGGCAGACGATCTCGTAGTCGGTGTACATATTCCGCGACGTGCCGTGCGTGCGTGGGTTGCGGACCTGCGCGCAAGATCATGTTAGTCCGCCCTGCGCGTTTTAGAGACAAAAGGCGTGGGCTCGTGGCCGAGAGCACGGGGTTTCTGGGGGGTGGGGGAGAGGTTCGGGATGGCATGAAGCAAAATAGGCGCAGGGGTGCGACATGGCTTGGGGGTTATGGCGCCTGTGATGCCTGCGAGACGGGAGGCGATCTTCAGGAGGCGGGGGGAGATCATGACGTTTATTCGCGACATGACGTACGCACCTCGATCTCGAGGAAGTTCTCCGGCGGCCCGTAGATTTCGTCGAAGGACTGGTGTCGCGTGTCAGGCATGGACTGCATTATGGGACGGGCCATGCTGGCCATGCCGCGAATACCGCCGGCGGCGGTGTTCTGGGTCGGCGACTTGGGCGGGACGCCGCCGGCGGGTTCTTGGTCGGACGCCGTTTTGACGGTTGTTTTGGGGTAGAGACCCCAACTCTCTCAATGTTCCTGTTTCGGGGCCTGGAAATGCTGCAGCAGCAGGCGGTCAATTGATTGATTGTATGCTTCACTCGTGTGGCTTGCGATCTGTCGTTCTACTCGTGAGGTTGGCGTATGCGTATGTGGAGTATATAGCTCAGGTACCTAGGTACCTGGGTAGGCAGACCTGGGCCGAAGTTGAGGCTATCGTGGCTTGGTGGGGGGATTCGAGATGTCGCACGGGCAGTGGTAGCGGTGGTGGTGGTGGTGACAAAGGTCGCATGCAAAGCAAAGCAAAGCAAAGATGGAGTTGGTGATAGAGAGGGGAAAACAAGGTGGTACCTCCGCATCATGGCGTAAACCGTTGTACCCAAGCACGTATCCTACCTACCTAAAGGTACCTACCTCTCTCTTATACACAACTAGGTACCTACCTAGGTACATATGTAGCTCTCTAAGCCTTAGTCTATACTACCTAGTATGTAGGCACCCTCTATGTAGGTAGGTAAGGTAGGTAGGTAGTGTAAGCACTGTAAGCACTGTGAGCACTGTGGGTATTGTAAGTAACATCACCTCGCCTCGGTAAGTATTCAAGTCCAGTCTAGGAAAGTGGGCTGCTCATGACAGCCAATGACATACCCGGAGATCCTCGAAACGGCAACATCCAATCATGGACTATAGGTATTTCCTATAGGTATTTCCTCCCGTGAGTAGCGGATACGGGAGCGCGGAACATCGATTCAGCCTTCATCCCATCACTTCAGGTTATTCCCGTATGGCTTTTCACAAGATTACAATTATCCATCCTGGACTAGACTGTCTAAGACTACCCACGTCTAGTATAAATGGGAAATCCAGAGGCAAACTTGCCAACTGTCTCTGCTATGAGAAACATACAGGCCCATCCAGTCAAGATACCTCCACCCGGATGTATCCATTGAACCAGTGACTCCCGTCCAGTGTCTATCCGTATATTTACCTGTTCCATCTCTATTCCATCCGTCCCTTCAATTCCGGGTGTGATCAGCAAAAGTCCGGAGGTGCAGTTCTTTTCTACCCTGCCAAGTCAAGGCGCCGTTCACGTGTCTACTCCACAGTCTCGATCCCGCGATCCCGCGCGAGCAAAGCCAAGTCGAAAAGCAAAAATTCCCTTCTATAGTGTTTGAATGAAATCCGAAAAGGAAATGATGTGAGATCATCAACAGCAGCCAAAAGCGGCACGAGCCTATCTCGAGTCGTCTAGCATGCTCGATAGGCGAGACGAGCGGGACCGTTCGTGGAGGCCGAATTGATATGAAAGCTTCCATATGTGTATGAGGGGGGGATGTTACCGCCCTGGATCGCGCGAGTGATGATGCGTTCGATGGCTTGCCACTCGAGCCGACTGCACTCCGCAAGTGACATGTTATCCCAGGCCCGACCAGTAGGGAAATTGACCTCAGCCCAGAAGAAACCCCAATAGCCATCGAGATGCTCCATCATACCCTGGAGAGGCATTCTCTGATGTATATCCAAGCTTTGGACAACTCGAGTCGTCTCAGTCCTGATAACAGCAATATACCACTGCAGGAGTTGAAATGTTAGTTACTAGGACAACTCTCGAGGTACGGACGGGGGATGGCTTAATTACGCCGGATAGCCAGAACCTACCTCAAGAACGTCAATGGGCATGCCGGCCTTTGGGGCCAGAGTCCACTGATGACGCCACGACTCCGGGAACCTAGGCTGGTTAAACTCGCGGCACTTTTCGTCTGAAAGGCCAGCGACGGTAGCGATGTTATGTTTCTGTACGACAGAGAATCCGGAGCAAAGCATCGCCGAAGTGACCAGACGGTCGAGAAGTTGCGGAGTAAGGCGCTTAGCCCCGGTATTATCCTCCGGGTCACGGTGGTTAACCCTGTTTGATAGGGTTTCAATCATTTTCATGCAAGATTCATAGACGGAATGGCGCTGCTTGATCGTGATATACTCGGCCATATACCAGGGGATTTTACGGAGAGTGCTAATCATGCACTCGTAGGGCCGCTCAGGGCAAATTCTGCCGTACGCAGCCTAGATCTCAATGTTAGCACCGCATTGAATTCTCACGATATAACCTACCCGCTGGCCATTCTCAACATGCTTGCTAAGCATAACCATCTCCTCCTCCGTGAAGAACCCCCGAAAGTTCTCCCACGGGTACCCAGAACCCCTTACTATATGCGGATGAGTGCCCATCCAGGTCACGCCATATCTAGAGCTAGGGAATAAAGTGGTCATCAGCGTGGTCTGCGAAGACAGCTCTACATCGACGACACGATTGCCGATCCGTCCGATGCGGCCATTCTCTGAGCCTTTCTTAAATCTCTCAACCATTTCGACTGCTGCGTTAAGGCTGGAGAGCTCGCAGTATGCGTCCTGAGTCTTACTAGTAACACGATCCATGATAATGTGAATAGGCTCATGGCGGTCGTTGAGAACCTTCGAGGTTTTACCCAAGAGAGCAATGATCTCACCACGCGTGGTCTCGTACGGGATCTATTCTTATGGCGTCAGCTACGATTGATATAGACCTTCGATATACGAAAAAGAGATGAAAAAGGACAGCAAGCAGAGTCGTTGAAGGGTTGGAGAGGGGCGTGGTTGTTTGTAGCGTGAGAACTTACGTTTTTGATAATAATTACTCCATTCTCCTCGGGTGGGAAGGCATATCTATAAGTCTCGGTAAATGGAAGAAACCTCGGATCAAGGAGATCTTGAAGACTAGGTTTCCCATTTTCGGTAAGGGTCTGTAGCATCTCAGAACGACGAGCCATAGTCACCGCAGCGGGCACCTGGAAGTTCATAGGGCCGATTTTGGGTTGATTCTCGTTAGGCTCACGGTCGACATGAACTAACGCTGTGGAAGTGTGGTTAGGCTGCCCGCCAGGGCAGTAAGGTGGCATGAATCCGCCCGAGGCGCCACCAGGCAGGCCGTACGCGTAGCCATGGGCTAGGGAGGGTGAATTATCCTGCGTCTTGGATGTTTGGTAAGATACTCCGTTTGCAGACATATTAGGTGTTCCGTTGCCCGCGCCTTGATACAGAACCGGCGGGTACCCGTGGATAACAGGAGCGTGTGGCTTGTCTTGTTCCTGATAGACGAAGCCGTTTTGGTGTCCGTTACTATACGGCATTGGACTCTCTCGGACCTGTCCCCGAGGTGACTGGTAATTAATAGCATAGGCAGTAGGAGGGTGCGGCTGATTGTACGTGTAACCAAGATGGTCATGGGCATAACCTTGTATCTGGCCCTGTTCGTTGACTATGTTGCCGTTGGGAAAGTCATGGGCTTGGTGTTGCTGGTGGTTTTCGCCAAGTGGGTTAGGCATAACCTGCATAGTATTCACGGCGATGAGGTTATCATTGGCAAGTCTGCCACTCTGGTGCTGTCTAGAGTGTAAAGCCTGGATGTTCTCCATGGCAGGGGCGCTGCCATTGGCAAATCCCTGTTTCTGATAATTTGTGCTGGGTTTAGTCGGACCTATTTGCATATTGTTATTAAACCCGAGATTCATGTTAGTAGCGGGCGTGAAACTCGGCGCCATTGCATCGTAATGGACGCCACCTGCGTGCTGATCTTCAATAGGATGATGGTTCATAACGGCGGACGGCGGTGGCTTGTTGTTCATTACAGGCAGAGTGTGAGTGCTCTGGTTGACTGTAGATATGGTCTGGGGACAGACCTGAGCGTGCTGGTGATGTACAATATTGTTCATAGGGGATTTGACCTGGCGTGTGAGCTCAGATTTCTTGCGATGCTGGTTGGAACTAACAACGGGTCGTTCCTGAGTGTCGCTAATAGGCTGTGGCTCGACACCATTCATAGTAATCGGAGCAGTTTGTCTCTCTGCCATATCGCTATAGCTCTGGGTTACCGATCCGATAGGGGATGAATGAGCTGTGGAACTACCGTGTCCATGGCGGTCATGATTTTTGTGGTTGGTAGATTGCTCATGGGTCGATGTGGTAGCGGAGCGAGTGCGTTGGTTGTCGAGAAGAAAATTCATAAGGAGCGTAGTTGCGGCCTGTTTATTTGAGTTGTGTTGGTGAACTTATCTTCCCTGGGTTGGCAAGAAAAACACTTTGGTGCGAAGCAAAAAATATTTCGGATGACAATAAGCTTTGGAATAATAAAACATACCGTGATTCCCTCCCCTCTTTCTCCTTCTCTTTCTTTCTCACAAGCAGCGGGCAGCACCTGCTGGGTAGTGGTTGGCTGAGACGTGGAGCTCATTACACCGGTAGATGATTCTGAGGAAATCTCGCTTATGGTTTTTTTGTTCAAGGCTTCTTCAGCTTGCGCACTTGGTCTAAAAACCTTCGCATTGGCGTTTAAGCTGCTAGTTGGCGTAACAGGTACCTCATCCTTATCGTGAGAGATACAAGGGCGAGAAGGGACTTGAGTGCTATCGCCAGTGCTATTGACAGCAGTGAGAGACACTCCGCCCCCGACGGTATCGTCGTGGTCGGATGACCCTGTTTTAATAGGCTGTCTATTCCACCGCTTCGATTGCGCAATAGACATATAGGCTACCATCGAGGGCTTGCCGCCTCGTGGAAACATGTTGCCGAGATAGTTCCTGTAGACGTGCCCAAAGAGGTAAGTTCTAGGTCGAGCAATTTGTTCTGGGAGACTTGATATGACCAACAAGCGCAATAACGGGAAAGGGCGTGGAACATAGGGTGATATAGCCTAAGTCATTGTAAGTTGGTGGCGATGGCGCCAAACATTAATTGCAATATTGTAAAAAGGATGAATTGCCAAGGGGATTATGGATCAGTGATATGTATTGAAGAAGGACAGTGATGCAGTAGCCATGACACCGAGAGAACATGTGGGCATCCCGTGGCAATAGTGGACTTACAGAAAAAGCTAAACGTGCGTCAACGTCCTAAAAGTGTTACGTGAACAAGACTGGAGGCCAGGTATATAGAGGATGATTTATTGTATGCGGATGGTAAGAGCATCAAGGTGAAATGCGGGACGGAGAAACGAATATTTGGGTTTCTGGTGGGAGCAGTCGAAGTGCGGCGGTTGGTAGGGTGGATGTATTTCTCTTGGGAGTAAAAAAAGTGATGAGCATTGAAACTACAAAAATGTGTAAATCGAAGTTAGAAATGACAAGTCAAAGGAAAACCATCTCGATCTATCAGGCTCTGTATGAACTTGCAAGCATGGTTGGTTAAGGTGCAGGTATAGGTGTGGGTGGTGTGTACTGAGTTTGGCAGAACGGCAGAGGGGGGCTTCAGCTGCAGACAAGGTACCTAGGTAGATGTATATGAAGGTGTGGCAAGAAGGTACCTAGGTAGAGAGAGGTAACCTTGAAGGTGCAGAGAATTTATAGTAACAGAATTTCGAATGGGATCGGGTGATAGATAGACTGTGAAGTCATACGCAGGCACCAAATAACATACCTAAACAGGACTATTTCGGGCCAAGGCTGCCCGTAGGCTGTATGAAGGCTGTATGAAGGCTGTATGAAGGCAAGGACACGGAAGAAGGAACTATGATCGTAAAGAGAAGGTAGGAAACCTTGAACTTTGAAGAGAGAGGGAGAAGGGGTTAACGTATTGGGAGACTGATGGTAGCTAGGGCTTTGAAGATGTCGTTGAATGACCTACCTTAGTAAGTACCTCCTAGGCAGGTAGGGATGCTTTATTTGGGAAGGGTACGTACCTATAGCTCTTACTGGCCCAAGTGGACGGATGGTCAAGACTTGATGGCAGTACCTGGGCAACAGCTAATAGCTCGCCTTGAATGTAGAGGTGATTTGAAAGTATCAGCATAACTGAATGCCATGGTATAGACGTGAAGGAAAGCACAGTGTAGCCAACAGCCGGACCTACATATATATGTCCAGGTTCCTTGATCGAGTGCCCTGGATACAATCATTTCCTCTCTACTAAACCCCATGGGCCATTAATACCTTCGTCATCTGCTATTAGATTAGAATAACAACACAATAGTCTCGCTACATTTGCTAATTTTCTTGGTGGCTTCTAGCCACACTAGAGCCACAAGAATTCGTAGGTTCGCCCGGGATGATTCGTTAATCCTATATTGAATGTTTAACTCTGGTGTTTATTCGGGGATACCAGGCACCATTGGCTCGAGCTATAGAAAGTCGATTCTGATTCTACACAGCTTAGCCGCTTAGCCCTGTTCCCTGGGCAGCCACCAAGAGGACAGGCTGTTCTACTGAGATCTACCGTGGGACATAAATGGACTTGCAACTCATTGTCCCAACCATCTTCGTAATTCCAAACCTAACTTATTATCACAATGAGCAATAACGTCAAATGCCGGCATGCCCCCTTCCCGCCGTATGGAACGGGTCACCGATACTTTGGTAATACAAATATTACGTATTACCCACCTAAGTCCTACAATAATAGTACATTTGTTCATCCGTAGCGCATAATAATCATGATCGGTAATTATGAGGGCTTGAGTAGGCTGATGCCATAGGGACGGTCTCCAGAAAGAAGGTGTTGTTCCGAATACCTCACGTCTCTCTTCCATTTGAGAGGCCCAGGGACCAAATTGATGGCCTTCTCTATCAACTTCTAATTACAACACAAGCCTTTACCCTCTCTAAGATGAATATTCCACCAACTCAGCTACCAAATAACTCCTAGCATCATCTTCATGCTACTTTACGCGCTGTCTTCTCGTTCCTCGGACGTTATTAGAGACATAGAAAGGTTTAGCTGCACACCATACACCTCCGGAACAAAGGGACGACTGTGTACTAATATTAGCAGGGCACCCTAGGATAGAGAGTGTTCGTTACATCCCTACACCGAAGGTCCTGACAGTAGCTAATGCTTCTGTTGTCATAGGGTCAAGGATTTTTTGCTAAATATGCTTGGGAGAGGTCTAGGAATTTATGATATTGAGCCTAGTCTATATAATTATCCCTGACGACGACCTGCTAGTGAGCTATGTTTACTATGGAGTAAAACTTCCTGACATCGTTTCTGCAGGTTTTAGCAACCGGAAAACTGACGAAGGTTAGGCATCGCAAGTTTTCGGAAATTAAACTAACTAACTAACTACTTTCTCTATTCGGGTACATGGGCGCCTTCAGTATATTACTCAGCAGCAGCCTCTGTACTGTCAATGACACTATTATCGACCTGTCCTTCAGCTTGCTGTAGGAAAGGGGCAAGGCAGAAGGTTTCGGGACAACCAGCACACGGTAACAGGGTTCTGAGATACGTTTTCATTGTTGGCTCGAACTATCTAGGTACTCATCCCACTTGCAGGATCTATAATACTTTCAAGCTGGCGCCCGAAGGTGTTATCTCAATTAGTTGATGAGAGTAGGATGGCCCGATAATGCACGATGTAGCAGGTATGCTAAACTCGTTGGTAGGTATTTTACTGCCCCATACACAATACCCCGGGCTTGTCATGTTGCGCGATTGGGGAAAGGGTATGATAAACAATAAACCCCAGCTCCCTGCACGTGGCATGTAGGCAGGGTAATAGATGGCCATGTACTATGTACCATCGTTTTCGGCTTATGGCGTCTATTATTGCCGCCCATAACATGTAATTCAGCACCAGTCCCGTTCTAGATCCTACGGCGCTTGGCGTTCCAGTATTTCTTGATGTTCAGCGTGTTGAGCAACGAATATAACACTACTAAAGTAGGGACCAACCGCTGTTCTATAGTACGAAAATATGTCAATGTTTAGAAAGACGAAAGAGCCAAAAGATCTCTCTCTACCTAGGTAGGTGGCATTGAAGGAGGCTAGGGGCGGTGCAGCCGCCCTGGTTCATGCAAAAGTGATTGCCTGGTTGCCTAACCTTCCTCTCCGATCCTCCTCATCTCTCTCGCTCTCTCTCTCGCAGTCACGACTAGTCACGTTAAAAGGGCATAATACGGTGATTCGTACACTCCTAGCCTCGGCGCTCGAGCGCGGCGCTTCCTCGCGCTCTCCGGCAGTCTCTGAAACCGCATAATAGCGTCTTCTTCATACAATGCATCCACTTAATGTGCACACGAGGCAGCTCCAAGAGTTTTTTGCGGGTGACATTCCACCATTTGCGATACTCTCCCATACTTGGGGTGAAGACGAGGTCTTGTACCAAGACCTGCCGGATCCAAAGCACAAAGAAAAGCTAGGCTACACAAAGATCGAAGGGTGCTGCAGGCAGGCCATTCGTGACAAATTCGAGTTTGTGTGGGTTGACACGTGCTGTATTGATAAGAGAAGTAGCGCTGAGTTGTCCGAGGCCGTCAACTCCATGTTCGGATGGTACGGAGAGGCTCAGGTCTGCTACGTCTACCTCGTAGATGTTCCTTCGGGCGACGATCCGTATAAACCATATTCTGCTTTCTCCAGTAGCAGATGGTTTACGCGCGGGTGGACGTTGCAAGAACTAATCGCTCCAGTTGAGCTCAAGTTCTTTGATATGACGTGGGCGAGAATCTTTAGCATAGACAAAGCGTCGCGCCTCAAGTGGGATCCAGACAGCTGCGGAACTTTAATCGAACAAATCACCGGGATCCAAGGGTGGTACAAGTACTCTATACATAATATCAACAGAGAACTGAAGGAAATACCCGTTGCTATGAAGCTTTCATGGGTGTCAGGGCGACATACCACTAGGGTAGAGGATATGGCCTACTGTTTACTCGGCCTGTTAGACGTCAACATGCCCCTTTTATATGGCGAGGGTTACAGAGCATTCTTAAGACTACAAGAAGAGTTCCTTAAGAAATGCTTCGACCCGACTATCGTGCTCTGGGGCTTCGGAATGGACCGTTCAGATATCAAAAACATCGGAGCAAGTTTTCGTCCTAGTTGCCTTGCACCGACGCCGCGGCTGTTCCGCGGGTTCAGGGGCGCTTGCCTTGAAAAGACGAGCTTTCCCTGGAATGGAACATCGCGACTGATCTGGACCGTAACGCCATATGGTCTCCATGTGGAATTACCCGTTCTGCGGATCGATGCCCGAAGCGACATCTACGTATGCGTGACGAACTACGCTGTGACGGAGATAAAGGGCTCCGCTCGTCAACATCCCACTGACGAGGAGGCCGACGGCCGCAGCCATTACGGCAAACGGTTAGTGCTCCCGCTGCAAAGATGCCAGGGTTCAGATCTTTATAGATGGGCCCCTGAATGCGGACCGTTGTTTCTGCGGATGTCAACTAGATGGTTCAAGCCCAACAAACCCGCCTGGAAGACGGTCTATCTTGACATCGATAGTGAATATTATAAACGCGAATATGGCAGAAACAACCTTGGCGGGCCCCCGTTCTGGTACCCAGAACACGGGAGAGCCGTATATGTCGACATCAAGATGCTGTTGGAGAATAGGTTCGCCCTCGACAGTGTGTACCCCCCAACCATGGGCTTAATGGGGAGTTGGGTGTACTACACGAACGAGACATGCTTCAACTTGGTTCTGCAACGAGAGCAACGGCATACGCTTTACGTCCAGGTCACCTGCCCACTATATAATCTGTGGGATAGGAGTGAGCAGAGAGGGTGCAAGGCGCTGGTCTGCCTTTCATCATACGATGAAAGGCGCCCTGCGATTGAAGTCTGGGACGCGGGCAGGAAGGCGTGGAAGAGGAAGTTTTGTGATCCGCCGCGGCTGAATTGGCAAGAAACCGCGACAGTTGACGTCGAACGCCGGGTGGAACACATATCCTTGACGTTCGAGCCACGCCACATGGGATGTGTCATCAAGGCAAAAGTAGAAACACGCGACGATAGTCTTTCCTATGACTCCGGAATTGAATCCGCGGCGGGACGCAGGCAATCACGGAACCCCCAACTCTCATCACAACAAAAAGTAAGTAATTACGGGCGCCGGTTAACTATAGGATTAACGCGCATGGTCCTCCGCTAGATGACTGGCTGGCGACTGACTGGCCATGGTATATAACGGCTAACAGGACGGGAAATTGCACTCGCTGTGCATGTTGCTTGTGGCTGTCTAGTTATACGCAGATGAGAGTTCAATATTAATAATCGTCTTAAGATTTTGATTCAAGGGCTTTCAGGGCGGTTGCGGTTTTCAGACTGCGCATTCATTGCGTTTTCTGCTAGAAATTCGCCAGTACAACCGTAATACCTGTATTTTCCTCACATCTTAAATTAAGACTCTGACCTGCGCACACTTGCTCCTGTTATATTATGGAGTCTGTCTACTTCGGCCTCATCTTTACGCTTATGCTCACAACGACGCGTCATTGACGTCCACCGCTGGACTCTTTCCCATTCTCGACGTAGTTTTGGGTTTCGTCACGCCGTGCCCCCAGCCCGGTACCTAAATTCCAATTAATTCCAAACCCCAATTCCTCGCTGGCCCGCTCGTAAAAGTCATATCACGAATACGTTCGCATAGTTTGCTTTTGAATATAGTAAATGCATAGGTAGCCCTCTCCTCTCCTAAGGAGTTGTAGTGTACTTGCGGCACACTAAAAGCTCCGTCGGCATTATGATAAGCCCTGACAAAGCTTCCCCGACCCCTCGGGATTTCTTCTACATCGGATATGAATCGACATTTCTATCGGCTTCATCGCAGATCTTTGACGGGGAAACGAGTCGGGATGGCTGACACGCCCCTTGTGGAGGTATTGAGGTATCGGTCATGTATAGTAGTGATTTCGGCGAGGATTAGGCGGCAGCTGTCATAGATAATCGGTTCTTCTTGACCGGCTTGGCCTTGTTGGCGACAGCCGTCTTCTTCGCTACATCGCTTTCCTGCGTTTTCTGAGAGAAATCCTTCCACTTCCGCCAGCCGTCAAAGTCGATCAAAGCTTGCATGCAGCCCCATTCTTTGACCTTTCGCTGTAACCAGTCAAAATTGACGGGCTATCCCAATCCGGTCAGCATACTCTCCGTAAAAAGATCTATATTTAAGCGAAATATAATCCGACAAAGACTTACTTTGGTTAGGAAATCATTGCATCCAGCTGCCAAGGCCTCGTGCCGATCGCTCTGTAACGAGCTTGCCGTCAGCGCGACGATAATGACGGGGCTCTTGAACATCTCGGTATTCGCCAGTTTGTCCTCCTCTGCAGGCTCTGGCAGCACCTCGTCCGGCGGGCTGCTAGCTGATGACGAGAATACGCCAATTGAATTGACCTTCTCAATCCTGCGAATTTCACGCGTGGCTTCGAGACCGTTCATGATGGGGAGCTGAATATCCATAAGCACCAAGTGAAAGCCACCCGCGCGCCACTTGTCCACAGCTTCTCTCCCATTAATGGCCGTTTGCCAGCGGACCTTTAATCGCTTGACAAAAGCCTCTAGTAGGCGAAGATTGATCATGTTGTCTTCGACAATGAGTATGTTGATGGGTGGTACAGCGGTATCTAATAGGCCGGACGGCAATGATGGGGTTTCGATCGCCCTCTTCTTTTTCGTCCGGACGGAAGGTCGGGGAGATGAAACGCGTTGAGGAGGAGGCGTAGCCGTCCGTTCGGCGGGGGCAGGAGGAGTAGGGATCGGGGGAGCTGCGGGCGGATGATTGGATTGGTCTGAAGATGCACCTGAATGAGTCCTTGAGCGCACTGGTCTAGGGTACTTGTGCGTACCAGTGGATGCAATCCCAGCTTGGGGAGTATGGGTATTGGCGGCCGTAGAAACGGGCGACGCCGTGTGCATTCTTTGCAGATTGGGGCGGTTGGTAGCTAGCCGCCTGGTACTACCTGGAGAGGGCATCGGTGGGAGCTGGCTTCCGCTTATGATACTCATGGAGGGAGGGAAATGAAGGGTATTGTGTCCAGCTACGAGTGTCGTTGGTATGGCATGGTGGGAATGAGATGCGGGTGGGTAGGGTGGGAAGTAGTCGGTTCCAGACTCGTGTGGTCGGTCGTCAGCGTAGAATCTTGGATTCGGCGAGGCTTTTGGGGTCCTGCGCGAAGGTATGTCAATGAGCAAAGCATCGTCGACGGTCTGGCCGTTAGGGTAGTATGAGTCAATGACTTTGGTCATGGGCTCGTCGGGCTGCAGGGTTCTGCTTGTCTGCTGTTCCCGATTACATATTCGCAGGGTTAGGTCGGGGGCGTCGTATTGTCGGCCTAAAGAGTTGGCATATTTGCGGAGAATCTGCTCACGCACGTCATCAACGAGATCATCTTCGTTTATGGTGATTAGTGTAGCTGATGCCATGGGCCGTTTGACCCAGATCTTTGTTGCGACCATGCCGGGTAAGAGAGGTTGTGGATCGAGGTCGATGGGGTCTAACTCGAGGTCGTTCGTATGGCCATGGAGAAGGGCCCTGACGAGATCGGTTTGATGCGGCGGTAATATGCTCTGTCTTCTCGGTGGCCCAAGGGGACGGGAGAAAGAGGACGGCGACAGTGGAGGTCTGAGCGGGGAGGCTGTAAGTGGTGTCAGGAGAGAGGGACTATGGATATTATCATCGATGGTGCTGACGATATCGTCCCTTGTATACTCGACGTTGATGAAGGTGGTGGTGGAGGCTCGAGGTTCGGGCGAGGTGACTTCGCAATCAGGATCGGTTGCTGGTAACGTGGGGGGAGTTGCGGGATGTTCGTGGATGCTAGGAAGTGCAGTGCCAGGACTGGGACTGGTAGGGCCGGTGATAACGCCGATGGTGCCCGCAGCAGCGCTGTTGGTGGTAGCGTTGGTTACTGTGGTGGTTGTGGTGGTGTTGTTGTTGTTGGCGGAAGAAGCCACCGTAGTGGGAGCCGTTGGCCTCGTCGAAGAGCCGGCGCGGGAGGAGGGTGAATTGAGTGCAAGGCTCTGTAGATCATTGCCTAAGTTGGATGTAGCGTTAAAGTTAGCTGTCGCTGCTGAATCGGGGCCGGCTTGTAGCGATGGTGGAGCGGTTTTGGCGCTTGTCTTAACGCGAGCTTGTGCTGGATCTGGGTCGGGGCCGGGGATTGGACTGTCGGTTCTGTTCGCTAGGAAATCACAATCATCGTCGTCGTCGGCGCGATTGCGGTGGACTGGAGGGCGAACTTGGACTTGGCTCGACTTATTATGCCGTGACTTGTCTACATGAGCAGAGACATTAGCATCAGGAGTAGGCGTAGGCGTATGCGAATCGTCGTTATCAAGGCCGTTCCCGCTTTTGCTGATGGCTCGGTCTTGGCTCAAGCTCAAGCTCAAGCTCAAGCTCCTGCTGCTCTCGCGAACACCATGATCACTACGCTCATCCGAGGCATCGTATCCCGGCTGGGTGTTGGTGCTGGTACTTGAAGTATAATCTCGCCCGAAGCTATTCTTACTGGGTGACGGAGACAACCGCCTGCTGTCTCTCCGGAGGAGCGTGGCTTTAATCCGCTCCTTTAGGTTGCCCATTTCCGGTGCTGTTGTTGGCGCTGCATGCAGCTCATAGCAATTTTGGAGAGCTCCTCTTCACAGTTCATGAGCGTCAAGTTGTCGATCCAACCCCAGAAGATAATTCCTCTTTTTATATTCGGTTATTTCTCTCTTTCTTTCTTGATAGGTGTACCAGGGGTATCCGTGATCCAACAAGGCGATAAGAAATGAGTCGATGCCCCGGCTGAAGACGCAGTTATTTATGTATATGGGTAGGCAGAAGGTAGTAGGTATGGTATAGGTATATAGGTATATATGTATATGTACTGCGGGAGGGCGAACAAGACAGATATTGTACGGAGTAATGAGAGCTATGCGTTCTCAGCAAAGACGGCCATCGAATACCAACAGTAGGGAGGGACATGTGCTTGCACCCATCCATCGAAATGCATCCATCGAAATGCAACCAATACAAATACTGCTGCTGCTAGTATGCGAGTATGCTAGTATGCTAGTATGCTAGGCCGGTAGCACTGCTGCTCTAGCATCTAAGATAGGTACTTGAGATGCAGCATACTGCTACTACCGGGTAGTACCCAGGTAGACTTACCTCTCATAGTTCAAGAATAAGAAAACGAGCTCCTATCTACCTACCCACTAGTAGTTAGGTACAGCATGCTGGATGTGGTGCACAGCATGACCGGGGGGTTGGATGGGGCAAACCTGGGTTACACCCTGTTGGTTGGGTTCTGGTTGGGGCCGCGTTAATCTCTTTGGGGGAGGGAGGGAGCGGGGGATTGCAAGACCAGACGTGCATGGGGAAATCGTGATCAGTAATGCCAATGCGCACACATTTACTATGATCCTGCTGCCGTACTACACTACTATACTGCTACAGTACCTAGTACATACCTTAAGTAGTAGGTAGTGGTAATCAGAGGTAGGTGAGAGGTAGGTAATTCATGAGATGGTTCAGCGTCCAGGCATATATATATGTTGGTCATATACGGTTAGGTATGGAGCTGGAGCTTGGAGCTAGAGTGCCCCATCTGTATAAGAGATGAAGGGATAAATGTAAAAGCTGAAATGAAACAGTGGCCACAATGGTGACACGCGCGCTTGTGTGTACTAGTTAGTATATTTGTTGTGGACAATAACATTTCGCGTCTGCTTCGAGAGAGCGTGGTACGATACAAGCAGGCTGGTGTGAAGATGATAAATACCATCCCTGCTGCTAAGAACTGATGTGCAGAAAGGTTTGGTTGATGTTACAGTGGGAACCGCCACTTGACAGTTTATACATACATACTTAAGTACATACCTAGGTACTTACATACATACCTACCTAGGTAGGTAGGGAGGTACCTAGTGTAGGAGTGTAGTAGTACTCAGTAACTAATGAGGTGGTCATGTAGTATATACCGGAGGAATTGATCGAATATCCACCACGTACTTAGCGGAGGTAGTTAGAAGCGGACAGGGTTTAAACTGAAACTTGATTCCGTGGGCTACCTAAGTCTCAGTGTAGATAGATAGATAGCTCTTCCAAGCTTGGATTATTCCAAGATGCACTTGTCTGAGGGGGGAGGAAATCCGATATCCTTACCTGTGCTGACTTGTGGGGGAGAGGAGGGGAAGGCGGGGCGGTTCTACAGTAGGGGTTTGCTTGGTCCCGGGGCAGTAGGTAGGTACCGGGGGTGGCTAACTAGATCAGAATGCCAGATCATCACCATTATTAGACCCGCTCTGGACCCATATATAGAGCCCCATTATAAGCGAAACGACAAATCATTAATCCGAGAGCCGACCGACACCAATTTTCCTAGCTAGCG
Organism: Xylaria grammica; assembly: GCA_004353285.2. Classification (NCBI taxonomy): domain Eukaryota; kingdom Fungi; phylum Ascomycota; class Sordariomycetes; order Xylariales; family Xylariaceae; genus Xylaria; species Xylaria grammica. Next base: position 2,203,782 of record NGZP02000002.1, on the reverse strand, counting down.
CGCAAGGTTCCAATTGAAATAAATCACAACCTCGACCAAATTTCTAACCATCTTTCTAATTTTTCTAACCCTCGGGGGGTTGAGAGGTGTTGCCATGCCGCCATTAATACCAACGCTGCCGCCCGCCACCTCCTCAATAATAAGGACGAGTGCGGGCACGGCGCGCTGTGTAGCACAGCTGCCGCAGCAGGTCCCTATTGCCGCAAGCTTCTCGACGACGGCGAGCCGGCCAAAATTCAGCAAAGCCCGCCGTCTATTTAGGGCATGGGAACGGATGGAAGGACGTATCTACCGCAGGCCTACGGGGGATGGCCCACAATACCTGGCGCCAAGGGGAGCCGAGTCCGTTGACAGGCCATTTCCACTCAATCCATATTTCAAGAGCACCAAGGTTCTCGATGATAGGGCGCGTGAGATGATATGGGAGAAGATTATGCGTGGTGGCGAGACTATTAAGGCCGTATCTGCTGAGTTCGGCATTGATATTCGCAGGGTCGCCGCCGTTGTGCGGTTAAAGGAGGTCGAAAAGGATTGGATAGCTAAGGTAAGCTGAATTTGCGCCCCCGTTCCTCATGCTCCCACCCTTGGTTCTTATATGATGATTTCAACACACCAATTCGATAAGTCTTGAAGACATCCACATGGTTACAAACTGCTGTTGCGAGCCTCTCTGATATTCATTACCAACATCCATCCCTGTCCCGTTATCAATTCTTGATTTGGCCTTTTTCGACTAATACTTGCTTTCTTCTGAAACAGGATAAACCACTAGCGAAACCCTATGCTAAGGCTGTGTTGTCAATGCTTCCCACACATTTTATCAAACCCAATGTATCTAACCCACCATTCGAGCCCATCAACGAGCTCCACGTACACCCCTACACAATGCAGCAGATCTTTTGGCCGACTTCTGAGTCACGGCACTTCACAAGAGAGGACGCTGCTAAGGCCTTCCACCCCACACTGCTTTCTGCAGATAAGCGAGTGCCGCACCCTGAACTTGTTCAGATGGAGAGAGAAGTCGAGCAAGGACGATTGCTTTGGGATGCGTCCGAGCGGTTCAAACAAAACGTCATGGAATCTGAGCGCAAGGCTGCCGAGAAACAGGTGGCCAAGGCCGCCTATGAGGAGAAGAAGACGACTCGGGTTAATACTGAGCGCTTCGAGTTCCGGTTTAAGCAGTTCAACGCGGAGAATGTCGGCCTGAAGGGCAGATCCCGCAATGCTGTGGGCTGGCGGTATGGTACACCGCACGATGATAGGTCCAAGGGCCACCAAATCAAGATCCCTACTTCAGTACCATGATCTGGTATTTAATAAATGGTACTAGTGGATCTTGGTATTGTATTATCAGTGTATTATGGTGTTCGGAAAAGAATATCTATGGCTGAAGCGTGCTTGCATTGCAGTTTTGGTCTATAAAGTGGACACCTGCATAGACACCCTCATGCAATGTTAGGGCATAAGTAGGTTGGCGGTCGACTAGTCCTTCTATGTATAGATGTCTTGTATCTATCATTGTATCTTGAGCCTGATGCGTATAAAATATGCATAGAAATATATACCCATTGAATTCATCGTCATGTCTTTTCATATCCCGTCACATTGTCTCTTCTCGTTAGAAGAGCTTGGCATGCTCCTGCCACCGGATCACTTCATCTTCGTCGGCTTCGACAATCAAGTTCTTCCTCAGCTGTGTTATGCCTTCGGGGGTGAGGATGCCAAGGTCGAGGATGCATTGCTCGACGGAACCGTACCGCGCCCGGATCCAGGCTAAAGTGCCCAGCATGGCCTCCTTCCTAAAACGCGGATTCATTAGCTGGGTTTGCTTGTTATCGGTCCGGCGTGGTGAGGCGAAGAGGAGAGAAGCCCTGGTTCAATTGGACAGTATTCAGCCCATCATACTATCCATAGCCCATTGACTATAGCGATAGCGGGCACTTTGCCCTGGTAAGAAGCTATGAAAAAGATAGGAGACCAAGGCCTATCGACGTCTACCGGCGCAATGTGTAATGCAGCTATATGTGAGTCGACGTTCTTTTCGTCTTACACCGAATCTCTAATCGTGTGTTACTCCGCGGACCCCAAACCAGGGACTAGCTCTATTAACATATCCCAACTAGGTCACGCTACTCCCAACTTTATGGTCATACGGACAGCCCCCAAGAAGCCCAAACTCACCGTCTGATTATAGAGCTGCATATACGAGGAAGGCAAGGGTCGAAATGAGGGAATTCAACATGAAAGTAATGACAAATGCGGAAGCAGAGAGGGCGGAGCATGATACAGATGTAGAAAAAAAAAAGCGTACCTTGCACCAACCATCCGCCTTGCCCCCTCGACATCGATGCCGATCTTTGCATTGCTTGAGACGTGTTTCACAAGCTCATCGAGGCGAGAGCGCAGCCCGATTTCTGTTAGGCTTATCCACAAGAAAGTACATCGGTTAGCTTTTTTCTTTTTTCTTTTTTTTTTCCATTCCGTTTTAAGTCTTGGCAGCTCCTAGGTGTCACTCGGGCGGGAGCATTCCATCCGGAAAGGGAGGTTCTTGAAGCCTACAGTGAGCTAAGACAATCTACTCACTGATATTCATGGACGACCGCCTCATCTGGTACACCGCATAAACTGAGCACCAGTGCAACGACAACGCCTGTGCGGTCTTTGCCTGCCGTACAATGGACAAGACACGGCGATGGAACCGGCGAGGACGAGGCAACGGGGACTGCGGCTAAGTGACCTAAAATCGTCTTGAAAGGCTGAAAGTCATTGGCCGGGTCTGTAGCAGCATTGAGAATAGCCTTGTATGCTTCAATGAAGCCCTGGCGTCTTTGATTAGTGGTTGGGCTTAGTCAACTTAGTTAAAGAGAGAATAGAACATGCGGTGTAATGTAGGTATATGCAAGGCTTGTCTGTGCAGATTGGGCTTACGACGAACGAGCTGAAGCGCCACACCTGCGATATATTTTGAGAAGACCCATGTAGGCTGAGCATTCTATGGAAGAAAAGGAAACAACAATGTGACCTGGCATCTGACATGATGTCACTAGACACCGGCCTTTGCAGATCCAACTTGTACCCTAGAGTGCCTTGCAAAATACTATCTCATCGCCGTTCGCGGTCTAGAACCCACACTCGGGCGCACGTAATCGGGGAGCCCGAGAGCCTGATTGGATCTTGGGCACCTACTACTTTTGGACCAAACAGCATTTTATATAGGCTCACTTGATCCAGACGACCGTTTCTCTCGCGAGAAGGTTTTAACGGGTATGAGCTCCACTATTACCTTGTCGCCTCTTGATTCGGATCTGAGATACTCGCGAATGGAATGGTTCCATTTGTGTCACTCGTACCGCACGCCCGAGTGAGACATAGAGATCTCGTGCGCCTATCAAAATCACTGATAAAATTGGCGCTAGATGAGGTAATACTCTTGCAACGGCTTGAAACTCCAGAGGCCCATGGAAGGGAAAGACTCCATCGACTTATAACGCAAGCAAGATCTGCGGCAATAAAATTTCTTACGCCATTGAATATGAGAGAATCAGCTTACCTCATCGCTCTCGGAAGCATAATTTTTGTACCGGAGAGCCAATGCTTCTGGAGAGTAATCCTGGTCCAGGAAGACAGGGACGAACTTGCGCTCAGATCCCTCCCATTCACGAAGCGGGAATCCGCGACCAGAATCGAGACTCCGCGCTATCTCGACGGTGGAACGAAGATCATAGACTAATTTGATTCCGAGCTGGTCACTTAATTGTGTAGCCCCGGCCTCGGTTAGTTTGGAGGGCTGCTCGGGGATAAGTTGTCAATGATTGTCATGTACGTTTACCAACATCAAAGGAAGAGAAAAGAGAGGCTTAGAAGGTTTAGAAACTTGTCGGAAAGCATACAGAAAACACTTGCTTCCGAGACAAGTTGAATTGCGAGATACAAGATCAGAATACTAACCTCTGACGACCGAAACAGAACGCCTTGTCTAACCATCTTCACCTTTCGCTTCCCTCCCGTAGAGGGGGCGCTAGGCGAATCAGATACCACCTCGTAACCTCCAGCATCTCTGAAGTTAGGAAGCCCTGGTACAGAGACGAACGGGGGATATGGTAAGCCGCCCCCTATAGAGTCGGAGCCATTTGTTGTTGCCATGTTTCCTACCGTTTGATCAGTTTCATTTTCCTATTTACTACCTCTAACTGGCTATAAATGGTGGTTTGAGCCGATTCAATGCCGAAGGATTTGGTTGCGTGGTTACAACCTGCAGCCACCAGCAACCAGGAGCCATCTCACGATCGGGGGGCCCTCGGCGCTTACGTTGGAGCGCGGATTTTGGAGGGACTTACAAACGTTGGAACTAGAGACAACTGCACGACGACCGGTGAGAGGGGCTTCTAAAGTCCGTTAAATATTCGGGGTAACCAAGCGAGTAACTTGACGTTGTTCGGAAGCAGGGGGATCTCTGAGAAACGGTCCGGCGTGACGGGGTTGGGGACATGTTTATAGTTAGTTAACGGGGTGTAGTATATCCGCCTACATGCACATGCAGGAAGTACCCTCTAACCGCATTAACCAGGTACTGTACCTCTAAAGGACCGATCCCGACAAATCTCCTCTTCCTGCCTACTTAGGTACCCATGTTCTTCTGCCCGTGCTTCATAGCTACCTCTCAGATCATGTAACCAATCACCCTTTTCAATCCAATCGCAAAATGAAAGTTTACGCCATCGTCGCAGTGATCTAGAAACGTTCAGTTTCACAACACCATCGACCATCCATCTCTAGCAGCTCGTGACAACGTGGCACACGCGAAGCGAACCAGTCGGCTACGCCGTTGGAATCGCGCCATGCGACTTTGACGACCTAGCCTCCCGGCGAACAAGCTGAGTTGAAACCATCCTTGAACGCCCTTGAACACCCTTGATGCTCTTAAAAGGCTTGGGGAATAGGTGGCGTACCTAGGTACAATCCGTTTCCAGTTTCTCGTTTGGCCCGTTTCGTCTCTGAGGGAGGGGGAAAGGGGGGGAAGGGGGGGAGGCGCTGTCCTCTCCGTCTCGCTCTGTGCCGCTCCCCATCTCGGCTTCCAAGAAAGGTAGCATTAGAGCCCCGATAAAGTACGAAAGACAATTGGTGGGCTTGTCCGGCTGCTCTGGTGTCGTATCATTATTATTAACGTTAGTATCTGTTCAGTGACCAAGATTGGTTGGCCGTCTACCTGGGTAGTTACTACTGCCCGCTTACGGCCCTGAATAACTAATATGTTACTACCCTGATCACCGAACACTATCCGACTCGTTGGCCACTCCAAGGGACAAATTAATCATGATTCTTATAGGTAATCTCTTATCAAACCCGTGTATTGTCTTCGGAGAAGCCCGCAGAGCCTCATCGGCAACGTTTCTCGTTTATCTAGAAATACGATGGGTGAAGGGAGAGATAATTCCCACCCAGAATCAACACCCTCTACCTATTATTTCATCACTATTAAAGGCGTAGAGTAAAACTGACCTGAAACAGCCGAGATAAGCGCCTGCACTAGCCGCCACCACGCGGTTTACATGCGCCAAACAATTTTTGGCGTACATATATGAACAGTCAGCAAGTCCTAGCAACGTGAAGTAATGGATTCCGTTGTTTTTCTGGCAAGGTCTGACCAGGAGCAGTGTGGGCCTTAGTCCGCTTTCCCTTATAGTTTTCCCGACTAGGCATACGATAGCTACGCCCCGACGCCCCAGGAGAACAGCAAACGAAGCGTGTGGCTACGTTTTTTTTAGCCTCATTTATCGCCTTATTTTGCGTCACATAGGCCACGATTACCCTCAATATTGGTACCCTAGCTGACTAATATCTAGGTTTAAGCGATGGCTGAAGGCTTGCATCAGTCCCGTAATATCTATGCATATGCTACTTATCACGAGTTGGTACCCTCCTGTTGAGCATGCAGTGTACGTCAGTCGTGGCTACCAGTAGTACCTACAGGGAGGTCCGTACATTGATACGCTCGACACGCTTGACATGCTTGGTTTCGCGGTGTGTACTAATGCAGGCAGTTATCCGTAGGCCACCCGGCCGCATCAGTAGAGGCCAAGCGCGGGCGGGCAGCCTCGCACCAAAAAATTTTCGACCTTAGGTCTATGTACTTGTGCTCTTTTTTCCATGACCTATGACCTTTAAGCGATCTCGGGACTACTTTCTAAGATAGTGAAGCCAATGCTCCCCAGGAAGAGGTAACGTAACGTATAGGGGATATCAGGTTGGAGCGCACGGCTCATCTTTCCTAGTTCTTCTTTCTTTTCTTTTTGCTTCATTGGACGCAAGTCTCATGCATCTACAGCGGCGGACAGATTGCTTATTCCGCGTGAATTTAACCAGGCGGCAAGATGCCTAAACAAGGCAAAGGGTAGTGCGTCAAGAGCAGCATGGGAGGAAGACACTAGTAACTATATTTTGCTACACATCCATCGAGTTATTCAATCTCATTGGCCCTATAATCAAGGCAGCAACGAGGAAAGAAATTCATCATCATTGGACGTGTCGTATAATTTGAATTAATGTAGGATCCAATCATGTCCCTCCCCCCCGTCCTCATTCCTATCATATACTACCGTGCTTCTCTAACTAGCGGCGTGCTCAGCCCTTCACAGGTCCGGGCGCCTTGTTTTCCTTACCTACTACCTCGCGGCGCTTATAACGCGTCACATATACCGAAAAGCCTCGACGAGACCCATCTCGCCGCTACCTTGCCCGACATGACACCCGGTGGGAGAGTGCCGTTAAACCTACCCCCTAGTGCGTGACACGAAGGAGTGGTGCTATTCTACAGATGAGCTTTAGGCAGATACTTAATTAGGCCGAGGAGGAAGGTCGGTATAATGAGGGCAAAGAGTGGCGGTGAGCTCGTAGCCCTAAGCACTCCGCCCACTGAGGGGATTTACTTACCTATCTGATATGCCCGTGATATCTCACTCTGCCTTCACAGACATCTCTATATAATCACGTCGCCTAAAAGCCTTGCAAGGCGAGTGTGGCATTGCGAGTCACGAGTGGCAAGAGAATCTGCGAGTGTAAAGCGCTCTCGCTCAGCCCTCTTAGGCTTCGTGTTGTTGAGCGCTGGGGACGAACTGCCTTGGGTACTGGGGCGCCATTGGCATTGGCATTGGCACTGGCAAACTATTAGTATGATGAGGCAAGCCCTGAGTCATAAGTGTAAGTAAAGGAAAGAGAGAAAGGGTGCTCTGCATGTGACTGTGCCATGTCTTCCCACAACATCCACTCGTCGAGGTGACGGTTATCTACAACAAAGCAGGATCAGGAAGTGAAAGCCTCGTACCCCACGGGCTAGGAGCCGGTTAATAGGCCGCACGGTGTTCCAATTCCACATCATGCAAGGTCCTTTAGGCCGTACCTCAGGCGACCACAAGGTTGAAACGCTGCTAGGGGGGAATGTGGAAATTATGGTAGATCCGATGACTATCTAATTGTTCCTACCCCCAAACCATCGCGTGGACAACAAGGAAATCTAATCTAAAATAAATAATGAAAACCCCAGGCGCCATCCAGGCCTGAGCCGGTCTAGTGTATCCTTCTCCTCAATGCTTCTATGTTGTGAAGGAAACGCCCGCATCCCTTTGCCCGTTACACTTAACAACAATCCGGAACTCCTTCTCGGTCACCCGTCCCCTTTTGCCACTCTCAACCGATTTTTGAGCTGAACCCGTGGGGCACCCGTCAGCAACGGCCCTATCTGGCCCACTACGCCCTGCAGCAGGATTGAACGTTGTATGATGAGGCTATTCACCCCATCCGGGGCTTAGGCCACCGCCCAAACGTGGCAGTTGCCGTCTCGAGTATGACTGCAACTCAAACATTTGGAGTCGTAGTTGTACGATAAGTTCGCAAAATGACAGTTGCACTACTGGCTAATTAGTCAAGAATGAACACACAAGGTAAAAAAAAAAAAAAAAGACTGACGCAGTTCCATCTCCAGTTGCTTTTGTTATCCGACTGCCCACCACACCCTTTACTCGTCGAGTGAGATGATGTGTGGGAGTGGCTGCGGGTGGAAGTTTGAGAGGGCATTTTGAAAGTTGAATGTCGAGAGGACAGAAGAGAGCGTGAGAGACAGAGAGAGCGTGTGTGGGAACAGGCGTTTTATTGTATGTGTCAGTACCGGAGGGTTTGTTAACGATGGAGTTTGGAGAGATCAAACTGCGGCTCGAGAGAGATACTCAAACTTAAATACACGCCCGACGGATAACAAGAGGAAGATGGGCATGCCTCCCTTTTCAACCCCTTTCAATATCACCATCTCTATTCAGCCTATGGCTCAGCCGTTCTAGAGCTGGTTTCGGTAGAGGCATCATGACATTCAAGGCCGGATTGGTGAGTATCTCCCGTCTCATTCCCCACCGTGGCCCTCGGGCTTTGGGAACGAATAACAAGCCCCAGCAAATCCGCTATTGAGCCATGCCATGTTAGCGAGGGTTGCAGTAAACGTGGTGGCGGCAACGGTTGGTGTAACCAGTAAAACCGCTCACATGATTCTCGGCGGACAAGGGAGTACTTGTTAGGAGTCGCGGTCGCGATATATCGGTCTTGTAGCATGTAGAGAAACGGTTCTTGCGTAAGATTCTCGGTGAGGTTGTGGAACTCGATGAATCAGAGAGGCATTGCTAGTATAGATCCACTTCCTGCAAAAAAAGGGGTCTAAGGGTCGAAAAATCCATAGCCCGAGTTTCTGGAAGTCTCGTGCGTTAGACAGACATCCTGCACATACCCATTGTTGTATGCATAGTGCATGCATCAACACATGCCTAACCGGGACCCGGGCCCTCGGGAGAGTGGACGACATACGAGGAGAGCGTTATTCGAAAGGCCGTAAGTCGGTGCGTTGTGGATATCCGAGCCACTATATGGCAAAGACCAAGAGTCTGCCTAGATGGTTGCTTGCTGCCTGTTCTCCTATATTTCGGTATTCAACAGTTCGGCCAGAAGCATGGCCATCCAGTTGACCCGGTACCACCTATTAGTTCTTGTTGGGGACTTCGAGATTTGGTTCGCCTGTTTCCGTGGCATTGCTTCACGAGAGTCAGGCGCCCATGTAGCAGGGTATTGATCTCGCTGTATGCCTTGACAGTAAGCATCTCTACGCAAAGGGGGGCCATTTGCAAAGGCCGGCCCTTTTTCCGCGACTGGAGGACATACGAACCCATCTTTCTATCCCGCCCCCAATCTGCTTTCTCACCATCCACACCTTCAACGAGACAGCGTATAGTTGGGAAAGGGATGTATTCGCATTTGAACATTGACGACGTCGAACCACAAGTATCTTCGCGGATGGTAAGTCGACGACAAGTTGATGATAATTTGACATTCCATCTTACCAGTACGAAGCCATTAACGCAAAAACAGATGTCCTGCCGTCCCGAAACACGTCTGCTGCCAATTCCCGGAATAATTAGGCAGGTTGAAGAGATCGAAGCTAGGAACGAGGTTATGTCGTCGATTGATATTAGCAGCCAGGGAGTATCCCATCAGTCAATGAGAAACGGAGACGGCTATCCTTTATGTAGGAATCTAAAAATGAAACCACAGAGTAAGATCGGCCATAGTCCTGCTCTCATGACCATATGATTACTGTCTCGTATCACTCGGCATTATCGAGTCATACAGTCAATGGTAGAAGTCCAAGAAGTCCTTGTCGCCCGACCATGCTGACAATGTCTTATATGGTGAGTAACTACCGCCAGTATCAGTTGCACGGTACGCGGGATCCTGAAATTTATAAACTCGTGGCCCTCATGGCTGTTGGGAGAGGAGCTTAGGAGTTGGTAAGCCCAGCCTCTCGACCTAGGCGAGGGATCGATTGCGCCGTACCTAAACATATCACACAATGAGGAATCACAAAAGTCGCGTATCCCGACATAGCCCTCATTCCTTAATGTTGGAAACACCTCAGCGCGGCAACGGCGATACCGAAATATTGACAAAACATATAATGACGATGCGATGAGGCCTACCGGTAAGAGCGGAAGAGTATGGGAGCCTCAATCCTAGGACTTAAAGAAACAGCCCAGAAAGCCTAGGGGTGGGTGATGCCTACTTTTATCATACTCGATTTTGCACTTCGACATCATGCGAAAACCCCCCACACTCACTTATCGTGAGAAGTGCTTTCTCTCCACAGCCGGGCGTTACGTGGACCTAGCTGAGGTGGGCTAGAATCCCGAAAATGAAGAAAACATGTGAAGGAAGGCAACATCGGGGGCTGCCTGTTGGTTTGTATCAGGCCCGATTCCTTTGCAGTCTTGCGAAATAGCGATCTCTTCTTGAACTCTTTCCGCACACTCAAAATCCTTAGGTGCCTCACCTGAATAATTAATTACTAGGTAGGTACCTAGGTACTGTACGTAGGTTAGGTAGGTAGTTTGTTTACCAACAATCTCGTTGATGAGGCACTGACTAGTCATGTACTACCTACTTCTAGCGTACTGCCAGGTAGCTAGGTAGGTTAGGTAAGTACCAGCATATAGTAGGTAGGTCTACAAGGCAGATACTTGTAGGTACCTATGGCCCAAGCTGAAGGCAAGATGCAGATTGGTTATGAACCCCCGGCAGCCGGCCAGGGCAGAAGCCAGGGTGCCTACTTACTTAGTACATGGACTCCAACTCATAAACTCAACCACCACTATCTACATATGTACCTACCTAGGTAGGTACCTATAGTAGTGTAGTAGATATCTAACTTAGGTAGGGTCCATCTGTACGCTACGCTAAAGAAAGCTTGGTTTGAGTTTTAGTTGGAGCTACGTCATGCTCTTGCTTTCCCGTATTCGACTAGTAGACAAAGCTCCATCGTCGTGTCTTGGCATCATTTCGTAGGTGACCATCGTCTCGAAAGCTTAACTTGTCTTGGGGGAATGCCGATGGCGCCATGAAATACATGTCGTTTTCTCATTCCTTGCTGCGAGTATTGATTAGTTCACATCTTTAAAACATTCAAAATCCCCTCCTCCGCTCTACCTGGGTATCGGCCTTGGTACACCCCGACCAGAGCCCGACATCCACTAACAACTCCCGTCCCACCCCTGCGTTTTTGTGTCCGGGTACTGTCCGGGTCTATTGCCCCGCGCGCGTTGTGTAATTCAAGATATTCAAGATGGGCCTCGCCGCCATGACAACGAGCTATGCGCTCTTCGCCATATTGCATTTGGCTCAATTTGTCCTTGCTGTTACAGTCATTGGGCTGTACGGCACCGATCTCGACCGTGCACACAGAAGGGGGGCATATACAGATGGAAAATGGGTACGTGAATGCGAACTCTTTACCGATTTTACGCGCAATATAGCTATAGAAACACTATCTAACGATTCTCCCGTCTTGTATATAGGTCTATGCCATAGTCGTTGCTAGTCTCTCGGCCGTGACTGCCATATTCTACCTCATCCCGTTCTTCCTCCGATTCGCCGTTGTACCAATATGGAGCTTCATCCTTTTCATTCTTTGGATTGCCCTATTCGGCTTGTTTGGCAGCTTGTACATCCACGAGGACCCGGAAGGCAACGCCGATATTAAACGCATGAAGAATGCAGTCTGGGTCGACCTGGCCAACGCGATACTCTGGCTGGTCGGCACCGGTGCTGCGGCTACATACTGGTGGCTCCATCGTCAACGTAATACCCGCTTCACTGGCAGGGCCAAGCTATAATACGACTGCTCTCCAGCTTACTAGGCTCGGGACAATTCAGGAATCGGATAGAAAGACCGCATGGAATACCGGATATTGTCAGGAATATGCAATACGAGGAAAGGACGATATATGAAGGCCTGGGTGTACATTAAGTTTGTGGGATTGGCTTAGCGTCGAAAGCAAAAGGGACAAGATCGTACTACGATAGAATTACTATAGGGTTATGGGAGTACCACGCGCAAGAGTTGGCTGGGAGTCTAGGCTTCAGACCTAGGGTAATCGTAATAATATATCTTCTGAGTATACACGCTCCATGATATCAAAGCGTAACCATTTGCTATACATAGTCCGTCTACCTTGTACCTCGCGCGAAAATCTACATGGGGGTGGACATGGGTATATACTGGTCGCCGATGCCTGCCTCTCGCTCACAAGACTTAGATCTAGAAACTACACACACAACGGGTTAAGAGTGTAAGTTGGTGTGCTGCGAGCTGGGTGAATGAATTGCCGAACATGACAGGTTCTAGCTATAAACTTATAATCGTGCAAGGAAATCAGACGAGCAAAGATCAGGACCTGCATTCTGACCGCGACTTTCAGAATACAGAAAGTCAGTCAGCCTTTCGAACTTCACACCCTGCTACTACTTACTAACATCTAACCAAAGCAGACTACTACACTAGTGAGGCCAGCGCGCCAGCACTGAATCTCAAGTTTCGGCGGCCCAAGCGGTTAATGCATTCCTGCCCATTGGCTCGATGGCTCGCGCCAATCAGCTCCCACGGCGATGCGACTCGATAATTAAGGTACCCGCAACTACGTCATGGCCTTTGCCACAGTCGCATTGGCGCAACCCGTTTTATCCCAGTTCCGTCCAGGACTGCAACGTCGTGGTTCTGGTCGTAGTCGTCGTGATCGAAGGGTTCGAGAGCGTCTCCCGAGAGGAACTCCGGTACACTATTATGCAGTATCCTTGCTCACGACCCCTGCATCACCATCCGCCTAATACACCACGTATTCGCTCTTCCATTGAGCGTTATCGACGTCTCGTGTCTCAATTCTCACGACAAGGTTTGTTTTCAAGGGCATAGAGGTAGTGAGGGGGGGGGGTCCATTCCCGTGCCAAGTACCTAGAGGTAGGCAGGCCGTCTTAGCCGAGCGTCACACAACCACTACCGGTAGAAGTTACGCGAAGGCGGCTCTTTGGGGATGGGGAAAAAAAATTCGTTCGTGGTTTTGGTTCTGCTGTAGCACATTAAAGCCTCGGGTCCGCGGTTTGTGCTTTGATCTGCGACGCCATCTCCCCAGTAAGATTCTGTGGCTTGCAACTTTTTCTGGAACAGTTTGTCTACTAGACTACTTAATTGATATGTTCACATTGAAACAGCAATCCGCCAGTGTAGATCGGCCTATCTTAGCTCTAGCTCGTTCTCTCCTACCCATATTTCACACCACTAATACTGTAGGTTTCTACTAAGTAGTAGGAAGACCGGTAGGGTACGATAGAACAGGAACCTTACGGCTGTGTTGCTAGTAGTACAGCGATGGCCCGCTCTTCTGCCCGCTGTCCCACTGTTTTATGCTTCTCATGGTACCTAGCGAGGCCTAGGTAGTACCTAGTCAGTAATTGGCACGAGACGATGCATCTAGGTAATACCTCCTGTAAGTAATTCTGAAATCGACCAGCAATCGGCCTTCACACCGTGCAGTACAAGACTAAGCATTGTGGCTGCTGCGGCTGTGGAGCGAATCCCAAGCCTTTTATATCCAGTAGCCATTTGAGGATTTCTCACGGCGCATGTACTGCTGAGGCTATCCAGCCTTGGTACATCCAAGTGGGTCCAGTTGCCTACATTTCCAACATCATCCAGATAGTGAGCAATACGTCGTCCACAGCAGGCAGCTTGCATACCGTAGTGTTTCCCACCAACCTTTCTATACACACGCAGCGTGGGCTTATTAGAAAGTGATGGGTCGTGCCTTTGCGCTCTCCTTCTTCGAATCCATCGGGATCGCTCGTTGATTCAAGTTGAAAGGGCCGTCTGGCGCTGTCAAATCCGATCAACCCCGAGTCTCTGAACAAGGCTATCATCACCTTAAGGTATTAGTATGAAGCCATTATAGGTCTCCGTCGAGCTGTGGTAGGAAAACCTGCCCTTCGTAGAGGTATCTCGGGGTGTATCGGCATTTCCCATGTTGGGGTGTGACGGGTGAATATACAGCGCTGATCCCATTGATCGACACTGGCTTGGCCAGCTATTTAGACCCCTTCAGCTACACTGCCTAGTAACTGCCTATTCCTCGTATGCAGCGCAAAAATTTCTTCAAAAACTTGCGATCGTGGCAAAGCATTTGAAATGACGACTTTCTGACGAGACAATACCCGGCTGGTTGTCGTGCCCTGTGATAGCTCGCCGATAAGTCGGGAAACGTGTTATGGTGGCACTTAATCAGAAATAATACCGGATGGTAAACTTGAAGATACGAGTTAAGGTTGATCTCCCGGTGATGTGCGGTGGCCATTACTGTTCTTATTGCTCGCCAAGTTCTACTATTTACAGGTAGGAAACCGCGCTTGGCGCGATTAAACCCACACAATCATCATTGTTCAGGCCATAGTAGAAGGAGATTTTACGTGAATGTCAGTTGTTGGGCGGTTGTACACGGGCGGCTGCATATACCTGAGAAGGCGAAATTACGTTCCGCAGCCGGCATCACAGTGTCTGTAAGCCTGTAAACATATTGACTGGTACCATTGAAATTATACAAATATGCGGTACAGGCCAATTGTACATAAAGGTATCAAGGCTTATAGGTTTACATCGATATCACGTGTATTTTTGGTGGTGTAAATGGGGGGCGCCTAGCTTCATGTGCGCTAGATACCAGACGGGCAAGCTCGAGGACGATCACTAACTGACTGTCCACGCAATCACACCACTGTAAATAAAATTTCGCGTTTGCTTTACGGTACCTGTGTATAACTGGCGGCCGCTGTCGGAATACTGACCGGCTTCGAAACCGCCGTCGCAGGCAAGTGCCGAACATAGAGTCGGAGGTTGGGTCGATGTTGTTGTTTATCAATACGACCGAGGTAAGTAGATGAGGAGGATGCAGGTATAGTAATATAATAATACCATTCATGTTAGAATGCCGCGTACACGTACACGTACGAGGCAAAGCGGTCATTAAGAAAGTACTTATTACCTACCTACCCTATAGGTAGGTACCTGAGCACTGCCTGAGGTTCTCACATGTAACATGGAACTAATACTGTAAGTAACGGTCAAAGGAGCTGCATCCCAGTAAACTTGAACATTCACTACTTGTACTGAGCGTAGTACTGCGTCTAGTACTGCGTTGAGGTATGTAAGGTAACTTGTATCAGTAGCTCTTTGCTACTACAGGAGGAGGAGGTAGGTAGGTATGTAGCCCAAGACTCCCATTTCATCCTATTCCATCCTTGTTCATCCCATCTCAAGCCGTCTATTAGTCAGACCTATTTCTTTCCCCTCCCGATCTACTTTCTTCAACCCAGTGAGTTGTCTTTCCTATATCCATTTCCCGCCCGCCTCCCTTCACAACCTCTTCACACCATCATCACAACACCACCAGACACACTAGTCTGTTGTAACCGCCGCCCCATTTTATGACCCCAAATAGCCTCGTGGCCCTCCCTTAAATACAGGGAAGACAGGCAACTTGACAGCTTCCACCTCCACCGCCACCTCCACCTCTACACCACTTGCGAGTAACGCATGGCTGTGATTATCGTCACCGGCTCCAGATAAAGAGGATTTAGGTAGCAAAAAGTGGAAGCATCCGGTGGAGCCGCGGCGTGACGGGCCCCAGTCCCTAGCAAGTTCCTAGCAAGTTGTTCACAACAGCGTCCTCTCGTGCCTTGAGTGCAACTCTTCCAAATTGCCTCAAGACTGGTGGTGGAACCGCCACGAAAGTTGTTAACAGTTCCGAGTAATAAGCTGTTAATAAATTTGTTGAATCACTGTTGAAGAGTCCGTCACCACTCGTCCCGATCGGTACCCAGCTAGACGTCGGTTCGGGAAGCGATTTACAGCTATCACATACGATACGCATTAATTAGACACGGCACGGATTGTCGATGCATAGGACAGAGGTAAGGCATCAGTATACCCACACTCTTTAGATATTCGACCCGACACTACCGTCATGGTGAGACTATATATATGTGGGACCGTTCCCTACATTCTCTTGACTTTTTCTCTCTTTCTGATGACAGGCGCGAACGAATATCATCTCCCCTTTACTCGAGAAGGCGGTCTGGCTGATGACCTAGCACTAACCAGGAGCCGAACGGTGCGTGAATAACTTGGGTTTCTTACGCCTAAGCGAGCCGAGAGCCACAGCCTTGGGACGGCTAGGGCCTGTTGTGAGAAGACGGTGCACTAGGATAATACCAACGAGGCGCCCTCAACCACGGGCCATTCGTGTTAGAGGGCTTCTTTCGCTCGTCGATCCCCCCACCGCGCTATTGGTTGCGACGACATACGCCTAGATTACCTCTTAGCAGTCACCTAGTAGATTGAATGATGGCAAGTCTAGGGCGGTCGTTTAAGCCTTCTGCGTATTTTTCTTCCGCGTCGAGGCGGCCAGCAGGCCCCACGAGAAGCTTATCCAACATGTCAAACTCCTCCGATGTGTCACCCCTCTCTTCTCCAGATTTCCGGTCGGAAGACGTTGTGTTTTCGACAAGACCCTCGCCCGGACTCACGATCGACAATGCGCAATCATCCAGATCTCCACAGCGCTACTTGAGAAGCAGCAGTAGGTAGTCGTTTCGTTTCGTTTCGTCTCGTCTCGTCTCGTTTGTTTTCAGACTCTCTCCATCAAGCGCATCATTTCTTTCCCCTGTTTGGCTGCTCCGTATGGGTTTATAGCACCTCAAGATGCCGGTAGCGTCAAGAACCTTAGTCAGGGTTTTGAGGACTCATTACGGTCCACGCCTGTCTAGAACGCCCAACGTCGGAGGGATGAATGAGTACATTACTCAGTCACCGTGAAGTTTGGTTGTCTGGTTTTTTATTGCTTCGTTTCGCCTAGTGCGGGCTAAAGGGGGTTGGTTTGGCGGCATTGGCGGAAAGGGCGTGTTTTAAAGATACTTAGGTACTTGCTGGGCAGTATACCTACCTACTAAGTAGTATAACCCTACCTACCTAAGGTATTATTGCACGGTTACCTACCCCGGCGGAACCCCCCCCCCTTCCCCCCTGCACCTTGGTTGACTGGTAGTGGCTTGCTACTGGGGTTACTGTACAGCGGTGGCCCTGCACTAACGCCCTCCGGCGCACCACCTTCTAAAGACGGCGCGAGGGGTGCAGCTCTGGTGCAGTTCGCGGGTCCCTTACCACAAGACCCTTCTAATAATAACAAGCGGCCAACCTAACCTAACATCCTAACATCCAATACGGGCTGGCGTCCTACCCTTTATCCCCCCCATTCCCGGTTATTTGCGTCATCCCATCATACTAGTCATACTAGTCGTACTAATGAATCTGTTAACTGAATCAGGCACTCGCTCGTCCCCACGATCTATCAGCACCGACGAAGCGTCCGGCCTTGCCAACGCCAACGCCAACGCCAACGCCAAACCTACTCCTCCCCGAAGCCAACCAATCGCCATCGAACTACCCGCGCCGAAGAAAGTCACCAGTGCCCCTGTGTATACTCCGCCTGCGCCTTTGTCTGCCCGTGGAGACCTGCCCGGGTGTGTTCCCGTTAAAACGTGACAGCCACAATATTTTGTTTATTGACTTCCTTTAGTGGCTATTTCCCTCTTCATGAAGAGCAAAACCGCGTCTACCGGCCTCATCCGTTTGATCTCGACGCGAGTGAGGCTCGCATGAAATCGATACAACGCGCATCTAAGGAGAGCCCTTCTAATATCCGGGCCTCCGGGCATCCTATTGTCAAGGGAGATATTGGTCCGGCTACCACAAACGTCCCTCCGGCCAAAGCCGACCGAGCCATGGAGATTCCGCAGTTGAACGTGAGCAAACTTATGCAAACCGATTCAGCGTCTACCTCGAACACTCCTGTTGCTTCCTACATGCCTCTTGGAGACCAGAGTAGTCATTTGCCCATGGGTAAATATTATCCCTCGAATTACGAAAAACGAAAAGGCGAGAAGAGGAAGAAAGGCAAGAATCATCATCGACCTGCCATATCTGAACCGACCGTGTCCAAATCAGAGCCACAAGTGCCAGTTATAAACCAACCCTCCACCATGGGCCATGCACGGAATGAATCTGAGGCAAAGCGCCGATTGCAGCAGTATCAGCGTGACATGATTGCACAGGCTACAATAGCCCTCAATCGCGGCAATGCCAATGAGGCCGCTCTAGGACCCATCCGCTCATTGGGATTTGGCAATATGATGAATCCAAGCAAACCGAGATTGGCCCCACTGGGTAGTCCGGGCCCCGTCACGCCCATGGAGTTGGAAGGTTCCGATAATGGATACCTCGGAGTACATGGGCCAGCCACAGCCCAGGCTGAGTTGAGTCGTGTAATGAAACCCGAAGAAGGGCGAATACGGCAAGAGGGTAGCACCTCCTCTGTGGTAGAATTAGGTCCCAGTACATTATGAGTCGCTGGGAATTCTCTGGCACTGAGCATGATACTTCCCCAACTCATGGACGAACTGTGCTCATTGATGTTCCCAACTAGGACGTAGGGAGGGCATCCCAACCACTATGAAACCTATTTGGCGTCCATGATCTAACAGCTGTCAATGTTTTCTGGGGACTTTCCATCATACTGAGCACACGGGCACAGAGCTGCCATCTCTTTATCTCTTTAGTGATACCCCGGTTCTATCCCTCTGGATGAACATTGAACATACATTTCCTGAGTGCTTACGAGATGACGAGAAGAGGAGATCTTACGGACACTAGTCCGACGCTACCGCCCCCAACGGCGAGTGCGTATTACATATGATCAACCCATCTGCTTTAGTCTGCACTGCCGATAAATTTATTCCGGTCCCCACCGAGCTGAGGGCCCATGCAAAGCCTTGGGTCGGCGTTCGAATAAGATATTAGGTTATCGCAGACTGAAGCGATAGATAGCCTGTGCAGACCTGGAATTTCCTTTGTACTCTTTTACCACCGTTGGCCGTGTTGGTTGTTATTTGTGGATTAATGGTAGAAAATCGGCTTGTTTATAATACGACCAGATGGGCAGACATCTCGAGGGGGGAAAGAGACGACCAAAGACGGCGATAGAGTCAGACAGAGAAGAGATAACGAGACACGCAGACTAATTTTGGGATCTGAGAGAATGAAACCATTTATCCGAATATGATCAATTCCCGCGCTATTTGGACATATGTGATGAGAAAATGCTAACTGATGCTACCGTCTCTGCTTTCTCATTCGGGGGCTACTCTATACTTACATATAGGTATTTCTTATATTCCCCGCTTAATCATATAGCATTCTGAAACGCCGAGCCGAAAAGAAAGCTACCAATGAGCAACTACAAAAGATACACAGGGTTAATTAATTCTACTACCTGTCTAGCGAATCCTGATCATGACTTTAGAAGCTCATATTTTTAACATAACGATAATCCTTTCCTCCCTGTCCGAGCCTTATTCCGCTAATCTAATGGGTCGCGGAAGCCGGACTCTTATCCTGATTTGCAGTAATTCGCGGGGAAATTCCCCTCAACGCCCCCAAGCTCTCCTACCCACCAGTCGTCGAGGGTGTCGGTCTTCTTGACAATCTTGATCCTGTCGCCTTCGCGGAACGACAGATCACCCGCTCCCTGTCCGCTAAATGCATACTGTGCCACTACAAACTCTTCCAGACGCTTTGATGCGATTCGCTTAGGCGGCGGTGGAGGGGGCTTCTTCTTCACGGCGCCGAAAGAAGACCCGCTTGCTGTGGTGTTGATGGACGCCGTTGATGTTACTGTGGATGCCGTGGATGGAGGGCGCGTGTTGAAGTAGTCAGACCGCGGCCGCATCGAGTTAGGTGATAGGGCCGGCGTAGACTGCTGTCCTAATCTAGATGCTGTCGTGAAATCGGTAGGGGTTAGGTTTGAGATAACGTAGTTGTTCCCCATAGACGGCCGTGGTGAGAGCACAGGGCTTGGCTGTGACGAGATCGAAGTCATTGATGGAATGCGATTTGGCCGCGGTGATGCAATGCTTCCATTAGTTGATGTGAGGCCGGAAGATGAGCGCCGAGGGCCGTTTACCAGGAGAGCAGGTGTCAAGGGAGAACCCGATTGGCCCCGATCTTGTAGACTGGGGTCGTCAGGAAGTTTCATGGATTGACGTACGGCTTTCCCAGTAGCGATACATGCGATAGACTCGAATTCCCTTTTGACGGGCTCATATCCAGCTGACCATACAGCTACTACCTCCTCCATAGGCGGTGGCGGAGAAGGAAACCCGTGCTCTTCGCAGTATGTATGTAACGTCGTGTAGTATAACCCGAGAAATCGGTTTTGGAGTGCCACCACGGAATCGATGAGCAGTGGTATAATGCTGAACGCCGCCGACACAATAGGGGGTAGGGTGTCTCTTAAATGTGCGTCGGCGGCATAGAAGTCCTCAGATACCCGGGCTAGTTCAGCCTCTAGTTTAGCGAGTGATGCGTCCTCTTTAGACGTTCTACCTGGCTTTCTTTGCAGTTTTGTGGTTTTGTCTTGAATCTTTTCGTAGTCTAGTCTCTTGTTCTCTCGCTTCTTGATGGTTTTCCTCATTGGGTCAATATACTCGCGGACGCTGCTGGCGGGCTTGACAATCCTCGTCTCTATGAGGTCCAATTCCTCTAGAAGGTCCGCCCTGAGCTCAGTATAAACCTCTTTGAGGCGTAGAGCCTGCTCTAGTTGGAGCTCTGGCGTGGGAGCTGCTGGTCTGCCCAGACCCTCAGACGCACCGACAATAGGATCCCATAGCCCGTCATATTCGGAAACGACGCCCAATTGCGTTGATGATATATTGATCCATGAGTCACGCCATGATTTTGCCGCGTCGATGATCTATGCAGCCGAATATGTCAGTCGCGTGAAGGCAGAGAGTCAGTAGAAATATATCTAGGACATGCTTGGCAAGGGTGACAAATATACCTTAGCAAGGACTCTGTCGACGTCTTCATACTAGAACATTTTGAGTCAGTCATTAATGTACGTAATTCTATATGAGGCTTGTAGGTAGCTTGGAAGCATGCACAGTTATCTAGTGTAAGACGTGGTTTTCACTCATGAACACCTCTTTCACAGCTTGAACGAGGCTGAGACTCTTAACTCACGTCGCTGAGCAGCACCGCTACTTTTGCATTGTCGCCCGGGCTCTTATGGAGCATGCGACCGAACTGTCTCTGCATTGACTGCATTTCTTTGCGATATTATCTGTCTTCGGCCTTGTCTGGCCAAGCTCTGCTAAGCGCCTCGGTAGCTTGTTAAGGGTCTGGGTGTGGGGAACTATGTGTAGGTAGATGAGATGGACGGGCGGGTGTAATGGTGGCAGAGCGAACAGTGGTCAAGCAGGTGGCAAGGCAATCGATTATGAGCACAGGTGATGACAATTACAAAACGAGAGAGGATGAAATCGATAATCTGTCAATAAAAAAGATGAGATCATCAGAGTGACTTGCAATGGAGAACGTCGATCATCATGTTGGTTTAATAGGGTTGGGGAGGATTCTCCGCGCGAGCACATTAAAAAGGAAGAAAAGACCAGCGGACGACTACTGTAGGTACTGCTAGGCCATATGGAGGTGGGGAAGGAGGAGAGAAAGCCAGAGGAAGAGAGAGGACGTCAGGTAAGACCAACTATCTACCTAGATACCTAGATAGCCAACCATCTTACGTAGTAGAGCAGGATTAGAGAAACATGAGCAGGAACAGTACCTGGGTAGCAGTACTGCGGGAGGCGGGCAGGTGTTCGACGCCCGGAACGGTTTTTGCGTCAGAAGGGGGGGGGAGAGGAGGAAGGGAACATGGGCTGTTGTTGCGGCGTGGATGCAGCGTGGATGCGGCGTGGTGTAAGAGCTATAATACCGGAACTGCATCGAGTAATTATCTACACCACCTTAGGTAAGGAGATACTTAGCCACTTACCCACCTAAATATGGCACTCCAAGTACCTCGATAACCTAGCGGATACGTAAACTACATGCACTGTAGGTCTGTCTACTACCTAACCCAGTATAAGTATATATATATATAACTACTACCTGTATATGTGTGCGAGTCCGTGTAAGTAGGTAGCAGGTACATGATTTAGATATGTAGGCAGGCACCTACATGGGGCAGGGCTATATGTAGGCTAGCTGGAGGGAGAGGTTGGGGGCCGGACTCAACATGCTCTCGTCTAATTGTTTTATGCAGCCTGGTTTGGTCTCATCACCGACAACCCTATACGCCGCGGGGTCAGTTGTACGAGTACGAGCGCGCAAAGACGGCCAAACCAGGGGACCAATGACGGATATATACATACGAATGGGGGAATAGAGGTGTGGAGGTAAATCACAGGAGCATATAAACATTACTCATCGAGGTACCTACCTACCCAAGGCAGTGATAAGTATGTAGGAGGTAGGATAAGCTGGTAATGTTCGTAATGCTCGTAATGTTCTAGATCTCGGGTCTTCATGCTATCATCTAATATACCCATCTACTCACGGGTACACGTGATTGGCAAGCTTAGCGAGCTCCCTAGATACCTTAGGTAGATAGTTAGTCGGCTGTAAATACAACCAGTATTATCTTTCGGTTGAGTCGACTAATGAGTTGTCAGTCAGTGAGTGGTCTTGATATCCCAGGGTTCTACTCTGAGTAAAGGAAATGGGCAGTAATCCCGTCCGAAAAGGTTTCAAGGTCAAAATGGAAAGTACCTACCTAACCTTGCTGCCTACATAGGTACATATTAGTATGGGGCGGGCCTGTTGGTGTAAACTGTAGATGCGGTTCCATACTTACATGTAGGTACCTAAGTAGAGATAGGACTCGGCTGTTACCGTAAGAGTTGCTGGATTATACACTGTCCTAGATAGTACACTGACACTATCCTACCTCTATACCTAATGAGGTAGTATGTAGGTACACTGCTGTACAAGGATGAGGCGAGTGAGGTGAGTACCTGTTTTATGTAATGGATAAAGTATCGCCGAATTCAGTAAGAACCTCCTATGAACATATTCGACCCATATTTCCATACCTACCTAGGTACCCGAGGTACCTACTATGAGTAGGTAGTATTGTGGGTTAGGTAGGGTATCTTGGTTACAATAAGTGGGTAGAAGCTGGGCAGAAGCTGGGCAGAAGCCTGGGGTTGCCGGCCGCGGCACCTGGTCACTTCTCTGTCCCTCATCGGGTATAGTTATTGAATTGGGTGGTACTCAGTACGTAGTACTCGGACTTTGTTATAATGCTGTTACGTGTTGCCTCCATGGCAGTTAGTACTGGTTTTGAGAGGTGTGACGATAATCTTGTCGTAATTAAGGTGGTTGGTTGATTTCGAACGTCAAACTTCCATACCTAGGTACATTGACTGAACGGGCCAGCTGGGTATGGTTGGGTACCCTAATGGGAAGCACGTGAAGACGCGTGTTGGGAGCTATAGAACCCTGGATAATTCGCCGGCCAAAGTGGGGCAGCCCAAAGAATCTCATACCTCTAAACGCGTCTTGTCTTCTAAGGCCTGCTTCCCCTGCCGCCCTGAAGTCTATCCGTCTACTTATCTATCTACCTAGGCCCAACTCCCCCAATTGGCGCCACTGCTGTCGACTTGAATGGGGTTGAAATGTCTTAAGAATCACATGCCAGGTTTTTGAAACCGTCATAATTACCGCCATCATCTGCCTTGCGCGCTATGGTCACGGCCGTCCATATCATGCAAAGCTCTGCGTTAACAACCCACACTGAGACTTCGGCCACCACCGCACCAGTCCGCGAACATGCCTGCCTGTTCACCCATGATCTTCGCAGGAAGCAAAAGCGTTGGCAAGATGGGCGCCTCAAATACCACACCTTCAACAGGCGCGTCATGGTCTATGACGAGCGGGGTAATTTCGTAGGCGATACACATTGGCGCGAAGATTACGATCTAGCTGATGGCGACGATCTCGAGCTGGAGAGAGGTGGTATCATCATCCAAGTTGGTGAGTGTGTCGGAAGCCGTGACCAGGATCTGTCCGAACTCGTAGACAAAAGGGTTCAAGAAAAGGCTCAGCGTCAGGCTGCAGCTGCTGGACGGCGACCGCCTGTCACTACCGTTACAACACTACATGTCGTCAAACCACAGCCTCAAACGCGGAAGCATCTCCACGCAATTATTGGGACACCATCTGGCCACCATGGCCGCGCCGTACTCCCCCAAGAGTCACCTTATGAAGAGCGCCAACAGAGGCTGCCCCCACCCCAAAGTGACGACCTTCGCCCGGCGAAGCGACGGAGAAGAGAAATCTCCCCTCCGAGCAAGAGTGGGTATGCTCAGAATCTCTTTGGTGCGACTTTGGCGCTTTCAGGGAGGCCGTCAAGTCAGGTTCCCGTGTATAACCGCTCACTAAAGCAGACGCCTCTACAAGCCTACGATACACAATTATCTACCAAACCTTTCGCCACGCTACATAGCTCAAAACGGTCAGGGCCTCCTCCATACACT
Organism: Xylaria grammica; assembly: GCA_004353285.2. Classification (NCBI taxonomy): domain Eukaryota; kingdom Fungi; phylum Ascomycota; class Sordariomycetes; order Xylariales; family Xylariaceae; genus Xylaria; species Xylaria grammica. The sequence continues at coordinate 2,179,443 of NGZP02000002.1, read as the reverse complement.
AGCTCAGACACGTTAGATGAGGCAAGCAAGCTCCCAAGCTCCCAGGAACTGCCACCAAGGTTATTAGTTGGCCAAGAGAAGCAGATAATAGGTAGACGTTCTGAACTTGAATCCCAATCCACAAATCGGAATTCACGCAAGTCTAGAGGAAACGATGAAAATATTGAGCACTCAGACCTGATGCTTTACCGATTAGACGAACCACCGTCGTTAGGGGGTTCAAAGAAACCCCGAGACAAGAACAAGGAAAAGCTAGGCAATAATAGTGATCACGCGCAAGGACGAAAACACCGGGACCTAAACATAATCGATCTCACTGAAGATCAAGCTGAAACCCCTGAGCAGATTGCTCATGACAAGCCTAGAACAGAGCTAAAAATAAAACCTAGGAAAAAACGAGGTTTACTAATGATCTCTGAGCGAGATACTATCTCCGGTTTTTCATCAAAACCCAAGTCAACTAAGACTAGACCTGAGGACCACAGCTTTCCCTTGTCTCCGAAAGCTCAGCTTATCAATGTCCCCACCGATAGAAGGGGCGAGAAATTTCCCAAAGAGACGGAGAAATCTACTTCGCGGGGGACGAAAGTAGGCGGGGAAAACGATGACCACGAGAGAGGCGACCACATCATTCATCCATCACCTCGCATAGCCAACGCCGACATCGACGCCGAGGATGGGGCAATCGGTAGGACGCAATGCGTGAGCCGGCTCAATTCAATGTCTCGGAAAGGGTCTAATCTAAGAGCAACCGTCGAACGAGATGATACCCATACTGAAACGAGTGCTGTCGGAACTAGGAGGAGTTTGCGGCCTAGGAAACCGCCTTCGACTGAGGATGCCGTCTTCTCAACTAGCGCTACTGAAGATCGTGGGCGTTTATATTCTGCAGAGAGAGAGGAAGATAGCGCCGAGGTAGATGAGCCGCCTGCTCCTCGCCTAGCAAAGTTAGGCCGCAAAAGCATTAAGAGCAAAGAAGTCATCGGCTTTATCTTTGACGATGAACCAAACCCGACTGTCAGCGTCAGCGTCAAGCAGGATAGTCATACCCGAGAAGAGCCTCCCCTGGACTTTCAGCTAAATCAAGATATCGGTAAACAGCATGAACCAGATAATGAGGCGCGCAATGGTTTGGTGACAACCGAAACGCGACTCAATATGGAACCCCAGTCCCCAAGGAAGCGCTTACTACAAGGACAAAAGGGTGGAGAACGGAGCTTTCCCGATGATGAAGTAGAGCCAACGATTCGAACCAAAGGTCCACCGATAGTTACAGCAATAACCACGAAACAACCCACACTCCCAATCGCCAACCCCGCGACGCGAGGCAAGAAGGCTGCGAAACCTTCAGACGCCGCTGGTCAAATGCCTATATGCCCTCTACCGGCGGAACTGATCTCAAGCTCATCATTACATCAAAAACCTAGAAAGACGAACGCGCACGATAATCCTAACAAGGGGCCCGCAAGTCCATTGCCCGGTTTCTCTAGGGCAAATGGAGGCCCATGGAGCAGAGAAGCCCACGACTTGTTTGATTTCAAGCGACCATTATAGGAGGCCTGAAGAGCCCGTATTTTCCAATTCTCTTTCGATGTATCATATCGTCAGTGGCTTCCGATGCGTTAACCTTCAGTCGCGCTGCGCCACTATGGCCGCCGCGGCCTGGTTCATTGATATTCGTCTGTATTTGCTGGCCTTCGAATAAGAATGAATAAACAGATTGATGGATGGATGAATGATTGACAATGGATGTAGTGTATCTCGAGCCGGTTGAATTGCTTCATCGATGTATCTGCATGCACAATGGTAAGAAACGCAGTCACAGACGGCGTGTCCGACCGCCGAGGAATACTACATTGTAACGGTTCTACGGTGAGATTGGGGGCCAAGAAAATTACGCCAAGTGTATCCTGACGAATCGTACACCATAAATTATCACATCGGCCTTGATGCGGCCGTGGCTACGAACATGGTGCCGCGGTTGTCCTCAACTTGTGGCCGGGGAAATTTCCGATCTAGAGGTTGTGTAATGGAAAACACGCTATGTGAGGCCTCAAATGAAGATAACGCGAATAACCGGCGATTTTAATCACATGCCACTTCTACTACCATCGTCAGCGCGCTGAAGCAACGTGCTGAAGCAACGTGGAGACAGGGGATCACTTCTTTCCCCCCCACTTCCTGCTTCCTCTCCTGGGAATTTTCCTCCAGCCAACTTACCGTAGCTCATATACAGAGAGACAAGCAGACATAAGCGCCCCACCAGTCTTTGGAAGCGTGGTATTTATTTACTACGAATGCGCATCCCAAGGGACCCGTTCTCGAGTCACTTAGTAGAACCAAGTAAGACTGTTCGTGCGACCGTTGGTATGCGCCGCCATTGGTTTATTTCGAGGTGACGTAGGGTAGGCAAAGGTAGCCCAGCCCATAAGCAGGCTCTTCGCTGCAAAACATACGTGCGCCCGCGGTCTACTAAACGAGGCAACTTCTTGCAGAATGCCTCGTCAGCCTCAATTACAGGGCACAGTCATCCCTCGGCATTTTGTCACCACGACATTTTCTCGAGCTTTCGCCCCCATGGCTCATTAGCTACCCTCCTTTCCTCTCGCGTTCGAACACTACGCTGGGTTCCGTTCTAGTTTCGGGTGTCTCTTAGTTTGGATTATTTGAATATTAATTAGCTTGGATCCCTTGCTCCACGTGTATTGACGTCTTGGGCCACTCAACAATTGCTGAGAGGCAAGGCTGTGCAGCAGGCTCCAGGCTCTTAGCGTTAGCCTCCAAGCTCCAACTACACTGCGGTCTCAACGATATTCTCCTAACACCCTATTAATTCTTCTTGAACAATGTCTTCGCCGAACCGGACGGACGGGGGACATTTAGCTCCACCACCTTCGAACCCAAGAACATCTGTACGCAATGCTCAGAATGCTACTCAGACCACCATTATGATTGAGCCCACCCCTGAGTACCAACAATTCTACAACCAAAACCGGCGTGAAATGGACAAGCAGCGCCTCGAACTCCATGTTTCAGAAAGCAACCTTGAACTGCCCCAGGCAGAACCCATGTCGCGGAGTACCACGAGTGATAGCCATCCTAGCCCGAGTACCGTGTGCTCATATGCCGGCGACAGCATTACGCCTTTGTCACCTGACCTTACGACTGAGACGGTGAAATCAAGACCCTCTCGCGGCAGGAGGCGGGGTCCATTAGACATGGAAACACGGACTAAAACGGCCTTTAAGAGAAAGTTCAAGCTTACTTGCGCGTTCCACCGAGCAAAAAGGACGACTGTAAGTCTCAACTCATCTTAGAGCACATAAAATAACACGCATGTTGCTAAGAAGCCACAGTGTAACTGCCATGACTTCTCTAAGTTAGAGGAAGGCTATCGTAACTATCTGGCAGCCGAAGGACAAAGGGGGAGGGCTTCTCGGGGTCAGTCGGTGGGGTCACTAGGCGATATTGGTACATTCGGCACCGGGGGTGCTGGCGACGCCGGCGGTACCGTTCTGACTACTCCCCACTATCAAAGCCTCGACTTGCCTATTGGTCGCGAAATTCTCCCCCATGTGAACGAAAGCCTTCTTCCAGTACTTGAGCTCGATATCGATTCTGCTGTCTCGGTGAACGCAATCGTGTCGGCTCCCCGTGAAGAACCATTTTTTCTAGCCCCGGCGACACCCATCCCCATACAAGACGCAACTTCTCCCATGATAGCTATAGGTTCCTTGACGACGTTTCGCAATCGGTGGCAATGCGAATACGGATGCTCAACGGGGGGGACCGGATCACGGGATTCGACAGATTCCTGCTCATGGACAGGCCCGTTAGAGCAGCTTGAAGCTCATTTTCGTACTGAACATCATCCCTTCGAACCGGCGGCCGAACCTCACTGGTCCGAATGCGAGGTATGTATGGAGATGAGCCCGGGATGGGCTGAGGAAGGGATGTGCCTAGGACGCGGCAGTTGCCATCCTGCCCGTTGGAAAAAATGGTTCTTTGGTGCCGTATCATGCCAGCTAAACCCGGATCCGCCGAGGCTGACAGTCTCAGAAGCGTCTGGGAGCAGATCCTCCTGGCTCGATCTATCATGGAATATGATCACCCCAGGCTCAAGCAACACGGAACAGTCTAATCTTCCATACAGATCTTCCACTGGTAAGTCAGGATTCTATGAACACTCGGCTAGCGGCAATGCGAACAACGAAGCTAGCAATAGCGAGGGGAAGAATGATGCATACCGTGGGCGTGGAAGAACGCGAAATTGTTACCAATATCAACCCAATACGACCGATATTACTCGTCGTTGCATTGGGCGCTGCCCTCTCTTACCGACAAGGAAGATGAAAGCTAAAAGCGCCTCCTATGAGCCCCATCTAACCTTGCCACTCTCCTCGAGACTATATCGACACTTGATCCCCTTATTAGCATCACTGATTGTCTTTCATTTTCGAATAGAGCAGTCGCTCGTTAAATCAAGGAGAAATTTACTAGCATCCCTCGCGAGTATACATTGCCTAAGATGGTATCTCACTTTGGTCACCTTTGGAACTCTTTGTGCATGGATTGCGATGGGTAGTCTTCAGTGGCGAGGTAAGCAAGATTGCGTGCTTTTAAGGCAGACGAATCACTAATATTCTTTAGGATGGTCCCTATACCTTAATGCAATTGCCTGACAGTCGTCGGCGTGAGTCTATGACTGCATTTTCTCTTTTTGCGCGCGATGTATAGAGGGAATATAATATCAACCAAGGTCGGCAACGGCCTAAACTACTTAGATGTATGTTATAAACGGAAAATACGAGTTAATACCCGGGGCTGTGAAGGACACCCACACAGCCGTGCATAATACAGACGGCAGGACCGCGCAATCGGGCTTCGGACGAGTAAAATGTTAAATAGCGTGGAGTGTACGAGACGAGATACCAGTGCTGGAAGCTAACTAAAATATCCACTATGATGCTTTTCTCTACCTCGTTCCCCGAGAATGCGGCCCGTGACTTAGTGTAGGGTCTAGTACGAATAGGTTGCTCAGCGTATATAGAAAGATATCGTACGTCGGATAAGTGCGCGAACCTACCGGGTAGCTACTGGGTTTACGATGGCACCTAGAATTTGGGAGCTCGTTATATTGAGTCATAGGTACCAAACCTACATCTCATTGTAGCATAGTACAGTAGTAGAGTGACTCAGCCCTGTGCGCCATACCATGACCCGATTTCCATGCACCGTATCCTCTTCACCCCGTCCACTACCTACCCTATAAGAATGGCACGATTTAGACCTAGACCACGCGTTGGCTTGGTGTGGGGTAAGAATGAAGACGGATCGGAGATCGGCCGTCTTGGTGATGTTGGAGAAGAATGCGACGGTGGGTGTAGAACGGAGGGCGCGATAGGGGAGTCGTGATGTCAAATTACAGCCTAGATAGGGGTAGACTCGGGATTTAAGGATCCTTGTGCCTTTGCTGCGTCTACTAGTACGATACGAAATAAGATGTTGTCCTGGGGAAGAGGGTGTGTGCACACAAGCAATATGAACTGCATATTATTTATTACCTGCACCAGCATTCGCAATCTATATCCATATGTCGATACCTTTCTTGCCCCTTGTAAGGGAGGGTTATACCGTTGCTTACATGGTGAATCACCGTCCTGAGCTACGGCCGCATATATCATACTACGTTCAGTATACGTACGGCCAACGGGCATACATACATACACCAGTTGATACGTTAACCGCTCCGTTACGACATGTCCCATAGGAGGAGTTATAGGAGGCATATCTCACGAATGCCATCTGCGTTTTTTCGATCAGCTCAGCTCTGCCGTACCCAAGACCCCAGATGGGATGGCCGCACTAGTCTACCTGGCTAGCCTAGATAGTGTCAGCGCATTGGTATTCAGGAAAACAAACCTGGGATTTGGGGGCCGTATCAACGTAAAGGTGGGTCATCTTTTTGAGTCATCCTCGAGTTTTTTAAGGCTCGCCGAAGCAGGAGTGCCTCAGGCCGCCACTCTGACCGCGAGTGTCCAGCCAGTATTGAGCCGGCACCCAGCTCCATCGGTCTGCGTCGGTATCCCGGGGCTCAGCAGTGTTAGTGCACGAGGCGGGATCGCGGCGGCGACACTAACAGTCGACGTTAAACGAGGTATTCTGAGGTACCCGAAGGTACTCGCGCAGACTCGTGTGTGTCGGTCCCACGATGGACAAGGGGGTGCCCCACGGATTCCCACGACTTCCCTCGAATCCGGCGCTGTCATTGGCCGCGCATCCTTATTCGGGCATTATGCGCTAGGCCGTTTTGGTCTCGCCGGGACCCCACCAGGAATTTCACCTGCAGATGGCGCACTGCTCCGCCCAGCTTCATGAATTGCAGCGCCTCAGTGCCTCAAAGTCACCAGAATCCGGCCTCAGTCAGGAAGTGAAATATCGGCTTGTGACTCCCTCCCGCCGGAAACCTTTTTTCCCTTCTTTTCTTTCGTTTTCTTTCATTTCCTTCATCCATCCCATTCCGATATACCAAGCTTCTCTACTAGGCTTCTCTACCAGGTCTCTCCAGCTTCACTCTTTGGAGACAAGGTAGCGATTGTCATCGCCGTCATAGCGAGACCTCCCCCTAGCTTATTAGGTACACACTACACGCTTACACACATACTACACACTTCACTTACCCCAACGTATACCGGCGGCCGTCAGCTATTATCTCCGAGCAACTGACAATTCCAAACAACAACCACGAGACCATTTGTCCCTACCAATTCCTGGTCTCACATCGTTACCTTTACACATCCAATTCCGGTATGCTATTCTAGTTCGCAATTGGTGATATCTGATAAGTCATCGGCTAAGAATCCAATTAGTCGAGACCATTACTATATATATATATATATACACTACAATCCAGACTCCACATAAACTTGACCCTATCCAGGCTTCCGAGTTGGCGTCCTTGAACTCCCCTTACACGTCGGTGTTCGCTGGTGCAGGTGATAAGCTGTCCGCCTTTCTGGAGCTATTCACAGATCCCTGTTCCAGGTGTATTCCAACGGCATTTCCCACGTGACTAACAACTCCGTTCTCGCCATGTCATCCATGTCTCGCAACGACTCCGTCAACTCCCTCATGGGATTTTCAGTCCATCAACCCGCCATCGGTTCTCCCTTGCAATTCTTCCCTGCCATGGGATCACAGCAACTGGATGAGATGATCGATGCGTACGTTCCTGGGGATGACTCAATACTCGACAAGAGAGCTGCAGTTTCATTAGAGTTCTTCGAGCATAGCATGGCTACGGGCGAGTTGTTCAAGTTCTTCATGGTTTATCCAGCCCTCGGCTCCACCGACACGTCCCCCACGATGGATTCTGGCTACCACTCTAGCTTCACTACTTCTCCCGCCATGTCCGAGGGCCAATGGAATAGCTACTCCTCCCAGATGGTTTCTCCCTCATCCTCCAAGAAGGCTGGTTCCCCTAATGATTTCTCCAATCTGCCGGGCATGAAGATTATGACCAAGGACGGCCGTGATGTAACAAACTCGGCATCGCGTGGTTGCAAAACCAAGGAGCAGAGGGACCATGCCCACTTGATGAGAATAATCAAGGCCTGCGACTCTTGCAGGAGAAAGAAGACGAAGTGCGACCCTAGCCACAAGAGGCCCGCCGCTGGCACATCTTCTGGAAAGATAGCTAAGAAGACGAGTAAAACACCTCGTCCAGCGGCGGCACCTCCACAAACAGCTGCCAAACAAGCCTTGGCTACTACAGAATTTGACCAAATCCTATCCACATCATCCTCGTCGCTCGACTCTTTCTTCACAGATGGGCTGAACGCTCCTATAGACGCCTTCTCTATGGAGTGGGATCAGTTCATCCAATACGACGAGGAACCGGCTGAGACGATTCCTTACGATTATGACTTCTTCCTTGACCCAGCTGGCTTCTTCTCACCCGCCACGACTGCGTCATTCCCATCCTCCTCCACATCACCATCACAACAACCGATTACTCCGATTGACCGGGACGTAAATATTACCGACGACGTCACCGAGGGCCATGACCACAGGCCGATTCTACCATACCTAAACCCGGGAGGACTAGAGGCTGGAAGCAATTATGTGGATTTCAACCTTTACTCACCAGAGTCATCCTTCCTAGATGATGATCTCGGCTCGGCGAAGGAAGTTGCCGCGTCGCCTATTCAATCACAACGACTAGTTCGCCACAGTCGCGGTCATACTAATACCCACCAAGAAGCCGCAAACAGTGCGGCAGCGTTCGAATTAAGTAGCTACGCGGTCAACGATGATGCGACGTACTCACGCGGGCACAATGTAATATCTGATGCCATTGGAGATGGTTTATTACATGACACATCTAACTACATACATCAATGGTCAGAAGGCGTGACAGTGGCCGATGCTACTAGCCAGGGAGTGCTTCATTCCCAGCATGCCAGCATAATGTCTAATAGACAAGCTGGGTCTAGCTACGCGGCGTTGAACACGTTCTCGGCAGAGCTATCTGCGGTGGACAATGTCTTCGAAGATGCCACATCAGAAGGCCTCTATGGGCGCGAGACGATAGGCGGCCGGAGACCATCAAGGCCACTCTCTCACAGTAACAACTTACCTTCATCTACCATACCAAGCACCACGGAAAGTGATAGCGAGCGGCTGAGAGACCGACGGGCAGTACCGCAAGGGAGATCGATCCTCCGTGCTAGTAGTATCAGCGCTATCGCTCCTACCGAGTCACCGTCATCGCAACCTTCGGCACTCCGATTATATGGCCAGGACGGTTGTAGCAGCGCCGAATCTAGCGTCACGAGTTTCGCGGCCACATCAAGTCTCCCCACCCAAGCGCTAGATGACAATGTAAGAACCAGCCTACCTTTTACAATCGGGCTTGAACTAAAGGTATCACAGCATAAGCCGCACAATGCCCGCTACGCTACGAGAACACAAGCACCTGTGTGGAGGGTTCCGAGTCGCCCAGAAAACCCACCTCCATGCCTATCGCCGTCACCGTCGCCAGTATTAGCAACCGATGACCGGGACAAGAGGTCACCAACCGGTGAGCTGAGCTCACGGACAACTTCCGGGACGAAACAACAGATGACTAGATCTCTATCCTATGTCGAGGCTACACAGTTAGTAGCCCCACAGGATCGCGGCTCGACCGTATCGTGGATCCCAACTGGTGCATTCCAATATTCTGCTAGTGCCAGCCACGGCGCTTCTGACCAGCGCCCCGCCTTTGGTGACCAGTTAGAATGGTCTAACAGACTTTCAACGATGCCTATGAGTGCCGGCCTCAGTCTCTTCTTATTGGAAGTATCACTGTCGTCGCTTCGTACAACTATCGTGAAAGACAACGGCTTCATCGAAGAAGCACAGTCTGATGTATCAGGCAAGTCCGCCAGGGACATTGCTACTATGATGCTATTGTCCATGGCACTGTGTGCACCCCCGGCGCTCATATCCCTCCTCTCTATAATTGCACTACCAATCGTCGCTGGAGTCCGGCGGCGGTGGGGTACCCCTTCGCCTATTGCGAACGCGCATTTATCCGCGAGACAACCTCATATCGGCCTCGTCGACAATGCCAAAGCCACATGCGCTAAGATCATGCACGTACTACGATGCGATCTTGCCAGAACTTTGAAGTTCAAGGGACATCCTCAGTCCCTAAGAACAGGCCCTTCAGAATCATCTCGAACTCTTAGGAGATGGGCGATACCACTTGTATAGAGAAAGGGAAAGACAGAAAAGTCACGTCCAGATATAGCTGGCGCCACGCTGTCGTTTTCCCCGACATCCTGTATTTATATATAACATCGTCTATAGTTAGCGTCGTCTTCTCTTTCCAAAAACTATTTCCCTAGAGTTGGATGATACCCTGGTTTGTATTGAGGGTGGCAAAGAAGTCGTTAGAGGAAGCAGGGGGCGGTTGGGATAATCCGGTCCAGCTTGAGTCGCGATGCGATGACAATGGTCTTACGCAGATGGATGAGGCTTGAAGGGTTCGTGTCTTAGACAACCTTATTCTTGTCTCTCCGCTTAGATCAAATCAATACGGAGTCCTGGCTGCTTCTTTTATTAAACTTGTTAGTTTCGATTTGCGTGCACTCCGTGTTGCGTGATTCATTATATTTAGTACAGCTGCCCTTAAGATTCCAGCCTAGCAGTGATAAGCTACGCCAACCGCTGCTGTGACAAGGGCTTGGGCCATGCTATATCATTGTCATACCAGGAAGTGCTAACCTAGAGCTAACCTAGATATTTTACGAATTATTCGCCTAAGATGCGCATTCGCTTGTGCTATCTATTCTGCTACCTCGAATGTAGACATTGAACATGATGACGGGTTGAATACATCATTCTTGTCATGTCAGGTAGGTTACGTCATGACAACACGACATACTCGCAGGACTTGCAAAGCGTGCTCGATGACAATAACTAGGTATTAGCGCTATCAGATAATGCCAAATTTCGTAATATTTTATTCATTTAATTATATTCATCAAGATCAAGAGAAAACATCTAAGTTGTATATCTGTACCGCAGACCTAGATAGCTAGGTATGTGATAGAAGATGCGCCATCTCCACCTCGACCCGTCCAAGCGCATCCCACTACTCCGCGACCAGGAGAGCGCAGGGGATGTGCCGCAGAGTTTGCGGGCGAGCAAAACGCATACGTCTCCATCTTCGTCTTTTGCAGAGCATTCCTCCTCCTCAGTATCCGGGACGAAAGCGGAAGACGCAAGCGTGTATTGGATTGGCAACGCGACGACGATTCTGGAATGGCAGGGCCTGCGATTCCTGACAGATCCGAACTTCCTGCACGCGGGCGACCACGTACATTTGGGCCCTGGGGTCACGGCGCAGCGCCTCAAGGACCCGGCCGTCAACCTCGATGAGCTCCCACCTGTCGATCTTGTGCTTCTGAGTCATTACCATGAGGACCATTTCGATCGCCTTGTGGAGGAGAAGCTAAATCGCGATTTTGTCATTGTCACTACGCCGCATGCTAAGGAGTGTTTGACTTCTGAGGCTCGGTACGCCGGAGGTGGTGGGGGTTTAATTGGTTATGGGGGTACAAGTGAAAAGGGCGAGGAAGGGGATAAAGGGGGAGGGCCATTCCGCGCTGTATATGGCGTTGATGCCTTCGAGAGCCTGATGCTTCATCTAGGCGACGCGAAACCCGGAAAGGCGCCCATGCTAAAAATCACAGCTATGCCGGGGAAACACGTCCCACCTGGGCCGCTGGCCGCGGTAAACAACCTGCTTGGGGCTGTACCACCGACGAATGGGTGGTTGCTTGAGATGGGATGGTCTTCTAGCACGACGGGGACTGGCTCACAGGCAATTGATACGGGTTACAGGATCTATATCTCAGGGGACACGTTGTTTGTGGATGAGCTGAGAGAGATACCAAAGTTTATCCGAGAGCAGCAACCCGCGCAAAACCTCCGCTCTTCTCATTCGCCTACAGATGGCGCCGGTACCCGAATTGACCTCATGATTGTTCACTTGGGCGGGACGACGATCCCGGGGCCTAATATGCCGCTGCTTATGGTGACTATGGATGCGAGGCAGGGCGCCGGGCTCATGAGATTGTTGAATCCGAACTTGACGATCCCAGTTCACTTTGACGATTACAGCGTTTTCCTGTCTCCTTTGGAGGATTTTAAGACCGAGGTTGCGAACATGGGGGTGGAGTGGAGGGATAGGGTGGTTTATTTGGATCGGGGGGAGCAGTTTCGGTTTAGAGTTAGGGAGTCGAGTTGAAGTTTCTAAGCGGCGTGTCCAAAATACGACGGGAACGAAGAGTGAATATAAAATGGTACACTCTACAGTCTAGTAGCATGGTTTGTCATAGGGCGAGTTCTCCCTGGGTTGTGTTATGCCGGAAACAACGACGTTGTAGGGGAGCCCGGGACCTATAAAATCGCCTGTACAAAAGCCCTGGGTCTTCTGTAGAGCTCGAACCGGACTGCCTAAGTAGAGTTACTCAGCATCAGCAATATTGACGGGAGTCAGCAGAAGACTCTCAAAAGGTTTGATATTCCAACATACTTGGCTATCATCCACCAAATTCTGTGATTTCTCCTGCGGTTCGCACCTGGGTCTCCGGGCTGTGCTCTAGGCTCGCTTCCTACTGCCCAATTAGAAGTCCCAGTGTCCTTGATTGCCTATAGGTACGGCTTCTAGCACACTGCGAAAGCGGCATTTCCATTCCGTAGGGACTGGCGACCCGGGCGACGACCCCTCCTTTTTTTGACGTTAGGTAAGGAGGCGCGGGACGTATATGCATCACCCTCTTCTACCTTAATGTGTAAGAGTGATAGGGCACTACCCCCTCATGGCAGCACATGTTAGTGCTTCTCGTGGCGGTCACTGTGTTCAGGAGAGCCATCGCTTCTCCTATATCTCACCTCAACACTCCACACAAAGCTTGTTCAACTAAGCAATACGCAATGGGCCACGGCTATAGTGCTATAGAGGGTAGGTAGGTACCGGGCATCGATTCCTGCCACCATCTACCTAAAGAATATACCGAACTCTTTGCATGGCGTGGATCCTTGGTTATAGAAAGATATAACGCTCACGTATAGGTTCATCATCAACCAGCACTTTTACTAGAGTACGTGTCGATGAATTCTTTGAGGGCGTCTAGATGACCGACGAAGCAGAAAGGAAAGTTTGCGCAGATTGACACGCGATCTCACTGTACGTAGAATGTAGGTTCGTGTGAAGTTGGGGCTCAATGACACACTGACTTCGCTGATGACAGGTAAGGAAGATCGTGATAGCCGAGGAGACCAGTAGGTACCTAATCAGTTTATACCGGTTAGGTAAGGTACCCTATATAGATAGGTACCCAAGTGAGTGCATCGTGCTATGCCATCAATGAGGAAAGGATAAGTGCCTTACTTAACCTACCTCTAGGTAGGAGGTACCTAAATGCGCCTTATCATCTGCATAATCAATAATGTATAACCATACCTCTTAATATGCGTCTAACGAGACGTTGGTATCAGCTTACCTAGGTTAGGTACCTATCCTTATCACCCCACAGCAGAGGTATTCCAGCCTCCCTTGTCCCATTTATTTACCCCACCCCCACCTTCTCTATAACGGGATTCATCAACCAAGAAGAAAATTACTTACGGAGGCTTTTGGAAGCGAGCGCATCATCATCCCCTTAATCAGTCGCAACAGAGGCTGCCTCTATTCTTGCTACAGCATTCATAAATAAGATAATCATTCGTCTTGTTTATTCACTCTTGCAAACTGAATCTAGTTACATGCCATATTTGCCTCGGCTTTGATTCGATTAAATTGGCACGGTCGATCAGTCCTATGACCATTTGACCATTTGACCATTTTATTTCATTTCTTATTCTCTGCCAGGTAGATCAAGTCACGTTTACCACACCCCCTTTTGCATTATTGCGATTATAGAAAAGTCCACAAGATACTATATTACATGGCGCTTCGGTCTCTATCTCACTTCGATAACGATGACAATTTGCTAGATCTTTTAGTCGTACTCTCGAGTCATTGCTCAGATTTCCACTTATGACACCTGCCGGCCACACTGTGCCTTGCTTATACCACCTTAACTTATCTTACCTTACCTTACCTTACCTTAAGTACCTATTCGCCATTCGGGTACCTAGGTAGCAAGCGAACTACCTAGGTAAGGCGTCATTTCAACATTGATCACCCGATAGTTGCTAAGGTACCTAATCCTACAATTGCTGTGTGCATAAGAGTCGTGGTTGTACCATTGTCGGGGGGTTGCTTGAGGCCGGAAGGAAAGGGAAGGGACAATAGAGGGAAACTCGGGCAAAACACAGGCAAAATATAGGCAAGTGGGAAGCACCGAGGAGCAGCGCAAGACACAGGATACAAGAAGTCGCTCCTCAGGCCCTCAGGCCGAACCAAACCACAAAACACAATGGCGGGCCACAATTTCTCGCGTTACGTGTTGAACCTCTGGTCTGCATTGTTTGCACCTTTCAACTTCCTCTTCACCCGCATCTGGCGCCCCTTCACCCGAGCAATTGAAAAGACGGCCTTTGCATCTTTGCTATCCTCCTCATCATCACCACCACTAACACCACTAACACCACAAACACCACAAACACCGCCACTCTCAAAGCCTTCGACTTCATCTTCACTTGCCCCTGCTCCGTCTACTTCTTCCCCTACATCCACTATACCCGACATCGCGATTGCAACAACCGTAACAACACCAACATATCGCCCTTCTGCACCATCTTCATCTCCTCTCAGCCTGTATGAGCAGAACTCGCCACCCTCGATCGCCGGCGAAGACCTGCCAGATCACACTGCTGCTAACGGTCTTGACGACGACGAAGAGGACGGCGACCTGTTGGCCGAGGACTTCCAACAACACCAATCAGTAGACATGACGAAAAAGCGCGCTGGCCGGGGACGAGGTGGTGCTAAGCCCTCCATTCACCAGGCTACGACTGTGACTCCTGTGACGCCTCTCATTCCTGCTGCTGATACAATCAAGGGCTGGCCCGCTTCTGCTAGCCAGTCAGATTCCAATGCTTCAGGTGACACGAGCTTCACTCCAAACGGGCCCAAATCTACTTCATTAAAACGAGGAGGTAACCGAGATCGCAGCCGCAACTCGGCCACACCACAGCAACAACTCATCGGTGGCAATAAAGAGAATCTGGCTCCCACCAACCGTAATGCCAACACTATTTCGCATACTGCTCACACAGACTCTCCGGCACTGACGACCCTCGTTGCGCCGGACAACACGAGCGAGCCTCAGAAACCGGGTACCCGCAGCGATGTAGCGGCTGATTCCGCCAACACCGCCCCTACAATCACCTCTCCGTACGACAGGAGCTCTACGTCCTGCTCTGGGGCGGAGCAGCTCCATGTTGTCGCTGGTCGCCTCACTTTGGATGACGCACAACCATCCAAGCAAACTACTCAGCAGACTTTGAACGAAGCCACTGCTGCAGCTGAAGCTTCAGCGTTGCCAGCACCTCTTGTTGTCGCCGTTCCAGTCTTGCCTCAGCTCCAAACTACGCAACCCGAACCCCAAACACCCCCGCCTCCCGGTTTACCTGGGTTGATTGAGCCTACGACCGAGGAGGAGCGAGTGGAGCGTGAATACCATCTCGTTTTTATGCGACAGGCCCTCGATATGGTGAGTCACACCCCGGTCCCCGTCATTTGCTCATATGAAATCTCGTTTTCTGGTCAGGCGGTGTTCATCATGGAGCCTAAGAGCGTAAAGTTGATGAATTTTTAGGGTGATTTAGCTCTCAAAACCAACGAGACACCAGTTGGCTGTGTTCTCGTATATCGAGGAAGAACCATTGCTAGGGGAATGAATGCGACTAATATCACTCGTAACGGTACTCGCCATGCCGAGTTCATGGCATTATCCGCATTGCTCTCCCGCCGACAATCGGACGATGTCAAAATGACTGATACGAACCTGGATCTCGATGATGCGAGCTGGGGTGATGTTGATCCTAAAGATGGCCATATCTATCCTTACGGCCAGAAGCTCCATCCCGCACCGGTCGTCGATCGCTCCATTATCTCCGAGTGTGTACTATACGTTACAGTCGAGCCTTGTGTTATGTGCGCTTCCCTGCTCCGTCAGCTTGGCATCCAAAAAGTCTATTTTGGCGCCGTGAACGACAAGTTTGGAGGAACAGGTGGTGTATTCCGTGTACATATGAACTCAAAGCCGGTACCTATCCCTAAAGACCGCCCTTATCAGCAAGGGTACGGTCCCCACGACGTTAATCTCATCTCTAAGGGCAAAGCTGTAGCTATACCGCGTGATGATGATGAAGGCGATGGGGGTAACGTAGAACCTGGGTACCCCGTAGAGGGTGGTTATCTTCGCGATGATGCGGTCTCTTTGCTACGACGTTTTTATGTCCAGGAGAATGGCCGAGGTAAGAAAAGAACGAGTTCGATCTATCGACCTGAAACTAATGTTGATAATCTTCTAGCACCACAACCTCGCAAGAAGGAAGGCAGAGCTGCTCGACTATATGCGGCCATGGAAAACCAAAACAGAACTAACACATCTGATCTCTCTGATAACGCCCCTGAGACGCCTGTTGAAGCTGAAGCACCCATGGCATTAGGCGGCAAACCGGATCCAGAAATCAGCGTTGTATGTGACTGAAAGCACTGGACGGTTGCTCTGGCTGGGCCATCTATAAGGCCCTATTAGACAAATACACTGTAAATTACGAATTAGATATGCATTGACGCCCACGACGCATGGGGAGCGAGAGAGCTCCTGGAGTCCCGGATTGCTTTCATAAGAGGAATACCACACCACACATCGGACATATTGCATGATACAAGGCGGAATGCGTGGGATACACTTAGCGCAGCGAATAATAATCGCGACGCGTTAATTTTTTCATGAACATTTGCTTGTACATTTTCGATGTATAAATGCGCGGCCTTACTCAGAGGGTGACGAATTCGGCCACCTTTGTTCCCGGCATGTCATGTTAATGTTCGATGAATAGGCTCCTTCATCTCTGAAGGCCAGGCTGCCTAATAAGCAACAGCATCAATTACATACACCTTTCTGCATATGACGCATTACACATATAGCTATGTTCGGCGGCCATCATGGACTACCCGTTCAACCGAATGGCTCAAAATTCGATATTGACGCACATGTATGATGCTACCAACACTATTGCTTGCCCTAGAGCCCCTAAGAGGCCCGTGGTACGACGCTCTCCCTGCAAGGATCATGCCCTCCCAGTATTGCAATTCTAAACATCCGATCTCTCAGTTACCCCCTGTGTTGCACTTTCGTATCTACCTTTCACTCCCTCCCTACCCGTTATATCGGATTGGGGACCTATAATACGTAGTGCCCATTCCCATGTCCTAGAGTATCAAGACACTAGAAGCTCAAGTGAGAAATACATGGATTCGTGAGTATATTGATGACTATATGGAGCGGAAGGATTGAACATATGTAAATATATACATCAACATCTCCACCCCCTGTATTGCCTATCACAGAACCCAACACTTAGGTAGGTATTCACGACGGGGCACTTGGAAATGGTTAAACTCCCATAATTCTACGTCTACTTACAGGATTGCCAATCGCCAACAATACCAACTAGGTACGAAGTTGTCTATCATAGGATGCGTGTCGGGTGGGTGGCTTAGTCATCCCATCGACGCCTACATATTTTCGATCCTCGCATTGAAGACGCCGGGCGAGCGAGAGATACAGGGAGACATCTTCGGTCCGGCAATTGAAGTGTTCCACGTAGCGGAACGGCCAGGAACTTCTCGCCGTAGGCTTCGTACGCGGGACATTTCGGGTTCTCTCGCAAACGTGTTCCCATTGAAGTCGGTTAGCTCGAAGTGCGAAGCTTACATTCATCACTAACAACCATATGATGATTCTCGCGGCGTTTCGCGAACTGATTCGGCTAAACCGGCTAGGGTGGTATTCGCAGATAACGTGTTCCCACTTCACTCTCTAGAATGTTGCCTCGCGTGTAGCTAAGAGTATTCTAGTCAGGCGCAACGATAATATTACACGGTGCTTGCGTATATCGTCGTAACTTCGTGGATTTCGTGAGAGCTACGACCCATTTGAGCCGCTATGTGGTGGTGTCTTTGAACCAAGTATGGGTGTTATCTAGATCCGACCTATCTGGACCTCTGAAGAAATAAATGAGTAGTGTCGACAATATTCTAAGACGCGACCTATAGCACGATAATGAATTTATTTTAGTCTGATTCGTAGTATCAGTTTAACACGGGCTATCATCGGGTAACCCTCCCTCTCGACTATAGTACCATTTACCTGACATCATCAGCACTATAGCTAGACCTATCTAGTCTTTTCTCGCCCTTAATCTCGATCAACTGAGCATAGTAGTTATATTACCCTCTCATCGGCTCTGACCCATCCACTCCAGCTCAGCTCGGCTGTCGGGGGACAATGTAATACCTCCCAACCCTAAGGCGTTTCCTAGCTCAAGTGTCCCTAATAAGGCTTGACACTCTGCTTGAGCACCACCGAATCACCGTCGGCATATTGTGCTGCGTAGAGTGCCATTCTATTCCGTGCGTCCGCCGTGAGAATGGTTGCCGCATCCGGCCAAGACCTAGACTAGGGGGTGGTGGTTGTAAGGTCGGTCCCACCACCGGCTAGGGAGCAGGTCAAGCACACTGGTAGCTGGAGGCGTCACACGCTTGCCCGAAACGGCCCAGAGGAGGTCCTGCACAGAGTATATGGGAATATTCACCTAAACCACCAACAAGCGACGCGATTTTTACGAAAAGAAAATATCATGTGCTGGTTTTCTGTGTTATCATCTCTGCTACCTATCTTCTTACTCAGCCTCAGTGAAATGCCAAATTGAGGGAGATCATGATGCAATCAGAGTTTTTGCCCACTCCTTGTCAGCATCGTGCGGATACCAACTCTCGTCGCCCGTGAAGCTATGGTAACAGCCACTTTAGGGGTGTCCATCCTCATCTCCTACTTTATCGTGCCCCTCCGTCACAATATTTTTTGACACTTGTCAGTTATGTACCCATTGCTGGGTTTACTGGCGCCTACCCTTTATCTCAGTTTTACTGCTATGGCGGTATAAAATGAGGAAAGACCTAGACTAGAAACTTGGGAGTACGAGCTCAAGAACCCAGCATTCCTTCTCATCTTTCCGATTATATATATGTGAATTGCTCGGCTACGCATAATGAAAGACCTCTACTTGAGGGCCAAATGCCTCGTACGGAAGACATGGTGTAGATTAGCGAGGCATATCCACGGGTCGTCCTCATCCGAATGCTTCTTGGCGCGTTATCAATATAGTCCATTATCTCAACCGCTAGATCTGGTAGAGTGTATATTATGAATTATATGTGCTAACGACCGGTATAAGCCGAATGGGTATTTTACATGTCAATCAAGGTGCGTAGTTTAGATTTGACGAAGCGACCTCAAGGTCCTCTGGCCCTTCGCAGTGGGTACACGTTTATCAGAGCGGCGAACCAGCATCAACGCTTTAGCTTTGATGATTGATACCTCATCACTTCATCAAAAAACACCAAAAGAAATATGCGCAAGGGGTAATATCAACGACAACACTCGCCAATAACTCTCCAACGCATCGAAATATCGCATTTTCCAACGTAGACGATGATTGATCACCCATTGCACCATGTCTGGAACTGAAGAGGGAAAGCATGATTGCATTAAGTCAATCACAATGCCCGAGTGACCAAACTGCAAATTGTAGTGAATAAAGAGGCGTTATCCGAATCCTCCGCTCCCCGCTCCAATGCGGACGAATAAGACACTTACCAATATCGCAACAGCAGATTATGAGTGCCTTTCAGTAAGATAAATACTTCCAATACTTGTTTCTACAGCCTAGTTTCGTGATAGTAGCTTTCATGATATTACGGATTTTACCTCTACAGCCGGTGATGACCGAATAATCCCTTAAAAAGAGAGACCGCCCACAACCAGTTGAGATCCATGCCTCGTCTGTACGCAGTATTCTCGAATCACTGATGAGAAGTCAAGTCGGGGATAAACGGGTGTGGTGTGAGTAGACGGCTAGGGTGGTACTAGGCGAGCTAGAACAAGTAAGAGAGGTAGGCATGCGTCCGGCTTGAGAGGTGCATTCCAAGGAAGATGGAACTTATCACAGACGAGCCGAAAATGAAGAGATACTCCCCTATCTCTAGGTGATGGCAACGGAGTAGTCGGCGGAGTGGTAGGCGAAGTGGTGGTCGAATAGACATGAGTCGCCCCCGGTGTGGTGGGATGGTGAGATGATGTAGGCAGAGGCAGGATTGGATGTTTATAGCCCAGAAGAGAGGTCGGAGACATCGGAGTGTTTTATGAGGAATAATCCGAGAGACATGAATGGCCGCCGGGCGGGTGTTTTGTCGCGTACCTCGAGGCCAACTCAACAAACAGCCCCCTCCTCTCCCCTGATGACTTGCCTTAGATAATAGATAAGTAGGTACTCGTACCTAGTAGCGTAGTCGGAAGGCGATCAGACCAAGAGACCAAGAACAAGGAGACAGCAGCACACACACACAGACACAGCACACGCAGCACGGCACAATCACGGCACAATCACAGCACAATCACAGCACAAGCCGTAATAATCACAATAAGAAGTGGCACTTTCAATCTTCTCAGCCGTCCAACCCTCCCTTCCCTCTCTCTCTCCCTCTGTCTCCCAGCCCAGGCTGTCTTCCAGGCGACTGAGTCTTCTGCTTTTTCTCCGAAATTGAGCCAGCCGCAATCCCAGCATATCCCGTTTCACCCCCATTCAGATTCCCCATCTTTTCCGTCTCCATTCCCTTATTATTCCATTCACACAATACGCACACCAACCTTGCAACGCCATCATCCTGCCATCATCTCGCCTCCTGCCTATCTAGACTAGACAGACAGTACCTCGGTAGGTTCCTCGAGCCATAACACCGTAGCACTATAACGCTACAACGCTCTAGCTATAACGCCATAACGCCACAACCACCTGGCGTTTTGTCTCTGCGCGTCCACGCCTCTGGTAGCCTATCCCATCCTGTCCCCACAAACAACGGCATTTGCGCAACACCAATACCGATCACCTACTTGTCCTCTTACCACGAGCCTCGCTCTTCTCTCCTGCACACTAACACTTCGAGAACTGCAGAGCAATAACATCCTGCAGCCATTAAACATCAATCCCACACATACACCTTTCTTTCACCCTCCTCATCAGCTTTATCTTGACTGCTGGTTCTCCAGCCAAGACGCCAGCAACAATTACCCTATCAGTCATTAAGTCGGCCTGAGAAAGCTAGAGGCGGTTCTGCTTAACGTCACCTCTTAAAGTTGGACCGGGCTTTCTCACCACTTTTTCTCTTGCCCTTCACACAAACATAACCCCAAACCTTGCCCCTCACGTCGGAGAACTGGTGCCATTGCAAACAACCACGACCTTCGATTGTGATCGGTTAACCAACATCGTTACTGGACGAGAGCCGTGATCAACCCAAAAGAGTCAACTCCCTCCGACTACCGGCTTCGACGGAGGTATTGCCTCAACAAGAGATTTGAATGGTAAGTTGGGCATTCTCAGATTCATTCCCCTGCCTTGAGTACTAGGTATTAGATTAGATCGACCCAGCTCGGCCGATTCCCCTTGTCTCAGTCTCTCTTCTCTTTTTTCCTCTATATACCTATATATACATACGCACATGCACATCAATTCCTCCCTGAATCTACCCGTTCTCTCCTGTAGCACACTCAATGTTGGAAAGGGGCAAGAGACGACATATCCTACTCTAGTCGTACATCGTTGGCTACACCAGCTGTTTACTAATCGCGACTAGACTGGCGAGCGACGTGCACTCGAAGTTTTAACACGTCTCGTGTAAGTCAGAGCCAATGCCCGCAAGGGATATCGGATAGGTTCAACCTGCGGCCTTCTTCTCTACCATCGAGACTTAACCCTCCGCCACTAGAATAATAACCCGTTGAGTCTTACGGTCGCGTTTGTATTACAGACGGTCCGTCATTGGCCGACAAGTCTTAAGTCTTGTCTGCCCGGGTATTTTCTTTCTTCCCTCTCTCTTCCTCTGCTTCTTCCTCCTTCGGCTTTCCAGCCAACAACCACCAACGACAGTCCGGGCAGAGAGGCAGAGAGGCCTAGAAGCCAGACGAATAAGCTCATCTGACCGAGACGAGTCCTAGACGGCCTATAGTAGAAAACTGGGCTGTTTGAGCAATTTATCTCCCAAAATCCCATTCCCCCATTCCTCGCTATCCTGCCTCTTAGGTTCACTTTCTCCACTTACCCATACCACCCTTACCACTTATCCTGCCACGCATCGGCCAATACCTCCCGCTCTTGGCCCCGGGTCCTGCATATCTCCTGCTCGTACCTCTTAAAAACAACACCAACACCAACGCGTCCCTTGTCTTCTCCTATCACGACACCCACCGTCCACCACCACCACCATATCCGGCATAAAAACGCCCTTCGGCGCGTCGGTCAAGATGCAATCGCTTGCAACTTTGTCGCCGCCGCGCGATCTTTCTTCTGAGGCTAGTTTTGGTGCTCCGGCCGATACCTTCTCCAATGTCGCGTCTCTTAGCTCGACACCACCCACCACTGTCGCCGACGATGCGAGCCTCGCCTCGGATACGCCTAAGAACGATGGTGCCGCACCAATTAGCCCTGTAGATGATGTTACGGAGCCCGCGATCGTAGACGAGCAGTCCGAGGTCGCCGACTCTATTGTGATTACCACTACGACAACAGAAATCCTTACCCCCTCGGCTGAATCGGCTGAATCCCCAAAAACCACGCGCACGGGGGCCGCCGAAAGTGCACCTAGCACGCCTGCATCCGAACGTTCGCGACGACCGCGTCTTAGTGCCCCTATATACAATCTGGCTAGGCTGGCTGGCACTGCTGTGCATGGTAAGCGACGGGTCAAAGGTGACGAAATTACCGACCGCAAGAGACGCACAAGCTCCAGCTCTACATTGGATGCGAGCCCAGAAGGCGAAAATAGTACTGAAATCGCTATTAAGACCGCGACAACACCGGTTAAGGACACTATACACGCGTCTGATTCACAATCATCAAAGCGCGGCACGAAACCTTCAAAGCCAGCAACGCTAAAGAAGCGAGAAGATGCGCCTCCCAAACGGATCGCAACGCGTGCATCTGGCCTCGAAGCTGAGACTTTGGCTCATAAGCTTTCGAGCTTGGGCAAGAGGGGGAGGAAGACTTTCGAAAAAGGTGTCACCAAAATGTCACGGGAGTTGAGGAGACTGCAAGATACCAATGAATTTTCCGGAATTGACACGCGACCAGTTGTATTGACAACTTGGGCAAATGGCAAATATGTGGATCCATCAGCACCCGAGGAGCCCCCTACTAAGAAGATCAAGGTGCAGGATGACTCTGCATACGATGTGCCTGAAATGGAAGAAGAATGTGTCGTGGAAGAGCCCGCGCCCAAGAAGCGGCGCGTGAAGAAGTGGTTGGACCGTGGTCTTTACGCCGGCCAGGAAGCTCCTACGGATATTTTCAAGGGTCTTACAGCCGCCGAGAAGAAGAAATTGGCACAATTTCCGGAATTGACGCAAAACACCGGGGTCAACAAGACATTACCGGCACCTATGTTCCTTGGGCTGTGCATGTTGATGGAGGGGAGAGATTTCAAGCTTCCATTTGACCTGTGCAACCCACTCCCACCCGGACAGCCAAAACCGGATGAGTGGAGGAAGATGACGAAGAGTTAGTCGAAATTGTAGTTTTTTTGCTAATTTTGTGTTTGACGACTAACTTGGTGACAGATCGATTTGTGGGCGATGCAGCCGCTTACTGGAAGAAAACACCTCACTTTAAGGACTATCAATCGAAGTGTGTATGCACACCCGAAGACGGCTGTGGAGAAACGTGCCAAAATAGGATCATGCTTTATGAGTGTGATTCGACTAACTGCAATGTTGGCGAAAGCCTATGCCAAAATCGCGCCTTTGCCAGGCTGCAAGAGAGGACCAAGGCTGGTGGCAAGTACCGAGTTGGTGTCGAAGTCATCAAAACGTCTGATCGAGGCTACGGTATTCGTGCGAACCGTTGCTTTGGGGCAAATCAGATAATTATGGAGTATACGGGTGAGATTATCACCGAGGAGGAGTGTGATCGACGGATGAATGAGAAATATAAAGACAACCAAGTGAGTACTCGTGGCCTGGAAGAGCCCTCCCTCTCCCGAAATAACATGCGACTGACTGTGTCAGTGTTATTATTTGATGTCATTTGATCAGAACATGATTATCGACGCGACGACCGGTAGTATCGCTCGTTTCGTTAACCACTCGTGTCAGCCAAACTGCCGCATGGTCAAGTGGATTGTATCTGGACAGCCACGAATGGCACTGTTTGCAGGTGATCGAGACATCATGACCGGCGAGGAATTAACATACGACTACAATTTTGACCCTTTTTCAGCTAAGAACGTGCAGAAGTGTCTTTGTGGTAGCCCGAACTGCCGAGGCGTCCTTGGGCCTAAGCCCAAGGAAGTCAAGCAACCGAAGCCCTCAAAAGAAGAACTCGCCAAGGCAGCGAAAGAGGGCGCTAAGAGGGGTAAACGAAAGCTGAAGGAGGCTCTTGGTGAGCTGGAGCAGGCGGAGGCTAGCGCAGCAAAAAAGCGAAAGATCAAGACTCCGGCGGGTATCAAGACTTTGGCTACGGGAGTAAAGCGCACTACCAGCCTCAAAGCAGCAACCAAGGGCGCAGCGACGGTGATTAAGCGTAGCGTGTCGACCATCTCGGTAAGCACCAAGGCAGCTCTGGGAAAGAAGGACAAGACAGCGGCAAAAAGGGTATCGAAGGTGACAAAGTCGAAATCTGTGATTAAGTCGTATGGCAAGACTAAATCACCAACGAAGAAGATCGCCAAAACCCAGCGCGTCACGCCCAAAAAGACGCCATCGAGCAAGGCGAGCCCCAGCATCACCGCAGCACCTACTGAAAACGCAAAGCCTAGCAAGGGAAAGAGTCAGAAAGAAACGACGCCAACGAAGACAGGAAACGGACGGAATAGTGCTGTTACTTCACCTTCGCCCAGGAAAGCCATCGATATACCCCGGATACGATTAGTCAACTCACCACGTGTGGCATAAGGCGTAGCGAAGCCTAGTGAACGGTAGTTATCGCAGCGCCAGCATTACATCAGGAATGCAAGAACCCAAGAGCGTGTACACATAGTTATCGTGTATAAATGCCTCCTTTCAACAGGAGCATATCTAATGCTTAGGCCGGAGCAGTCCCAATTCATCACCCGCTTTGCTTTTTCGCGCCTTACGGACTACCAGTAGGACTGTTCGGTCCAAAATACAATAACCCTCCATGACATATGAGGTCAAACGAGGGCAAAACAGCTAGGGGTGGCGAGAGTGCCGTACCAATCTTCTTGCTGGCGGTGCCTTTTTACTGCTCAACGAAGCTTGGGCCACAAGATTTTTTCCCCACGGCTATGGCGGAAACAGAAAACGAATCTCCGCCTCTATACACATGTATAATAATCAAACTATTTTTTATTTCATTCCTAATCATCGGGCACAATCCTTCAACCCCTCCACCGATGCCACGCGGCATGAGTCCTGGACAGACAGGAAGAGGAAGGGAGGGGGGGAAGGGAATCGAGGCGGTTAGGTCTAGCAGTGGAAAGGAAACATACGGACAATAAAGGTGTCAAAGGCGTTGCTTTGGTGATCATATTTTAGGTCCTGTGGCATTTGAACAATGTTATCTAGTTGATTAAGCCGTTCTTTTCCTGCGATTTTGACCTTGCTGCTGCGTGGTTTAATGCTATAGTGATTGTTGTGATGTTGGGCGTGATGATCTGTCTCATAGGTTGATTTACGTCGAAGAGACACCTATCGAGGTCGAGAGAATAAAAGCGTTGGAACGTGAATAGAGCGTTGTATTATGTAGTATATTATTGATAAAGTGGAAAGTATAATATTCTGTTTTGGTGAACTATATATAAGATCCAACGAGGTCTAGTATTGGCTGTGATATAATGCCATGAACGATGCGCGGGATGGCCTTGGTGATTTGACGAGCTTAGGTCTTCTGCCTGTCGGTCAAAAAAAAAAAAAAAGACGGAGCCTAAACTTGGCTGGATTTATACTATGTAGCATTTGCCGTTTGTGAGAATTTATTTGAAGCTTTGGTTGCTTTTTACATTTGATTTGGTCTAGTTGGTAATGTTGTTACCAACGCTCTCTTCCACATACTTGCATAAGAGGATTAAATAATTCATCTCTAGTCTCCCTATTGGGCTTGTATGAATGAGCGCAAATAGTACAAGGCTATATAGATGAAGAGAAAATCGATGCGCGAAAAGTAGATAGTATATAAAAATATAAAAAGGAAAAAGAGCGAAAAGCGAATTGAACTCCCTGGTTTTGCACGTGTCATCCTTGTGCAGGGGCCATGCTGATTATCTGTTTGTTTTCACCTAGGCCATTTGCCCGTAGGCAAAGAACAGCAGAGATGATTCTGTTTGTGAGCCTGATGAGGAACTTTCCGTTTGCGTTTTATGCCCAAGATTATTAAATAGAAGAGAGGACGCTGGAATCGCGGGTTCTGGGGAAGCGTACGCCGCAAAGACATAACAGCAGCGAAGTACAAAAAGAGAGCCGATATCTCCTTAGATAGACATCGGATAGATATTCGCTGGGGGTATTAGGATGTGGAGATACCAACGACGGCAGATGATGCCGATGACGATGGTGGTTGTAGAGGCCAAGAAGCTACCTCCGAGTGTCTTAAGCCCCGCTTCGGCTAAGCCTCAAATGAGAACGCGTCGACGTGACGGAATTTTCCCCTCTCCCGCCCCCAATCGATAACGGGACGGCCATGAGTTCAACTCGGAGTTAAGAAATGTGATAGCACGAGTGCATCACGTCTGCAAATATAGAGGGGCATATTTTGAGGAATAGTAGACGAACTCGGATCATTCAGTGTTGATGTTAAGTCTAATGGGTGGCCAGCTGCCGGTGTTCCGATGAGCGAGTGGTGTTATGGTGTTGGGTCCCTCCCGAGCCCGGACGGGCGTGCGTTGGAAAGCTCCGGCGATAAACGTCGTTTCTTGGCGCCGAGAAAATGGATCGAACTAGCCCAAACGTGACTGAGATTCAACGAGGCCCCACGCTTCGATTGCGTATAACATCGAGGCTGTGTAGAAAGACGAGAGACGGGCTCTGAGACGGGGTTGGCTGTTCGACGTTGTCCTTCTCCGGTCTGTACGCGTGCGTGTATGTGTTCAGAGAGAGATCATACCTGCCTGCTAACGGATCATATGGCACGGGGTGTGCCGGTTCTTCACGTCACCTGAGTGTTAGAGAGAGTGGAAAAAGACCACACACATCGTCTCGCCGAGGTACCCGGAACGGGGGGTACCTGTAACGAGGTTATGATCGAGCACTCTGCAACTACAACTACAACTGCAACCGTGAGGCGCAGCAACTTACTTATTCTGACGGGCGTGCATTTGGTATAGCTTTGGCCCCCTTCTGGAGTTGTAGTATTGAAATCATGGAATTAATTCATGAGTTGCCCATCCATTCGGTGAATAGGGATAGATCGATATGCCATTCGGTGAAAAAGAGTATTTTATGTACATAGTAGTAGTATTTTATGAACTTGACATGACCCAATAGTAGCTGCCTAAAATAGCCTGGTGAGCGGGTAAAGACTGGAGTCCTTGCGCGGGGAGTTGATCAAGGTACGTTAGGTAGGTACTGTACTACATACCTACCTAGGTAGTATACCTAGGTACTTACATAGGATATACAGGTAGTATATGTATATAGTAGGTAGTGTACATGTCTTGTGGGGCCAAAAGAGGAATGGTTGATGGGGCTTAAACAGGCAGTTGATTGATTGCCCGTCTTTTCCAGGGACCTGCAACAGCCAATCTCGGGAAACAGGTCTTAACCTTTCCCCAAGGTTCTCACTGAGGATTTGCGACTATCTTAGGTACTTACCCAGGTAGTTGTCTATCTGGAGCTACCTACATAGGTACTTGCGACTCGCATTCACACACAAATCCTCTGCTGTATCTTTGTATCCTGTACCTGCATTCATACTCGTACGCCTCAGACGTACATTATTATCGTAGTACATACCTACATGTGCGTACCTACATATATAGGTCTAGGTAGGTAGGTACATATCAACAGCAGCCTTGCCCTTTTACATCCCCTGGATGTAATTTCTCGCCAAAACAATAGAAACTCGCATCAAGACTGCCCGGCGTG
This sequence comes from Xylaria grammica, assembly GCA_004353285.2. NCBI lineage: Eukaryota > Fungi > Ascomycota > Sordariomycetes > Xylariales > Xylariaceae > Xylaria > Xylaria grammica. Next base: position 2,151,556 of record NGZP02000002.1, on the reverse strand, counting down.
TATTAATATCCCTTGTTCTCAAAATAATTCATTCAGTCGTGGTCGCGTCGTAGAGGGCTTTCCGGGCTTCCCACTGCCGCCTCCAATTTTCCCCTATACGCCTATACACACACGCTCTATCCATCCTACCCCCTTACCTTAGGTACATCTGCATACAGCCTATCCCTAACTTCTACAACTCCTGCCTAGAAACATATCTGCGACAAGGCCCAGGCCCTGCCACGACAAACGCCTCCTGCTCCGCATGTGAATTTACGATTCTGAAAGTGTCGAGGTCGAGACTGTGGAGAGCACATCACGCGCGTGTGTGAACTGCACACAGACCGCTACTCGTGCCCTTTGCTTTTTTTTCTCCCGACACGCCGCCAGATCGTTGCGCCCTCGTCTAGTTTCTTCAGCACTGGGACGATGAAGTCACTTAAGATGAGCAAGGTGTTTAACACCATCAAAAGAAAGAATACTAGTGGTACGTCGAGGCCTGGTTGAACACCCACACGTATCAACTCAACGGTTCGCTGACCTTGGACACGGTGCTCTCCCTATGTAGGACTAGATGTCTCAATCAATTCCGATGATAATAGCCCCGAGGCCGTCGCCGGCCGCAGTGTGGTGCGTCGTCGTTTGTCTTGTACACTTTTGTTTTATATGCCGCATGGCGCCCCGGCGGACACGCTCTCCTGACTTTCCCCAACTAGAGATTCTTTTGCGAATCGACCGGCCCCAACAGCGCTGACGACGAGGTCATTCACTTGCCACCTATCGTCGAAGCCGCCGAATCATCACCTAGCGCAGCGAAACTATGCGCTGATATGATACGCGACTATCTGAAGAAAGATTACATCACACGACCCGATTTCCAATACAATGCTCTTATGCTCGTCCGCATCCTCTCCGATAACCCTGGCCCCACGTTCACCCGGAATCTCGACCAAGAGTTCGCCAAGACCACTAAAGACCTACTGAAGAACACCCGTAACGAGAGGGTTCGCCAAATGCTGATGGAGACCTTGACCTCCTTTGAGACGACGAAATTCTACGATGAAGGATTGACGCCCATGATCGAGATGTGGAAGAAGGAAAAGGAGAAGGCGCAGAAGTCAACATCCTCAGTATGTTATCAATCAACATCTACGCCTGTTGGTCAGAGATGCCGAGAGAGTGTGTGTGGCTAACCGTCCATCATAGGCTCCTATTCAATCCTATCTACGCCGACAACAACAACAACCCCCACGCCAGACCATGCCCATGATGACAGCACCAGTTGATCGTCATTCTCAAAATTACTTTGCGCGCGATCACCGCACTCGTCGGCTTCCCGACCCCGTCGAGCTAGCTGGCCGTCTAGAAGAGGCTCGCACGTCCGCCAAACTGCTGCAACAGGTGGTGACTAACACGCCGCCCGGGGAGATTCTCGATAACGATTTAATCAAGGAGTTTGCGGATCGCTGCCAAAGTGCTAGTCGTAGCATACAGGGGTACATGACCTCGGAAGATCCGGCCCCCGATAACGAGACAATGGAATCGCTCATCGATACCAACGAACAATTGCAGACCGCATTAAATCTGCACCAACGTGCTGTGCTCAATGCGCGAAAGCATGTCGCATCTCTCGTAACCGATAGTAATGATCTCGTAAGCTTAGACGAGGGGCGGACGCAGACGAACGAACGCGAACCCAGCGACTTTAGGCGGCCCTCACCCCCGGATACGGGCTTAGGTATACGCATGGCACCAAGCTCCGGATCGAGGCAACATACCACGCCGCCGCGGGAGACGAACGGGAAGGGTAAAGGGCGCGAGTACGAACCACTATCTTATGCGGGATCATCCGCCGGCCCATCAAGATCACGTACTCCCGCGGAGGAGGATCCTTTCCGAGACCCGGATGAAGCTACCGGTTCAAATGCGGCGAGAGGATCTTCGAGCCGGTACCTTGATCAAGAACCCAGGCTTGCCTTCGAGCCCTTCCACCCTGGTTTCGACTCTACGCCTAGTTATGCCGGCAGGCAAGAGAGCGCAGTAGGCAAGGAAGCCAGTGAGTAAACTCCCGGATTAATTTTCTTTAGAATCGAATCGGAACAGTGCCAAAAAGATTCTACAAGCGGATGATTACTGATTTGGGATGTTATTATAGTGCATGGTGCCGTTGAGAACCATTCATCTGGGAAGGATACTGATGTACCCCCAGCTTCACGGCATGCAGACAGTAGCGACAATGACAGCCTCTACGACGTATCGCCGCCGAAGCAGAAGGAGCCTATCTATCGGTATTAGGGTGATCAGCCAGCTAGTACGGGAAAGCTGCTCTGCATGGGGATAAGGTGACGTGCTAGAGAGCAGGCGGGGAGGATGAGACACGGATCAAAGAAGCGAGGAAGCATCTAATACCATTTTTTTCTCCCTTTGTGTTGAAGTAATGTCTATGTTCAAGAACAATCGATGATAAGAAGGGAGATTAGGAAGACAGAGCGAGAAGGGCTATTGACAAATATGTCAGAGGCAGACTCTATGTTGTTAACAAGCAAAACAGCGAAGCGTTTGTGCGGTGCATTACATAGATGAACTGCGCGGGTTTTTATTTTGAGGTTCTTCTGGTATTCAGCTGGTGTTGCTTGCTTCCCAGGTTGTTGCACAAGTGACGCCACCATGTGGCCGGGCTTAATGCATGCATGCATGCATGACCTTGAGACTTAGATCTAGACCTCAGTCGACTAAGGAACAATTATATATACAGTGTGTACTCGGTGTCAAAAAATTCCAACGCACTACGTCTCTTGCTTAGAAAGTACGGGACTCATAGAGATACCTCAGTTATATAATAAATATAGACTGTCTATTACTATATCTTTGATTCATTATTTGATTGTTTAACGAATATTGCAGGGATATTTCTAGCTAAAACAACACTGTCCAGTTATTTTTATATACAGTGTTTTACATACTGTATGGTGCCGGAGCTGCTATAATGAGTTATTTAAGACGGTACCTAGGTATGGACACTTGCTGCTACCGCCTTCATGCCCTGTAGAACAAAGGAGGTGGTTTAAGTATATATAGCGGAGATCGCAGTGGGAGGCAGGAGGGGTACCTGTGCACCAGAACCGCCCCCCCCCCCCCTAACACGCAGTCCTCTACACGTATTGTTGCGGTCTACAGGTACCTAAGTAACTCAGCCATATGCTATGCTACTTTGTCCCGACTTTGAAGGTAGGTCTCGTTGATCTAATTGATTACTGGATGGATTGCCGTCGCAAGCGTCCAACCCGGAGTAGACTAAGCCCTAACAACTATAAACGATAGCCTCCGGTTTTCTATTCCAAAACCTTGGTACAGCTCTCTCGGCTAGTATAGAGGACTACCTAGTAACGACCTCTTGGTTGATGATGGGGGGAAAGGGCCGACGCTGATTTATTACATATGCTGACAAAGATAAGACTAAGAATGCCGTCTAAGGCGGGTGTACCCAAAGTCAAATGTTACAGTTGATAACAGTGACTGTGAATGGCTTTAAACACTGCATAGAATATCCAATAGTAGGTATGATTACTCCAATGGTTCAAGCGGTTCTCCGCATACGTTCCAACCCTTTCGGCCGATAGGCCTCGGGCGCGTCTATAGCATGTTTGTATGTATGAAGCTAAAGTCTTCTCCCGCCTTCGTGTCCCCTGGCTTCAACAGATTCACGTAGTAAGGGTGGTATCATACTTCGTCTCTCGGCTCTTTATTCGAAGCCGTAAAGGGCTCTCTAAGCGCCTACAACGACAAAAACGATAGGGAGGGTGATGATAGGGCTGACAACAAAGGCGCAGGTGCTAATAGCTATCGGGCAGGTTTCTCCGAGACCTTGACGCCGGATCCTTCAGCATCCCATCCTCCTAATATCGGCCCACCTGTTCAAAAAGGGAGCGCTGCTAGGTGTCGGGGGACTGGCCCCGTCATAAGTTTATTCCGTACACAATACTTAGTTACAGTATAGATCTTCCATCCCATCCGGAACTACTAAGTACAGAATACAACACAATACAGACCATGACTATTGCATTGTCATACGTAACACCGTATATTAGCTGAAAGACCGGACGTAGCACACGGGATGCGCTGCACCGCGAATATCGCTATTTCGCAGAGTATTACCTGGACTACTGAAACCTCTTTCAGCTAATCTATCCCTTACTCTAAATACTGAGACATTCCTAAATAAAACTATTCAGGCAACTTTAGGCGAGGGGGAATAGTTGCCGACTGGTGTATATAAACCTGGCATGTTCGCTATTCCAAGGTCCTTTTGTTCTAGAGAACCAAGGAGCCTTTGACACCCTAAAAGATTATCATTAATATAAAGACATTCCAAGCCCCTTACAAGCCCTTGTTATGCAATTCAACTTAGAAGTTGCCAGCTACGCTAAGGGACGGTTGACAACCTTCTAGAAAAAAGAAAAACTCGCGTACTCTTTATCTAAAGGTCTTAAAAAAAATAGAAAGAGATTGAAGTTGCTGTAAAAGAATTAGCTCTTAAAAGAGGTAACTAGAAAGATGAGTTGCAGAGTTGGCAGCCGTCATTAACGGCTCTATAATGGTGATCTGAAGTTTTTATTAATTTTTAATAAGCCGTAAAGATCAACATAATGTAGGTCAACCCAAGGGCTGGCGCAACTACAACTGTTTAAGGGAAACCTAAGAACTTAAACCGAGGTTTGAATATATTGAATATAATAGGTTCAAATAGGGAAACCAAGGACGGTAAAGGAGATCGATCAATTTTACATTTCAACATTTCAAGACCTTGTAGGCTAAGCTACAGATAAATAAAAGATAAATGAACATAATATATATAATAATTATGATTTCTAACTTGGCAACCATAATACCAGCACTAGTCTAAGTATAGACAGGCGAAAACCTTCACCTATCATGCTCTCGTTTATAATTTAGATCCATTGCTTGTCTTCTTGCCTTTACGCATCCAGCCCCGGATCACCAGGAAAAGAACCCAAATAATCAACAGGCCTACAACAGCCCCAGCGATAATCCCGACGACGCCGACAACGCTGATCTCGCCGGGTGCCGATGCATTTTGCGCCTCGTGCTCCATCGTGGTATCCATCATCGTCATGCTAGAGTGGATAGGGCTTGCGTGAACTGTTGTGTTGCAGGGCAGCATCATGTGATGTTCGGGAGTGACGGGGGCAGCCAGCGCCAGCGCTTGCACCAAGCAAATAAGAAATGCGAAGGAAGTAGACATGTTTGGTGACTTGTGGTTGTTTTCTGTGGAAGGTAATCTTGGCGTTAGAAAGAAAGTAGCTCTGGTGTAGAAGGTAGTATAGCTAATGGAGAAATTGGAATATCGATCGTCGGGAATAGCAGATGGTCTCGAAATATGAGGCAATTAAATAGAAATAACTTATAAAAGAAATAAAGCATGTCTATGTCTTCGTCTTGTTCTTAAATTAGCTTTATTATATGCTCTAAATATAAAGATCTTATTATGCTTTCTTAACACTTGTTATTAGACAAAGATTATAAAATTCTTTGTTTTATATAAAGCAATGCTATTATGGTAGTATAAACTGAAAGGGTTTCTTTTATGGTATGACTTTTAAGACTATTACGAATTACGTTTAATTGCATAGCGATCGCTCACTTAATAGACATTGAAAATTGTAAAGATGTCTTGAGGGCTCGATTCTCAGATATTACGACATAAACAATTTGATATCACTTATGGCTTGCTATAACCTCGAAGAAACACTGTCATCGTGAAGATACATAGCCGTATGGTGGAGAATGTTCCATGGCGCCAGATTAAGTATTGCTATAATTTCGAAAAAGAGAGACATCAAAACTCAAATATGGTGTTGAAGGGCAATAAGAGCGGATACCCGGGAAATGTTAAACAAGACGTATGTTCTGGTTCCAACAGGAAGCACGTATTTTATATGCCCTCTGCACAAGGTCAATGGGGCCGAGGTATTCATTGGTGGTTCAAGCAACAACCTGCAATACTTAATCATGTATCGTATGACTTTAGCGGTGCCATCATGCACTCCTAACGAGATATCTCCTATGTTGTTTTCAGACAGACTATGATCGTCCCAACTCCTAAAGTTCACGGTCAAGGGAACTAGTTAGTGGGGTTGTCTAGTCCGCGCACCAGGGATCATCAAGGACTGCATTCGGTTGAGTTGGCAGTGGCTGGAATTTTCTTTCTAGAAATGATTTCGAAACCAAAAATCGAAATTCTAGCCTGTAACAACTCTAGATGTTTTTATACTGGGAAATTTTGAATATGAAATGAAGCTTATATGGGTTCCGGGACTGGCAGTTTTGTGATCCGTGGAATGGACACTAGCACGTGACTTATACTTAGATAAAGTTCACCGTCGTTACTAAAGCGTATTATCACGGGGTGGACTAGATGAAGCCTCACCTGATTTTTGTTTTGGCTTGATGTTTCCATGAGTATTATCCCATTCATTAGCTGCCTTGGCAGTTAAACGGAATTGAACGGCTCCGTTCCGTTATTATAACGGCAAGATGTGATCAATTTGTTAAAATTACCTAGGGGTTTGCCTAGTAACATGCCGTAGACCAATGAGAGAGGTTCATGCTCCTCAGGTCCTATTATTGCCAATGAATTTGATTGCTATTCACGTTGGATCTACCTATACGGCTTGGGATATACCAACGATTCCATTTGAAAAAGTTCGGTGCGGCAATCTTTTGCTCCCCTTCACTCGTAAGCTCGTTACGTCAAAAAAACGAGCGACGATCATTCACTGGCCTAACTACCATTTAAACAGCCGCAAACATGTCTTCGCACGGCGTCCCCGAGGTGCTGATGAAGAAGGTTGACGAATACGTCGACTCCCTTGCCCCGCAGATTCAACCCCGCATTACCACGGAGTTGGAGGTTTTCCAACAAAAGACCATCGATGTTTTGGAGACGCAAGTCATCGACGCCTTCCGCTCCCTTTTTAATCGCGATGGGGCTTCCTCTTCGGGCGCCTCAAGGAGCCTAGATGACGCAATCCCGAATGCCTATGGAGGCCAGTCTCTCCCTTTCGCCAACGAGATCGCCGGCCTCACTCGCAGCTTCACCAAGATTGCTGATGAGACAAGCGATGATCTGCGCGACATCTTCAACATCACTGAAGGCGGTGCCGGTTCTGGCGAAGCACGGTCCCGTGGAGAGGACCGCTCCGACTCCTCCCAACTAGTCCGGGGCATCTTCTCCGCCGCCGTCAATGCTGTCCAGGACCACCTGGAGAACAACAACAGTAACAACGGACCAGGCGGCCAGAGGTTCGAGCTTGACGGTCTTCTCGGGGTGCTCAGCAGCAGCGTTAAAGATGTCGCGCGCAGCCCGGAGGATACGGCGCGTCGCATTAGCCCCGAGATCAAGGAGAAAATCGGTGAGAAGCTGCGTGAGCAACACGCGCCCATCGCCGAGCAGTTCACCCGCATTGCGCTGGACCACATCAAGCGCTGGCTACGTGGTAACACAAGCACCCGCGATATCGGTGATGGTGCCAAGGGCGAGATCGAGGACCACGTCAAGGATTTAGTAAAGGGAATCGGAAACCTGTTCGGAAACAAGAAGGATCACGGCGGGGGCTCTTCGAGGGGTATCGGTGACCGGGACGGTGAAGGAGAAGGCGGTGGCGGTGGCGGCGGCGGCTTCTCCCGGGTCATCAGCGACAAGCTCAGCACGGGTCTCGCTAAAGTCCACCGAGAAGTTCGCCTTGAGTTCCGCAAGGTGCTAGGTGGCATCGAGAAGAAGCTATTCGAGCTTCTCCCCGACGAATTACAGGGCTCTCTCGAGAAGATCCTTGGTGGCAATCCCTTCGACTCGCAACTCGAGCGCGACGCTAGACCTCAGGCGGACCGTGGCTTTGGGGATGATATTAAGACTAAGCTGGTCAGCAAGATCCGCGGCCTCGTGCGAAAGGTGCAGGAAATGCTGCGCGAGAGTATTCTGGGTGTCGTGAATGGCGGCCATCGCAGGTTCGAGCGCGAGAGCTGGGTTTTCGTGCAGAACATGGTCGAGCAAAAAGTGCAGAAGTACTTGCCCAAGGTGAAGATCACTGTACCAGATGACATTGGAAACGAGGGCGTGAGCCTAGGAGAGCCAAAGCCCAGCGCGCAGCCTGGAAATGACAATCAGTCTGTGCCTTCTCAGCAATACGGACACCAGCAAGACCATCAAACGGACTATAATCAACACCAACACCAGTCTCACCAAGAAGAACGGCCCAACCAGTATCAGCAACCCCACCAAGAATATAGGCCAGACCAGTACAATCCGCCACCTCATCAGGAGTATCGACCGGACCAGTACCATCAAGAATACCGGCCTAGCCAGTATCAGCAGCCTCCCCAAGAGTATCAGCCTGAACAGTACCGGCCGCCTCAACAGGAATATCCTCCACAAGGACAGTACCAACCAAACCAGGGCTATCAAGGCGACCAATGGCATGGGCAGAATCGGCCATACTGATTCTTCTATCTCATCATTATGCCAGGCACTATCCAACAAACCATGGCCTTCTAAGTTCATACGTAGTTTTGAGGTTTGGATAACCTTCTTGGGACATAAGTGACATCGCTGGCATCCCTACGAGAAAGGAAATTTATGAGGGGGTTTCTTTAATTAGGGATATCTCTAGTTCGCCTAAGACGCAGGGTAAAGAGAGGATGCAGGAAAATACCGGAGAATCAGAGAAAACGAAAGGAGTAAGTAGAAGGGTCAAGAAAGAATGAAACGAGACGCATCAGAGGATGAATTAACGAGTACGCTACACTGAATACCGAGCAGACCGTATAATACCTGCGGCGTTACTAGACCCAGCCCGTGCCTCTAGGAGACAACTGTTCAATTAATTCCTGAACCTTTTTTGTAGGGTTCCTCTGGAACTCGTATTGTCACACCTCTAGAACAAAGAGGTGTTCTGTATATTAGTGATGAACACTTAGCATAGATGGTATAGGCTCTCTGCGCAACGGCATGTGTTTGTTCATTACACCCTGTACCAAGGATCATGATGTGTATGTAGCTATTACACTCCGGCCAAAATATGTCACTTAGAAGAGCGCTATGGTACGGGAGTGTCTAGCAGCTTGACCCACTAGCGCATGATGCACTACAAGAGGGTATCTGCAAAGACTAGATATTGTAGTTGTGGGAGGCTATGTATACTGTTGGAAAATAGCTTCTCGCGCTGCGGGCCCCTACGGAGGGAAGTCCGGGTGTAGACTCCTAGATCTCTACTCCCTCCGGTGCCAACAAGATCGACCAACCATCTACGGAGGGGATCGCATTTTGTTTCAACACAGCCGAACCGTCCGGTGTTACTAGGCGCCGATCCTTGTTGAAGGCTGAGTTATGGCGTTCCCCTTGTATTACGCAAAAAGCCAGCCACGCATGATGAATGATACAACTGGGTAGATTTACCGCACGCCTCATATATACCGTAGCTTCCTAGCTTAATGCCCTGTCCCTGGTGAAATCGATGTACGTCCGTCGACTTCCTGTCGGCTGAGTTCCCCGGTCTCGTTGCCAAAGCTGAGCGAGCCTAGCAAGCCTAATGATTGAACGACATACATAAACCCGGCGAATCGGAGAATGAGGGGAGCCTCCCCGACGATGTAGGTACGTAACAATTATTGACGAGGCCAGGCTTGTAATGGCAGACGGGACCGAATAGTTAGGCCATTGAACTACTTAGTAGACAATAAGAACGAGTACCTAGCGACGGATGGCCGAGGCCGCACTAGAGCATCAACTACTAAACACCCCTAAGGTGCGTCAAGTTCATCACGCCCTTCGCCGCGGAGACCCCGCAGCGTCTAGTGTGATGATCAGCATGCGGGAGTCGGGTGTGTCTTGCCGAGAAAGCATGGACGGGCTCGGTCTGGCCTAGTGAGAACAGTCAGAAGAGCCTCAGCTAAGTAAGCCACTGGCGTTGTGGCTTTGAATGATTGGTGATTTCAATGTCACGGAACCGGTGGGAAGAGAAGGGTATTAGAAGCGGCTACGCTAGCCTGGGTGTGCACGGTAGCGTACATGATGTCTCAATCCGGCTATATGAGTTGCAGGGATGCAATGCACCGGGATGGAAGAGACGAATGCGATTGGCGATATCAACCACACGGGAAACAAGGGGCTCGCTTCATCGCTTCATAATAGGGTAGGGTAGATCATAGCAGAACTTTATACTTAGTATAGAGCTTACCTATATGTAGCTATAATATCCCTTATTCTTACATGAACTCGGGATTCTACCGAAGCCTCTACCGAAGCCTCAACAGTAGGCTACATACGTAGTATATTATGTAGACTACCTAGGTACACTGTGTAACACCTTTCAGGTCGCCTCGTTCATTGCCTAATCGAGCAGGGTAATATTTGAGCTGTAACGTAACAGGTACTATATATGTAAAAAAAAACCTTGCTGGAAACCTGCCTTGATACTGCCCATATATATCACCTACCCTCCGGGGTTGATAAGTTACGTTTAACATGCTCAATATACATTACCGAATCTACCTAGGTAGCTCTGATGTGTGTGGTACATGGTCGTGAATTTCTAGCTACCTACCAGGTAAGAGGTAGGCACGGCACGGCACTGACTGTATCTGGGTATCAATATACCTAGGTAGATGATATCAACTGTGTCAATAGCGGGGGTTGCTTCCACTGGGGGTCAGTAGCGACGGTAATAACCACGGTGCTTGCTGTATTAAGGATTCAGCGGACAACGGCCAGGCCGACATAATGTACTCCTGGCAACACGTTCTGTTAGGTATAGGTAGTGAGTGTACTTAGGTAAGTAACCTTAAATTAAATATGGCACGGAAACATGCTAGGTTAGGTACTCGAGTAATATTTCGGTCAATTTCAATGACCGCCACAGGAGGTGATGGAGCGGTTTCGAAGCCCAGAGAGAGCAAGAAAGTTAGATCCGCATAGTAGGTTAGCTAAGAATAACTTAATAACTTTCACTCTCGTTCGGTTAGCCGTGCGGTACAGCGCAGCCTCATTTTTCGACATATCTAGCCTTGGTATGTTTTATTACTATATATACCATGTATACTACTAAGTAAGAGCTGTGCCAAGAGATTAATACTAGTCCCGAAGGCGTAACTTAAAGAGGTCTACGCCATTCTATTAGTGGAGGTGCCCCCCCATACTGCCCCCACACCCAGTCCTTCGTACTTTATAGAACCTCGAATAGCGTACCCAGGTAATCGCGCAATAGCCTAACCTGCCTACCGTAACCCCAGGTATAGGTGGCATTCTACTATAGTACTCTAACTCTCTTAGGTAGGTATAGTTAGTGTCCCTAAGGTTAGGTAAGTCTTATCATATATCATTTTCTGAGCCATAATGAATAAGGCTGCAGTGGTAGTGGTAGTGGTAGTGGTAGTGGTAGGAGAAGTAGATATTCGCGGGGGAAAAAATAGAAAAAAATAAATGAATAAAAGAAAGATGTTAGGGGGGAGAAAGAAGAAGAAGAAAAAAAGAGTGAGGGAGGGAGAGAAAAGGGATTGTGCAAAGGAAGTCAGCATCTCTTGGCCACGCAATTCGACCTTGATCCATTTTGGGACATTCTTGCGAACGGGCTAATTACGGCACCGCGTCCACGTCCACGTCCACGTCTATGCCCACGCCCACTACGACTACTACAACATCTGCGCCTATGTAAAGGTCTATTTTTCTACCCTCGGCTTCGTTGAACGACCCATGATCTGCCATTCCGCCGTGGCTCCGTGTGATCCGCACGTCTCTCAGACAACCATTCGCCTGTCATCCAATTTCTTTCTCCTGATCTGGATGCGCAAGTTTTTGCCATCTTTGGCGATGACGTTGGACCAACACGAAGGCGGGAGCATTCGTTTTAGTTTTATTTGATCTTTTTTGTTATTATCCCGTAGCTACTATTTTTCTACACACCACCTGAATCGATAGATCAAGGTATAGCATGACCTATTCGCTGATCCTATCATGTCCTGGCCTGGTCACTAGTGGTGCCTATTAGGTAGTCTTGGTCCCCCGTCATACCTACACTATTACCTATCATATGGTTGAATGAGCGAAGCCATGGCTCGAGTACCCCTCCTCAAGCGAGCCTTTGTCATCCTCGCTGATCCCTCGTCCCCATCTCATATGTATCTCTGCCGGCGTCGCATGAAGCATGTAGGACGGCCGCGCATAATAAGAGCCGTGGGGCATGCTGTCGTCTCAACAGGCCAGCTACGGATCGAATCAAGAATCAAGGGCCCCCCTGTGGGTTATAGACGACGTGCCGCATTTGGCTTGATGAGCTCCGTCCGCGCCCTGATTTGACGCAACTTTAGTCTCTACCTAGATCCTACTCGCACTTGACCGCTGCATGTCCAGGCCTTCGGTATTTTATCTAGAAATGGTTTAGCTGATCTGTCAACGGGGCCAAGAGGTAGTATTCGCCTCGCTCCCGGTCCGTCATCTAGCTGCCGTTCTTATCGTCCAAACTTCGAACCTCAACATCAACGCCCGGGGTCTGTAGTCATCAACCAGGTACACCGTACCCAATGGCGATGGTGCCATGGTTCGTTATCCTACTACACGGGAAGAGTGGATTTCCCATTCCATCAAAGCCACCCACTCGTCAATCCTTTCCGATGATACCCATCTTAAATATCGAATGCAGTCTTTGGTTGCTTTCCTGGCTTGGTCCTTTGCACCATGAGGAATACCGAGCTATTTTGAATTCTTTCTCTACTCAACCCCCTCTGAGCCTCCAGGGAGTAAAGGGAACGGCGTTAGCCAATGGCGACATCCACAATCATTCACCAGCATGATCAGAGGCGGTCCCTCGCTGAGCTCAGTACCGAGCTTCTCCTTTTAATTTTCAAACATGTACGACCCCAATGCCCTTCTTAGACGATGAGAAGCCCACAGCTGATAGTAATCCTCTTAGTTGGGAGATGTTGACGCTAGGTCACTGAGTGCCGCCCGCTTAGTCTCCGCAAGATTCAACGCCATCGTCACACCTATGAAATATCAAACACTTCGAATGACCCAGAGGATCGTAGACCCCCAGGCGGAGATCTACTTCCCTGGGGGCATTATGAATATCTGGGCTCACACAAGGCACGTGAGGGTTGACAGCGACCTCAATGCTGAGAATGTCAAAAACCTATTGAATAAGATCGAGAGGTTGTCATCTGTAAGGTACTTGCCCCGTCTTTTGTCTGACTACGTGTATTGATCAAGAAACTAAGAGAGTCGTAAAACAGCTGGCGTTACGTACAGGATGATCTTTGCAAGGGAGAATTCTGGGTACCCACGGATATTCTGCCCCCGCAATACATTCAATCTGGCATGGTGGAACTGTACATCGAGGATCTACCACTGCGAGACTTCAGATCAGAAAAAAACAACCCTTACATGAAGGCGATACCGGCATGGATCCTAGTGTCCCTGAAAATGGCCACTCCCACACCTCCACTCACCGCCCGTGTTGAAAGCTTGAAAGGTCTGCTGCTCAACTCGCCACGGCTGGAGACGTTTTGGTACGACGACAGGGGTCAAGGTACCCAATTCGAGTTAAGTGGTAGTGAACGACTACCGCCATTTAAGGAACTCTGCCTGCGTTCCTATGATTGGAACCACAGCTCCGCCGCAGTCCGACAACATTGGGACTTCTCCAAGATCCGACATCTTGAGCTGGCCGATGTGCCCCTAAGTCATTTCCTCACCTCCGTGTCGTTCCCGGACTTTCGGCATTTGAACACACTACGTTTAAACGACTCTAGTATGTGGCTGCCCGATGTACGACGAGACACGACTAGAGGCCAATATGTCTTAATCAAGCAGATACAGGCCCTCGTCGACTTACAGATTACATGCGACATCCAGTCATTCCCTATTGACGGGATATCTCACCACGCACAATCTCTACGGCACCTCCGGTTTCGCGACTATACGGGCTTCGAAGACGAGTGTCGCCGTTGCCCAACGCTGAAAATCGAAGATCTAGACTTTATGGCACAGAAACTAGTCAACCTTCACACCCTTGAGCTCGACATGGACGAGAGATGTTGCGAGCCACATCGCTTCCTACACACCCTACGCAACTTCCGCCAACTCAACACTCTCACGCTACACACACAGACTGTTCTAAATCCCCTCGAGGATACCGAGACGAATGTGGACCTTGATTACGGAAGAGCGATACAGATTCTCTCGTTATTAGTTCAAGGGGAAAGACCCGCCTTGTGGCGCTCCGTCACCATCAATATTGGAGGTTGGAAGCCTGTCATGGTGCGTCGTTTGTCTGCTCCCTGGAGAGAGCTAAATAGTCGCGGCTTGTATGCTGAGAGGTGCTTCGTCATGGAAAGGCAAGATGATGGCGCGCTTGTGGTGCGCGAGCAGTTGCCGACGCGTGAGAGCAGCGGGCTGGGTCACGGCTAGTGTGTGCTTCGAGCCTTGAGACAGCGGCTATTCCCGAAACTGATATAGATGAATAGCACGACGACGGCACGTCGGGGTGGAGAGCGAAGATGGTGCGATTGTTGTGCCCTTCGAGTCTTGAGATTGCTACCTGACTTTGACTTGGCGTTGGAGGTTTACCTTCAGAATAATTGGGTCTCATCCGTTTCTTAAGATATAGAACAGGGGCTAAAAGAGCTATATTAGAATTATATTTATTATATAAGGCGTAGAATTCAGAGGAGGTTAGAAAAGCTACCCTACTACGTTTACTTATCTGCCCTAGTTTTCTATGCTTCAAAGTGCAGGTTGCTCACGCTACAGGCGCACTCGAAAGGGCATTCAGCCCGCATCATTTCCGTGGCCCTTTCCGCAATTCCTGAACCCCCACCCATCAATTCACATCAGTATGCACTACGCTCATCAACTCACATATAAAGTGCTAGACAAACTAACTGGGAAGAAGTAATCTAACTGATCGGACTAATAGGGAAACCTGTGTGGCGGGTTGCCGATACTATGGCAGGCTCCCGCCGCTCTCAAAGTCTCACCGGAGTAACTCCATCGGATCGTCAGCACGGAACAGATATATCCTAATAGTAAGTATCGAGCTACCAACCGCCCATTATCATAGTAATTTGACGGTTCTATGGTCATGTCCATGGGAATGTGAAATAATCATGGGCCTGGAGGGTTTGTTTTCACCATCTTCTCTTTTGACCATCACTAAATTCTCCGACAAGTACATCGCTGTGGACTGTAACTCACTAGAATTCCACACGTGGCCATATCGAGCGAGATTGGCTGGTGGAATACGGTCTACAGGCTGCTACGAGGGGAAATATGTTCCCATAGTACGAGTAACATAATAGAATAGCTATTGAACAACCTAAGAATTTCACCAAACGATAAACCGGCAGTCATTTCGCGTACGTTGCTCTACGCGTCTTATTTCGTATTTAAACTAGGAAGCTTGCGCCCCGTATGAGCAAAAGAAGCGGCTGGGGAACGAGATTAGAGGATGTGATGGTATACTATGAATGATGCGGGATACGAAGGCATGTACAGCTTCTCGATCCGATCGAGTTGCCCTCCTTCTTATCTCAGCCGTCAATATCCCCGAGGAGATACGAAAAAGCGCCGAGATATGTTTTCAGGTTTAGGCAAGGCTCCATAGCTAAACGACACGAAGTAACGAATTCCTCGTATCAAGTTCATTGAAACTTCTAATGTATGGCCCCGAGCCAATTACTGATTGATATTAATTACTACTTTCATTTGTTTTTCTTTCTTCTAATGATAAGAAACCAGATACGAGATGCCTCCTTACCTACCCGTCGTGTTAAGGCTCACTCACTATTGAGCAGCACGAAAAACCATAGACGAAAAAGAAAGCTTTGTGTGCGATATAGCTCGGGTTTTAACAAAAGCAAATGCACACAGTCTTCGTTTTCCTCAGACAACTTCCCTAGGTACCCACCTCCCCCTCCCTCACTCTCGTTTAAGCATCGGATGGGAATTCCCCGTAAACCAACGTCGAAGAAAGGACAACCTGTGTTCTCGGTTCTGGGATCAAGTAAGTAGAAATGGTATGAAGATACGCATTTGATTTAACCTCGGAGTCAACGGGGCGAGTGGCAGACTTTATGGCCCGCGTTGTATTATTTCCTGCTTTCAGGCCAAACTATATTTTCAAGGCCCAGGGTGAATTGTATGTAGCCTGACAGCCTCCTAGATTGCAAATTTTCAGCTGGCTAGGGATAATAATACCTAGTATCTCGCTCCAACGACAAAATATTGCGTGGTGAATCATAGCAAAAATACATACCAGCCAACAAATTCACATAGGGCGTACATAACCGCCCAAACAGTAAGAATAATATTTGAGGAAAGAAAGAAGCAGGGCGCAGATTTAGCGTTTTCCGTCCCGGCCCTCCCCGTTGTCTTTCCCCTTGCTCGATGAGCGGTGAAGGTTTGATCCACGCAGCATACAAACAAACATCATCCCAGGATCGGGGCGCGTCACTAGACGCTAACCCGGCACTTCATCCCAAGTCAATTCTTCGGATGAGTTAGTGACGCGTCCCGTCCCGAGCTAGTCGAGGAATCAAGGGATGAAAAAGGGTTCGTACACGAAACCACGTATTATTCGCTGCCCCAGAGCTGAACGGTAGTCCCGTGCGCGCGTGTGTATGTGTATGTGTATAGTGCTGACTCCTGGAAGGGTTATCGTGGCCACGGACTTTTAACCCAGACATTGTCCCCCCAGAGTTTGGGCAGGATGGCAGAGTTCGGGCATGGGGTGTTCTCGTACCATTTTTTGGAAGGGGGATGCCTGGTTAGCTGCCGACCGTTCCTATTCATCCCATCTCTTTTTTTTCTTTTTCCTCCGATGTTTGACAGCAATCATTTATGCAAGGCAGGCATTTAGCGCCCGTAAGGCACAGAAACGACGTCGCTGGGTTTTGCTTTGTTTCTTCGGACGGCGGAATTTGGGGTCGTCCTGGCTGGGTGTGAGTTTCGGAAGGGATTCCGCGTTTTCGTCGATTCTACATTCCATTGTATTTAGCTGTAGGTATCCTCGGACGGGCGTGAACTTAAGGACACGTAGATACGGTACGGGGGCACCTGGTAATACGGAGGTATGTTTTGTTTGCTGGCATTTGCCTCTCCTCCTGTACGTCTCAGTTGGCCGAGGTGTGGTGGGTTACCGAGCAAAACATGGAATTCACTTCCGGTTTAGTTAACCTTGTATGGTTGCCTCGAGTCTGATTACTCGTTCTTTGTTGCCCCGACCAAAACGGAACAAAGTACGACACGAAGTTAACTGAGCACAGCCGTATTATTCTAGAATAACACCTTCTTTTCTTTCTGTGGAATGATGCTCGTATACTCAACACCAACGAAAACACTACGTTCTCATCAGTGCATTCCAAAAGTATTCGTAACCTGCGCGTACATTGAGAAGGAGAAGGTTTAGTAGTGATAGGGAAGCCGTTGTTTTACGCCTACCCTACTTAACACTACCGCTAATTAGAAATAATGTATCTAGATAGAATCAGGGGCAGTGATAGGGCCCTGTAATGGTTAACACGGGATGGTGCGAAGGATGGTATACATTGTCTAATACGGTATGGTATCTGAATCCGTCGGTCCAGGCGTTAATCTACCCGTTTGTCGGTTTAGCCCCAATCTGTTACCGGTAACAATTCCTGGGGAACGCAACGACAAAGATACATCTTATCTAGCCCTGACGCTGAGTCGAGGTACCTCCCACCTACTAGCCGACGCACTTAGTCAAATTACGGTATATATGGCCGACGGTCGGGTGACTATCTGGCCCCTGCGGACAAAGCACGTTGTAACTGAATCAGCCGACTGACCGAGTCAGCCCTCACTCACCTATCGTCACTAGTTCTCCTTTTTCTTTCCGCACTCCCCAACCCCGCCCAGTTCGAGAGAGGGTCGTGCCGGCGCGAGCAAGGACACAAGGGAAGAAGGGGAGTCCCTGAAGTCCAGAGTGTGGAAATCAATAGATCAAGGTTTCGCATTGGACCATACGGTGTGCTGCGGCACGGTACGTAGCGCTATCCGTTGTATAGAAATTTATTTATTCACTGTGTATCCATAGTAGGGGCCACGCAAATCACATTCGAAAGGAAAGTAACCAACATGAATCGCTATGGGACCCGTCACCGTGATCGACCCGACTTAGGCCGGATGAGACGGGTAGGAGGCAGGTTGTGCCAATCGTTTATTTCCCGAAGGATAGACTTAGTTTGTACAGTAGGATGGAGGCTATGGGTAAATAGTGTCGGTTCGAACCAGAGGGGTAGGAGAGGCTTGCTGTCCATCAAAAAATACAAGAGCGAAATCTCGTCCCACCATCACCACCACCACCACCTCCGCCCTTTAGCGGAGTGTTGATTAGAGCCGATTTGCCCGTAATAATAGAATGTCATGAAAATCCAAACTTGGGCACGGGACCTGGCATAAAAGCACCCTAACGGGTGATAGTGAGCGAAGGTGTGGGAGAAGGGGGGGCTGAGCCCCTTCAACTGAATCATGAGCAGCTTCAAGCCGCGCTGATATGACCCAACCGTTGGATTAGTCTAGCTGACGAAGGAAGAGTCTATTGGGAACATGGGGGGGGGGTGAGATATGAAGCGGACGCTATTGTATTGGATGGGCTGCGAGTTTGCTCGGTGGTGCGTAGTTTGGTTCTGACACGAAAAAGGCCACTAGAAAGCCGGAAGAGCTTACGGCTTGTTATTGGACGCGACTTGTCCGGAATACATTCGATTAGAATGACCTAGGGGGCTTCGAGCCATAACGTCGGGGGCGGTATTACCATCACCACCCACTCCACTTTGCCATAACACAAGTAAGTGACCTACGCGACTAACTATGCAACCGGCTTCTTCTGACTGATGCCACACACCCTCATGTCTCAGCTCTTGACTATCGATTGCGTGATGACTATCTGCGGCTCATGGATGGCAAGGAGTCCCTCCCTGTGCAAAACTCAACTATAGGGTTCTTGAGAAACAATGATAAACCGGTTGGAGTAGTTCGTGTGGGCAACTCTATAGTCAGTTTAGGGCCAAACACAATCCGGGATACCGCTGCCAGCTTCAAATTACCAAGGATCCTAGTGCTTTGGGTTGGCATCTAGTGTGCATCGATGGCATGTACTGGAAACTGGCATTCCTCGAACAGAAGCTTGTTGCGAGGTATAGTTACATTGGAGACTATACAGGTACACACATGGGGCAGTATGGCAGACGTACAGGAGTCAAGTAGGTCCTACTTGCGAGTAATTCGATCCAGGGACTAATCTCCGCCCACTGGGTAAATAGTACTAAGAATTTGTATAGGACATCATGTGCATCGAAATTTATATTATCCACAGAGCTGCAGAATCACCCAGAATCCCTAGAATGGATAGGTTTTCCTTCAAATTAAATGATGCTTGAATTCCCCTCGCTTGCTCGGTATTTGACCCAACAGTACCGAGTCGATCGCGGAAAATAACGCCGTCGTGAGCCATGAGTTTGAGTATAACAGAACATTAAGCAAATCGTCGTCCGGATATTCGCCGCGAGGCAAGCCATTCTTTCCCCTTCCCACCCACAATCGCCTCCCAGCCGGGAAAATATGTAGAAACGAATAAACCGCCCGGTAATAATCATGTACGCTTTGATTGAAGTTTGTCGCCCAGCCAGCATTTCATCTACGCCACTATGAACAACCCAAGTGTTTTGCGTTGCTAGCCCGGGGCCCCGTCGTCTTTTGTACCAATTGAGTCCCCTTTCCTCGTGCCTCGATTAATTTTCAATGGGGTTCCCGTGGAACTGTTGATAAAGACTAAGGCTCGTCGTCTGTATCATATCCGTAGATGCGATAATGTAGCGCGAGTCGTGCTACAGCCAGCTGGCCAGCAACTGACTGTAGGTCTATGCAGTATTTCTCCTACCTAAGAAATGTGTTGGAATATTGCCCTTGTATGATTATGGCTGCAAAGTACGAAAGGCAGTCACTTCGTACGGCGATTCAACCGGCCTAACATGCTTTGATCGATGTCGTTTCCCGATGAATTTGAGCTCATGATGTTTTCAAGATTCATTACGGAACTCCCCGAGGCGCTGCTGGCTGGGGCACCGGATGGGCTGCCCCTGGGTGGAGGCGTTCTACTGTCGAATCCCTGATGGGGTATCGGTTGAGGTTGAGCCGCTTGGAAGGGCTGTAAATGGTTTGGACTGCTGCTCGAAGGAGATCGTCGTCGAGAGTTGTCGTCGGGAAATGTGTTAGGGGGTGGAAGACGGACCCCATGGTCATCCGACATCCTGTGGCGCCTCCTACTGTTTTCCGGTCTGTCCTCCCAATATGAACTATTCGAGCCTGTGGGAGATGGAAGTGGCTGCTCATAATGCGGTGTAGTAGCCTGATAACTTGCTCCAGGAGGGTAATTAGCTGGTCCGGCTGCTAATGGCTGGCCATATGCTCCAAACAACTGCACGCCTGGTGGAACACCGTTTGGTAATGCCGATACTGGAACAAACGCGGTAGACGAAGTGGACGAAACAGGCTGGAAAACACACTCCTGGTTCATTTTGATACAATTTGTGCACTTCCCTCCGGGTGAGTTGGCATAGCCGCTGCAACGAATCTAGGTTCATGTTAGTTACCAAGTTTGCTTAGCCAAGGTTCCCGCCGCAACTAGGCCTGGTAATTCCTACCTTTCTCCTCCTACAGTATTTGCATGCAATAGAAGTCCGTTGTCTAGGGGCTGACTGCCCATGGGAAATAACAGCACCAACTGCGGGGCCGCCTCGTGCATATTCTGGTGTGTAAGAGCCAGGCGGACCGCGATCTTGACGGTAGCCGTAATCGTATGCATTAGCTCCGCCGTTGAAAGGCCCTGGGTTCTGGGCTGCGTAATAAGCCTGAGCACGAGGATCTGGAGGATAGCTGCTCCTGGGATCTTGTGAATGCGGTTGGACCGGCGGTAGAGAGTACGGCTGGTGAGAGCCGCCTGGAGGAGGATAGGCACTACCACTGCCTGCAGGGGAGTAGCATGCTCCAGGGGGTGCGGGTGCACCACTTGGAGGAGGCGGATAGCCGTTGGTAGAAGCAGGCGACGGACCGTAGCCCGAAGCTCTTGGGTCCCAAGATCTAGCACTGGGCGGGCCGTACACATCAGTCCGATCCTGGATGGACGGCAACGTTACCGTGCCTGACGCCATTTGGGGCCGAGTGTGGTGTGGAATTGCTCTGGAGCGTTCGTCTTCCTCACCAGAAACCGGTGGATATTGAGAATCGTCGTACTGATCGTGCCTAGGTAAATGTCCCTTGCTCGGATGGTCTCCTGCCATACTACGCCAAGGGACACAAAAGAGGCGCCAGTTCGAGGTCTGCTGACGACGAACCAAACAGCCTGGGGTCGTGATAGAGAAAAGCGCTTTGCGTGGCGTATACTAATAGTAACTAGGAAGAATATATTGCGGCCTTATGTCCCGGTGGCAAATACAAAAATTTTCCCATCCAAATCCAGCAATGGGCGATAATCATGACGAGGCCCAGGAAGACAGAGGTCAGGATACAGACGGCATGAGATAATGGCGGGAGAATTATCTCAAGTCTAGAGGTGGTTAGCTCCGTCGATATTCCTCTTCCACTTCGACTTCGTATAGATGCTACGTGAAATGCGCTGGAGGAGACGGCCACTGACTCCTTTATGCAAAGCGTGCAATATGCAATGGTGCGAGAAGGAAGAGGTCTAGAATACGAGAGGTGGCGTGGAGGGGTATTATTAAATGCGAACAAGAATAGGACAGGACGTTAGGTAAGAATAAGGGAAATGATGGTGTGGAGAGGGTGAGAGAGAGAGAAGGGGAGCGGGTGAGAGAGTGGAAAAGTTGGAAGTTGGATGGAAGAAGTAATAATAAGTAATAAGTGGTAAGTGGTGAAAGTCTGAGCCTGGCTCGGGGTCATGGTCTGGGTCTAGTCTAGCTGTTGCTTGCAGAAATTGGTGGCAGCGGGGCTTACCGTTCTCTCTCGCTAGCTACCTAGGTACTAAGGTAGTGGATTACTTGGGTACTTGGGGTGGGTTATAGCGAGGTACCTAATGGGCCCCCATGGGATGGATTACTTACAGTGGGCTCGGCGCGCGCGCAGCAGCGAAGCACCAAGCACCCAGCCAGCAGCAGCAGCACCAAGCAACCAGCACCAGCGCGGCGCCGGGATGGTCGTAGTGTTGTAAGTAGTGTGGTAGTGCCGCCCAAAGTACCTACACTTAGGTCGGTAACTAAGGTAGTGTAGTGTAGGTAACCAACCAAGCGGGTAGGTAACCCAGGTAGGTAGGTAGTAGGTACAAACACGAGGAACGCATAGGTACTTTATGCCCCCCTGAGTACCTACCTAGCCTAGGTACCGTACGTAGTGCCTACCTACCTAGGTAGTGTAGAGGACCCCCCCTGTTTGCTGGAGAAAGGCCCTGTGCACACATACACACACACACACACACACACACACACTACGCTACCTGGGCAGAACCTGGGTATTGCCTGGGTCGGGAAGGGGGTAGGGTCGGATGACGGGCGGCGGAGACTGGCACTTCGTGCTTTGTACCTTAAAAAAATCTGGTGGCGCCGGCGTAGAACCGCTCGACTCTTTCCCTTGGGGCGAGTGCGGGATCACCCTTGGTATTTCACCATGAACCGTCACACCGCAAACACGCTAATAGAGCTAAACCTTGGAGATCCTAAGAAGGGTCTGTGGTCAGATAATTGAAACGGAGAGAAGAAAAAAAAAAAAAAAAAAAGCAGAAGTATTTTCAGGCGACATGGCATGAGTAAAGTACCGAAATTAACTGGTTATGGGGGCTCTTCAACGCAAATGCTAGTTCACACTCCAAACAAATATAAGCTAAGCTGTTCTAGCTGTCTACTATTTTGTTAACAACACCTCCGAAACGAAGCGGGACAAGCATCAATAACGGCGGGGGAATAGTGAGAAGCTCAGCAAGAAAATGCACCGATACCACTCGTGTTCTGCGTTCCTAATTATAAGAGTACATACACACAACACTGGGATTAGGTTTTTTGTTGATGACGAAGGAAATTAATATGATGTCACTGTTAGAATTGCCCGTAGTCCCTGCGTAGAGACCAAGCAATCGGGTATGCCAATAAGACATTCCATCACTCGGGAGCAAAGTAGACGGGAAGGGGGCAAGACATTTGGTAAGGAGGCTCGGGCCGGCTTTATCAGGGAGGTGATGCCGGCCTAGTTAGGTAGATGGTGCCGTTGCTTGCGTACAAGACGAAGAGTTATGAACCAGGGATCTGGGTAAGTGGCAATAAGAAGGTTCCGAAGGAGCCTAATACACACACTAACATCACTCTAGGCAAGCCATTGCGGTAATAAGAATGGGACCAAATATGGTGGTTAAACTAGATCATTAGGCCGAGCAAACATTATCGAATGAGAATTTCCTCAAGGTCAAAGGATAGACTAAGGGCGAATAAGGAAACGAACGGGCAGACGAAGGAATGAATCAACGATGTGAAGACAAGTGCAAATAAGTTGGCTAACATACCTTTCGTTTGGGTTGTTGGTCCGCTTTGTTAGAAAATACGAATGGAGAGAATAGGACATAGTAGTTAGATAAATGTAGGCGCCTGGTGTAACTAGAATATTGCTTTGAGGGTTGAGGAAGCAAACGGCCTCGTAACAACGTCTTCATTTATACTAGAGCGGCAAAGAAGCATATATATCCCGAAACTAGGAGGGAGAATGAGAATCGAAGGGCGACGACCTAGTAGCATTAAGGAAAAAAAAGGATTACTTCCTCGGCACACGAACAATAGTTTACGTAGTAGAATATGCTCGGCTAGGGTAGCTCTCATGAGCTGGTAACAATATTTCTGGATTTCATGGGGTGGGCTGAGAATCTGGGACGGTGAGTTGCATTGGTCGATGAGCGGGGCCCATGGCAGATCAGCTCGTGGTTATTACTGCGCGTGGCGGCCGGCTTGGCTTGACGCTAGACAGCTTGCTGGGACAGATTGGGACGAGTGAATCCGCCGCTAATCGAGTAATTCATCGATCGGAATGCGTGTATCAGTGTCCTAACAACCCTATGTCGAACTAGTACCCACTCAAGGAGGCTTCCTTTTCGTCCTTCCGGAATTCTTTCTTTTTTGCTTGTTCTCTTAGAGCATCATGAAACGAGCGGTAGCGGCCTGGCCTTGGGAAGTGTGCTCTGTCCGAGATGCCGGTAGAAACGTTGATTGGCTGGCATATCGGGGTGCCGCGGTCTTAGTCGATGGATCAAGTGGTTCGCTCGGCAGGCTGGTGTGTTTTGGTGGCTCGAAGGAGTCGACTAGTCGTACGGAAGGAAACGAAGTGGTGGGTGGGCGGACCAGCCTGATGGAACAGACTCGTATGTCATGTTATGCCAGTCCAACAAGTCAGTTAAGTCAATCACAGACCATAGCGGGCGGCCGGATCAGATACGCGACTCAGCAGCAGTAGTCTCACGAGTCTCATGATGGTCCCCGAATACAGTTGTACCTGCAAGACTAACGGGCAAGGCGCTTCGACTATGCCAGGGCAGACATTGACCACCTTGTATATTAAGGTGCAGCACGTCGTATGCAGACGAGCGATAGACTAAATCGAGCGAGTCCCTGGACGTGGTGATACGAGTGCACTAAGTCTACTAGTAGTGTAATATATAGTATGATGTACAGTAGTGTGGTGTAGTGTATCTAGCGTAGTAGGTAGAGTTAAGTCATCCTTTTTGGGGCCTTGACCTTGACCCCTGCCTCGAGGTTGTCGTCATGCGCGTGATTGAAACCAGATGCGACGGGTTTATTAGACCAAGATGGCGTTGAGAGATTGGATGGATGGTGGTGATGGAGGCGGGGTGAGGTAAGTGACTCCGGGGGGGACGGGGGGGGGGTTGTACCTAATACGCCATATGGGGGTAGGCATGTTCAGGGATTCCGTCGTGTAGGCCAGCGCAGGCCAGTGCAGGTCAGTGCAGGTCAGTGCGGCGCTGTTCTGAACAAGTCAAGTTTCTAGGGGGGGGTGCTTGGGGGGGATTGCTTGGGCGCGTACCTAGGTACTTTATTCGCGTCTAATCGCGGACAAACCGTCCGGCTGGTACGGGTCGCAGGATTGGCCGCAGAACTGAGGCTTGGGATGATTCTGGACCCGCCAGCCCCATTATATTTTACAATGTTGTACCTACCTAGGTACGTAAACCACCTAACCTGCCTACTAAACAGCCCGTTCTACTACCTAGGTACCTACCTCTGGCACTCTGGGTGGGTGTAGAGTAGGTGAGGTATGTGGTTTGGGCAGGCCTGCAGAGGCGGTTGGGTGGCTGCTTGACAACAGCAACCATCTCAGCTCGAAATTGTCTGGGATATACTGAGTAAGATAGCAAGAAGATACCCCTGAAGGGTGTGTCTAGGAGCTGTCTAGGTATATTGTGGGGGACAACTGCTGCCAATTTCGGTTTTCCCCGAATGCCTTGCTTCAACTCCCTGGGTAGTGTACTCTGCTAGCACACGCGGAACACACGTAGATACCTACTAGGTATGGTCTCTCACGACTGGGCCTTTCAAAGACTTACCGTATGCTACTGCTATACGTACAGTACAATATACCATATGGGAAATTGAATGGCCGCTTGGTATGCCACACTCGCACCGGTCCTTTCTAAATGCCGGGAAGCGTGACGTATCCTTCAGGTTTCGGGTTTCATATTGCTTGATGCTTGATGCTGTGTACGAAGTCGAGTGCTTGTTCGTTTGTTTAGCTTGGTACGACGCGTAAGTATTCGTGTTACTCGACACAACCCGGGTTCCCGAAAAGCTAACAAAGCAGGCCCGCAATCAAGGCTTTGTGGCGCAGTTTACGGTGCATCAATCGAGGCAGGTTTGCTATAGCAATATAGTTTCACAGGTTATTCTCCTTACCATATTTCTATTGCAACCCCCATTGTTCGAGCGCTAGCGGTGTTTGCTCGTCTTCTTAGGCTTCCCGCGCATCCTATGGAGGAAGAAAAAGACGGGCGTGCTTAGCTGCAAAGAGAGGATCTGTCGGTTGCTAAGGTGGTTATGCATTATACCAAGAGCATTTGGAGAATGTGTACACGATTAGGAGGTGAGAGTGGTTGTCGTTCCGTCATTGATCATGCACTAATGCTTGAGGCATCTTATCGGCCCCAATCTATGTTTTCCGGCTCGGGGAATAGGGAGTAGGGCCCCGTTATAGATGGATGGGTATTTGAGGGCGCTACCCTCGCTATCTTTTTTACCTACGATCCGTAATCAAGGGCGATTCAATGTTGATGGTCTAGTCAGAGTCTAGTCTAGTACCTTATACTTTATGTAAGTATCAGCTGGTAGGTGGTTAACTTGATGGCCGCGACCTAAGTAGCGGAATGTGGCCAGGAGCTGCTGGGGCGGAGTTATGATGAGGATTACGTATGATGCCAAACAAACTTGGCTGGCTCCAATCAGCAATGATATAAACGCCAGTGAAGACAACATCCCAGTCACGATAGTCTACTTACTTAGTAGTAGGTATCGCCATGGCCTGGTGCGTTTGTACACTACACTATAATCAGACTGTCCGCTTATTGTTTCCGTGTCCCGTCATATTACCGATGCTAAGTAAGGCTTGACGGGGTACTGACGGGGCAGGACGGCGAACAAAGTGGCCGACAAGACAAGTGGCCTCAATGCTCAATGCTAATGGACCCTTGACCTGGAGTCTGACCTGGTTGAAGGACACCAAGTTTCGGAGCGCTTATGGGGGTGGATATGAGACCCTCGACCAAATCAGCCCAAAAAGGTACCTATTTTCTTAGTCGGTCAAGTGACTTATGAGGATGCTGTAGTAATAGATAGTCTTAGGTGGTTAAGATGCAATGCCGGTCCGGCAGGCACATCAACATCACGCGGTAACCCACTTAAACCCTGGAAATACGTGTTAATTAATCGGTGATCAACATGTGCTCCTCTCTAGCTCTTCTCTAGCTCCTCTCTGACCCCTGGGCAGAACTGGGGAAGGATCGCACGACCTACCTAGCTGAGGTTAGTGACCCGATGCACGCAACACAAAACGCAACGGGTGTGCCCTTTTTGGTTCTGCCCTCTTTCGGGTGTTACGGGACTTGTTAACAAATGAGTGAGAGGTGGACCGTCCCGGGGCTCTGGCTCCCAGTTTGCTTTTTCCTCGCCCTCAAGCCACGCCTCGTGTCCGTTGAAACCGGGGTCGCGGGCGTGTGTGGGCATGCGTCTGTCTACCTACGAGTTTTCTATTTAAGCCGTGGGCTGACAGCGGCTGCTTGCTGGGAGAGGTATATTGTCGCAGTGGGTGCCCTCGATATTCACTGCCTCGTGTATTGCCTGTGGTCCCCTCTCCTCCTACTAGTAGTACCTACCCGTACGTAGACACACCGCCGCTTTGACGGACTGCTTGACAGTCGTGTTGTTAGTGGATTCCTGCCTGTTGCAGGTGTGGTGAGCTTGCTGGTTGGCCTGGACGGTCGACTGGGTCCCTTGAACCCTGCTACTCCTGCGCAATTTTCCCAATGCGTTCAGAGGGAATGAGCGCCGAGCGCTCCAAAGTCTTTTGTGCACTAGCGGGCTTCCTTAGAAGCAAGCAGGGAATGCGGCAAGCAAGGGATGGCGGGCGGATAGATCCCAACCTGGTGGCTCGCACGGGGTGGCCCGAAACTCTGATCAAGGCTGCAGAAGCGCATCCCGAGCGCTGTGACTGTTTGCTGGCGCACTGGCTAAATGCGACCAAAGAACCTCGCATAGGCTCCCTTCAATCATTAGTGATCACGGATACTTGATACTCGCCAGTCGAATACCATAAACTAAGTATTCGGGTCGATCAGCCGAGAAGCGAGATTCAGATATCTCGGTGTCAACATCTACTCTAGAAGAGATAATACGGACGGAAGGACGGTGAGCTGGCGGGACGGATAGAACCAAACTAGCCGCCCCAGGTTCATTCAAGCGAATTCTTGCCGCGTAACACGAGTTAAATCTATATTGCTTCTCCATGAGTAATCCGCTTATCTTTCGTCTTGACGACGATGCTCAGGATTCGGGCGTTGATGGCATTAATGAGGATCCGGTAAAATAACTCTTATAGTGTAAAGCGGCCATTCGGTTAGCGAGACATTGTCACAAGTCTACAGGAAGATGGCGCGACGCCCGTCCCATGACGTTCGTGATGGGTCGTAAAAGGATGCAACTGAGCTTTTGCGGGTTGGGTGGTTTTTTCTTAGCTATTGCCGCCACGCACGCCAAACTACTAAGTAAAGAGATCATACCTAGCACATTCGATCTATGACTAATGAAAGGCTTCCCGTTTGTCCAGCCTAGGCGTCTAATAGGTAACTTTTACGTGTAAGTAGATGAGCGGTCTTTCAGCTTAGCGCAGGGATACAAAATTCGCATAATACCTATGTATCTATACCCAAGAAACCCCAAGCAATAGCACATCCAAAAAATGAGAATTATCAGGCCAGAGGGCCAAGATCTCGGCTGAGTTGAAGCATAACAGCGTGGCATGATGTATCGGTGCTAGTCACACCCACTCACTCACTATAGATATCTTAGTACTGCGCGGCTCGCGGCGATAAGGCACAGGGCGGGCATGTTAGTGACCGCACAACGGGAGGAAGCGCATGGGACACCAGCAAGCCGTCCAATTTTGAAGCCTCACTTTTCGGTACGGCACCTACATGTCTTACACAGCGTCCGGTACCAACGTTTATATTAGTCCCTTCCACGGATCCGAAGGCGCCTGTATACTTTCGTGGCACGTATTAGTTAGTGTATTGTAGTCAGGGCTAAGACATCTTTGAGGACCTCCACACAAAGGCAAGCGCAATGTCGATGGATTTCCTTATCGGGATATGGCGGCAGTCTCGGTTCTTTGCTTCTAACTAGAGCACGGGTCTGCACGGGTCTGCACGGGCAGAACACGGGGTACCCAGAGTTACTACTACCTATAGTATAACCGGGCGAGTATTTTTTTCAGGGCTCGGTCCTATCGGCCGGGAACACGGACAAGAAAATATAGGCGTGGGGGATGCTTACATCCATACCAGGAATACTGTGTAGCCATACCTGACGCTCCAAAAGACAATTTAGTTCGGTGTACGAACCAGAGCTCTGCCAGTGGTACTGCCAGAGGTACTGCACAGAGCCTCTCCGTTACATATAATACATATCGCCCCCAGTCCGTGCGGCACAGCAAGCGAAAAGTTCAATAATCCCGGTGATGGATCGACACACAGCAGCCATAATATCACCGTTCGAACCACTCAAGTGTAGGTAAATAGCCTAACGTTAGGAACCGCAAACCGGGCGGCGTAGGCTCTAGGTACATGGGCCCGAACCCCTAGTTAACCCGCGCACCGAGGTTCGGAGCATTGCGGAGTCTCCATCGCTACGTTCGCTACGTTCGCTATTAATTACAGGGGACAAGGGAAAACTTAGAAACTGGAGTATTATTATACATAGTATAGCAGGACACCCAAGCAGGAAAATAGAACGGAGAAAGAACCAAAAAGAACGTCGGTGCATGAACTAGAGGTGCAACAGCTGTTGGACTGCAGCGAGCTGGAACCAGGGGATCTTTAGGGGATCCATCCACACGGGACAAGCAGAGACTGACAGACAGGCCCGATGACAGATAGATGTCAGTGCACATTGTATGCCTTGTATACCTTGCATGCCTCCGCTACAACACCGAATGATACCGCAAAATTCCCGAGCGTGACGGAGTGCGGGTGGGTAACAAGGGTTCGGTTTCATTGGTGGGTGATACGAAACTGGAAGAACCTCAGATGCTTGTGCCCCGTGTGTGCATACCAACAGAGCTATTATTATACCTACCTTCCCTATGTTGGCCGCCTACGAGCAGTGTACGAGCAGTGTGCGAGGAGCGGTTCGTCCTTATGATATACACTAGGTAATTCCCACTATATCCTCACACTCATGGTCAAACAGGTTTTGGCACCGGGGTCGCAACGGTGGCAAAAGCAATTTAGTTCGAGTGACTTAGTAGGCGCATTATAGATGAGTATTTTATCATGAGGATTCGCCGGCCAGATTGCTTCCCCAGACGGCTCAAAGCATCCCGCCCGTATTCCTCATTCCTCCCAACATTGAAGCGCGCCCATGCAAGCCGTTCCGTGTGCTGCACGATTCCTTGATGAGGCATGTGCAGCTGACAAGGTGCGACGCGACACAAGACAATGTTCCAACAAGAGGTGTTCAGTCAACCCCAAAAGTGCTCCATGTGGGTGTAATCTCGGATCAACCTACACTACCTGGCAGTATGCACCGCAACCGCGCAAGTCACAGCGCGTAACTCGTGTAGCGTATGTAGGTACGTAGGAGAGATATGGAGGAGGCATGTGGGAGGTATGGAGGGAGGTGAAATACACCGTAATTAATTTAATGCCTTCGCGCTCTCGAGCCCCCGTCCATCAAGCCCCCGTCCATCAAGCCCCCCCGAGCCCCCCAAGCCAGCCCTTTAAGCCCTTTCCCTTAGCGCGCCTTTGGGATAACACCCTGGGGCAACAAGCAAGCCACTAAAAAGCAAAAGGAGGCTTGCATCAGGCCTGCACTAAGCGAGCATATCCCGCGTCGTTGGTAAGGACTACCCCTCATGATTGGTCCCACCAAATGCTCGTTGCCCCGAGTACGGTTAGACTGAAGCACATCTTTTTTCGTGGCGACTCTAGGTGCCAGCTCTACTTAGGTACCAGCTCTTAGCCTCTTTCCTCTTTCCTCTTTCCTCCTTCCTCCTTCCTCTTACTGTAAGTAGATAGGTACCGGACTCGCCAGCCAGCGTACCGAGGCAGTTACCGCTACCTGATACTGCCCTGCCTCTAGGTAGGTTAGGTACGTACTTAGTTAGGTAGTAGGTTAGGGAGGTTAAGGAGGAGGAAGCAGGAGAGGTAGAGGGGTAAGATATGGCAGAAGACATGGGTATATTTACTATATTTCATTTGCCATCCGCCATTTGCCTCCTTCATAGCTCAGCTACCGAAGTCTCCAAAGTGATACTTACACTCTTCAGTTCTGTCCAGGGTCGCCCACGTCCAGGCGCACATGACAAGCATTTTTACAAGCATCTTTGCGGCCCGGTTGTACACTCACAAAGGCGCACAGGGTCTGCGTAGGCAGGCTATTAGCGGTAACATCGACCAAGGCCTCATGAAAGGCGGGCGTGGCTTTTTTTTTTTTTTTTTTTTTTTTTTTTTTTTTTTTTTTTTCTTTCGCCTTAGTCTCTTCCTTCCTCGGTAAACCTGTTATTACATGTGTGTCATCCGCGTACCAAAATAGACACATTGTGGTAACAGCAGAAATACCTCACCTCTCTAGCCACCTCAAAGTGCTGCCATACAAGTACACCAGAAAGAATATCACACGCGCAAAATTCAACGGCCCACAAGAATAAGAAGTCCTACGTATTGAATGCTTTTCTAATATACCAAGCCATATACATTCACTTGGCAGAAGCCACTTGAGTACATAATCATACGATACTTACTTGATCCTTCATTGTCCGGCACATAAGGCGTCTATCTATGAACAGTCCCCTCGTCGCCTCTCGTCTGCATCATTCCATTCTAGCTGTGTGGCGGGTTTACGTATTGCACGAGCCGAGTGGCAGCACGCCCACGGCAACGGGGGCCGCCTTGGATACGGGAGACAATGTGCTCACGGTAGGTGTGTTACCGCTTGCGAACATGGTAGGTAACATAACAGCACATAACAGCACAACTCGCGACCCCTCTTCACCACACCATCAACTGCGTCGCTTATCCCTACCCATAATGCCGGGAAAGTGACTGCGCGCTCTGTGTGACCCAGATGCAGCATGACCTTGCATATCCGCGACGCTATCTCGAAATCCCTTTCCCAGCGTCTCAGCGTCTCAGCCCGCTGCCCGCTGCCCGCTGCCCGCGCACTCTATGCTGACCCGGGCTGTGCTTTATTCGTGTGTGTGGAATTCCCTGTGTGTGGATTACCGTGATATACATGGCGTCGCTAGAACACTCCCATCAGCATCGTCATCACCGTCATCAGCATCATCAGAATCATCAGAATCAGAATCATCAAAATCATCATCGCATCACATCGCTCAGCGTCCATCCACCCCGCCATCCTAAACTCTGCCGTCTATCCAATGGCCAGCGAACCAGCAACCCACCATTCATCCATTCATCCATCCCACACACCCATCCATTCCATTCCATCCACCCTTCCATCCATCCATCCATCCATCCATCCATTCCTCCCTCCCCTCCCCCCTCCATCCATCTGTTCCCTTCTTCTTCTTTAGTTTGCCCCTCGTGACTTATCACAAACAGCCCGGGATGTACGCCAAGGACAATCAATCATCGTTCAGGATCCATGTCTGACATGTGTAGTGTAATACTAGGTATGCACCTCTTTTGAGCTGATCATTTGGCGCCCCTGAGACACTCGCAAACTACCTACAAACCCGATGCCATGCGTGACTTTCTACAAACAACATTGTCCCCGAACGACGGGCCGTTAGGCGGGCAAAAAAAAAACAAAAAAAGGAGAGACTTCATTTCCTGCCAACACAACCGTACTATACATAGAGCGTTGTCCTATGACACCCCAACTTGATAATAAGACCAGCTGGCCAATCGACATTGTCGATACTAAGTCGGGTACACACACACCGTGGTAATCGACAGTAATACTCCTAACCCACCCGCACAGCTGCATTATGCCGCCGCTGCCGAGTCGACTGCTGGCTGGCTGGCTGGTTGGTTAGCTGGCTTAACCGCGTGGCCCCCATTCTCGTCGCCGGCTGTTGCCGTCCAAGATCTCGGTTTCACACATGGACGTATGCATCCGTTGGCTCTTCCCGTGCCCGTACATATCCGTTCCTTTCCCACCGTAGATCCCATCCACCACATGTGAATTTGTGGTCCACTATGCATCATTCCATCTGCCTTCCCGCATCCTACCCCATATGCTAGCCCCGAGAAAATTGATAAGAGAGGAAAGCCAAAAAAAAAAAAAAAGGAAAGGGGAAAAAGGGGGTGTATTGTGTGGTTTAACCATGGCAAACAAGTTTTTACCAAATGAAGAGGCCCGATTCGGTTATTGCTTGGGTCCGTACATAATTCGAATGAATTCGTCATGAAGAGCAGCAAGACGACATCCTATTCAGTTCGTTATCGCCCCATAAGGGAGGTGGCTACCGACAAGTGTAACTATCACCTCTCTCTCTCTCCACTATTAGCCCATTCGAGGTACAGTAAGAGACGATTTAGAGAGTACCACTACCATGTAGCATGTAGAACACCGGTCCGGCCCTAAACACAAATCGGGGCGTTTACATCTCCTCCCTTAATGCAACCGCGCTTAGCCCAAGCCTACGAGTGGAGACGGAGGCCCGATTGGTGCAGCGAACCAGGCACCATCTATCCAGGTAGGCCTGAACCATCGGAGAAGGGCACGACTAACATGCACTGTAACCCAACACTCGATGCGGTTCTCTTCACTTACAAGTTACAAGTTGCAGGTACCGGACCCCAGAGGGACCGACTAGCACAGCTGCTGCCCGGCGGCCCTACTCTCGTTGGGGAAATGATTACAACTCGCATAATTGATAATATGTCACATAAGATGGATCAATATGCTGCTGCCAAAGGAAGCGAAAACGAAACGCGCTATTCCATGAGATACCTATGTCATTAGATATTGAAAAAAAAAAAAAAAAAAACCGTATCCATTACATACAAGTGCTTTATATTTCTATTTCTACCGCCAGAGCCTGCTTCACGCACTTACTCGTGATTAGGTACACACACACATATATATTATACGCAAATGTATATATATATATATATATATATAGGAAGAAGGATCGGACTGGGGCGTCTATTACACACTGCGCCCTAGCTTCTGCCCCCAAATATGTTTGGTAGGAGGAGGCACACATCTAACAAAGTAACGCAAATCACGGGTGTTTAAATTGCCACGTGATAACTGCCTAGATAGTTGCTCAGGTATGTGGGAGTGTCTTACGTTGGCGCAGCCGTTATCACGACAGTGTCGTTATTATATGCTCAAGAAGATATACCAAAAATAAGCTATACGCAGAAAAAAGCTATTAAATAATGATATATATAACACCTACCATATTAGCAACACATCCTCTGCACCTTCGTGGTCAATCTTCACGAATCTAATATTAGTACTTGAAACCAAACACAACCAGGGTAAACAGGTAGGAGAGGTTTTGCAAACCCGAGGAAAGACAAATTCCCCACATTGTGATGGTTGCTATAAGCTTTACAGTTTATTTGACGGAAGCATAAAAGGACAGCCCTTTTTGGTCTGCTTGGGTACCTCTATCTTAGGGGTAGGTGGCACTGACGAAGTTTCTTGTGCGCTCAAACTGCTTGAATAGCCACCTGCGGCAGCATTGCGCGTGGCCTTGATCAATTAAGATGATAATCAGCGTTCTTCCTTCGCAAGAGGTAGCACTGATTATGTGTTTATTCGTCCTCTGCCTCCCAAACGATTCAGGAAATTGGTAAGATGTACTACATCTACTCCTCGCTGTAAGAGGCACTGTAATTAACTCTATCCCTTTGTACAACCAGGCTATCCGTGTCCCCTGTACCGCAAAAGCTAATAGCTTTATGACCGTCCTGGCCACTGGGTCCCTGCTACAATGCAAACTTGCACCATGAACTGAGTCATGGACGGCGCTAGGCTCGGGTCGCCAGCGTTTGTACAGGGAACACACCATCCACTATTGTCACCATACGTATTATTCTGCAACCTGTCCAACACACAAACGGGTACAAAGGGCGTTCAAACATAAAACAGATGAACCCGCCATTCATCAAGAGACAAGAAAATCAGCCAACCAGTCTCTTGTTTGGAGTGTCGTAGAGATTCGATGACATCACCTTAGACCCGGGGCACGAACGCTAAATGTATTACTACATATTGACATGTGAAGGTAATTGGGGCCTAAGTGACATACATCCACTTGGATATGACGATATGAGGTTGAAATCCCATAGTGTGAAGATTCACGGTTGATGTTCTGATTATTAGTCTTGAGCTTAATAATAACCAGGGTTCCCCGGGAGGAAATAATCTTGAGATCCATCAACGACCTCTGTCAGGTTTATAGAATAATGCTAGAGTCCACCAAGTGCCGACGTATTTGGTACAGACTTTTGAGTTGCGGTAACAAAAAGTACTGAAAACCTCGCCATCATGGAATTGATTTATAATGAGACATTGCTAATACCTTGTTCTCGGTGGCCCTAATGGAGAGTGTCACAATCCCAAAATCCCTTGCTTCACGGCTACCCCCGTACAGAGTATACAAATTTGTTACTAAGATCTAGAGCACTTGAAACGGCCGACGAGGTTGGCTCATCGGTAACACTCGCCAGATTATGTATTACTTAGTCATTGTTCAGTGGCGGCATTGTCATACCTTCTATGGCGAACAAGGTGTTTTGTATATAGCAGAGATCGTCGGTTTAGTCAGTCGGGGGCCATTGTGCAACAACAAGTGCTCAGGACCCTGGCGGGTATAACTAACACCTTGCAAAATACTTAGGCCGAAGACAGACCCAAGGCTACATCGTAGTTCTTAGGCGTCTTCATTCATAGAGCCCACATTACTTCCCCCATGTTCTCGTTACAGCTTGCATTGCAGCAATAGTTCATGTTACTCGCGGTAGCATAGCAGCATAGCAGCAGCATTGGGTTCAGCTGGCGCGGTATCTTGGTTTGTAGACTGTGGGGCGAAGCAAATGCAGTCTGTGCTGGCAAACCGGCAGCCTATCAACATGTCAAAACTAGCTCGAACAACAGCCCATGTGATATCACCGAGTTACTGTCCCTCTTCGCTTGTTGTTCTTGTCTCTACCCTCTCTCGTTCTTCTCTTCTATGGCCTGGCCTTAGGCGCTTCAACCGGCCCATTATCGTTGCCGCGAGAGATGCGGGATGCTAGCACAAACTCCTACGGTATAGATTCGAATCGTCTCGACGCTATTATAGTAATTAGGTACTGCATACAATATAGTTGAGACATGCATTATCTCCGGGCCTCCATCATTAGATACATAATACAACGATTGCCGTCTCCGGGACATGCGAGAGGGCTATTCCTATTTTGTTAACCCAAACTGCTGTGGCGTTAAGGTTTGCGCCGGTTGCAATAGTCGTTCTTGGGCCCCCATCGTCGTACAGATCTAGCGTACTGTAGAGGACTATTCGCGCTACCCGGATTGGTTGGGGCCAGGACAACTGCTGTGTTGTTGCCGCCCGAGCTAATAAGAAGAATGCAGTTGCGCCGTTATCTCGCCGGTTCGGCCTACTTCGTAATCACGACGTGTCGCACGTGGCCGATTCTCGAAAGGAGCGGAGTGCGGAAATCTGGGCCAGGCCAAATATGCCACCGTCACGAAGTCGACGGATCACCATTCCAACGTGTCCAGCCTCGGGTTCCATCCAGTAGTGTAATGTAGCTAGATAGCTCCCTAACCTCTCTCCGAGGCTAGGCGGTGGACTCTGAGTTACCGGCAGAACATGGCTGTGAGCATGTTACTATTATGTATGTAGTAGCCTTAGTCCGACAGTGATGCCCTGAGATGAAAATCATGCCTACATTATAGGGCGCACGGATATCCACACTTACGTCAGAAGTTGGACTACTGATTGACATGCATTGGGTCATACACTAAACTACTTAGCATTGGCCTCGTTAGCACTGGCCTCGCAGGACGGCCATCCCGTAACCCATAGCCGATTGGGGGCTAATTCCTACACCATAGTCTACACCATAGATGGGCGGAGCCTATCCGCGTCTATTGTAGCGTAGTGTCGTCGTAGATTTTACTCAACGCTAATATTAGGACTCGGTCCAGTGCTCCCACTACACTAGTGTAGTTCTCACAGACCAAGACACCATGACATGACCAGGCAGTACTGACCAGGCGGGCTTCCCATGTTGTTACTCACACTAGCATTTCATTCCTTCGCATGATGCCATGATACACATCTTCCACCGCCGGGGAGGCTGGACCGTGTCTCCGTGCTTATTAGAATGCCAAGGAATCCAACACTACACCAATTATTGCCTTGTGGGGTACTCTAACAAACACACCGGTCAGGGACGGTTCCAATTTCCAAGACTCGAAGCGACCGGTTGCGACGTACGAGGCCACCGATTGGACGAATCCATCAGAAACTAGAATTTGTACCAATGAATTGGCCTCAAAAAGTACATATACCACGCAAGCCAGAGGTCACATGACTGATAGCATATGCATGCAGCAGCGAGCCGCTCCCGAAGACCCCGTTTTTATCCATCTCTCGCAAGGTGTCCGAGTCTACCTACCCAGGGACGGTGTGTAGCACGTTTATCCCTCTTCGGATGGCTACATTTCTCGGACAGAGCCAAGCTCGCGAGGCGAGAGTTTCGTGGATAACCCTCTACTATTCGGAGCATTTGCGTACGGCCCGCCCCATATGATCTCCTAAAAGACTGTAATGCGCCACGCGATTTGTTGGTCGCGGATGAAATACACAGGTTGTAAATGCGGATCGACCCTGGGCTGTGAATAAGGGATTTCCAATCGTGATCGTAGTATCTTTGCTCAACCGAGGATAACATGACTCGTTAGCGTTGACGATATTCAGCTACCAAGCCTCTGCGGCGACGACCCTGATAGGTCAAGATACACAAGTCAAGCCTTCACCATCCCTCCTTGAGCGCTATGTCTTCCCTACACTCTTATATCTCGCTCTTCTCCGATTAGAAATATCATGAGAGCATTTTGGACACCATGTTTGTTGTTATAGTTGAGTCCTTTCGGCCGGCTCGACTGTGTGCTATTCTGCTTAAATTTATGGGCTTAGTCGAGGTCTAGTAAATACCTACCAAAAGGCCTACTAGTAGGGGAATCTAGGCCGAATAAATCATCGTCTATTGAACCCCGAAGATGCAGATGTAGACGGCCATCTAGAGTCCCCGGTTAATGAGCCGATGCCCCTTTGCTATTCCTCTTACGACACAAGTAATATTTCAGATGCGAAGGGATCAACTACTAATTCTGACTACTTCGGTTAGCCGGTATATCTTAACATCTACATCAATCTTACGATGCGTCATAAAGGACAAAAGAGGGGCGAGGCTCCCTGGAAGTCGTTTTACTTGTAATTTGTGCATGAATAGTTATTAGAATAGCGGCACTCCTCACTACCTCTGTTTCCAGACAGCGCCTAGTCGAAGAAGCAAATGCCTACGTTTGGGGGCACAGCGAATGCATCATTTACCCTAAGGGGCTTGTCTATCAGTTACTGCACAGGTAGTGGTTACGACTGGGATGCACCAACATTGCGATAAAAAATACAGGGGTTTATAGCATTGCATAGTGTACAACCCTGACCCGTAGAGACGTGCCGGCGGCAGTAGACGTGATCTAGTCAGCATCACCACTATCATGCTGAATTACAGCGTCTCTAGAACCTACCCATATAACCAGCCAGGGTACTTAAGGGGGTAGGAAGAGACCCATCTGCTCAAATCATGCCCCTTTCGAGATTAGGATCAACTTTTGGGTGACGGCCGGCCCGACATCCACCCTCACGCAGGTACACCGATTAGAGCTTCCCGAGTAGGAGTCTCGAGGTCTAGACAAGCGGGGTGGAGGTGGAAACTAGAGCGAAGCTAAGTAAAAGATGTTGCCTGTATTGGGAGGGCCTCGTACTGTAGAAGGACTAACTTGCGAATCGTAGGGAGATGTTCAGCTCAGCCCACGCTTGCAGCATGGTACTTATGGTAGCGCCGGCCCGTAAGCTCATCCCTCATCATACATAGGCAACTAATACACCATCCCCTCAACTAGAATGGTGGTCAGCGATACTTTTGCCTTGTGCCCCAGATAGGTGTGTGTAAGTTACTTAGCTGAACGTCTACATGTACACCCAGATAGCTCTACATAGAGATAAACCGACCCATTTGTCGTTTACGCTGTTATCATCAATGCCGTATCCACTACTGGCTTTCACTAAAAGCACTTTGGAGTACTCTTTTTGCAGGTCCTGCTAATGCCGGAGGCGGAAAAAAAGAGCTAAAGATTTTGGCAAAGCTTCTATCCGATCATATAGTATAAATACGCCAAACGAGAACCTCCTTAGTTGTAAATAGTATGGACTTCCTACCTAATCAAAAGATACCTGAGATCCTAAGCCAGCTCGCTTTGGCCATGCTACCTAGGTTAGGCCATCTATAGTACAATACGTATATACGGTAACATGGCTCTAAATTTTGGACAGGGTCGCCTGGCAAAAAGCCCGAGTCTCAGCGTGTCGTACTATGAATTGGGGGTTATTTCTCATATCTACCTACTTAGCCTGGATCGAACTACCAAGACTACGATGAGAAATACCTAGGCGACTGAGTTATTACGATATGAGGCCTAGAACGTTGTGACCTGGTTGTCACCGATAACGTACCTAGGTAAGCTACCTCAGGTAGGTGCGTACTTATATAATAGTAGTAGACAGGCTAATTTTTATGTTTATGTTTATGTTTGTTTTTGTTTTTGTTTTTTATCATTTCTTTTATTCAATTCCCTCACTCGAGCCTAGATGCAAGTAGTAGGAACATTGTATCGGCGGTTACACGAGGATAGAAGGCTCTACTAGTACATAATCATGGTTTTGGCGATTGCCCGTAATTTACGGAGCAGTGCACCTATCAATGCTCGTTTCCTGTCGGATACCCGTCAGTAGACCCGTGACGCTGAGAACTCGCCCGCATTCCGCATTTCGCATTCCGCATTCTCGCCCAGGTCGGGACGCCCATCAACCAACCCAAACAACCCCTTGCCTAGACCCTTCATCCAAGACCTTAAGCAAACTACATAAGTAAGACGTGGGTCGGGTCGAATGTACCCTACCATTACTTCGATGTATTATATGTATGTGTTATATGTACATGTACTATACCATACGTACTCTATGTACATAGCACCGTATGCATGTCGACAGGGCAGAGCACCCGCGTTGGTACCCAATAACCATGGCTCTAAACCCGAGGGTACCGTAGTATTACGATCTTACTGTAGCGCAGGTGGGAAGCACAGGCGCCCGAGCAGGCGTTGGACAGGTCCCGCGGATCGCAGTGTTCCGTAGGAATCTGCCCAACACTGCAAATGATCCGTTGGGTGTTGTGTTTTGCAGCGCCTTCATCCATCCATCCATCCACCTGTCCATCCACCTGTCCATCCACCTGTCCATCCACCTACGGAGTACATAGAATCCATCCTCCTCCACAGCCTGTTTCCGTTTCCTTCACCTTGCAGCTGCCGTCTTACCGGGCTAAGGCTCTAGCGCCCAACGCCCGGCGCATATCGCCAAGGGCCACCCCCAAGCTAA
Source organism: Xylaria grammica (assembly GCA_004353285.2). NCBI lineage: Eukaryota > Fungi > Ascomycota > Sordariomycetes > Xylariales > Xylariaceae > Xylaria > Xylaria grammica. The sequence goes on along the minus strand of NGZP02000002.1, from coordinate 2,111,064 downwards.
TAGTTGCCTTGATGTTGGGCGTCATGCATACCTGCATTGTCTATGCGAAGCAGCGTTTTTGTCGCAGAACCGTGCTCGTCTTGTGGCCACGACCGGCTGCGAGGCCATGCATGATCATCCAATAACTGCCATACTGTTGCGCCTAGCCTCTCGTCCTAGCCCCCCTTGGCGCGCTACGTTATCACACTCGATGAGACCGTGGCCGTGCCCGCCTACAGCAGGTCTTAAGATCGTCAAGGGATGAACGCATCTCCTAATTGCCAGGTAAACTAAACTTCATAGTAACGCCGACTTATCATGTCAACACTGGAGCTAAGGCATGCTACAAACCCCAGCCAACCCACCAACGGCAGAGGCCCTTCCCTCGACGCTAACCCTACGTGCAATGAAGGATCCTTTGAAATGCGACGGTTGAGTCGAGCCACCAACGCTCGGCGTGGTACCCAAATACCTGCTCGTCTACCTGATCAGACAGAAGAAGCCCATGAGATCGCCCATGCTGGCTAGTCCAGTGTTTTTTTTCTGGTTCTACTATAGTATCGCGTATGTACCTGGCTTGGAATGACACCATAGTGCCCGCTTGTCCGTCCGCCTGCCTGTAGGTGGCTTGCTAATTACCCGAACGTTGGACCTTGTTATTGTTTTTTTGGATACGGTCGACACTCGTTGCTTTTGAACCTCAACCAACATTCACGCCTTACCAAGCAAAGAAAATTTCCCCCCGAGCCACACGCAGTCAATCACGCTGCAAGCGTAAACCTTGTGTTCAACGCAGTACGACAGTGCATGCGCCGTCATCTAGGCGCATTTGGGCGAATACAACACAAAGAGTGTACGTGACGCAAATACTTACAAGAGCAGCTACTGTAGGCATTATACATACATATGGATACCCGAAGAGGGGACGGCCTCGAACCATACTCCTTGCTCTACCCATGGCTCGTGGATGGGAACCCACAAAGGCGGTGAGCAGCCCAGACCCTCGGTGTACCTTTGTAGGTTCTTGATGCTACGTCGCTAGGACTTGGGGGAGGATGATCGCGCCGTGCCGCCTCCATCCGTGCCTGGCCAACAGCAAGCCTGGGCACAATTGTACTTAGTATGTAAGTAAGAAGCTTCTGCCACACCCGCACAGTCTCGATTGTCGACTAGCAAGGATGTGCCGCAAACCTATGATTCTTGGGGGCCGAGAGCAGCAATGGATACTAGTAGAAGAGGAGAAATAGAAACGGGAACAAAACGAATCATCTGACCTCCCCACGATGCAAGAGCCGAACAACGGCATACCTAGGTTGGTTCGTTCCAAGACTTTGCGCCAATTAGACCAAGGACCAAGCAACACAGCCTAGAATCGACGTTTTATCAATCCAGCAAAATTAGCAAAATTATATCTCTTTTAATCCAACTGCACCATAAATAAATAGCCCTTCATGCCAAGTGTAACCGTTTCTTCCCTATACACAGTCGAAAGGTACAAACCCGTTGATTGCACCATTTAGGATATTCGGCGTCCAACGCAGCGGCGACTACATAGGTAGGTACATTTACTGGGCATTAGATGTTGCAAGAATAAGAATATGTATATAGACAGTTATACACCAAAGCGATGGACTAGCACAGTATGTAAAAGTGCCCGAAAAGTCGCCGTTGTCACTGTGTCCGGTCTCCAACCGTGAATGTGTGCGAGATGTGTGCGAGACGTCGCCAACGGCCATAATTTTGTCAAAGTATAAGTGTAATTAGATAGACAAGTTAACCAGAATCAAAGTCTTTATCACATCACCTGTATTACGACCCCAATCATTCGAAATTATAAGCTTTTTTTCTTTTTTTTTTTACTATTTCTTCACCTCGAAAACAACAAACGAAGGCTCGACCCAACCCCTAGTAATCAACCAAGTCGAACCCCACTACACGAAGCTTCCTAGTAGGTCAGGAGCTTCTCGGACTTCAAAAAGTAGCTCTTAATCGAAAATATATATCGTATTTTCAATATGGCTAGAGATGCGGCAGATATCAACAGGTCAATCTTCAAGTAAGTGGCTACCTAGTAGTAATCATCTACTTGTGTAGCTGTGCCAGCATCAGCCTTCCCCGCCTTGGTTTCGTCTGTCCCATCACATTTTATCGGCTGCTTGCTCCTAGAATATCCAGATGAAATATGGATAGGGAGACCTTGAAACCGGTCAGTATAGCTGTTGGGTCGGCTGGCTGTGTGTCGGCCTCTGTTTAACCTTTACGCTACCCTCGGTAGCACATGGGAAGCCGGCCAGGTGAGAGGAGGCTTAGCAGGAAAGCCTATCTCAGAAGCCTCACCTTTCTATGGACGTAGAGTCTAAGGCGGTGCGACGTACAAATACAGTCAGATGGTAATACCGGTATACGGCTCGCCTGCCTGCGTCATCTCATTGCCGCTCATATCTTTGTCGGCGGTCGACCGGGCCACGCGGGATTCTCATCCACCGTACCTGAAGAGGGGCAAAACTCAGTTTAGGTCTTTTGTTTGCTGATATATTATCACTTTCACTGTCGGCTCACGCATCTCTTTCTTCCTTACTATTCTTCCGATCTCGTGACGCCCTGATCACCCTGTTTCTTGCCCGACTTAGATAGCTTGCCATTTTTAAAACAAAAGCTCATAGACACCTCGCTATCGACACACATAAAGACAAGCATGAGCTAATTTCGGGATATAGCGAACAAGCCGCAAGCTACGACGATAAACACAGAAAGCTCAACGAACGGCTCACTCGCGAGCTCCAGGCACGGCTAGATTTCATCGGAGTCGACTGGGCTTCGGACGATGAAGACACTGATGAGGAAGACGGGGAAAAGAATGACAAGAAGCCCAGGCGAGAAGTCAGGCTGCTTGACTATGCTTGTGGCACGGGCATGATGTCGCGGGTAAGTTCCCTAGCTCTTTTTTTGTTCTGGGTAATAGATGTGTACGGGGCATTATCCTACTACGAATAAAGGCACAGTGAAGTGTATTCCCATGGGAGCGAAAGGCTGCACCTATTAGTCTTGTGGGCTCGAAACTTACTTTCCACCTCCCCTTTTTCAACTCCTGTTCCGGTCTTTACGGCAAATATTGTGGATAAGCTACGCAGAATACATCGGCTTGGGGCTCAAAAACGCCATACTGTTCATTATAGAAGGGGAAAAGTCGATGAGGTATTCGAATGCTGACCATGGCTATAGGCCCTTGCACCTTATACAACGCAATGTGTTGGCATGGACATATCCGAGCAGATGATCGCCGCATATAACACGCGGGCAGAGAACCAGGTATATCTTTTTTTGTGTCCCCCCCTTCACTATATTACTGTGGTCAACATGTGAAAAGGAGGACGTAGTTTCTGTTTCTCCCGATCAGTGGCTCGGCTTAATTTCATCCCTTTGAACCATCAAACCGCAACATCGAACATTAGCCTAGACATAACGAAAGCATGCCTAGTTTATCTCCCATATTAACTGGTACCATAGGGTCTTTCCTCCGACGAGATGCATGCCGTTCTCGGCGACCTCGCCTCCGAAACAATCGACAACGCCCTCTCGTCGCCAGAGCTTTTTAACTTCGACATTGCGGTCGTAGGCGGCGGCTTTCATCATTTTGGTGACCCAGAACTGGCGGCAAAGAGACGTAAGTGAGCTGGCTCGTTATCTACCACATTGGATGTTCCTTTTATAAGTCAGACCGAATAGCCCCACCATATGCTGTCATGTTTTTGCTGTGTCTAATTCTCTCTGTATGCTTAAAGCTACCGTTTCATATGGATATCATGAAGCCAAAGAGCTCTCTTTAATCCCTTCTAAAGTCTTGGAATGATCCAATATATTGTACTAACCAGTGTGCGAATAGTGGTCGAACGCCTGAAGCCCGGCGGCGTCCTCTTGATCTGGGATTTCCTGCCTCACGGCGCTCGGCATGGACACAATCACAAACATGACGGGCACGGCCACGCTGAGAAAGACGTCTACCACTCCGTGATGCACCACGGTTTCAGCGAGCCACGGATGAGGGAGATCTTCACGGCAGCAGGGGCCGGCACGGATTTCCGACTCGAGCACATCGGCGGTGGGTTCGTGCTCAGTGGCCATGGACATCACACCGAGCAAGATCAAAGTATCACTGCACCAAGTGGGGAGTGGGAAGGGGAGGGTACTGGTGGTAAGAGGGATAAGGGCGAAGAGGAGGATAAAGAGGCTTTCCGCCGCCAGGTGTTCTTTGCTCGCGGGAGCAAGCGCGGCGTCGAAGTATAGGTGGGAACTGTTGAGACTGGGCTCAGTCTTTCGGTATATTAAGCAAGTGGAGATAATTCGTTAGGACAGAGAGTTAGGAGGTAGTCTGATGCTAAGTTGACTACTCTATAACTCAGGATACATACAGGTCAACCATGAAAATACCCAATTTTACGTTGTATTTCCATATCTATAGTGTTACCCTCACGCCTGGCTCTTTCCAGCATATGACCTCTTATATCTAGCACCGCCTAGTGGAGTGAACTAACCGCCCTAAATTCTCTACGTTAAATGTCTGTTTATCCAATAATGAAAGCGCTACCCAATAGAATTGCGGGCTCGTTGATATTATGGTGCTCATAACTAAGCAGGGTAATGTCAGCATGCGGTTGTATATTCGCGCGGCTCTCTTCAGATGTTCCTCTTCCGTATGGTTGAACGGGGATGGCCACGGTCCTGAACCGCAAATTCATCGCCATAACAGCCCCGTAGCCATAGGTGTGCTGTTCTAAAGCCGGGGCAAACTAGCCGCAGATAGCGAGTGGGAGAAATATATATACGGCCTGGGAATATAACACAAGACTGAAACCGAGCTTACCTCAACGTCCCTATGCCGCCAGCCTCCAACAAGAATGATGGACCAGAAGGCAATGTCTTGCCAACCCAACGCATAGCGAAAGCCCGAAGGATGTGTCCATGGGCCACAATCAGGATATCGCCACAGGGCGCGGAGCCCTTGGGCTTCCCGATGACGTGGGCGTGGTATTTGCTCCGGATCTCGTGGATCAGCTCATCAACACGCTTCGTCACCTCCTCGGGGCTCTCCCCGCCGACGCACCCGTCGCGCCAGATATCCCAGTCGCGGTTGAGACCCTGCTTCTCGCGCAGGTCGCGGATAGCGGGGCTCGTGATGCCCTCGTAGTCACCATAGTCCCACTCGCGGATGGCCTCGGTCACCTCGACGCGAGCTTTGCAGTCGTCGGTCGCCGGCTTGTCTGTGGGTTTCTGGCCGTGCTCGTGCCAGGGAAGCGGGTCCTTGATACCCAGGTTCAGTAGTTCAAAGGTGCGCTGAGCGCGCTTACGGGGTGAGACATAGCTATACTGGCGTTAGTGGTGGCACTGTTGTCATAATGGTATTGTCTTGTATGTTCCTAGTGTCGAAGGATAGGAATGGCGACTGAACCGTCAAGACGTATCTAGTGAGTGACCTGTCTCGCTGTCCTGGAATAGCCTGTTTGTTGCAAAGAATTTGGTCGAGGTGAGATGAGCCGAATAATGCCTGGCTCTCTAGCACATGACCTACAGAACCGACATAATGATTCATCTAGGGAATACTCCCCAGAGTTGTTTCAAATAGTCCAGACTGTCCCGGTCCCGAACCGGGTTGGATGAAATAGAGCAGCATGAAATAGCCGGCAGTATGCATGTCGGCGATGACCGCGGCGACGACGACGGTTGTCCTAGACTTAGGAATAAGTGTAAGAGAAACCGAGACTCACATATGAGCAAGCTGTTTTGGCACAATCAAGCGGTCGTTACCGACGAGGGCCTTGCCGGTAGCCTTGACACGCTTCTCGCCATTTGCTGTGAGAGGGATGTCAGTTCGGCCAGTGTGCCTCCCATCCAATGACCACTCCGTCTCGCCGTGACGGACGATGAAGACTCGGGGTGTTGCCATTTCAACTGAGTCAGGGCCCCTGGTAGCCAAACGCTTGTTTTGGGAGCGTTTCGATGATATCACAAGCGTGACGACGGCCGAGAGGCTGGATGCGGGAGCTTGGCACCCGAAACGACGCGAGGGGCGTAATGTGATGGTAACACACGCCCTATCTACTATATCCCCCGCCCAGCGAATATCGGGGGGCGCCAAAGAGGCGGGTGACTCGGAAAGGATAAAACAAAGGCTGTACGTTATACAATTCTATCCCTAATCACTTGTCAGTATCTAGCCTCCGTACACGGAATGAAAATTAATGAGCTTTTTCTTTTTCTCACTTACTCGGGGTAATGGCCTTGTGAGTGAATACGACTGCAGTGAAATACGAAACCTAATGGGAGGGAAATACCCTACGCTATTTAACTCCCCCGGAATCTGGGAATTACGTCAAACAAACCATTACGACATACGCCCAGCACTCCCGCTTTAATTATATAGCTAATCCGGATTCTATGTAGACGACGCTTACTTCACTACCTCGCCGAATTCCACCTGCTAGAACCGCCTAACCTGCCTAGGTGGGTTCACCTACGAAAATAATAGGGTGAGGTCGATGTTACTAACAGCTCCTGCACGTCGATTACTAAGGGCGCTGTCGCTGTTCCATTCGGCTGGTGTGATGCTGGACTTACAGCGGGACGGGCGAGGTCGCCCCGCTGTGATGGGTGGTCGTGGTGCGCTATTCGGTACGCTATTCGGTGCGCTATTGACCGTGCCGGCACCGCCGACAGCTGCTCCACTGCCGCCTGCGTAGAGCTCGAGCTTTGGCCATCTCAATGTTCAATTTCTCGGCGCCCACCTTTATCGTCCTCGTCTTCACACTACGCCGACAAATACGACGATTATAACGAAAACGACGGGTTCAAGAACGGCCGATGCTACTTTCGAACTAGCGGAGGACTAGGACAGAGGGACAGTAGTCGACTTTGCGCCGATACGATCTCGTTACGTCAATATACACTCAGAGACTCCAAGACACTTTCGTCGCCTCCGATTTCAGCCACTCGCCCGGTTCACCGCGCCGACTCCTTCGACGGTATAGCGAATAGCGCCAACACTTCATGCCTTGGCGCTAGCAGTGCACAGAATGAAAACGAAGGATCTTGGAATAGAAGATCGAACGACATTGCCAGCGCAGCCTTAATTAGAACCCGGAGCGAGGAACCTACAGCTAGACGACAGCAGACCAAGAGTAGCATTATTCAAAGTCGTCCGAAAAGGAGAAGCAGCGACGAGGCAAGCCAAGCTTACTGGAGGGGTTACTGGGGCTAGCTTTATCTCATTCCAACTCGCCCGAACATCGGCTATATACCTACACGGCGATTTCTCATAAAACTAGACCGATCAAACTGTACGACCAGGAACGGAACAAAATGACTTATCGCGAGCCGCCGCCATCAACAACACCCCGCCCGCCGCAGCCAGTTCAGCGCAGAACAACATCTCCAGCGCCAGGGCGAAGCGCCCGGGGTTCATGGACGACGCCGAAGCGGATGATCTGGACGGCCGCATTCGCGGCCGTGACCATCGTGGGCAGCATCTACGGCGCGGGACTAAAGACACAACAAGAGTATCGCGCTGTAAGTTCCGCGTCTCCCCCCATTACATTCATATCACTCCGTTTCGTCTATTTCCTCGTTCACTCTCGCAGCGAAGACTCATAGCTAACAACGTCTCGCTCGGGGAAAAGGAGAAGAAGCAAATCCTCGAAACCCCTATCGAAGAGCGCATCTCCACGCTCGAGGCCCGCCGCGCCCAGCTCGTGACCCAGAAACGCCCGCTCGAGAAGAAGCTCGAGGAGCTACGGCTGCGCGCCCAGAAGCAGAACGAGTCTTCGGAAACGAAAGATGGCCGTTCATGACGGGATCTCGGCGCGTTTCTATCAGCCCCCGCTTAACCGTTAAAGGTAGAAAGCGATAGTTCTTAGTCCATGATGAGTCTCGACCCGTCGAGTCGAGTCGAGTCGGATATAGATAAGGACTTCAACCCGGCTCCGATTCATGCCGCTCCAGAAGGGCCATTACTAGAGTACCGGGGTGGTATTGAGGGGGCATCCTAGACTCCGGAACTACCCCAAGACTCGATTGGCAGTCCTTGCCAGCCGCACAAAATCCTAGTACAAGAACGTCCAACCGGGATATGGTGACTCCTATATCGACGGGCTCATGGTCTATGCCCGCCATTGGGCCGGGCACAGGTCAATAAACTCTAGATATACGAGCATAGAGCCCAGTTTACTGTGAGCTAAGGACGTGACCAGGGTTTCCGCGCCGAGCCGTTAACCACGGTGGTCATCCGGAGAAGGTAGAGAGGCAGAGCTATCTAGTGTGGCCTATAATATCATTGTGTAGCATAATGTATCACCTCATGTAGCAATTCAAGATGCGTCCCATAGCGCGGGGCATATTCGCATGTTATTGACTAGGGGAAAAGTGAATGTCGGCTCTAATATCAGTGTCAATCGCCAGCGCCAATGCCTATGATTCCATTCGCCGAGGTCACATAACGCCAAACGCGATGCCGTTGTCAGTCCACCGTCCCAGTTTTGTTTCGCACCCCTCCATACCTGACAATGTTTACTCTATAGTACCGTCCGCCGTAGGCAGTGGAATAGCCTTATACAGCAAAATGAGGGCGGAATGGGACTCTCCGCCGCCAGCTAGAGCCTCAATCTTGTCCGCCGTGACCTCAGAAACCTTGTCATCATTGAACCACCACCACTTGCCATCCTCTTCCTTCCGCTTGCCCGTCTTAGCGTCAACTGGGGCTGTCTTTTTGACATAGGCGGTGTAATGACCGCTGTCGGCACTAGCTCCCTGATGCGTAACCACGCCACGCAGCTCATAAAGACCCGACTGGTTCGCACCATCATCCTTAGCTAGCTCCGGGTCAATGAGGGCGTTCAGCTCCTTCTTCATCGCGAGAAGCTGGGCAGCGCGTTCAGCATCGATCTCGGCGTCGGTCTTGTAGGTCTCCGTCATTTCCACGTCGCCGTCTACAGGTTTACCCGCATCTTTCTTATCATCCTTCTTCTTATCCTTAGAACCCTCGGGCACATCATTATCGTTGTCACCGTTTCGCTTACGTCTCTTGCGCGCTCGTTCGACATCCTCCTCTTCCTTGCGGACCTCGCGGACCTTGTCTCGGACAGGGACAAGGAGCTGCTTGAGCTTGTCATCGCAGAATTCCACCACGTCTAGCTCGTGAGGGAACGTGACTTTGCGCATGATCTTGGCCTTCTTCTGCGTCTCTCGTTTCCAGAAAAAGCGTACGAAATGAACAGTCAGGTACTTAGGCAAACGGGAGATCTGGGAAGTCTTGGTATAGACAGCGTCGCGACCCAGGACTTCAGACCTCTTCTCGAGTTGCTCCTTCAATCCATTTACGATACCGTCTCGCAGATGGTTTGTAGTCGCATCGATGTGGCAGTTGAGCTTCAAGAAAGCGTCTTTGCTAGCAATCGGTTGCTCGCCTCCTTCTCTAGCAGCTGCTTCATCGCACACAAGCTCTGAAGTGAACTCTCCAGACATGTACTTCTCGATAAAAGATTCATCGCTTGTCGCGTCAGTCGTATCCTTAACACGCAGCTTCTGGCGAACTTGAGATAAAATTTGGGACCAAGCTTCCTCAGCATCTTGCTGGGCATAGCCAGCACCAGTGCGAGACCGTTCAGAGAATTGTGGATACAAATTGCGCAGAGAGGTGAGGAATGCATGCGGGACGTAGGTGTCCTGCGTTTCGGACATGTATTTGTAAGTGTCTCGAAGCTGTCTAGTTAAATCAAGCTGAGGCAATGTTCCAGTGGCATTGGCGCTCGACGGCTCGTATTTTAGCAGAGCATCTTGAAGTTCCGGTATGGCACGCAATGCCTGTAGTGTCGAGTTCAGATAACAGGTGTTTCCCAAATTGGTCAGGCCGGCAGGAATGGCACCCTCTTGTTGTGCAGCTTCAGCTTCAGTCATATCCTCAACAAACTTGACCTTTTCAGATGGCCGCACAAGGTCCTTGCCCTCACTGCTTGGTGTGCCTAGCATCATTATATTCTGGCCCGGCTTTAAGGAGAAATTGCTCATGGGCGTGTCATCCTTGAGCACGCCTTTAAGCAGGACTTTTTGACGCTCGGGCTCGACGCCAGTAAGGCTGTATAGTTGGAATTTGAAGACTTCGCCGGTGGATTCGGGGTCGACCTCCACATCGTATTTCTTGCCTTGATGTTTTACGACAACTATTTAAACTACTCGTCAGCAAGAGGTCGGGGCTAGCAATAGGGAAGCAAAAGGCGTAAAAATGAGAGGTGCCTGGGATCACTTACCAGGTATTGACGCCATGTTGTATCTCTGTCGCAGCTCTATACGAAGCTCGTAGGGTTGGTAGCACTGCTAGGGTACGGATATTGGACGAGGGAGGTGATCAGTAAAAGAATGATGACAGAAGCCACCTGTCTAGATAGATAGACCAGACTGACTACCTATGGGCACAGCTAATTTTCGTTTGTAGTGTAGGTAGGTTGAGATAGGAGGTCGGTATGCACAACTCCAGGCAAACGTAACGTGCGTCACCCAATTATCCATCAGTTTCCATTGCCCCGCCACTTACCAGGACTATATGAGGTAGTACTAGTGGTACCTAGCGGGGGCGGATTGGGGAGATTAGGGGCAGTTAAAGTCACTAAGTGAGGGGCTAGAGGGGTTCTCAGCCCAAGCTCTAGTACCTCCTTTAGGTACAAAGCTGCACTACTTAGTAAACAGGAATCATCTGGTCAAGCCACAAACTGACGTCACGTGCACTAACTCACTCCTCTAAATGAGGCGTTGAGCTCTCCCCCCACAAGACAACCAGCAGGCTCCCAGGTACCGGTAGGCGCCCCACGACGGCGGCGGTGCATCAACCAACGTCGTCTTAATTACAAGGCGTCGGGACCGCTTGACCTGCCCGACTCACCCCTAATACTGTCACCCCCCACCTTGTCTATAGGCATTCCGACGACACGGCTTTCCCGCCCATTCGATCCGGTCTTCGAGGCCAATCTTCCTCAATATGGTGAGCTAGAAGATTCCAATTTCGCCTGAGAATAGGGATATTTTCTAATCCAAGCTCGCAGTCTCAATCCCTCCGCCCGTACCTCCAATGTGTGAGGAGCTCCGTCACGGCCGCCCTCTGCCTTTCCAACTTCGCTTCCCAAACGTCAGAACGGCACAATGTTCCCGAAATCGAGGCTCAGACATCGCCCGAGGTTCTATTGACTCCTTTGGTAATTGCACGCAACGAAAACGAGAAGGTCCTCATCGAACCGAGTGTCAACAGTGTGCGTATCAGCATTAAGATCAAACAAGCCGACGAGATTGAGACTATTCTGGTCCACAAGTTTACACGATTCTTGACTCAAAGAGCAGAGGCCTTCTTTATCCTGAGGAGAAAACCAATCAAGGTATGGATGACTACGTCGTATAGAGCCGTCTGGCACTAGGCTCGCATACTCTTGCAGATGGTATACTAGGGCTGACATTCGTTGTTAGGGCTATGACATTTCGTTCTTGATAACGAACTTCCATACCGAAGAGATGTTGAAGCATAAGCTGGTAGACTTTATCATTCAATTCATGGAGGAGGTCGATAAGGAAATATCCGAGATGAAGTTATTTGTTCGTTCTCCCCCGGTTAATACCACGAACCCAAAGTTGGACATAGACTAATAATGCCATTTAGTTGAACGCAAGGGCACGTTTTGTGGCTGAATCGTTCTTGACACCTGTAGGTTTCCTGAAGATACCTTGCTGTTATCATGCTAAACTGTTCCTAGTTTGATTAAGGGATAGCATACGAAGCTTTATCGGGGATTACAACATTGTATGATGTGATGGCGTTAGGAGAGCGGCTCGCAAAACTTAGGACGATTTGGCCGTAATGGCACACTTGACCATCATAGCGTTTATATGAAAAATACCGGTCCCAAACCGATCGGCCCAATGCTATCCGACTAGTTGATACAAATTTCCACAGTCACCAAAAACCTCAGATGCAACCGATTAGCCTACTGGACTTTGGAAAAAGAAAAATGAGCAAGCCACCCCTATCTACGTATCTTTCCTTTTGTTTTATCTCTCGCGGCAGCCATCATGATGACCTAGAAGGTAAGAACCGCTAGACTACCCAACCAACATACAGGGCTACTCCAACACATCCCTCTACCCAAATGCTGTCCGTGGCCTCAAGAAACCACGGTAATTTGAATCGAGTCGGCGCGCTTGGTTTATGCATAGCCGCTACGAAATATGTGTTCTCGGTTGTATGAGAACGTAGGCTACAAGCATCTAGGCAATTCAGACGTAGGGTTAAGGTCTTGTAGAATACTCATTGTCACCCTGTCAGGCGTATAGACACGACAGGTACCCGACAGCTTAGAATAGGCCAGCAATCAAGTGACTACTCTATCGAGCCTTCAACTATCTAGTTGGTTTAATGCTGTAATCACATGGCAAACCTCCCGTGCTCTTACTATATTCGCGTAGTTGCGTCTAGAGGCGTCGGCCGGCAAAATACAATTTTCTTGAGTAGTGGAGTCCCAACAATTAGTGAATTCCATAGCTACCTGACCAAACCCAGGACACCACCGCAGCTTAGTTTTACATTTGACGGTAGGCTACGGGGATCGCTCGAGCTAAGAGTTGATGCCCATGTTATATTCAACATCCTCGATACATGTACATTGACTCTGCACCAAGCACCGAGTCCCACAAGTATACCATCGTTGCGTATCCTATGCCTAGTTGTGAAGGGGCCTAAATATTACACTGAAACTCCGAGCTCCTGGTGGCAAAGACGATGGGTTTGACAAAAGGCTTGATCTAAAGTGTCGGAGCCAGAGCTATGTCAAGCTCTCTTGCCCCAGGAACCAAGGGGAAAGGGGAGAGGGGAATGGAGGAGGGTTAATAGGTATTAGAGGGCTGAAAAGAAAAGAAAAGAACTAGAAAGTGGGAGAAGAAGGAACTCGTAAAAAAGAAATAGAAAATGGGGCGGCAGTCGAACTCGAACTGGAGTCATCAGAAGTATGAAAAAAAAGAATCTGGCGGCTTAAGACAGGCTCAGCATCCGCAGACCGGAAAACCCTTGAATGCCTATGGCCCTGCCTCTGACACAAGTGTTTGTCCTGCCGACTACTTTACCACTGTACCACGAGGGTTATGTGGGAACGTCTGTTATTGAAGAGCTGTGCGTGTATTGCGTATTATGAACCCGCCTAGCTACCCCCCTTGGCCCGATATTGTATTCAAGCGGGAACCCGCCGTTTCCCTTTGGCGTAGATGCGGATATTTCTCGCAGCTCACACTCCTAATACACCTCATGCCTACAATGTCAGAGGGTGGTATGTATTACCTAGCCTAGTTTTATATATATATATAGGTCGCAATGATCTCAATCCCCAACAAATAATCCTCGAATATTCAGATCTATTAAAGAAACAAGATTTAACATTTTCATTTACCTCACTTGAATAGCTAGGTCGTCTAATTCTGTATCTTTCGTAATAGATGTATCACCATACAGCAAAACCAAAGACAAAACATTAACAGCAAACAATAATGATCCGGCTTTTAGCTTAGGCACAAAGGCAGCGAATACACTTTCGTTTCTTACCACACCGGATAGTTTATCGATGTTGCGGAACGGACTGTGGTACTATGCCACCACATAGCCTTTAGTAGTAAAAGTAGGATATCGTCAAGGTTCATACCTAACCGGCTGTACCTAACTTTCCACAGTTGCTTATCTAGATAATTACGGTAAAATGGTAGACTCACAGCAACCACCTAGCAATTCTCAGGTATATCATATGCTGTAGGGTATCATACGTATATATCTGATGCTTCTAGATAGAGCCATATTATTAAAATGGCACGTGTAAATCATACCTACGGATTATTACCGAGGTTAGTAGTGCTGCTTGGCCCGTCCAACCGTTTTTTATATCACTGCACTTGCCACACGTTATAGCAACCCTAAACTAGGTTTTCTCCTCTTCTACATATTTCTTTGAACTTCACCATACCAATAGCTGGTTATCAACAGTGGTTTTACGGAGGTTTATTTTAAACCCCTAATTCCCTCATTATAGATCTTTAGTAACACTTATCTCTGCAAAGACCAGGCCATGCCCTTTTTTATTATATGCAAGCAAGTAACAATTTTTTATGGAAACCACACTACAGCCATTTACTAATGTGTGGAAATAGACGATTTCTATCGTTTACGTGTAATCTGAGAATAAAGGGGGGAAGGTTAGGCCATTATAAGCATAAATTAGTGTGTAGTACAAAAAGAAATACCAACGAGACTTCAACTATCTTACTATAGCTACATGATAGGCATTCGAAGTATGTAGCGTCAAGTCACTATTCGAGTAGAACTATAGAATTCACGTTCTTTATACCCTTAATATTTATAAACGGAGGTATACATGTTGAAACCTGATTTGAGTGCGAGGCACTCAGGTATATATACAACGACAATTAGGTACTGAAGATGAATAAACCTGTTTTGTATGATTGTTGGTTTCATTATTATCGATGAGTTTCTGCGTCATGTGTTTCTATAAACAATAGAAGCATTCATCGTATGCCTGCGGTTTAAGTGCTATTGTCTTTCTCGAGTCATCCTACAAGTGTCACGAAGAAATAGGTCCATAACGGGGAACATAGTTTAAGGATACACGTTTACTCTGGATTTAGGATGCCATCTTAAACTGTTACTATACTAGAAAACTTGTTGAGTTGTCTTTGCGGAAATGATGTGACTTTTTCAATACGGCATATTAATTGGCCACATGGGTATAGATAAGCCCAACCCGCTTTGTCGTATTTCACTGGCGTAGGGCGTACAAGTCTAGCAGAAGTTAAGCCCTATAATTCGATACAAAGATTATTAACTATATATGGACAGACTGTGTGTCAATAGATGCCTTTCTACGATGTTCTTCGATTTGTCGCCATGGACAGAAGCTAGAGCGCCTAGAATTATTCTGGTTACTCTCCAGTAGGAAGCTTATTATCGGGCAAAATTCACAGTTGGTATGAGAGCCAAAATATTGCGTAATATCCAAGCTGATATTGTTGCTATACTGATTAAGAATTAAAATTTAGACTCCTTCATATCATCCCCTCTTCCGTAAATATCCATCACCATAACCCTTTTCCAAACTCTCCGATTAGCCACTCCCCACCTGGGAGAAATAGAATCGCATTCATCATAGGCGGATCATTTCTCAACGATCTTTTATGGGTCTCGATAGCATCTGATTGCAGAGGTAAAATTTAGACGCTGATGCCCTGGTACTCCTGGATGGCGAGGTCAAGAGTGCCGCCGAGGTTATTGGCCTCGCTGGTGAGGTCCTTGGCGCGGGACTCAACGAGGTCGATCAGGGTAATGGCAATGGTCTAGAATGGAGGTTAGTCTGGTTATTTGGTGGAATGTGAAGGGAGTTACTCACGTCAACAACGCCCTCAACCTGGCGGAGGACAGTGGCGACGGGCTGGCCGATGATGGGGACCTTGGTGAGGATACCGGCCTTTCCAATCAAGATGTTGAGCAGCTCCTGGTGGACGCGGACAAACTATACAAACTTTTGTCAGTATCATATATACAGACCAAATCAAATCCTGGCGACTCACAGCACGGAAAGCGTTGAAGATCAGGTCAGCATCGGCTGTGTTGGTGACCGGTCCGGTGCCATCTAGTTGCGAGATGGTAACAGTGGCGGTAGTGACGATCTGAGTGAAACCAGCGATAATGGCAGGGAACGGGCCCTGTCCAATGACGATGAGGGGAGCATTGACGATGGTGATGCTCTGAGCTGGTTGCTGGAGGTCCTGGGATAGCTGGGTAACTGCCTTGAGGCCGTCGGCAATCTGCTGCGGGGAGAGAGCACCCATGGCGGTGGCAGCCATGGCGACACCAGCAGCGACGATCTTGGTGAAAAGCATCTTGAGGATGAGTTGGGTTGAGAAGGAGTTGTGTTGTAAAGTGAGAGTTGGAAGAGTTGAGATTGGTAGAGATGCTGGTGAAGCTGTAGATGTTGTTGTGAATGATGATGATGATGATGATGATGATGGGGGAAGAAAACTGCTCATTGAGGTGAGGAATGTCGAGCTTTTATATTCATTTAGCCACCTACAATACGCCCTCTCCTCGAATTCTTCACTTCGACGACGTCTGTGACCTTGGTCCGTGATACTCACTGATGCCATCGTCGTTCCGCCGAGAACTAGTTGCCAAGCCACGTTCAGCTTCCGACTAAGTAAACTAAAACATGACGAGCCCGACTTATACCCTTTTAGATCGGTCTGCCAATCTTAATTGGGGCGTCGATGCAATAGTTAGTGGGTTTACCGCCACATCAAAATGACTTCTACACTAACTGCTCAGGTACATTACGGGACCGCCTTGTGGGAGCAAAACTAACGAGTAAGACGGGAGCGGGAGGCTACCCTGGTTAGCCGAATAAGCCTGCTTCTTGTTCTCCGCCGTATACTCCCCAGACGCTCGTCTACTTAGTTTCTCTTCTTAGCCCATCACCTCATACGTGCCTGGTCAGAGCTGGTCTAGTATACTATCTTGGCATATCACGATCGACATGAATCACAGCCGGGTATGCACAACAACAACCTAGGTTACTTGTTGATCCTAGAGCAATAGGAACGCCGACTCGCACTAACACCGCAATCAGTGAGAACCCCATCGGGCGCGGCGCATCTGGAAACGTCACAGCTATAGCCGCTCTACGGTATCACCTAGGTATAGTCTCCTGTGCCGAGCAGTTCGGTTGGAAGAAGGCGGCGCCATAATGTTATATGGCACTCTCCATGTCCCTCCAATAGAGTTGATATTTACCAGAATAGGTATGCCCATGGGCTCTGAGGTTCTTGAACTCTGCCTCGCTTGCATGATAATAGTAGGTACGAGTTCGTGATTTCCCATTCTTCTGAGCGGTAGTGCCTGGACGCTGCAAGTAGCGGTTGTTTTTCAAGAGGAAGAATTAAGACTGAATTTCGAGCGGAAGAGTCGACTAACTTAGGTAAGGAGCTTGATGAGGTTGCTTTGATTATGCGGCGGTTGAAAAACTCCGGCAGCAGCGTGGAACGGAGCCCATTCATTGGTTCCCGTTCTACGACTTTGTCTAGGTAATGAACGCACTCTTCACCGGTCAAGCTACTACACGTGGGCCTAGGTAGGTATGGTAACATGGTGTAGAGTAAAAAGCTTGAACGGCAGCTCAAATTGAGATGCTCACTATTCGCCCAATTGGCTGGCGACTTTCCTTTCTGCCCTTTTTTTTTCCTGAGACGGAGGCGAAGGACTTCATTTTGGAATGGCACTAAGGATCCAATAGACCAACAACTTAGGTATAGTCCGAGAGCAGAACAGCGCCTTTCCCCTCTGATAAGCTCTCTAGCCTCACATTTCCCGAGACAAAACATCTCCAGACTAGCTAGGGGGCCTAGGACTAGTATACTATACTATAGTAAGTGCACGGCCGTGTGCCGCTTCTATGGGTCACTCATTTCCAAGAGCTCCCTAGGTACGTCGTCTTCTCTGACTATAGCATATTTCCCACGATGTAGCTAAAGTACCTAAGGTAACATATAACACCCACTATAGTTGCGGATTATTAGGTACTGTACCCGTGACCTGTTTTTCCTTTTATTTTTATTTTTTCATTGACAATTTCGTTTTCTACTGCTCTACAACATCCATATACCATCCTGCATCGGCGATCTTGATCTACGGCCATACCCGGTGGCAGTCCCGCTGTGGCTCCCGCTATGGTTCCCGGGTGGTTCTGCCCGGGGGTTGCAAGGTACTGGGTACTGGGGGCAGTCTGCTGGGATTCCGCTGGGATTTCGCTGGGGGGTACCTAGGTACCCACTGATCTACCGGTAAGTGTCACCTTAAACCCCAGCAAGCCCTTTCTATAGGCCTACTCCGTAAATTTCGACAGCACTTTAGTGCGAATATGTCAGCTGTCCTGGTAAGAGGTAATCGCTACTTGTACTGTATCCAGTTAGCGCAGGCTCTGAATCCAGGCAGTGTCTAGGTAGTATTCAGGCAGTATTCAGGCAGTATCCAGGCACGCTATCTACAGAGGTAATTAGGTAGGTAATTGTACGTGAAGCTGCTATACGAATCCCCATGTCAATATTGATATTAGACCACTAGCGACGGGAACGCGATTTCTTGGTCTAACCCGTCGCGAAAAGCTCAGCTGCTTAGAGGCAGCGCTATCTCCCCGAACGTCCAAGATATTCGAAAGGAAACTAACGTGGACCGTCCTCGTCTCCTTTCTTGCTCCCCTAGGACTACCCGTTACCGGCACTCTCTATACTGCATGAAGAAAGGGCTCAAATTCACCGCGCGACGGGGTTGATCGACGATACGAATTACGAGTCCGCACGGGTCTAGGAGCTGTCTAGACCGTGTCTGCTACGTCCTTAGCGAGAGGCCTACTGCGGCGCTTGACTGGCCGTCACACCTCGACAACCTGAATGGTTTGGGCATCAAACCAATTCTAATGTCCATCAGCTCAGTTCTAAAGGCGACCTAGCCGAAGGCACGACGAAGACGTCCAGCATTGTCGGTGTTGTGTTCCCAAGGGGCCACGCTGGTTGTCGACGCGCATACGGGCCGAGCGCGAAAAGGGGGCAGATCAACCTGTGATATCAAAGGGAGCCAGACATGTCAAGACGATACCCAATAGTTGTGGTAGGCAAGATTACGGTCAAGTCTCGCTCGCTTCACCGCTTCACCGCATCACCCTCGTTCTTTTATCTCCCGCACGTACTCAGCTAGGTGGGCAAGCCGGTCTACCTACGAAACCTGGCCGGCCGATTGCGCAATTTACTTTTTCGTAGGAAACTACGTACTATGTGACGAAAGGGTTTTGTTGCTTTTACTTACAACAGGTTTCCCTCAACGCCGCGTGTATGAGGTAGCTGCTTGTGGCCGGGAATATGCTGGCGTACGCTATGTTGCCGTACTCGGATTCGTATATGTAGCGCGGTGGCCCCGGGTGTCCAACCTTGAGGTATCGTCGGATCTTTTGGGCCATTGGCAGTATGTACGACATTGATTTTGTTTTAGAACTTCAAATACTCCGAAACTACGCCGCAAGCATGGATGTCACCTCTTAGCTATGTTTACCATCTTCTATTCAACACCCCTTTTGTTGTTCTACCAATGAAGCATTACTCGACGGTCGGCTCTCATATCGAGTCTGGCGCCGACATTGCTATCCCCAGCGTCACAAGATTCTACATTAACCGTCCTAATAACGGAGGCTGTAGCATTCAGAAAGCTATTGTACGCCCATTCCGAGAATTAATGACGTGTTGGGTCGGGTGGTTCTCTTTGCTGTGTAGCCGAGCACGGTGCCATAGGTTTGTTTCTATATTGATTAGTGCAACTTTGGAATATCCCTCTTCTTTTGTTACTATAATCCTTCCACCCCCTCTTCTCGCTGGTACTCGAGGCTAGGTAGTACCAGGCCGAGTATTATACGAAGCATCGTTACAAAGTCACCATCCGATCCCACTCCCACATATGTCATGTTATGTCCCTAGTCTTGTTACACACACTTCCGACCCGTTCTCGTTAGACACGTGGAATCTATCAATGGCCCCGTGGCGTACATCCGGGCTTTGTTCTGGGTCAATTGTGAGCTTCCTCGGCCATTGGGGTCGTCAGGTGGTTGGTGGCCGTCCTTAGAGCCAAGAAATTCACGGTGTATGCCATTGGCGATGTCCAGCGCCGGCCAGTGACGCCTGGTCGCCGATAGGCTACATGACACACCCATACGCACATGTGCCTATATATCTGGTAGGTACTTAAGTTTCGGTATAAGGTGTCTGCCAAAACTCTTTTTTCGAGGAAATCACCGACATTGACCTAGTTGTGTCACGACACGACCTCCTCTAGAATAAAGAAATAATTTTGCGCGCTGTTGGTAGAGATCCCTTATTGAGAACCGTGGGATCCTCCTGCAACAACACATTCATAGTACACTCATACGTTGACCCCTCTAGCGAGACCCTGACGGGAAGTCCCAACAGAACACGGCAGGCCGCGCTAATAAGAAAACCTACACTACAACAATGTCACGCTTTGTAGACAAGGTAGCAGTCGTGACAGGCGCAGCCTCAGGAATGGGACGCGAGGTAGCCGAAATGCTCGAATCGGAAGGGGCGACAGTGATAGCTCTCGACATCAACTTCCAGGACGGCGGGCCCGAAAAGAAGGGCCGCCTCTCCCAGCGTACGCACGACGTGGCCAGCCCCGAGCAATGGGACTCTCTCGCGGCCACGCTCCCATCCGGCGTCGACATCCTCGTGAACGCGGCCGGGATCATGGATTACAGCACCCTGCACGAGACAGAGCTCAGCACGTGGCGCCAGACCATGGCGGTCGACCTCGACGGCGTGATGCTCGGCATGCGGGCCCTGATCCCGCTCATGAGGGCCCGCGGCGGCGGGTCCATCGTCAACTTCTCGTCCACCCTGGCGACCGCGGTGCTGGAGGGCTCGCCCGCGTACCACGCCGCGAAGGCGGGCGTGACGCACCTCACGCGCAATGCGGCGATTACCTATGCGAAGGACAATATCCGCGTAAACGCCGTCCACCCAGGCCCCATCGCTACGCGTATGATGATGGGGCAGCCCGCTGAGTTCCGCCAGGCCATTATGGACCGCACGCCTCTGGGCCGTATGGGCACGCCGACAGAGGTGGCGAAGTGTGTCTTGTTTATGGCGAGCGATGACGCCTCTTTCATGACGGGGTCTGCGGTTGTCGTCGATGGCGGCTTTACTATACGCTAGGTATTCTTCTGAGCGGTATGGACGTTGCTACTACATCTGCAGGTATTATGTTAAAGTGCTCATCTTCTGTCGAAGGTTCGGTTGAAAGTTAGGTACTGCTCGTTGTGGGTGATGACACGGAACGTGTGAAGTATAGTGTGCCCCAGGTTTACGGTCTCTAGTCCCAGAAGCATCTATGTCATTCGTTTATTAGTCAGTAGGCATTATATAAGGTGATTTGGCAAACAAGTAAACACTTTCAGCCGGCCACAGGCTAGTCGGTGATAGTCTTCTGAACGATTTTCGTCGGCGAGGTATTGTATCCCTTCGGAGCGCCTAAACACCTTTCGCTATTTTCGGCACGTCGTCTAGGCGGCCGTACTCGGCGGCTACGACTAGCAATGGACGTAGATGGGAAGTGAGACAAAAGCCTCGGAAGACGAAGGAAGAGCTGGGGTTGTCGGAATGCGGCTTGGTTGCACAGCATGCATATCTTAACCGAAGAATCCGATCATGTGTGTATGCCCTTCAGAAGAGAAAGATACTTTGATACTTGCTGAAATCCGCCCCTCTATTTCGCGTACGTGGCAGCGGCGCGAAGACGAGGCGGATGCTTTGTCGCTTTGTCGATAGGTCCTTGCACTAGCCCTCTATGGGCCTATTAGTACCGGAGTTGGGAAAGGTTGAACGAGCCTAGATAATACCAGGCTCAATCCCGTATTCCCTACAACATTCGTCGGGCCCGGGTCAAAAAGTTCCTATAGTCCTGATGGAATTCAGAGCCCAATCTGTTCTGGAGCGTATTCTCTTTACGTTATCAGGGGGAAATATCAAAAATCAAAAGACCTCGGGTCTACGATCACGGCGAGCAGGACGTATTGAACGATTCAATGAGGTATAAGATCAATTGTCGTTCGTTACCTCACCAAGGAACTCCATAACTATGCATCGGCTAGCGAGCCGAAGTGTGCCAAGTAACTAAGACTCGCGTCCAACCTACAGAGAGGGGAAACAGTCTCCCTTTCCCGCCCCGCTCCAAGGACAATGAATGAATGCTAGGTAGAGGGTATTGCAAGCAATCAAACCCCCTAGCAAATGCAACATATGTCTGTGCTTGTGCCCGTGCCTGTGCCTATGCCGTGCCCAGATGTCCTAACCAATTACACGCCTGGTTGGTCGACTGGCCGACCTAACCAGCACGGCCGCCTAAGAATCCTGCTCATATGCCCGTGCCGCATTTCCTGAACGCGGGATCTGCAAAGCCCTCAGGAAAACAAATCGCCAGAATTAAAACACTTGCCATGCCATGGTATCTGCAAAAAGAGATAATGTTGTTTTCGCTTTCGTTCACTCTCAAAATTCGTCATCCCATAAGAATATCGTCCGTTCATTTCCAAATGCGATAGCATTTCCCATAGCACATAGATTTCGCAATTAAACCCCGCTTGTTGAACTGTGTATTTGCAAATAAGGAACCACCCTCAAATTTCTTCGTCGTCTTCTTCGATAGGCGCGGGAGTTCGTCGCTCGTGTCTCCGTTTCGGTCTCCTATGTCGTGAACTAGATATGTTACTGGCGGAGTCCTCTGGGGCCAGGTCGAAATCGTCACCACCCCAGTCACTCTCACTCATCCCGTCCTCGTCACCTGTGGCCCAGGATGGCCGTTCGTAACCCGACGAGCCTCCGGAACGTGGTAGAACATCGATGCGTGAAGCGCGGCGATGCTGCTGGCTCATGAGGAGACCGTTATTGCGTTGGCGGAGTGCGATCCGCACTACTTCAGCATGTTCGTGCAATTTCTCAAATGCGTCCTCAAGCGCCTCCATGCCTTGGTAAATCTCCCGCTCTACCTCTGCCAAGACGGCCATCTCAACTTCCTCGTCGTAAGATACGGCCTGTCGGTTCTGGCTATGTGAAACTGATGACGAAAGAGAAACGAAAGAAGCCGGAGTTGTACCACGCGAGTATATACCCGAGTATGGGGTTGTGCTACGAGACGGGCCAAAACCTTGTGCCTGCCGTGACCCTAGAGCAGGAGGGAAAGGAGGTGGTCGCGTGGGTGGCGGCGGGTAGAGATTGCTTGCGGGTGTAGCACCTCGTGACAACGGGTTTTCTAGTGTGGGCGTAACGGCATCATCGATGTCAGCCCCTGACCAGAGAAACCCATCGAACCGACCGGAGGTGAGTATCTCCCATTCTTGAGGGTTAATATCGGCCATGGTAGCGAGAAGATCGTGATGGAAAGGGTTCTGCACAAGGTATGCGGCAGTTTCCGCGTCTCGTGGAGCCTGTGATAAACGGTATATCCGCTGGAGCTGGAGACCGGTTTTTACCAGAAAATCTGACCGCGACTTCCGCATTGGAGTCGGCGCTCGCAGAGTAGGCTGTATCTCCTTTGTGCCGGAAATGAAGGCATTGAAATACGGGCGTACTTCCTGGTCCAGGCTTGTTAGAATGGCGAAAGCCAATGTTTCTTCATCTACCTCAGATGGAGGGGGTACGGGCGTGTCTGCGCAATTATTCATCCACTTGTCCACCGACAACCTAACCTTCTTAGTCTGCCGTAAATAATGCTCTCGGAATTCTTCGGCAATATCGGGGTCTAACTTGACTGGTGAAGCTGGTCGTGGAGGTAAATCTGCGGTGCTTTCGATGGCGGTTGCAACGACATTGGATAGATCAAATGGCGGCCATGAAGGCATTTCAACTCTGCCACCTACTCGCTCAAGAACCTCGCCCCATCCTAGCCCTTGGTGTTCTTCGGGTCTCTGCTCGCACATGACACATGTACAACCTTCCACGGGGAGGTCCCGAGAGAAGACGTCTTCTAATCGGTCAAGCAGCCTTCGTGCTACTGACCTGTGCCCTGTAGCTACTGCAATTGAGCCTTGCTTCTGGAGCACAGTCTGATACTGATTAAGAAGGTTAAAGAATGGCGCAAAGAATGTCTCGCATCCCGCCAGCGGTGGGTCCGATGGCCGATGTCCATTCTGTCGAGGTAAGACGGAGAGAAAATGCTTAGAAACGGGATGATGCAAGCCGCCATGTTGGAGTAGGTAGTCTACTCTGGGGACCTCTTGAATATCTAGAGGAGGCGGCGGCGGAGGAGGAGGTGGTGGAGGGCCAAAGTCAGACGCCGGAGTTGCCACGGCAGCAGGACGTTCTTTCGCGTAATGGAAGTTTGAACCAGGCGTGTGGTTCTCATGTGGGAGGGCTTGTGATGGTGGAAAGTGGGCTGTAGCGGTAGGGGTTTTGGGTGAGGAATCCTGCACAGAGTCCGGCGAGTCGTCGGCCTCAAGACTAGGCATCCTCGACGATTTTGTGGAGGCCGATCTTTTGGGGGCTACCGAGGTTGTTGACGATTGGGCTCCGGCAGTCCTGTCATCGCTTAAGTTGGAAATGGCCTCGTCCATTATTTGTACACTTGGGGGTGGCTTCAAAGTGGATGATTTGCTATATGTTGTTTGGCTTGATGATTTAGATCTGGATAGCTTTGACTTCTCTTCGTGCCGTGAGCTCGACCGAGAGATCCCCGATATCCTAGACCTAGGTCGTTCTGAACCATCAATCCGTGATTTTGGGCTGCGCCGCTTCTTCTCACTTGCCAGGTCTGTCTCAGGAGGGCTAGGCGGGCGATCATCTTTACGTGAAGATTTTTTCCTCTCCTTCGAAGGCTCAGTGGATTTGGATCGCCGCCTGTTCTCGGAACCTAGATCTGTCGGGTCGGGAGTTAACGGGTCACCTTGGCGGCTTGAGGTCCTCAGGTCATCGCGGCTATGGACAGCTTCTTTGCTATGCGCCTTACTGAAAGTAGGGTACGGAAGGCTGACTCTGCTGCCGGCGATCGAGGTCCTATTGAGCTCGGGCACAAGGTCACTCATCGAAGAAGCCTTATCTTTCTTCTCCCGGTCCCTCTCCTTCTCTTCTCTGGTTCGGTGTCGGCGATGGTGGGTGGAGGCGGTTGTGTTCGATTCGGCATCGATGGGTGTCTTGGACTTAGAAGATCGGTGTGATCTATGGCGGTGGACGTCCTTGGAGTCTTTATCCCTGACCGACTTCGTGCGGCCGCTCTTGGACCGGTGCTCCCGTGGGCGGTCATCGCGGATATTGTTGATATCACTAGGCGCTGCACCATCAACTTCGTAGTCGTTGGAACCCATGGTTGCGAAGTTGGTCACCCAATGGGGCCGTGACAGCTCTTTAGGGATAGATGGGGAAGACGTTGATGGCCCAGGTTCGCTCCACGTGGACCAGACGGGCTACCTATCGATGAAATCGGCGTCACAATTACAGGTTTCGGTGTCCCTAGTAGGCCATAGATAGCGGTGGTGGTGCATGTGTTGTGTACTAGTATGTGTGTATGTAGCATCTAGGAAGTTGAAGGAAAGATGGCGCAACTCGTGCACGAGAATGGAATAGGTACCCGGGTACGTACCAATACCGTAAAGTGGTAAAGTGGTCGGCGGCTGTTGGGCATGGACCAGCTACGCAGCGGTCTGTGATTCGATGGGGTTGGGCGAGAAATCCTGTGCCCTGGGATGCATGTGCCTCTAAAGAGGTACGTATTGCACAGTGTGTGCTACAGTACATGCCTAACGAGGTACTTTAGTGTGGTTCTTCCACCACACCGCCGGATTCCATTGTCGCTAGGAGGAGTCTATTAACGTTCTAATCTACCTAGGTAGGTACCTAGGTAGGTAACTTGAGGGCTATTATTCCATTGTCACGGCCTTACCTAGGTAGGTACCTAGGTGTATTTACTGCAGGGCCCTGGGTCGCTAAACCTACCTAACCTACCTAACCTACCTAACCTAAGGTAGACGGAGACCTAGGGCTACCTTAGGTAGGTTAGGTACTGCTAGGGAATTGCTAGCTGATTGGCTACAGTGGCATGGTTTCGGCTGAACCCGCACTGTCAAAGGCTTCCACTTTGTCAATGCAGAGAAGCGCGGGGTCTAATTCGTGGGTTCGGACTACTTGTCGTTCCATCTTTCTCGCATTCTCAGACGAACTCAATAAGAATAAGGGAATCAGAACGTGGCCATTGGAATATGATAGAGTATTAAAGAGTATATGATATATATCATATACATCATATATCTATATTCATGCTAAATGACGACTATCAAACCATGCTGTTTGCGAGGCGGGCAGTCAATCAACTCTTTTTCACATTTTGAATATTCCCTTCCGAAACCACCCATACCGATTTTCGGCTAGTCTAGACTACCTAGGTCAATGCTAAAAATGGGTTGGTCGCACCGCACGCATTGGAAATGTATATACCACTGTACTTAGTACAATGCCACCGAACAACTGGCAAACATCTCGAGCATACACATACAGGAATAGTGTACAATCGCGGGCTCGGGGAACCTGCATTATTAGTAAATATCTAAGTACGATATTGGATCCAAAATGATCAATCTTGAGACACCGACATAAAGCGGATTTGCCATGCTTTAGCGCGTTGAGACCTTTTTGGCATCGGAATCTCCAATAGCAAGCCGTGCCTGATGGCCGGTGACCCATACCCAGCATTTATAGCTAGTGCATCTGCATGTTCACGAAAGCACGACAAACGGACTGGGGACGGTCACGAGCGGTTTTTATTTTTATTTTTTGAGTGGTTCTTCAGAAATGATTGGCAAATTTATTCTGTCGTGATTCATCTAGTGTCTCTTGGGTTTCACGAGGCTGGTAAGGCTATAGCTCTCGAGTCTATTTTAATCTTCTAAGCGCCTATAATCCCGCGCCCCGTTTTACGAACCCAACTCCTGTTGGTCCGTCTCCCTTCCTGACCGAGGTCGCTGCCGAGGCCTTTTCATCCCCACGTTCTACGTGGTAATAAGAGTGTCTGTCTGGGTCTGGATGGAGTCTATCGCAAGATCCAACTCTGGTTCTTGTCTATACATGGGATCCTAAAGATCGAGGGTATCTAAATGGGAGCTACCGCTGTAAATTTAACATTTCTTCATGTTCGTAGATTCCGTCCTTTACAAGCGGTCTAGCAGTCCGGTGCCCTCGAGCATGAGGACGATTTGGTGGACGATGGAGCGAACGGACTGCTTCTCGCAGTCGACAACAAGATCGGCCTTGGATGGGGGCTCATAGGGGTCATCAACACCTGTGAAGCCCTTGATCTCACCAGCGCGGGCTCGTGCAT
This sequence comes from Xylaria grammica, assembly GCA_004353285.2. NCBI lineage: Eukaryota > Fungi > Ascomycota > Sordariomycetes > Xylariales > Xylariaceae > Xylaria > Xylaria grammica. The sequence goes on along the minus strand of NGZP02000002.1, from coordinate 2,084,099 downwards.
AGATACCACGCTTGTCAGTCTTCTCGCAGTGCTCTAGCGGTGTAGCGACGTGCACGAGGAAGAAGTCACCGTATTTCTCAACAGTCTCCCTGGCAGCGTGGCGGTCGGCCGCGAAGGGAGCGATAGGGGACGCGATAACAGCCGTGCCCGAGCGTGTCAGCTCGCCAGCTACGAACGCAATGCGTGCAATGTTCTTGCTGCGGTCTTCCCGGCTGAAGCCAAGCTCCGATGACAGCTCGGACCGGACGGTCTCGCCCAACAGCATCGAGACGGATCGGCCACCTTGTTGGTTCAGGGTCACCTGCAGAGCGCGGGCAACCTGGTCCTTTCCGCTGTTCTGGTAACCAGTAAGGAAGATGGTGAAACCTTGAGCGGCCCGTGGGGGGTGCGATTCGCGGAGAACCTTAACAACCTCGGGGTACGAGAACCACTCAGGGATATCACGACCACTTCGGAGCCTCGCGCGCAGTTCTGTACCAGAAATATTGAGGGTACGGGTGTCCTTGGGGATCTGGTCAATCGGCGCGTACTCATCCTTGTCTGGGAGATAGGTAACCATTTGGAAAGGAACGACTTCAATGCCAAGCTCATCGCGGTATTTCTCAACGGCATACTGAGCATCGTACGGGCCATAGAAATCAACTCCCTGGCTGTTTTTGCCAGGGCCGGCGTGGTCACGGCCAACAATAAAGTGGGTTGCACCGTGGTTCTTGCGGATGATGGCGTGCCAAATGGCCTCCCGAGGGCCGCCCATTCGCATAGCCAAGGGCAAAAGACCCAAGACAGCCATACCGTTGGGGTATCGAGGTAGAAGGGCCTTGTAGACACGCACACGGGTGAAGTGGTCGATATCACCGGGCTTGGTCAAGCCAACGACGGGGTGAATTAGGACGTTAGCATGGTGCGAACGAGCGGCGCGGACGGTTAACTCTCTGTGAGCACGGTGCATGGGGTTTCGGGTTTGGAAAGCGACAACTCGGGACCATCCAAGCTTATCGAAATGTAATCGAAGTTCGGCCGGGGTGTCTATGGGGTCAACGTGTTAGTCTCTAATACAGGGATTCGGATCGACGACTGGTCCTACATCGCAAATCCACGAAATCATAGTGTTGAAGACGGTTAATAGCCTCGACCTTGCCACCAACGTAGTATTCGCCAGCGGTTCTAAAAAGGTACTTTACGGCGGGATGCGCCTCATCATCGCTGCCAAAAACCTCCTTGGCCTCAAGCACTCTACCAGCGACACGAAAATTAGTATCGCACCAGGAAATACGCTTCTAGAAGTAAGGCAGCTCGTACTTATCAGGCTTGTAGACATCGGCAATGGTTAGAATAGCAAGATTGCGATCATCTCGCAGATCGCGTAGAGTTACGCGTAGACCAGGCTTCAGCCCCAGCTCTTTGATATTCTCTTCGGACACATCAAGGGTAATGGGTATGCTGAAGAGGACGCCATCGGCGAGACGGTTCTCCTTGACGACGCTGTATCATATGGTAAGCAGGTAATTCGCACGGGACTACGTCCTAGCCACGTAATGTTGGATATCAAACTTACCCATTATAATCGGCTTCGGTCATGAAACCTGTATGGCAGGCATGTCAGCGTCCGTGGGTCGTAATCAGCCGAAAAGAAGCTAGACTAATAAACACCGAGTCGGACCCTTGACGCCGATCCTCGGGTTGTACGTGTCTAGCCCCACCATGTTTCGGAGGGGCATTATGAACGCGCGGAAGTATGATCAAAGGATAGAACACACCTTCAAGGGGGGAGAAACCGCCATTGAGAATCAATTCGAGATCGCACAGCTGTCTCTCGGTCAAGATAACGGCAGGGAGATTCTCGGCTTCAGCAGCAAGCTCAGCTTGTCTAGGGAAATCTCGGGCGAGAAGGTCCTTGAGGACACCGCCATGAGGGGGGTTTGCCATGGTGACTTGGTTAACTTGAAGTAGGCCGGTGGGTATGGTCAATGAGAAGAAAGTGAACAAAGCCTTCGTAGACGAAAGCAAGAGTAGTCGGCCAAGCTTAAATAAGGAAAAAAAGACCGGAACCAACGGGAAGAATGCGTAGTGCGATGGAGACTGTGGAAGATCTTTTGTAAGGTGCAGTGTAGTGTAGTGTAGTGTATAATGCCCCTCCGACTAGTTCGGCGTGTACGTAGATGGAACCCCTGCTGGCGGGGAGAGGAAGATGGGATGATGAATTCCTATACAAGAATATGTAGTCAAAAAAAAGGGGGGGGGAGGAGATAGGGAGCCAGGTCACAGGCAGGTTGGTGGATGATATATATAAAGGACAAGAGAAAAAAAGATAAAAAATATTCTAGACGATACATAGCCGCCTCTAGTCAGCTACGCATTGCGATATGAATTTTCCATACGTGAAGCGATTTACGTCAGCTCTCACAGCTGTCTTTAGCCTCGATGGCGTGCTCAGGAACCAAGAAACGAATCGGGTCTGCGGGGCATCTGGCCAACATGACATGAGTAACCTATTAAGCTGAGACTTGATAGTCCAACATGCCCCTCTACAAGCGTGTTTTTTTTTTTTTTTAGTTTTAGCCCCAAACCGAAACCTTCAATTCGGACCTACATGCTGTAGTTTATCCTCGAAAGGCAATTTATAAGAAGATCGAAGAAGATCGAAGGACCTCACCAATTTGGAAAGACGGGTGAATGGTGGCTAGGGCCGGGAGTACGTAGTCGTAGTAGATATCCTGGCCCTGTCCTTGGTTTGTATTACTGCGTCGAATAATCATCCCGTTTCCCGATTGGGATTGGCGGACCTGCCTGTACGTAATACACCGTAGTCTACCTTGGTCTTGGTAGACTGGGCAATGCATGCCCAGGTGTACTATTGGGCGTTCTGGACGGGCATGTGTCAGGTGCTCGTATATTACGAGGATTTATTCTATCTGTATCGGATCTTTGATATCTAGGAACAACCATCCCGCTATCCGGGTACATTACTAACTAGCGAGAGTGTTTTCTGTACTTATAGTAGTATATATAACTACTAATACGTAGGTAGAGAGATGTATAACTAGACCACCTAACCTAAACAGGCACAGCTGGTGCGATATAGCGCACCGACAACCGACACCGACACCGACAACCGGAGATTGACCGGTAGTCAAGCGGCACGTGGCGGGTGTCGGTGGGACCCTCGACCCCGGGTTTTCTAGCGTAATGCAGTAATCTACTACCTAGGTAGGTATAGAACAGCTGCTGAGATAGCGGATAATTGTACCAGGTAAACAAACATACCTTCTTACATACCTCCTCCCTACGCCAGAAGGTATTCTATCTAATGATCGTCCCCTACCCGTATCTACTCGAGGATAAACTACTAGATCTACCCAGAAAGGGGGATAAAGAAAAAGGAAAAGAAAAACTAACTTATTCACTCACGTCCACGCTTCGGGACCGACTTATCACTTGGCCATCATGATAAAACAAACCAGACGAAGTCATGCCCTGTCCATGTCGATCAATGCATGTTGAATTTCCCGAAACGAGACCTCCATGTTGTTTGTCGGGCATTCCTCGTTTGGCTTCCGACGCACTCACACGCTCTGGTGTAGCCATGGTTTATCTAATTCTTCTTCATCTTCCCTCCTCCTCTTCACTACTCGCCAGATCTGGGTTAGATCAGATCATACACCCGCCCAACCTCCATTACAGGTCCTACCTACCGTATTCGATGCAGATACCAAGGAGTGTTATAACCTCAACCAATTTGGCGTTATCCTGGCTAACCGACGCTCATTTTTGCCGTCATGTAATTCTTTTAGCATATCACGATGGGTCGATCGCGTATCACCATGTCAAGGTATCAAGGTTGTAGGGTATTAGAATGAACAAACAAAGAAGAAGAAAAAAAGGAGCTCTATTATAGTATTACCTAATCCCTCGTTTTTCGTGTTTTGCCGTGTCCTTTTCCCTCTGTTTTTCATGTTTGTTTGTTTTCAAACAGCTTCTGGGCAAGTCTCGCCAGCTCTTTCGACAGCGATAAGAACCAAGTAATCCTGTAAGTCTTCATACCGCAGTCTCACGCATACCCTCCACCCTCTACTCAGGACATGAGAACATACTACACTCGGACTTTTCAGGTCAACACTCAAGATCCGCCCCTATCAATGGGAGAGTTGTTACCACCATCACAGGCTAGGTATCCCACCCAAATAAATCTCAGAGTCCACCGGGCGCTGATCCTCCGAATCTCGACGGCCATAGCTGTTTGCCGTTATACCACCAGCTGCTGGACCATCCGGATGGCTTTCATCTCCTTGGACAGTCACGAAGCCAGTGACAGATGGAATGCTTGATGCAGACCCAGGGACCGACTCAAGCGTGTTGACTAGCCCGGTGCTATTCAACGTCTGGCCAGAAACCGGCGTCGTGATAGAAGTGACAAACGTGCTGGGAAAGCCTGTGGCGCTAGGTATTGTGGAGTTGACTAGGACACTCCTGTTAGTATAGTATGTGGCGCTGTCATGCCTAAGAAAATTATGGGAACTTACCTAGCACTGCTCCAGTCTGGGCCTGGCTAGACTGGGCGGGCGGCGCAGTAGACGAAAACGTGAGACTCGTTATTGTGCCTGACTCAGTCACCACTATTACCGTCTCACTACAGGTGGTATCTATCGATAACGAAGGTACCGATGAGGGCGTCAATGGGGGCGTCGATGAGAGCGTGACGATAGTCGCCGTTTCCGACTCTATGAGAGTGGTCTCGCTACATGTCGTGTCAATTGGAGACGGCGGAGGCGTTGGTAGAAACGAGGAAAATGTGACAACCGTCGTGGTGCTAGATTGCGTGATTGTGCTCTCACTGCACGTCGTGTCCCAAGAAAACGGCAAGCTTGGCGCCATGGAAGTCGGGCCAATTGAAGTCATGCCGGTGATACTCGGTAGCGAAGAAGCCTGTGTCACCGTGAAGGATCCCGACGCCACAGTCGACCCCGCAGGTAATTGTGAGGAGAATCCCGTGAACATTGAGGAGTTCGATGGGGGGGACGATCCTGATGTCGACTGAGCTGGGGGTGCACCACTAGATGTTTCATTCGAAAGGGTGGGTGACGGGCTATTGGTGCTTGGTGTACCCGTAGAGGGTGACACCACGGAACCGGTCAAAGAGATTATCGACGTTGTTGAATTGGGGTAGGGGCCAACGACCGAGCTCGTTTCTGCACGAGTACTCGCCGAGGCTATTGTAGACTCTAGAGATGAGGTTGCACCTGTTGTCAAGGTTCCGAAAACTGTACTGTTTGAACTTGTGGCCGCTACGGACGAAATATTGCTAAAGGTACTTGATGATAACGGTATAGGACCCGTCTCGGAGCCTGTGGGGACCGATGATGGTGGCGGCATGATAAGGCTGCCGCTCGAGCTTGCCGTGATCTCTGTAGACGAAGTATTGTTCGACAAATCTGATGATAATGGCCCGGTGCTCGCCGTAGGCAGTATTTGCGAGCCCGAGCCCGAGCTGGCGGTGGTTATCCCACTAGTCAGAGTGAATGGTGGAATCGGCGAAGAAGATCCTGTAGGTAGTTTAGAACCGCTCGTAGTATTCAACACCATGCTACCATAACTTGAGCTTGTCTCTGGCGTCAACGACACCGTCCCGTTTGAACCCTGAATAGCCGTCGTGGCACTTGTCCCGGTAATAGTGGTTGGAAGTACCGTTTCCACGGTTGGTTTAGGAATGGTGGTTTCTCCGGCAGTCGTGAATGTGTTGTTCGTCACAGTAGTGTGAGTAGTTAACGGGGCTGCAGAAGAGGAAAATCCGGTGTTGTTCATGCTTGAGCTCAACGCTAAGCTTGCAGAACCCGGTGGATTACCAGTTAGAGTTGAATTCGTTACGGGATATGGCGCCGAGCTCGACGGCTGTACTGATATGGCCGAGGAACCGGCACTGGCACTTGTCAGGCTCGCGCCAGGGAAAACTTCAGAAACAGGGGAGGTACCGGAAGACGTCGATGGCGTTGCTGTCGCCATGGACGTAGTAAATTCTGCGCTGGAAACGGGCGTCGGACTCACGAGACCAGATGAATTGGTCACCGGGGATGGCGGCATACTGGACAATGGCCCGGTGGAATTGATGCTTCTGCTCGTCTCAAGACTCGAAGCCGAGAAGGGCGGGACAGTATTCGTTTCTGGGCCCGGTGTCGTAATAGCATTCGACGACTGGCCGGCCGAAGAAGGCAGTATTTGAATTGACGAGTTACCAAGAACGCCTGGCGACGTAGTTAAGGCACTGCTTGCTTCCGAGGGTGATACACCCGACTGTGTCGGGCCACTTGTTGCGGCTGTTGAGTTGGGTAACGGATATGGGCCGGTTGAGGAGCCGATAACGGACCCTAATGTACCGGTTGGTGATGGCAGACCAGTACCTGAAAGCGAACCCGTACTTGGAAGCCCCGATAATCCGGACGTTGAATTACTTATGCTAGTAGTGGTGACTTCAGTTGAGGAATTACGTCCACTCGTTAGACTGCCACTGGGATTCACAGAAGTCAGGCCGAGTGAAGAAATAACGGAAGTGATCAGAGGCGCGCTAGAGCCCCTGGTACCGGACGGCCCTGTCGGCCCAATAGTTACGATCGTCGAGTTAGTGATCGAGAACGGTGCGGTTGGAAAGCCGCTGGATGTAAGGGAATTTGAGTTTAAAGCTTGTGATGTGCCGGTCATACTTGATGTTTCAATGGAAGAGAAACTCCCGGAGGCGGCAGTGCTGGAGTAGTTACTTGTGATAGTGGTAGAATTGACAGCCGGTGTTGACGTAACCCCTGATTCAGGTGTCGATGGAGCCGATGAAGTAAAGGGGAATACGGTAGAAAATTGGCTTGACAACATGGTCTGAGACCCGGTACTTGCTGTGGGATAGGATCCAGTCTCAGACGTGGATTCGCTCGAGTTGCTTAGCGGGAAAGGAGTAGTCGACGAGATGCTTGAAAGGACTGTGCCTGAAGAGAATTCCGTCGCGCTATTGGTCGTCGTGAGTGAGGATCCCGATAGCAGTTCAGTCGCAGTAGAAGAAGACCCCGTGCCGGGAAGACTAGCCGTCCCGCTCGTCGTCAATATAGTTGAGTTTTCTAGAGGATAGGGGGCACTTGATGAGGCTGTAAATCCTAGGGTCGTGGAAAGAGAAACGTTTGGCAAGGATCCCGTAACAGTTGAAGAAGATTCTGTGCTAGGGGGAGTGGTTATTTCACCTACTCCCGACGAAGTTGAGTTACTTGGGGGGTATAGAGCTGTCTGGGAACTGTTTTGCGAGGTCCCGACGGAAGTAGTAGCTTGCCCTAACGGAGGTCCATTTGTAGATACACTAGCCGACACAGATCCTCCGCTAGGGCTCGTAGGTACGCCAGTACCGCCTGCTGAACTACCCGTAGGCCCTACAGTTGGAAGTGAGGAATTCGTGATGGGGAAAGGCGTTATTTCACTACCGGTAAGAGAGCTGGAGATGCTAGAATTCGTTGGCAATGTGGCGGAGAATGACCCAGAAGCAGGAACTGTGAAGGAAATTGGCAGACTAAAAGAAATATTCGTCGCGCTAGCCGATGGCAGCGATGAATTTGTTTGCGGTAAAGAGGTAATTATGCTCGTTAGGCTAGCCGTCAGTATAGATGAATTGGCCGCAAAAGATATGGTTGCTTCGCTAGCACTAAAAATTGGCCCTGTTGATACGAGAGTGCTTGTAAGCCCGATAGAGCCACTTGTTAGGTTGACGGTGGGAGCCGAAGAATTCGTTAACGGGGGAGCCGTTTCACTAGCGCTAGGGGAGGCAAAAGTAATGTTTGCATTGGGCGTCGACAGTGTTGCCGTCGTTGATCCTGAACCTGAAGTCGCAGAAGTAGCAGAGCTTAGTGAGTTGGTTGTTGGCCCTGCGGTGAGGGTGGTCGAGCTTGTTGATGATGGGAGGCTTGTACCTCCAGCACTAGGAGACCACGTTGTATTTGTTGAGACTGGTGTCGGAATTGACACCAACTGTGTATTGGAAATTGAAGTTCCCATGTTATTAGGCTGGCTATTTGTTGGGCGGACCACGGGAATTGACGTATTTGTGAACGGGTATGGCATGGTCTCACTTGCGTTAGAACTGACGGAAGCAGTTGGTAGTGGAATTGACGATAGTGCCGTCTCTTCTCCAGAAGTAGAGGTAAAAGTGATGTTGAACAGGCTGCTCGCAGGGCCGCTTGTTAGAGCCGACGAGTTTGTTAGGGGAATTGGTGTTGTCTCGGTAACACTGGTAGAAATGTTTGTGATTATTGGAGTCGCCGTAGTCGGCGGCACCGTAGAGAACCCGGTGCTTAGCATCGAACTGGTTGGCCCAGTCGGCCCCGGAGCGATCATTGTCGAGTTTGAAAGCGGGTAGGGGGCGGACGATTCAGTGCTACTGAGTATACTGCTGCCGAGACCCCCAGTGCCGGTGATAGAGAAAGAACTGCTTGCAATGCTATCATTGAAACTAGAGGTTGAGCCCATACTCGTCAAAGATTCCTGCGAGCTAGAAACAACTAAACTTGAGGAGAGTAGACTGGAAGTACTAGTAATACCAGGAGACGGTGACGTCAAGCTACTAGTCAACGTCGAGTTGGTCAACGGATATAGAGCTGTCGAACTCGACCCAGACGGTGGCATGGTATTATTTCCATTGCTAGTAGCCAAAGGCGGCGATGTAATACTTGAAAGTACACTTGATTCGGGCGTCGCTGCGGTTGAGATAGTCCCATTGGCCGACTCAGTAGCCGGCGTGGGGGTTCCCGGGTTTGTGGAATTACTTATGTGTGCCGTCAATGACGCGCTACTACTGAGAGAAGAAGCGATTGTACTTGGTCCCAAAGATTGGACTGATGTATTCAAAGTTGGTACAGCCGTTGAATTTGTGAAATGATATGGGGTAGAGCCTGGAATGGCCCCTGTGCCCGGCGTCAGGCTATGTGATACGCGACTCGTTCCACTGCCCGTAATGGAAGGGAGAGCAGTAAACGTAGAACTTGAGATGACACTGAGTGAAGTTATAGAAAGGATCGATGAGGTGTTCTGGAAAGACGGAGCAGCTCCTGTGGAAAGACCTGTAGTCTGCCGGATAGATGAGGACAGATTGAAAGAACTGCCTGTTGCGATACTACTAGGCTCTTCCCGGTTACTCGTAGGAAATGCGGGCGATGTAATACTCCCAGCAGAGGAACCTCCAGTCACAGTGGTTGAGGCGTTGCTGTTACTGAATGAACTAACTCCCGATGCGATGTTACTACTCTGTGTGGTTGGTGCGATCCCCGTAGAAGTGGTTTGAATCGAGCTACCTATAGGGTACGGCGTTGATGTTGAGCTCAAGCTAAAGTTGACAGAGGACGATTGGTTTCCCTGGCTAACTGACGATATAATTGTAATAGGGACACTTATTGATATGGTTCCTACCTCGGTAGTTTGGCTTGTAGACGAAGTGGCATTGCTTACAGGAAAAGGAGCAGATGTTGCTGTCGATATATATGCCGAGCTCGTCGATACGGTCTCGTTGCTTGTTGGATAAGGCGCAGATGTTGCAGTCACTAGACTGCTCGCGAGCGTGCTAGTGACTGGCTGATTGCCTTGACTCAGCGAGGGAGTCGATCTAGATAGTGTACTTGTCACTCCAGTTGTCTCCGGGGTGGTCACCTGGCTGCCGGTTATGGTCGTATTAATGGTAGGAAAAAGCACCGATGAGGTGGCTAGGATTGAACTAGGGCTGGGTGCTGGGCCGCTAGAGACAGACAGACTCCCCTGGCTCACTTCTGAGTACGCTGTCGAAGAGAGCCCCTGTGATGATACGATTATCGAGCCCGGTAACGTGAACGATATTGGGGCGGGCAATGCACCCCCACCCCCGCTGTTTGATGTCGATATTGAGCTTGGGAGCCCGGGCAATTGTGAGCTGAGAGGCCCTGTCTCCGTGAATGAATTACTTATACTAGGCAATAAGGAAACAGAACTGGTGGCAGTCACTGGTCCATTTGCAGCTGAAGTCAAAATAGTTTCGGTGGGAAATATTGTTTCCGTTAATACCACGCTTGAGGACACAGTGATGATCGTAACAAGCTCAGATGTTGCAGCCTAGACGTACAAGTTAGCATTCATCTTTTTAATATAGGTAGCGCTATATGCGTTTCCGGCGTATAGCATTATTCAGATCATGATGTGGTACGAAGGTGAGCGATTAACCCCATTTAGATAGAATATACATATCAGTAGGCCGTTCCGTGGCGATCACGGTAGTTAGGATGCCGTAGTAAAGTGATAAGAATAACTTACGCTGAAGGGAACTGAGGCAGTCACGAGGGAGCTTGATTCCAGGCTTGCAATAGAGCTAGCTCCTGAGGACAGTCCACTTATAATAGATGGGGAAATCATAACACTAGATGACACGCCCAAGGCGCTCGTAAGGTTAACTCCAGTCGGTGGCAGTACAGAGACACCACTGCTTCCCATGTTCTCGGTCGGGGAGGTGCCGATAGAGGGAGTACCGGATCCGGTTATGGCACTGGTATACGAAATTGATGACACTGAAGGTGATGCTAATGTTGGTATTAATGCGGAGGTCGCGCTTGGAGTAGGTACGCCAGTCAAAGAGAAGCCTAGATGAGAGTGAGCAAGATCCTTATTACTCTCTGGCGAAGTATAACGTACCTGGTGGAACACTGGCGGGTGTGCTAGAAAATGAACTACTCATGGCCGTCGGGCTGGCTACCCCTGTGATAGATTGATTGAAGTAGGATGACGGCGGCATGGAAACCACGGATGATGAAGGAGGTGGAGGGGGCGGACCGTATCCCCCATAGGTGATAGTAATAACATAGTCGTAGGCACCGCGATCTGCCGGCGGCCCTCCGTACAGATCGTAATCTGGGAGTTCGACGCCATCTTCGTCAAACACATTACGCTTATCAATGGGTTCGCCTAAACTTGGGAGAGCAGATAAGCTGGGAAGACATCCCAGCAGGAGGCCTACCGACACGAGGTCGACGGTGAGAGTCGAAGCTCTCATGATTGTGCTTCTAGGTTAAAGTCTGGTAATTGCAATGGATTGGATCTGAAATGGCTTTTCAAATGCCCCAGTGAATGGAGGGGACGGTGAAAACTACAAAAGGAAAGGAGTAAGAATGATAAACGATGGGAGAGTGTTTTCATAAAGGAAACTGGTGATATCAACGCTGTGATGGAGAAAGCGAAGGGCAGTCGACAGAGGGGTAGGAGCCGTGCCGGCGGTGGGAAGAAAAGACGATGCGGCCACAAGCGATAATAAAGACCGTGGGTGAGAATGGAAGGGGTGTTGGATGAAAAGACGGAATTCTGGAGGGCCTGGTGATATTAGAGCCAGGTTTCTGGATGAGCCCAAGTTAGAGTGAACGTTATCTCACTTATAAATGGTCCTACATACAAGAGGTAGCGAGACATTCGCCTCCTCGATAATGTATGTATCCTTGAGTACCTAAAGACTAGTAAATATCAGAGACCGACACTTTGGATTGCGTAACATGAATGTATTTCTACACCTAGTCTCGTGGAAGAGATACTTTGAAAGCGAGAGTAGGGACAACATCCTCAACATCGCCGGAGCTAGCTCATGAAACGAAGCGTGGTGGCTATTATACACTTACACAGCTATATATATTGAATAATATTCGATCCTCAAAACTTTCACGAAGGAGAGCACGTGTAGGTTATTTGGGGACTCCTGTCCAAATAAACGCCCGTGTCTTATCACGCCAACGAGCACCACCTAACGTAGAGAGCCTCTGCATGTGACTACTCTCGCTGAGGTGGGACAGTCTCGGCAGTATAAACTTGGAGACGACTAAATCCGGCATCAATATCCCCATCAAGCCAATAGTTGGTACGACTTATGACTCGAAAATTGATACGGCTACCGCCTTTTCCCAGATCAACCGTAAACTCTCCATTTCACCCCTCTATTTTCAGAACTAGACAACAAGGACGACGATTCTCTCTCCTGAGGTAAGATTTCAGTAAGACCTTAGTGGTGCACAAAACCGTTGGCCCAACTTTGAGTAACTCTGTCTAACTCTGTAATGACTTTGTAATCCCCTCACTAAGTTTATATCCCCTCATATACATATATCTAAATCTTATCATGTTATTATAAATCCTTATCCTGTCTACATCACGTGGTCATCTTTGTCCACGAAGCAGCTCCTACGACGAACTTTGGTAGGCAGGTCTAGTTCGCAAACTGAGGGATTTTGAGATAGCATTTAATAGTCTATAAAGTGGACTAGTTAAATTGATACTGGATGGTAATCGAGATCTGCCCAAAACAAAACGTTACACTAGTTCCCGTGTAAGCTGTACGACCTGTAATGAGAATGGGATGTGTGAGGTACAGCTTGGCCCTCTTAGGACGATGAGCAGGGACTAGTGACCGTCTAGTGAGTCAAGAGGGAATCCCAACGCAGAAACTCAGCATTCTAGAGACCGTGATGACCTCATATTAGGTAGGTGATTCAAATTCTGCTATATTTGAGGTAGCTTCGAGTGTAGTTTTCATTCCCCGGACGTCTCCGAGTCCGTAGGACGTCCGAATCAAAGCGAGTACTGTCAAGGTAGAGGACAAATAGCTAGTGCATCTATCCATGACCTATTTTCTCGGTGCGAATCTCTCTCAAGTACGTGACACAACTGATATGAGCTTGGTACCTCTTGGCAGGGGTTGTGATTAACACGAGATACGAATATTAGTGGTTGGTCGATCGTGGGCTTATCAATATCGTTCGTGGTATTATGAAATGTCTAGATTTCAACGTGTACTAGCAGCCTAGCTGCATCGCTTTCCGTTACTCAGTACCACCTAGCTAGATATTTATGGCAAACAACCCAATTCGACACTACTGACTCACCGCGAACGCTGTTAGGCATGTCCATATGGTAGACTAAGCTTCTTCCCTAATAGTGATTGATGCCGACGGAAGGTCTGAGAGCTTGTTTACGTTTCGGGAGCATTTTTTCGAGAGGTTATGCCGACACTTGGATATTTAACCATGAATTAGTCTATTACAGAGTCGAGTCACAGTGGTACTTGCACTCAAATGATGTGCGACATTGAGAGCTGCCATGGACCAATTCATGCTGTCCTATGTAAAACGTTGAGGTCTGCAGTAATTAAGTAATACAAAGTCCGCTCGCGATTGCACCGTAGAACATCGAAAAGCCCTAAAACGAACCATACTTGCCGCCAACTGGTGAAAGATTTCCGCTTGAGGGATCTAGATGTGAGTCCAAAGCCGCATGATTTACTCCCAATCAATCTCGGAGGGGTCGGCTTTATACAAATCTTGTGTCACGTTATTCGGCTTTCTTGGCGGCCTCACGCAGATTTGGAGCCGTGCCTACGGCCATATCCGTATTCTTCTGCTCAATATCGGCAGCCCACAGCGCGGCGCCAACTGTAGTGACAGCTGTCAGTCACTGTGGTGCAACAGTATTATTAATAATACGACGTAGATACTCACCAGTGTTAGTAAACACAAAGAACGTGGAGATCAATGGGATCATCTCCAGCAGGGTCGCAACCGTCCCAAATCTATACTTCAGGTTAGCTAACCCGCAACTTTGTATACTCGCGGGCCATCCGGATCTAGTATGGCGTAGTATTGTGCTTCTTCTTGAGAGCAGGAGCCTCCTTAATACTTACGTAGTGTATGGACCATTATGCTGTTGAAGCCAATCGCGCTGTTGTGAAGAAGACCAATTTTTTAATTGAAAATACTGTTATCTGTAATTAGACCATGTCTCAACATCGAATGAGGTACGTACTCGACCGTGAACCGATTTGCCTCTCGTTCGACCTACGGGCTGGGTTAGATTTACCGGGCGAGCGGAAGGAAGGTTTGTTAACACGTACCTTGTAGAGTGATGAAAATGATAGTTCCCACGACTATATATATATGGCAAGGCGTCAGTAAAAGGATTGCTCTCCAGTCCCATCTTACAAGAACTCATACCCGGAATAAAGTTGAGCGGGAGATACATGACGTATCGGATTAAAGCTTTCGGCGTGAACTTGCTAAATGGATTCTTGAGGATTTTTCCAAGTCTTGCAATTGGATCACTCCCCGACTGTAGCTCGCGCCCCTCGCTAACAACGCCGGTGGCATTCCTGGCGACAAGCGTTCCGTCGAAGGTATCCAGAATAGCATCCTCCAAGAGATAATTCCGAGCCAAGATATTCACAATAGTGGAACTCTCATTAAGTACGAGAAGCACCGTCGTGAGGACCGCGAGAGGGCCATCTACAAAGACAAGAATGCCAAGCTGAGGGAGGTAGGTGAAGAAGAACATAGTCGTTGTAACGCCTACAGCCAGGCCAATCGTGGGTAAGAGTCGGGACAGAAATGGCCTCCATAGCGCCTTGTGAGTGAAAAGGTAGAGAATGCCACTGATATGACCTTAGCTTCCCATAACGCACAAGTCTAGGGGTTTAGGATTCTAGAGCTGTTTTACCGGAAGGGATATAGGTAGGAGCCGCTTTTGACTGACGCGGAGAGAACAGCTTTGGCCTTGTCGTAGTCCTCTCTCCTACAAGGTATTAATTTAGCAGGCCATATAACTTCTAGCAAAGCATGGAACTTACGCAATCTCTTGGGCTTTCGCCTGTACCCGATTAGCCATACTGCTATTGCCTAGCGTAGTGGCGATGAGGAGCTCCGGACTCTATGGAGTCTTGGTGTCGCTAGTAATATTGTAACTTGGAAATTATTAAAGGCGAAGGATTTGAAGAAGGATCTGAACACAGCTTTGGTAGTTATTTCTACAGATAGATAATTATGATTCGTATACTTCGCTATGGGACGGCCTTTCACTCTTTTGAATTACTTAGGTGTATACGGAGTATATATATATATTATATACCAAGATATATCAATGTCGTCATCCTGATGCTAAAGCCCACCTGCCCGTTCCGGTATGTGGGGCACATTGCCGCTAAACACTAAGGTACCTAGGTATCTATCTCTAAGGTAGCTTCCATTCAGATTAGGTAGTCTCATTTCTCTACTATCTGACTAGGTACCTAGATAACTTAGAGGGACTTATCATCCTAAATGCTCAAACTACCTAGGTACCGTGGCCCTCAACCATCGATCATAGCCAACGTGCTCACATTACAAAAGCCCCATTGCCTTTAAACTATCGGCCACGACCTCGTCAAGCGTACGTTTGGGAAGCCCCAGCTTTTCGTTCATGATGACGCCCTCCTTCTCCAAGTGCCCGCCATAATTTCCCGTCACGAATCCCGTCTCGATAAGTGCAAACGTCGCAGACTCGTCACCTTGTCTTTCTGCCTCCTTCTTTTCCTCAATAAAAACCTCGCTATTGATGCTTTCGGTTTTGTACCTGACGCCCTGAATCCTCTCAATTGCCTCAAGCAGCTGTTTCTGTGTCGTAGCAAAGTCACTGAGAAACACGTTCATATTTTTGGTCTCTTCGGGCATCTTCAGCGCTTGTAAGAGACCGGCCGCGGTATTCTCCTCGGTTGTGCAAGAGAAGTAGCCTGTGCCGTCATCCCAGAAGACGAATCGTTGCTCTCGCACATGCATGCCCGTAAAGTTCGCAGCCATCCCCCATTTAATCCAAATGCCACATGAGATGCTCATCCATTCGATCTGGCCCTCAGCAGCTTTCGCTCGTAAGTAGCTCTGGATCTCGCCCTTAGTTGCGAAAAGTGAGTTGAGGCCTTGGGCCTTCGGGTTCGTATTGTTGAGCCCATATTCGCTGGCGACATAGCGCTTGGCCCCCGTAGCGATGGCGGCGTCTATCATTCTGTACTGGTCTTTTACAGAGAGGGTAGTCATGCAATTGACGATAACATCTTGACCCTTGAATGCTGCAACGAGTTCTTCTGTTGGGTACGAGTCTGCGATGGTGATTATCTTCAAGTGGTCCGGCAAGCGCGATTTTGACGATGCTCTTTGGAGGAGAGTCAAGTTAAAGCCCCCGTCTTTCTCAAAAGTTTCAAGCACAAGGCTACCGAAAAAGCCCGTAGCGCCAATAATCAGAATATTCGCGAAGGTAGTCATATCGTATGATATTGGTCAATAGCTGAAAGAATATTCGCCTGGGAGTGAAGGGGAATTGATTATACCGCGTATCTTATCACCGTCTTCTTGATCGAGGATCCTATTGTCTTGTTAAAGATATTGCCTTGAAGGTCTCGTTCTAATCTTGCCTTTAAGTATTGGCGCCTATAACTGTGCTGATAAATCGCGATACATAGTGTCAACGGATATGTAACCATGCCTTCACTGCTATCAATGCAGTAGTTCGTCATATCGGCAATTCCTCTATGGTTGTTGAAAATTGGCTCTGTTAGACACAAGTGGCCACCCACCAATGAGTTCCCGAGTTCCGCAGCAATTCTTGATCACTAGAAGAGCCTATTATATGATTATTCATCGATCTCCGACAACTCCGCCTCCAGTACAACTTCGTTACTACCCAACATAAAACATAGGTAGGCGCCCATGCTAACCTCTATAAAATTCGCATTTACACTAAGCTCAGATTGGCTAATATCATTGGTACCGACGAAGATTTGATAAATCATTGCCATCGTGGCAAGAAACAGATCCCGCGGCAATACAGCTCTAGCCAGCTCTGCCTGCTTTATAAGCAGCTCAATAGAGGAGACCATCACTAAAACTCTTCAACTGCTGGTTTAGCAGCTGACCCATGCCTTCTGGAGAATTCCAAAGCTTAATAATTAAGTCCCTAATGGAATTAAATCTTCACAAAATTACAAGGCGAGGCAATCAACGAGAAATGGTACCAACAAACATTGCCAGTCGTTACCCGCATCCGTTTTCAGCTATAGAAAGGTGATCGTATGCGGTTATAGTTCGCAAGATGATTGGAGAATGATCTGGGTAGGGTACCCCGGCACTTGAGCGGTGGTGACTCTAGCTTGCTTATGGGGATGGCTTAACAATATAATCTATTTATGAGGTCCATTATAGTGTATTATACCCGGACAAACTGTATAGCAACCACTATCAACTGTATCCTCCAAGCATTAAGCCTTTGGCCGTATGCAAGAAGATCATAAGGCAGCCCGCTTTTTAACAAAAAAAAAGGAAAAAAAAGAGAAATAGTATGTTCTGCTTAAGTGTATGTGATTAAGCATGCTAAGTCGTAGCTGCAAGTGTGTTTGTAAGCCTTAAGACCTAAAGCCTTTTATAAACCTTTATGCTTATTAGTTACTAGTAAGGTTTACTATAGGTAGGCATTTGTGAGGCCAAGAGTCCGTATATTATAATGATCTCTAGAAGGAGGAGACTAGGCCGAGTGATTGTGTTAGCAACGGGGCCACTTTGTGTACCTCCTTTATCTATTTATTTCCAAAGGGATTCAAGAAAGTTATTTAGAGTCTACAACGTAGACTCGATGTGTTGATGTGACTTGTCGACAAGTGTTATTGTTTTTACATAGCCCTAGTATAGATACTATATTAGCATAAGGCAGTGCAGTTATTTTGGTGTAAGTCACGCAAACAGGAACTGTTACCGCCGGGCCATGATTATTTAGGGCCTTACGCAGCACTACGGTTGACTCAGTATCTGGTTTCGGGACTCTGGGGGAATGGATTTGCTATTACCACACTCTACTTCTTAAAATCTCCCTGGCACTCATATCTCCTCCGCACAGATAGGCTGTACGATCGTAGCCGTATCTATGGATGGCTTACTAGCTAGCCATATTATTCGCCTCCGAGTCGTTACCACCCTCTAGATTTCATCACGGTACCACCCTCTTCACAAAGGAGTAGTCTAAATATGGCCTAGTATTAGTTTCCAAGAGACTCTAGATCATTCGTGGTCCCTATCTATAGCTCGCTGGTCCTGTTGGAAGAAAAGCCGTGAACGCTGAGTGCCTTCTGCAAGTCCAAAGGTCGCCTCGGCACCATGAATACAACTCAAATGACCAGGCAAATCGTGCCTGGACACAACTGCCTGGGTCTTATATGGTCTTTTCGTTCAAATAGGTAACAAGCTTGGCCTCGCCTGTCATTAGTCGGCCCGCCTAGATCGTTATGAGTAGCTACTAACATCATCTAGTAAATGTAATAATAGACGTGTAAACAACGTAAGACCCAGCCACGTAAAGCAGCGAAAAGCTTTATGATCTAGCAGTTACAATTAAAGGCGGATTTGCACTTTGCTATAGCCGATAACTTATTAAACCTGGTATTTTAGTCCTTATGATATCTATTTACTTTAGAGTTATTATTGTTAAGCTTGGGCATAGGCTCTAAAAGCGAATGGTCTTTAACTAAACTTTCACAATAACTCTCGACTTGGCGAATATGCATTTGTGACTGAAGCTATACTACTCGTCAAGTATCGACTACAGCACGAACATTCTAGAGGGGCAAGGGACGAGCACAGATGGTATTAATTCCGCACCACGTCTCTTTCTAGTGACATTGCACTACCTATTAATATCACCTACCTCCACACTAGCGCCCTCTTTATAAATCCGGAAAGAAGGTTGCGCTCCGGGCAACTGAGGGCTATTATACAATTTGCCATAGATTGACCCTACGGTGAGAATCAGCATGCGTGAAAAGGGCCAGGCCGGCGTAATGCAAGAGGATGAGCACTCAGTGCGGCTACCGTGCGATAAAGGATCGTATTTGGCGTACGGGCGTTACTTGGCATAGCGCTTGTGACATACAGAGATAGATCTGGGTTAATGTCCTTGTGCTACGCTATGGCTATTTGCAAAGACGAAAAGCGCACCAAGAGATCATCAAAATGCCTCGTTCTTGTTAGTTGAGGAATCAAGGACTGGGAACGTTACATGGCTGTATGGAGAGAGATCTAGACCAACTCGAGTTCTGTGCGTCACGCGTCGATAATGGCTTTCGCAGTTCGGCCCCTCGTTTAGCGGCAACAGGCCCGCTCCGAACGAAGGTGGAACCCGGTCATACGATGGACACACGGCGGTAAATGAAGTCGTTTGAGATGACACCTAATATGAAGAAACGGAGCTGGGCAAAGACCGAGTCTGGTTCTTCAATGCAGTGTATGCTAAAGAGTGATGCGATAATGGCTAGGTGGGAAGGAGACAAGATGGAGAAACCACACATATAGTCGGGCCAGAGATGCCTACTACCAGTATGCACCAGTATGCACCAGTATGCACCAGTATGCACCAGTATGCACCAGTATGCACCAGTATGCAATGATGGACAAAAAGACAGACCCTAGACAGGTAATTGTCCCGGTTTCTTAAGGCATCTCTTGTTTTCCCCTGCGGCCGTCATATGAGATCAAGGACAGCATTGACCTAGGTGTCACCTACTAGCTACTGCTGCTATATTATTTACCTAGGTATTGTTCTTCGTCAACGAGGGTCAAAATGATGAAACATTGTCAGTTTGTGGCTAAAAGCTGCAGGTGATCAACATCAAGCACACGTGCCTTTTGATGCCGAACAGCCGTAAAAAGGGTCATTTAGGTACTTTTGAGGCTGAAACTCCCACTAGAGTGATAAACGGCCGCTAAGATGGCTAAATATCCTCACTGCGACAGCTCATGCTCATCCTTTAAGGGGGCTTGACTACTTAGCTACACGTATGTAGGTTAGGTACATGTAGGCACCTGAGTGACTTATAGTAGTATAGGTAGTACCTCGGGTTGTGGGGAAGTTTTAGCGTTGTCAAATGGCGCATCTGACCTCACTCGACTACTAAGTATATACTACGGTACAACCAACTATGTACATATGATGTACACGTGTAGATCAGACCATTCACAAGCCAAGCTACACTAGTGAGAGACCCAAAAGGGAGGTTGATATGCACTGATGACACTACCTCACTACCTAGTACAACTAGAACTAGGGCACTGATCAGGGGACCCGACGGTTTACACTAAGGGACCTAACCTACACTACCTACGTCTACCTGGTGTAGGTTCGTCTCCGCATCTAGCCAGATACTCAGTGGACCTAGTATGTATGTATGTACTTAGTATGCAAGTAGGTATAGTGTACCATACCTAAGTAGCATAGTAAAATACACAGGCAGGTACTATGTACTAGTACACCTACCTCGTAGGTACCTAGGTAGACTCCGTTCCATCCCTCCTCAAGAAGCAAGCTCCTCCACCTGGCTGGCCTCTCAACTGAGCATCATCATTATCCACTTCTCCCCTTCCTCCATTTCGCATCGCACCTAACCTAGTCGTCGCCTCTTCTCTTCCTAGATGGTTTGTCTATGGTCTATTTTCTCTATACACCTTCGACTGTGACGCCACCCGCCGCCCTCTATTCAGCCTTCTGTTTTCTCTGCGCTTGGATTTGACCTTTTATAGTCGGTTTCATGTACATTATTGCGCCCAAGGGAGGGGCTTTCGAATCCACGTCTTTCGGTAGTTAGCGTAGCTAAAACTGTCTAGCGGCGTCGTCACCTCTTGCTCCGCCTCTCCTCGCCGGCTTCGTTAGAGCAGCATCGGCATTCACTCTCGCGGATGACTGTCACTACCGGCCGAGGGCTGAACTGCCAGCTTCGTCAGGACCGCTTGTAAATCCTCGCAGCCAACCGACAAACAATCTACCTCTGGCTCGTGACACATCGTCCAATCCACCTACCAACCAACCATGCGGCCTCCGAGGATTTTCATCCTCACCCTCTTCTCCGCCGCCTCTCTTTTCCTCCTCTGTCGCGCGATAACATCTGTTGCTCAGCCCGCGCCTACTACGTCATTGCCTCGGTCATCGAGCCCAAAATCAACTTTCAGGTCCTTCTTTTCATTCACAGCTCCCTTCACGCTCTTCCCGCCAAATGCTATTATTACAATAGCCGACGATAATAGCACGTCATTTGCTGCCCGGCCAGCCGCGTTCGGTCCAGCTTTGCCCACGAAAGGCTTAAATGGGCAGTTATGGGTTGGAAGCGGGTTTTCAGAGGAGATCAGTTTGGATGGCGAGGGCGAGGGTGAATTGGGATGCAGCGATGTGCCGGGTTGGAACGACGGCAGCTCTATATCGGCCTTGAAACCTCTCCTTAAAGAGGTTCAGGGCAAATCCGCCTCTACTGCCGAGTCCCTCCCAACCAAAAAATGGAAGCGAGGCATTTCTAGGGCGCCAGGAATCGATCGGTCCACTGTTTTCGAATCCGAGTCTAAGCCTAAGAAGAAGCCAGTCGATGACGGCACGGATGACTATCTCCACCAGCACTTAGGCAAGCCGCAGAGGCCAGCAAGCGATGCAACGGGGTCCTCTAGCTCTAGTCATGCTGATATACAGTCCATTCAAGAAGGTGCTGAGATTGCAGGGAAAATCGTTTTGCTCAGCCGAGGAGGATGTGGCTTTCTCGAAAAGGTCAAGTGGGCACAGCGCCGAGGGGCTGTCGGCTTGATCGTTGGAGACAATCAGAGAGGCGGCCCTCTGATTCAGATGTATGCGCATGGGGATACATCCAATGTTTCCATTCCATCCATATTTACCTCGAGAACGACGGCCTACCTACTGTCATTGATGATGCAACCCGGAAGTTTCATCGAGGACATCATTGATGATAGTGGTAAACCTATTCAAAAGGTTCAGCAGTACGATAAGTCGAACAGGAACAAGCGAGCGCCTTTAGCGAGCTCCTCTACCCAAAATACGAAGTCACCGGCAATGTTACGGAGCGAGAAGGCAGGCCAAGTCGTAGAGTTCCGGTCTGAATCATCGTCATCAGCGAGGCCTGGGTGGTTCTCACGACTTTTTGGTAGCTCTCCCCAGCCAAAGGTATCAACAGAGCTAGGTAGTTCCGTAAAAGGTACTCAACTAGATTGGGTGTTAGTTGAAGATTTCTCGGATGAAAAGGATAAGAATATCAAAACCAGTTTGGATCAAGCCTCTAAGAACAAAGGAAGTGGCAGTTCAACCTCGAATACACGACAGCCTCTTGAAGACGACTTCCAAATTGGCGTGGAGGACTGGCGAGACCCCGACCTGGTTGGGATGGACAAGTCGGAAAGCACGACTCAGAATAACAACCTGTCCCCCGAAGCGCAACCCAAATCCGGGAGCCTACGTTTTTCGGATAAACATGAGGTTAGCGGATCGGGTCACGCCGGCAACACCCCCAGTAGTGCTGACTACGCAGCGAGTCACATGCCTACTAAAGGCAAAGACGCCGTAGGGCTCGCAAAGGGGAAAACAGTCACCTCTGATAGCGCTGGTCTTATCTCTAAGCTTTTTGGAGATGATGGAGATGTAGAGGCTGAGGATGGCGAGGAGGGCAAATCGAGTGAACCGCCTTTCATAGGCAGACCGGGGGGCATCGGAGTACCGCCTCCCCCTTCAGAGCGTGAGGGCCTTTGGGTTGTCATTACACCTACGAGTGGAGCCAGTCCATTCTTTGATACACTCTTAGTTTTGGTCGTAAGCCCGCTAATCACTCTCACCGTGGTATACGCATTGTTGATCCTGCGAGCTCGCATTCGGCGGCGCAGATGGCGGGCTCCCAAATCTGTTGTGGAGCAACTGCCTGTGCGGACATATCATACCGTAGCGTCTACTCCCAGCCGTTCTCCGCGG
This sequence comes from Xylaria grammica, assembly GCA_004353285.2. Classification (NCBI taxonomy): domain Eukaryota; kingdom Fungi; phylum Ascomycota; class Sordariomycetes; order Xylariales; family Xylariaceae; genus Xylaria; species Xylaria grammica. The sequence continues at coordinate 2,061,515 of NGZP02000002.1, read as the reverse complement.
TTGCCGTCTCCCACGAGTTCATCTCCCACCACGCCTTTGCTTCAAGACCAACATGGTCCATCTAGGTCACGGCCTCGTTCGCGGACCACTACGGGTGTTCCCTCAGCCGGTGATCTACTTGATGTCAATGCAGCCCTATCACTGCCAGCGGCACCACGCGCGGAAGAGAAACGTGCTAACTCGAGCCAATGGAAGAAGTACATGGGAAGACAAGTAGAATGTGTTGTCTGTCTCGAAGAATATGTTGATGGTGTAAGCCAAGTTATGAGTCTCCCTTGTGGACATGAGTTCCACGTAGATTGCATGTAAGTTTGGCGCTACTTATACAAAAGACCAATCAATGCTAACAGAATCCGCAGAACGCCCTGGCTTACGACTCGACGCCGAACTTGTCCAATATGCAAGGGAGATGTTGTGCGATCTCTAGCTCGGGGTTCACCATCTAGTCCACGTTACGAATCGTACCGGGACGACACCGACGAGGAAGAAATGCTAGGCCGTGATCCTGGCCCTTCTACTAGTAACTCGCGCCTCGATGAAGACAGTGCCGATTTAGAACAAGGCCTTCCCACCCTACGTAGTGTGCCGCGTCCACCTGGTTTGCTGAGCGTGCTCGCAAGCAGCATAAGAGATCGCTTCTTTGCTCATTCGAGGCGCACCGCTGGCAATATTGAGAACCGTGATCGATAACCATGCTTAACCGCCACTTTTGCATAAAGCATTCATGACTCAAATGATACATACATTTACGGCGTTCGGTTCATTCAGAGGGAAATGGTGATTTTCATACCGGCGTCACTAGTTCAAAGTCCTCCGCATGAAGTTGGTCAACCTAGAGAAGAGGAAATTACTTTTCGTTAAAGCAAGGGATGCTAGAAGCATCAGGTTTTAGGCATATAAGCTGACTCCCCGCGGAGATCAAAGCATGGCCTAGGTGAGATATTGGTTTATAAGGGCGCCTGTGACGTGTTTGTCATCTCAGTTGGAATAAACGATGGCGGGTGCCAGATGTGGCGCCTTGGCTCTGGGAGGCTCTTTTTCTCCTTTTCATTTGTTTTGCGTGCGACAGAAGCATTATACCCCGTTTAGTCTGGTCGACGACTATAACAAATATATGGATATGATCATGACATTAGTCAGGATTTTCGCTTTGTCTTTTCGATGGACCTCTCAGTTACATCCCAGCAATATTCATTATTGGCCCCCCATGAAGGGTTGGTATTGCCTAACAAGCTGTAACAAAGACGACAGCAATAAAGCCGTTTTTTCCTCCGTGCTGTCAGCTTGTTTCACTATCTACTGATCTTAATCTTGGATATATCTTGGAAATATTACCTAATGATGTGACCTATCTCTGGTAACAACACTGGGTTCCGTGCTCGGTTCGAGGGGCCAAAATCGTATTGATTCAAGTACAATATTATCAGTAGTGGAATACCGCGCTTGTTGAACTATGTAGGCCCTATAGATTTGGTAACCGGAAGTTAGGGACGGTGAGCTCGCAATCAAACCTGTGAGCCTCGTGGCTCTTTGGGATACCTCGCGACACGGGAGCTTCCGCTACTAGTTATCTCGTGAAGCCTGCCCCAGTCCTTCGGCCTGGCCGCAGGGCTTCCTTTTGTTTAGCGAGCCATGAGCCGTATAGCCAGCACTGATAGTTGCTATTCCGAATCCCCTACTCTCGAGAGTTGGTGCCTCGAACATGGACATCTTAGGGGGTTGTTGCTGGTAAAGACTAGGGTTGTTGTAGTGTGAAAAGAATAAGAAGAAGAAACGCCTTACGTAGAGATTACGGAGGGTACGGCTTTCTACGGTTATTGCGTCTCGACAAAACATAAGACTCCTGATACCTAGGTTGTTTATTATCTTGCCATAGAGGCGGTTATGCATTTATGCATCACGATGGCGCTACAAATAAGACAAAGATGAATCAGGTAGAGCTAATTATAATATAAAAATGATTGCTTATCATGATTTGTTGCTAAGTGTGAGTAAATAAGGTATGTAAAATGCTTTATGGAGGACGTATAAGGCCAAGAGGAGAGAGTGATAGATAGGCAGGGGAAAAGGTGATTAACATTAGCCAACAAATACTACCGCTGAATAACGATATGTTGCTTCACTAGACCGTACCAACTCGTCCACTAGGCTCTCCAGGTAAATAATAATATATACTTCAGTCCATTGTCATTAGGTTTGGGTCACCTTTTTCAGGAAGGTGATTGGCTTAGCAACTCGCCTATGTCTGGCTATGTGCAATAAAAGGTAGCAAAGTAGAAGACATATAACATTCCAGAATCCTGCTTTAATCAAGGCCTTGTATTTCCTTCCTTTTCGTAGTTCCTGAGCTTCTGCAGTCTGCTGCAGCTATCCACTGAGTTGCGGTGATGAACTTGCTGCAGAGGTGAGACATTTCGAGAGCGTTTTTGGCCGTCCACTCTAGGCAAGGAAACCATCCAGGTTAAGGTATCAGAACATCAACACATCATAGAACAGATGCCTAAGTATGTTGTAATGGCCTGGCATGTAAGGCTGATTTGTGTTGGCTATTACGCCAACTAGTAAAACTCGGCCGAGAAGACAGGCGACCGGCTCATCAACAAGAAGCCTCCAAGCACAGCCTCGGCCTTTGGGATTTATAGGGACGGCACTGAACGAAAGCGTCAGCAGCGGTAGCAGGAACAGATGCTGGTAAGATTAGCTAAGAGGGCAAAAGGGTTAAAGTTTAGTAGAAGTATACTTTTAGATAAAGTTAGACTAGATATAAAGCAAGTGTAAGAAAGTTTACCTATATTCTTGATGGAAGGATAAGGTAGTCACGAGTGGGCTAGCAATGTGGCTGCGCTGCTTGCTAAGACCACTGGAAAAGCTACAAAGAACTGGACATCTCTTTGCCGCGCTTCGCGCAGCCGTTTGTAAATAGTTTCTTCCCCCCTCACGCGTAGATTTCATATGGAATTGGACTATTTACGGAGCCTCAACTTCTTTGATGACCAGCCTGTGACAAAGGCTATAGGTTTGCTGCAACTAATTTAGGCCACAACGGAATTAGATACAGGTATTTTAAACAATCCCACAGCATTAGCATTTGTCTCTAGTGTTTACCTCTTGAGTACCTTTTACTATCCAGTAATTAGAAGCTTCATTTTATAGTTAACCTAAGAGGGTGGGGTAAGAGGACAACGTCGATTAGGCGCTTTGCTTTGATTGGACGCCGATTTTCTTTAGGCCTCATTCTTATTACTCATTAGCAGATAAAATATTATAACGTCCGGTATAGTGTAACGGCTAACATATCGCGTTTTCACCGCGGGGCTCGGGGTTCGATTCCCCGTACCGGAGTAACCAATTCTCACATCAGTGGGAACTTTTTCTTTTGCTCTCGTCTAGAATTCTTGCCGCGCCCTCCCCTTAAGTCGCCATGGTACACTTACAAAATGCCTTTCGTTCTTTCCCCGTCCACCCCACACACATAATCTAAGGAGGTGTATAAAGAGTGAGCTCTGTAGGGTAAAAGTTGAAAACAGGTATGATATATGGTAATATATTTGACATGTGCTCGAGAGTATTCTTGAAAACAAGTGTATGCGGAATCCCTCGAGGGAACTAGGAAGCATGGTCTTGTCTACTGAGACATAATTTAACCTCGGCTACAGTAGTACGTACCATCTATCTAACATAGACGGGGCTTCCAAATGGATAAATAAGCCGCAAGTCAAGCGCTCGTGGAAAACTAGAGGCTACTACTAGCATTCTGCTTGCTCAATGCTACCGTCTGGAAAGGCCTATATGATATGATGTACCACAGAACCTGAATAGAAACCACAACCATGTCTAAGAGTTCTTAGTTTTGGTGCTCGAGCTAAACAACCCGGCCAACCAACCACCTACTTTAACCCGGACTGTATTGGCCACTCGCCCTCTAATGCGAGTAGTGCATACTGCCTTGGTTCGTCTTGGCTTGAATCTTTTGCGGACGCTTGCTTTACTTGCGGATCTATCCATCACGGCACGGCCCGGGAGGTAGTGAATGTAAACAAAAAGTAATTAGAAGCTAGACGAAATTATTTTCCACCAATATATAAATAAAGAAAAACTCAAATAGACCAGGCGGCTGCTACTGCAAGTCTAGATTATGCTTCTTAGCAAAAGAGAAAGGGCTAGTTCATGCCTAACAAGTCATATTTCCATTAAACCTTGACCGCTAAGGGGAGGGGGGTTAGTTTCTATCGTAAAATGGACTGTAACACTATACCGCATCACTAGCAAAGGTAAACTCTAGCGCAGTCAGTCACCTAGCCATCTACGGCTAGTTGTATCCTCACATGGAATTGTGACGGTTTCTATGGGGGCGAGGGAACACGATTCGGAACACCGTCCTTGTTCCTTTGAGAGTATGACTGCTCAGCGGGTGAGCCATACGCTGCGAACAAAATGGCGATGGCGCCCCGGGAATTGCCTGGAAACTGGTAGCATCACCTAAACCCGGAGGCCCAAAACTAGGAGATTTAATAATCATCGAGATTTATATGCTAATGGGTCGATTGGCGTTGATTCGACATTAGGTCGGTTTAAGTGAATTTGTATCATGGGAACTACCCAAGGAAATACAAACATAATATCTTTCTTTGTAGTAGGTAGCATATTCATGCCGGGAATGCCTGACGATAGCATGCATTACTTCACTCTCTACTAGTTTCCTAGACGTGAATCCCTATCGGTTGCTAGGTCATTGCTATACCCATAGATGCCCGTAAATATCGAAGAGATAGAAGAAGGATCAAAGCCCTAATCATCGTTTTATGATATTTCTAAAGCTAGATTGAAAGGTGCTTGTAATTTTTAGACCATCTAGCCGCGAGTAAACCCCTGGTATCCCCCGCCGTCCCCCCTTCTCCAAAAGCCAGCTTGTATAACTATTATTATTATTACATGGGAGGACGCGAATAGCACGGCCCGCACCACTAAAACATAGGCTTGGTGACCTTGAATCGTTCAGGGCTACTTTTTCGTTTCTCGTATCAACGTACGCGTCCGCCGTCCGGTCTCCCTTTTGCGGTTGGTGCGTAGACAAGAACTCTTCTATCTTTATCATTCTGGTTTATTGCTCATCCTATATATGGCAAACGATAGAGGAGAAGATTGGATTTGTTAGGGTTCAGTTGCTAGGTTATACCTTGGACTGTCTCCAGTCGTAGTTCAAAATGTTGGAGACATGGCGTAAAAGAGAAACGTTGACTGTCTTCCATGATAGTTGATAGAATCGTAGTTTACTTTTGTCACTTGTGATTGGATAATAAATGATGATTTGGGGGCCGTGTGTTATGATGGTAGATCCGGATGGAACTACTTACTTAGGTAGTAGGTGACACCCCTAATTGTGATTCGGGTGGGAACGGCTAATAGGAGATTGTCTGTCAGTATGGTGGTACTCGGTTCCCAGGAGTGGTGGTGCCCCCACGATGACGAGTTTCATGTAGTTTGTGAAATGGCCTTCTCTTAAGACATGCAGGGATTGTAGCTCATTTTCCCTTCCGAGGGAAAGTCGATAAATAATATCACTGTCTCGATTACGGAGTGTTGTGTTACAAGCATGTTGTTGAGACGCGGGAGAGCCGAATCCTACCTACCTAACCTAGGTACCTGGGTAGGGAGGGTTAGCGAGAAGGAAGGATGCCGCCGCCGTGTGTGGCATTTATTCATCGCACATGCATCACTCGCATCACTCGCATCACTCGCATCGTGCGAGCCTGGGGGCGAGATTGCGCGAGGCACTAGGAATCTCGAAGAAGCTTGAAGTAGTAGAGTTGGATCGCGGTTTCAAGTTAAAGTAAATATTGTCCCAAGTGTAGGATGCCCCGGAGAATAACGTTAGAACCGACGTATTTAGGACTATCCTTACCGGTACCGAATTGTTCGCATTATCGTCATTGAAGATCCAGGGAGAGAGGGCACTTGGGGATGTGACGTGAGAACGAGTGGGGTAGCTGGCTTTGGTGCATTAGGTGTGGTACCTCTCAGGTACCTAAGATTGGCAGCACACGACGACGCATGACAAACTGGACAGCGTATATACGCACTATAGGCACCGTGCGGAATACCTAGGCACCGAGGATTTCTGCCAAGGTACCTAGAGGTGATATTATTATCGTCCCGCCCGACACTGTATTGCTTGATTTACTTGATTGACTTGTAGAGAGGTAGAGAGAGTGGATAGTACTAGTAGGTATCACATGTATATATAACATGTACAACTTGTAGCTACCTGAACCCTTGCAAGACAAAGTACCTAGGTAGGTACTCCACTCAAGTCACTATATTATGTAACCCAGCGCCCGACCACTACACCCATGTTGGAGCCCGAAAATCATTGGCCCATTCGCTGGCCTCGCCCATTAAGTGATTTGAAGATACCTACATATTATCGGACAGCTGTTGGCTCAGGTATTTACAGACACGGGCTGGCTCTGTAGCTCTTTAACCTACCTGTCGCATGACACCTTGGTACCCGATTCACCAATATAGGGAAGATCACGTCTATTAATAGGCTTATATTTATTTTCTTGATTCCTCCGTGAAGTCAGGCGCATGCTGTCAAGAACATCTACGTCCTGGACACCTGTACGCGCAACATCCACCGAAAATAAACGCTGCCCAAGCTCAACGTTCCGCCTTGCATGAAAATTCGACGCACTCGCACGTCTCACACTCTCGCGATCGAGGCCGCTGAGTGGGCTGTTAATGCAAGATAACCTTTAAGAGAGTTTGTCGATCAACAACCCATCCATTCTGTTCCCTGCGCACCAAAACCTACGTAAACCCGATCTGCCCATCTTGCCCCGTCAAGCTTGTCCCGACTACGACCATGGCAGATTTTGGCCGGACCTCCATCGACAAGCCGTCGCCTTCACAACCCGACCACGAACAACCGGCCAGCATGTCGCCCCGCCATATCCCTAGCCCTTCCCCCGAGAACAGTGGTACGGCTTCTGCCAATGGACCAAGACCTGGGACTTCGTCTGGCCTTGCATCTGGAGGAGCCGGAGGCGCCGAGGCGAGTTCGCCTACTCCTGCCGGTGGCGCAAAGTCCGATGCGTCCCAGAGAGTTAAAGATGTCTTGGGCTCCGATGTACGAATCTCACTCCCAGCACCGCTCCCCATACAAGGGTGATTACGACTGACGGTCATAGATTGGCATAACAACTTTGCTGAATCGCTTGAAGCAAAGCGTTGCTTCGGCAAAGGTGAGCTGCGAATACGGTATTCTCTTGACGTCATCGCTGACTTGGTATACCTGTAGGAATTTGCGATTTTCTTGAAGAAACGATCTGTCCTGGAGGAAGAGCATGCGAGGGGGATGAAGAAGCTCTGCAAATCGAACCAGGATAACATACATCACTCCGACCATCGACAAGGAAGCTTCGCCAAGTCATACGAGGAGATGCTTGCAATACACGACCGCATGGCTGAAAACGGTACCCAGTTTGCTTTCTCGCTACATCAGATGCATGAGGATCTCCTCGAGGTGGCAGCGGTGGCAGAGAAACATCGGAAAGGGTGGAAACAAAATGGCCTGGCTGCCGAACAGCGTCTGATGGATATCGAGTCGGCTATGCGCAAATCTAAGGCCAAATATGACGCGTTGGCCGATGAGTACGACCGTGTGAGAACCGGCGAGGCGAGACAGGGCCCTCGAGTTTTTGGTATTAAAGGGCCAAAGTCCGCCGCGCAGCAAGAAGAGGACCTTTTACGCAAGACCCAGGCTGCTGATACAGATTATATGGGCAAGGTACAGGCGTACCAATCGGAGAAGGCTACAATGGAATCAACCACTCGTCCGGAAGCTATTAGAGCCTTGCAAGATCTGATAAGGGAATGCGACTCTGGCACTACGTTACAAATGCAGAAGTTTGGTGAGTGAAAGGAACGATTTCACCATATTCTTGAATCCATAGCTAACAGCATATGGTCAGCATCCTTCAACGAGAAACTACTTCTTAGCAACGGATTAGTCATCAGCCCGTTGAAGAACGCTATCTCCCCGGGTCAATACTCGCAAAGTCTCAAGGAAGTTATTCACGGTATAGATAATAGGAGGGATCTTGAAGACTATATAACTAGTTTTCACTCCAAACTTCCTGCAAAAACATCCGAGCCCAAATATGAGCGCAACCCTGTATGCCGCCCACCCGTTGCCCACTTACAGAATCCCACATATTGACGAATCTAGGTTCTTAACCCCCAACATAATGTGTCTTCTGTAAACCAAGTGACGCAAATACAACAACAGCCAGCGCGGCCTCAATCTCAGCAGCAACCTCAAGGTCAACAGCCATTAGCTCCCCTCCAAACTCAGATACCCCCTCCTAGTTCATTTGGGCGAACAGCTACCTTTGATACGGGCTCTTCTATGGCCCAGGCTAGTCCAGCTCAGAATTTCTCGCCCCCTTCCGCACCAGCTGCCCCGCGACCATCATCAGGACTAGGACACGAGAGAAGCTATAGCCATGGTGCTATACTAAATCAGTCGAATGCGCAACCTCAGCAAACATACAACGCGCGGAATTCGACCCATATCCTCCCTCAGCAGTCGCGATTCAACGGCAGCGTAAGTAGCCCTTTGAATAGTCAGGGTGGCCCCCCACAGCTGGGAGCATTGCCCTTCCAGACTCAACCCCCACGGGCACAATCTCCTCAGCAAGGCGGCCCTAGTGCTTTTGCGACGCCTTCGCCCCCGCAGGAATTGGCCGTGCGCTCGGCCTCCCCCCCTAAGGCGTTTAGCAATCCTAGTGCAGGCGGGAAACAAGTATTCGGTGTTTCTCTTGCCCGATTATACGAGCGAGACCAGTTTGCTGTTCCCATGGTTGTGCACCAATGTATACAGGCGGTTGATTTGTACGGCCTTGCCGTAGAGGGAATTTATCGACTGTCTGGCTCGTCAATGCATGTGAATAAGCTGAAGAATCTCTTTGACACCGGTTCGTTTACCCCTCGCTCCCTTTTTTCTCCTCGCTTGAGTAGTTGATTAACCATTTGTGTAGACCAAGAATCCCATATCTTGGACTTCCGTAACCCCGAAAACTTCTTCCATGATGTCAATAGTGTTGCCGGTTTGCTGAAGCAGTTCCTTCGTGACCTCCCCGACCCCCTTCTTACGTCAGAGAACTACTCGGCATTCATCGAAGCAGCGAAGCATGACGATGATATTGTACGAAGGGATAGTATGCATGCTATCATCAATGGTCTTCCAGACCCCAACTATGCTACTTTACGCGCCCTAACGCTCCATTTACATCGAGTTATGGAGAATAGCACTGTCAATCGCATGAACTCTCAGAATCTGGCTATCGTATTTGGGCCTACGCTCATGGGGACTGCCCCGGGTAGCAACATCGCGGATGCCGGTTGGCAGGTTCGTGTCGTGGATACAGTACTGCAGAATACGTATCAAATCTTTGACGAGGATTAAATGAGACATCCGTCTACAAGGCGGGTTTGCATAGACAGCCGGCCTTCGGCTGTAGGCAATTTGAACCGTGAAGACTGTTCAAGCCGGGGCTATCCATAATACTTTCAAGCATGTATTGTAGCTAAGGAGGTGAGGGGATACAGTACAAGAAGGGAAAATGTATGATTAGGCACTGAAGTCGTATCATCGGTGGACAGGGCGAGCAAGGCGACCTCCTGCTCCGTGTTCCGAGCCTGGGGCGGATTCAGGTTGGCGTAGGGCGTAGGCGGGCATTTGTCTGGAAGTTGGCTTGGGGAGTCAACGTAATACAGATGGAACATACGAACCCCCTTTTTGGAGATAGATGAAATTCGCTTTTTTTAAATCATTTACACTTATTCCAGATATATCCCGTTCCTAAATGGTGACCGAAGAGGGGGTGACTGGGTTTAAGTGCCGTGTTTCTTGGTTTTTGGATGGGCGTACTGGGTGAGGTAGCCTCTATGCCTTCTGCACTTAGTACTCAAATCCTCTATTATCGTCCTTGCTTTATTATATTACATTGCCCGTCTCCCTATTACCCCTAGCTTGATGAGGTAGCTTGATAGCCTGAAGCTGCGAGATCCGACAAGCTTTAGGACTGCGTCATTCAATACGTAGTCTTATGCTTTTGATTCTCTCCCTTTTCGCTCACAGTATTTCCCTCGGTGACGGCTTCTGCGTTGGTTAGGTATGTGTACTGGGTATTCTATATCGTCACTTCTTCGGCATCTATGCTGCTGCGGCGGCGGCGGGAGCTGCTGGTTGAGCTTGCCCTGGAACCGGGGGCATGAAAATGGGGAGGTATGTGACAAGAAGGGCCATGACTGTTATGGTAGTTTGTAGTTAGTATTTGGAAAGGCCAGGGATGAAAAGGGAGCTTTGGTGATGTTGGAGAGCGGTGTGTGGATAAACGTAGGAAGGCGTTCGCTTACTGGACATGCCCACGCTGAAGTAGCCCGGCGTACTCGTGCTCTGCGTCGTCGCTTCGCTCTCGCCTAGCCAACTTTGCATACTGAAGACAACGGCGGCCCTGTGAAAAGTAGATGTGAGCTTGTGGTGTAGTGTAGTGTAGTGTGGTGACGGGGCGTAATGTGGTTTCGCGATGGAGACATCCGCTATCTCGGTCGTGCGCAGCTCGCTTTCGTCTGTTGGACCTCATATTTGGGGGATTCTCTTCTTTCTAGTTATCGGGGCGGATGGCATAGGGCAAACGTACCACCCAATGTATTTGTTGCGCGTGAAAATGGCAGCCATGGGCATCGTCGACGACAAAGTCGAGGAGAATTCGGGAGAGTCGCCCGACTTTCCAGCAGGGGGCTCTTGATAAGGGACGACTGTTTGCGCCGGGCGGAGCTTGTTAGCCTTGTGCTCTCTTGCCTTGCATTGCGAGGGTTCCCCTTTCTGGTCTCCGCAGTACGATGCGATGCGCCACGCCGCGTAAATTCAATGGAGTGGTTTGGTTTGTCTTACTTAGGTCCGGCCGTCGCATGTCCTTCTTTGACGCCATGATTGAACGACTTCGGGTTCTAGTTGTGGAAGTGTTCCTTTGCCTGGTTTCCGATAATTTACACCGAGATAAATGCGAATTCGGCGTGGATTGGGTTCTCGGAGACTGATCGCGAAAGGGTTGTCGTCGTTGAGTCGGTAACAGCCGCCAACTGTCTTGCCGTCCAGCCCCCGGTTACCTACCAGCAGTGCTATAGGCTGCCCGGTCCCCAGTCCTAGTCGGTCAGCGGTCCAATCAATGGGGCGGAAATAGGAGCCCAGGAAAAGAAACGCGCTAGTCCAGGTTCACTCTAGCGCACACTTAGCAAGGCCTTCGATCTTCTGCTGCGGGTTCTGAGCGGGGTCAGCATCGGGTTCCGCATTAGGTTAGCATTTGACTCTCATCCCAGTAGCACGGGACCGACCATTTCAATGTAGGTACTATGTACAAGATGATGGCGAAGCTGAAGATGAAGATGTTACTCCGGCTTCTGCTCGCACTTGTGCTCTCACAGTTGTTATCACATCAACCGTTTTGACCACCCTTGCGTCATCGATGCAACCTCTTTCTCTGGGGAAACGATCAACAGATATACGGATACAAAGGAATATAATGAATGCAGTGGCCGTCCGCCGACATGTACGTCTACATTATGCAATCAATACATGCCAAGTATATTCGAGGCCCAGTCGCCTTCTTTCCGTGAGGCACCTCTCGAATCCGTAGTGTTTCCGGCATCTCCATACTGCAGTGAGACAACGGGGCACAGCATTTATTGCAGATGGACGAATCCTTATGCGCTTATTATCAACCTCCTTTTCCTAAGCGAACCACGTTTGAATCGAACCCTACATCTCACTAGCCTAACCGAAGACAGCATCCCATCCATAGATCGATGAGGGAAACACAGAACGTTCCACCACCCGGGCAGGACAGGCATTGCAGAGCGAAATAACGGCTATCTAGCGCAGATAGATAGTGTGGCGTCAGGTGTTAATTTCTTGTTGATTAGGGAGAATATGGAATCACGAGTTATCGGGACGTTCTACGATGCATCACATGATCTCCTAGTAGTTACTACTCATCCACGCAGTCTCAAATAGCCCACCGGGTCTACTATGTAATGTGGACGAAACGCGCCCATTCTTCATTTGTCACAATGTGAATGACCTCGAGTGCCCTAAGTCAGCTTTGTGTTAGTTGGAACAGAATGTATCACCCGAGTGCCCGCAAAAGGCGATGAACCAGCCTCAAGCCAATAGAGGTTCACAGGCAGTCCACGAAATACCTCACGAAGAGGAAGCACATACGTCGAGCAAGCGCATCCATTCATCGGCAGCCGAAGCAATCTTGGGCTATGAGCATAAGCGCGCCAAGCGAGCGAGAGACCTTGGGTCGTATTAGCAATCGCATCGACCGTTGCTTGCCTCTGAGCACAAACAAAAACCATGTAGCCGGTTTGTCAGCGACTTGCGGAGATATAATTTAGCACATACGACCTCCGAAATAGGAAATAGCGACAAGAAATGCCATGTGCTCACGGGATTGACTGATCGGGGAAGCTGGCAAGTGGGCGTATCAGTCAACTTGAGCAAAATGGCCGGCTCGGCCGAAGCCTGATTACCTAACCACCTGAACTGTCACGTCGCACTACTCTGTTTCTTGTTGTTAGTCGTTCCCCATTATCAGCCATTCCCAGGGTGGAGACCACTTTGGCTGAATGCTGAACGAGAGGATTGATGATGGTATGAAGGTTGTGCCCAAAGACAGAGCTGGGCACACACGCACCTAACATAGGCTCTCCATGTCTACTACTAGTAAGTAGTAAAACCCTACCTATGTTACGAGTTGGGTATCGCCAATGAATAAATGAAACTCTGCTCTAATTGAAATCCCGAGGGTCTAGGTCGCCTGGTGGCGTGGAGCCAGGAATGTGGATGATTACTATTCCTTGGCCTGTCTATCTAATTGTGGGTTATTATTTGTACGAATGTTGCTGACACCCGATCGCCATCATCATACTATGTAAGGTGTATTAGTAGGTAGTAAGGTAATATGTCTCCTAATTGGTGCAACCTATCGTGGCAGTATGCCAGAGACAACGTAAGATGATCCCAGTCTCGCCGGTTGACCCAATTTAGTAATCTACCGTTCGAGCGCTCAGAGCAACCCCATTGCTATCAAAAAGCCACTTCAGGCCTTTGTCTTGTCGTAGACGGAGGCACGGTCGACTTGCGCTTGTGGGGTACGAGGGAGGTACGTGGCGATGCTCTAAGAGCGCAACCAACTACCGACTCTCAGCTCAAGTAGAGATAGGCTGGACATGAGCCATATATTGTCCGGCCCTCGTGTATATGAGCGTATCGTCAAGACGGAGACCAAGAAAGACTACCCGTATTGTATCAAATCAAGCCGATCCTAGTTACACAGGATTCTGCACGGATGATTCCGGGATCTACCAGGTCATTCTGGTATCAATGAGGCACCGGCAAGTGTCAACTTGCATAGTTGGTGGATGTCCAGATTCTATCTGATGACTGATAGACGGAGTTAGGCCCCATTTTCTACCCAGGTAGTGCGTATGTTTGCTGTCATATGTATAAAAAAAAAAAAGAATAAAAAATAAAAAACAGATGATAATCAATAGGTAATCAATGGATGATGGCCCGGGGGTTAGAGGGATAATAATAACAACAACAATAACAAGGTACAGTAGGTACCTAGGTACTCTATTAGAGGATTACGTGCGCGCTCGGCAGTAAGTACCCTAGCTAGGTACCTGAAGGACTGCCTCTAAGGAACCAACAAACAACCAACCAACTGCTGGATGCGATGCGCCTGTAGGACTTACGGGTCTGCGCAATAAGTACCTGTACGGTAGAACCCGTTAGGTACCAGGTAGGTAAACTGTGAGATGGGAATAAAGTACCTATGGGCTATGGTTTAATTTTGATACTGGGAGCTGGACCGTGTTTTGGCACCGGCTTCCCTCGTCTCATCCCGCGGCTCCGATAGTTCGCCAGTTTTGCCAGTTTTGCCAGTTTCGCCAGTTCGCGGAACACCTCGTACAGTTAAGCACGTAGGTACCGCACAGTCTCAGGTCTCGGAGTCAGGCAGATCACGCTAAACCAAATTCATGATAATAAATTCCACCTGCACAAGCACTGGACCTGATAGTGCACCGTAGGCTAGGGTAGGTACCTAGACACTGTCTAGAGTGTGCCTGCGGCCACACCTGCATCCACTCCACTCAGTACTGTATACCTACCTGGGTACTGTGTACGCTGTGTACGTTGTACGCTACCTACGCTACCTACAGGCTACTTTCTCTCAGCTTACTTCCTGCCTCTCCCTCCCTTGTCCCTCTGCCTCTGCTTCCCTTCCCTCCCTACTACGTATAATTGTTACAAACCTTAGGTACCTAGGTAGTTACATAGGTAGGTATGTAATATCCATACCGCTTCTACTGTACTTAGTCCGTTAGGTAGGTGCTGCGTTGTTTCGCTGTTGGCGTTGACGTATGAATAAGTAGGTACCGGCTTACCTTACGCGCGGTGCAAGTGTACTAGATGGGATCACCCTGATTGTAACCTCTTACCGCCCCCAAATCTACCTAGTCTTTGTCCTATTTCATCACATTCCGATCCCATTCTACATATAACAATACTTATTCATCCGCCTAGGTACCTACTGGTAGTAAGGTGTTTGTGTGGACGATAAATCATACGTACAATACAGTCAGTACCTAGGTAGGTATCGCGCAATATAGTGCGCTCCAGCAGGAGGTGGGTACATACCTAACTATACTATCCCACTACACTACCTACTCACTCTACGGGGTATCGGGTGCTGTGTGTACCTATACGGATGCTTGCCTTCCCGCCTTGTCAGGTACCCAGACCTATACTATATCTGGTATACTCTACCTACGTAAGATCCCTGTTGGTCTTGAGGGTATCGCCGATATCAGTGTACCAATCATTACCGTGTGTGTGGTTCGTTTATCCCCAAGCCTCGTCGAGCCCTCTCTTGCTTAAGTCGTAACCACCATATTGCTTCCATTGAACGCGGCCCTTTCCACACCCTAATACATAGTACCTCATTGACGACCTACACAGCACAAGCAGACATCACAGTCACGACGTCGGCACCTATCTCTTATTGTTACCTCGTTGCCGCCGTTCACGATCGTCGACTTCTCTCCACAACCTACTTCGAGCTCGGACCCTGCTCATCCCAACGCTGCTTTCATCTGGCCTCATATCTAACCGTTAACTTCGCCACGGCCACGGCCACTCCTTCGGCCTCGTATCTAGTATCTCATCGTATTGAAAATATGGAGTACTTACCGTCCCAGCGCCCGCGATGACCTCCCGGCCCCCTTTGGCCATCTCTCAGCGACAGCCTCAGAGAACACTCAGCGGCTCGGGGTTGTCGCAGAGACCCGCAACTCAGCGCTCGCTGTCCCAGCAGTACCTACCGCAATCTCCAATACGAAGGTCCGATACTTTCACCAACGAGCAGGGTGCCGACGGGGGCGATGGGGCGCAAACCCGATATGGCACGACCCCGAGGAGGGGGGGATCTAAGCTTAAGCTCGAGTTGGCTAATGACGGCATCGTCCACACGGGCTTCGTTGAATCGCCCCAAAACCCCGATCCCTTATCCGCCAACAAGGTCTTCACTCCGTCGCGGGTCATGTCCATGACTGATGCTCCAGACCTTGGTGACATGAGCCCACAAACCTCGAGATGCCAGACCGTCGACGGAGATTCGGCTCCTCTCCCTATGCCTCCTCGGCGGGCCCGATTCGCGGCACCGACTAAGCGGTTTCAGCCGCCGCCCATAAATGCGCCCGTAAAGAAAGACTCACGTCCTAAACCCTTCGTACTCGAAGCGCCTCCCGAAGCCCCCCGATATTCGAGTATGGGGAAGCAAGAGCCGTGTGGTAGGGCCAGGAAAACCGAAGGTGGCAGCCAACGAGATACTAATCTGTTTTCAGGCCATGCCGACTTCTATCCCTGGCGTGGAGGCCATCCCGAAGACCAGTTCTCTGATAACATCATCCGTATTGGGTATTTCGACAAGGCTCCAGCGCAACCGGCTCAAGAAGCCGCATCCGCAAAGGCCGCTTTGTTTCCCTCTTTAAAGCATAAAAGCGGACTCCAAGCATTGTCAACGATTTTAACGGGCGTCTTGTATCAACGGCGACACATTGGGCAAATCACAGCACCATCTACTTTCAAACCACCACCACGCGTGACCCTCACAGATACGAAGAGAGAGGCTTGGCTGAAGGACCTCGCTAACTCCACCATTCCCCTCCGCCGACTCAGTAGAACAATTCCTCACGGCATTAGGGGTCGCGTGTTACTCGACCAATGCCTCAACAAGAATGTCCCGGCCGATCGAGCTGTTTGGCTTGCAAAATGTGTAGGGGCGAATGAGATCCGGGCTTTCAAGCGCAAAGGGGTTAACAACACGTTTGTCATGGGTGGTGAAGTGAAGTGGATACGAGATTGGACCTTGTGCGTAGAGCAGTTTGTTGAGACCGTCATCGGCGCATTTATTGAAGAGGACTGGAAGGCCAAAGTCACATACGCGTAAGTAATGGTCGCTTTTCAACGAGTTTCTCCTACTGACCATACCTAGCATTCGTCTCGCTACTCACCTTTATGCCGAACATCTTCTAGACCGTGACCACTATATGGAATGGTTGGTTTCAAGCTTAGAAAATAGCAGTGAGGCCAGGTTACCTATGTGGCTGTTGTTGATTCAGATATACTGGAAAGACATGCTCAAGCTACGACGGTACGGGCGACGGTTAGCTACCGCTATACTAAAGCATCACTGCGTTGTGAGTTATCTCTATACCAACACATTACTTATACTTTATGCTAACCCACATTAGATATATAACAGCCCGGATAGAGATATCCTACTATTGTTATCCACTCAGCTAGGGTCTCTTGTGGAATCCCTCATCTCCACAAGCCCGGACAGTTTCGTATATCCAACAACGTGGGCTCAACATCGAGACTCATTGGAGTCCTTTCTTTCTTCGGGCCAGGAATCGACATACACTATGTTTAAAGCTATCGACTTCCGAAATGACTCATTAACCAGCTCTACGGTCAAAACGCCCCCAGCCGTCCGAAGTACATTAGTCGCACTACTCGACGATATGCTCCGCTTACCGTTCAAGGACGATATTCCCGGACAAATACGGAAGGCTACCCAAAACACCCCGGTCCTCATACGCACCACACTAGAATGGTGCACATCACTTTACCGATTTGGCGCCGCGAAAGTATACGTCGCCGCGACGATTCTGCGTTCGATATCAGACCCTAACACTGATCTTACCGGCGAAATACTTGGATTTTTAGACGCTGATGCGCTCCAGGAAACCCCACGAAAACATAGTATTTATCACCTTGTCTCAGAGCTTGTTCGCTCGGGTCATTTTTCCGTACCCTTGTATATCCAATGGCTCATTGCTAGAGGTGGCCTTCTCGATCCTTCCGAGGCCCTACCGGACGGTCCTTGTTCTATGAGGCTTCTAGCCGAGATCCCTGCACACTCATGCCCCGATTCCATGAAGAGTTTGCGGGCTTCTCTGCTTCGACGAGCTTCGTTTTCTGTTGATGATGAAGCAAACGATATCGGAACAGCAATTAAATATATTAAACAGACATTATCCGTTCCGCTTGAGCCTAACGACCCAATCCTGCAGAAACCCCCAATGAGCGTAAAAAAATTAGCCAAGAAAATAGGCCAGAGTAGTCGGTCGCTCAAGTTCGAAGTTTGTTGGTGGCTCGCGAATGGCTTTGTGGATAGCATTGTTCAACGGCTCCAGACCGAGAAGACTCGTCTTGAGCCACCAGAGAGATGTTTTGATATCGTCCGATTGTTGTTAGAGGCAGCTCAAGATTTTAGCATGCTTGACGCGACCCTAGGTTATATGGCACACTCCTCCGACGTTGAGACGCTATCTTATTGTGTGAACACTCTCAGTCTCCATTTACCAGTATTTTTCGCGATTGGCTCTGCGAAACCACTTTTTCATTCCTTCTACGACCGC
This sequence comes from Xylaria grammica, assembly GCA_004353285.2. NCBI lineage: Eukaryota > Fungi > Ascomycota > Sordariomycetes > Xylariales > Xylariaceae > Xylaria > Xylaria grammica. The sequence goes on along the minus strand of NGZP02000002.1, from coordinate 2,043,455 downwards.
CTGAAGACAATCAGCGGCGAACAAGGCCTTGGAGCACGACCACTTCTTGCTTCACTTGCGGATCTTGCCCCCCGACTCCCTGGGCTCGAATCGATGGCATCACAACTACGGAAGGAGTTGCTCTCAGCGGATCGAAGCAATGCAGTCGACGCCTCGTCACCGCTGTCTGATAACATGGCTACCCAGCTTCAGGACGACGAGACGGAATTAGGCGAACAGATAGAAAAGCTCGCCAATTATACAAGCGCTGACAAACATACCATGGAGCATCTCTTCCATACAATCGTTAGTAAGCTTTCCGTCTGCTGGGCGAAAGGTGACGAACGGCAACGCCCCTATTCTATCTTGCTGTCGCGGCTCCGAGTTTTCGACGCGCAGTACTTTGACACTTTGATGAAAGACTGGGTACAACATATTCGCAAGCTAACGAAACGAGCACCGATCGCTCAGATGTACCCGCTTCTCGTCAGTTCTGGGTGCCTCTCGCTCACAACCCTCCTCGCAACCGCTCCGAGAAACCAAAATCAAGGGACGCAAACTCACCCCAACGCAGTCGGCTCGGCCTCAACTTACATGCAGGAAATTCTACAAATGTTGATGAAGCCGTTAGTTCCGGACCGGATCATAACTTTGGATGACTGCTACCGGTTTCGGATTATACAAGAACAAGCCCGCCTCGAGCATGCCAAAGAAGTAATGCTCTTAGTTCGTGGGTCACTAGCAGAGTATGCGGCCTCTCGAAACCAACAACCACCTAGACCACAGCCTCTCGACGATGAAAAAGTCAAGTCTCATCTATTCGAGTTACTCAGGGATCTAGTCCTCCTTGATCCACAAGCCGCTAGCCAGACACTATCACTCAAGAGCCCAGATGCTAAGCTAGCCACACTCATTGAAGCACTCACAACCAAGCTATTGGTACCTCACTTTGGAGGCGGGCAGAAGACTTTCGAGCAGGTCTTAGAGCTAGCAAATGAATTTACGCTCCCGTTCTGTCAAGTCAAGCTTTCGTTAAATCTAGCAATTCACGACCCCAGCACCCCTGAAGGGGCTGAAAGGCTTCAGGCACAATTCGAGCAGCTTTCTATTGCGATGGATAATGCGATTGAAGCAGATAACATCATGTGGACAGGGATGCTCTCTTATTTGAGTTCCGACATTACCTTGCATTTGAAAAATCGAGCAGAAGCACGATTTCTAGATCTATTCCCCTCGATGAAGAGCCTACCCTTCGACGAAACTGGGTCCAAAAGTGACGTTCACATGGCAGAGAACTTGCTTACAGTTGTTGATTCGGTGCTTCGAGGCACGCCAATGACAAAGCTTACGCCGTTTTCGAGTGGGATAGCTGACAGATTGACCGACCTTTGGGAGATTCTGGGGTCTACGAGCGAAGAATGCGCAGCCTTGAAAATAGTGGTACTTACACATTGGCTCCCCTTGCTTTTATCATATCTAGCTCTTCAAGCCTCTCAGCTTTCAGCCGCTGTCGATCCTTCGAAGCTCCCGGGCAGCGATACGCGTGCCCGCGTTCTCGTTATTTTAGCAGGGATCGTGCTAGAACTAGACAAGTACCCAGTATCACATCTTGGGCCACGCGTTTTCGACATCGCGCTAGTTCTTGCTGATAACCTGCCTGAAGAGGCCCGCCTTCAATGCGTGCGTGCCGTGAAAGATTATACGGCGGACCCTCGCCTCAGATACCTATTCAGCTTCTCTGCAGATCCAGCCGAGAACTTCATGTTAGCGCATAGGGAAAAGCCACCGGCCGGTGTCCACGAGCGCAGGATGATGGCTATGAACCTGGGTATGGGATTGCCACCAGAGAAACTTACCCCCTTTGTATTTAGGCGCTGGGAGATACTGAACGAGCCGACGCCTAGCGTAGGGGACAACGACACGAGCCTAAGCCTGACATTGTTCGACGCTAGGAAGATATAGCAACCCTCATTCTTGTTGATACCCTATTTCATTTACTGTTTTCATTCGTGGCGAGAAGGTGCCACGACTGCCAGATCATTTTTTTTTTCCTTACGTATGTAGTAACGGATTAGACAGATTTCATGACGGAGCCTAGCATATTCTCTTTGTGGTCACTCGGGATGGGGTCAGGGTCGCGGTAGGGTTGATCTGCATAGAGGTCCGGTCATATCCCAGCCTAACTCATCATGGAAGCGCAAAACACAGCGACGGCATTTCTTTGTTGTTTATTCATTGTTAATACTGCCGAATTTCTTTTGTACCCTTTGCATCAAATCATCATTCTCATTTTGTGTCGTTCAAGAGAACCAGTATCCATCGACGTACAGCTTAACAGGACCCAACGGCCTCTCACCGTAACCCGGTCCTACTACTTACCTGGGTCCGGCAAGAAGAATCTCAACACGCTTCTATACACGTCGGGACAATAAATGGAACGAGAAGAATGACGAACGAATGGGGTGCTTCATGACGAGTAGTGACGATACAAGTCATTCATCATATATAGACACCGCGCAGGCACATACCCATACATACATAGTATATTGTACATACCGGACTAGGGAGACATGGATAATCAAGGCTCATCAGAGCAAACTCAGAAGATTCAGTTTTACCGTTCAGTCAATTTCACACTTACCTCATTGTTGTAAAGTCATGCCCCATCAAAAGCTCAATGAAGAAATTAGAAAGCAATCCACATCGGTTCGTCATAACCAATCAGGGCACACGACATTTCTCTCTTCCATATATTACACCTACTAATATCTCGTTTGAAATTCGTGTCAATAAGGAACTATGAACAAAAAGAAAGATCATCGACTAAAGAGACGGACTTGGCAGACAGACCGCTCCTTGACCACCCCGCCAAAGCGCCATTGCAAGCCAACTCAGCTCAGCCGGTGGTGTGGGTTGCTATACTTCGTGGCATCCGTCTTGGTGCAAGAGTTCCTAGTATTCTTATTCCCATAGCAAGTTGTCAGCTTCGTTGACGTGTTCTACTTGCGTGACATCCCCAATAGTGCTGGGGCGCAGGACTGAACGTACAGAGGTAGAATCGCCGATAAGGGGCGTGCTCATACCTAAATGCCACCATCAAGACCTGGAAAAACAACCCGAGACTTACATAAACACATGCAACAGCCGTATAACGCTCATTCTTTGCTACGGTAACAAGAGCCGGCGCTTACATGCACCTTGCCTATCTACAGTACGATTAACGAACTAGTCGATTGCCGGCGATGTTTCTGCCATTCCGATGATCGTGTTTTCTAAGTGCATCGAGAATTTCCTTGGTGGTGCTACGGAGTCGGACCTCTCTACACCGATGCGCAGGATGACGTATTTGAGGCGTGACGTATTTGAGGCGTGAATTGTGAAACATCCTCCTCCAAGTACATATCATGTCTCATGGGACCCTACATACAACCACCGCAAGATACGCCCAAACTTCGCAACTCAGCAAGACCCTGGCAGAGCAGAGGTAGGTTATTAAGTAGCTGACCGCCTGGTGAGTATTTGAACCTCGTTTACAGGCCGATCGGCCTTCAACTCAAAATTGTTCCTCAAGCCATTCGTAGCCCAACATGGCCATGTTTGGAACTCTCTCAATGAGAGACTCCCAACTCACTCCCTCTATATCCCCATATTCCGAAAAGGGTGACAAGCAATTAAGGCATTCTGCGTGTGATAGATGTCGAACGTCCAAGGTACCGCGTCACTTTAGACAAGCAAGCGCCCGTTCTACCGTTGCTAATTCCCGAGGTCTGGCTAGATTCGATGTGGTGGTGAAAAACCAAGTTGCGGGAGATGCCTCTCTCTGTCTAGATGTTGTATTTATACCACCGGCCGAAAGAAACGGAAATCAAACCCTCAGGCCCTTGAAGCGACCCCGCCTATGCCGTCAAACTTCGGTATCAAGCCCGAACAACCGTCAGGAGCAGACACCCCCGAGCATCAATTTACAGAATTGGCGGCACAATGCTCTAGTTTTCCTTCAATGAACCTCGATGTTGTGTCTCGGGACTACAACAGTTCAATCGAAGAAATTATCAGCCTTGAAACCCCTCCACGGCAAAATGGGAGCGACAACACTCTAAATGGAGTAACACACTTGGACTCCTGGTCATTTCCAGCGTTCAGCCTCAGCGCCGAGCCCGAAGGTACGGAGAAGTCAAGCCTCCCGCCATCGCCACCCGTGCCACCAGACGGTGACAAAAAGGAGGGGTTTTCCGGTTCCGAACAGCCCCTCCTTTCTCAGGCTCCGGGATCACCGCGCAGCTTGAACACAGTAGAACCCGTGCCAGGCATTGCGACATCTATAGGCGAGGGGCAGCCCCAGCCAGTTCCGACACCCGGAAAAACGCAAAACCCGGGTACGAAGAAGAGTTTAAGCGCTTGTGAATGTTTAGAAGATTTGGCATCCAGCCTTTTTGCTTGCGATTTGTGGGAGGACGCAACCTCGATGGACCGTATACGAGCTTCGGCACTCAACATTGCAACTTACCTATCATTGTTCAGAGACTCGATGAAATCGTGGAACAATGTTAGGAACTGTCATCTATCCTGTGCTGTGCGCCGTGAAGCTGCGCTACTCTTCATTCTAAGTCTAAATGGAGTAGCAAAAGTTCAACTGGACCTTATCACAAGGCTCTCGTGTCGGGAGTCATACAATCTAAACTTGTTAGCCGAGCCTTATGCGGCCATCTATGGTCTGCGGCCCGCCTCGAGTCCATCGACTGTCGAGGAATTCCAGTTCCAACAAACATCATCATCAACGCCATACCTAGCGGAGGAGGGTAGCATCGGACTCGGAACTTTTCTCTCGGACGATATGCCTGACCAGATTTCGATGCTCAAGGAATTAATTCGCAGCCAGATAGGCCACTCTCAAACTATCATCCAAATATTCCGTGGAGAATGGCTACAGGCGGGACTGGACGACTGTTGCGCGAAACTGGATGTGATCTCATCAAATTTGGCCGGCCAGGCTTGTTTGTTGCGTAGCCAATTAGCTAAATAGATATATAGGGTCGTTGTTGTCTAGCTCTATTACAATACACTGCCACTCGTTGTGGGTGAGTTCCTTAGAAGCGAAGACAGTTCCCTTCGGAAATTGTGGAATCGTAACACAGCAGTTTATTGACTACGGGCCAGTCCATCGGTTCACTTCATTTCTACATATTACTTAGATTCCTCAAAAGGAACCGGCGTAGCTTTAGAGCGGGTTTATTGTTGCTTTCTAGCGCCAGACTTTGATGCGTGTTGTTTACGCCGCGCAACACATGTCGCCTTAGGTCCGGAATCTCTTCGTAATACGCATAACAACATTCCGTAGCTACAAACGAGGAAAATAAGACTACTTGAAGAAGATAGAAAAACAGACAGAAAAAGTAGGCATAATTATTACTGCCGTATACAACGTCAAAGAACAGGCAAGATAATGCGACGACGAATGAGAGAGTGTAGATAGATCAGTCTGCTCCATTTATTTTAGATGTAGGACTTTCAATTAATTGTCCCTCGCCGCGACGCAATACCAAGCTCCTGACATAGCCGTTGACAATAATATCTAGGTACTACAGTGTTCCATGACTTTGCGGGGCACACACACACACACACACACACACACACACACAGTAATCACCCGAAATAATGTGTTCCTATCCATAGCTGGAGCCAAGTGAGAAAAAGTGGCGGCGTGATGTACCGCGTGTAGAAGTGGCCGAGTCTCGGATTCATGGATGAGCCTGTAAGGAGTCGGGAAACCCATTAGGATACCGCCGTGAAAGCCGCCACCACCGGTGTGGGCCAAGAGGCCAATAATGCTTTGACGCCTGACGAGGTTGGTGCATAGTGCTTTAGATAGTGTCAGTTTCGCTTTTGATCGGCGCCGCATTATCATCTCCAATGCAATCTTCCACGCCTTACTTTTTCCATCCACGCACTGCCGATCCAGGTTTCAGTTTATATATTTTTCAACCTATTGTTTTCAACGTCGACTCTGTCAGTAGAAGAAGCATGGGAGTAGATAACGCCACCCAACCGCCGCTGACACCCCGGCCGGCCCGTTCCGACACAGACGAGCCCATCTCGATGGAGTTGACCTCGTCGTCGAACGTCTCTTTATCACCCTTTGTTAAGGCGTGGCAAGTCCCCGTGCCGGATATGTTTCCCTCGATAATGTCCACTAACCCCTCTCTTCCCATAGATCCAAATTATCACCGCGTGAAACTGAAGGCTGACGAATGTGCGCAGTATTAACAAAACACCCACCCCCTCTCCCCCCCTCCTCGTTTATAGTGCTATAATGCGAACGCCTACGTGTGGTAGGGCTGCCAAGTCAGATCATGTGTATACGGCAGTCATCGGGGCTCCTATGTGTAATGAGGAGGCACTTCGGGTTATGGTCGATTGGGTTAACCGGGTTCATCAACACGGATGCCAGCATTGGAACAGAAACAAATCCGGGTCATTTGAGTCGTGACCTCGCCGTAGCGCGAAACGAAGTTAACGTTATAATCGGCATTATCGAAGAAACGCAGCCACGATTTAACCCTAGCCATCCACCTATTCGATACGTTTTCCAGACTATCTAGGACCATGTGAGAGATAGACGACACACTTTCACTCCTATAAAGAAGTTACCCAGGCGGCAAGACTCATTCACCGCCGGGTCAGCAACTAGTTTGAAGTGGTGTGAAGGCATTGGCATGGCTCCAGGTTCCCAGCGTCACTGGAAGGAAATCCATCCAACATAATTCGATGGACTTATATTACAAGTCCAGGCCAACAAGGAAAATAGGCCGTTTACACACCATTTCGGTGAATAATCCTTAGCCATGCGTAGGTAGGACTGTCGGAATATGCCCCAGCTATTACTGCTGCAGAGTAAGCTGCTGGTGTTTCTTGAGACATATTGATCAAAGCCGCTAATGTAATAGATACGCCCTTTATGTCCTGGTTCTGCATGACGTAATAAACCACCCATCCCTCCAGGAATTGTTACGCATCACATCAGATACGGTACCGCCGCAAGTGTCTCGATAGGCAGAACGGCAAATCAAGGTTGACTACTGGCAGCCAAAATTATATCGCGTCGTATAGAAAAGACGCGGTAGTCCGTCTTCCTCGGCGCACTATTTAGCGGCTCTCATTTAACTAATAGCTAATTGCGATTCTCCCAGGCTCTGGGAGTTGACCACAACATAATCGCGCTATTATTGATGGAACGGGTATACAACATACAAGCGTCGATGGATCAAATCGGTAGTATGCTCGATGAATGCTACGGGGATTGGTATGTAACATGCCAGTCTGGAGTGAAGGAGTCGATGGCCAAGTTCTAGCATTCGTGGGAGCTTCTGCTTAGATTGTGGTGAGACACTTTGAATATCGGAATATCAAGACAGTGCGGACCCAAGTTACTATATGGCGAATAGGGTTTGAATTGCCAAGAGGTTTCAGAAGCTCATATTTCGTGCAGCAATTCTTCCTCGCTTACACGACCTGGCCAGCCAATACGCAGCCAGCATCGGGATTCGACTCCCCGGAATCCGTTTTCTAACCTGAAATTCAATCCTTTTCGTTGAGCCCAACTGCGGAATTCCCTCCAGTGCTTGATTATAATATACGGCAGGTGTGGTCCGGATAGGGTGTACAAAGGTCCGACACATGGACTCGTCTATATCTACACGTAGTTGCTATTATTTGACATAGAAAACAGAAAAGCAAAGGACGAAAAAGTCCATATCAAAGATATTAAGCGCTATACGTGAGTCATGGCCACCGGATACTGTGCAAAATGTGGACTCAAAGGTAGATGAGACTACTTCGTCTGATTCGAAGAACCCGAACGCCAGCCGCAGGAAATACTACGGGGCTATCGTATTTCCTCAAACGGGTATCCCGAAGGATGGAGGTATGTATAGGACTCCGCGACGAATATACATCACTTCGCTCCAGAAACACAGGCCTTGTTCTGATCCAGTCGTCTCCCTATCACGCAATAGAACTGCGACACCAACCACACACAACACTACGAAAAAAATAATAATAGAGCATTGCCAAGTCGGGGCTTGACCATCCACTTTTACTTGTATATACGGCGAGGGCCGTAACGCTCCCAACCAACAAACTTTCTTGATATGGAGACTGCCCATTTAGATTTAAAACAGACTTCTAATGATTTAGAAACAGAAACGAGAATAAGATACCGGGCCTCTATTAATTGGATTTTTGCTATTGGGCCCCAATCCTACAAGGTATCGTCACAATTAGGGTCCTTGTCCTATACCAAACAACAATCCATATATTAGGTATGATAGGGGCACATGGTCGGTCAGCACGCTCTAACGCCCCGAGGGTAAATCGCCAGTCGCGTACTAGGGAAAACGGGCTCCGACTGGGTCGGTGGTCTGACTTATTTTCACTAGCGACGCCTGCCTATATGTGCTGGATCTTTTGTGGACGCCGATCTCTTCGGTGTCGGTCCCCCACTTAAGTCTGACATTAGACGCGCATGTGGTCATTTGAGTTTCGCTTCCGGCCGTTGTATTTTCACCGAGGCTCCATGCCCCCTATTAAACTCGACGGCCAACATGGCGCAATATAGGCTTCCCGGGTGATCCGGCCTTGGAGGGGTACAGAAGTCCGCGCACAAGCCGCGTTCCACAAGAAAGGCCGAGCGGCATCGTATCCTTTCGTAAGCCTGCGGTACCCTCAGCCCACGAGCTGCACATATCCTTGGCGGCCACCAGGCAGTCCTGCCTGCCTAAAGCGTAAAATCTAGCACGTGGTGTTCCCCTCACAGCCTACACCGGATTTACGTAACCCTCACGAATCTATCCAGGGCGACACTAATAGGAGTCCGTATTCCCCCTTATCCTCTTCGAGCCATTTCACACAATAGTATACATATGGCTTGCTAGCTAAACTAATACAATAGCTAACACGAGCTCACCTCGTAGGCTCTCATGACACTCACTGGCGTCACAGTTGGTGCATTCCTAGAACACGATTCCTCGCTTTGAAACAGCGTCGATAGACAGATTGTCCGTTCTCGGAGCACAAGGGTTTCGATAAAAAGAAACAAATAAAACGGGTGAGAAGACGCTGATTCATTTTTAGTGGTCTAAATATCAATGTAACCACACTGCTACAAGCTGAAGCCCAATTCTTACCTTACGAAGGGAGCAGAGGCGTACATGGAATGTCAGCTATCAGACATTGCACCAATACCCGCCTCACGTTTAGAGACACTTAGGCCTGGAGTAACTCTACAACGGCGTAAATACTACAAGCCGACATCCCAGATCATTGGACGAATTGCCCAGACTAACGCATATTCAAGACTGGTCACAGCCACCCAGAGAAAGACATACCCAGATAGGTTTCCCCCGGCTACCCTCGGATGGCGTACATAATCGGCGAGCATTCATGTAAGCAGCTCGGTTTCAGCGAGAGCGTTATAGGCAGGCTGGTGATTCCTGTACAACACGGCCAAAATTGACGGACACCTTGTTCACTAGTGTCACGGGATAGAACTGCAACACTATGCCACAACACTACCAAAAGTAGAACGTTGTCAAGTTGGGAAACTTGACCGTTTGCAGGCACTTATATATGGGACCGTGACAACCAGCTCGGAGTTCTACGTCAGGTGAAAGGGAGGACGCTATGCTTCGTGTGTGGGCTTAGCTGCGTCTTATCTAATTATAGACACTAAAACAACTCTAGATCATCATCTGCTATAGTAAGCATCTATCTAGATTAGTAGCTCAGTGATAGAGTAATCGACTATAGTTAGCTACGTCATAGCAATTCCCATTCCATCCTCTTGGTGTCCTCTTCGTACAATCAAGTCCATGATACGGAAGGTAAATGGCCCTTATTTTTGATGGTACTTAGTAGGTTAGATTCCTATGCGATCCCTGCAAATCTTACTAGCTTAACCTGTTTGCCTGTCCCAAATTATAGCTTTGCTTAGCAAGGCAAAAGCTAGAAATTATGGTTGAGGATCACAATGAGGTGTGTAATGTCACGTGGCATAATATACTACCTAGGTTACTCATTATCCCCTGCCGGCTAGACTACACTAGTAATTGTTGCTCTCTCTGCATTTGTGTTTGTTCTATAGAGTAGTCTCAGGCTACTTATTACATGAGGGCCTACCTACCTAGTTTATATAGTTAATTGACATTTCCGAGTAAGCATAGCGTGACTTTAATACGTCGTAATATCGTAGCAACGTCGATGCTGAACACGGGCGTATTTCATCTGTCTTTTTTCCCCTGGTCAAAAAAAAAAAAAAAACCCCTCTGCGTTTATGACCGTCTGCTCGTATGCGATAAAAGGCACAAGGGTTAGAAAATACAATTAGTGACAAGGTGTTTAATATAATTGGGAGAGCACGAGCGCACATTTGAAGTACGATGGCACATAAATTATAGTGATCGTACCGCTTCGAAGAGTCACTAAAGTACTAACCGTCGATCGCGTCGCACCGAACGACTAAAGCGAAGACGGTTTTAGTCCTTCGATTTTAAACTCCCAGATCAGCCCTCCTTTCAAGCAAAACCTTTCTTGATTTCAACCCATAACTGAGGGGGCGCTGAGCTACGAGATCGACTGCTAGTCACCTGTGCTACCGGAAAACACTCCTTCCAGCCTCTACGTATTGTCCAGACAATATCCCGTCCTTTCTGAAGGACCTCGGACGGTTGATCAGTAATTAACCTCCCGCCCCGGACCAGGCAGTTGCTCGTAACACAAGCCATCGATCGACTCGCGTCCTCGGTATCGGCCGAGTTGGTACCGGTGGGACCTCATTATCGGATCCTTTCCTTCGCTGGCAAAAAATACCGGGCTACGGCCGAACTCGACGCCAGCTGTGATCTTCATCAAGTCTATACCCAATTCGCTTAAATCAACGACTCCCGCTATACCAAATACTCCTTCCCGCGTGGTTATAATTCTTGTTCTTCGATCCTACTTATTGCCATCGGGGACTCTCACCATTCGATGAGATCTTTCTATCAAATCCTCCAGCCCAGGGATCAGTATGAGATAACCATAGATGCGCGAATGCATCTCCCGTCGAAGGGGAGGGTTATCATATATGGTGGAGTAGGCATTCTGCCTTGCAGGTATGGTTGGTTATATTTCGAGCCGGCCTTATTAGACTTGTCGACGAAGAAAATCAAATGGTTAGAATCGACCAGGGTTCGTGCGTACTGACCACCCTGGCGTATCTTGCATAAGAAGATTCCCGCTCTATTGAGTTCACCTAAATCGGGATGCGGTTTCAAGCAGTGGGGGTTTGGGCAAGATATGTGTGTCTTGCACAAGGCACCATCTTAAGGCTATCCATAGGCCCCTATTTGTTATTGTGTATGATTAATTTGTCTCATATCCGATAGGCACAGTTCCCATACCGTTAGCGAGGGCATCCGGCGATAGGGCCAAGAGACCCGGATAGAACTCGCTAAGTGATGATATGGACTAGGCGAAAATGGAGAGGTCATTTGAGTGACTGATGAATTCCTCTTGAATTCTTATGAATGCCTTTTCACCGTCGCCATATAGCACGGGCATATTGGCACCGAATAGCCCTAGGAGGCTATAAGCACGATCTTCGATGCGGGTTGTTCTCCGGTGGGCTGCCTACGACATCCGCCCAGCAATTGGACAACTAAATATCGGCGCTCTGCTACAAAGCACAAGAATTTGATTTTAGTCGCCATGTAAATGGCAGGAACCAAGCCTGCCTCAGTCCCAACGAAGGTGGTGGCGCGGGCGACGGAGGGCAGTTTCGAAATTTTGAGCCAAAGAAAAGTGGGATTGTGTCCTCTAAGGTGACGAAGCTTATAAAAGCTGAGAGTGACAAGGTTCGAATCAGGCCGATATACGTGACCCAGCGAAGAGCCTTCTACTTCTACATTCTACATCTAAGATTAGATTTACACTGTTTTTACCTGCATTCAACGGATCGAGATCAGGCTTTAGCCATAGGTTAAATTTATTCATTCAAATCGTATTAGCACCTGGGTAGCCGGCCCATGACTATCCACGTCCAAGGTACTAGCACCCAGCAGACGCTTATTTCTTGGTGAGGGGTTCGTCATCGGTGATCTTCTGGGCGCCGTACTTCTTCGGCCCGATGCCCTGGATATCAATGAGGCCACTAGGGAACGGTTAGTACCAAGCGTAGCTTCTCAATGTTTAAGAGAGTTTGAACCCACGAAGTATCCTCAGGGCTGAGACCCTTAAGAGTGTCCATAGAAGCCTTAGTCTCGGAGTAGAGGTTGCTGGTCTCGCTGGAGTGTCCGATGACGTAGGCGCTACCCTTGTAAGCCATCATGTTGGCCTTGCCGTTAACGCCCTTCTGGGAGAATGTAACGGAGTTCTCAAGGAACCCACGCTCGGGGCTAAAGTACATGCCGTTGTACAGACCTAGACACCCGCTGGTGACGAACTGATCACGGAGGTGGCGGACGTTGCTATCAGGGGTGAGACCCTCGATGTCAATATGGGCAGGATAGGCAGTCCAGGGGCGTTGTAGCTGTTCGATCGTTAGTATAAGAGCGGGCAAAGACCACAAATACAGATATCGGGCGAGGAAAAGGGGGTGAAGAAGGGATAAGGTAATCCACAAGCCTCGGCTTTTCTGTATGAAGGGTATTAGTCAGTGGTTTCATTTCTGAAGACTGAGTAAGCTTACCAGTCCGATGGATCGGCTCCCAACAATGTCGACACGACCGACACCATGGTCGGGACCAATCTTGCTCACAGCCTTGAAGAGCTCGAGTGAGCCAGTGGTCGTCTCGCTTCCGACCTCGAGCTTAACGGGGATACCCTTCTCGAAATGAATGGAGAATTTCAGGGACTCACTGGGGGCCGCACGAGGATCTAACCTATTGTCAGCCTCTATTCATACAGCATAGAGAATAATTTACTTACCGACTATGCGGGTCTAGAAGTCGGTGGCGTGCTTCAGCTCAGGCTTCCCCTACGAGAACACCTTTGTGAGCAACAAGCACTAGAAAGCCCTGACATCCCAGCATGGAAAGCGGCTTACAAGCACACCACTTTCAAAAGAAGTGTACGAAATTCTCATGTTGACTCTACGATTTCTTAGGATTCTAGTCGACGGGAAGCTTGTGCTTCGCGGCGAGCTCCGGGTGACTTGGAGAACTTGGGTTCCCTCCAAGGGGCAAAGATCTTTAGGGAAGCGTCAAGAGCCCGCCAGGCGAACTCGAATCGGACTTCGCCCCCTTACTAGTCCATTCCAATCACAAGTCAGTGTACATGTCCTCATGAATGCTGTTGCCTGACCTGATATTAGTCCAACGAATGGATATATCGAGCAGTTATGACTAACATTGAACGCCAGGCCAGATGAGCTCATCGACGTTCTCCTGCTACGGATTGTCGTCTGAGGCCATGGCCTCGCCACCGAGAGCTGGAGCCTTCTTCTCGACGGCTTGACCCACACGTTCGCACAAACTGATCATGATAAAAAAATCGGCCATGTTCTGAAGCATGCCAGCGAGGTCTTCCTCTTGACCAACATTAGCTAGGAAGCACTAATTGCAAGTTAGACAGTGACTCGTCATGCCCCTTGAATTGATTATTACCTGGGCAATTGTGCGAGACATACAACTACGGTATAACCCTGCGAATTACGATTATTATTAAGTCCGAAGATAAGTTAAGCCGATTGTACTTTGTCGTAGAAATTTCACGATCTCACATAAGAGGGAAGTTCTTGAGGATTTCAGGCTCTCTGATTACAGTATAAAGGGCAGTATAGACTGTATGGGAAGACTGTGAGGTTTTCTATATGTAGAAATTACTAACCTAGAACTTTAGCCCCCTACGTAGCAGATAATCCTACATAGCCTACATAGCTTACGTAGCTAGGTAGCTAGGTAGGTAGCTATGTAGGATTTATCTAGGTATTTACCCATTCGTTTATTTGGTCTTGTGTATAATAGCATAGAATTAAAAATTACCCTCGAACCTCTCTCTAAGTATACTTACTAGTAGGTCAGGGGATGTTGAGTTATAGTATCAGGTACCTAGGTACCTAGGTACCTTTGGAGTGTCGGAGCGCCCCTTTCCCCACTTAAAACAGTTCTCATACACCACCACAATCAAGGGTTGCAAGTGCGGGTATCTATCTACTATAGTGTATCCATCAGAGCGGTAAATCCCATATACCTACCGTATGCTATCTACATACCTAGGTACTCAGCTGAGTACCTAGGTAGGTAGGTAATAGAACAGGCAGAGATGTACGACCTATCTATTTATTCATCGATCAATCGAGGTGACGATTTTTACACATGGAAACAGGTCGACCACATACAACTATACTACTCATACAGTGCCTAGCTACCATAGGTATCGTATCGTGTATCGCGTATTCGAGTGAAAAGTTGCTTTTGGCCCTGAAACCCCCCTTGGATCTCGCTTCCACGGCCACACCCCCTGCCCGCCGTTGACCAAGACGTCGCAGCCGCCCCTGATCCGACATCTGCCATTCCGTATCGTATCGTACCACTGCTGCGACCCTTGAAAATACTAACAGGTTACTGCCTCTATTGCTACTATACTAGTATGTGCAACTAACTAACGCACTTCATCATCATGGACCGGTAGCGCCATACCCAAACCGTGCTGTCTCAGTCTCAGTGCCGCACCAACCCCCAATCGCCGCCGTCTTCTCCCGCCATTTCTGTGATCTTTCTTCTCATACCAACTTCTTCATTTCTCTCCCCTTATGATCGTGCTTATGCTTAATTGCCAAGTGTGATCTACGCTGTGCGTATTGTGTGTGTGTGCGTGTGTGTATTCGCTTCTCATCTCTTCCGTTTTCCGTTTCGTTCCAGTCTATCGCTACGACGGTACACTATTTGCGAAGTCAAAAACCCCGACTTACACAGCTGGTCTGTCATTTATCGCCGCTCATTCGCTACGACGCCACGGCCGTGAAATATATACGACGTCTAACGACTACTTACCTCCCTACCTACCTAACCTACCTGGTCATCTTAATTCTAGCCATCCCGGCGAAAAATAAAAATGAAGACCGCCTCCTTGCTCGTTGCCCTCTGCGCTTCTCTCGCCAGTGCGGGCGTTGTTCGGACGCCTATCTTCCAGAACCAGGTCGTGGATAGGGTCGAGGGCGACTGCTTCTTCGGCGTGGCGACGCCGTCGGGTTGCGGGTGAGTTTTTAAAGCTAATTTTCATCTGTTTTGTTCATCTTGTTTCTCATTTTTTCCCCCGCTCGTATTCTTCTGTTTTGCCAAATTCACTCCTCTATGAACTTCACTGACGGATGTATCAGGCCTCTGCGCACATGATGGCAATCGGAGAGCCTGTCATGGGGGACTGTACTGGTCGGCAGCGCACCATCTATCCTGTCAAGACCAGCACCATCGATCGACCTTCAGTCATACTGTTCCTACCAGCGACATTCGATTGCACACTGCCATCTAGATTGTCGATGCGATTGTCGGTGACAGCTACGACAAGTTTAGACAGTGTTGCCGCCATCCTCGAATGAACGCGATAGGCTCCAGGGAGTGGACCTTGGACGGGTACATCCTGCCGTAATGGTGCACCCAAGCCCATTAAGTCAATAGTCACACTTCGTCGAATCCATTTCCCCCAGCCCCTCAAAATTTAGCGTTCGTCTAAAAGTATTGGGTAACATCGTGTTTATATAATTCTCAGGTGTTGAAGCATAGGAGTTAAGCAAGAGTAAGGTCTTGATTTCTGTACACGTCAACCCCGCCTTAAAGTTTGAATTTAGTTATGCATATTCATTCACACTTATATCCAAGATATGCCTGCCATGACGTGGCCGTTAGTCAATATGATTGCATCCTTGTGGCTTACAAGCACCGTCTGAAGCTCACTATCCAACGGCTTTTCATATCAGCTTAGACAGGATGCGTGTGCCACTTTCGTGGGTGGGGGATTGTGGCACTACGCCATCAAACAACATAAACCAGATACGTGCAGGCAGATAATTCAACGAGGCGTCAACGGTAAGTCGCACGAAGTAGAGTGCTAGTATTTTCGTAGTGTGTATCGTGTTCTCTAATGCATGCCGATCCGAGATCTTAGTAATGTGGTTACACCTTTATCCAGTCCAATCCAGCCCCATGGCGCTCACGTCATAGCGCACGAGCCCAAATACGACAACCTAGGCATGACAACCAGCAATGCCCCAAGTCCAAACGCCCATGATATGCCGTAAAACAACAAGAAAAAAATTAACAATGATGCTCATTCAAAAATTTTACATGCTGACGATTCCCCTTTCCACCGTGGAGCTCGGATTCGTTCATGCAGAGCCGTGAGCGTCGTTAACACCATTGAACCCGTTTTCAGAGACGTGTCCCCCCGAATAAATACGGAATTGGTAGAAGATGATGCCGTCTTCTACGATTGTTCCTAGTGATCCAAGTAACCATGGTGTAGCTTTGACCAAGTACTCAGCATCCTGGGAATAGGAGAAAACACTCAATCCGTACATCAGATTCCCAGTCAGAGAAAACAAGAAAAATAGCAGGGCGAGGCCTAGGCGATGTTAGTTCCTCGGGATCTCCTATTGGTTGGACAAGACTTACCCTCGCATGATTTCTGTCGATAGTTTTTCACGATTTGTGGGATCCGAGCACTATATTTTGTTAGCCCAACACCAATGTGAGTTATGAAGTATAATACCATACCACAGGTAACAGAGCGCACTGGCATAACCCAGAACCATCCCACTAATGGCGGTCGGCGAACTTGAATCCGGTACATCGGTGCTATCGGGTTTATCCCATGCCCCAACGCGATAGGATATGAACCACCCCGCAGCGCCAACCAGATGGATAGCAACAATAGCTAAAAGATTGTTGAACCATGCGCTCTTGTTCGGGTATTCGTCCTCTGCTGTCACAACACGCTTGATAGCGTCGGGTTTCGATTGCTCGTGGCGAGAGCGCCGAACGTGCGAACCGGAAGCCGTGGAATTCCGTCGGAGCAAGGGCCGTTCTTCTGACGAGTCGGTGCCTGAAGAACGTCTGCGTTGTCGAGCGATGCGGGTGTTGCGCACATTGTAGTATATACATTGTGTGATGAGGATAAGGTCGGAAATGCAGAAATAGCCTGCCAATGCCGTGGCAGTTGGGGCGAGACCGGTCACGAGCGCGCCTAGACAGAGGGTGCTGCGTTAGTCCGAACGTCTGGATTGACTGAAGCATTGGCGTGGCGAAGACAAACAATAGGATTCGTGATGGCATTTGTCACAAGCCAAGCCCGAAGACATATATTATAAAGTCCTCTCAGGTTGGATGGTGGGGACGAGAATCAAATGCGACAACATACCACTCAAATTAGTCACATCGCCAAAGAGCCAGATAGCCAGAAATCCCATGGACAACCCTTCGGCACTCTTAGCTTTATAATTTGTGATGAGCTGGGGAATCTACGAAATCGTGATTAGCCAGGGAGAGGTGGATTCGTGGCTCTTGTTCTCGCGATCGTACCAACAAGCAAATCCATGCTGTCAAGCTCACGCTGCCGAAGACGCCCGAGAGGGCCTCGTTGATAGACAGATTCTGCGACAACATGGTATCAGAAGCCCGAATCTCTAAGTTGGATATGGGTGGAAAGGCAGAAAGAGGAAGAATTTTCATCTTCGAAAGGCTGCTCTGACAGCAAGAGGAAAGCTGTCTATGTAGGTATACGAAGGGGAAGCCAGTATCATGTGGGTGGCTTAGGAAGGGGTAGACAGACACCTTATCATCGGAGAAAGGATATAAAGGTCAGCTGAAGAAGAGGAGGGAGTGTTACTAGTACAGTACACTGTCTACTTACTAAGTAGGTCACTTATCTACTATGTAATGATACCTATCTCTTAGACTAAGGTAGTGTCGGTAGTAAAGTGGGTGTCGACATCTAAACTGCCTACTAAGTACTATATGTATGTACTACATATATGTA
Organism: Xylaria grammica; assembly: GCA_004353285.2. Classification (NCBI taxonomy): domain Eukaryota; kingdom Fungi; phylum Ascomycota; class Sordariomycetes; order Xylariales; family Xylariaceae; genus Xylaria; species Xylaria grammica. The sequence continues at coordinate 2,025,470 of NGZP02000002.1, read as the reverse complement.
GGTAAGTACCCTAGGACCCTAAGTTAGGTACCTAACCTTTGGTGTGGATTGGCTGGTAGACTAGGTAGATGGGGGGGTTCCAAAGGAGGTATTCTCTTATCTTTTGAGCTAGAGATAAGAGGGTGCCTATGGAAGAAGCAAGCCTATGGTATGACTGTGTTTGTGCTTTGCCTCCGTCGGTCGCGTGCATTACAAAGGCCGGCAATAGATAAGCGTAGATCATGCGACGCTTTGCGCACTTCACTTTGTGTTGGTCATTTTATGTTGGTCACTTTCTGCTCATCGCGACGCTGTCGATGAATAGTGAATAACATATATTTCTCCTCCCTTTTCCGTTGATCGATGCATCCTAGCCTTGCTACCTAGACACCGAATCTTTGGATCAAAAAGGCATAGTCGTGTTCTGCATGCAGAACCAATAACGTAAGGGCACATGCTTAGAGCCAGCTGAGAGCCTTATTGTGACGTCGTGTGCATTCCAAGAAAACCAGGGTCCCCTCCTTGGTCGACTTATGGTCGATTGGCAGAACCAGTGCAGAATCTAGTGGCGCCGGTGCAGACCAGCAGTGGTACCGAGAAAACCTTGAGAGGGCGACATACCTTTCCCATTTTGGTTGTCGGCTGGCCCGCCTCAGCTGCCGTCCAGTACGCTAGTGTGCACTAACAGGAGGGCTACGACCACTGACAGAATCTCAATTATGCCACTGGTCCACAAGCCTCCAGGCCTGTTGAAACACTGGAGAAAATCAATTAAAACTCGGAGTAGGTAGTTACTTGATGTTAGGTAAGAAGTATGTAAATAAAACTGATGATATCGACAGGAGTAATCCGGATATACATAATACTCTACCTACCTACCTAGGTAGGTATGTATAACACTTGAAATATACGACAATGAGCCAAGTAGTCAATCAGTCGGCAACCGCAGCAGATCAGCGTCAGCTGGGCCTTTGAACCCCGGAGCCAATCAAGGACACGCGCCTGAGTCACGTTCCCTTGCCAACCAACCTCAACTGAACTTCTGCCAATCAAGGGACACCGTCGGTGCACCATCAAGCGCGCATGAGGCCAGTAAACGTAGCCACCGCTGCTACACTTTACTACTCCATTTAACTTAAACCACAACACACGCGCAACTCGCATTCTGTAGAGATTAGAAATATTGAATGGTAAATCTGTTGCCGATTGAATTTGCACTTGTGATTTCTCGAATTATCTTTCGAAGGTATCATCGTCATAAGACAAGCCGGCCATGAGACTTGATCCGAGAGCACTCTTTCTTGGCGCCTCGGTCCTGCCGGGAGCTGTCGCCTGGGGCAGTAAGTGCCGTCACAGAATAGTCGGGATTCAATACTGTGCCGTGAGATCGCTGATTGTGGCAATATATAGGTCTGGGTCATATCACGATTGCCTATATTGCGAGCAACTTCGTCAAGGAGAGCACGGAGACGTATTTCCAGGGGCTGTTGCGCAACGATACAGAGCACTACCTCGCCGGCGTCGCGACATGGGCCGACAGCATCAGGTACACCAAATGGGGTCGCTTTAGCAAGAACTTTCACTTCATTGACGCCAAAGATGACCCGCCCGCGTATTGCGGTGTCGACTTTGCCCGGGATTGCAAGGCCGATGGCTGTGTCGTCAGTTCTCTCCAGAACTACACTTCTCAATTACTTGATTCAAAATTGTGGCAATGGCGGAGGACGCAGGCCGCCAAGTTTGTCATTCATTTCGTCGGCGACATTCACCAACCACTACACGTCGAGAACGTCGCCCAAGGAGGCAATGGCATTCATGTAAATTGGGAAGGGCATGAGTTTAATCGTAGGGTTCTCCTGATTTGTTTGAAATTCTCCTCGCGCTGTCCTAAGTTGCTACATTACCCCCCAACCGGGCTTGAAAGTCAGAAACACCATACCTAACAGAATCATTTCATACAGTGCATCATGTATGGGATTCGAGCATCGCGGAGAAGATGCTTGGGGGAAACCGAAGGAAGACTTACGATAACGCCTTCCGGTGGGCTACGGACCTCACAGATGAGATTAAGTCTGGGAAATATCTGACAGAGAGTGCATCGTGGATTGACGGGTTGCTCCTCGACGATCCTATCGCGACATCAATGGTTTGGGCGAACGAATCCAACGCCTATGTCTGTTCCCACGGTGAGTCATTAGACCCCTTCTGACCCTATTTTAATGTGAGAGTAAAGTGGCTTATTCCACCTCATCAGTCTTCCCGGAGGGACCCGCGGCCATTGTAGGCCAAGAGCTTGCGGGCGAATACTTCGAGAAAGCCGCACCTGTCACCGAACTGCAAGTCGCGAAAGCAGGCTACCGTCTTGCCGCGTGGTTAGATCTTATTGCCGACAGGATGTCAGGGGATGAGGAGGATCTAGGCGAGTTGTAACAGAAGCTTCCGTTGCTGTACCGGTCTGAGCAAATTCACGAAGACATCGTTTGTAGACATGTCAGACGACTTCGGTTGGAGAGGTTCCTTCCTTGAAGAGAGATTGGTTATGCCAAGTTGACTTTGACGAGATACGAGCACTTTGGCCCTCTAAAAGAGGACCTCGGCAACTCGCACTCATGAGTCTAGTCTATACCGTGGGAAAATTACACCAGAAAGGGGAGAAGAAGCCGGGTTATGGGACCCTGATATTCCAATAATACAACCTGGAAACTCCGTAGCTATCGCCGTGTAGGGCAGTTCGCTTATTTCCAATCTTCACCCGAAACTAACTGGTGCCGTAGCGCCAGAGAATAGATGTACTTGGCATTGTCTATCTAGCCCAGTAGACGTATCTAGGAACAAAGAGGAAGGTAAACATACTTAGATGACCAGGATATACAGAGCGGCTAAATACCTTGAGAAAGCGCCTCCGATACCGAAACAATCACCTCAACCTCGTGTGAGAAGGTGCCGATTACCGACCCTATCATCTGAATATTTGAAAATCTCTTCATCAGATCTACACAGGGGTTGACACCAAACAAAGACAAACAGCTCCGCTTGGGAGCCCGATAGAGACGATGACCATCTAATGATTACTAAGTGTACCGGCGGTGACGGAAATTGCTCAGAGCAACGTTGTGGCCGCACTTCTCCCGCATCTGGTCCACGTGTAGGGGTTGCGGTTTCACCCTATGTTTGGGATGAGCCCCAAGCCGTCATTCGCCGAAGTAGACGATTACATCACGATTAGACATGACCGAGTAGTTTACTTGCAAGCTTCGTGTCATTCATATTGCGAAAGGAGAAGAGTCGTTTCGTAGACGCCGTACTGTATCTCTATTGCAAGTCTATCTCCGAATGATATGAGTTCGATAAGGGGCACGAGCCCGGTTGCCAAAAGCTAATTTGGCGAAGCAACTATACTATTAACGAAGTAATCTAGGTAGATCTAGGTTGCTTGCTCGCTTGCTACCTAGTTCGGGTAGGCTAACCGAGCAACAGGGATACCTGGACTTGGATAGGAGGAAGCGAACTACGAGATGAGGAAAGGAGGCTTAGCGTTTAAGGCTGCCTGCCATAGACGTCTTTGAGTAAGAGATAGTGGAGTATAGGTAGGGGCACAAAGGACTTCTCCGGAGATAATGCGGGCTATACACTACGGTGGTTTCATGGTCCTGATACCTGCTTATATCACGATCCTAACAACAGCCCAAACTAGTAGTCGTTAGGTGAACTCTTCGCAAGCGAGAGGGCACATGCGGCGCCACAAATCAGCAACCAATTCAAGCTTCTTGAGATTGGCTTCGTTAACAGATGGGCGTATGTCTGCTCGTATGTTCTCTGCCTGTTTTGCGTTGTGGCTCCCAACCACTGCGATCCACGTAGGCAGTGAGTGAGTGGGTAATCGCCAGGGACAGCAGCCGCAAGAGATGGCGAAGAAAGTCACAATCTAGCATTTTTGGGTGCGGGCGCTAATAAAGGGGACAGCAGATACTGTCCTCTATCACATCATTTCCAGAAGGCGCTGCGGGACAAGATTCGGGTTAGTACATCCGGTTTGGCCATGGGCACGAGGTAGCATGACAATGAGCGGCCGCTTGAACATGTCTTTAGTCGGCCGGGAGGTCGGGCAACGTCGATCTCATGTCTGGGCGCAGTACGGTACATCATTGAGCACATTTATTTTGGAACAGTGTGTGGAAGGCCATTCTAGCGTGTGATGGCAAAAGATCAACAACGGGGCTTGAGAGCAGGCGGTCGAGCAAGCCCAGTCAGTACTACCCAGTCTTCCGCCCAGTTTCGCAATTTGAGATGGCATTCTGTCGACAAGGGAGGACAAACAAGTTTCCGACCGGCTTTCAGATGTCCCAGCGATCGACAACAGCGATAATCGACAGAACGCCAAGCACCCGATCGATTTTGGGATGCTGGGAGGAGGGTAGTAGAAACAAACGGCGTGCTGTAACTTGGGGAGTAGGAGAGGGAAATGTTGGGACGGCGAAGTACTGTAATGAATGAATGATACCTGTCAGCCATGGTTCTTTACGCGCCGTATCTACATATCTGGTATGTCTGGTAGGTACCTATCTAGGTAGATAGCCTGCCTATACAAAGGGCGTTTCGCTTCAGAGTCCCCTGTATGAGACGCTATAGCACCTGTGCGGCTAAGGAGTACCCTCTTCTGAGTGGCTGATGGGTCGGATAGTGGGGTCTGCCCAGGCTGATCTGCGACGTCTCGAGCCTCAAGACACCGGACAGAAGACTCGGCCGACTCCTGCTCCACCCCTTCCCTCTCCCTCTCTCCGTATTCTGTCTGCACTGCACAGAAGCCCCGTATACTACAGTAAGTATACTGCCCGTATAGTGCTACTGCCCCGTACAGAACCCCCCGTACAGAACCCCATACAGAAAAAATCCCCCCGGTAGATGCTTGACGGGTCTCGGCAATCGATAAACTAATTCATGCCTGCAGCAGTGTGGAGTCTCTCTCCTGTCAATTTGAAGTCGCTTAGGTAGACAGACTAAACCCCATCTAATAGTACCCAGGTATCGTAGGATGGCTTCGTTGACCCTGCATCAACAGAAATACACCAACGCACCTAACCTGTCTAACCTGCCTAACCTACCTAACCTAGGCTCTAATACCAATACCAATACGAGGTTCACAGCTTGAAGCTAATGTGTCAAAATTGTTGCTGACATACATCGTCGCTCCTCGAGATTTCTGCTGCTACGCTATATCGTGTGGGATCGACTCCTGTCTGATCTAGAGCTTCCTTTCCTAATGCAGCCAGCGCTATACTACGGCGTAGTTGTTTCGCTCACGTAGCAGTCGATATCCGCCAAGTGGTCAAGTAGGTAGTACTGGATAGTGTAATCAAGCCCTTTACTGGTCGTGGGATAGCCTCTTGAGCCGCCAATCTTGACTACATTGGTACGGAGACATGGCCGTCTGATACCCTCACGCCTCCATCTCAACCTTTTCAGCCAATCAACCAGTTCCACCGCTCTCCGCGATCCAAATGTACCGCCGCCAGCACAGCCATACGCTTATGGGCTCTCTAATACTTCTAATGCTTCAGTAGGCATCTCGCCGACTGGAAAATTCCTCTGGGTGAGCTAGCTTCGATCAAGCTCCCGCCCGCACCCCCCTGTACAGTCTGATGCAGCTCGAGCTTCGAGAGAACTCCTCCCGCCCTCTACCCCTGCTCCTATAGCCACTAGGATCAAGATTTCTTGGCAGATCCCATCATTTGCTCGCTTCAGCTCCCGTGCTACCATGTTGTTGCCGTCTGCCATTTTGTTTTGAGTCTGTGGATACGGCTCCTTTTCCAAGTCCCTGACCTGCAAGGGGAATTATGATGTCGTTCCTGGTCTCAAGCACTGGCCGTCCGAGAGCCCTGCCTGTCATGTCCCGGCAGGTCGTATTTAGTATAAGAGAAATGTCTTGGCCCTCTCTCTCCAACTCGTTTTAATGCAATCCAGTTCTCTTCTTCAAGTTGTTTTCCTACCTCGGATTCTTATCCTTACTTTCTCTTCTGAATAATGCGCGGGTAGTGTGTCTTGTTCATTCGTTCCTTTCTATAGCTATTGTGATTAGTCTACTTCGATTCACCGTCTGTGACACATTCTTTTTTCAACTATTCGAAAACGGTCTGGAACCATTTCTACAACATTTCAATTCTCGACTCCGAACCAGAGTAGTAGAAGGACTTGTCATCTTCACGCCATCTCACCACCTCACGACTCTCAATTATGCAGACCAAGAACATTCTTCTCGGGCTTCTCAGCCTCACGGCTATCGCCGATGCTTCAGCTATCCACCGTCCATTCGACAACATTGTCAACCGCCGAGCGCTCCGATCCCTCCAAGGCCGGCAGGACGTCCAAGCCGATAGATTTGGCAGTTAGTGATCATCAAACCGTAATACTACACCAGGTGGAAAGCTGACCGGTTACTCTAGATGGCCGCGGACAGGGTGGGCAAAATGGCGGCCAAAACGGTGGCCAAAACCAAAACAGCAAGTCCCATGTTTTCATAGACCATGCCAATGTACTAACAGCGTCACCAGACCAGGGAGGCAATAACCAAGGCAACCAGAATAACAACCAGGGCAACAACGGGGGTAACCAGGGTAACAGTAAGTCGCAAGAGTTTCTAGGGAATACATTCATTATTTGGGTAAGACACTCGTTAACATTTAGCTATAGACAACGACCAGGCTTCCCTCACTCTCAACGCCGATGCCGTTCAGACAGGTTCCGCTTCTGATGGCGACCCGGACGCGGCGAACGGCGAGTCGGCTTCCCAAACGTGAGTACTGGAGTAGTGAGTAATGGCGAATCGGAGGCACAATCTAATACGACTCAGGGACAACGCCAATTTCATCAACTTTTGCTCGGGTAAAACTCTAACCAATGGTCTCCAAAATACCGATGGCTCCTGTAACGGTATTCGTAAGTTTGGCTCATTCTCCGCGGTTTTGTTGCCTTTATTTTTCTAACACATTGCAGCGATGGGAGATATCCCTGCCAAGAGTAATATGGTTTCCAGCGTTTTCGTCAACCCTCAAAATGGCGACGATATAGAAGCCGACCAGGACTTCCAGATCCAGATTCAAGTTGCTAACTTCGCCCCCGGTACCTTCACTAACGCCGATACCACGTACTATACGGCCCCTCAGGGCTTGGATGGCTCCGGTAACATTATCGGTCACACCCACGTAACTGTTCAGGACCTGGGCGGTTCGTTGAATCCTACCACGCCTCTTGATGCGACCCAATTCGCCTTTTTTAAAGGTATCAACGATGCTGGAAACGGACAGGGCCTTCTCTCGGCAGACGTCGCTGGTGGACTTCCCGCCGGTAACTACCGTCTCTGCTCCATGTCCTCTGCCGCCAACCATCAACCTGTGCTTATGCCCGTTGCCCAACGTGGTGCCCAGGATGACTGTGTCCGCTTTACAGGTTTGTGCTCGCCACCTACCCTACTAGCCCGTTCCTCTCCCAGCCACATCTTTCCTTCGTCCTCGTGGGTCTCAGCTAATAATAATAAAAAATAGTCGGTGCAGGCAATGGCAATAATGGTAACAACGGCAACAATGGCCAGAACAACGGCCAGAATGGTCAGAACGGTCAAAATGGGCAAAACGGCCAGAATGGTCAAAATGGACAAAACGGTCAGAATGGTCAAGCAGGCCAGAACGGTCAGAATGGCCAAAACGGTCAGAATGGTCAAGCAGGCCAGAACGGTCAGAACGGTCAAGCCGGCCAGAATGGCCAGAACGGCCAAAACGGGGGACAGTTCGGTGGTGGATTCGGTGGTCAATTTGGTCAGAATGGTCAAAATGGCCAGAATCAGGGACAAAACAGTAATTCCTCAACGGGAACAGAGACCGACAATAATCAAGCTAACGACTCGCAGAATAGCGGCGCACTAGGCGGTATAACCGCCCCTGCCGTCACCAACTCGGGTGACTCTTCGAGGCCGTTCGCGGTCAACGGAAACACCTTTGTCAATCAAGGAGCCGCGATCCAACGCAGCTGTGACATACAGAACAACGCTTGCTCCGATGCCGTTAACTCTGGGCAATCTGGATTTGCGCTAAGTGATTGTCAGAAGCAGCAACAGCAGTGCCTTGCCTCTGCTGGGCAATAATGAGAAGGGCCGTGAAGACAGAGTTGCCCGGGGGGGTCTACAAGGGGCCTCGGCTAGTTGTATGTATCTATGATATGCCTGTTGAGAAACATTTATTACCACGCTATTTTCTCCCTGGTTGGTTCATGAGAGGAGGAGCTAGAAAAAGGGGGCGAGACGACTATATTCCTAATCACGGGGGGCCTTGGCACTGGATACCTGCCGCCGCTGTGCGCATAACACATACTCTGGTTTTTTAGAGGGTTATTATTATATCTTTTTTCAACTTTTTACTTGTTCATTTTTCCCGAGTCGGAGCGGGTTTGTCACATGGCTATCAGTTAGTTACGCATCCGAACAAGCACATTTCCGGCCAGTCCAGGTTCCCTTCTGAGCGGTCTCTACTTGAGTGAAAAATGAGAAACTCCCTAACCATAGCCTTTGCTCTCCCGCTTTACCCTGTTCTCAGCCCCCCCTTTGAAGCAGGCAGGCTTTCTTGCCTGACTTGGCTGCTCGAAATCAAAACTTGTAGTACCGGCCTGGGACACGGATAAAGCACATCGCGTGTCTCAGGTCGCGTCTCGAATGGGGCCCCCCTGCCTCTTTGCCCTGGTTATCCCGCATTGTGGCGGCGGCCTGTGGTGCGGCTGGCTGCATGCAGTAAGCCGCTTGCCGAGCCGCTTGTTTTACATACCTGCGGGGTGCGATTGGATAAACTACTAGTAGTACAGGCAGGTTGTAGATTGATTGATTGATTGATTGAGGGGACAGGCGCGCGCTTTTGCACCTTTGGTTGGAAATGGGCCATGTATATACCACCAACATGCTGTGAGTTGAGAGGTTTGTTTGATGTTTGTTAGTCGTTTAGAAAACATCCGAGGATTATATATAGATATTGGAGTGAAGTTAAGTAAGTGGGCGGCGGACTGGGCTGACCGGAAATGGGGGAATCGGCATATATCTCAGCAAAAAGGGAAGAATTAGGCAGCAAGAAGGGGATAACACACACCCACTGAATCGAATTTTATGGAATTAGTGACTCTAATACACCTTGATCAATTGATCCCCCAAGAGATATTGAACGCAAACTGTGTAGAAGTGTAGCGTTCGGCCTGTCTCTACATGGGCGGCCATAGGAGTCTCTATACACTTGTGGAAAAGAGACCGTTTAGTCGCTTCAATATATATATATATGTGTGTGTGTGCATAGCGTCGCATGACCTACGTCAATCTCGTGCGGTACTAGAAGGCGACGCCGATTCCGTCCTATATATTGCGCCGATAATTCATGTCTTCAAACACTACTACGTACATAACGACAGCGTCGTGGCTTATCTAGACCAATGTCACGCTGTAGAATTTATACGTCGTACCTAGATAAGAGCAGTCCGACCAGCGAGCACACATCACCCGTCACCATGATGCCGAAACACTACACGACAAATATAGTTCTGCAAGGTGAATTTATTATATACGCTTTCCTATCGAGAGGATGGCTTTTCCGGAAGGCGGAAGGCCTACGAGAGGGATATAGAAGGAGAAAGGCGAGACGTGTGTGAGAAACGAGGGAGTGGCCAGCACGCATACCTTAGTTCTAGCCGTCAGGTTTAAGAAGACAGTTTTGACAGACTATAAGCAGAAACGATGGACAGATAAGCCTACGAATAGTAAATATAGCATACGTTCCTGCCTCACTACCTAGTCATGGGGAGCTACTAGTATTATATTACTCACATTATTATATTCTCTATCTTTCCATCAGTCCTGCTCTCATAGGTCCTCATTCTCGTCGAGTGAGTGACGAACGGCACAAAACGCAGACGATGCTCTAAAGCAACAAGTAAAGAATTTCATTCCTCGTTTAGCTGGCAAGTACAAGTATTGCATATTTGGATTGAGCATCCTATTGTGACGTTACAGTCACCCCATCAGACCACCAACCGCATCATCATCTCCTTCGTGACAACCGAGGTATGCTAGAATGGCAAGAAATTTGTACATTAAGCCTTATCTATGAAGACCCCGGGATTGGAATAGCCAGCTAATGATATCCATCTAGCGCCTTGACCCCCAAGGGCTGAAATATGAACTTCGAGGCGTCAAATTCTCCAGCGTTTCTGTGCTCATCCAGCAAGACCCTAGGTCACTCGCGGATTTCCACAGACAAGGATGGTGTCCGCATAGCCGGAAAGGATAAGAAACGGAGGGCGGAAACGTGCAGAGAGCGCAAAAAGCGGGAATAGAAGTTGCATTAATCGGTAATGCAAGTAACTGTGGCTACAGATTCCACATAAAGAATCAACAGAGCGAAACGTCGCGAGAAACCTAGAGCTCAAAACATCCAGAAACAACAGAATAGAATGATAAATGCCATAACATGTCGTGTTACACATTACGCGACGCAAAGGGTCGTAAAGGAATATACAGGGTATCGTCTCCTTCATTTCATCAAAGACCACGAATTCACTTGCCACGCCCCGACGACCGAGACAGCCAAGCAGTGACCAAGGTGATATTACATCATCTTATTGGTCACTGCTGCTCCTCCGGCCCGATCGTCATTATCGTGCTCTTCTGTATCGAGTCGCTTCCTCCAATCAGCCAGACTTTCACTAAGCCCTAGACCGTGGCCCTCGTCCTCTCTCTTGGACGTCTCGAAATCAAATGCATTCGAAAGGCGGTAGCTCTTATTCCTCGTCTCCCAGTGAGTTCGTAGCTGGTCGAGCTCACTGGCCAAGTTTTCTAGAGCTGCACTGTTCCGATTATCGCCAAGCTCCTCATAGAGGCTTTCGGCTTCCGAGCTTTCCTGCCGGGTGTGCCCTTTGCCGTTGGTGTTGAGAGTATTGACATTGGCATCGGAGTTTATCCGACTCCGCCTTCGATAATTGCCCACTGAAGTTCCAACCTGGTCAAGAAGAAGACTGACCTTTTCTTCGGCCTCTTGGGCTCGTTTTTCGATAAGAGTGTTTTCTTGTTGCAGCTGGTCAAGATCTCTCTCCCGAGTTGTCAATTGCTGCCAGAGGCTTTCACTCGATTTCGTGGCCGTATCACGTTCATTTTTAACGGCGTCGAGTTCTTTCCGCACTTCACCAAGCTGCTTCTCCAGTTGTCCTGAAGATGCTTTCATCTCCTCTTCTAGCGCCTGGATTTTTGTTTCCAGCGCTGATCTTTCCGCTTCCCAGTCAGCTGAATTATCGGAAGCACCAATTCGCGCTTCCAGGTCGAAATTCTCATTCTTTAAACGAGTATTATCAGCCTTAGACTTAGCCAGTTCTTCCTTCATCCGCTTAAGCATCTTCTCCGTGCCTTTCACATAATGTACAGCAGATTGATAGTCATTTTCGAGCTGCACTATGCGTTCACGATAAGCTGCCTCAGTTTCCTGTGCCTGGGCCATGAAACTCTGTTTCGTCTCCTCATGTGCTGCAACTGCTTCGGCGAGTTGCCGCTCGAGTTCTATAGCACGAGTTACATCCGGAGAGTCTGTGCGGGCTCCTATACCTCGCACGCGAGATAGGCTCGTAGGACTAATGCCTCTCTCTCCCAGGATGTTTTTAAGCGTATTGTATTGGACAGTCATGGCATTGGTTTCTAGCTGCTGACCGGCCAGTTGGTTTTTAAGATCCGAGTTCAGAGCCTGAAGTGATTGGGTGTCCTTAAGGGCGGACTGTAACTGCCTGCGAATAGTGACACCCTCCCTACTTGATTGTTCTTGGTATGCTTCAAGCCCGGCAATACGCTCTTCGGCACTACGAAGCTTGTCAGCGGCCGAATCAGCCTCTTGCTGGTACTTCTTGGCAAGGCTGTTGGCTTCGCTAACATGGTTTTGAAGGACGGCGAGACGTTCCGTATCAGCCCGGCTGGTCTTCGCCGGATCGCTCGCGAGTCTCTCGAGACCAGAAAGTACGGCCTGGCGATGGGCCTGGGCCTCAGCCGCGCTGCGTTCAGCAAGCTCTTCAGCGTCGCGTAACCGCTGGCTGATTGCTACTAACTCGGCTGTGCTCGCCTCATGCTCAGCCTTAAGCTTGTTTAATTTCGACTCGGCAGCCTCCCGTTGAGATCGCTCTTCGTCATATCTTCGCTCAAGATGGTTCCTCATATCAGTTGACATAGCCACAGCTTTGCGCAATGACTCAAGTGTGTCGCCTTCTTCACTGTTGTTTCCAGCGGCCTCGTTATACTTGGCTTCAAACTCATCCTTCTCAATGCGCAAGAGATTGGTAGCTGCAACTGCATCGGCTGCAATGATAGACTGTTCTCGAGCTTCACGTTGAGATATATGTAATTCGGCCCTGAGGCGTTCAATCTCCGACGAAGTCTCTTGCTTATACGATTCCAACTCTGTCATCCGTTTTTGTGTTGCACTCAAAGCCTCATCCGCAAGTAGACGTGCACGCTTCTCAGCCACGAGATCGGACCCGGTGCGCGATAAATTGTTTTGAAACTCTTTCTGTAGATTGAGGGCCGCAGCGAGCTTACGATTCAGTTCAGCGCCATGATCACCCGCCTCCGCACTGCGGTCGGTCTCGGTCTGTGGCGTGCTTGCTGCACTCCCAGTATGAGCAGCCATCTTTGCTTTAGCGTAGACAGCTTCTTGAATTGCGGCGTCGCGCTGTCTTTCTGCCTCGGCAATCTGTTTTGCCGCTAGAACGGCTTGCTTGTCTACGGAGGTCTGGACATTAGCCAGCTCCTGCCTCATAGCCAGAAGAGCTTCGATCAGAGGCTTATCGTCGTCGTCAAACGTCTCGGCTCCTCGCCCATCAAGCGCAGGACTCAGTGTGGCATTTGATGTATACCCGGATTTGCGAGCTAGTTCAAGCTCTGAAGCGTACCACGCATTTCGATTGCGTGCGGAGTCTAGTTCCTTAAGCAATGCGACTGTCTGGGAATTCCTATTAGAACCTCTCCGCGACAAAGGATTGCTTGTTTGGCGAGTCGGCGGTGGTGGAGAAGAAGGTCGGTTCGCAACGCTTTTAAGGGTGGGTTCAGTACTACTATCGACTGAGCCTTGGCCACGACCTTGACGAGATGCCTTAGACTTCGATAAATCGGCAGAAACAACGTCAGTTCTTGAGCCGCTTCTAGGTTGCTGGTTCGGCGTTCTACGGCCATTGGTGACTGGACTCTCTTCTTTAATAGCCTCTCGGGAGATAGGTGACTGTGTGAGACTACCTGCAGAAGCCGGCCCAACAACAACAGCTTCTTTTTCTATCCGCTCGATTGACGCGTTTCGCATTCGTCGGTTTGCGCTATTGGTGTCAACAGTCGGGCGTGGAGGCTGTCCTTGTGGTGGTGGACCAGAAGGCGTGGAAGCGCCCGGTGCTCGCGGAAGCTTCGAGATCCCATTACTAACGGGAGGTCCGCTCATATCCGCTGCGCTTCCTCCCCGGCTAGTAGGGCTCGCCGGTCCACCAGGAAGTCTCTTGGGGTCCGGTCCATTTGAACCCTCCCGAGAGGGCGGTCCACGACCGGAAGCCGATTCGCCACTTGGTCTCCTTGCCTGCTGCAACTTTTGTGTATTAGACTGTATTTGTGCATCGTTAGGATAGCGGATTTTAGTCGTATCAAGGACGTAAACAAGAGAAAGGTCGTTGACCTGATTTGTGGCGGAACTTGGTTCTCCTCCAACAACAACAATCGACTTTCCAACAGCAGTCATGCTATGACCAGATCGAGGGGAAGGCGTTGGCCCCATGTTCTGGAAGGTATACCAACGGCGAGATGAAATCCGAAAAGCAGCCAAATCCCCAAGATCTGCCCCTTCCTCGGTCCGGCCGCCGAAAACATACATAACGTCTTCTATAAGGGCGGCCGAGTGACCCTCTCGTGGTGATGGTATATAGCCAATACAATCCAACTGAGTCCATTTGTTCGTTGGGGGATCATAGCACCAAACATCGTTAAACCATTGGAAGCCGTTTGTTCCGCCAAAGCTATTGCGGTTAGCAAATATAAATGCATAGAATCAATACCTAGGCCACTCACAGGTACATCTTATCGTTATAAGTGATCATAGAATGGTTAGTTCTCGCTGGGGGCACCTTTCCGGTTGATGTTACCCCATTTTCGGAATTTTTAATCAATATTTCCCACTGGTTATTCGGCATTTGCAATTGATTCAGATCGAAGGCAGAAAGATCATTCATGAAATACCCCTCCACCTGTCCACCAAAAATGTAAATTTTTGATCCTACAATATTTAACGAATGACCATAACGGCCTGACGGACGGAGCCCTGCCGGTAATGCTCTAGACCATTGCCTTGTAGCTGTAAAAATTAGCCTGTGCTGCCAGGTATAAAGGGTAGGTAAGGGGAGAGAGCGGAGGAGAACAATATCCACAACCAAAATTTGGTACGTACAAGTATTAAGCAGATATAGAGTCTCGTCTAGGACGTCGGTCTCGTCAATCTTTGTATCCCCGCCATAGACGATGAACGCGTTGCCAACTAGTAGAGACGAGTGGCCGACTCTCGGGCCAGGAGCCTCGGCGGTGGTTGCAAGAGGGTAACATGACAAATTGCCTCCAGCCTCAATGATCCACAGGTCGCCTTTGACTGTCGAGCTATTAATCAAACCACCCATGATGTAGATATCGCCCTCTTTCGAAGATATGGAATTGACTGCGGCGCCGTATCGGGGAAAGGGACTAGGTACGTTGGAGGTGAAGGTCAGCCGGCGTTGCGACCATGGGTATAATGACGCATTTGTGTTCTGCTGAGGCGCATTACGAAACTGAGAAACATGTCGGTCAGCTATAAACGACACAGGCTAAACGTATGAGACCTACCGGCAGATCACTCTGCTGTTGAGGTTGCATCTGTTGCGACTGCTCCTGCGGAGCAGCCCGCCGAGCAGCGTATTTTTCGACATCAGGACTTCCGCCCGCCTCATCTAGGGAGTGTAAACTACCTGTGGGCGTAGCCCTTGAATGTTTCTCGTCTCTTGCTATGCGCCCTGCCGGACTCTGGATTCCACTTGGCGGAGGACCATCTCGACTTGTTACGTTTCTATCCTGATTTTTCTTGGATTTGAAAAGGAAAGCCATATCGGAAATGAGGCTGAGTCCCCTGAAAGGACCTCAGCAAACCGTCCCAGACCAAGTCTACTATCTATCTGGTGAGAGCACTGGTGCAATATTGACGATGTTGACTAAGACAGATCAAGTCAATCTATCAGGGGGTGGCACGAGGTGTGTGGAAAGATTGGAGCACGAATGGGAACGGGGGAACTGAGATGGCTGGGTTCGACAAATGTGAGGCTGGAAGGCTGGAAGGCTGGATCTCGACTTGGGAGCCGAATGCCTGGATACAGGGTATATTAGCTAAAGTTTTCGACAGTTGAGTCCAAATTTTGAGATGAACCTCTGTATTATTAATTTCGGCGTCTAAACCTAGTGCCAGACGTCCGCGTATCGGTTCGTAGAGTCGTGATTATAGAACCGAGCGATGCGAGGATAAGAGAATGTAGGCGGATCCGAAGGGTGCGAATAGTCGTTTGCCGGAAAATGAAAGACAGGCGAGCGACTCTTTAGATGCTCCGGGACCAGGTAACGAGCAGCGCACTCGATGCCGGTTCGTATCAAAAGCGACTGAAGATAGGGTATCTACCTATTCATTAATAGGTCATGCCAGGTCACGTCCTGGTGAGTCGCTGCGCGGCAAAACAAACAAAATTGCAAATTGGGACGGGGGATCGTGGAGGATTGAGAAAGTCAGGAAAGGAGGCCGGCGACGAGGTTGGTCGGGGATTGCGACAAATTTCCCAAAATTCAGCAGCGCCAGTCAGACATGGTTGGGGGGAGACTGTAGAGGGAACTTTAGAGGGAAACAGTGAATGAGTTTAGTACTAAAACGTGCTTCCAGTGGACTCTTACTACCTAGCCTCCTTACCTAGGTACCTACTATAGATACCTGCTATAGGTACCTGCTCTAGGTACCTGCTCTAGGTACCTACCTACCTAAGTAGGTAGTGTAACGTCCGGTAGTCCCCCCCTTCTCCCAAAGTATCGTCGCACTTTGAAAGAACACGACGGCACAGCATGCGCTAATCAACCAGCCTACCTAGCCTACCTAGCCTACCCAAGAGGTACTGTTCCACCTACCTAGCTAGGATGAGTTCCCTTTTCACATTTTCGGGGGCCGGGAGTCAGGGGGACTTCCCCATCTAAATACGGAGCATCATTGCAGATACCCTCCATCCTAGCCCAGAGTTAGCAAGGCGAACCAGGCCTGATTGGCTGAAGGACCATTGAAGTCCCTACAAAATAGGTTAGCGTGGTAAGCCCCAATGGTGTGTACCGTACTAAAAAATTGCATGTACAGTATAGTAGGTATGCAATATCTTTAGTCTACGTTAGTCCGGTATACAGATCCACCATCCGATGGAATCAGTGACAGGGGGGGTGAAAGGTTGACAAGGTCAGGGAGGAAAGGGAAATAAAAAAATAAAAAAATGAAGAAGCAGGGAACGTCACAGATTATCAAAACGGGAGACCACGTTATCAGCCATACTAGACTAACCTAGATCTCTCATCTAAGAATGTGATTACCCTTAAACAGGCATCTCAATATCTCTACTGTATACCCTTCAATTTGCGCAGCAGTGTTTAAAATGTGGAATCCACGCAGGAACAGAGCCCCTTTAACCCTTCTAGCTTCATACCTAGGTTACCTAGTTACTACCAGATACCTACCCAGGGAGGTCATGTAGGTACCTAACCTACCTAGGTACAGTAGCTCAACAAGTCTACTAAAGTTTCCATCACACGGAGCATGCGGATAGAGAGAACTCAAAACATTACGCAGAAATTGTCAAATTCATATACTACCTATTCCAATTGCCCTGGCTACGTACAATACAGAGTTCAAACAAAGTAGGTACCGTAAGTCGATCACGTTATTCTTAGGCCTGTCGTAAGTTTATACATTCGTGTCACCTTTTTGTTGCTGCAGGCCTGAACCAATTATCTCGTGCGTAGTATTTCACATCCGAGTCGGAGAGGCGAGCCAGAGGATTAGTATAAAAAGCCCCAACGGTTTACAGCAAACCTGTTTCAAGCCCTTGGCCGGGGCGTTGCATTATTGGGGGAGACTAGGTCCTCTGCATGAATTGCAATGGTCGAGCAAGGCCATGATTTGTTGTTCTCTTGCATGGAAGGAGAACGTCCGTTGAGAACACTTCTTGAGTTTGAGTGGTACGCATAAAACCACCGGGGAACGTTTAGGTCGAAAGCTACCGGGATCTTGCTTTTCTCGTTTGCACAACACATAATACATATCCGTGTAAATTGTTCTCGAGGTCTATCTACATACTATGCAACCCCCGGTGATCTTCTATGGAATCATGGCACCGGTTTCTACTAAACCGAAACCCCACCCTCTTGCATGTGCTGCCTCTCTTGCTGCCAACATAGCCGCATATTCTATTATACATGCAATACCTAGACCGAGTACGCCGTGGATGCATTAAATCTTATTGATTATAGCCATTGTCTTTTATCACGGTCTATCGTGGTGGGGCGAGGAGATCACGTATCGCGTCGTATCGCATCGACTTTCCCATTCCGAGCAGTTAAGAGGTCGTCCGGGGTTGTAGAAGCACCCAAGTGCCGCAATCGTGGCCCCAGAAGCCAGACGCAAGAGGAGTAAGTAAATAGATCGCATGAAGTACATAGGTAGTAATCACCGTGCACGTGGAAGACATCGGAGTCACACGCGCTTTTTGCTCTATAGGAGGAAGTGCTCGGCATATATAATAGGGCTGCCACCACACCTGTTGATGTCGCACTCGGAAGAAAAAAGTGTTCACCATCGTTATTTTAGTATACCCACCCATATTCATGATTATCTTCATACCTCAAGACCCTAGTCATAGTTACCAAGACATCAATTCTCTTACTGTACGGTTGGAATACGGTTATCATTCTTCTTTAGACGGTGTAATGTCCAATTTGTTACCATCTAGGTAGATTGTACCGAATATATAGGATTGTATGCTGATGGTTCAAATAGTCAGCTAGATCCCAATTTAGTGGTATGGTCTCTACCTCCGTAGGATGCAGCTAATTTCTATCAATCATTGACGATGGCTTCGTAGGAAGAAGCATTGGTGGCGAAGGAAAAAATGGTCATATACGGGCAATAACCTTCAACCTCGTGACCGGGCACACCTAGAATACTTAGTCGGTTATATTCGTTTACCGCCGTGGGTTGTGTCGTTTTGGCACGCCTCCCGACGTGGCCTTAGCTAGAATGGGAAGCTTTACCTTCTGAACCATTTCAAGAATCACTTACGCTCCGAACACCAGATGTCTTTGATCCCGGTAAATCGTTTCGTGGGAATTATTGCTTATAGTAGGAATGTATGCCATCACGAGAAGTCTTAATAATACCATAGTTAGTAGAGAAACAACCGTCGTCAAGCGAGCCAATCTTCGACGACTTGAAATCCTGCTATGTACTCCTACCTACCAACAGCATACCATGTCCAACGAGTTCTTCTTGGTACGGAAGGGCAAGCTTTCTTGAGACTATTCAAGTCTCGACCCCATTCGACCGCTTTACCAGCATCTGTGTGAGCGCAGTACATGTAATTACGTCTCTTTTCTCTTTTTTTCCTTTTTGGCGCAAAAGTGGCTTCAAAAGAAGAGAACGCGCCCACAGGCATAATTATCTTCCCTAACGCCACTATCATCAACTAACGCCGGCCAACCTTCAACACTTTAAAAAAGCGGCCCCAGGTTGACACACGGGACTCATCATTTACTAGTACACCCGAGGTTAATATAGTCCATATCTGGACTTGGGTGATCTAGATCTAAGACAGTATGTTTTATACTCTATGGTTCGCGATGACGATCCGATCATAATTATGGCCTTGTGATGACATAATTGATGACAAACCGAGGATTGCACGCCCCTAGTTGAGCTTTACCATATCACACATCTCGAAAGCGGTCTCAAACACACCGTCTTTGCTCGTCAATCTAGATATCGAGTCTAGCGACTGAATAGCGAGTCTCTCCTATCTCAAAGGCCCACGGCCGTCATTAGGGCTGTCACCACCGAATAAGGCGCTCCTGTGGAAAAGATTATTGCTTTTCCTCAGGTATACTGGATTTTTCCAGAAGGTTTCGGACGAAATCTTAGAAATGCACCTTGAAGGTGCGTGGTGAGTTCTAAGTATAGCACCTTTTCTTCTAAAACCGCCCTTAAGCACTCCAGGCTGCCCTTTATAGCCATCAAACGGTCAGTTAATGAAGACCGTGCTGGGTGGGAGGGATACGGCGGGCTGTAGAGGGGTTAAGGGCCATACGACTTTGGTCTCCGTGCAACGCTTCCTCCGAGGGTCGTAGGTACGGCGACCTACGAGTAGCCTGTACAACGTCTCCAAAGTAAAGATTATCTGTGGCATGCCCATTCTTAAAAATGCATTTAGCATTTAAGAACTTGTAAAACGCGGGGTCAGTTCGTGGGACACTGGCATGCCGACAATCTAATGCGGAGTTCGTACAGGTGACAGCTTCCTATTCTCTCGTAACATAGACAGTTTCTAATATATTCGACATTCGTATACCGATTAAAATACGAAGCATAAATCATTCGGCGTATCATCTAACGTAGGGAAAGTTAACGCGAGGACTTGTGCAATAATAAGGGCCTAGAACTAACTTACGGTCATCGCGAAATAATTTGAGCAAACACTGCGTTCTGGGGGAGCCAACCCTGGGTCTAATGACATCTTTTAAAATACAGTGTTTATAGAGATCACCAAGGGGTAGAGACACTCATAAGGTGTTATAGATGCTGGTTTGTCAATGATGCCATAGGCCGACATTTCTTCACGAAACGTCCGTACTACTCCTCGGAAAAGTGCTTCGGGTCTAGTCCTCTACTCTTCACTTAGTCTATTAAGTAATGTGATATAAATAGTTCGTAAAGTCGAATTCAATGGGCGCTCACCGAGGTTTTAAGGGGGGGGGAGTTGTTGATATACTCAGCGAAATCCCAGTTGCAGGTATTACTCCCTCTCTTTTCAAGTATTCTTTTCTCAATGCTGTAGCTTTTGTTCGGTCGGCTTGCCAAATATGTCCACGAAGATTGAACGGTAATAGTCTATCCAATCATAAAGCATCGTTTGAAGCTAGAACTCGTGATAATGTTGATAAATAGATAGCCTAGTTTTGAGGAGTGCCGATGGCGCCCCCTACAGACCGCGTCTTACCCTACTATGGAGTTGATATAACATGGAACTAGACAGTGCTACCAACTCACTGCCTTCGTGTTTATCTCTAACAGGGGGTGATAATATGCTGATTTTCGTATAATCTCATACCTTAGGGCTACTAACGCACTTGAAGTCAGTTGTCGTCATCTAGAGTGTGACTTGAGAGGGCCCAAGAAGCTACTTGACATCACTTAGCCCAAATACGTGTCATACATGGCACATGGGATGCCCTGCAACACGAGATTCGCTGGTTTTTGATGTGTTACAAAGGGAGACTGAGACTCCGTTCAGCTAATTCAACCCTTACATGAAGACCTGGACAATCAAATGAATGAGGTTATTTAGGCGATACTAGACAACCGGGGTAGCCGCCGACTGGTGTATATAGCCCTGGCGCTGTTGCCATCCTAGAAGCCTCTGGAATAGCTGGCTAAGGACCTTTTGGCATCTTTGAAGATTATTCGTAATTCAAGCCTATTCCTCCGAGTACTAGCACTGGCCCTTGTTATACTAGTAAAAGGAGATATCTTGGTACCCCGGAAAATACTAAAACAAGAAGGAAATGGTTTAGGGGATTTCTCACTCTACGCTGTAGGTTTTCCCTGCCTTTTCGGGGGACGGCGAGACGTGAATCTAGTCGCCTTTCTGCATGGAGGAAAGCCATTCCGATTCATGAGCCTCAATTCTTTCCTGTTGATAGATCTTTTCTCCATTTATTATTATCGAGTCCTTTTCCTTCTCCGCGTCTGTTGGGTGATGCCCTCTGGATATAAGTCTGGTATCTGGAGATGTTTGGAGATGAGGGAGGCTCCTTCGAAATATCTAACCTGATTATGATGGAAGCCTTGGTATAATATCGATCTGAAACGGGTTTCCTATACACTTTCTATATTTATTTGGCAACAGAGTAATGCTTATATTTTATCTCTAGCCGTAAAACGGGTGCTTTCTTCGGAAATGTAGCTAAGCTACGTAGAACCGTTAAAAAAAAAACGCCTCCGGATATGTATGAAGAATAAACAACATGGCTATATATAAAACTGATTGATTGATTAGCAGCGACGCATTGTTAAAGCCTTAATAGAAGTAGGTGCTACGTTTCTAGTTCAAGTAAGGATAGCTTCAATTTTGGTCCTCATAATTTCGGTGTTTAAAGTTGTGCTAAGTAATAATTAGTAATTAGAAGGAAATGCCTATTGTGTTGTTACGGAATAGCGGATAGGAAAGAGAACCTGGAGGCTGTAATTTGTATGTTTTGGAAGGATACGTACGGTGAGGCTATTGAGCTTTAAGGTTACATGAGCAAGAACGTCGTGATATAAATCACGAGAATCTTTTATAGTACGGGGGTCCTGGCTAAAATTGACCGGTATGCTTGGCGTTTGCCTACAGTGCTTGCTAACAGGTGCCCCTAGCTTTAGATTTGGTGGTATAAGTACGTACTTGACTTTCTTAAACCCTTCTACTTCTAATATCCGTACGACCGTCCTTTAAGGAATCGTTTGATTATTGTTGTTTGTTTTAATAAACTTATTGGCTACCTACCGGGCATATAACCGCATTTTTTTGGCTGTGGTTATCAAATAACTAAAGGCTACTAGTAGAATAGCCTGGTTTTCGAGTATGGCCTTTCGCGGGTAGCCTTCAGAGTGCAGAGTTAGGGCTTGGAGCTGTTGGCTAAGTTCGAATTCTTTTAGGTATCCTTTATACAATCCAAGCCACACTACGGCTGGTATCTAGACTAGGGGTGTGGCGTGGATTTCGTGGAGCGGCCCAGGCTCCTGCTCAGGCAGGCCATGTCTGTTTGTCACAGTTTGATTAAACCAAAATTCAGTGCGACAGCCACAGGTCAGCCAAGCCCTTTTTCATCGACTCTCATTGGCGGATTGTGGCTTGAATGCCCCCATCGAAACTCCCTAGGTAGCTAATGCCACAGTGCAACTTAGGCCAAGGCTCCCAGACTTCTAAGGTTTTGATACCACCAACCCGTATACATTCTATGTGCATAATAGTGTACCTGCATGTGCTAGTACAGTACGGGAAGTACCTAGGTACCTAAATATTCAAGTAATTACCTAGGTACCCCGGTCCTATGGACTTACAGTATGCCTCATCTGTCTAGCTACAGCCAGCAGCATATGGTAGCAGCAGGCTGGTCAGCTCAGAGATCCGGCAGGTAAGATTTACGACCAGGCCAGGCCAGGCCAGCCCATAATCATCATCACGTCGATTGCCTGCCTACCTACCCTAGGTATATAGACTTAGGGCGGGGCGAGTTGAATTCATCAGACCTTCAGACCGACTTGACTCAGCCTGACCAGCTTGACCCATCTCGGATCCTCAAAATACCTCCATTTCTTCGTTCTATTGTACACTAATACTTCCTTCCCCCAGACGCTATTCCTTGTCGCCCCATGAGATCGGATTTCGCCTAGGGGTAGCCTCGACTACCTACCTAGCGAACGGCCTGTGCCTTTACGTGTCCGCGCCCGCCGCGCTTCTTCAACATGACCGCCGTCACAGCGCATCACTATCGTCAAAGCGCATATCCTTCACAGCAGCAACACGCGCCGGTTTCTTCGTCGCCATCTGGGACCCGAGCTGCTCCGTCGACCTATTACACCGCCGAAAATACCGCTCACAGTACGGCACATTCTCCGAGTCACACCGCCTTGCGACCCACGCGTAGCAATCCCGATCCAACTGCTTCTAGCGCTGCCATGCCTTCGCGGTTGGGCACCAATGGCATGTCTGTCGCCGAGCGTGACGATCTTTATCCTGCCCAGTCTCTGAGGAAGAGAGAGACGGAGCCAATAAACGGCCGTCCAAATAATACCGTAGACAGCAGCGATTCCGATCGTAGGGTTGTCGAACGCCCTTCCAATCAGAAAAAACTCACCATTATAACCTCTCAGGATGATGGTGTGGGTCGCTCCCAGCGCCCAAAGCCGCCCTTGCTACGATCCAAGAGCGACTATCTCGTACGGCGTGATGATTCAGAACCTGTCGAGGGCGAGGTCCGCGAATGGGGCGCACGCCACGGATTTGAAGATCACTATCAATCCGAAGATATCATATCACAATTAGCGAATGTGAGTGAACTCGGTCTCCTTATCATGATGTATAGTCTTGGCATTGCCGCAGTTACATTGGGCTCGGCGTAACCAACCTCTACTTTCCCGTTCTTCGACGTGATGCGACCCGTATTAGTCGGACCTCATCACCGACTGTTCTTGATGGGGCGCGTGTCATATCTGTGACTTACCACAGACGCTTCTTTTTTTTTCTCCAGCGGCATAGTTGATAGCTTACTGTAGTTGGCATCTAGCGCACCACTAACTTAGATCGCAGAACTGGTATATGTACTTTACCGACAAACGCCACGAGACGACCGGGCAGCCCAAGGCGCCAAATTACGAGATCGAGGACTGGCGCATGAGGGATCGTTTAAAAACCGTCTCAGCTGCTATCGCGGTGTGCCTCAACATAGGAGTTGAACCACCTGATCAGTTGAAGACCAATCCAGGTGCGAAGCTGGAGGCCTGGCAAGATCCCTTCGTGCCGCCAGCTACAAAGGCCTTAGAGAGTATAGGAAAGTCTCTACAGACCCAGTACGAAAACATATCCGTCCGCACGCGATATAAACAGTACCTTGACCCTTCGGTCGAGGAGACCAAGAAGTTTTGCACGTCTCTCCGGAAGAATGCCAAGGACGAACGGGTGTTGCTGCACTATAACGGCCATGGTGTTCCTAAGCCGACAGCATCGGGTGAGATTTGGGTTTTTAACAAGAACTACACTCAGTATATTCCAATATCACTCTACGATCTTCAGCACTGGTTGCAATCTCCCACGGTCTTCGTCTGGGATTGTTCGGAAGCAGGCAATATACTTAACAATTACCATCGCTTCGTAGAAAAACATGAGGAGGAGGAGCAGGCCACCGCAGCGGCTGACCCGAACTATGAGCGGGTAAGATACGACTCATATCTCCACTTAGCGGCCTGTTCCGTGAAGGAGAATCTTCCGACTAATCCTCTACTGCCTGCCGACCTCTTCACGGCATGCCTCACAACGCCGATAGAGATGGCATTATGGTTCTTCGTCCTACAGAACCCCCTGAAAACAAACCTAACGCCGGAGCGAGCTAAAAAGCTCCCCGGCCGGCTGCAAGAACGTAGGACGCCACTCGGTGAGCTCAACTGGATTTTCACCGCGATTACCGATACTATTGCATGGACCTCTCTACCTCGGCAACTTTTTCGCAAGTTCTTCCGTCAAGATCTCATGGTAGCCGCTCTTTTCCGCAATTTCATTCTCGCCCAGAGAATTATGATGGTCTATGGATGCCATCCTCAGTCATATCCAGTACTCCCGGATACGCATCAACATCCTTTATGGGAAAGCTGGGATCTTGCGGTTGATCTCGCCTTAGCTCAATTACCGATGCTTGAGAAGAAAGAAAGCGAGGCCATCGAATACGAATACCAGAGCTCGACGTTCTTTGCCGAGCAACTCACTGCGTTCGAAGTTTACCTTGGTCGAGGCGACGCTCTATTGCAAAAACCTCCGGAGCAGCTTCCTGTTGTTCTGCAGGTACTGCTTAGCCAGCAGCATAGAGTTCGTGCTCTCATTCTACTTGGCAGGTTCCTAGATCTAGGCCCTTGGGCTGTTCAGCTCGCTCTAAGCATCGGCATCTTCCCTTATGTTCTTAAGCTCTTACAGTCGGCCGCATCGGAGCTAAAACCAGTCATGGTCTTCATCTGGACACGAGTTCTTGCCGTTGACATCACCTGCCAACCAGACCTCATAAAGGATAGCGGTTACAACTACTTCGCTGCCATACTCAAACCATCTGAAGGGCTTCCAGTCGTTAATAGCGATGAGCATAAGGCAATGTGTGCTTTTGTACTCGCAATGCTTTGTAAAGGATACAAGCCTGGCCAGGTTGTTTGCAATCAAACCGATGTCATGACATATTGCCTAGCCCATCTTAACAATGATGAGAACGTGTTACTTCGACAATGGGCTTGTCTCTGTATTAGCCAGTTGTGGCATGATCTTCCCGATGCGAAATGGAGGGGCATCAGGGAGAACGCCCCGATGAAGCTGTCAACCCTTACCAAAGATACCTGCCCCGAAGTCCGGGCAGCGGTTGTCCATGCGATGACAACCTTCTTAGGCATACCCGATCTAACCGATGAGGTGGCCCGAATTGAGGAGTCTATTGCTTGGACGCTACTCGAGATGGCCAATGATGGGAGCCCACTTGTCCGAAAAGAATTGCTGGTATTCTTATCAAACTTTGTGCTTCGGTACGAGAATAAATTCATTGTCGCCGCTTTCGAGCAATTGAAGGAAGAGAAGGAGTATACTAAGTATCCACCTACTGACGACGGCATGGATCATAAGATGGGCCTGCACTATGCTCGCCCTGAGAACCGGGATGAAGATGGTTTTATCAAAGCCACCGTTCAAGGTCTCTCTTTCAACACAGTATTTGCAGCCTGTTGGAAGCACATCCTTGTCCTCAATGTTGATCCCCATCCTGAGGTGCAACGAGATGCAACAATAATCATGGATTATGTGCACAATGCACTGTTGGCTTCCTCCGTTGGTCCCCAGGCTCAAGTTTTAGCCGACGAAATTTGCAAGAGGGCTCAGAGGGTTCGGGGCCACAAGAAGCAATCATCGACCGCACGGAATAATATAATGGGTGCACCAAATTCGTATATTACTCACCCCGATCCCTCTGCGGGGCTACTGAAACGAACTGCCAGTCTCTTATTCCAGTTGCCAACCATATGGGGTGGTGATGACAAGTCTACTAGCTCAACGCCGCTACCTTCTCCTGATCTTACCCGAAATCTATCCCAGAAGCTGCGGTACCCGGCTGACTGGAAAGCTCCGCCAGAGCAGAACGATCACGCATATGTTCCAGCCCACTACCATGTAGCCGATGAGCCGGTGTCTGGCAACTTCGGGCCCCGTAAACTGAACGAACTGCCTTCGCTACCCTTGAGGAGCACCTTTCTAGACTGGTCCATTGAGTATTTCCGCGAACCGCAAATGAAGCCCAGCGAGGCTGAAGAACCTGGAAGTACGGAATACAACGAACGTCTTTGGCGGCGATCCCGCAATGAGGCTATTCTGAGAGACACACAACCTCAGAAACACTTTGCCGGAAGCAACGGGTGGAACAACCAGCTGTGTATCATGAATAACGGTGCTCAGCCAACTAAAATGACCTTCCATCAATATGAGGATCACCTTGCCGTTGCCGATGACAGTAACACAGTCTACGTATGGGATTGGAAAAAGCAACACAAGCTACATCGCTTTTCCAACGGCAATCCCGAGGGCTCGAAAATCAGCGACATGAAATTCATCAACGAGGATGACACCGCATTCTTGATGACAGGGTCGTCTGACGGCGTTCTAAGGACCTACCGACACTACGATTCAGCCAAAACTATCGAGCTCGCGTCCGCCTGGAGAGCGCTAACCCACATGGTGCCAAGCAATGTCAACTCTGGCATGGTGTTCGACTGGCAACAAGTAACAGGAAGAGTCCTTGTTGCGGGAGACGTCCGCGTCATTAGAGTGTGGGCTGCCGCATCAGAGACGTGTATAACAGATATTCCAGCCCGGTCGGGCTCATGTGTCACCTCGCTTACCTCGGATCAAATGACCGGCAATCTATTCGTTGCTGGGTTCGGCGACGGAGCCGTGAGGGTCTTTGATACCCGTTTACGACCCCAGGAATCTATGGTTAAGAAATGGAAAGATGACTCCGACAGGCAGTGGATAAGAAGTGTACACATGCAACGGGGAGGCCAGCGAGAGCTTCTTTCCGCCAGCCGTAACGGAAAAGTCAAACTCTGGGATATTCGGATGGATAGCCCTCTCCGCGTTATCGAGGCCTCGCGTGATACTCTACGAACCGCCAGTACACATGAACATTTGCCCGTTTTCTCTGTGTAAGTTCACATTGCTATTTGAAACCAGGACGTTACTAACCCATTATAGCGGTACTTCTTCTCATACAGTCAAGGTATTCAATTTTGACGGTCGTGAGCTTTCCCGGATGGAACCCTACTCGAGCTTCCTGCAACAGAATCGCGGCTCTCCTATCGCTGCTACGGCATTTCACCCTCACCGCATGATTCTAGGATGCGCCGCCCGAGGTGACCATCACATCAACCTCTTCACCTGTGCCAGCGAGAAGCCAGAAACCATACTCAATTCACTCTAGAATCGAGATATACCCTATTCACTGTAACCTAGCCTACTCGTACGCCACACGATATGGGCCAGGAAAAACGTAATCTCCTGATAAGCATTCATACAACTAATGAACAGCGTTTCTCATTTAATTGTGACGACTCGCATAAAGTAGGGCAAGAAATACCGCACTATTCCTCATACAAAGATCAGATTAGGGCGTTGGAAGCGTTGAATTTAGTCCTGTTATCGGGGCTAGAGGGTGACACCTTGGCGTTTATTCAGGGTTTCTTATTGCATCTACTATTTCCTGAGTTGAATTACTCTATGTACAAGACTGTTTCGGAAGCTATGAGGGCTTAATTACGCGGACCACTGGATGATCTACGCTGAAACGAATGCTTTACTCACTTCTTCCTCTGTCGGTGTGTTTGCCTTATTCTCACAAGCATGCAGAAACCGGAAGGAAAGAATGCTTTTGATGCTCGGGCTCGGAGGGCTTGCTAGGAGAGAGAAATAGACGGGAAAGATGATGATAATGATGACACATCTGCGCCTCACCCTATGGTTATGGTGTCGTTGTATTGTACTTTTATAATATTTGATCCTCGCCGTCGGAGTAGCTGGCCGTGGGCTCGCGCCACCCATTAATGCGATAAATTCCCAGAACAAAAAAGCATGTGCCACACGTACTTACTACACACGTTTTTTTACAACCTGGGAACCTAGGTAATACCCACCTGGAAGATGAGTACCACGAAGCCAAACGTTGGGAGAGGATCTGACACAAGCGTGATGTAGCGCGACGCAGAGTGAACCGTTCTGATGATCTGGTCTATACCGTCTTCCCTTTGCTCCGATTCCTCTCATACCTTTTTCGCTGTTTGTATTACATAACGAAACGAATATCAGACACAGAACGCTGTTGGATATCACTCATGCTATTTCGCTAATGCCTACTCGTCAGCTTCCTCGTCGTCCCCGTCGAAATCACCCCCTTCTGGAGAATTGGCTTCTCCATCATTTCCATGGACATTGCCCTCCAATCGAGAGTACGATGCATTGCTCAGAACAGAAGAGAACCGGCCCCGGAGCGCGTCTGGGCCTAACTGCGGCCGTAGGTCTATGTTCGAGTGTGTTGCGAGCCCATAGGTGACGTGCTGGCGATCTCTGGGCTGGAACTGCTGTCCCCGCGGAACCGATCCCGAGGAACCCCGAGCCGGGTACTGCGTGGCGGCCTTCGGCGGTATAGCGAGCGATATTGGAACGGCTTGTATTGGTCTGTTCGGCGCATCGCTGCGTGCGGGGTGGGAAAGCAGTCTTTGTATGCGCATTGGTTCGATGATGCCTTGGTGCCCGGTCGAGCGAGCCATGGCTAGACCGTGGGCGTACGAAGACGCGAGCATCTCTGACGTGTCTTCGCTTGACAGCCGCTCCTCACTCGTCGGTAGGGCGATAGCTTTGCTCTTGCCCTTGCCCTTGTTGGGAGGCGACGGGTGCTGGTTTTCACGGTGAGCTGGGCGTGTGGTACTGGGAGTGGCAAAGTAACCACGCAGGTGACTTTTTCCACATTTTAGGAGAGGCAATGGTAGTGCACGAGGCGGCGGAGACAGCGCTATAACTCTGTTCCGTGGCCAGTCGTCGCCTCTGTCCCAACGTCGTTGCACCTCCCTGTTGTCTTCGAGCCGACGATGCGGCGAGGTCGTTTGTCGCGGAATTCCCGGGGCTTCCTCTATCACGGCTCCGCTGAGGCTAGGCCGGCGCGTCCCGTCCGCTGATTCTTCTGGATGATCGTTGTAGAGCTGGTACTACGGGTATCGGAACGAAGACCTGAAGACCGTGCCGCGGGATAACGTTAGCGCGGCTGGGGGAGGTGGCTCTGCGGCGCATACGGTCGACTCCGTGGAAGAAGAGGTCGAGTGGGCTTGCGCGGATCCAGTATTGCCGGATATGTTGCCCTGTTGGAGATCTAGGACCACCCTGCCGACTGGTACGTGTCCATTACCTGACCGCCCCGGCGCCGCCGCAGGCGGGTAGTCCTCCTCGTCCGGGCCGAGGATGAAATCCAACCATTTCGAAATTGTTTCCATGTTGCTTGTGCGGTGAACGACCGCTGCCGCATATAGTAAGTTTCTGCCCCATCCGCCGAGGAGTTCGGGAGGTGCCTCGACGAGGACGTACCGGGAAACCTAAAACTAGGAAGCGTCGTCGCGTACGCGAATGGCTTGCAGAGCCCGTTCTGGTTGAATAATTGATGATAGACTGATCGATGTCGACTAATTCTTTTCGAAATATATTTGAGACCAATGTCTAGTTATCCGGAGCGGATAGATCCAATGTCTAAAGAATTGATTGTATCATCGTCATTCAGGAAGAGAAGTCCTAGAGGGATACTCCGGACGCCTGCTGGTGATGGATTTCTTGTGGCACAGCATTCATCAGTCTCGACTTCCTTTAGATGGAAGCAAAGCTATCACATCATGATTGAAGCATTCAACTACCCACAGATAATGGTGGAATGGGTGACCCCTACCTTCCTCTAATCGAGTACACCTCCCGTCGCTATTATCTCAGAGCATAGTTGCCGCGACGAACGTACCTAGTAGTAGGTGGTTATTGTCCCGTTCAGTAAATAAACAAACTCTCTTTTCACTTGGTGTTCCTTTTCTGCGCGAGCCAGGAGCGAATCCGTCGCGGCGACTTCTGCTTTGCTGACGGGGTTGACATGAAACTCAGGTCAGTTCCCTGTCTCTGGACTCCGCCGTCCTCAAGATCATGGCGAGCCACAGTGCCCCGGAAGAGCCCCCTGATGCTAGCGAACCATGATGCTTGGCCTGTGTCTTCGGCCGGGCTTGTCGTGTACTTTGTGCTCCGGCGTCGGCTTGAGCGCTCTTTCCAGCTTTCCCATTTATAGCCGTACAAGTAGGCGACTCCAATGACCAGTGCCGTAGTTGGCACGGATGTAACCCAGAACATCCTCTGGTCGTACTCGGTATCTCTGATATCCGTTGTGTTCATTCCGAAATAACTTGTCACGAACGATCTATTCCCCAGTTAGCCTTGCACGACGGGTGGGCTAGAGAGGGGGGCGAGTAATTTACAGTGGGAGGAAGAAAAGCGTCACGAAAGTAAATACTCTGATAGCTTTTCCGTGGCTTTCTTCCTCGATTTCAATGCTCTGTTGCAACTGGTCCCGAAGCTTTTCTGAGCGCTTCTGGAGGCTGTGCAACTCATTATACCGGACCCCCAGGCGTCGTATGGTCTTTTGGAGATAGCGATTCTCGGTACGAAAGTAGGAAATGCGCGCCTTCGTGGTAATCTTATAAGAAGTCGGATCTAGAACCCGAAGAAAGTCGCAACAGAACTTCTGCTGCCAATGATTAAGGCGAAGTAGGATATCCAGTTCCTCTTCCAGGGCGTATATGTCCGGAAGAAGCCTCTTCTGCGGCCTTTGGTTCACCTGGAGCTGGAGCTTATTGGCATACTTTTTATACACTTCGCCAACGTTTACTTCAATGTGGCCTTCATCCACGCTATCATGCGGAGACATCGAGTTAGCTGGTGTTTCTCCGAGCTGGCGAAGAAACAGCCCATTGCTTATCGCTGCAATGATGAATTCGGGTCCAATGGAAGCTAATGCGACATGGCTCTCGGTCTTGCTAGCCAAAATGACATCTATTTTGGCTTGCTCAAGGTCCTTCTGAGCACTCGAGACGATTTGATTGAGGTGTCGCCTTAGCTGGCTCTTCAGCTCGTTGCCATTCAAGACGTTACGGCGGCCTTTTCGTATAGCCTTCTCCATCTTTACCATGAAGTCGCACGAGGATGTGAGAATGATAGTGATGTGTTCAAACACTCTCACTAGGCTCTCGAAGACTGGATACCCTTTAACATCTCCGGTATCATTAGCTTTTAGGCTGCCAAAGCGTAAATCATCAGCAATTTTGTTCAGTTTCTTGAACGCGTCGGTACAGTCTTCTAAGAGCATGAGAAATATGTTAATGCGGGCCTCAACTTGAATTTGGCTAGGCGTTCTAAGCCAAAGCTTCCAGTTCTCATCGACAAGGTCGGGAGGCGTGCTAGAGTTGGTGGGAAAGTGTGCGCCATTCAGGTGAGCAATGCCATCCTCGATTCTCCTGAATTTGTTTGCACATTCAGTACATCCTTGCATAGGCTGTCCGGGCTTAATTAAGCCAAGGTGGTGGAGTAGGTCCTCGTCACCTGTGTAGTCTTGGACGAGATAAAAGTCACCATGGTCCTCTTGTCCGGATTTGAAAATGCCGTCCAGGGTCTATTGATCATTGGTTTCAGTATGCAAACGGTAATTCGGGGTACAGACCTGACAGATTGTATAAACCGCACCCCATATCTTTTTAGTGGTGTCGTGATCGAAATTAATCGGAATGAATTTCTGGACGAGATCCTTCAAAGACTGAAACAGCTGGTCTTTCCGTTTTGTAGCTATACCGCTTCTAAAGGATAGAATTTCATCGGTCGATTCGCTATGAGTTGTGGCGTAAAGCGGACTCTCCCTGTTTTGTAAGGTTTCCAACGTACTCTCGCGGGACTTTTTATACATTTTATAGTGGTCGCTGTTTCCAAGCAGCCGATCATGCACTTGGTCGAGAACCCGGCGGACGATCTCGCTTCCTACACAGCCCGTACCAGTTCCCCACTGTAGAAATGGAATCATTGGGCGTTCCTGATCGTAGCCCTGTGGTAAAGTTTCGAGCGCTTGAGGGTCCCGAGCGTTGTTGTTCTACATCACTAAGTGTGAACACAAAGGCTCTGGGTCGAGGAACTTACAAGCGCTTCAGGTGTAACGTAATCATCAACCACTTCATGTTTTTGGTCTTGCGCCGTATTAGGCAAGCTTGGGCCAGCATTTGGAGTAGCATCATCTTTATTGACTCCTTTCGGTCCGACGTTGCCGTGATGGTCTGACAAGTGGCTCTCGCGATCCCACTTATCAGTCAAGTGATCCCACGCGACGGGCCTGGAGTTGGGCACCGGAGCTTTTGTGCTCGCTGAAAATACCTCTGGTTCGTTGCTCACTGATAAGACGTCATTGACGACTATTCCGTGGGATTCCAAATCTTCTATGCGACGACGAGCATTGACCTGTCG
The DNA here is from genome assembly GCA_004353285.2 of Xylaria grammica. Taxonomy (NCBI): domain Eukaryota; kingdom Fungi; phylum Ascomycota; class Sordariomycetes; order Xylariales; family Xylariaceae; genus Xylaria; species Xylaria grammica. Next base: position 1,992,800 of record NGZP02000002.1, on the reverse strand, counting down.
TGACTCTAGGCTACCCACTAATGTTGGTGTATAAGATTCATCGAACTGGTCAGAATGCTGTGTGGCGCCGTTATTCCCAAACTGGTGCTTTTTGGCCGTCTCCGGGTCATCCATGGTACCCTTATACGACGTCAGAGCGTAAGAATAGGCTGGTTGTTTTACTGGGCCAAGTAATTCTTGAGCGTCGGACTGGTTTGCCTGTCCTAGGTTTACGGCACGAGTGCTTGGAGCTTGTTGAAAATAGTCTGGTTGGGGATTGTCTTCATACAAAATATGTTATTACTCAAGGCTCGATTACAGAAGGATGGGGATATAATCGAAGTATAGCTAGAGACTTACCGCCATCGGAGGCTGACGAATCAGCCGTATACTTCTTAGCGAACTGGGTTTTTCTGTCTCTGACAGTCAGAGCAAGATGTTTCTTATCTGTTTTAGACCGAAATTTCAAAGTTATCTTTAAGAGAGGAAGAGGATCGCAATCTACTATATCTAGCCATTTTTTAGGAATCAGGTGCTCGTCGTTTTCAAGCACAAGGTCGTAGTCGTGCAGTGTATTGCCGCCTGCATTGGATCTCAACGCTTCAATCCGCTCTACTGCCGACTGCAAGTCGTCAGCTTAGAAAATAATAGATAAACGTAGACTTACGAAAAAGGAGTCTGTTGATTTGAGGGAAACTGAAAATTGATGGTTATCAAGATCAGTGACAACAGCTATTAAACTTCTGTCTGACTCATCCCGTGCTTGTATCGAGTCTCCCGAGATCTCGTCTAGGGGCAATTGACTATATGATATGAGGATGTCTACGACATTGATGATTAGTAAAATATGATTAGGTGGCAAGAGTTCCTAGTACTTACCTGATCCGCAAAGGAGATACCAAATCTGAGGAATGTAGAGAATATTGTCGCTCCCAGGGGTTTGACACTGTAGAATGGCTTGTCGACTATCCCGATCGTCCAATAAGCCGTAGTCATACAAGGACTCCATAAGCGTCCTAGCCGGATGAGTGCGCTTTCTACCGTCCTCACCGAGACCCCCATGCTTGCCGAGCTCGCCGTGGCTATCGAGTTGCAAATACGGCACGGAGCAGAAAAAGACGGACTTCGTGCCTCTATTAAGGTCTTTGTCATACCTTACATCGCATCGAAGAACAGTCCCTGGTTCGATGTAATAGCCTTGGCGATTTCCACTAGAGTATTTCTTTTCGAATTTCGCACATTCCATTTCAAGGAAACGGTCCGTCACAGATATTAAATCATCTTCGAGAAATCGGCAATTGCGAACAAGCTCCTGTTGAGACATGAGAAGGATGCGAAAGAAGGATGCGGAATATAGTATAGGTAGTTAGTACTCACGCGTAAATCGTTCAAGCAAAGTACATTTTGCTGAATATGACTGAAAGACAATTAGTTAGATTTTGAGTAAAGAAGGAAAGAGAGGCCAAAGAGTGCCATACAGCCACCGTAATGTTCGCGTCCCATCTGCCTTGTTTGTTTCGGCGGAGTGTGGGCGTATGACCGTGATCCTATCCTGGCCGGATCTGTCTATACAGTGTTCTAGAGATCGAATTCTTGTGAGGCAACTTTTCCCGCCCTGCCCAAACCGTAAGCCGCCCTTCTCCCAATGTCCTGACATTTCAGTATTATATTTTAAACCGAAGGCCACAGATTTCCCCTTCACTTCACTATCACTTGTCGACGAAGATTTGAAGGGTATCTGGCACGAGATATCATGTCCAGAAGGGCCAGAAGAGACCGGGGGTTTGTACGGTGTTGCTGTCTTGGGAATGGGAGCAGTGTGAGGTACATTTTCGTCTGGGCCAACTATCTGGGGCGTAGGGCCCAATGCATGCGATTCTATAACTGGCTCTAGATTATAAGTCGAAGGGGGGTGTGGTGGCGGTTGAAAGTAGTTAGGGTTAGTCGTAAGATTGTGGGTATTCCCCTGTACATGTTGGCTATAGTTCGGATATCCTGAAGGGAGATTGAAGTCTGGGTATTGGCTATAAGTCTCATAAGGCGAGAACGGTGATCCGAAGCTTGGGCCGGGGGCACTGGGGGCATAAGGTGGCACATTCAAGCCTAGCCGTGGACCAAAAGGATCATACGATGGAGGTGGTGGTCTATAACCCGAATAATTTTCGGCATTTTGATAGGGGCGATTCGAATAATTTGGAGAAAATGGATTTCGATGGTTTCGCGAAGTGGAAGACACCGTTTGTCTTCTTGGACGCAGTGTCCGCCGAGGAAACGTCTTTCTATGTCTCGCTCGTGATCTTGAATTATGCGTGTCGCCTGACAGGCTTGGCTGCATTGATCTTGATGGCGTCGGGGATAGAGAAGGCTCCATTAGGTTTCCGTCATCTTCTGGCGAGTTTCCCCCGTCCCAACTATCCGAAGCTGTAGACAAGTAATCGCTATCTGACGATGTGGAAGAAATTACTCGAAATGACGATTTGGAGAGTTCCCCGTCGGGCAAAACCCCGGACTCTGAGAGAGATGGGCCCGGTGCCATGCGCCGGTGGCGATCCTCAAGTATGCCGGTTTCCACGGCGAGGGAAGAAAATGAATTCGCATCATGAGCTGCGGATTCATCACTATCGGCATCTTCGACATAGGCGAAATAAGCTTGTCGAGAAGTTGGTTGGGTCGCCGGTCTTTTAGGTAAGATGATGCGACGCGTATGTTCGTGATCATATTCACGGGCTGCACCTTCGTCTAACCCATTCAAACCAGGGGCAGCATCAGATACTGCGGTCCAATCCAAAGATCCGCTGTTGGTTTGGGGGGCGCCATGGTTGATAACGCCGGCTAGATTGAGGGGCTCAAACGGCGGGGTGTTGTCACGTGAAGCAGGTCGAGATGGTAATACTATCCCTGGAGCCTCAGGTACCTGGCTACTTGTAGAATGCCTTTCATTTTCTGCTGAACTACTACAAATACCACATATGAGGCTCAACGGGCGAGACTGCTGAAAAACGCTGGCAGCATTATTGCCGTCGGACTTGGGCGACGTGATTTGAGACGTGTTCCGGCCAGTTTCGCTTAGCGACGGCACCAGTGAAACACCGCCACTGCTGTCGGATGAATCGCTTGGATCGCTTGAGGAATACCACGAGTTCTCAGATGTGTGATCATTGATAGCATCCCGGTGCCGACGTCGTGGAGCCTTGCTATATCGTTTTCGGCTCGTACGTTGAATATCTCTCTGCTTTATTCGGCCATCGCTCTGATTAGGTTGTTGTGTCATCGTATGAAACGTATTGAGGCCGCCCCTGTGTTGTTATAACAGCTCTCTGCTATGTCTCTTCCATATAACTCTCACTTGGCTACGGTACGTAACGTACAGGGCTCTAGACTCGGCAGCTTAGCCGAATCAACCAAGGCAGGATGAAGTCAATACACGCTCAATCGCGATATTAACCTGCCTGAAGAAAATACATCCGTAGATAATGGTATAACGTATATAGTCCCTATATACTACGTATGAGGCCAGCGGGTCGGCTTCGAAAAAGGATCGAGACAACCGTGGAGCTACGGGGCGCAAGCTGGAGAAGCTAGGTACTGCTATGTAGCAGAAATCCGCGTCTTATAGACATCAAACAGTACACCGCTATCGAAATAATAGCTACCCTATCGTAGACTGTTACGATGTAACAAGCGCGGCAATGGCTAAACTGCATGACGCCATCACACACATTGACGAATTATCATGTGAACTCGGAAAAAAAAGCCGGCTTTAAGATGCTAAGGCATACACCGGTCTTACCAGCAGACGGTAACGATAAAACCATACCGCGAATTAGAGGCCAAGGCAGAATCAACCTAGTAAATTCGAAGTAATAGATTGAGGCGGGGTATGGTCCTTGAACTTTTTCAAACATGCATGCATCATGCTGTGTACCTCGAGAGTGTTGAAAGGCTGAGGTCGGCTTACTGGCTGCTGTACGGCTTTGCCACAGGCTTAGTAGCCCGAACAGAACAAGAGCCCGAAAAGACATAATGCTTTTTTTCCTCGATGGGTTAGTGACATGTCCAATAGTGACGTCCCTAACTTGAACAACAAACTAGTGAGTGTTAAGGATTTAAAATGTCAAGTTTGCAAGCCGGCAGGCTTAGGGGGCTAGTGCTGTCAAGGTTCTGGGCGCCGCGGGCGATTCATCGTCGTTGGGTGTGTAGGTCATGACCATTACTGAAAGCCAGAGACTATCTTGTCAGCCCAATCTGGAGTTGGGGATATGTTAACAAGCACAAGATACATTGGACTGTCTCAGAGCCAGAATTCTGCGTTGATGTTCGAGTCTACAAATTCAGTCGAGCAACCTATCAAACAAGAGCGGAAGAAACTCAGATCAGGCTTAGGCCGACACATAACGCGGTGAACTCGAGGTTAACATCAATATTTTAGTCACTGCACTCCCACGTTGCCCCAGTTTCCGTCCTGCCAAAGCCGGGGCACCTGCTCTAGTAACGATCCATCGCGAAGGCCTGACTGAAACAGCATTCGATAATTAGGCTAAGAGGGCGATAGCAACATCAGCGCTTAGAACTAAATACTATCAGAACCCACGGACTAGCTTCTAGTACGCGGATGAGTGATATCCGGCATACTACAGCAGTTGGAAGGTACAGGGCGGCGCGTCGATATCTGGAGCTCATGGGCCCCAGCTTGAATTCATATCAGCAATAGGACTTGACATTATTCATCAAAAAATATAATATTTTTCTTATGTACCACTTATTTTAATGTCCATAAGCTTTATATGGACCGTATAAACACTCTTAAGAGTTGAAAGTGTTTAGGCGTATTGCCAAACACGACCCGAGCCAGGGGTGTACTACAGCAATTGGAGTCAGCTGTTACCATTCTAGGCTTGGTATTATTTTAGAAACAGTGAAATATGACTTTGAGAATTACTCACCGTCCGGACCTGTGTGCCGTAACAACCCTCTGGAGCCTCGGATGAAGCGAAGATCTGGTAGGTCCTCTCCCTTGGTTCACCTTCGGTGACCGGGCAGAGATACCAGGATAAATTGGCACTATACAGATAAATGGGAGCACCGAATGCCTGGCTCTGTTCACGCGAGAACCCGGTGACGATGCTACCTGGGGGCATGGAGGCGGAATGCGCTTGCGTGTAAGATAGTGAACCATCTGGAGCCACGTAAACTATTGACGAAGTCAGTAAGTCGAGTTGAGAAGTCCAGCAGAGAGAGGCGGGACAAGTGCTTGCCTTGTTGGCCGCCGGGAACGGTAACATCTAGGGACATCGTGGTGGTACCGTTGCCTATAGCAAAGGAAGTCCCCGATCCCGAAAACGCTGTACAGTCTAGGCCCGAAACGCCTTCTGGACAGTAGGTGCTGGTGTCTCTGTTTATGTAGAACTTGCCACCGGTAGCGTTAATAGCAGTTCCGAAAAAGAAGACATCGGTACCCTGGGCGATCTTCCAAGCACCAGCAGAAAACGGTCCGGAGGGTACAGCCTCTACATCTCTCGGGATGGACGCAGCGAGCACCGCAAGGGGGCAAGCGATGAGGGCCAAGACACTCTTCATTGTTAATGAGCCTAGAGGATAGAAACGCGGGCTTTGGTTGATGAGACGTAATGTAGAAGGAAACGTTGCTGGGAGCTACAATACTTGAAGGACACACACATATATATATATATATGTTCAGCTTTGGGCATTTCCGCCGCCCCTAGTAGTCTAGAAGCCCATGGAGATTAAACATGCTACCCAATCACGATTGACTATGCACAGTCAAGAAGGGGTTCTGAAGGGGCGAGCTGGAGAGCACGAAAACTACTTTTTGGTCGACCTCGTATTGAACGGAGGCGATGTGGTATCGAGTGGTCCGACTGGGTCGGCTAAATGCGCCAGAACGAATTGAATGAGACTCGCTCACTCCACTGTGAGGTTACTATTCATGACTCGAGCTTGGATGCAGCAGTAACGGACGTAGTGATGTTACTAGGGCAGCAATCGAAGAATCATCGCTGGCGAGACATTGTCCATCATCAAACTTGGTAGAGCTGATATGGTTAGCCGGTTGTTCGTTCTAAGGAGCGTGGAGGTCGGCGGGCAGTACGTGGGGAAATTTACTCGCCTAGCCTCACGACGATCGATCGCCACAGCTTCGACTAGTTGAAACGGCGGATTGAAACGCTTGGGCCAACATGGATGGGTACTACCTACGTAGATGACGAGATATATTGGAGAAGTGGTGTTCCGTCCCCCACACAGGCGACGAAGCGTAACGTTATTCCTGGGCCAAGGTACGCCTCGTATCCTATGGCGCTTCACTGAATGTACAAAAACCATTTACGAGAAACAATCTTTACCGAGCCAAGACGAAGCCGGTCGGAACAACTCAAGCTAGCCTCTGTTAACCGACACCCCCAGACGAAATGCAGTAAACCCGCCTATACGCAACCTAACGTTGACGTATCAGTACGACAAGAAACTACCTAGGCACGACCTACTAGTAGATAGGGATTCTAAGATTTCATCATTGGCCGGCTGACCATGTTTATTTAGTAAATAGTAGATAATCTGGTGTAAGCTTATGAATTTTATTCAGCATTCTTCACTCCTCATTTCACTTCACAAGCGAAGCGGTGAGTTGAGACCGCCTATAGAAGCATAAGGTATGCATACTTAGTACCTAGGTAGTGAGACACTGCATGAACTCACTGAGAACGCTCGGTGGCTCGGGTTATAATCGCATAGCAGCCCCCCCTCTTTTTTTTTCTCTTTTTTTTTTCTTACACAGATAGATAGTTTTCATTGTTTTTTATCATTCCCTTTATACATTAAGAATTAGCCGGTAAAGTTAGCACCTACACTTATAGTGAGTGAGTGAGCGACTGAGAGAGCGACTGGGCTAAGTGAGATGAGAGCTCAATCGCGAAGGCAGCTAGTACCTAAAGTACTTAATAGTGAGGTACGCTAACAAATGCTTTGACCTATCCCTATAGGTAGCTTCTGCCCTAGCGTAGATGCCTAAATGTACTAAGTATATATAGCGGGACAACAGGGGCTTGCCATGGCTCTAGCCGCCCCAAGGAGCCGGAAGTACCCCAGCCAAAGTCTACCTACCTAGGTTAGGTAGGTACCTTAGGCCTTAGGTACGTACGTAGTAAACTCCTAAAATATTCATTGCAGTACACTACGTACCTTAGGTAGTGAAAGGTCGCTTGCATCATATCATACATATATGTATATATATATATATGAGATGGCGACCACGGTAATGATAGACAGAACCAAAGCGCAGCAGAGGCGACCGCAGCCATCTTAAATAAACGCGAAGTGACCTATGATCAAAATCCCTAGGTAGGTACTCTCAGGTCGATCTCGGTTAGTCGTCGATGCAGGGCGACCATGCGAGGCGATCCGATCTACGTTTCAAGATGTACTACGTACGTACGAGTCACGAAGCAAGGAAACTTCGCCCGAATCCGTCCCGGAACGGGATCACGGTATTCAAATGAAGGACGTGGTAGTCTGTCTACTTAGTACCCAGGTAGCGTCCGAGGGACACACACGTGCGACGGCCGTGTTTGCTCACAAAAAAAGTCTCAATCGGTTTCACCTCTCGCCTATGTAGTCCTACCAGAATCTATGGCTGGCGGCTTCTTCGGTCGCAGGGACTTTTGTTTTGTTGCTTGATCTTGATGGCATCGCATGAATCCCTAATTCCATCCATCCTTACATGATTCAAAATTACCGACGAGTGCAAAATAGCCCACCCTTTCTTTTCCCTCCCCCTTCGCCTCCCCTCCCTCAAAAGCGCCCGTGCATTCAGCCATGATAAGAATAAGTTTATCAACGTTCGGGATGAAGAGATTGTGGTGGTGATGGTGGTAGTGGTGCACATGAAGCGTGTCATCCGCATCCGCATCGGCCGGGCTATTTGCTGTCTATTTGCTGTCTATTTGCTGTCTTTTGCGTGTTTTCGTAAGCCCATTGCGAGTTGGTGTCCAACCTTCGCGGCTTGTCCTGGTCTCGGGCGGGTCTGTTCATTTCCCGAACCAGCCACGCTGAGTGACAATTCGTCAGTCCGTCTTCCGTCATCAATCAAAGCCGTCGCATTGCGCAAAAAGAATTCCCAGCAGTTATCTATTTCAAGGCACGGAAAATTTTCATTGCTGATTCCTCAAGGACTCGGCCGCTTTGCAACCTCGCTCGCAGGATCGTCTGACAGTTATGACAATCGTTATTACAGGGGCACGTAAAGGGGGAACAACCACCATTTAGGGTACAACGAGATCAGACTAATAACATTAATATAGCTTACCCCGGCCTCCTATTGGTCATCATCCCTGTTTGAGGGTGTCGAATTTACCTAGTTAGGCACATTAGGTATCAAACGCCAACCCAATTTAGTAGGTTCGGATTGACTCTGGGAGGCTGTAGCCGGACCTGAGCCTTTGCCATTGACTTAAAACCAGTCGAGATGACGGGTTGAGCCATCATAATGCTTGCTCACTGGAGATCCAGCTTTTCAACCTTCCTTCCGCAATGCCTCACTCGTCGTCGGGTATGGCCTGGCCATCCGTAGCCGATTTGGAGCAAGCTGCCCTCTCGGTGCTTCACCTCATGCGAGGTGTGGCTGGGCTCACCAACATGCGGCTTGCTGTCGTTGGCGACTTAGCCGTTAAGAAGTATCTAGGAGAGCCGAGACCTTGCGAAGTATGTCAAAGATCCAGCAGTCCGAGTAAGGCGTGGGATGCTAATTAGGAACGCTAGAGTATAGAATTCATCATCACCAAGGCATCGCCAAGTTCCGTGAAGAAGACTCTTGTGTCTCATCCTCACGGAAAGAAAGTGATCATCGAGAAAGGCCAATCAATATTCTACAGGCATCAAGCCGGTTGGGTAGTCGAAGTCAAGATCACGCCTGAGTGGCTGTGTCCTTACGTCCCCAGCTCGGCTCAGCTTCTCGCAGACATCGAAAAGCTGCCATATATCTCACTGGAAGACCTCGTCGTCTTCAAGGCTGACGCCTGTGGCCTCCACGAATCGAATGCAAGCAAGCAGAGAGAAGCGCGTGACGCGGGCGCGCTTTTAACACTGGCTTCAGAGCATTTTCCTCTGAAACTAGCGGACACCAAGATGCAGAAGATAGACCAAGCTCTCGACACGCTCGTTGAGTATTCGCCGCCTGGACAGGATAAGAAATGGTGGGATATGAGGCTAGGCAAACAACACGATAAGCGACGATCCGCCCAAGATATCCTCTCGGAGCTTGGCGACGCGCTACGTCTCGACGAAGAAGAAAACCGGCGAGCAATGAGACGATCCAGTGTCTTCTCCCTCAACAACCGAGGTTCCGAATCATCTTTCAATTCTACCTCCTCCGTATCGTCGCAGACCACTACACCCCTGTCCTCGCCACCACTTAAGACGCGTCCGAGGAAGATGAGTGTGAGCGGATCGTACCCACGGCCTCGCAGACATACACAGGCAATTATTGATGCCCAGCCCAACGACCAACCTGAGGCTCCATTGCATCAGTATCATCGCGATCTGTGCCATATGCATATCGTCGCGTCATTAGACAAAAGCGGGCGAAGCTCGCCAGGTATATCACTAATGACATTTCCGGGGAAGTAATGATGATGAAAGCGGGACTTACGGCGAGTTTTATGAGGTTTAGAGAAAATGTTGATTTGCATTTCATATACCCCTATAGAATTTGATTAGGATAGAGTAATGAAGGATCAGTTCCCAACCGCATCTTATTCATAACCACAAATGAAATCTTGTCTCCCTACTCTACCTAGGCAACGAAGTGACCGCGAAACCGCGAAGCCGGCCAAGATGAGTTGGGTCTGCACGGGTATACCAATTCTGCTAACAAATGCCATTAGCTACATCAAAGCCATTATAGAATATTGAAAACAAGACAATTAACGCACACCCTCCTACCCTCTCAAGTAGAGGCTCTTACTCTATATCCCTTACCAACTCAACCCGTACACACGCAAAAGCCCCGACCACCCATGTGCTGCGCTGCAAGCCGTCCCAAGAATCCACAGAATACGACTTAATCTTCCTAACGGTTACAGTCAGTTACCAGGTAGCCAACCACATGCTGCGCACACAACTTAGAATCACCGTGCCCGCTGTTTCGTTCCGACGAGGCTAAAAAATAAACTACTCTCCGGGAAACCTAAGTTTCAATTCACTAGGTATGCTTCCCAATCCCGCTTCCGACACTTTGATTTTTAATCGTCGTGGTGTAATGTGGTGTAAGATCGGTATTTATCGTATACTACTATACCGGCCCTGTGTTCAATCTAGGAAGGCCCCTCGCCACACTCGGAGCACTTTAAAGTCTACCTAGTCGCATCTCTATTATCACATGGCCCTCTACATACGACAATATGTTCGAGAGTTTCAGATTTGGCGCACTCGGCTTACTATCGAATCCTAGAAACAGATGATCACGCCAACTTCGCAATGACCTGGCCTTAACCTAAACGTACACTCAATCAAAATTAGTTTACAATTATAGCCACAGAAAGCCACACCCTCACACTAGGTTTCCGAGGATGAGCTAATGATCCGTGGAAACTTATTATCAATTAGACTTTAAGTTTTTGCGAGTGCGACCGCTGCCCTCAGCGTTTGCAGAAAACGGCCGAGGATGGTCATGGAACGATCGGGCAAGACATTATGCTCGAACCGGAGCCCGTAGTTACTATCTCGCAGCTTCATCTATTCGATGGCTTTACTTCCCAACCTAAATCTCGGAGCCGAATTCGTGGAGGTTACTTTCAAGTTTTATGTAGCCTCTCCTATGAAAACTAGTCCGGATGATGGTTATTCATCTGGGCCCCGAACACTACTTGGAACACATAGACATTTCATTCTCTTTTCTAAGCATACCTACCCGCCGGCTAAGTCGTGGCTCGAAGAGGAATAATCATAACCCCTCCCCCTACTGACCCTCCTTTACGATGTTATAAAAGGGGCATGTACACTTATATTGGAGTGAAGCTGACTAAGTGAGCTGGATAGGTCTGACCGTGTAAAGGGAGGCATCGGAATCAGAACAAAATACATGCGCAGAATTGAATTTTATTAACTTTTTGACTCTATTACGCTCTGATCAATCGGTTCCCCAAGCGTTATTTCCTGTTGAGCATGTAGAAGTGTAGCGTTTAGACTATCTCTGCATAGCAACCATATGAGCCTTCCCACTCACTCAGAAGGAGAGAAGAGGCCATGTGGCCGTTTCAATATACATTGGCATTCACCGATGAATACGAATTAGAGCTCTTTGCGCAACCAGAGCATTAATTATATTTAACGTCTCTACTAGACCGGCGCCGATACCTAGCGGCCCTAGTGCCACTAAAGTAATTTGATACATGGGATGAATTTAGCGGCGACACCTAGATGATCTCTCTACCCTCCACTAGAGCTATACTGTTATTCTCTAATTTTTTTAAAGCCATGTTGTTTTTATACTCAGCGCTTGTATCTAATTCGACCATTAATGCCCCCCGGATCCGGCGCTCGCTGGGATTTGACGGACATCCTTCAAGTAGACAAGTACTACCTAGGTAAGGTTAGGTACCTCGTGGGCCGAGAGGCAACTTCCGCACAACTGTAACTGCCCCCTCTGCCCTCGGAAGTCGCGCCTGTGCTCTGTCCATCCCTTATTATAGACGACAACAAACTCTACACTCATATACTAGGTAGGACCTCATGGTCAGGTGGTACTGCCTATCGATTGCTCAGCCCTCGGTGCCCATTTAGAGCAGTGGTGAGCTCGCTCGTCTCCGGGAGACTTGTATATCCAGGATAACGAGAAGTCAGGGGTTCGAATCCCCTAATGGGTGGTGGTTCCTTTTTCCCTTTCCCTCTCCTTTTCTTTCCTTCTTTCTTCTTTCTTCTTTTTTCTTTCTTATTACTTACTAGCTATTACTCATATACCCCCTTTCTTCCTAATTGATTCACCCCTGCGTTTCTGAACATAGCATCCACCGTATTCCACAACACTTGAGTGCACTAGGGGGCTCACCCTCCTTTTCGTCAGAGTGCGATGCCGAGGACGTCTCGGGTCAATCTCTCCATCGTCTAGAAGTCGAAGCGGTGCCACGCTTGGCTGCGGCCGACTAACCATTTCCCTTACGTTATTTTCGCCGCGACCTCGATTGTCAATAAAACAAAGCCGCGTTTTTCGTATGTAGCCAGTAGAAGCCAAGCGTCGGGGGGGAATTTGCGTAACAGATACTTATTCACGCCACACCCACACCGTAACTATTAGTAGAAAGCGGCGGAAGTCTCATAATAATAATTGTGTCCTATGTTGTCGATAATTATTTTGCTAGGTATCTCTATTATTCTTTAGGGTTGTATAAAACATATTATCACCAACCGTATTATCCGGGCCCTGCGCCCTAGACTGTACGCATGGAGAGGGGTTTAAAGGCGGCGCCCTTTTTTGATTCAAAAAAAAAACATAGAGTCGAAGTTTTTCCTTCTTCCTTTTTATCTTCAATTTAGAGGTATCAAGCTCCGCTTAGGAGCCAAGTCGTCGGGTACCTACAGCTAGCTTCGAATATGCAAGGCGCCTATTCCGGGGCGTCGGGTTGCTAGACATGGATGATTGCCCTTGTCGATGCGGCTTAAAAAAAAAATCGATGATGTGATAACCAGATAGCGCTTTCACCATCCGCTACTAACCCCAACGAGCTGTCGGCATAATAACAATCTATTTTATTGCAGCGGCATCAAACGATCGGGATCTCGCCATTGATGAATGCAGGTACATACGTGGGCACCGCACCACCGTAGCAGCGCGCGGGCGGGGGACGTCCCGTCACCTTGCCTGCCTTAGCTCCAAAACTAATATCAACTTCATCTGGTCCCGTTTTGGAAGCGTGACTACCACCGTGTATGTAGAATCGCCATCCTCAGGAATTGCGCCATTTGCCCGGGAATTGCGTGAGATCTAGTATCAGGTTTGTTGTGTATTGTCTCGTAAAATGTAACGAAACGGTGGTATGAAGATTTCTACATGTAGATGCAGGGTGAGACTCGTCAGCGGGGGGTAAGTACTAAGCATGCAATGACCTATATGAATGATTTTAGGGCTGCGTGGCCATGAGGCGCCTGAGGCGTCCTCGTGGTAGACGTATACTAAGTAATGTCTTGATATCTAGGACTCCCCGGGCTTATATACCCCTGAAGTGTCTTAGCCCTTGTGTAACCTTTATGAGTCGCAGCGTAATAGAAATGAGGGGGGCCATATTACGTAGGTGGTTATTTCGCGTCAGCGAGCCCGCCTCCACGCAGGAGAGAGCCGTTGACGACTTTATGCTGGTACCTATCGTTATATAATGAACGGGCCCTAATTATAATAGGGTGCAATGAACAACGTGGGTATGCTTGATCGCATCATCTAGTCCACGTTGAATAGCGTAGGTTGCTGCAACCCAGTCGGAGAATATTTACTAGTAGTACAACTTTGGCGGGCGAATGAGCTCAAACGAGGCGGTCGCATATGCATGCACGATGACGAGCGCAATGTGTCATATGTCTTAAGTATAAGGATGGTGGTGAGCAGTGTGGCTGCAGCACAGACCGGATATAACGCGTGTCTGTAAGAAATGTATCCGTCGCCTATTTCATGCCACCCGTGGTTTAATGACTAAGATAATCACGTGGGAAAATAAACATATAGCCATCGCAAGGCTTGGTTGCTTAGTTTAGGATCGAGTACCAATTCATGGTAGAAATAAATGGTTTGTGCATGATTATTTGGATTGGCTCTTAGAGCTCTTTTCATGTTTCGATTCGGTGAGGGAGGGCATTGGAGCTAAAAGATCATGGAGAAGGCCATGTGCTGGAATTATTATCGTCTTCAAAAAGCATCGAGCTGAGTGCAATTAGTCTTAATATCACGTTGGCTATTGATTAGCACAACGTGTGGAAGGAATAGTAAGTTTTATTTCCACGAATATTGATTGCTGAACAGTGTGATATTATTGAATCCATTGAGCACTGATAAAATGTGTCATACCACAGTTAAGTCGATGAACGAGGATTTGTTTGATCTAGAGCATTTTCATTGAGAAACTACCGATAAACCAAGATTTTCTAAGCTAAATGTGCCTCCTAGCTGAACACATCCTAAGGCCTTGGCTAAAGATCGTGTGAAAAACCCCGGCCAGTGTCCCAAGACAGAAATCACCACGGAAACCCTTTCCCAACACTATTACCTCCTCATTCCACAAACATGTAGAGTGATGTACCCCATTATATATTGTTGCTGCCGAATATTACATGTGGGATAGCCGTAGCTCCGTAAACGTCATGGATTGGGCGTTTACTGCTCGCCAAGTCCGGGAGGAGTGGCGCAGAGAACGGCCTGGCCAAGCTGTAAAGTAATATGTTAGTAGGATCACTGGCAGTGAGTGGCATATAAACTTACGATGGGGATAACGCAGCAGCGGGCGCGCTGGCCACCGTTGGCGCAGATGTCACGGAAGTTGCTGACGCTGAAGGGAGCAGCAGAGGCTATGAGAAGTTAGTTTAAAGGTTCCTTTCACCGTGAACCCCCTTTGTACACCTAAACATCGAGGATAATGGTTGTAATGGGAAAACTCACGAGAGTGGCAGTTCAAGTCAGCGACGCCGAGGACATCGGTAGCGCAGCACTGGGGGACGCTGTAGAGACCACTGGGGCAGGCGACGTAAGGGGAGTCAGTGTTGGTCGTGGGAACGGCCGAGACGGCGGTGGCAATGAAGCCAATGATAGCGAACAGAGAGGTCTGCATCTTGGATGTTTATTGGGGTTGTTTTAAAAAAACAAAAGGCGATTAATGATCGTTGAGAGAGTGAAGGTATTGGGCTTCCTGGGACTGCTGCTTGGGACTGATGAGCAAGAGAAAATCGTGATAGTCGAGGGCGATGTTGACCTCCTTATATAGATGTTCAAGAGTCGGTATCTTGCCGAGTATCCTGGCCGCAATCTTGTTTTCTGAATGATGATCGCCGATACCTATGTGCGTATCGGCTGCATCTCCCAGCCGGCGACCTTCATCTGGTGAATCTGCCATGGGCCTGTCTAGGGTGGCTGGCCCTGTGGCGCCATGCAGGCGGCATCCTCCAATGCGCTAGCTGTCGTCGTATCAAAAGGCGCACATCAAGATGAGCATCCCAATAATCCCTAGTAGATACTATCAGGAGTCGCTAGCTAGACGCTCTATGAGGCAAATTAGGTTGCAAAATCTCCGATTCAACCGTACATCCCCTCGTGGAATGCTTGGCCGTAAGACCTACTCAAAGCCCCTGCTGTCGAATCATACCCAAGGCACTCCCAAATCCTTGGATTTCAGTATGGGGCCGTATCTCGATGGATTCTGTTCGAGAGGCCGAAGATCGATCTCGGCCCCATGTATAGACTCATATTTGCAATACTTCTCCCCACCCTCTCCACCGCCCCCCCCCCAATATTATCCTCTGGAAGCCTCCCACTGCAGAACTCAGTGTAGAAAAAAACCCCAAAATTCTTCTGTTCTGTATCACGATGCGGATGCGCTGTTGCTTCTGCAGCTTGGCATGCCCCGGGGGTTTCTAGTTTAGGTCGATGGAGACGGTTGTTGATTGGCAACATCTATTTTACTGGCATGCGGAGTACCCAACGGTTATTACTCGTTGTGTGCTGTTCATGTACAGACCTGTACATTCGTATACCTACCAGTTTGCAGCCCAAGCGAGATACGTCCAGGCTGCTCCAGATGTCTATCCCTCTCCAATTAACTATCGACACCTCAAGCAATAAAACTTTATAATTACAAACTGCTATGGTAGCCATTACCAACGCAACTCCACAACATGCAGATCAGGCCATCTCGGTCATTCTTCTTTTCCATTCGTCGTCTGTTATAGCTAGAAACTAGCGTAGTGTCGAGTATACTGTAATATGATATAGGTAGGGTTTCTGGTAGGATGTCATAGATGTCATAGGTGCCGCAGACGCCGGAAGCACGGATACGATTAGCCCGGGGGGAGGGGTTAGTTTTTCTGGCGTGCGCCTCGTAACTAATCGCAACATACCCAGAGTAGAAATCCCAGCCGTAGACAGGCACGGGCAGTCAGTCGGCTTCCTGCCCTACAGTATGTACTAGTAGTGTAGGGTCCCGTGTAGTACAGTACCAGGCAGTACTACTGCTCCTCGGAGTAAAAATAGCCCACATTACACTACGATCAAGAGATAGTCATGGTTTTGTTTCGTCGTCGATGTGGCGGGTCTCTTGGCAGAAGTTTCCGACATTAGTGTGACCCGGTTCTCATTGCTGATTGAAGCGGCTGCCGCTCCTTACTTCCTGTTTGCTTGTTTTGGAGATTTCGGGCGCATGCAGACGTTGAGTTGGCTCGCAGCAGCCTGGGGCGACAAACTCATCCGTCAGCGCTCCATTACCGTACACTATTCGTGAATAGTACGTAGTACCATGTAGGTGTAGTGTAGAGGCTGAGTTTCGATGGCACCTATGCACCTTACCCCTGCGTCGTACACATATTCCCTCCCCAAGCAGTGCCCAAGGATCATGATCCGTCCTCCCCACCATCATCCTATCCACCACATCCGGAATGCTGGCCGGGACTCGGAACATCACACACTGCCTAGCTTGGGTAGCTAGATCCATTTTGACCCGTAGACGTATTCCAACGCGGCGGTCAACATATCATGTCTACACCTATATTATGGCAATCCGATCGCTTTGCTCCACCATTATGACAACGGTTTTTCTAGCGTACAGTAGTCTAGACCTTCGGTGTCGTTCCACATTTCCGGGTCTCTGATAAAAGGATTGTGTATTATACAGATGGTCTTGATGAACCCGGGACCCGGTACTTTGGTGAAAATTACCTGCCTCCACTACCTCGGTGGCTTGCATCTGCAGCACATACCGGTAATTTTCAAAGGCTCGATGCTGGTATGGCATAAAATGGCTTCACAGAGAAAGCCCCTGGTGTATGGTGTCTGCCAAAAGAGAGGCGACGATCTTCTCCGGATTCGCACTTTAGCGTGTTTGCCAGGGCATAAGCGATCATGCACTGCTGAATTAGGCCGATGCTATCTGATATTATGACGGCTATATACCTTAGCGAAACCATATTGGGCGGGTGCGGCCGCTAACCCTGTTGACCTAGCAGAACCTAGGCCGTCGAGCTGAGCGTAGGCACGAGGTATGACGCGAGGTAATCCGAGTCCTTTACGAGAGCCGGCAGGCCTAGCCTTTAACCTAATCCAATTGTTCGTCTCTCTGGTGCTGGGGTCTAACCCCTGGTCCGCCCTGGTCTGCCCTGGACCCAGCTCAGCCCCGAAGTGTCCATTTCGGAGCATATGCCGGCCTCAATAGTCTTCTCCAGTCCCTTGGCAGACAGGTCATGACTAAAATCCGCATGCCGCATGTCGCATGCCCTCTGTACATACTAGTAGTACATGACCGGCCAGATCATTCCCAGTTACAGGAGTGGTGGACACTAAAGCTATTGTGCGCGGGCTAATTTTACGAATCTATTTCCCTATCTAGTTTTGTACCTAGTGTGCTAAGTAATGGTGTTGTGGAGAGAGAGAGGCGGGGGGGGGGGGGGGGGGGGAGACTTGCTTTTTGCTTGTCAAAAAACGCCGTTCGTCCTTTCTTTTCGATTTAACATTGATTGGCCTTTCTTGCTTTTTGCTGGCATCGGTATAGTTGCCAGCGTTTGTGACCCCCATCTTGCGACCCCCATCGTCTGCGAGGCGACTTGCCTGTAATTAAGCTTGCACTACACGACAGTACCGGTATGTAACTCCCGAATGACACCCAGATCTGGCATAACGTAAGCGAGGTTTACCGAAAGATCTTCTAGTAGGGGAGAACCATAAGCGCGCGCAACCTTAAACTTGTGGCCTTTACCCTCGGTGTCCAGCAAATCGCGTTTGTCTGCAATGCATTCCGGGACTACCATTATCGTGAGTACAAGAGCGGAGAGCTACGTATACAAATAATCCTGGAAGTACAAATACTAGCGGCGGGCTGACAACCTTCGCCGCGGGACTTGCAGTTATAGCGCGAGTATACACGTATTCCCCAGTAACGTACAGTTTCCACTACTGGCGGTCTCCACGCGTGCCGCTCCGTTAGTGCCCATGTAATTTAGGCGGAATTCAAGCGCGTTCCCATCGCCAAGTTATCTAAGTGGCGGGCTGAGGTTGCTCACTACCTTTTTCGACGATCACTCGAGTCGATGATGATTACATGGTTTGTAAAGAGAACAGAGCCCGAATTTCTCCCCGAGATAGCGTAGACACAATACAACCCTGTCCCTGCTTTCCATCACGGGGCCACTTTCAGGCAATTACACTAACCAAGGATGTTGAATAAGAAAGGCTCCGCGCTTGTCAGACGGATGATGAGACAGTGGATGACCACGTTGGCAATAGCTAGCCACAACGCTCCTACGATAGCCATTGGGCTATTCTGACAGCGCCTTCTTCTACGGAAGGTACCGTGATAGGCCCATGGTGAGGGAGACAGCCTGCTCTCACGCCGCCTACATAGTAGGTATAACACGACCAGAGAGCCTATGACACGCCAGTCTCGAACAAATGGTGCGATCGTGACGTCCAAAACACGCCTCGGAGGTCAGAGGCTTACAACCACCTAGGCGCCACAGAGGTGACCATAACAGGCTTTCTAAACCAAGGCAAGGAGGAATCGACGCCGACGGGTGAAAGGAACAATCGAGTCTGAGCGAGCTCTGTGCGATGTAAACGCAGATCGAAATGCTGTTTCACGATGAGCGGTCAGCTAGCCACAGCTAGTCTCATGAAGAAGAAATAATTATTGGGTTCTGGGGCTGGCTTCTGCTTAGAACGCATGTGATCGAGCTGGGAATAACTTACACTAGGTACAACATTGGGTTCTTGCATAATAATTATATGAGGGGGGGGGAGATCTACTAGTAGGTATTCACCTCGGTTCGGCGAAACCAAGGCAAGTCAAATCGAGTAAACAATATAGAGTTATCTACCTACATGGCGCTCGCCGGTTATGCATAGTACAAAACTTTTCCCGCCATTAGCGATTCGCTACTGTTATAGCTTGACAGTATCGTAACGACCTCTCGTGCAGCCGTGGGGGTCTAATGCAACCGACTCTAAATAAGCGCTACAGTGCCCGCCCTACACTATGGCAGTATAATTGTGACCGGCGAACTTGTTGAATTGCAAACAGAGCACGACAGAATATAATCGACGTCATGTTATCTCCGAAACATGACACGTGATTTAATCGGGTGATTTACAGGCCACCGTCGGGCAGCTGCATTTTGTGAAACGCATACACCACCTCGACGGTAGATTCGGTCTGCACGAAGCAGTCGAGATTGGCCGAGAGATTGTGATGTGTCGTGTTTGGGTCGAATCCGGAGCGGCTTCTAGGATGGCCTCACAGCGCAGCGTCGCAGCCAAATAAATCCTCCATTACTCCGAACAGTATCCGAGTAGCATTAGGTTAGGTAGTGTACAAGTACTGTACTGTAGGCAGCACAGTCTACTACGTAAGTATCCCAACAGTCTGTCTCGGGCCAACCGCCCCAGCCATTGCCCCAAAGCCGAGGGCAAGGCGAGGCGAGAGAGAGCCACTAATGGCCCTCGAATGGATGGATACGGCATTTCGACGGTCAAGCTCCCCTCGGAATCTGCCCGGAAACCGGCTTTGCCGAGAAAGCGCTATCGCTGAGTCATCACGAAAGCCACATTGGTTCCAATAGCCTGGCGTGTGTGGTTTATTAAGCCGGCCACGTGATTCCAGTGTTGATTTGAACAGAAGTGCTGACAGTGAGACTAGGACAGTAGACACTATACGGTTTATGCGGTACATACCTCTACCATACCTACCTCTTAGGGACTGCCTGGGCAGTGCCTAGGCACCTAGGTAATTCTTTCTGCACTGCCTAGGTAGCCATTCTAGACTTTTTTTCTACTCAGGTTCATGTTCATACAATTACTTACATTATAGTATATTGCAACCGCCAGTACAGAAAGTCTGGCACACTGTTAATTATCCCATCGCATCCGTACGCTATAAGTAGAGTACTAATAAGTACTAGTACGCATAGTACATGATCACAGTGCCCGGTGCACCTCTGTACTGTCTGGCCACTCCTCCTGCTCATGTACATCACCCTCTAGCGTCAGCCATTGTTTTTTTTTTTTTTACCTTTACCAAATACCAGGTTCCAACCGGGGAGAATGACCCATGTATTCCTACGTGTAGACCGTCTCTGCTTCGCCAGAATCTACAGTACTAGTATGCTCTACAGGCCGAAATACGAGGTGGTTTGTTTCAGGTGCCCAAAGGTTGGGCCATGTGCAGTTTACCAACTCAGTCAATCCCATCTCATAGGTAGGCCATTTTCAACCGCTAGAGTCTAGGCCCTATTCTGGCCCTACCTGGGCCGGGGATGTTAGGTGGGTTGGGTTTGACTCCCTGGTAAGATTCGCAGTCTAGAACTCACCAGCGGGAAATTCCAAACCAAGGTATACTAAGTCCTGCCCGCGCTCTAATATTGTAACGATGATATTGCAGGTATTACCTTACATTTTCAGTATAGTTCCCCTCCTTACAGTAGTTACTTACCTGATATAGCCATATGCCTGCTGCATGTTGTTCGAATCCGTACGTATAGTCAAAGCCGTTTATAGGTACCTAGGTAGGTAGATTGATTAGATAGCTTCATTCCGGCTTCCCTCGAACAACAAGTCATAGCGCAAGTCTTGCTAAAGCAATAATTCCACAGTTGCCCAGGTAAGGAAAACTACTAGTAGATAATTGCACTAGGTAGTATCGACTCAAAGAGGTTATGGCGCATGACTGCGGCTGGCGAGGCCATTCCGTGTTGGAAATTATGGTGATTGATCCCATGGAAAATTTTTTGGTCAAGCCCTTGCAATATCTAGGCCGTCGTTACATAGCGCTAAGTGACCTTTCAAGGGTCTCGCTCATAGTGCAGTTACCCAAGATCTTACCCCAAAATAATGCCCAATCGCGACTGATTCTCTGACAGATTCTTTAAGTCCGAGGTAATCCAACTTCTCGCGAAGACGTAGGCACGCACCGCACCGCCCCTCGATGAATTCGTCAGAGGACGCAAAGGGGGGCAAAAAGGGGCAAAGACTTACTACAGTAAGGCGATAGACAATGATTGAACGACCGCAACATGCTATTAAAATATGGGGATGGATAGTTACTGCCCACATACACCCATGTCAGAACTGTAGTTTCTAGGTTACAGTCTACAATCTGTAAATGCCCTCATTCATGGTAAGTACTACCTTTGTCTACCTACCCTCTTGCACAGACATACTAGTACATTCCATACACCCAAATTAGCAGGGGTTACAGCACTTACCAATATTGTTCCGCCCTTTCGAGCGGTAAAGACTGGTGTCATCATCTTGAACCATGTGACAACATATGCGGTCCGTGTTGTACATGCTCTGCTCCTTTTAACATTAATCATTAATCATTAATGAAAGTCATCACACCTTTTCGCCCCTTACTTAGCCAATAGTCTGTTGCGCTATATTAATTATCAACATTAATCACCGCAACCTTGTAGTGGCAGCTACCAACATGTGTCCCGGCGTGCTCCTTAATGGCGCCCCTAGTTCCCCGTCGGCATCCTCTAACAGTGACGACCAGTTCGATCGTTATGGCCGCATACGCCGTCGAGGACACATAGACGGTAGCGGTTTAGATGACGAATCACAGAACGCGCCTATGGTTGAAGACATATATGTAGAGGGCCATACAGACCCCCCGGTGGAAGTGAATGGCCACGCAGAGCGGCTGCCCGACAACCCTAGTCGGACGCCTCGAACCAATGGCGTTGTAGCCTAGGAGCAAGACGACCAAGGCAACCCAACGACTTTTCCAATCCGGTTTCAAACACGGCGGCGAGCTTCTAACGCCAATGGCAGGCCCCTAGACAGGCCCTTTTCCTTTGTTTATAGGTAGCAAGATGACTTTACCCCTATCCGTACTCCGTGTCTGTGCTGATTACCTTGGTTTTGTCAAAGCAGCGCCCACCGAGTTCTCAATAGTAGTAGGACGAGACAACGGGAATTCAACGTGCTCGGCTTCCTTTCTGTAATAGACAGACAACGGCGATTTTCATCGGCTCAAGACTTGATTCGATTGCATATTAGCCCGCTTCTTGTCGCGCTAAGAGCATACCTACTGCTACTCGTGGCAAGACCAAGATCCAATGAAACAAACAGGCAAGGGCAGACGATAAGATCCATTCTTGGATACCTTCAAATAGTGCTCACCTTAGCACAGGAGCTCATATGATTCCCGCGGTGTGGCGAAAAGGAAATGTATTGGCCGGAGTGGTCGCCGAACATATCCTAGGAAAGGCATCCTAAAAGAAACAGTTCATGGCAAATCCTTCGCATGAATGAATTAAACTTGATGCGATCAGCACAGCACAGGCGGCGTTAGATCACTAGCGAATGATGCACGGAGTAGTGCCCAGCATGGCCCGAACTACGTTTCTACGTATGGGTATTACTACGATCGAAACGATGGCAATATGTAGTCTAGGGTATCATGTCTAAAGCGGAAAGTAGATCGCTCATAACTCACCTTTTTCTACTTATTTAGGCTATGCAAGAAAGCTCCCTTTCGCCTCCGCGGTGTGCGAAATGTAACATGCCAAGACAGAAAGCGTTCGAAAGCATGCTTTAGCCCACCACGTGCCTTGATAGTTCGTAGGCGCCTAACCTAGCAGCCTTTCAAGCGAAGGGATCAACGCTGGAATCAGGATTCCGGACGTATTCGGCTCTATCCGCCAGCTGCTTCGCTGTCTCCTCGCCGTACTGGTCCGCAATGAAGGCAAACATGAGATCGATTCCAGCTGAAATGCCAGAGGACTGTGCGCATGAACATATTAGTCATAGTCATCGTCGTCAGCTTTAATTGGGTAGGGGTGTCTAGGCACGGTCAAGCTAGGCGCAGCCAAATCGCCTCTCACCCCAATACAATGTAGGCGAGGGGTTTTAATCAAGGAACGAAGATAAGAAGGTTTTGTACATACCGTCCAAATGTTACCGTCCACGACCCATCGGGCCTCACGCACCCACTGGACAGCCGGGCCCTGGGAAATAACCTATGATCCAGCTGTCAGACATGGCAT
Source organism: Xylaria grammica (assembly GCA_004353285.2). NCBI lineage: Eukaryota > Fungi > Ascomycota > Sordariomycetes > Xylariales > Xylariaceae > Xylaria > Xylaria grammica. The sequence continues at coordinate 1,969,586 of NGZP02000002.1, read as the reverse complement.
AATCAAGCACACCTTTATCGAGCCGAAAAGAGTTAGATCAGTAGAATATGACATAAAATCGCCTACCCAGTCCCAATTCCTCTTATTCGAGGTAGCACGTCTCCCATCTAGCAATCCCGACTGCGCAACGACGGCGCTCCCGGTACATACTGTTAATAAGTACCGCAATTGAGGAAAGATTCGCCTCAGGAACTCGATGATGGGACCCGTGACCGCCGGGACCCGTGTCCCAAACCCTCCCGGCACGATGAGCACCTCAAGATCTTCAGGGCAGTTGTCAAAGGTGTGTGTTGGCACCACTACAACACTCGTGATCAGTAATTACCATTCTGAGCGTGATATGCAAGTGCGTTGAAACTGTCAGACGTGCGGTGTTCGAATCCAAGAGTGACTGACTGGTCTGTCCGATGTGCCCCGGAATTCCTATCTTCGAGCTCACGGGGTCCAGCGTCGCAGCGAGGGCCACAAACTCTAGAGGCGTTGACCGCGACATATTGTTCAGCGTGTCGAGCGGCCCGAAGACGTCCAGCGCTTGGAAGCCGGGGAAGAGTACCATGCCGAACTTGGTTGGGGGTTGCTTATCTCGGCCTGACATCCTGTCTTCTGTGTAGCTGCTTGAGCGTACCGTACCGATATTTTGAGCGTACAAGTTTTTCGTCGATGGTTTTCCCCCGCTGTGATGATGATGCGCTCTTAGAATCTTGAGCCCTCTCGTCGCCAGTGCTTCAGTCCGATTAAATAGGCCACGCCACGAACCCCGATGCGCTGATGGTGAGTGCGATATTAAATGTGCCGGCGTTATGAGATGACCGAATCACATTCACCCCGACGTCCGTCGGAGACTCTATACCTACTAAGGGGCTTGGCGTCGGGTATGAACCGGGGCTAATAGCGCCCGCGCTATCGGGCTGTAAATGAAATGCTACAAGGTGTGCAAGGCAATTGTGTCACCCGTGTAGTTCCGACCCCGACCGGTCGGTCACAATTACGACGGCATGGGCATGTCGGATGAATCACGTAAGGTTATCTAGATAAAGGGCGTATACTGGAGTGGAGTTTCCCCCATATTTCCCCATTATACCGGCTCAAGGTATGTTTCTAGCCCCGAACTTGCGCGGCATATACGATAGGGAGACACCAGAGGTATCCGAGTACTGTCCGAGTTGGTCAGTTCACTCTTCTACTAGTAGTTCCAGTCGCATTAGCATGGGAATCTATGGGCCGCCATCTGCAGCCCCAAAATGACTTCATCAAAACTTACGGGAGATCCTTACCATGATGACAAGCCGACCGAGGGAGTTGACGTAAACGAGCTAATCTTTGCTTCGCCGGGTTAGGTCGTAGATGATGTCTCCGGTCCGGACAACGAAGAAAGCCCGAGAGAAAAGCCAGCAAACGGCGGCCCAACTAACGAGCTATACCGATACGGAACTGAGGAGAAATACAGTGGCCTCTGTTCGCCTCAAGCAGTGACACTTGAGCAGCTCGAGGTCCACCAAACTTGACATGAACTATTCCCCCGCGTTAGGCTAACAACAGCCCCTCGAGTAAGAAGTTTGTAAGCTACCATAACATGGTTCTTGTAAATATCGTAGCTCTGACGAAGCGCTGGCTGCTTAAGTCAATCCGACGCTGTAGCCGTAGACCTCGCTGGGTGTTCATTCGTTAAACCCATGTTCGGTAGACAGGCCGTAGCCAGTTGTGTCCTTTATTGCTTTATAGGCTAAAATACTAGCCGCTGCGGTTCCTCCTACCAGTCCACGTCGTCACCACAGTAAGTACCTTAAACAGACATATGAGACGGTTTCACGCAAATATAATAAATTTCTCATAAAAAAGATGAGGATAGGGCTATGATGTATAGACGAGTATCAAAAATCATGCATCACAACATTTATATAAGTCCCTAAAACTATCTACAGCCTAGTATTCCAGAATCTAGCTTATCTACAACTCCGCGGACGCTAGACGCTTCTATAACTAGGAGTAAGTACCAGGAAATATTGAGCACAGAAGGGCCACGTGAGATCATCGCAGATTAAACTAGCTACAAGGCGCCAGTGTAAAAATCCCCGGGGTTATGAAAGCGCTCCTACTGTCATACGTGACACGTGGGACGCGCTGTAACGCAAGATTCGCTAGTCTTCGGTGTGTTACACAGAGACTGAGACCTCATTCAGCCAATTCAGCCCCTACACGAAGTCCGAGACAATCAAAGGAATGGGGTGATTGAGGCGACGTTAGACAAGCCGGAATAGCTGCCGACTGGTGTATAATTTATATTGTACAGTAGTAGACTGCGCGTATCGGATGCTCCCAAACTTCTGCCGAGACCCTGGCGTTGGCACCGTCTCAGAAGCCTTCGGAATAGCTGGTTGAGGACCTTTGGTACCCTAGAACATGATTCATAATTTGAAGTCTCTCTAAGCCCTATCACTAGCCGACCCTTGTTATACCTACCTAGAGATTCTTGCGAAGTTACGGGCCTCGTGCCGCGAATAAAGTGACACGTCACAGCTTAGACAATCGGAGTGATGTGTAGTCATAATATGAATATGTGACTCAGTCGTCTATTTAGGTTGCACAACCTCGGAGTTCTAAGCTTAACCATCGCCTTGAACTTAGTCGCATCATGTGACGCTTATCCTAGCGATAAAGAGTATATTTTGTGTTCGATGTACCTTATTGTAGATATCTTGAGTAGCCTCGCACATGCCCCTTAAGCTTCGAGGGGTGGTCACGAGCTTACCTACGATAAGCGCAATTATCAGCCTTGTACTTAGGTTCTTTTGTTAGAACCTTCTACAAACTAAGCTGAGAGAACACATTCCTTTCCGGAGAGCTTAGAGATTCTTCTATACAATCGGATGAGCTTTGGCTCATTCATAGGATACTTACGAGATACGATAGGACGTTCCCCCCATGGTATATTTTGTGACCTTTAATTACTCGTAATGGGATAACGCGGACCGATTCAGAGCTAGAAGAATTTATTGCTCCTGTTAGCTTCCACGCCTAAAGTAAATCCGCCACCTGGTCCAGCCATATCAGAACTGACAGCGTGCGCTTTAGAATCTGTTCAGGCTGTTGTCTAGTGTGAGGTGGAGAGACTCTACCCTGCCCTAGTCCGCCACTACGGCGCCACGAATGATGTTGTCTTCTCAAAACCAGTGTCACAGTTTATTAAAATCAGGATGACCGAGGGACGGTGAGATAGTTACGAACTCTCAGTTGCTTAACGCGCAGTTTAAGCGATGGACAGTTGAGCCTACAATAAGTCACCACCCTTACCACACCACGTTATTTATATCGCGTGGGGTATCGGGATATTGGTTACAGTGGTATAGCATCTCCTACAATAAATAGTGTGCTGTGTATGTAGCAGGAAGACCTCGAGTAGTTAGCGTAGGATCTTTGCGCAACAACGAATGTTCATTGTACCCCTATACTACAGTGCAGGCCCTGACAAGTAGTAAGGTTACTTGTGATAGCTTAGCCGCACCGGGAGAGGGCAAACACGTGCATAAAAGACCCTGAATATGACTAGATGGGTGTACAAGAGATATAGCATAGAAGATGTAGAATCTAAGACGCATCACTACTAATTGAAGGGACGCGTCGCTAGTTCACCGAGTCACCGCAGCGCCACACTTTTATTTTTACGATATTACGTCGTAACAAGTGCAAATATTCTAGTCGCTGTGTTTAAAAAACTAAATATTATACCGTATTTGCGGAAGCCATTCGTTGTACTGCCCCCGTTTGTCTTCTTGTGTTTCGCTTTGTGTAGGAGTGATAATGCCTGCCCTACTCATCCATACCAGATCTTCTTTGCATAGGTCCTCTACGTAAGCTGTCTCGGCACATTTTAGCCCAAAGTTTCGAGACATTATGTTCTGCGCTTTCGCAGCCTCGGGCGCATCGGCGAAGTAGTAGTAAAGAACCGCGGTGCCGGTGCTCCCGACCTCGCCCAAATCGTAAACCGCGTCACTGTGCCGAAGGAGGTCGTGCGCTTATGCAAATACCTCTCTAGGGGGGCCCTTTTGGCGATATTTTAGGCACCATGATCCTTAGGCCTTTGGTAATAGATCCGGCGCCCTCCTCGTAAATGACACTCCGATGCCCCTCGGACTTTGAACCTCCCTGCTTTGGCGTGCATGAGTAGCTTCATAGTAGCCGCATGTGAGAAGAATGTGACCAAAGCTGGGCAACTTCGAAGAGAAAGCATGATACTTCTAATAATCTGGTTAGCTTTGACTCTTCCGATATTATGTATCCCCGAGAGCAGATCATTGTAACTGGTTTCGGGCTCAAGCGCGTTACGTATTGCGATACGTTCTTCAGACTAGGGCAGTGACTACTGATGGCCTTGGCCATCCATATCCAGATCAGTAATTTAACCCCTGAGAAAAAGAATGGTTTGAGCCGGCTCATGATGACTATTTGATTTCGTGCGGAACGGGTGTGCATGAAGAAGAGACCGCTGCTAATAGTAGACAAGAGGGGCTGCCAATCGAGCACTTGTGAATTACTGGAGATTCAGAATCCGAATAGATAGTGGATTATATGGAGATGTTACTTAGAGAACAATTACTGCTAGGAGGATATACGTGTACGGTGTTTTCTTCCATCCGGCACTGAATTCGTTTTTCTAAGTATCAAAATAAAGAAAGGTCCTAGGTAACGGGCGGGAGTTCTCAGTACGCGTGTCGACTTAGCTCAACAGCCACTGTGAAACCATTAGTGTAAAGTGGCGTGCCCGTGTCTTACCGGGCCCGGCTGTTATCAACGTATTACATCAGATAATGTTGTGATGAAAATATGTACGCTTCAGGCTGGAATCTTCTTCAGACCGGGGTCATGTGGCTAACCTGTCTTCGTGAGGGCTTCCTCCTCCCTCGAAGACCACTAAAGCCGCTTCCAACGGATACAATATGGGAAGTGGAGAGCACCATTTCGTTTTGAAGACAGCCCTCTAATTTCTGTTGTAGCTCCCAAATAATAGCTAGTTCATTAAGCTTCCTAGCATGCCGTGTCCGTCGAATATTTTGGAGCAGAGTGCGGCGGTGACGAGGGCGAAGAGCATGGACTCACGCCTTTGAGCAACTAGTAATAGCTACTCCCATCGCCAGATCTCGCATCGCGAAGCCTACTAGGGGATCCGTATCTTGAAATATTCAAGTTTCCGAGAATTTCGTTGAGTGACCTATTACGTGTCAAACATGCAATCAACTTTTAGACTGACGACACAATATGGCTGGGCACCCATTCTCTATTACGAGGCAACTGACAATAGAGTTTAGATAACTCCTATAGATCGGCGGTGCCTTACGCAACATAGGCCAGTGGAAATATGCCAAAATGAAGATTGTATTAAGAGAAATAAGGCCAAGTAGTTGCCCATAACAACATAGAAATCTCTTTGTCACATGGCCTTAATAAAACGGGAGGCAATGGAAACTAGATGTTTATATAACCACGGTAAATATGGTTATCAACATAGAGGCCTTGAGACGTTCGGTGCTACGATGACTATCATATAGCAATGTTATTGTTGTGGCATGGAAAACGGTATATCTGTGGGCGACGTGTCGTTAACTACCTAGGCGCATGAGCTTAGCGTAATCATGTTCGACAATAACTTAGGTCGTACGATCAAAACCGCTTCGTTGTATTGCAATGCCTTACACGTGATCGAGCTGTTCTACTACCTCCTGAGCATATACCAGCATTGTAGGTGAGGGCTAATACCTATTGTTTTGCTAGTTCTACCTCATTGCTATCTTAGAGGTCGCCAGGGCTTGGACAACTGGCATAGCTAGGTGTGAATTTCCCGGAGCGTATAAAGTCGAATGGCGTACCTAGTAACGCTATCAGCCAGTGTATAGAGATATTACTAGGAGCTGCTCGATCCAAAGGCGGTACTAGGATCACTTTCGGAGTGGCGAGGTAAGGCTGGCGTCTCGCATGCTGGTGTACCCAAGCAGGTTTTGCTATCCTTGTAATTTACCGTTGCGTGCGTTGCCGGCCTCCAGAGCGCACATTAGCTCTGCTTGGCGCGCTATGTGGTGAAGCCGGATCATGAACAGATAGGCTGCCTGGTGACTTGGCGGCTCATGGCGGTGAAGCACGGGTATGTAAATTGTTGATATTCGACTGATGTAGAGATTCGTAATAATAGGGCAATTAATTGTACTCGGTCGGCGCCCGAGCAAGCGAGGCTCTAGGAAAATGTAGACTAACCTAACCTAGTTGTTTTAGCTGGGTGTGGCCATCAAGTCCACCACAAAGTATGACAACTGCGGGAGAAGTCCATGCAAATTTGTGAAGAGTTCTTTCTGCGGCCGAACAACGACCTCTCGCTGGCCTAGGGCTCTGGTGTGCGTACGCGATTCGTCGCCTCTTCGCGAACTTTGTGGTAGTGGATTGGGACACAAGGCTCTCTCTGGAGAGGGTATTAGGGTATCCGTATGGTGTTCGGACCTTGACGTCTTACCTTGGGACCAATATCACGGTGGTAGGTAGCATGTTACTGTTGTATGGAAGCTTCTTAATCTGTGAGGTTATGCGTCGTCGCAGGGCTCAAGAACGGTAGATTACCCCTGCATGGGAGATTTGAGCGACAGCCACAGCGCTGGATCTACACTATAGTGCTCGATCGTCGATGGGAACCGCCAAGCCTACGCGCAAGGTTCAAGATGAAGGATGCTACGTAGCCAACACTAACAGACTAGACTACTAGTAGTCAGCATAGGGCCGTAAAGGGGATCTTATAACTGCGCGGTGGGAGAACCTCATTGGCGCGGAAGGTTTGTCCCGCGCAACCCTCAAAGGCTCCAAGATGTCATTAATTGTTACCGTGCATTATGTGACGGTAATGAGAATGTATCCTGGGATATGCGAGACTGCGTGCGGTCAAATACATAGTATGAGGATATGAAGCATCTAGCACGAGAGCATATTATATTCTATCATATCATATGATACCACCATGAAGTTGTGATATGTGATCGGCGTTTAGAAGAAAAACGGGCGGCTTGGGACTATCATTGCCTATCTCAAAGCCGACACTACACTAAACAGAAGACTAGACTAGCAACGGGAAAGATGGATACCAAACGGGGCCCGATGTTAAAGATGGGAATCTTGACATACCCCATGCTGCCCATGCTTCTTCCCATGCCAAAAAAAGGCCCATTTCAAGGCACAACCCCCGGCACCGCCCTGGATCTGCCCTGGATATAGTACCTTGGAGAACAAGGGGTTGGTCTTGTGCACGTCACTAGAGCATTGGAGCTCCTCGAGAGCAAGCGAATCATGAAATATCTATTCTACGGTAGGTACACTGCGCTGCTTACATATACAGTAGGTACCGGAATAGAAACTCTCCTCGTGACTAGCCACTTTTCATTCCTGGTTTCAATCATCATGTGCTGCTGTATCACGACTGCGCTTTTAACTTGCGTGTCGAGCGTGGTGCTGTATTGAACTGACGCGGTGTTGTCTTGAGTCAAGCAGCACGAGGCCCAGAATGAGCACTATTTTTTCAATTCCGTTGCATTGGAAATCTCCACATGTGCACACGCATACACGTATAGCGACCATGTCGATCTTGACAGTTCGAATTGATTAGCCCCGGTGGGCCTTATTCCTTCGCTGGAGTTGGGCAGATATCTAGACCTAGGTCGTACTATAGATGATTAAGTATACCTATGTAAGCAGATACTTAGATCCGGATGGATCAACATGAGAAGACACAAATACCTACCGTAGTAGCCCCAAGTGTTCATGATAGGGGGTGATTGATAAGCTTGCTGCTTGACTTGATTATGATGCAGGCAGTCTGGGCTGGGATGATTGTTGCTAAGATAATGTCAGCTGTGAAACCCGCCCCGAGGGGAGCTAGCTGGTGACATTTTCCATATCAATCCCCTTTACCCAGAACAGCCTCTTCCCGGATTTTCGACAAGGTCGACGAAATCGGACGCGGAGGTCCTGCCACACTCGGGGACATCACATACTACAGTGTAGGTAGTGAGTGTATCGGACGGCTGGATTTACGTCATCGCCGAGACGGCAGCATGGCATTCTAAGCCACCTGGCTCTAAGTAGCACTCGTGGCTTGTAAACGGTTACGCATCCGTGGGGGAGGCAGGCCGGTGGGAGGGTGAGGCGCCTGAATTAAAGTTGGACGAGGCATACTACCAGTAGTACTGCCTCCTCGGTACTGGCTCCTAGATCTGTCTGCTTGGGTAGACTCTCACAAATTACCTTAGGTACCTAGCGAGAGGGATGTAAGCTTTGCTGCAGTATAGTGTATATGTACCTATCTTTGAGTCTGCTTGGGGGATTTCGCCATCTGTCGGTGCGGTAGGTGGGTACTGCCGTCGTAGGAGGCAGATAGGTAATGATGTAGGTACAACTACTTACCTGGTAGTGTAGCATCTACTCCGTACATCCGTACATACTTACATACTAGTTAGTAGAAATGGAGGAGTGCAAGTCAGTCATCCCATGTTTTCTCTCCCCCCCCCCCGATGGGACGACGTGCTACTGGACGTGGAGCACGGTGTCGCACCATTCACTCATTTCCTTTTCCAAGTTTTTATTTCAATTGGACAATCCCTGTATTTCACAATCTTTCTACTCCGGCCTTCCGGTTCGTGCCACGGCTGACGCTACTGTACATAGTAGTACATACTCAGTACTACAAGTATGTAGATATGCATATAATTGTGTACGGGACGCTACTGTATAGTACTACTAGTAAGTAGTGCAATAATCGGGACATTTTATGGACCAGAGTCTTGCGTGATTGACTACGAGTAGACTACACCACCTAAGGCTAGGTATTTTGTTTCGAGGGAGTGTGTATATGATCCGAGTCACAAAACCAGAGTAGGTTCAATTACGGTGCCATCTGGGAAGTGTATGTACCTACACAAGATGGCCAGTGGGAGGTGGTGCCTAGGCGGTGTAAGTATAGGTATTGTTGTTAGTTCTCCCGTGCACCTGCATTGCGGGAGTGGAAGCCTGTCATGGTTCCATCAGCACAGCATTATCGTTCAAACACGGGATGACATGCAAACTTTTATATTGCGCTGATAGACTTGCAGTCAGCTTTCATGCATCTTGGATGCTCTGAGATATCCAGAGAGCAGACTTGTGCATTTGATTCGACCATGGTCTACTAAGTAATTAATGAACGGAACAATACTAGTAGAGAAGAACGGAACGGGCGTTCGAACTGCATGACTTCGGTGAGACTTATGGATCTCTGCGAGGGTGGAAAAGAAACAAAAAGTGTCTGCATATGAAGGTGTTCGTATGTATTTGTTGGTTCCGATACTGGGTCGGGATACGAAATAACTGTGCCAAGGAGTTGCCTCTCCAATACCAGTACAACAACGGCCGCAGACTATTTATTGTATACTATCTAGTACCTACCTACCTACTAAGTACTACCAAGGTTGTCTGTCATACCCCGTATCACAACTGAGGCACACCTGTCTACAAAATATATGCATCTGATGATGGCGAGTCCTGTACGCTACCTGGGTAGTAGTACGTAGTAGTGAATTTAGGTAGCGGATACGCCGAAAGCTGCTATGCCATGCCACCATGCCTTGCGCGCGCGGCCTCTCGTATCGCATTCTTTTTACGCACTCTTGTCACGCATTTGCTTCCGACGTGCAGTGGAGGCGCATTACGTGGTTGAGAAAAGGCCTTCTCTACTTTCTCTCCACCAAGACCTGTCTAGACCCTGTGCAGAACGCTAGTGATAAGTGGACTATCAGAATTTGGGAGAGAGGAAGCTCCTGCTAGTATACTGCGTTGCTACTACTGGTAGTACATAGTAAGTATTTACGACTTTCCTCGAAGCTCGCTGTCTTGGCATTTTCAATATTTGGGAGCTTGGTATGTCTGCCTCTAGGTGTTTTTTCATTCTTATTTTTTTTATCCCTCTTCTCCTTCTCCTATGCAATCTTCCAAGGCTGGCACTCCGTTTCTATTATGTACATGTACGGAGTACTAGTACTCAAAGTACAACTGCACACGACCTAAACACGACGTCATTGTAATAAAATGTTTTGGGTACCTATATGACCTCGCATGCCTGGAAGAAACAAAAAGGTCTCCGCACTGTATAGTGATCCACAGATCTAGACCAGGGATGAGGACACAGCCACGAGCCAAGATTCGCGGCCAGGCACCAAACGCGTCACTGTCGAGCGTCTAGACTTATGTGTACAACCCAACTGATCTGTGCAACATACATAGTAGGTGAATCTCTATCTAGTGTACACTACTCGGAGCCTAAGTAGGTTGAAAGTAGGTTGAAAGAATCTGCATAACTAATCGCAAAAGATACTGGTATGGCTCTAGGCTTTTGGCTATTATATAGCGGCTTTATGGTACCTAGGTTAGGTAGTTTTCCAACAGTCGTGCCTGGAATGGCTACCTAGGTATCATGTGTCTACCGTATAGTACTAAACGCTTGAACTTATCGTTTAACCAGCGAAGCTCTCACCTACCTTTTGCACGTACGTACGTACTTCCTTCCGTTACCTACCTAGGTACTTAACGTAGTATACTTAGTAGATCTACACAAGGACGCAATTGCTTTCCCATTTTACAAGTTTTTAAAATAAAATAACGTGCAGCTAAGGTAAGCGAGGGGCGCGACTCTGCGTGTCAACCTAAGCCTGAGTCTACTATATTCTCGCTATCTTCGCGTTGTTGAGGTATAGGAATGTTAGTCAATACTACGCGAGCTCGTCGAAGCCACGTTGTCAGCAGTTTAGAACGTGGATTAAGGACGATCCAAAATCCTGCTATTTGCTCTTAGGATGAAACTGCTCTAACTAGGCACGTTCCTACTTTCCGCTTTCCATGGCAGTAGGTACTGTAGGTACTGTAGGTACTATGTAGTGTATGTACCTAAAGATCCGAGCCGCATCACTTTCCAGGCGATAAAGTTAACGTCTCTCGTGCTTCTTCTGTGTAAACCGAATCTCTCCGGGAAAGGAGGCGAGCTTCCGGGGCTTTAATTATATGCTTATAGTCATTACTGTAGATGGACGCTTAAGCTTCAATCAATACCTAGGTAGTTATTGCCAGCATTGGGGCATGCTTCAACTAATTGACAGGGAGCTCAACTGGGGCGTGATGGCATATTTATATTTAGCTCAAAAACGTCCGTATAACGCACTGTAGGATTCTATCTAGGAACACACAACACACAACACGCCGTCGAGAGTGTATAGAGAATGCAGCCAGAGTTCGTACTGTACATATATGTAGGCAGGAGGTGGTGTACCTACGTCTGTGAGCCACATTGCATCGAACCTTGCAGACCTGCAGAGTAATGATCCATGATCGCCTAGTTCCGATTGAGTCTCCCTGTCCCCGAACTGCAGTAAATACCAACTTGTACTTGCAAATCATGGATGTCCACGTCTTGATGGCGCCCTTTCCTGTATACACGTATCGCCTGATGTTGACTACCTACTACCTACTATCTACTACCTACACTAGACAACAGTCCTTCTTGCACCGAGAGACGTTGATTCTCCTTTATCCCTTTTTGTTTCAGCAGTTTTAATCCTGCTAGTTGCTGGGCCTCTAAAGTGCATGTCTTTACCGCACACCTAGCTTGCGTATCTCGCATTTTAACATTAGAGGCTTCCTTGATGTAACATGATTGCTTATATACTATATGTACGGAGTAAGTATCTATCAATTCGGCTGCCGGGCGTTAATTATTCATCAAGGCTGCTGTCATGTTTTGCCGAGGCCCTCCCCCCTGTTGCGGCACGACCGTTACGCCTTTACCGGATATACGGTAGTGTGTGTACCTGGGTAGGTAGTTTAAACATTGTGAGACGGTTTTTGTAGATAGGTACACCACCACCGGGTGACCCCTTTCTACTTTTTGTTGTCAGACCCTAGATACACCTCTTTGGAACCTGACATGTCTGCTCAGCCACACATGAGCTCGTGTTAAACTGGGGGGCCTTTTTTCCTTTTTTTTTTTCTTCCTTTATCTTAATATCTCTCTTGTTGCCTGGCCTGGTTGTCGACGCAGACTTTGCGTGCCCCCTTGTTCTTAGATTCCACCACTTTTCGTAGGTTGTGAGTTCAAATTTAGTATTATTAAATCGTCGTGATAGTGGAAGCATGTTAGATATATCCTTATCAGATGTGAAAAAAAAAAAAAAAAAAAAAAAAAAAAAAAAAAAAAAACCCCTAAGATAAATCCTGACCTATTTATTCGGGCCCATAGCTTTTAGATTTCCTGTGCCTGACGGTCACTCAGGACATGCGCTACCTGGTAAGGTGCCGCTAAGACACAGTACACTCATAATGCAACTATAGCCAGGCACTAGAGTCAGACACTAGTATACTAGTAGAGTCAGGCACTAGCGGACTTACCTAGGTAGGTACCTAGCGTAGAGCTTCTTCCACTACCTTAGGTACATGTAGGTAGGTACCTATTTTCTTACGGGTGTCTACTGGGGGGTTTTTAGGTGCCTTAAAATGCAATGTTCTTTGCAGACATCCATTTAGGTATACTAGTACTAGCTTGGGAGGTATGTAGGTACTAGTAGTGGGTAGGTACCATTTATCTACCCAGGCAGCCCCAGGTACCGACATTGTCTTGGCCTGGAGCTCTCCGACTCTTCCACTTACTCTTTACTTACTTACACACACATCCTGGAATAACGATCCCGGAACAAGACTGGAACAACTATCTACACTACTTAGGATACTACTTAGTACAGCGAGGTAGAGAGGTATACCTACCTGGTAGAATACTATACTAAGGTAGGTACTACGAGGTAGTAAGTAAGTAGGTAGGTAGGTATTTCTGCGTGTCCCACCTTTTACCCAGGGAACGTAATGTACGGTACCTACAACTCTACCTAACCTACCTACGTGACCTTACTTACCTACCACACCACTACCTCTACCACCACTACTACTACTACTGTAGACACTGCACCTGCTACTATTCTTTTCTTTTTCCTTCTCATTGATACCTACTCTCTCTCATCTTCCATTTCCTCCCCTCCCCTCCCCTCCCCCCGAGTCGCCGCTAGACAACGTCCATAATAGCCATCGTACAGCATCTCTCTCTCGGGCTGTCAATCCGACCGTTGCCTATCGCCTCTCCACAAGACCCGACCCGCAACCACCCCCCCCCCCCCCCCCCAAAATATCGAGTCGTTGTGTCCATTCGTTACTATTCTTTTTTTGTCCCCTCTCGCTCTCTTTGGGTTCCCAATTACGAGAGACGCCTGGCGATCACGACCGCCACCAATACCTCCATCACTACTTCGTAATACCGATCGACACCCTTTTACGACATAGACGTCCACCCCCGTCAAACTACCCTAAATCACCACTAACTGGGCTACCGACGCACACTACTTACAGCCGTACTGTACCTGCGACCTATCTCGACCTTTGTGCTCCCTACCTCTGTTTGGCTTTGGCTCGATTTTATTTCTCGTTCTTCTCTTGCTCGACCTTATCTCTCAGCAGCCTCCCTCTCCGCTCGTTACAATTTCAATAGCTGGCGTTGGTGCAAGCATTGTTGGTGGCGTTGTCCTCATCGTCGTTCCAGTAGTCGTCGTCGTTCAGGTTGTTATCGAGAACAGTTCTCCATACCTACATAGACACCATATCTTGACCTACTTCTAAGTGTAACCCCATTTTCGGCTTCAAGCTTTTACAACTATCCAATCATCGCCCCCGATTCGGCCTACGTTCTAAAGGCCATCGTGAATGGGCCACTGCGACGCCTGACGATAACACGGATCTGCATCTGTCTAGCTCTGTTCCGACTGTCAATTACAGTAGCTACCGAAAGCGGAAGGCCTGAATTGTAACCTCAGGGGACTTGGGAGACTGGTTGGTTTCTAGGGCCGGACAGGGACTCAGCGCAATTATTGGGAGGCGTTGCACCCGCATCGTTGTCGTAACTCTGGGCCGGAATACGCAGTCAGACAAGCGCCTTTATCCTGGCTACCTTTGGCCATTCCGACGCATCACCATCACCACACACCACCGAGAATTACAGCAACCATCTCTGCGTTTACTGACCACTAGTCCTCATTTGGCAGCCCATCATGGCTCCCGTAGCGCCCCGTTTGAAGATACTGTCTGGTGAGTCTTATCCGTTTGTTACATTCCTTTCCCTGAGTTCCTCTTAAGAGAACCTCTTGCCTTCTCCTTCCGTACTACCTGGGAAGCCTCCCACCTGTTCCTATCGCGATGTCTCGCTAGCTTCAGTCCATCTCGCCCTCAGTACACGTTGAGTGCCCTCTCCGACTTCAGGGCGGGCGTGACGACGCCGTACTATTCACTACACTAGTCGCGTGAAAATCCGTTATGGATTCAGAGCTAATGCAAGTATGTACAGTGGGAGGCAACGCAGTTTCTGCTTTTCTGTCCTGGAGATTACAGGCTACGAATGCCTGCGATGTGACTCTTGTCTGGAAGTCAGGTTTCGAGAGTGTCTATCAATATGGCATATCCTTTAAGTGAGCTTTAACTAGCTTCTCGATCTAAATTCCATCTAACCCACAATTAGGTCTGCGACGTTTGGTAATGAGCGGTTTAAACCGCGACATGGTACGCTCCCACAATTTCCGATCTCTTAGGAGTACTTCTCTAACAGAATATCCCCCATGCATAGTGGTTCGGACACCAGAAGAAGCCGCACAGAACAAAGGCGGCGCGTACGATTACGTCATTGTCTGTATAAAGGCTCTTCCCGACATTTACGATATCGCCGCAGTCATCGACTCCGTCGTTACACCCCAACATACCTGCATTTTAGTAAATACCACTCATACTCTTGGTGTAGAAGCCACCATTGAGGAGCGATTCCCAACCAATGTTGTGTTATCTCTAGTCTCCAACGCCGAGATTTCTCAGTTAGGAACAAGTGAGTTTGAACACAGCGGCTCAACCGAGATTTGGGTTGGGCCAGCGAACAAAAACAATAATATTCCTCTAGCGATTCAGGAGGATATGGCCCAGGCTCTTGCAATGACCCTGAGCACAGGTCAGGTGGATTGCAAAGTTTCTAAAAACATTCGGCAGCAGCAGTTTGAGCGAGTTATCGGGTAAGTTGAGCAATTAGCCTCTTCAACCGCCCCTTGGCTAACTTTATAGGCCGATTGCATTTCATCCCGCTAGTGTCATTTTCGAAACCCCTTCACATGCTGCGCTTTTAGAAAAGCCTGGTGTTCGACAGATGGTTTCCGATGTCATCGACGAACTGATAGCTCTCGCGGGTGCTGAGGGATGTACACTTAGTGCCGACTTTAAAGAGAGGACGATTAAGGATCTGAGTCAACCTTCCGAGACCACCAGTATCATGTGGCAGGACTACATCGCCAAGCGACCAATGGAAGTAGAAACATTTCTCGGCTCGCCTATTAAGTTGGCAGAAAAGTTGGGCATGAAACTGCCTCGCATCGAGACTCTGTACGCCGTCTTCCACAATTTAAACATTGTGAATCAAACCAGGCCGAAGGAGATCAATGGCCTCCCTCCGGCACCCGTCTCACCATCGTCATCATCACCAATGCCTCGTATATCATCAGGTGGTCCTCCACGTCCCATCCCTAATGGAAATGGAATGCCCCGACCCCGACCAAGGACATCATCAAATTTTGGGCCACCGTCTAGTATGCGTCGCCTTCCTGCGAATGGTGGCCCTCCAAACGGGCAACGCCCCTCGATGAACGGCGCACCTAATGGCTACCATCCCCCTAGACAACCTTCAAGGCGTGGGTCCTTTGAGGAAAATGACTTGGGAGAATTCAGTCATCTGGTGGTCTATGATGACGCAGATGGAGCCAATGGCAGTGGCTACCCCGGTGATATGTCAGACGCTGCACTGAGGGAGAGAGAGCTTCAACTGCGCCAGCGTGAGTTGGACATCAAGGAGCAAGAAATGCGTATGCGGCGAGGCGGCTATGGAGGGCCGCCACCGCGGAGGCGTGCCCCTCCCGTGCGAAACGGCGGCGGCATGTATGATGACGAAGACGAAGATGACGATTACTTCGATCCCAGTGCAGGCCCTATGCCACCACCAATGATCGACCCTGATAACTTCGATATGATGAGTGTCACATCTAGGAAAAATCGGTCGAAACCGCCTCCAAACCAGGGTGACCTTCGAGCAAATCACCTCAATGGTCGCGAAAATGGCATGTCGTCATCCCGGGGCAGCCGTTTCAGGCCTAGTTTTGGGAGAAATCGATCGAGTCAGATTATAAATTCCATTCCTAGTCTCCACGAGAATATTCTGGATGATCCTATGATGAGTTATTCTTCAAACCGGTATGGTAATGTCGACCGGGGACAAATCCACGCAGGGTCTAGATCGAACTCTTTAACGACCTCTCACCTACAAGAATTACAGAATGGGCCTGGCATGAATGGTGCATACCCTCGACGTGTTAGTCAGTCGCCAGGGAATCCATACACCCCATCTATGCGCGGCGGCAACGGACGCCCTTCCCCTCCTAATGGAATGCAGCAACCTGTTCCTCGGTATCCTCCTGGTCATGGAAACACGGTAGCACCACAACAGGTTGAACAACGAGTCGGGGTGAGCACTCTCCAACCACCCAACATGAAAGCCGAACGAAGTCTGACCGGCAGTGCGAGCGCCAGCGCGGGGAGTGGTGATTCGACAAATCTAGGCTCAGAACCTTCAGCGCATAGCAGTCAGAGTAGCTTAGGGCCAAGACCTCCCTTGGGGACTCGCTGATAACCCGAATATCCCAGGGCACATCCTCAAGCTATCAGGGGTCAACCCCTGTCAAGGCGATGCATAGGGACTCGACTACATGGCCCGGTACGAATCTGCAGCCAGCCATGGGCGTTTCCAAAGTCATGACGATTTCGAGATTTTGAGTCATTCGGACGACGGCGTATTCATAACGGCTTAGAGAGGTTCAGTTTGGATTACCACATTTATGACACAGATTAATTCTATTCGGCGGAAGGGAGTCACGTACATAGGTATTTTGATACGATGAGGCAGTGGTTATTTATTTCTGGTAATATTGCATTGGGATGCGGGTTCTCTCCTATTCGTTCGAAGCGCATATACTTGATTCTCCTTTGTGTCCCTTTTCTCTAGGGAGAGAAACTCCATTTCATCTTGCCGTGCTGGGCTCCGGGAATGCCAACCCAGACTAAACGTTGTTCTCGAGTATGTCTGACAAAACTCGGGTGATGTCCCATACTCACATCACTCAGGGTATGACAAGGCGTGTAACGATGAACGAAGTCGGAAGATGGGGAAGACGCCCAAGGGATGTGTATAAATCAGCATGGGTACCAGCAGGCCTCCCAAGCCCCCCAGTCCCAGTTCTCACAGCCCCGCATCATGATCGATTCAACCCTTACGGAATGGCTGTTGGTTGTCAGTCTGAGCGTCGAAAAAGAAAAACACGATTACGAAACAGATCTGGATTGCGTGCCAGATAGTGGGGGTGACATCTCTAGGTACAGGCTGTCCCCCCTACCTGGTGCCCTCGCAGGTGGGAGCTGAGTGAAGAAGAAAAATAATTCTGGTATATTAATGACGAAGTTTGCTTACGGGATTTCTTTGCCCTTTATCATGTCAGGTGGAATTAATATCATTTGAATGCTGTCGACAATGGCTAGAGCGAGAGCTTGGGAAGCCAATGGCGATTATCAACGGGAACGTCTTCGCTAGATACAGGAGGGTGAGGAATGGGCAAAGGAGTCCATAGCATGCCGCATGTGTAGGCCGGAGAGCATAAAACAAGGCGGTAGAGCTGATTCGGCATGCACGGTTCAGTCTAAGGGGAGGTAGGGAGGGAACATAGTTCGCGAGACAGAAGGATACAAGAGTATAATCGCAATGATGAAAAATGACACCTAGTATGAATGCAATGGAGTTTGATGTGTGACTGAATTGGTCCGTCTAACCAACAACTATTTACTATCTTGGTAGAAACATGCCAGCGGTTTGTTATTCTATTGCGTTGCCATTGCTGTCGTCCCCTCTCACGAGTCGGCAGGTATGCGCTTAAAGTCATTCCTCCCTATGCTGAGGATCCGATGGGTTTTGTTATGAATTATCAATTATTTTAATTGAAATAACTATCTATATTTCTTTCGGATTCACTCTCCTCCCGGCCTCCCTCCCTAATCAAATAGCCTCTCTCTGTCCGGGGCGCCGAACATCTCGGGGGTTTCTTGTGATCTTATACTTAAGTAGGTGTACTTGACATTTATTTTATTTTATTTCATTTTATGTTATTTACATGCCATCGTCCGCGTTACCTAAATGGACCTAAAAGCTACCTACCTACCTCTACCTACCTAGGTACCTAAGGTACCCAAGGCACCTTAGGTAGGCAGTAGATAAGACCACCCGGCCACCTGGGCACTAACCTAGTAAATAAGAGATCTACAGAGGTAGCCTAGGTAGTCTAGTCCCCACCTAGGTACCTACCCAGGCGAGCCAGGTAGCCTTGACAGTGGGGCGGGCATGCAAGCAACCGTAGCCAAAAATGTATTTACCATTTACCGTACATAATACTTCAACGCAGTGACATTCAAAACACGGTAAAGTTGCGTGGCACGACGTGAAGAGTTCTCCCTCGGCAACCATTTTATGCACGCAACCTCCGGGTATATTTTGTGTTTGTTGTTGTTTTTGGGGTTTTTTGTTTTTTGTTATCCTTTCAGATTCCCGTTATCTCTAACGGATCCCCGAGTCGTTGCGGATAGGGGCATTTCGAACCGTCAGCCATCTGCTGTGATACGACCGAGCAGACGCACTTCCAATTCCCAAGTACACTCTTCTCTACTCGTACGGCGCGGACGGCCACGACTCGTCGCGATACGAGCGGCTTCATATTGCCTCCCAGACCTTGCAGTGCAGCTCGCAGGGGGGGACTGAGAAACAGCGCCACGTATTGCTCGAGGAGCAGCAGAGGGAAGGGCAGCCTGTGATTGAGGCTGAGTCTTGGCTGCGTCGTGTCGTACTGAAGCACAATAGACGTGGGGCCGGGGCCGAAAATTGCGAGGAAGCCGACGCATTATCAGATAGACGCCCTCTCGCAGATTCCTTAGATCGCGTGGGGTTCGGTCGACGACACTAAGCGTGGGCGATCTCGGGTGAGAAACCTGACGCGTCGCTTCTGAGGGCGAAAGGGGGTCGGCGCCCGACGGATACCCGCCTACAGTACTTCCTTGGCACGAGATTGATATTGCTAGGACTCTAGATTTCCCAACGAATTATACTCTGCCTCGCCTTGGTGTCCGCTCAGGGCTTTGTTTGCGTAATTTCACTTGCAGAAGCGCTATTCCGATACTCTACTCAATCATCAATCGGACCGTAGCATATCTGCAGGCTGCGCGGGGCTCTCACTGAATACGCAGAGTTACAGGGGCCGACAGGGAAAGCAAAGATATGGCGAGCCGAAGCGGTAACGCAGATCGCACGCTCGCTATGGGCGGCAGTGGAGGTGCAACGAGGCCCTCTATGGCGCCGCAGGCATCGGGAGGTGTGGTGAAGGCAAGACAATTGGTGAGCTAGGCCATCCCCGATTTTTTGCCTCTCACCCTATCATCTTCAATCTGTTTTCGTGTTGGTTTGTTTGTTTGTTTTGTGAATGGGGATGTCTTGTAATGGCGCGAGAGCAGCTAACCAACTCGACACGCCCCCTTTTCCCTCTGTTTGGTCTCGTGCTGCCGGGCTCCAATATCCCGGATGCCATTATCTGCTAACCGCCATAACTGGAATTAGTCACACCTGCACGCGCAACTGGCGCAGCTTTCCGCCAACCTGGCAGACACGGAGAATCTGTTGCGCATGACGAGCGTACAGGCAGGGGCTATGAGGGGACTGGGTAGCTGGCATGGTGGATTGTGAGTATTACTCTCCTCTCTATTTCATCTCTCTCCACTCTGTGTCTCTTTGCTATAGTTATGGGGAGTTATTCATTTTTGCTTTATTTGACATCTACCATGCAGTTACTACCCCTAAGCCCATATTTCAGGATGCGCGATGGGAGTAAAAAATCTTCTTCAGCTGACATGTTTATAGGTTCATGGCAGCGAGTAAGGTTTTAGGTGAGGAGTCGGTCAAGGAACAACCCCAGACTCAGCAGCCAAATCAGAGGTGAAAGGGTCACAAACTCCATGTGAGCAATGCTAGTGCGCATAGGAAGACGATACTAGGATTTGACCAGCTATTGTAGCAGACCAGAGCCTTGTTTATTAAGCGGAACTTCCTTCGCTTGTTCCCTGGACACGGCAACTGTTGGCCACAAAGATAACAAACCTTTCCGTGTGTTATTAGAGGTTGGGGTCTTAAATGATGGAAATAGCAGATATAACGTGTGATGCCTTTGCGGCTCTAGGCACTACTACTACTTGTCTACAGCAATAAAGGGACTAAAAGAGCGAGAGCCGTGGTCACGAGCCCGGATATACGGATCCTACACCCTGTTCCATTGATCACTCGCATGTGGTAGTTGCCAACCGCCAGTTACGCTCTTTGTATATCGTGGTAACTTGTAATGCTTCGACGCCGGGCGGATTTTGACAAAATAATTATTTGTGCTAGGACTTGACATAAGCACGCTTTTCTGGTCTTTTATTTTTCTAGACGATCACGTGTCGGCTCAGTAACGCGGGTCTGACAAAAGTTGCGACTACCAGAAACTACTGATGGCTTTCGAGCGACGACCAATTCGAATTTACGTCGACTCTCGACTTTGGAACAAAGAAACGACTCAGTCTAGCGAAACGCCGCATCCGTTCTATTGTTCTACACTATGTTTTTTCTCCTTTATTTCCCTTTCTCGGCTTTCAGGCTTGCGGAACTATTTATTAATATAGGCCTCACACACAGTACAATGTATCATGCTAGACCTGTCCTAGTCTCCCATCGGCTCGATTCCAAAGTCCAGCTTCACGATACCAGCGTAAGCTAGCTACACACTACTATCAGCATCTCATAACTCTAGCCCTGCGGGTGTGGTAACGGAACATTCATGTCAACCCAGGGCTTGCACCAACCCTACGAGCGGCCCAAAATGCCTTATTATGCGAGACGGGGGCGGCCGCTCGCTTCCGGAAATCCCTACCTCACCGTCTACTACCTGTTCTGCCTGATCGAGTGGATCTATCTGGCAGTCTGCGTCTTGGTCTATGGCGACCCTGGGCCCCGGGCGCTGCTCACTTATCTAGACTACATTACCGTCCTGGAGGGTTTCGCGGCCATCGAGATCGCGTATATGTCAGTCCGGAAGTATTTGAACCGGAATGCGTATTTTGACTTCGCCAGGGCGCTGAAGGTCGTCGCGAGGAATCTCATTGTCTGGACCATCATGCAACCGTTCCCTGGATTTTTACTAGGGCTTGGACGCCCCGCATTCCTGGGCTGCGTGCTTGCCTGGTCTGTCGCGGGTACCCTGCGTTATTTGTACTTCTTCCTGGAGGTGACTTGGAGGGGCGCGCCGCCGGTGCTGTCGTTGATACAGTTCGTGATTACCCAGTCACTCCCCCTCTCGGTCTTTTCACACCGCGTTATTTGTGGAGGGATCCGTGGCCTAGTTGATGCTGTGGGCTGATAGGTTACGCGTGCAGATATTACGGTTCCGTCTTCTTGCACCCGATAGCTCTCCTGTGTGACATTCGGTTTGTCTACTTTGCCGTTGGCGTGGTCGATAGCATGACCCGGGCCCAAGAGGCACATATCTTCGTGGGATTGGTGCTGTATATAATACGTCAGTGTCACACGTCTAG
This sequence comes from Xylaria grammica, assembly GCA_004353285.2. Classification (NCBI taxonomy): domain Eukaryota; kingdom Fungi; phylum Ascomycota; class Sordariomycetes; order Xylariales; family Xylariaceae; genus Xylaria; species Xylaria grammica. Next base: position 1,947,764 of record NGZP02000002.1, on the reverse strand, counting down.
CCTCGATCTCATAGCGACGCATTGATGCTAATTGGGGCTTTTAGAGAGCGTTTTTATATATATGAAACTGATTTCCCGCATGTCGTGGGCTCGGGGAGTATAGTATGGGGGGTATGGAGATGCCAGCTAGATCCGTTATAACGATGACGGCCTATGGATAGGTGTGCGGATCGCCGTGCCGTTTATACCGACGGCTAACTTCCATGTCACGAGAATCCCAGGAGGCGCTGAGTATGGAGCTCTCTGCAAAAACTCTTGTTTGTCTTAGATATTATTAGGAGGGAATAGAGTTTGGACAGGATCTAAGGGCTGGCAAATCTAGGTAAGGCTTTGACAGATCCTCGCTATTATTGGTGGAGGAATAGTCGCTGTGTCGAATAAGAGCGGCTTAATGCTGCCGTTTGAGCTTGTAACGAATATCAGATGCCTAAAATGCTAGAATCGTTCTTGGCCCGACCTCATTGTGAAGACGGCTGGGTTGCAATGGTGGTTGATGATAATACGGAAGCTGCTACGATGAGAGCTGCGAGGTGCCTTAGTGTAAATAACTAGAAACAAGAGAACTATTTATTTGGTGGCTAGGAATACGACAGCATCCCTATTATGGCTACATCTATCTTCTGGTGCTGATTGCGGATAGACCATGTTACCGAGTCGCATTGGAGCACGCAATCATTGAAACGTAGTCTGAGGATAGGATATGCTTATCGAATCAGCGCGGGCGGTTTCCCTGAGGTAGAAGCATGTTGGTAGCACATTGGCCGCCCCAATATCTCATGTTTCTTGTGGGGAAGTATAACTGAAGCGCTGCATAGTTTCTGAGTGCCATCATCAAACGAGGTGCGGAAACTGGACTCCTTGAGTTCTATCATAGAAACCTCCCTGTATGCTCTAGGCTTGGGCTGCTGGAAATGAATACTTTATAGTTTATCTTAGCCCATCAGTATACATATTTCCGGGGATCGAGCTGTAACCCTGGGATGAGGATACGATATACAACCAAGATCTATACAGCCTACGTTATCACATGCACCCAAGCTAACTACTTTGAAGAGGTGTTGATGACGGCGACGATTCCTGTAGGCCCTACGGTTCAAAGAAACCAACTTCCATGGCAATTTCTAGATCTACTACGTAGACCAATGAATGGCGGCGGTGGATAGAGCAAAAGTAAGAGAAAGAGATGGGGACAGATTCAAGCGTAGAAAGACTGGGTTGGTAATCTTAATGTTAAGAGCCGACGAGCTGCATCTAGCTACGGACAACGAAGAGGACAAGTACTAACATCTCCCATATTAGTAATAAAAGGCTTCGTTGCAAATTAATAGCTTTAAACCTGACTGATATACAGCAAATGAACGGCCAGCAGGCTAGAGGACTAGATAGGGCTCTCATCACGCCCTAAATTATGAGATTTGTGTGCTCGCCGCCACTACGCCCTCATGCTCAATGGTGGCTTTGCTTAGACGACTGAAAGGGAATAAGATTGAAAGAGAGAACCCAACAAAGACAATACAAATTGAAAATGATTTTGCTATCCACTACCACTCGCCTTGGCTCTCTTCGAACCCGTAAACCGCTCACATCAGTCTCTTGAGATATAGGTTTAATTAATCGTGACATCTCGATACTCGATACTCAGCGTCTATGTAACTGACCCTCGGGCTGTTCGGATCGATTCACCATGGCGTTTACCTGGGATCAGTCAAGCAGCTGTGGCCGAAAGCTCCTCACCATTGACATCATCTTCACCATCTTGGGTATAACCTTCCTGGGCCTGCGTTTCTGGGCCGCTCGGTTTTCCCATCGTAAACTATACCCAGATGACCTTTTCGCGGTTTGGGCCTTCGTACGTTGCACGACATGATATAGTCTTCGAGAGTTACCATGCTAATGCCTCGGCAGATTAGCATTGGCGTTTTGACGGGCGCGTCGTTCTGGGGTGTCTTCAACGGGCTGGGGAAGCATATCACGCAACTCACCCCAAGCGAGCTCACGGTTCAGGTCAAGGTATGTATGTCCATCGCGAGGTTTCCGTGTAGAGTGACTGATTCAGCCACTTCTGTAGCTCTTGCTCGTTAGTGAATTCACCTACCTCTCGGGGACGTCGGCTCTGAAGTTGTCAATGCTCTCCCTCTACTATAGGATATACGCAACACCAGTATTCAGGCGTTGGGTTTGGGGCGTGGTAGGGCTGGTCGTCGTGTATATCGGTAAGTTGCTACCTGAGTAATTTCCCGAGAGTTGTGAGGTTCCGCAGCCAGCTATAACCGTACCTAATTCTAGAAGCTCGTCCTGCCTTTTAAACAACTTATATCACGCTCAAAGCACCGATTGCTAACCCCATATACTCTAGTATCATTTATTCCCCTTTTCCTAACCAACTGTATCCCTCTTTCTCAATATTGGGATCCGAAGCCTACTGGATGGTGTCGAGACACGATTATAGGCGACAATGCCACAGTTGCTGCCAATCTGGTCCTCGATTTTGCTGTCCTGATCCTTCCATTGCCGGTACTTTGGCGCTTGCAGATGTCAATTCGGGATAAGCTAACAGTGACGGCTATGTTTGGTATTGGGTTTGTGTGAGTCTGCTCGTGATCCCCCATATATACTCGGCTCAATACTAACTACCGTTCCTTTTCATCTTTGTAGAACTATCGCCTTAATTTTATGGCGATTGGTCGTCACGCTAAAAACGAGGGCTTCCCCAGATTGGACTGACACACTGTGCGTGGTGGGGACGATCGCCCCGCTCGAGGTACATCTGGGCGTCATCGGCGTATGCATCCCGACATTAGGACCCTTATTCAATGCTTATGTTACTCCTCTCATGCGCAGAATGGGTCTCACTAAGGCCACGGCCGCATCCGGGGCAAAGAATTTATATCTGGAGACGATTGGTGGCTCGAGCATGAATAAACGGTCTCGAAAATACACTGAGCTTAGCGAAAGTATGGACCATATGGTTAGCAGGGATGACTCCATTAAGTTGACACCAACCGCGGAGGGGAGGGTGGTTGCGGAGTGTGCGTTCGAGCCAACGAATGAAACGCAGACACCGAATCGTGACCTGGGCAGGATCCGCGTTCAGAGAGACATTGAATCGCAGTACCATGCTAAAAAAGGTGACTACTCGGTATAATCGACGGCTTCGCTGTGCTAAGATGGCTGTCGACTTGAGTGGGTGACCGGCCCTGGGTGTCCGGAGAGAGCCGTTACAAATTTCTGTTAGAATGGAGTGAGTATAATATCGCATATGAATCAATAGTACTGTTCTCTATGTAACGAGCCATGTATATTAAGAAGCATTCTTTGATGAATAGTTTTGAATCCTAACGGCGACGAAGCATGTACGTTCTGTGGCCCGGTGGGTTGTGGGGGATGTGGGCATCTTATAAACTACCTGAAACTTTGGTTTCGAGCTCCGTAAAGCCTAGATTTTTAGACCACCGAATCTATGTGCATGGTCGCTGAACCAGAGACTATTATTCATTGAGATAAAGTGATCTGACGGAGCAAGGTCTCCACGAATGGGAAACGCGCTAGATAGGCCAGATCTTCCCATCCGTGATCATGAATTCATCGAATTTAGCGTTGTGCTTAAGATGAATAAGGGATCGTGGTTCTCGCCCGATTTCCGAGTTTTTACCCCATCTTCAACTGTTGTATTAGCCTTAGACTGCTGCCAAGAAGAATCTGAACACCTTACTGCTAGACGAATTGGAGATACGGGCCGGGAACAAATGGTTTTCCCCTAATGTGATGTGCCATATTTCTGAGTGGCCTTGATCCTCTCTGTATCAACATCCGTAGACCTTGAATTCGATCTAGGTACTGGGGTTGCACAATGGCTATGGGAGTGGCGCTTAGCTATCTGCCATGGCAATGTCCGTCTTGTCATTGTCTAGCCTAGGCCGTACAGATGCGTAATCCGACACATTCTTCGGCACTTGTCCTCGTTCTGGCCGCCGCTTCTGGCGAGAACATTGGACGGGAAAGCGCTTTACTTGACCGCAAATGTTACATTTGACAACCAGAACATCTGCCCATGGTTTCTTGCCTTGCTTGCTCTTGTTTTCAACCACAGAAGTGCTTGTTTCACCTTCGACGAGTAATGTATCGCAGAACTTGCAGATAGTGTGCTTTATCGCTGGGGATAGCCGAACCTGGCTTTTGAGAGACGTCGCTCGAAGATCAGTTAGGAGACGACGGGCGAGGTTTAGCCTTAGCTGGTCAGCCACAGGACAGTTCTGTGCACTCGAGAGCTCCCCTTGATCTTCAGAATTCCTCGATGTAAGGAATGCAGACTTGGAATCGTGCGCGTTTCCAACCTGTGACCCTAGAACAGCCGCTGCTTGGTGTAGGTAGGACAGGCGTGAGTATATGTGCTTATTAGGTACAGATCCACCTGTTTTTGTTTTTGCCATATTTATACACTGCCTTTCTAGAAAGATTGTGGAAGTGGAGGGAATGGCAGAAGTTGTGGAAATAAAGGAAGTGGAAGTGGACTTGAACAATAATGATCTTAAATACTGATGTATGAGAGAACCTTGAAGCTTCATCAGTTATACCTAGGTAACTTAGGCTATATATGCTTTAATGCTAATTCTGAATGGTTACTTGAATGGTTACTTGAATGGTTACCTCTTACCTACCTAGGTACCTACGGAGGTAGGTACGTGAATGGTACCTAGATGTTTTGTACATGCTCCTGTACATGTATTTTTTATGTATTTATGTACTAGTATTATTCACGTACAGAGTATTCAAGTATTTATGTGGGCCCCCAAAACCTGGTCTACTGCCTACCTACCTAGGTAGTCACAGCTTCTTGTCAGTCTATGGCGGCGTTTCATTGTTTTTTTTTGCACAGCCTTCTGACTCAAGCCTAAACCACATCGGGCCTAGTCCCGTCAAGGCACGGCATTGCCCATCACTGATTTCTTCTTTCTGTCTCTCTGGCTGATCTCCCAGCTCTAGCTAGCCTTTCTCCGTCACAACATAGTGCACCTCTGTCCTGTGAACCCTCTCCCTCTCCCTCCCTCTCTCTCTCTCTCTATTCGGAGCCATCGCACCGCTTTCTCTTCGACATACTATTATCCTTTATTTTCAATCACCATTGTCTGCCATCAATTATTTGATCGCACCGCGCCTTTGTACACCTTTCCCCTCCTTGTCCTACGCGTACGTTCACACAAGGCTTTGCGGCCTCGCCTATCCTAATACCATTAGCCAACATGTCTGCCGAGGAGGATCTGATCGATTACTCGGATGAGGAACTAGCGACTAATGATACCGCACCTACCAACGGAAAGAAGACGGATGCCGCCCCGGCCGGAAACAATGTCGACAAGAAGGGCTCCTACGTCGGTATTCACTCTACCGGATTCCGCGACTTCCTTCTAAAGCCTGAGCTTCTTCGGGCCATTGCCGATTGCGGATTCGAACATCCTTCGGAGGGTTAGTCTCACATCTTACACGTTCCAAATCAAGCAAGCAAGCATCACCTATCCCTCCTTCAAGCGCCCGTCTCGTCGTCTGTCAAGCAAGTCAAGTCGCAAGTAGAAGGCCGACGCATGATATGGTCGTCGAAGGAAACCATAGCCGGCATAGTGGGATCGCTCATCACCTGTCATCCTGACTAGATCATCTGGCTTCGACTCCTGATGAATGGGAGAAGAGAAGGGGAATATTATGTACCTCGACCGAAAGACTTGTGTCGCTGGCCACGGTCTGAATGATAAATTTCGTTGAGCCGTTCGCAGCTAAGGCAAATGACATATTTGTGCAAGCTTTCGATACTCATCAGCCTTTGTCGACGACAAATGACTACCTTTGGCTCAGACCCTTTGGTGTGTCGGGAGCTTGATGATGTTTTCTTCCGCAGTTCCTGGCCATCTACAGATGCCCATGTTGATGATGCTGCGAGGTTGGGAGATGTTGGTTCGAGATAGATCTTAGCGGTTCTAGCGAGCGACTCGATGACGACGACGGGCGGACTTTGTCGATCCCTTTTGCCGAACCCCTACCTCCTTCACGTTACGTTTTTACATCCGTCTTGGGAACCTTGTCTAACATCGATCGATACCTACAGTCCAACAGACCTGCATTCCCCAGGCTCTTCTTGGTGGTGATGTTATCTGCCAAGCCAAGTCCGGTCTCGGAAAGACCGCCGTCTTCGTTTTGACAACTCTACAGCAAGTTGAACCCGTCGCTGGGGAGTGTTCAGTGCTGGTTATGTGCCACACTCGAGAGTTGGCCTTCCAGATTCGCAATGAGTACAACCGCTTCAGCAAATACATGCCAGATATCAAGACAGGCGTTTTTTACGGTGGTACACCTATGCAGAAAGATGCCGAGATCCTCAAGAACAAGGATACTCACCCACACATCATTGTGGGTACTCCGGGCCGTCTTAATGCTCTTATCCGTGACAAGTACCTCCGTCTGGGAAGCGTCCGAATCTTCGTCTTGGATGAGTGTGATAAGATGCTTGATGCTATCGGTAAGCCACCTGATGCCATTTCTCTGTCCTCAACTAATCAAATTAGACATGCGCCGTGATGTGCAAGAGATTTTCCGATCAACCCCAACCCAGAAACAGGTCATGATGTTTAGTGCCACACTCTCCGACGAGATTAAGCCGATCTGCCGCAAATTCATGCAGAACCCCACCGAACATTATGTCGATGAAGACACCAAGTTGACATTGCACGGTCTCCAACAGTACTACATCAAGCTTGAAGAGAAAGAAAAGAACCGCAAGCTTAACGAGCTTCTCGACGACTTGCAATTCAATCAAGTCATCATTTTCGTCAAGAGCACTGTTCGTGCTACCGAGCTTGATAAATTGCTTCGGGAGTGTAACTTCCCATCCATTGCAGTACATTCTGGTGTGAGCCAGGAGGAACGGTAGGTGTATCCCCCAGCCGGAATAGTGCCAGACTAATACCCAATAGCATCAAACGGTACAAGGAATTCAAGGAATTCAACAAGCGAATTTGCGTTGCCACCGACGTCTTTGGGCGTGGTATCGATATTGAGCGTATCAATTTAGCGATCAATTACGATTTGCCTGCCGATGCTGATTCTTACCTCCACCGCGTGGGTCGTGCCGGCCGTTTCGGTACCAAGGGTCTCGCCATCTCGTTTGTGAGCAGCGACCAAGATCAAGAAGTACTCAAAGCCATTGAGAAGCGCTTTGAAGTAGCCCTACCGTAAGTAGCTATCTTAAATTTGGGTTGTGTACGGCAACTAACTACTTCATAGTGAATTCCCCAAGGATGGTATCGATGCTAGCACCTACATGGCATCGTAAACATCATAATCGATTTTGGTATTCAGGCTTGTCGTTTCGTTGCTTCTGTTTTCGCGATTAGCTGCCTCGATTATCAATTTACGTGTAACCTGATGCTCGAGGCAGCAGGGAATTTGGGAAGAGTGGATTTCGTCTAAAAGTATGGCTGTCGCTAGCGACATTCCTGTAAAAGTATAACTCTCGACACAACAGACGGGACGAGGCTTTTCTTTTCACCTTCAGCGAGAAGGCGTGATTCAGCTCGCCTTGCAGATCTAAGATGCCTCATGAAGCCTACGTCGGTTTAGGTTCGTCACTACTTAGGGTAATAGATTCATGCATTGCGCCTTGAGCATCTCGGGCCGGACAGGATTCCCAGCTTCTACGGCTCGTTAAGGACAGTCAATAGACTTGTATCAAAAAAATACTTCTATAGTCTCAATGAAACGTATGGTTCCGCTTGCGCATTTTAGATGTTCTTATTAATCATGGCAGCAGCCCTGCCTCTTCTTTGATTATACGAGCTACTCCTCGGCCTAGCAACACTTCCGTAGCGAGATTTTTCGTAGACAAAACGGGAGGGCTGCCTCTAGAAGGCCCCGACGTTTCTGTCCAATTCACCATATAGCAACCAAGGGCGCACCATCCAAGATATCGGCAAGGGCAATCAAAGCAAAGCGGCTAGTACCACAAAACCTTGGTACAAAGGGAGGGGGAAAGCGTTTATTTCTTCGCGGAGAAAGACACTGTGGAACAAGGGCACAGGACTTACTTTCCGTATGAAGCGCCGAAGGGGTAAGTAAGCTGAGAACTCAAACTGGAATGTTCTTCAACACCAGATGGAATTGCTGCGTGTTCAAGTACGTATGCTCTTGCACTGTGTCTGTCTTTCACGTTCTCTCTTCCATTCGTCCATTCATTCAGTCTGTCTCTCTCTACCCGTCTAGCCCAAGGGCACTAAAACTCTACACTCTGGGTATGTATGGTAAATGTTTCGAGTTGTATGATGGTCACATTGCATCTAGTTCCAGGGATGCAAAGGTTTCAAACCAAAAAAAAATAAACAAAAAACAAGAAAAAAGGGGCCCCCTGGTTCGCCTTGCTCCTTCCTGTGCAATTATTTGATTCCTGTGAAAGAAGCATTTCATTTCGTCGCATCTAATGTCTTAAACTGCATCATCGCCTCTTGGCTGGTCGCCACCTCCGTCTTCGTGAGGCGGCGAGGTAGAGCTCGTTCTAGGACTCCTCGGCTGTTCGTCTTGATACCGCACCTGTGTCCTTGGACTCCCAAGCATCCAAGGCTGCCCACCACTACTGCTTGTTGGACTCGCGACAGCGATGTCGGTGTAACTATTTCTGTTGCTGCTATTTTCACTAGTTTGACGCCACCATTTGAGCTTCAATATCCCGCCTAGCGCATCCTGAACACCGACGTTCGAAGAGCTCTTCCGGCGGTCATGCTTGCGCGCCATGAAGCCAGGAAAGCCCGTAGATTTTCGCCGGCGACGGAAAGCCCTACGCGGGTTCTCGCCACTATGGCGACCCCCTGCGCCGCTTGCAGGTGCGGCTGGCCCACCTGGTGGTACTCTGGGGAGCAATGGCGTGTCTTCGCTCAGCGTGGGGCCCGCTGGCATGGTGCTTGATCGCTGTCTGCTAGGCCTAGTAGACTCCTGATCTTCCAATTCGTCCCAGATCTCGTCATCCCAGCGCTGGCCTGCTTTGCGTCTTGATAAGAGAGATGTCGTCTCTCCATCGGGAGCAAACGTATCGTATACGGGCACAATTGTTTCCCCATCGTCGCTAAGAAGGTCTGAATCTATCGCTGATTCATCTTCGCCCTCTGTATCTTCTACAAGCCCCAATCCTGGTGCCAATGAGGATTGGCCAACGGCTGGAGGATGTTGCTCGTCACTAAGGCGCCAGGATAGGGCAAGAACGCCTGATAATAAAATGGTGGTGCCTAGAGCAATGAGCCCGCCGTGTAAGGGTGTTATTAGGTCCGTCTGGCGGAAGTAGATGAGGCCGTCTAAAATAGCAATGATGTTATAAATGCAAAACACTAGAGGGTATAATACTGATGTTGAAACTAGCTTCAAGCCACGATGAAGGTAGTATAACTGGCTTAGGGCGAGGGCAACAAGCCCTAGGACTAGTATCCATGATTGCCAGTGCACAAACTGGTTGTCGCTGTCGGCGATTGTTCTTAGAATTAATTCGACAGCCGACTTGGCGAAGAGTAGGGAATGCGCAGAGAGTATCCCACTGATGCACCCGTAGGCAAGGCCTCTCGCGAGGCGGAATTTAGGATTCTGCGAGATACTTCTGAAGTGATTTATGAATTCGACTGACAAGGCAATGCCAAGAACAATCACAGCTTGCAGTGACATCCAGACGATGAACTGCCACCTCCCTAGTAACTCTAGCAGTTCTGGCAGACTATGGGCTGGAGAGGGTATGGCGCCGAAGATGGCGATCATTGCAGCCCCTGCCGAGACAAGTGCTGTTCCCCAGAATGACCATCTCGTGAAAGGCTCGTCCAGTATCAATGTGGCGCATATTGAGTTAAATACGAGACCGGCGGCTTGTAAGGTCGATAGGACCGGCAGGGGCAACGTGGAGATCTGTATCGAGCTCCCCAGTACGTTTGAAATAACAAACATTCCCATCCCCAACTGCCACCTCCGCCTCCTATATGGGGGCCTCTGTAATTCGTGGGGGCGTTTCTCATCTTCGAGCATATGCGACTTCCGTTGCAGGGTGAGGCCGAGGGATTGTACGCTTGTGGATATTAAGCCGACAACTATCCCGATCTATAGGAGAGGCACGAAGGTTAGAGGGAGGGTATAATTACAGTCTCAGGCCAACTCGGGAGCGTAAAGGACAACACTTACGGCGAGTGTGCCCGCAGGCGACACACCGCTAAAGAGCCCCATGGCGAGAAACTCGAAGCAATGATCATCTGTTCGAAATAGAGGACAAAGGAGGGTTTCGACAGCAGCGCATGAGACTGCGTTGAGTTGGGTGAACCGCCCCAACAAGGCGATGGTATGCCTCCGGCTTGTTAAAGTTTAGGGACGACAATGCGAGGCGAGGATTGGCCCTTTGGAGGGTTTTAAGGTTGTTGTTCTGTCGGTGCGAGAAAGGCTCAAGAGGGCGCGTTGTAGAACGGAAGCATAACGGACTCGAGGGATTGGCTTATGATTGCGTGCGTGCGTGCGTGCGTGCGTGCGTGCGTGCGCATATAAGATTAGAGGTAACAGCACGAACTTGCACGACTCATGTCGCAAGAGAAGGCGTAGAGAGGTCGACGTAGAGGTATATCATAGGTATCGGCAAGAAGTATACAAAGAAACGAATACGCCCGCCAGGGACTAATGTAGGAGTGGGTAGAAATGTGGAGTGAAACTCAAACGTTGTAGAATCCGAGGTACCTAGATAGGTAAGGTTACTTAGGTAGTCAGGTAGGTAGCTAAGTACAGTACGGAGTTACCTAAGGTTCTGCTAAAGGTTAGGTACGTGTTTGTCCGGACCACAGCACTCTCTCCCTAGGTAGACAAGCGTACAGGCTCGATTTACCCTGTCTACCATCTAGATAAGAGGGTTTGGTTATGAATGTGATGTAAAAAGAATGCGATACATTGGATACATCATATCTTATATATCTTATATATCTTATACCCAATGTAGGAGGTATGGAAGTAGGCACCTAGGTAGCTGCATTCGAGTACCGAGTACCGAGTACCGAGTACCTTGATTTTATATTGGCTGTAAGAGGATCATGCGTGTGTTGGCGCTTGCATACTTGTCAGCGACGATCATGGATATGCAATAGTAGCAGCTGATCTGCACGGAATGACGGTGCAAACCCTCGGTGCAATTGTCAAGTGCCTTTGTGCCTTGTTAAGTTTATCCAAGTGACCAAGTACCTAGGTAGTGACCAAGCAGTGACCAAGACCGAGAGATGGGACCCAAGTCATTCTCTCAGGGGAGGACGCCCGCCTGTCTTCTTGGAGCTTGTGCACTATAGGCTACTAGGTATAGTAGGTAGGAAGTACGGAGTACTAGTCTAGCAGTATATGTAGTGTCTATATGTAGAGAGGAGTTGAGCTGCAGTTGTGGCTGTGCTGCTACAACCTTCTATCTACTAAGTAGGCCGTATTCAGGGATGCTGTAAAGCCACACACAGACCTCATGTTGCAACTTGCTGGTGGCCCCTGGAGTGCCTGTGGCTTGCGCAGTGCGTCACCCCGACCAGAGCTTCGAGCTGCCCTTAGGGATCCTAGCACTGTCAACTCCACCACAACTGAGCGAGCATCAACAGCCCGTTAAGAGCCCTCTACCCATCTTTTTGACTAGATACTCCTAGTTTGCTTGAGAAGCACGAAGGTCTAGCTCCAGGGAAATCTCTTGGATTCTTCTACTACACCCTATCTCTTCCTCGGCATCATTAACCCGCCTCTAAGATGTCGCAAGTTCACGCTCTGTCCGACGACCAGGTGAGCAGCCCCCTCGCCCCTTCAACCAATTTAGTGTTAAGAGGATCTATGGTGACGGGATTTCAATTAGCAACTCACTAACATCACGATGAAACTAGGTCGGACAAGAGCTACGGAAGATGACAGCCTTCATCAAGCAAGAAGCGATCGAGAAGGCCCGCGAGATCGAGATCAAGGCGAACGAGGAATTCAGCATCGAGAAGTCGAAGCTGGTGCGTGAGGAGACGGACGCCATCGACGCAACATATTCCAAGAAGTTCAAGCAGGCGTCTATGACCCAGCAAATCACGCGGTCCACAGTGGCCAACAAGACCCGTCTACGGGTCCTGGGGGCCCGCCAGGAGCTTCTAGACGACATCTTCGATGAGGCCGCCAAGGAGCTTGCCAACGCGACCAAGGACAAAGGAAAGTACAAGACCGTTCTCAAGGGCCTCCTACTCGAGGGAATGTACGCCCTTAACGAGGACGAGGTCACCGTCCGCGCGCGGAAGGCCGATAGCGACGTTCTCAAGAAGGCCGCCAAGGAGGCTGAGGAGGAGTATCAGAAGGAGACAGGCAAGAGCTCCAAGGTCAAGCTTGATGAGGAGGACCCTCTGCCCGCTGAAAGGTAAGTCCTCTTTTCTGCCCTTCCTTTTGAGTCACTTGGTCCAGTGCAATCTATGGCTTTCCGTGTCGTTTCACAGCTACGTCTATCTCCCGAAAGAAATATATACTAACTCTATCCCCCTTATGAAGCTCGGGTGGTATTTTCGTCATAGGTGGAAATGGCAAGATCGAGATCAACAACACCTTCGAGGAACGCCTACGGCTGCTACAGATCAGCGCCCTGCCCGCCGTACGAAAGGCGTTGTTCGGACCGAACCCGAACCGTAAGTTCTTCGACTGATGAACTTACCGTAATCGACAACCCATGGTTGCGGTCCTTTCCATTCGCGCGTCGCGCTCTTTAATGGCTAGCTTACTATCGCACCTCCAACGGGCGAGTCCTGGCTTGCTAGAGTAAAGTAGTGGTTGGTGATTTCAGGGGTTGAAATAGGGATGGTGCCGGAAAGACCGTGGAAAACATCAAATATGTTATTCGCAGGGCGCAAGGATGAGGTAGAGACTGATCTTTGCGTGCGAGTTTGGTTTCTGTGGCCCAATACTAGGAGTGTTAGCAGACTTGTCCGCCTTAATTTTGCTCGTATTCGTTAGAGGGTTGTATCATAAAGAAAGCTATATGCTTATTGCAGGCGAAGTGTCATAATTGATTTAGCATTCATACATTGAAACCCGTCACCCTTGGCTCTGTCTCCTTTCATATGCTTTGTCGTGGCCGACCGGTAAAACAAGCAAACAAACAAGCAATACCTACGAGATCGGTCGCTGTTTATCCTACGGCAACTTCTAAGTTCCTTGCGGAGCGCCGTTGCCCGCTATCTGTGAGATCGGCTGGCTCTAGTACGCCATCTTCTTTGATCTGTTTCTCTGCTTTTTTCTTTTGCGCCCACTGACGCATGAAATCTCGCTGCCTAGGCGCACTATCATCAGAGTCTCGCGCTGAGGTCCCTTCTAGCGCGAATATTTCCCTTTTGGGTGGCGGCCGCGTGCGCACTGCATACTTGAGCCGCTTTTCGAGGCCGAGAAGACCTAACTTCACGTTCTTTCGAGAAGCCTTGTCGCGGATCTTGTCATGTATGACCTTGACGCGGGCCGCTAGAATATCCACTTCGCCGTTGAATTTCTGCTCCGCGGCCGCTTCTTCTTCTTCATTCTGAATACTGCTTCCGGTCTTGGTGTCTGTTGTTGTGCTTTTGGTGGTAGTGACACGATTACTCTTAGTCCCGTTTACGGCGGGACGCATGAAATCTGCGCGGTCAATGACGATGTCTAGGAGTGTTGTGAGGGCTCTAAGACGCTCGTAGTCAAAGTCGACCCTGTTTGTGGATTTGAAATCGTCCGCGTCGAGGCGATCGCGGACTCTCTCAAAGCTGAGGTATCGGTCGATGGGTTTGCGGCCTAGCCCCGGTTTGTTAAATAGAGACTCGGCTGCTATGCGTCTTCGGAGATCCACTAGATGCGAGCTTGAGCTTGGTATGAATAAGAGAGATGTAACCTTTAGCTCAAGGTCGTCTATATTCTCGTAGATATACGAACATATAGCGTCACACTAGTCTCAGTATTAGTCCTGCAGGTCGAAAAGAGGGATTTAAGAAAGAGGCGACGAGAGACTCACTGCTGTATTCCATTGTGATTTAGGTTCGGCCAGGCTCGAGACTAATATTGTCATGGCGCGCGCGTGGTGTTCGCGTACCACCGCAGCGACGACTGGATCCATACTCATGCGCAATAGAAGCTGAATTGCACTAATAGCTGACGATGTTTGCAGATTTGGTGCAATTCGCTCTAGCAATTGCAAAAATGTGACTAAAGGTGACCAATTTCTCTCAAGATATTCTTCTCGAACGTCCGTGGTGCTCTTAAACTTGCTATGCTCTCGAGCATACTTAGGCCCCCCAATAGTCTCGAGTAATGCGTACAACTGCATATCGTTAACGAGGCGGTGTGTTTGATCTTCACAGAGTTCGGTCAAGTTGATATACTGCCTCCGGAGCTCAGCATCCTGTTCCGTACAGACCTCGTCGAGGATCCATTGGAAGAGCTCATCTGGAAGAGATTCCCCCTTGCTGAGAAACGTATACGGTAGACCCATTATGAATGCCTGGCGCCTTGGGCCTGATTGGGAGAGAAACTTCCAGCGGCCAGTGGCTTTCTTACGTGGAAAGGCCTTTTTGCTGGGGCTACGAGGCGGCTCCCCTTGACTGAAGAAGTAGCAATGCTTGCGTGATGATGCTTCATCATCCTTGGAACGCTTGAAAGCTCTGCGAATCTTGTCACTCTTGCCGCCTTCGTCGTCGGCACCAACAGGGAGGTTGCGGGCGGCTTCCTCAAGTCGTTTTGGATCATTCTCAGCGTCCGACTCGCCTGAATTGCCACTATTCTGTTCTGCCTGGGCGATCAAGGCATCAGCCTTCCTGACACTCTCCTCGGTCCGCTCGATCTCCCGAGAGTGGTTGATGAGAGCTTTGAGGTCGAACTTGTGTTTCTTTGGCTGCAGCGTCAGGGGTGAGCGATGTATCCCTGAAGCTATTCTCTTGGCCTGAGGTGTAGACAACACATTAGGATCGCGCGGGTGAGCGGCGGGACCAGATCTATAACCGAGGGCGTCCGTAATAGAACCTAGCGAATCATCCGAGTCATCATCCGAATCATCAGACCCTTTTATCTCCTCATCCCGACGGAAAACCCGTGGAGCTGATTTAGGGGGGGTTCTTGGGGACGAGGGTAGGTCTAGCGTCCGGGGTGGTGACGAGGCTGGCTGGTGAGCCTGAGAATTGGACGGGCCGGCGGATTTGAAGAAACCTCTAATATCTCCGTTCTTCCGTGGGCTCATTTTGCGGTAATCAAATGGTATACCGGGATTCTTTCTGCCTTTTTTTTACATGAGAGGATGTACGGGATGAGTTACAACCTCAGCTGGTGATTTGACTATGCTGCTAATAATCATGTGAGATCAACTCCAGAGCGTCAGATTTGAAATAAAGAAGCGTATGTATTTCTGTATACTGAACATCAACGGGCGCTTCACAACTTAGTGCTGAATGCTTGGCATATCACATATCTGTACTGTACTGGCTGTACTGTCGGGTCGCTGTTGTGTTGCGCAGTAGGTAGGTAGGTAGGTAAGATGTTGTCTCGACGCGTTGTAGCCTACCCGCCTAATGTACCTAGGTAGGTTAGTAGAGCAAGGTGTAGTACTATGTACCTGGGTAGAGGTAGTGGGTAGTGGCATGCAATCCATCAACTGTAAGTGCCGCTATAGGTGTTCTGTTAGTGGGAATCAATTGGTTCCAGCGCTATGGCGCCTGGTCTGGGTACACCTGGCTATGCTAAAGGAATCCTCCCCCTGCTTACCTAGGTAGGTCTAGGAGGTAGGAGGTAGTTTAATAACATCCGCCTGGAAGAAACCTTACCCTTGAGCTACCTCCCGAAAATGCAATCTCTTCTTATATATAGTAGGTAGTACCTAAGGTATTGCTTTTTGAATCAGGTAGTTTAGGTACTGATGGTAGTATCTACCTACCCAAGGAACTCTACCCCAATTCTGGCCCAAGTCAAGATTATCACAGGTACTACCTCTCCGTACATAGTAGGTGCCTAGTAGTAGTGTAGGTTAGTGTACTTCAGTACTTCAGCCTGATCACTTTATACTCCATAATTCGCGGTTCTCAGTTTCTAATCCTACGCTAGAGATTACATTAAGCATTAACAGGCCAAGAAGGCCGGCTCGGGAAGGGAATTTGATAGGCTGCTGTTTTAAGGGGCTATCTGTCAGGTTCCAGAGGTCTGATTGATGTATGACAATATTCTTCTAAAAATACGAGCAAAGCGGCTTACCTGGAATCCCGGTTTCTTGATGTGAGACGATCTAATCTGGCATTCTCAAAATCCATTCCCAGTTTTTCGGGCTTTACTACCGAGTCCATAGTATGTAGTGTAGGTAGGTGTAGTATAATTCTCTTCGCCTCGATCGCCAGTCCGGTATCCGGGGAGCCAGACAAGCTGCCACATTGCAAGTCTCAGGAGCTTCTGGCCTGCTGATCCCGAACGGCTGAAAACAGAACAGTCTCTCGCCCATGGTCCCTGTACGTAGTACACCTCTAGTTTTATGAGCCAAGTGACGCAAGCGTTGACGTTTGGAAGTGCTTTGTGTGGAATTCGACCTGGGTACCTAGACACTGTACACCGCGATCCTCACATTACGACAACCTGTTGGAATCCAAGAGTGAATGAGCGCGAAACATCATGATACAAGTACATACGTAGACTACAATGGCTCTACGGTGGCCATCGCACTCTGTGCTTTTTAAATGAGTGAGGTGCACCATAGGGTGGGTGGTGTGCACCGGTATACCTTACTGTAGACCTACACAGGTACCTGTTCCATCCCTGTCTCCAGCTTGTCGGGGTTAAGGAAGCATCCGAAGCCGGGAACCAGGTCCCGCCCTATGCGAGTCGGGATTCCGTACACTGCGTCATGGTCTTTTTATTTTTCCATGGAACTGTTATCCTATAGATTATACTACGATTGAGAGAAATATCGACGCAACAACGAGCAGGTTAGTGTCAATATGTATTAATTGTAAGTAGGGCGGAAGCCGAGAGCCTTCTCCAATGTGCTTTAGTGTACGTAGTATGGGGAGCACGATGGAGATATTGTTGCACTGCATACAATAATTCATGCCTATCCGTTCTAGGATGATACGCCATAATATTTGCCCGTGTCTCAAAACGGAGGGTGGCTCCTTGGTCATTGCGAAGCATACGCGCCATTAGCATTTGTCATGAGCCCGCTCTTCACCCGTGGCTCGTGGGATGCTGGGGCTCTAGACATGTACTATGGTCTTTCTTTAAATGGCATAGACTATGATGCTGCCACCGTATTTTTAGTAGACAACGTGGAAGTAATAAATATATGGTAGTATATCTAGATAGGTACCTCGGTAGGTCGTGTAGGGTATCGACTATGATTGTGGCCGTGAAGCAACGTTGTTTTGATAGCTCTTGTTGAAACTATCTCCCGACAGTGTGATCAGGATGAGGGTAAGGATGAAGGATGCATAGTTGTCCTGCCCTTGTAAAGGGCAGACTCACAGCCGCGTAGGACTTCGAATAATATCGCAACATAACATCATCGTAAAGGTAATATGAGTGAGTGGCTGGTTGCTGTAGCATACAGGTGACATCTCAAGACATCTCAAGACGATTGGAGTAAGGTATACTATAACGTTGCAAAAGAGAAATTTCTCGTGGTCCGGCTACACTAGATAGACTAGCGGACTATGCCTATCGTAGCCTGACTAGCTACCTACAGAGGTATAATAGTGTGGATGAAAACCGCGTCAAGTTCATCAAAGAACGGTTGCGTCTATTTCCGCTTCATACTAAGTTCCCGAGCCCGAGGAACGAGTCTCTACTAGACTAACTTAGTGGTATAGTACTCCTAGGTACCTACGATTCAGGATTCTGTACCCAGGCACCCTATAGGTGTTTTAGTCTTGGCTGAAAACAACTGGACGGGGCCCGAAGATAAACTACTATACAAGCCCACTTGGTAGTAGTATGTTACTAGGTAGCATCTCTTTGGTTTATTTTTTCTCCCGTTGTTTATGATTTCGGCGTCATATTCAAACAGCTTAGGCAAGACGAGTGAGTGGTGGTCAACCGGGACATTGCCATCGACGACCTAACGGATTACCTAGGTAGGTATTTCAGCGGGGAGACTGTACCTGCGAGCTACTTACTTCTATCGTGTTGAGTGGGGACGGAGTTTGCCTGGACACGAGATTTGTCTGATATCCCTATACTAGGTACGTTTACACTAATGTTCCTATACTAGACTGACTGACTGACTCAACTGGATCTACCGAAGAGCAGTTTTTTGTAAATGCAACTAGCTTTATATGTCATTCAAGGTGGAATGCGAAGCTGAGCATGAACAGAACATGAATACTGCCTACTGGATAGGATGGTATCTTCTTCGACGATTTGCACTCTCCTACCTACTTCCACTTAGGTATCATTGCCGGACTTTACTGTACACTAACGGTATTACCCCCCCGTTGATCTGCCAGGAGATCTTTACAGCTTTCTCCACCAACAGGATCAAGACCCTGAAATGACAGTTTATGTATGACAAAATGTGATACATTGGTATGGGTAATGCCTAGTACCTAGTGTAGTGTAGTGTAGCGCCGTCACACTCCATTTAGGAGGTGGGCACCCGTTTTCCCAGCCACTCTGCAAGGTAGGTAAGGTAGTGCAATACAAGGCTCAGTAATAGCAAAGCCAACCTGGAAAGAGGTATGCTGGATGAGGTGCAGGCTTTTTCAGCCCAGATGATACACACTGCATACTAAGTATGTAGATGTACGTACTACTAGTGGTATATCGGCGATACAGTTGTGATACTCGTGCTACATAATAATTCTAGAAATATGGAACCGGAAAGGAATACTCACCCTGTGGTCTTGACTCAATAGGTACCTTATAAAAAGAGGTACTGAGTCTACTGCCCGTACAGTAGACAGAACCCGGGGGTAGCGAGGGAGGGGCATTACACAGTAGCCTTAGAAGGTTACACTACCTGCGCTACGCTTCCAGAAGCTGTCCGTGTCGATCTCATTCAGAGCTGGTGGTGATAAAGGAGAAATAAAGGAGGTGATGGATAGCACTTATGCCATTTTCAGTACTGGCCACCTTACACTACAGCACAGCAGCACCCACTCAGAACCCGCTAATAGGGATGTTATCGGTTGCGTATGCATTGATCTTCGATCCTGTAGAAAAAATATCCATCGAACTCATGCTTGCGCCACACTGATGTTGTGTCGGTCATGTAAGTATTAATATTAGTAGTACCTACCTAGTGTAGGAGTGTAGGCAGGCAGAGGTACCTAGGCAAGGTAGTGACAGTGCCCCGAATAGCATGCACTGTGTGAAATACTCACTACCTACATGCCTACATTATGTACCTAGGTAGGTACTTAGTACCTACTGCCAGTAGTAATTCTTTGGAAACCACCCAGGCAAATCTCGTCTTCCATTACTGCGATGGACAATGAGCGCTCTCCTGTGCCACAAAAAGACATACACTGCCTAGGTGCCTAACAAAGCCTGTCATAGGGGCAGAAAGTAGGGGGTTGTCTCCTAGGGCGTCTTAGAGGGGCGGCACAGTATATCTCAGCGTTCCCCTGCTATAATTTTAGGACCGTGCTGACACCGAAACCCACTATTTCATGCCCACATGCGCAGGATACATAGGGGAGCTAAGCCGGCGAGTTCTGAACCCCGGTCTATCCGGCATGTCCAATGCCCCGTCTGCCATCAGCAACCCAGTGAGCAACCCAGTGAGCGAATCATCAAAACTTTCCACTATTCTCTTTCCAATCCTGTCCAGTGTGTCTTGTCTCCTCCCTGTCATCAACAAACGCCGACAACGACAACAACGACGACAACGACAAGTACACCTTACCCTTCTTTCACTAACAGCGAACATTCCCACCTCGGCTTCACACAAGCGCTGATTTACGACTGCGTCGATGATTGTTTACATAGGCCCATAGCCTAGCCACGGGAACGTCGGTAATTGATTGTGCTCGCCAATCCCCAACTACAACCCGTAACGCGACATCCTCACGTTCCGGAGCCTCGACCACATAAGCTAAAGACATCTCACAATTGGAGGACGAGCGAGTCTGGCGACGAGAGTTGTGATAGACGGGCGCTGCCCGAGACACCCCTAACCATGCCGAAAGACGGTAGGAACAGCGACCCGCAGGACCCTGCAACAACACGGACAAGATGGGCCACCCGCAAGCTCACTGTCAAGAGCAGTGGTCTCAAGCGGATCACCATCATGGATAGGATACACAGGAGAACTGACTCGACGGAAAAGGAGCGTCAGTCGGGCGGGTCTAGTGAAGCGGGTGGTAGCCCGGGGATTCATGGTACAACCATTCACGAGGAGCCTAGTAACGAGGCCGATGCCAATAGCACCACTACTTCAGAAGACGAAGGTGATGGGAGGACCTTGTTTTTCAATTTGCCATTGCCACCAGACCGGAAGGATGAGGAAGGCAATCCCGCCCAAACATATACGAGAAACAAGGTTAGGACGGCCAAGTATACGCCCTTATCTTTCATTCCTAAAAATATCTGGTTCCAATTCCATAACATTGCCAACATCTTTTTCCTATTCAATGTTATTCTAATTGTAAGTTGCCGAATGTTCTTGTCCGTGGTTTCTACATGCCAACTTTGCTTCTAGTTTTTCCCTATCTTTGGAGGAGTGAACCCCGGTGTCAACGCAATACCTCTGATTTTCATTATCATTGTGACGGCTATCAAGGACGCCATCGAAGACTACCGCCGAACTGCCCTCGATAATGAGCTCAATAACGCTGCCGTACACCGCCTCGTTGGATGGGACAATGTTAACGTTGCGGAAGACAATGTTTCTGCATGGAGGAGGGTGAAGAAAGCTACTTCACGATTCATGAGTTTGCTGTGGGATGCCATTCAAAGCTTATGGCAGAAAGAATCGGAATCGGAAAAAGCAGATAAAACCTCCAACCCGCGCGCTTCGATAGAGACAAAGGGGAATCGAAAGTCAATGGCTTCGGCGTTTGAAGACATACAAATGACACCTGTAGCCTCGCCATTGCCACCCCACGGAGCCTCCGCCGGTAATCCTATGGAGGTTGACGCCCTCGCGCGTGAGAAGGGTGATTTGATCAACCGCGAGTTGGATATCAGTGGTCAAGCAAGGTTTCATAAAGATATGTGGAAGAACTTGCAGGTCGGCGATTTTGTTCGACTTTACAACGACGATGAATTGCCTGCGGACGTCATTGTTCTAGCCACATCTGACGACGATGGAGCTTGCTATGTGGAAACGAAGAACCTAGATGGGGAAACAAATCTCAAGGTCCGCCAGGCCCTCCGATGTGGACGGACTCTCAGACATGCTAGAGACTGTGAGCGAGCTCAATTCTCAATCGACAGTGAGGCCCCACAACCCAATCTCTACAAATATAACGCGGCCATCAAATGGCAACAATCCTTCTCTGGAATTGGTCTAAAGGAAATGTCGGAACCGATTACGATTGATAACTTGCTTCTTCGAGGTTGCAATTTAAGAAACACTGAGTGGGTTCTAGGTGTTGTCGTCTTCACCGGGCATGATACCAAGATTATGATGAATGCCGGCGCAACACCTAGCAAGCGCGCGCGTATTGCCCGCGAGCTAAATCTAAACGTGCTGCTCAACTTCGGCATTCTCTTTACCATCTGTCTGCTATCCGCAATTGTTAACGGAGTTTCCTGGAGCAAGACTGACGCATCGTCGGCTTGGTTCGATTACGGTGCAATCGGTGGAACTCCCGCTATGACAGGTTTCATCACCTTTTTCGCCGCCCTCATTGTCTTCCAGAATTTGATTCCGATTTCTCTATACATCTCACTCGAAATCGTACGTACGCTTCAAGCTATTTTCATATATAGCGACGTGGAGATGTACTATGAGCCCATTGATTATCCTTGCGTTCCGAAGTCGTGGAATATTTCAGACGATTTAGGCCAAATTGAATACATTTTCTCCGACAAGACCGGCACTCTCACTCAAAACGTCATGGAGTTCAAAAAGGCAACTATTAATGGACAACCTTACGGAGAAGCTTACACCGAAGCGCAAGCTGGTATGCGAAAGCGCTTGGGCGTCGATGTGGTTAAGGAAGCGGCAGAGGCTAGGGAGCAAATTGCTGCCTGTAAAAAGCGTGCTCTTGAGGGGCTCCGGATGATTCACGACAATCCATATTTACACGCTGAGGACATGACATTCATCGCACCAGACTTTGTGGACGATCTCCGAGGAGAACCCGGAGACGAGCAAAGAGAAGCGAATGCCCATTTCATGTTAGCCCTTGCCCTGTGTCATACTGTCATCGCCGAACACGTTCCTGGTGAGCAGCCAAGGATTGATTTCAAAGCCCAATCTCCAGATGAAGCCGCACTTGTCGCAACGGCACGCGACATGGGTTTTACGGTTCTTGGGTCTACCTCTGAAGGGATTAGACTGAACGTGATGGGTGAAGAAATACACTATACCATCCTCAACACCATTGAATTCAACTCGAGCCGAAAGCGGATGAGCGCAATTATTAGAATGCCTGATGGGCGTATTATTCTGTTCTGTAAAGGTGCCGACAGCATCATTTACTCCCGTCTCGAGCGCGGCGAACAGGCAGAGTTGCGTAAGACTACAGCTGAGCACCTCGAAATGTTTGCTCGTGAAGGTCTACGTACCCTTTGTATAGCGCAGCGCATACTCTCTGAACAAGAATATCTCGAATGGCGTAACGAGCATGACAAAGCTGCTGCTGCCATGCAAGATCGAGAGGAGAAGCTCGAGGAAGTCGCGGATAAGATCGAACAGAATCTCACCTTGCTTGGGGGCACAGCTATTGAAGATCGTCTTCAAGATGGTGTACCTGATACCATCGAAGTGCTTGGGAGGGCAGGTATCAAACTCTGGGTGCTTACTGGAGATAAGGTGGAAACTGCCATCAACATCGGTTTCTCCTGCAACCTGCTTAATAACGATATGGAGCTTATAACCTTGAAAGTGGTTGAGGACGAAAGCGGTAACACGAACGGTGATGAGTTTGTCAATCAGCTAGACAAAGAGCTCACGGAGAGGCTCCGACATTTCGGACTGACAGGGGACGACGATGACCTAGCCGAAGCGCGCCAGAACCATGAAGCGCCATCGCCTACGCACGCTTTGGTAGTTGATGGGTTTACCCTGAAATGGGTTCTCGACGAGAGGATCAAACAAAAGTTTCTAATCCTATGCAAACAGTGCGCTTCAGTCCTCTGTTGCCGTGTTAGTCCCGCCCAGAAAGCCGCTGTTGTAGCAATGGTCAAGACTAGCTTAGATGTAATGACCCTTTCGATTGGAGATGGCGCGAATGACGTTGCCATGATTCAAGAGGCAGATGTTGGTGTTGGTATTGCCGGCGTCGAGGGTCGTCAGGCTGTCATGTCTGCCGACTACGCCATCGGCCAATTCCGCTTCCTCCAGCGACTCGTCTTGGTACACGGTCGATGGTCATATAGAAGAATGTCGGAGGCCATCGCCAATTTCTTCTACAAAAACATGATCTGGACTTTTACGATCTTCTGGTATCAAGTTTACTGCAACTACGACATCACATACCTTTTCGAGTACACGTACATTATACTGTTCAATCTCATCTTCACCTCGGTTCCGCCGATCGTCATTGGTGTCCTGGATCAAGATGTTTCCGACTCTGTGTCTCTTGCTGTTCCACAACTCTACCGTCGTGGTATC
Source organism: Xylaria grammica (assembly GCA_004353285.2). Lineage (NCBI taxonomy): Eukaryota > Fungi > Ascomycota > Sordariomycetes > Xylariales > Xylariaceae > Xylaria > Xylaria grammica. Next base: position 1,924,015 of record NGZP02000002.1, on the reverse strand, counting down.
GAGCGCTTGGAGTGGACACAGGCAAAATTCTGGTAAGTAGTTATTGGTTTTGCTTCATTCAGTCTAATACTAATTCCGAACCAGGTCATACATGGCAGACGGCCTTTACCAAAGCGTCATTACGTTTTTTATACCTTACCTGGTGGCTTCTAATACCCCAACTATTGCTGGTAATGGTAAAGACGTAATTGAACGTCTCCGACTTGGTGCCTACATTGCCCATCCCGCAGTTATCACGATCAATCTTTATATCCTTATCAACACATATAGCTGGGATTGGCTCACCGTCTTGATCATTGCTATTAGTGACCTCATCATTTTCTTCTGGACTGGTGTCTATACATCATCAACATTTGCGCAGACCTTTTATGGAACGGCGGGGCAGATATACAGTGAGCTGTCATTCTGGATTGTCCTAGTCCTTACGCCTCTCATCTGCATAGCGCCACGTTATGCCGGCAAAGCTTTACAGAAGGTATTCTGGCCATATGACGTGGATATTATTCGAGAACAGGTCACTTCGGGCAAGTTCGGCAAAGGCGCTCAGGGGGCAGAGGAACACAGCCTAGATGACACGAAGGAAAGTCTATCCAGTTCTTCTGGCTCCTCTCGGCGTAAGAATCACCAGCCACAACACAGTGTCGACGAAGATCTGAGGCCGATATATCCGCCCTCGATCGCTGCGACTTCTGTAGCTGGCCACGGTCCTCGTAGTCAGAGGGGCAGCGACGGAACGAACTATACTCGGCATGACCTATCGATGGAAACGCCAGTCAACCAACCCGCCGACATTCCCGATATACCAGTTCGGCAATCCATCGATCGTGTGCGACCATCATACGACCGGATGCGGGCCTCGATGGACCGGATGGACCGAGGTGTTAGGGCTAGTTTCGAGGCTTCGAATGACTTCACAAGTGCGGCCATGTTGAGTCGTTTCGAGTCTACACGATCAATACCACCCGAACCTGAAGGTAACGGAATAGTCAGTCGGATTCGAAGGCGTACACGTGGAAAGTCATTTAAGTCGCCCTTCGCGTTCCACAAAGATCATAATAACCACATTCAAGAAAACGAGTAACATAAATACCCTTAGCACAACATATATAAATCTCGAGGCCGACCGTCGTCGTCGCCGCCTCCATCCGCTCTTTCCATTTCAATGATTACCTGCGCTCCCAGCACCACACGATCTGCAACGAGCAATCTATGATACCTAGGGCATGAATGGTTTGCTGTGCTTCAGTTATGGCGAATGCTCTTTGGAACGCATCGTCAACTGCTTTTCAGGACTTGGCGTTGGCGTTTTTTCCTTTTCTTTTCCCGGTGCATAGTATTGGCGCGGCCACTGTACGAGGCGATGATGAAAGTCACAATATTTGGAACCTCTATCCCTTTCTCCTTTTTTTTCTGGGACTAGACTTTCTTGTTCTAACACACTCGACACTTATATTTATATTATGACCGTTGCTCGACGCTGGGATGTTTTTCTCGCCAGCTATACTCGCAGCACTTGGTCTTCTCCATGTTTCTGTTTCGATGGGAAAGAGTAGGACGGCGTTCAGCGTGTAGACAATGGGTTCTGTCAGCACTGGAGAGCGACGATATTTAGCGCATGAATGGGTGTAGAAGAGAGGTTGACACCTGCTACGGTCACTTGCAAAGAAAACGGAGCGCTGAAGCTCCTACCCGTGTATATAAATCCTTTGCCACAAGCTCAAGGCATACAAAATGAAGGAGCTCAACAAAGTAGATATTAATTCAGCGCGAATGAGTAGCAGACGGGCGTTTCGAACATTAATTAAACACGAGATTCAGGCATGAGGGTTGTTGACAAGACACCTCGCCTTACATTTCAAATAGTCAAAAATATATGTACGAATACGAATACTAACCTTGTAGTATGACCTAGAGCTCAGCCACACATCCCTAATCGAGTATTAAGCTCTGACTACCTAGCCACAGGACCCTTGGTTTGATTGAATTCCTAAGAACCCACGCTCCCAGAACAACGCACCAACATCGTGCCATTGAACGCTCGTTTAGGCGGTGTTGAAGGTCTCGATGGGTGTACGGTACGGTATTGTACTCGCAACTGGAACTGCGACGACGTCTAGGGCTTTAGCACTGAGCTAACCGACACGATTCCGCCTCGGAAACCACTCTGTCGGCAGTAGTGTTCGGGACCGTCACCAACCATGGCTCCTGATCTTGAGGTTTGGCTTGGTCAGTTAACTCTGCACTTGCGACAATTCCCGTATGTGCCGACTCCGAATGCCTTCTGATGTGATTTCACACTTCTAACATCTAGTCTATAGAATCGGAGACCTCGACTTCGTGACTTTGCCCTTGCCGATCATTGGCGTCGTACTAGGCGCCTTACTACTCGTCTTCACCATCGTCGGCGCAGGAGAGAAGCCCCTTCGATACGTCGTTCCGCCACCCAAGCTGCCCGAAGAAACAAAGGTGCTCGAAAATCCGAATATTAAGACTCCAGGGACGACGGCTATACAATGCTACGCGCCCGCAACCGGCCAATTTCTAGGCTTTGTGAACCCGTCCACTCCCGCCGGCCTCGACCGAGCCATCGCACAAGCCACCACCGCGCAAGAGAAATGGGCCAAGACGAGCTTTTCTGAGCGACGGAGGGTGTTGCGATCGATACTGCAGCACGTCCTCGATCACCAGGAGCAGATTTGTAGGGTCAGCTCACTTGACTCAGGTAAGACCATGATCGATGCCCAGCTAGGCGAGATCATGGTGACGGCGGAGAAGCTGCAATGGACCATCAAGCATGGCGAAAAAGCCCTGCGGCCCTCGAAACGGCCCACAAACTTACTCTTATCCTACAAGAAGGGCACCGTGCACTACGAGCCCCTGGGCGTCGTGGCGGCCCTCGTCAGCTGGAACTACCCGTTCCATAACTTCATAGGTCCTGTAATTAGCTCTATTTTCGCCGGCAACGGTATCGTGGTGAAAGTCAGTGAGCAGACGTGCTGGAGCGCGGCATACTACACTAGCATCGTACGAGGCGCTTTGGAAGCGCACGGTCATGACCCGACCTTGGTCCAAAGCGTTGTCTGCTGGCCACAGACCGCAGGCCACTTGACCAGCCACCCAGACATCGCACACCTCACCTTCATCGGCAGCCGGCCTGTGTGCCACCATGTAGCAGCGAGCGCGGCGCGCACCCTCACGCCTGTAGTCGCGGAGCTCGGCGGCAAGGATGCGGCCATGGTCCTCGACTCGGCTGCGCGCGACCTCCCGCGCATCGCGGACATTCTCCTACGTGGCACTTTTCAGGCCAGTGGGCAGAACTGCATCGGCATCGAGCGCATCATCGCGACGCCCAAAGTCTACGACAAGCTTGTCGAGATGCTGGTGCCGCGCGTGCGCGCGCTCCGCATGGGACTCGACCAGGACGTTGGCGCCATGGTTTCCGACGCCTCCTTTTCGCGCCTCGAGGCCCTCGTCTCCGACGCCGTGAAAGCCGGGGCCAGGCTCCTCGCCGGCGGAAAGCGCTACATCCACCCAGACCATCCGCAGGGCTTCTACTTCTCGCCCACGCTTCTCGTAGACGTGACGCCCGACATGGCGATCGCGAACGAGGAGTGCTTCGGCCCCATCATGACCATCCTCCGCGCGCCCGCGTCCACGGCGGACGCCGTCCTCGCACTCGCCAACGCGCCGGCCTTCGGGCTCGGCTCCTCCGTCTACGGCGCCGACTCCGACCCTGCCCTCCGCGCCATCGTCCGCGGCGTTCGCGCCGGCGGCGTCGCCGTCAACGACTTCGCCGTCTACTACGCCATCCAGCTCCCCTTCGGTGGTGTCGCCGGGTCCGGGTACGGTCGCTTCGCGGGCGAGGAGGGGCTCAGGGGCCTGTGCAATGTCAAGAGTGTATGCGAGGACCGCTTCGGCGCCCTCGGCATCCGCACCGCCATCCCCGGCCCCGCGCGCTACCCCGTCGCGTCCCAGGAGCGCGGTTGGCGGTTCACGAGAGGCGTTGTGGGCATCGGCTATGGCCTTACGCTTACCGATAAATTCTGGGCTGTCGTGGATATCTTGAGAAATCTGTGAGCAGACGGGCGCTCTTTCGTATTTCGGGTGTGTGTGTGTGCCTGCATATAGGTTGCGTGGGATATATCGGCGGTACATGTCGAAGGAGCTGAAAGTGCGCCCATTGGTTTGCAAGCATGTTGAGGCTCGTCTCGCGGCGGATACAGACCTACTCAAGATGAAACGGGCAGAATATATATGAATGGAGCGACTAGCATGCCATATTATCTGAGACCGCAATAAATTCACCCATGACAAATAAGTCTACAAGCATCGTCTTCGCGATCGTATTATTATTTAATGCATAGGAGGTAGGGGCTGGTGAAGAAGTAACATCACTTGTGCACGTGTGATATACTCGCGTCGTATTCCGCGTCCTTACTATGAAGATCTTTTCGCCGTCACCAACTAAGTTGACTGTTTCCCGTCCCGACAAACGCCAGTATCATTACATACATACATACACATCTCTGTCAGGCAACCATTGTACTCCTATCAGCAACGAGCCATTTATATCTAAATAGTCTGACCCCTGTCCCTAGGACAGCTAGCCAATATTGTTCAAGCCTTCCCATTACATATCGTCCTTCCTAGTTATCAGTAGGATGGGCAGAGGGAAATTAAGAGCCACAAACTCGTTTATCATCATGCCCCGAATGCCGGGCCCCCGGGTAGTGGCCACATGGCCGGCGGCGGTATTGGCATAGAGAGACTAAGCGGCTGCGCCAATAGCCCTCCGAATACTAACGAGTTTCCCGAAGTCAAGCTTGCGGCCCTCGGGGGGCATATGTTCGCCGGAGGCGATGCAGAGGACACGCATGCGCTCGTCGTAGCGGAGCCCAGTGAGCAGCTTTGGGGTAATGAGGAAGTACTGCGAGGTATGCTCGCGGCAGGCGATCTCAACCATACGCTCGTGCACCATGCGCTCATTTCGCGGGTCCATACCCTGGTTTATCTCGTCGACGACACGGAACGGCGCCTGCGCCATCGACTGCAGTGCCATGAGGTAGAAGATGGTGGACACGGCGCGCTCACCACCCGATTGCCGGTGTTGATTTAGTTGTTGGAGCGTCTCGTTTTGGCTACGTTGTTTCGGGTATGTTAGTGAGAGTTTCTCTCTCGTAGGATAAGGACAAAATAGAGGGGGTTCCACGGGGAAATGCGTAGATAGAAAGTGTACTAACCGAAACTTGACTTTGATCTCAATGGCCCATTGCTCAAAGTCTTCTTCGTCCTTGTAAATATCCACCTGGCCTGCACAGTTGATTTGTTCGAAGTTATATGCGAACGCATCATTGATCTTAGTAATGAGGGCGTCGACGCGTGGCTCCCATTTTTGTCTCAACTCGTCGATCTTACGCGAGAGCGAGTCGAACTTCGTGGTCAGCTCCTCCTTCTGTCGTGTTAGATTCTGAATCTCCTGTGCACGCTTCTGGAACTGTCGCAGCACCGCTGGATCAACAGCATGAACATATTCCAGCTTGCTTTCCTCGGCTCCTATCTCATGATCGAGCTCTTCAACCGACTTGCCTGCGGCGAGCTCATTCAAGTGGGGTAGTCGGTTCGCGTCGTCTGCCACAGCCTCTGAGACCACTTCTCTAGCAGCTTGTGCGTCCTCTTTGAGTCGCTCCGCTTCCGCCTTAGCATTTCTAATTTCCGTCTTCTCCTCCTCGAGACGATTCTTGATGTCCAAGTTGCGTTCTTCGAGCGCTTTCACATCCGACTTAGCTTCAATGAGCCGAATCTGAGCATCTAGCAAGGCTTGATGGGTATCTCGAATGCCAGCAAGGAGCTCTTTATGTTGAAGAACAGATCGTGCTTTCTCAAGCACGAGCTCGTCCGAGCGGGCACCAGATTCCGAGATACGTGCCCTGGCCTCGCGTATGGCCTTCTGGGCATCCTCCAGTTGGCCTTTTACAATAGCTATATTCGGTTAGCTGACACTCTGTTCTCTATAGGCCTTTTAATCTCTTACGAATCTTGTCTCCAAGTGTCGCGTATTGCGTTGCAGCTTTTTGCAGCTCATTTTTCTGTTGCTTTAAAGTGCCCTAGAACATCATTTAGTATTCTCCCCGAACCTAGTGGATATAAACTTACAATTTCTTCTCGGATCTTGTCTTCCCGTTCGCTTAGGCCTTCCTTCTTTGCTCTAATCTCCGAGCCTTCTCGCCTAAGTTCATCCATCTCTTGCTGGACTTCTTGCATTCGCCTTTCAAGATCCGTTCTCTCGCTTTCATCAACAGGTTGATCTGTCCAGAAGCGACCTGGCATGATGGTTCTAGTACTCGTTGACGTGGCACTAGGGCCATACTCTCTACGTCTTGCAACACGGTATATCCTCTTGCCAGCCGCCCAGTGTGGTATTCTTTCAACAGCCATCAGCTGTTCATACTGGGCGTTGCTAATATCCTGTTGAGCCACGCCTGACATGTGAAGCTTTTTCTCTGCGCATAACATGGCCAACACGGGCTCAGGTCCTTCTAAGTAGTCAATGGCGTACGCATCAATACCTAGTTCGTGAAGTCGCTCTCTAGGGATGGCGGGTCGAAAGGATGCAAAGTCGCTGCCGCAGGTTCGAATCGGAACGGCGATGCCCATCTGACCATAAAACTGGTTACTGAGCTTCTTGTGGTCGCTAGGTGTCTGGCAAATGAAGCAGATAAAGTCATCCTGGTTAAGTAACGACTGGACTTGATCCGAGTAATTCTTGTCCGTAATCGAACAGGTAAGCATCGGGGGACCGAATACTTCTTTTTGAAATTGATCTTGATGTTCTTGGAGCCACTCCCAACCTCTGGCGGCATCCGCATGTATACTTTTCAGCTGCGCCAACTTCTTTCCTTGCTGTGAGTTTAAGTTCTCATATTCCTGTCCCAGACTACCCAATGCAGCCTTTTTCGTGGCGTTGATCCCTTTAAGTTCTTCGAATCGGTCATCAAGCACGCGTCTCTGCGCTTCGATTTCTTGCCAAACGCTCTCTTTTTGGCGCTACGGATTAAAACAAGGTATAAGTCAGTATAGGACGAGAGCAGCACTACAGGAACTCACAATCTTGGCATTCCATTCAGCAGGTACAAACTCGGGTGGTTTGTCCTTAAGTCTGCCCTCTAAGGTTGTAAGTTCTTTGCGTCTCTGCTGGATCTTTGATTTAATATTCCGTAATGTGTCCTCTTCGGCTTTCACTTTGTTTTCTTCATTTCTAATCTTGTCATCGTGGACTTCAATGCTGCGTAACGCTTGCTCCCCTGCAATTTCTGCATCGCGCAAAGCCTTCTTCCGCTCAATTATCACAGGCTCAATCTGGGCCTGGTATGCCTGTTTTTGGTTCACAGCTTCCAAGGCGGGTCCGCAAGCATTCTGCAGATCTTCCAGCTTTTGCTTTGCGTCCTTCACTCGTTTTTTGGCCTCGCTATACTTTAAGCGCTTTTCGTTATATTCGGCAACAGCACGCGCACTCTTGAGGTCTTCAACGCTTTGCTGGATGGCTTCACGCTCGTGTAGTCTGTTCACATCAGCCTGAAGGCCCTGCTGGCGAGACTCATGGTTCTTCAGAACGTCGGTGCAGTTTTCAACCTGAATCTTCATCTCTCTGTGGTCCTTATGAAGACCCTTTAGTTCCAATTGCCAGTCGAGAATCTCCTCAGGTGCAGCAGCGCGAAGAGTCTCTTCGAGAAGACGCGTGGGGGTCAGACCCGCGAATTCGGCAACCTTGTCTTGAGGCAGGAACTGGCATAGATTGTCGATTTGGATTCGCAGTTTCCGCGTCAACTCTTGTATAGCCTTGTGGGTACTCTCTCTACCGTTGAGCCACCACCTTCTCCCATTATCTTCCCGGTTGATCTGGACGCGGATAGTGTGGTTCGCTCGATCATTCGGTCGCTTCTGTAGCTCTACCTCAATAGTAGCACTCTCCTCGCCATGCTTCACGAACTCGCCAACATGGCTAGCACGCCCAAGGTGTTTTGGGTGATATCCCAGGCCGAGGCATATGGCACAGACAAGAGAACTTTTACCCGTTCCATTCGGGCCGATGACCATATTCAGGTTAGGGCCCGGGAGGAACTCGGCGCGCTTGTATGTGACGAAGTTGTCGACTCGGACTCGGACTATAGCCCCGGGGTGAAACTCGCTTTGGTTGGGAGTATAGCCATTTGTCGAGGTACGACCATTGACTTTGCGGGCTTGGGATGCGGGTGAATCATCGCTCATCTCCACCTCCTCCTCCTCCTCCTCCTCCTCCTCCTCCTCCTCCTCCTCTTCTTCTTCTTCTTCTTGTTCGGACATGTGAACATTTACATGGCCTTTCCGTCTTTTCGACGAGTCGGAGGTGGATGGCGATGGTTCGGGGTCCTCATCTTCTTCATAGACGGCCCTCGACCGCCGGCGGGGTTCAAGCGACGGCATCACGAAAGCTAGGGTGTAATCGATAGTGGGATGGTCGAAAATAACGGAGATCGCTAGGACCTGGCAAATTCGAAGATAATTCTTCAGACAAATTCCATTTCCCACTATGCGGGGATAGATGGTCCTATCGCACCACAACGGCGTGGGGCTTTGCGCGAATGTTGATAAAGCGAGAAGCCGTGAAGTCCAACGGTTGTCACCCACAGATCGCAGACGATGTCACGCGTATATCTCGACAGGATAAGACGCGTTGAGTTGGTCTAGACTTAATGAGGTGGGGAATCAATTAAGCTACCTAACCTAGTACCTAAGGTACCTATAGTTAGACCTATAGTAGAAGGTGCTACCTAGGCCCACTATCAGATTACCTGCAAAACTGAAAACTGGCATACGTGGGGGTTTCTATTCCCTGTTACATACCTACCTAGGTGCGTACCTACTTATAGTAGAGTAGGTACGTAGCTTGTATATTCATATATCCATGATAAAGGACAGGGCAGGGGTACTGTGGTGGTCACTTGTGGCGGAGTGTAATGAATGTACGGAGTAGGAGGTACCTACGTCGGAATGCTGCCAGCCCAGTTATCCTTATATGCCCTTGCAGTCCATCAACAACCCCCACAGTGTCTATGCACTAAGTAGGCACCTGGGTACGGTCCGGGATTCTGTCCAGGGGTGCATATGCCGCCCTGACATCAACCCCGACGACAACCTACCTTGTACTTCAACTTAACTACCTTCAATATTAAGTCAACATGGAGCACAGCGTATTTATTTTTGGTCGCGATAAATTTCTTTTATCGTCCAATATCGTTGTGAAAACAAGTCGATTAGTTTCCTTCTCCCTTTTATCTTTTTTTCCTTGTCCTTACAGACTCCAATTTGCACATACCTAGGTTGGGTGGGTTATACATATGTATTATATATATATATATATTATATATAATCGTATTGCTTAGGTAGGTATTTATTGACAAACTACTCCCTCCGTGCCCTTGTTTGTTTACTTTGACTTGTGTGCCAGCCCACAACAATGCCAAAGAAAGCCGAAGACTCGCAGGTGTCTTTCGTTCTGTTTACCTCGGCCACTTACTACCTACCTAGTAGGTAGTAAGTACCTAGGTAGTGCTTTCAATGAGAAATGGCCATTGATAGGAGGTACCTCGAGTAGATAGAATTTTGTTTCTCAGTCAATGGGATATCCACCTAAGTAAGTCAAAAATAGCCATTATGAGTACCTACATAAGCCAGCCTAGGTACTCGGGTACATGTAGGCAGGTACTTCCATCCCTTGATACTGTACAGTTGACCAAGTACCAACCCCGGAAGCTTGACAACATGTAGCCCTAGAGGTATTATGTATGTGTACATGCTCCCAGCTCTTAGCTCTTCCAACCGGCCCCTCCGTAAACATTCCTCCCGCACGAGGACTTCCAGTCTTCCAGTACCAACAAATTCAAGCCTACAAAGCTATCCTCTTCTAGTTTTCTTCAAGCTCCCCCTATCATTCCTCCCATTCATTGACATGCCAAGCTGCCACCCGTTGTCCACTGCATTGCCTCTCGGTACACTTGAACACATCTTCAACCTCCCTTCCCCCTTCGTCTACTGTTTACAGCGGCTACTCTTTTGTCTGCTGCCGCCGCTTGACTGACACTGAGTACATCTGCGATAGCAGTCTAGGCATCTTCTCCGCATTCTATTTCTTCTTGTCAACTTCATTGCCCAAGTGCTTCCGCGGTGAGGGCGGGTTGGTATCACTACGTTGAGATTGGCACAGATATGATATGCTGCAGCGCTGCTTTGCTTGTTAGCCTCAGACATGGCTGACCGTGGGGGATCCCGGACTCGATTTCGCCGAACTCCCCTAGGGGACGCAACTGACCGCATTCTCAACACTTCACCCAAGAAACCCGGGAAGAACAGCAGGCTGCTGGGCCCTGAACCGAACCCATTACGTGCCCATCCCACCAGTCTCGCCTCAACCAAGGCCCCCCCGCGTAAGGGCACAGCCTCACCATCTCGCAACCTCGCTCCCAACCCGAAAGGTCTCGTCATCTCAAATAATGCCAACCCCCAACCCTCCTCCGGCCTACATGCTGCAACCCCGGGTGTTAAGGAAACCTATGGGGATCAACGTTCCTCTCTGATCTCGACATCTAGCGGCGCATCAGGGGGCAATCGAAAAACACACATCGGGCCATGGCAACTAGGCAAGACTTTGGGCAAGGGTTCTGCCGCTCGCGTCCGCTTAGCTAGACATCATACTACACAGGACATTGTAGCCGTCAAAATTCTCGCCAAGAACTCAAACCAAATGACCGCGGCTGGGAGTATGGCCGAGCTTGATAAATGGGATCGCACTAGAGATGAGTTTCACTCACAGAGGCACATGCCCTTGTCCATCGAACGTGAAGTTGCCATACTAAAGCTTATCGACCATCCCCATATCGTCAAGCTGCATGACATCTGGGAGAATCGTGCTGAGATGTGAGTTGCGTATTCTTTAGTTACCTTGTTCTCTTCTAACCTTCCCCACCAGTTATCTTGTCCTTGAGTATATGGATTGTGGCGACATGTTTTCGTATATAAATACATATGGTCCACTACCCGAATTCGAGATGGTAGGCTACTTTCGTCAAATACTTAGCGCATTGGGGTATGTCCACTCCTTTAACATATGCCACCGGGATCTCAAGCCGGAGAACATTCTCATGCAGTCCAATGGCGTGGTTAAAATAGCCGATTTTGGCATGGCGGCAATCCAGCAAAGCCCGAATCATGCCTTGAGAACATCGTGTGGTAGCCCACATTATGCCGCTCCGGAATTAATTGCCCGAGCTCGCTACCAAGGCAACAAAGTAGACATATGGAGTCTGGGTTGTTTACTCTATGCTACTCTAAGTCGCCGTCTTCCATTCGATGATCCGGACGGGAATGTGCCGAAGCTGCTCGCAAAGGCTGCCAAGGGTGTTTATTCCATGCCGGAGTTTCTCAGCAAGGAAGCTCAAGACCTGATTGCGAAAATGCTAACGGTCGACCCGGTAAAGCGCATTTCGATTCGAAAGATTTGGCAACATCCCTTAGTACGGAAGTACGATGATTTAGATAACCTGAATGATGGAGGTCGAATACTCGACTCCCGAGCCAGTGACAAGTCACGGCCTGTACCACCAGAAGAACTTGACTTGCAGATTTTACGCCAATTGAAATCGATGTGGCACACATTTTCCGAGAAACAAATTGCCATGCAATTAAGCAATACGCTGTAGGTTCAAATATTTGTACTCTTGTATTAGATGATTCCGATGAAGTTAACTTTGTAGCAGTCCTAATGACCAGAAACTCTTCTATTGGTTGCTCCTCAGCTACCGAGAGAAGAAACTGGAGAACTATGACATGGATTTAACTTACTCGGCAAGCGATTATCACCACCTACGGCCTGCCAACTGGAAGAAGAAGTTTACCACGGCCGAGTTTCCTTCTAGGTATGGAAGGGTACCTTCACGATTCACTGTAATCTCCACGGTTCCTACCGATGGGAGCATCGAGTTAGCGGATAACGCTACGGATGGGGGGGCAACCAGTAGGAGCTACGATCCTTACAAATCTTCAAGAATTATCGAAAGCGTTTACGCCAGCCACGCAAAAATTGTTATTCACCGTAATAGTAGTACAGCCAACAACTCAAGCCGTTCTTCAACGTCGCGCCGTGGCCAAGGCGGATCATTTAGAAGTACCTCTACTCGTTCAAGGCAAGCAAGAAGTGGTCGCCGTATCAATGCCCCTGCAGCATTGCGCGCTTCACGGCAATCTTTGAGTTCGATCCAAAGCGGTGAGAGCATTCCGTATTCAAGGCCAGCTTCTAGGCGCAAAAGAGGAGTAGACTTCTCGCGTGTTCGAACACAAACAGGGGGTCGGGAAGTAGCACGTGCTCCAGCGACCGCTGCTAGAGATGATGCAGCACATGGCAATAGCTATGTCTCGCCCATAGATTTTGCCAAAGATGCCAAACTATCCAGAAGTTCGAATGGGAGGAAAAAAGCAGGAACGCAATCTATGACGAGTATATCTCAAGTAAATCATGACTGCCCTCCATGGAACGAGGAAGTGCGTCAATTCAGTCATAGCATCGCGAAGGATTGTGATGACGCCTTCAACGACACTCTGCTGAGCTCTGAGACATACATAGGCAATACCACAAACTGTACATCAGCCTTAGCAGATGCAACGCCATTGTCTAGTAGATTAGTAACACCAACATCGGCCCCTAAAGGTAACAACAACACGCGCATTGATTCTCACCCTTGGGATCGTCGGCCTTTACCGCCAACACCGTCTCCCACGGCCTCAATGGCGGATGCACTTGCCATGGAGAAGAAAAGAATAAGAGAGATCTACGATACGCCTAAGCAGACTAGTGGCGGTACGGCTCTACTAAGCGACATTGTTCCTATAAGGCACCCAACTGAAGACGAGAAAAACCGCAGAACCACCTCGGCGCCTATATATTCACAGTACAGCACTCAATGGGGAAAGAACAAAATCCCCTTACCATCAATCAATGAAAAATTGAAAGAAGAAACTCGCGCCGATACCAGCGATAAGGTTCGAGTTGTTTCTGCTCCGGCTTGGTACCGGAAACCGGAAATGGGTGAGCACACAGGTCTTGAGTTCCTCTCCAGGCAGGATAACACCATACGCCTGGTCACCTCTCCTTCAGTTAAATTCCCCGTGGAAGTTAAGCCCCTCGAATTGCCTAATCCTCATAAACATATAACTCGAGATATCACAGCCTATTCCCGACCCACGCAGGAGCTCAACCTCCGTCAGCGATACATGGATGATGAATCGCCGAGCTTCACCGCGGACGCCCAAGACGCCATCGCAGAAATTTCCACAAATTCTGCTGCTGCTAAGAAAAAATCGGCATGGTTCAAGCGCGGATCTAAAGACAGAGATTCTGTATTGAGTGCTAAAGGGAAGCTTAGTTCAAATCAGACCGAGCGTCCTACATCCACAGCCACAGACTCCACGGTAGGTCCAGATATCTCCTCAACTAAGAAAAAAGGCTTCAATATCGCTTTCTGGCGCAACAGCAAGCATGAATCTCAGTTACATATGTCACTCGTTGGTAAGTTAAGTTTGTCGGAGCCACAAGTCGGCCGATGCTAACGACAGACATAGGGCCCGAAAGGAACGATACACCAAGTCCCCAGCCGGCGCGTATATTCAGTCATCCGGCCCGGCCACCTTGTAATAGTAAATGGGTAGATGAAACCACGAAACGCAATATCGAACCACAGCAGAATTGGCTCGCCCGTTTATTCAGGGTAAAGCCAGCTACCAAACACATTTGCTTCTCAATTTCCCGCCGCCGCGCAAGGCAGGAGATTGTATTTTTGCTCAAAGACTGGCGCAAGTACGGTATTCGAGACGTAGAAGTCGACAAAGAGAGAAACATCGTCTTTGCTCGAGTGGGTAAAGAGAATTGTAAGTAATTTCCTCACCCGCTCTGTCACCCTGCTAATAATATGTATTAGACCTCAATTTGAAAGAAGTTTCATTCGCTGCTGAAATTATGACCGTGATTGAGCACGGAAAACGCAGCCAACTATGTATCGCTCGCATTACGCAAGAACGCGGAGCTGCCAGCAGCTTCCACAAGGTTGTCGATACAATGAATTCCGTGTTTAGTGAACGAGGCCTCCTTATTTCCGAGAAGCGAAAAATTAAGATGATGATCAAGACACTCAATTCCTCATAACCCCTCGCTGCGGGAGACGACGTCTTAGTAGCTTTTATTTCTTCATCCAAAATTAGGAGCACACCGCACCAAACAGCCATGGAATGAACAAAATTTCGATGAAGTGTTGCGTATTGAACCCGAGCTCATGAAAAGAAACTTTCTGACTTATTTCTATTTATTGGGTTTTCTTCTACCCTTGCAGGATATCACACTGACTCCAGTCCTATCCTATCAGCAGTCATTCCATTTACGTACAGGTGACGATCGCGTAAAGGCCCAGGGGAGGGGCGGAAAGCCGTGAGTATGCAAAGAAAAGACACGCCTCACCAAAAGCTACGCTTAAAAGAATGTTGAAAAAAGAAAAGGTATGGAAGTATGTGTCAGCGGGCGACGAGTTGATTGGACTATCCAATGCTTCTTGGTTGGACGACGCCGGATCTGTGCTTCCTACGTCTATCTGTAATGTATAGAAGCGGCAGGCGGGTTAGGCCTATAAGGGGCTAAAACTTGATGGAGGATTGATTAAGTACCATGATGGTTGATAGGCCGATACTCATTGTGGATAGATAAGTGTGTGTAGTAAATCAGTGTAATATTGTCTACGACAGACCTATGCCTACGTTACGTTTAGACTAGGTTAGTGAGTTGGAATTGACGAGTCCATGGCAGTCTGCCTACGCTAAGTTCAGTAATCGATCAGGTTATCAGAGACATACTAGTACGTTCAACTTACAAGGTGAACGGGTACTACACGGGTGGGATCGCCCTCGCGGCAGATTTCGGGAAGAGTCGGCAACACGGATGAACAAAGAAGAGAGGATAGGACCTATCGGCTCAGCATCCGACCTCGGCTCGGTTTAGATGATGCCCAAAACGTCAACAGGCGAAGAAATAGAACCGTGACACTCGTCGGTGGGAGCAACGGTCGTTTTATCGTGGGTAGTTAGGCCCTTGGCTGTTGCCTCGGTTTCGGGGCCCAGATCTACTCGGCCACCACCACACCACCACCACACAGGCTACGGATACCATGCATGACTAATTGTCTATGAAGGTGCTGTGAACAAGTACTCTGAGGAGAAGGTAGTATCCCTCTAAAATCAGATGGCGAAACACGAAAAACAACCGTGTTTTACATCACGGGCGTGTATTGAGAATACTACTCGTATGTCCTTATAGTAAGTATATTCTAATTTCCACCGCGATAAGAGACGACCCGAGGTATTACCTCCCGCTCCGTCCGACGTGGAGACGGCTAGGCCCTACGGTTGTGAATTTGATGCCTTGCGTACAACTCGAACCTTTTCTGCTGGGATTTGTAGAATCAATTTCCGTATGTCTTACTTATATTTTGCACGGTTTGTTATTCGGCGCGTCTGTTACTACTATATAGTAGCGTTATGAAAGTGCAGAGGCGGAACGTCTCATGCCTAGGTACCTAGGTAGGTGGAGACGTAGGTACCTAGGGACTACCTGGGCTAGCTGTACTTCAGTTCCTTATCAGCTGAAGCTACCCCGGTCTGCCCGGTTCCGCCCCGGTACCTTATCTGACTTACATAGCGCAACGACGTACTAAGTAATGTTTTACGGTATTAGAGGGGCGGCTTCCCCATTCCAGCCAACCAACTTACATGTGACGGAGAGCTTCGGCACCCCAGATTTCCCAGATTTCCCAGATTCCACAGGGTCCCCTTTCTGCCCATCTCGCACCCTCTTCCGAGGGGGCTTTTGGTCCCGTCCTAGAAGGACAGGACAGGGCAGCCGAGATAACGACGAGATAAAGACTGCTGTCTTGCCTGTTTGTCTGTTTGTTTGTTTGTTTGCTTTTACTGTACTAAACAGTTCCGGCTCCGGCTCCAGCTCCAGCTCCAGCTCCGCCTCGACTCTCACCTCAAAGCTTCATAATACATAATCACAAAAGAGGTATGCATACACTGACTGCTGAAGGTATATATGTACTTAGCTTAAAGTAATAGTGTAACCTAGTGTAGGTAGTGGTAAGTAAACAATTTCCCCACACTTTCACAAGCTTCTAAACTCGCCCTTCGCCCACCCTCAATTCACAATTCATGCCCCGGCTAACCATCCGGCCGGCTAGACCGTGGCGACAACCACTTAGCTATCGTCCTTCTACCCGAAACAAAGCCCCTGTCAGCTCCATCGCCGAGCTTAAACTCGACCGTTCACTGCCCGTTGTCACACCTAGTCACTATACTATACTAGGCTATCATTTTCCTAGCTTTCGACTCATCATACATCATACATCATACAGTAGAGACCGGGGGCAATCATCTGTCCATAGAGAGCCTAGCTAACAACCTAGTCCGTTCGCCCTAGCTCCTCTTTCATGAGAAGCCGAGCAACGTCGAAGGCTATCATACATCATTGCTTCGCTCATCCTTGTCATTTTCGTGGTCGGCACATACCTACCACTCACCTTGCCTAGGACCATATATCCTGGGCCGATATTCACATTCGTAGGTATATAGTCATTTCATACCCCTCCTTTAGCTAGTGATTGAGTCTGCTCTCAAGAATTCTATCTCGCTAGCTTTTGCTGCTAAATACTGAGAATATCCTCGGTTAACCTAAACTTTTGCCCCAAACCTAGGCTTTTACACGTCTCATAGGTTTGCACCGGTACCTAGGCTGCAGAATATTCCTCTACGACGCCAATCAATCATTAAGCTTCAGAGCAAGGTGGTCAACATACACCACTCTCGACCTTAACGAGTCTTCCGTACTGGGCTTCGTATTCACAAGCGCATACGCGCCATACGCTGCCGCCGCGTTTCTCCCAACAAAGTTCATACACAATGGCTAGTACCGACACGATTCTTCGAGGAGTCTCCGTGTCCGGGGTGGTGCGCCCCGAGCATAAGAAGATTCTCACTCCCGAAGCCCTGGCGTTCCTGGCGTTGCTACACCGATCTTTTAACGTCACACGCAAGAAGTTGTTAGAGCGGCGTGTGTTACGCCAGGCCGAGATCGACCGTGGCGCCCTGCCTGACTTCCTCCCTGAGACCCGCCATATTCGGGAGGACCCGTCATGGAAGGGCGCGCCGCCCGCCCCGGGGCTCGTTGATCGCCGTGTGGAGATCACCGGTCCTACTGACCGCAAGATGGTCGTAAATGCTTTGAACTCGGACGTCTGGACATACATGGCAGATTTCGAGGGTATGTTTTTCTTTTTTTCTTTTTAATATCCTTACCCTACCACTAAGTGTATATGGCGATGGAACGACTTATCATTTCGCGCCGGAAATGTTATGGTTGAGTCATTGCACTAGGAATCAAGGAATTACCATCGTGGGCGTATCAAGAAACATATCGACGTACGCTAGGGGGTTGTGGCAAGTAATGCGAATACGGGATAAGGTCAACTGACGGTTTCATAGATTCAAGCGCCCCCACATGGGACAACATGATCAATGGACAGCTCAATCTATATGACGCCGTGCGGCGCCAGGTGGACTTCAAGCAGGGCCCAAAGGAATACAAGCTACGAAATGACCGCAAGTTACCGACCCTAATCGTGCGACCACGAGGATGGCACTTGGAGGAGAGTCACGTCACAGTAGACGGAGAGCCCATCTCAGGCTCCCTGTTCGACTTCGGCCTTTACTTTTTCCACAACGCCGCCGAGTACCAGCGTAATGGATACGGCCCTTACTTCTACTTACCAAAAATGGAGTCACATCTTGAGGCTCGTCTCTGGAATGACGCCTTTAACCTCGCTCAAGACTACATCGGAATGCCACGGGGAACCATCCGTGGCACGGTTTTGATCGAGACCATCCTAGCGGCCTTTGAGATGGAAGAGATCATCTACGAACTTCGCGACCACAGCTCTGGCCTAAATTGTGGTCGCTGGGATTATATCTTCAGCACGATCAAGAAGTTCCGCCAGAACCCCGACTTCGTCCTCCCCGACCGAAGTGCTGTCACCATGACTGTCCCCTTCATGGATGCGTACGTCAAGCTCCTCATTCAGACTTGCCACAAGCGCGGTGTGCATGCCATGGGCGGTATGGCCGCCCAGATCCCCATCAAGGACGATAGCGCGGCGAATGACAAGGCGATGGAAGGGGTGCGCGCAGATAAACTACGCGAAGTTCGCGCAGGCCACGACGGGTAGGTTGCAATTTCTTTTCACCAAATTCTCCTCTCCCTTACCTCCGTCTTACAGTCCATCGCAATAAGCAGGGACACGATCTGGCTTCACCCTAGAGCGATATTCCATTAGCTAATATAGACCTCTTGTAGAACATGGGTTGCTCACCCGGCGCTCGCCAAAATCGCAAGCGACATTTTCAACGAGCATATGCCGACACCAAACCAGCTGTTCGTGCGACGCGAAGACGTCAAAATCAGCGCCCGCGACCTGTTGAACATGAATGTCCCCGGTAAGATTACAGAGGAAGGGATCCGCAAGAACTTGGCCATCGGCCTCGGATACATGGAAGCCTGGATTCGGGGAATCGGTTGTGTGCCAATTAACTACCTCATGTACGTATCACGCCCCGTGCATTCCACACCCCTCTTCCCTCCCTCGTCCCAGCCTGGCTCAGGTATATCCCTCGCTTGGAAGACGCCTTCACTTTCCTTGGGACTTTACTGTTATCAATCACCCCCTTTTCTTACGCATGGAAAACCGCGCACCGAACGCCACATTAAAATGAAATTGGGAAATCGTTGGTATGTTGCTGACCCGTTTCCTCCACCGTAGGGAAGATGCTGCGACAGCTGAAGTATCTCGCTCCCAGCTGTGGCAGTGGGTGCGCCACGGCGTGGCAACGGCCGAGGGTAAGCGTGTCGACAAAGCCTACGCGCTGCGCCTCCTCAAGGAACAGACGGACCAGCTCGCGGCCAAGGCGCCGGCGGGAAACAAATTCGCGCTTGCAAGTCAGTACTTTGGTGGCCAAGTCACCGGAGAGGATTATGCCGACTTCTTGACTACGTTGCTGTATAACGAGATAACGGCCATAGGCAGTGCTGCGCCGGCTAGTAAGTTGTAAGATGAGTGGGGAGAGGAGTGAGTATCGGTGTTACCAGGAGTATACGTAATGATTAGGAGGCTATGGTTGGACGAAGGCAAAAGACTGAAAAGTCGGAAGGCCAACAGGCAGGTAAATAGTTCAAGGATTCCCCATATCTATGAATATGAGGAAGTAAGGGAGACGGTGATGTGTAACGCTATGTTAATGAATGCAAATGAATTAACTTGTTATGCATGTTTCTATGTTATATATAACATTAGTGAAAGGACATGCCGAAAATGCTGATTAGGTCGCCTTGTAGGCATTCCAAAGCTACGGAATGGGCCAAACCTGTTTGAGGATCCTGGGACCGCTTGTCCCTTGTTTAGATATTGATTCCCATCTGGGACTCAAACTAGAAACGAGGCTATGTGGCAGTGGCGTATATAGCCATCATTGTTAGGAACAGTTAACGGGCCAGTATTGTCGTTGAGCAAAAAGAAAACCTAACCCTGGTCAACTCTGAGAAATCTACGTGCTACTTTTTCCTTTTTCCTTTTTGGAGTTTAACGAAGAATATAATATCGATATGCAGCGCGAGTGTTGTTAACTATCCGTGTAGAAGTAATCATTTCTCAATTAGCAAATTTCACGGGGAGAATGTTTTAAGGTATGTGAAAACATGCATCTACACTTACCTCTTATTAACGGTTTATATTTCGAGCACGATAATAGAACACTGTATGAACTTAATAGCGATATAGGCTAGAAGGATCTCGAATGGTAGTACTACGCGCCAACTACTCTCTTAGTTGACGAAATGGGACTTGAGCCACTACTTGAACCGCGAAGCAGACTAGGAGGTGGTGCTCGAGATGATTAGGTTAGTGTCTTTGTTATTGCGTAGTCGATAAGTATTGTCAAAAACATTCAAGTGCAAATAGGAGCCGGATTTTGTTGCTTCTATATTCCCTTAACGACTGACTTTATACGCTATACTATTTATTTGTGCAGAATGTAGTGCTGTGAGTATGTATTTTAGTATCCGGCAGGGCCGGTGCGGTACCAGTTGAGGATGTAGAATAATAATGGTAATGAAAGTAAGGTAATTAATTATCTGTATATCTATTACCGACTGGGCAACTCAGCACGTAGTGTCAGTCCACCTGTATAAGACAAATTCTATAGCATATAATATACTATCGACAACTGTAATTTCCGAAAACCAAACTTTTAACTGTATGTAAGGAAAGAATCACAAGGGTAGCGACGTCTCCGACAAGAAATAAAATGGTCAAACTAAATTATATTCTTCACTTTCATTAAAGAATCCTTTTTAGCTTCTATGCTCCAGGCAGAGCTTAATGGTTTTGCTGAGAGGAAACAGTAAAGTGTGGTTGACTTTATACGGTGGAGGAAGAGTAAACACAATCAAATGAGGTTAGAAAGCAGTAATGGAACGAGATAATACTTCGGGCAAGGGGGTTGATATAAGTTTAACTTATGGTATCGTAGGCTAATATAGAAAAGATGAACCAACATGGTTGTTTGGCCAAGAAGAAAAACTAACCTACAGTCTCTATATGATATCTGTACCGCTTTAGAAACCTAAATGCACATCTTCAATCTCACATATATCTGGGAGCAACCACTAGTAGCATGTATAATACAACAAAGAGAACTACTAACCCATATTCTTATTTGTAGGCTCCTCCTACTCGTATAAAGAACACATTTGGTTTCGTGAGGGGAAATATTTAATGGGATTTAGCCAACGTAGGGATAGCTAATATGCATCTCAACCGATGGTATAACCCAGAGAGCCTCCATCGTGGGTGGGTATATGGCATGTTCGCCGGGCGATTCTTGTGTTCTTTCTCTGAACGGGTTTTTGATAGGAGTGCCGTGAGAGCTCGAAAGGTGACACCTGCTTCTAGGCCATTTAGAAAGGGGCGAGACTTAGTATGTTGGCTGTGGAAATTGGACTCACGGCTTCTGTAACCACGACATCTATTCTTTAATGTCAGGGTTGTTGCTAATGTGATTAGAGGACATAAGTTGGTGTTTCCTCGAACTATATGCTAATATAATAGACTTGTAAGCAAACATTCCATCAAGTAGCTAAATAAGGAGTTGGGTGCTGCAAAATTTCCTTGGCTTTAGATATGCCTGTTTAGTTGTAAAATAGGCAAAGGACTCGCTTTTCTTGCCTTGAACGCATTGTTGTGGTCTACTAGTAGCTAGTTAGCAAATACGAATTTAGACTGATAATTAGCAATAGGATCCGAAGAGAACAAAGTAACCCTGCCTCGGAATTAGCCGCAACTATTCGAAAGTGCCTAAAATACCTCTTAATAGTCCGCCGTATAGTAGCTGTAATCAAAGCCACCCGAGAATGAGGCTGCGCTACAAATAATTTGGAATACTCTTTCAATAACAATCTCATCAAAAGTGAGGCATAAGCACTGGCATTGACTTGTCTAAGAATATGGCGGTGACTATAGAGAGAGTGCTAAAATCGACATTGCCGAATCCACGTGAGGGGAAGCGAGAAGGATTAGAGCGGCGAACCCGTAGATTGGGAGGAGGATGGCTGCTCTAACAAGATTAGGCAATGACAGCGAGCAATGCGAGGCCGACGGCCACAAACCCGGCCTGGACTGAGGTCATTGAGAATATTTGTCAGGACAATCTAAATTGGGCAGACAGCCCGTCTACCCAACATCTGGCACAATTGTGATTGAGCAAAACAGAAAAGTACCGAACATTCCAGCGCGGTTTATTGGCAGACCCTGGCGTCTAGATCGACACCGCCTCCACGGGGTCAACAGCGATGGGAATCCTTTGCGAGCTCGCATTCGGCGCTGCTACCCATCGTCAACCATCACCTTACGCTTCAGCAACAACAACAACAACAAAACATCTGACGATCCTCAGTATTTTGAGAAATGCCGGATTGCAGACAGAAGCATATCACGTCGCACTCGGGAGTTACATGTGTGACCGTTCTGCATTCAAGCCAGTAATACTACCTACCTCCCTGCGACAGGATGCAGCCAGCGTATACGGATGGTGGTAATAGGGGTAAGCTTCGGAATTAGACTGATGAGTTGTCCCTGGATAATCCACATTCTATGCTCCTATTCCTGACTTTGTTTGTTTATCTTGTGTTCTAGGCTTCCTAATATAGCAATGCCTGGTCCAAGGTCATATGGTCTTGCCACTCTCGCATAGGAGATCCGACCCCAAATGTCTCCCGCTAGTAGCCCGACGGACGATATTAAGGTAACTGATAATCAACAAGGCCTCGCGTTGCAGCCTAGGTCACGACCTTACCACAATGTCTTAACGCCATACTTGTACGTGTGCGTGTGTGTATGTGTGTGTGTGTTGGCATAACAGGGCCTGCTCACTGGCGGCCACCTGCGACACCCGACCACGAGATCTTAGAAAGTAAAAGGCACTGTATCAGAAGGGGGCCGAAAAAACCATAACAACAGTTTACTACTTTCATAGGATACTACTGATCCGGCCGGTATGGACCCCACGAGGCCGAGCGTCGGCGGCAGGTCTCAACTCGGAAGCTTTCGGCTTGGTCGATCGGTCACCGAAGTCCTTTGGGGGCTACGATATAAGTCAAAAACGAAGACGCGGTGAATAATTTATGAGATTTATCCCACGTGTTCGGGGAGAAGCCACGACTGTAGCCCCGGGCGAATGTGGCCGCATAGGTGAGCATGTCTTAACCGACGTTTCTCATTCCGACCACAGTCATCGATCAGGGCAGGCCCTGAATCACTAAGGCGGAAGGGTAGGACATACCCCCTATGCAAGGGAAGTACCGAATGGTTAGCTCTTAACCCCTCACTGGCTAGCCATGACTCAAGTGAATCATCTTGAAGCACGTAAGCTGCTACCGTCGGCTTTAATGCTAGTCAATACTAGTATAGAGCCCCATCATGTAGCACTGGACGTGAGCTAGTGGGAACCCCTGCGTTTGAGCCGCTATGGGGAAGTCTCCAAGTTGTCGTATCGACCCGGGTCGCTGAATATAGGTTGGTAAGTACTGTGGGAAGGTAGTAAGGGTGTCGAGCCCATATCCCATTTGGTACACAGCAATACCACGGCGGTTCCGAGTTGGTCCAGTATTGGATCAACAAGACACGGTCAATCCCACGAGGGCCAGCCGCCAAGAGATGTGAGCGAATGCGTGTCGAGAGATTCGCCTAAACGCACCGCTACATAGAAGGGGACTAGTTTCCCATCCACGTGGCTGCAAGTGACAAGGACCAAGAATAGAACATGAGACAAATCCTTTTATCGACCACACGCGATCACACGAGTAGATACAAGAATACCCTAAATGCTGGATGGCCCAAAAACGGGGTGCATATGCATGCATGATGTATTGGTTGCTGGAACTTTTGGAAACGGTTATAGTTGAGTGCTAGTCTAGTACATACCTAGGTTAGGTAGTAGGTAGCAGGTAGCAGGTAGCGGGTAGCAGGTAGCGTTGACACTCGATGCGCATTGACGAGTTCAGCTCTACTTAGTAGTGTCGAGCTGACGGCCGACGTGTGTGGCCCGCTGGGGAAAGCGAGCCATCCCATTGCGCTGGTTTGCCCAAGTCCTAATGGAGTCATCTGGTCCGGTTGTTTACGAATATATGAGTGGCGCATCGTCGTATTGTTGCTACTCGGGTTGTTCGGATGGAGGCTGAATGAATACCTGCTACCTCGCCGTAGAAAAGAGCCGCTTAGAGGCCGCTTAGAGGTTGCTTAGAGATTGCTTAGGGGCAATCTGTTATGGAAAATGATGATGATGATGACATATTCGCCAGAGGCCTCATCGGCTTCGCCAGGACCGTGACGCGAATTTGGCACGACCATCGGAGTTGCGGATGAAGCACTCTCCCATTTCCTAGGCCTCTCAGCCGCTCTTCGCCTCCTCCATTCCGTCATAATATTTTCACATCATAATATTTACCACCTACCGCCGTACCGTCCTACCGTCCTACCGCGCGGCGACCGCTGGCGTCGGTTTCACTGAAAGGGTGGTGGTGGTGGTGATGATGATGATGATGATGTACCAACTAGGAATTCGTCGTAATGGAAACCAGGTCAAACGTTGACAAATCCAAGTCTGGTAACCCTTGGCACGAGATTTGTCGTTGCTGCGCTTTTCGCACGCGAAGCAAGAGTCGTCACTGGCTGTGGCTTACCCACTCTCCAAGAGAGGGAGAGGGACCAAAAAAAAAAAAAATCAGAATTGGCATGCGGCGATCCTCTCTTGTCCTCCCCCCCCCCTCTCTCTCCCCTCTTCCTCTGATCAGTAATGACCCTTGCTAGACTTAGTAGTATTCATGTCTCTCCCATGGGTCCAGGGTAGTAGTAGACTGTACTACGACTACGACTACGACTACTACTACTACTATTAGAGGTATGTAGGTATGGATTAGGTATGTATGGGTATGTATGGATGGGTATGTGTATGTATGCGCCATGTATGTATATAGATATGTAGGTACTAGGTAGGGAGGAGAGGTAGGGTACGGTACGGGTTCAGGGTACGTGCCTCCCTCTACTCCACTAACACTACCTGGGTAACACTAGGTACCTAGGTAGGTAAAAAAACACTACCTAAAGCTGACTCTGAACCCGGCTAAGAACTGGCTGAACGCCCTGATTGCTGCCAAAAACGTGGAAACGGGTCCTCGCCGTACTGCTAGTGTCGTAGAGTAATGCAAACTGTATGCTTGCTTTAACAAAGGATTTTCCCTTAAACCCTGTTGTCTCAGAAACCCTGCCTGTATCCTGTATCGTGGCCATAGAATCTGTACATACTTAGTAGTAGCTGAGGTCCCTTCGTAGAAGCTCGTGCTACGGTACCTCCCCTGTCAAGCCATCCATCCTACGCTGGAGGACTTCCTAGGTAGCCGCTAGCGACAACCAGCATCCGGGGGGTATGTGTATAAAGTTATTGACCACGAATTCAAAAATATGCACGGTTCTTATGGGGGCTGTGTACTTCACTTGAGGGCGTACCTTCAATAATAACACTAGGGCGCGACGATTGATGATTAGAAAGCTTCGTTTCGAGAAATGGTATATAATAGCTGGCCAGACGGTGCTCTCGACATGCCTCCTGGGAAACAACAACCATCACCACACACGGCAAGGGATAGCAAGATAACAACAACAACACCACCACCAACAACAAAACACCTCGGACTCATATACATATACATATATATATATTTGTATACACACACGTATATATAAACCTCACAACCTTGTCCACCACCAGTAGTCGTACTCTTATATACAATCATCTCCATTTTACAGTTCACCGTCGCCAATTCCAATCTTCCAGGGTGGGCAAGCAGCCAAAGCCTCTGTTCGATCTTGTAACCGTTTCTCCATCTATTCGACGGCCTGACAGCATCTTGTTGGGAAGAGAGAGCGAAGAAAAGAATATATAAAAAATATAAAATCCAAAAAAAAAAAAAGGGAAGAAAAGCAAAAGAACAGAAACTCACGATGCCCTCACACGCCATGTCCATCGACAACCTGTGCAATGATTATGCGCAAGAAGACTACTCAAGACATCCGAACTGGGCAACGCCCGAAGATTGGGACGCACATCAAGAAACGATCCGGCGTCTGTATCTAGACGAAAAGAGGCCACTCAAAGATGTTGTGGTAATAATGGAGTCCGAGTACGGATTTCGCGCTACGTACGTTCGTCCCTAAACTAGCATTTCTATTCTTGGGTTTTGCACCTGCACTATATACTTCCCCCGCAAAATCTCAAATTCTAGGTAGTAGGCGTGAGGAGACCATAAGAGAGAGGGACTTTTCGGTCCCGAACAGCTCTCTCTCAAGCAAGAGAAGTGATCACTAACTCGAAACTTGTGTGTGGAATCTAGTGCCAAGATGTACAAGACCCGGCTCGCCAAGTGGAAGATGTTGAAGAACCGACCTCGTGGAAGCGGCCATTGAATTGGAGAACCACGGAGTTATAGAGTAGGATTGGGGGCAGAAATGGAGAGAAAGGTTGGACGGGAGGGGGGGGGGGGAGAACAAAAAAAAAGAGGAGGTTGTATGGACTATGGGACGTTCTCATGCAGCTATCCCAGAAGGTTTTGCGTGCGACGGAAATCCTCCGTCTCCGCGGGCGCTCGCGTGTCAAGGTCAGGCAAGGAGGGACGAAAAAGAGCACTGCCGTTACCACTTTACATTTCCGGTTCCGGCGTCAGCTTTCGCCGATGAGATTCCATCCCCTCCACTTCTTTTCTCTTCCCCTTACACTCGCTTCCCTAACCCCGCCGCAACCCGTCGGGGTCGGGAGTCAATCAATCCCAACATGCGACAGGAGTTTCGAACGTGCTCAACAAAGCTCATGCGCTGCTGGGCGGGAAACTGGGGGAATCATTCGGAGAATCGGTGTGTAACATCTCGAGTGTCGCCGGCTCACACGCACTCGCTCATCACTCATCGCTCATCGCTCACCATCGTCCGTCTCTCCGTCCGCTCGCTCACTCACTTACCCACTCATTCACTCACTCGCTGGTTCCGCAGTCTGGGGTGCCACTGGGGGTGCACGCATGCAAGTCATATTTGGCCGCAACCGCTGCAACCAATCCGTTTGTCTCATCAACGTGTCATTCCCGAGGCTCTGTTAATTCTAATAATTGTCATATCGAAGCGAGCTAGCCGGCTAGGTAGCGAGCCATGTCAGGGGAAAGAGAGGGGCAAGAAGTGGCATGAAGCGTCAACTGTAGCCGGGGAGCGACCTGGCTGAACAGTTGGTTCAGCTCGTGCCGCCTCCGTGCAGCTGGTTGGTTACCAACGGGACGAGAGAGGTCGCTGCTGTGCCACGCGGTTCGCCAAGGTCCATCAAGTTGGGTAGCACGCCGTTGGAACCCTTCTCGTGCATTGGACCTGGCGTCAGCGCTGACCACGGCGAATAGCGGCCGTATCCGGGTGCCAAGTTGGTGGATGACGGCGTCGTGTAGTGTATCCATGTGTTAGGTTGGTCTATGTGTCTGGAGTATGGAGTATGGGTCGGGTTTAGGTAGCGGACTATCAATAATAAGCGAACATTGTACCATGCATGTGCGACTGACGAATTCTCTGTGATCTTGCATTGGCGATCACCCGCCGTACTTCTCTTGTAAGCTGCGTTGTATCCTTGTCTTACCTTGTCTTGCCTTGCCTTGCCTTGCCTTGCCTTGTCTTGCCCTGCTTTGGCCTTTGCTTGGTTTTGGTATTGCTGACGTGCGCGACCGGGTACGTTAGTACTACTCAGGTTCGTATACCCGTATACCTGTATACCTGTGCTATGTATACCTACCTATACTCTGACATAATTGCTAAATCCTGACGACCCGACCCCTCTCTCTGTGTGTGTACTATATGTAAGTAGCGTATCACGACTGTGACCTAGACTAGCTGCTTTTGATAGGATCGAAGCCTGGACTGGTTATACATGTATGATTGTTACTGCTTAGTTTGCTGCTTAGTCGATCTTCTTCTCATAAACCCATCTGATCATACGGACGTCGACCCATCCGGATTGCGGCGGCTGCGTTGAAAACTCGACGTGTCCACGTGAACGTCGTGAGAGGCGGCGTGAAACACGGCGAATACTACTCATCATGTGTTGTTTCAAAATGCGAATATGACCAATGGGCGATTATCTTCCCCTCACTGACTACTACCCTTGGGGGTTCTAGCCTACTCATGCGCGTTCAGTTAGTGTAGATCTTTTTCACCGATCCTCTTACCTGGGAGAAATGTGCTGCTGTGCCGCTAGCATGCAGTGCATACTCCTGTTAGCTCTGCTGCTACGCTGCTACTCGAAAACGTGCGAGCGTTGCATTCTCGATGCGACCCTGTGAATGCTCATTATAGCTTCGATGCCAACCAATAACTTGGTCGGTTTGAGTAAAAGTTCCCTCGATTCTCGTCTTGGCACGCCAAGGTTGGTGCTAGAGAGAGATAGGAGGTACATGTCACGGGCCCTACCCTGCCTTACAGAACCTAGGTTGGATAGGTATCTACTAACCTACTATAGTGTGGTATACATTGCATCGAGTCATGGTATTATAGCGCGCCCTCGGAGCCACAAGTCTCTCTTCTATCTGTTCTAATTCCATAGCGTACCGCTGTTCGCCGGTTCGATATTCGCGCCCGGTATACCGATCAATAGGCGACTCTCTGCACACTTACGGCGCCGTTTACCAAAGGTTAACGGTTATCTTTCATGCACACGGGTTCATGCACATTGATGTACCTCCCCTTGTGTGCATATGTAATAAGTAAGCTTGTATGCAGCTATAACCGCACATCGTAAGAGCGCCCGCGGCCGCCTTTTACTACAACTCTACCGTTTAAGTGGTGCGTCACCCTTTTGCCTTCGAAACATGGTAGGTATCCGAAGCCTCTAGAGCAAACACCGGGAGATGTTGCCATCTGCTAACCCTTATCCCCTTCTATTATAGGTCACTTTACGGGTGGCCCTGCTCTGATCGTCTGCTAGCGGCAAGGGCCCGGGAATCAGGGGGCCTGCCTGGCATGTGGCATGGGTAGATTTCCGTTCACTATGACAGTACCACGATGAACCTTGTTACTTTCTATTCCCCTATTAAACCTAATTCGTTTAGTACCTGTTCGACGACGCTTCTGTGGACCCCCCCCCTTCCCTAGGATTTGCTCCGTCTTACCTATGTAGTATGCTTGGGACGAGCTGGGCCTCGCGGAGATATTCCCTTAAAAGCCGTCAGCAAGCTGGAGTGGAAGGATCGAAGGATTAAATGCTTCGTGGGTACGGGCTCGAGCTGACCACCACTCGGCTGACTGTCGGCGAGCAGTGGTTGGGGTGTCCGTATCTTCCAACGATGACCTACTGTGGTGTATCAACTTATAGTAAAACCATGACGTGGTAGGCAAGTCTAAGCAGGGACCGGGGAGTTTGAAACACTCCGATGATGCTGTTCGTCTTGCCTAGGAAAGGATATTATCTCGATTAGGAAGAGTAAGGGGACCCCCTGGGAATAACGGTATCCCAGACCCGGAAGCCTCAAGGGAAGAACCGTGACACGAGGAGCCCGGAACCGGCAGAGGTAGCACAACGGATAACAGCGAATCACTTTAATTAGCAACAAAGCCATAGCGTTGAGCTGGTGCCAATAGTGTCGTGGTGTAGTGTACACGGTCAGTACACGGGTTTACCAGGCCGTCTCCAATGATGTGTCTTTCGACCGCCTATTTCACTAGTGTGTATGAAAAGTCCGCCGTAGGCAACAAGTCAAAGTCCGGCTTACCCCCAGCCCTACTTGACTTGTTCGGTTAATTAGCATGTATTACAGGCCGTGGAGTTTCTAACATTAGAAAAACCACGCATTAGTAGACGCTAGATAGCTAGGAACATAACGCCAAGAAAGATACATGACTGCGGGGGTTCATTACCTATAGGGTGTACACTAGTACGTCGAGATTCATACGGTAGCGAGGGTCTCACCGGATGACACCGTGATAACGTAACTATTTTCATCGTAGCTGTGTTTTCTTTGCCGCTTCTAGTAAGATTCCAGAAGAGACTAGGGAACGCCGCTAGAAGCTTTCGAGGATCCACCGCGTCAGAGAAAACTGAAACAAGATTTGATGAGGATCTGAGGAACTAGATCCTCTTTTCTGCTCGGGTTTTCCCATTTTGAGATAGGAGGTGGTGTCTTTAGCGTGAACCCGGTTTCTGCCCAGCACATCGACTACAGCTAACTTGAAGCACGATACGTTGCCTAATTCGTTTGCCCAGATTAGTAGATGAGACCTTTTGTAGTGCGGAATCAATCGGTTGGTGGAGGGAGCTAAAGTATAGAAATCCATATACTATACCGTAAGTACTAATAATTACCACGCATTTCCAATGAATCTCCCGGTATTAGTAATGGGATAGGTAATACGATATACCCATCCATGACCACCCTCATCAGCCTCTCCTTCACGGCATGCCAAATGTTCAGCCTTATGGACGTCTTGGACGGCGGGTACTTGCATGATTGTCGACGCATGTCAGACCCGGAAGTATTACCACCTTCCTCTACGACGTAATAATGGCCCGAGTTATGAACATTTGTGCGCGCTAACCAAACGGGAGCATCAACATTTGAGATGAAAATAATCAAACAAATACCGAAATACACCGAGATTAGGTGGCTCTGGCAGCGGACATGTCGTTCGGGCGGGTAGGGTGATATGATCATGGCAGATGAGCCACTAACTCCGTCAAGCGAGATATGAGTGGTTCGTAAAGCGAGTTCAGGCGCCGTCAGCTTCTCACTCGGATTCTGCGAAAGGTCAATCTAAATCCGTCGCCTCTGTTGCCGGAGTCATTTCTTAGCCGCCATCCAGTACCGCCAACCAGGGAACAAAGGAACGAAACGCCATCCAAACCGATTTGAGATGGGGTACTGGTGGGGAGAGCACCTATTAGGAGTTAACAGAAAGCCAAATCCGGACCAACAGCTGAGTTGATGAGGCTGTCTACTAGTAGCGCGACCTGAAACCTGAGAGGCAGGGCGGACCTGCTGAATCAGCCCTTAGCGTCAGCTACAGCTAAGCCTCGTCTCGTCTTTCGTGTTGGAACGCACGGAAATTATGCTGGATCTCTTTTATGCTGGTCCTTCCAGATTCCTTCTAGAAGTTCTGGATCACGACGCCACTTAGATCATTTCCCCTCGGGGGCGACGGGCAGAAGAGGTGACAATTGTCGAAAGGTGCCGGAGGGAGCGGCGTTTTGGACGGACCACACCTAATCCATCATCTACCTAACCTAGGTATCTACGGATACACCTCCCTCCTGGGTTCTTGTCCTGGGGGAATGGAGAATGTCAAATGTTAGCGCCGCTTATCTACAGAGTAGGTTAGGCCCACTACTCAGTGTGGTGCTAAAATAGTATATTCGGTGCATTACAGTTAGTTAGTTAGTTACATGCAGGAGGTACTGTGTTACTATGTAGTATAACATACACACATACACACACACACACACATAATAAATAAAAGTTGCCAATTGATGCTTAGAATAATCAGCATCCGTTCAAACTATGATATGTCAGGTCCTAGGCTAGAGGCGCAATTATTCAGCATTATCATACATTACCTTATGTACCTATCATCTACCTACCTACCTACATAAGGTACCTAGGTAACTTTACCTTAAGTACTACTACTGCTGCTACTACCACTATAGTATTAGTAGTTCTAACGATTTGTCTATGAATTACTGTACTTGGTGGGCTTTATTATGTGGCGCGAACCCATTTATTCGGCAATTGCTTGGAACATGCACTAGCGTACATTGACATTGATTGATCTCGTGTAACTATTTCTACTGTGTTTGAATTGTCAACTTTCCACCACCTCTTGAGTACCTAACCTATGGTAAGTAGGCTATATGCGGCGGGTGGTAGTGTAGGTGTATTTTGTACGTACCCGACGACTGCCACAGTACGGCCAGAGTACGGTCAGAGCCAAGTATCTGATGAAAAAAAAAAAAAAACCATCGTCTTGGGCATTGCTTGGGTGGCCTACCTATTTGATAGTAAGCAGCCATGAGTACCATACATGAGATGAATTGGCGTGGGTTGGCAGAACATCCCGCACCACCCCCCCTATCTGGAGTAGGCGAGGTACTTGTGAGTTGCAAGTACCTCGTCGTAGTCGATCAATCTCAAGTTGAGTATCACAATTTTTTTCAGGAGGAATAAATACTACCTCCCTACGTCGTCCCGTACGACTAGACTAAGCTGCAGTAGGTACTCGATCAAGCAAGCGTTTGAAGCTTACCGTATGTAGAGACAACTACCGTTATGCGGCAGCGGCGGCGGCAGCATCGTTACATAGGTAGTACTAGTCAGTCATCTTGGTGGTGTAGTGTAAATCTCTCAGCAGTAGCAGCAGCAGCAGCAGCGGCGCACCATCCTGCAGAATCGAGACCGAAGGGCTTGGCGCTTCTCGCCTCTTCTCGCCTGATGTAGAGTAGGTATGTATACTAGGTAGCATTACACATCACACACGTTTTACTTCGCGCTTTTGAACTTGAGACGGGTGATAGCATGACATGGGCTGAAAATCTCATTGATTTGCCACCACGTGGTGATTTTTTATAGCCGGCCACTGACCTACTACGTAGAGAGACTCTCTCCCCCTCTATACTACCTTGGGTAGACTGCATGTAGGCATCAGGTAGTGTACCCGACGGCCTGGCGCACGCCCTACAGCAGGGCCGGCACCCTTCTCTTCACACCGCATGTAGTGTAACGTGGTGCCTCGCAAATCCAATCTCATCACTCCCGTTTTACGTGTGTCCATTCGACAATCCTCCCAAGGTGGCAAATGTGCTGATGCCATGATCATTTTGGCATGAACTAACAAACTGCCGGATCCCTCCTTATTTTTCTCAAATTTTAAAAATCTTTTTTATCCGACTGTTGGCATTGCTTGCTGGGAAGCTGCTTGTTTGCTTTACTTCCTTGATGCTATAATTATCGCTCCCTCCCCATCGCCTTCCCCCTCTCGGACACTCCCGACCGTGATACGGCGGACAGAAAGGGTGAGGGCCGGCGGGCGAAGGCGGCGTTTTTCGGCGCAAACAAGATACAAACAAGGGAACCGGGAAATGAAATGAAACCAACGGGCAAACAAAAGAACTGACCGACCGCAAATCAACGTGCATTCCCATGCCCGCATATCCGTTGGACTCGTATTCGTGGAGTGCTCGTGTTGTCGGGCCTACTTCGTCTTGCTTATTTTCCTTCGTTAGACCTACGATGCAATTTCATGCGCCTCTTGGAAACGAAATAGAGAGTGATAACAGAAGGTTTGGTTGTGTAGACTCAAAAGGCATGTGACACGCATTTCGTTAAATCATATGATAGTCCACCTAGGTGACCCTTTCCACTCACCTTAAGAGCACATACATCTTACGTACATAGGCAGGCACCCTAAAATAGACACAGGCAATCAATCTTATGGGTAAGGACATCCGCACGGCACTGGGCGCTGCAGCTTGCTTTGCCTGCCCCGTAAACCAACGGCGCGGGTGTGTGGTTAGCGAATAGTCATGTGGCCAACCGTCCATTTCTTACCCGAGCATACGGGAACGTTCGTTCGTGCCTGCAAACGAAGGGAAGAGGCGCGGAATTTCGGCGCATTTCATACCATTGAATCCTGAACCGGCCCGACCGAGCAATAAAAATCTCTGGTCCGAACGAAAACGAGTTTGTCGTTCGTTCGCATTCTCAGACCATAATCGAGATAGGCGGTACGGCACAGCACATGTCCTATCTACGTACATAGTAGGATTGGCTATAGGGGCCCTTACGTGTTCCACTTGCGGCTCTTCGCAGGAATGGGATGGGATGGGATGGGATGAATGGGGCCTCGCATCGTCAGGGTTCCTTCCTTCATCTTGCGTTATTAGTCGACAGTGCATGAGCGCTTAGGGAGATTTGCGAAGCCCCGTCCTTTGCGGCTCTTTCTTCGTCTGATGGCCGTAGGAGGATCGCTTAGATGCTCCTTCATCCTTACGGCATTGATGAGCAGGCGGTATTTTACACTATGCAGGAATAAAAAGTGACAGTTTAGCAAACATTGTTCATGTGACGGACACCGTACTTGGCTGTGCCGACCGAAGTTGGCCGACCGTCTTCAACGCAACGTAGGCGCTGGGAGCGCCAAAGCCACAGCGGGATGAGCTGAGATTCGGCCCTTCCGATATTGCCATGAGTTTTCCATTCATGGGTAATCATGTTTTGGGGAAGATAGGCGGAGTCGAGTTGCGGGCGGTTGCCGTACGTACTCGCCTGAGAGTTGTTTTATTTTACATTCCATCAAGACGAGGAGTGAGGTGTGTGTTGCGGAAGAGGACAGCGCGAACAAGCAATAGTTGTTAAAGGGAATGGGGAGGCTAGCAACGGCAAAAGATATGGATATGATATGATTGACGATTATCATCGCCTTTCTGAGTTGAGTCGGGTATCTCGCACTATGTACACATAAGCTCTGCTCGATTTGTATATACAAGAAGCATTTTTTCTTTTATTTTCCCCCCTGCTTGGGAATGCGAATGGGCGCCCATACGCCAGAACCTAACGCTATGCTTCCAGTGTTCATTGTGTCTCGTAACAATTTCCCGTAACCCGCAATCAATTCCGTTGGTATCATCGCTTTTGTATTGCATTTTGTTAGGTCTTAAGAGAAGCTTAGTTTTAGACGGCAAAATGACCGCATTGTAAACAGCTCAGTCGACACGAATGACAACTCTCCATCCGAGTGCACCGGCTTCGCGGATTGCGCACGCCAAACAGGCCCTCCTACGTCGGCTTATGATGGCGTTCCAACCTTTCTCAGCGCAGAAGGCGCGCACGAGGATCTCTATATCTGAACCGAATTGACGTCGTCGTGTCCCGAGTTGCATCTTGGTCTCGGGGGCTGGGGGAGGCGGCGGTTCGATGCGTTCGAATTTACTGGCACCCGAACGCGCCGTACTAGGGCGGCGCTCGATCTGTGGAGTGGACAGTTGAACTGGAGGAGTGTTCGTCGGCTCGAGTGCGAAAGTGGACGAGAGGGATGACATGCGCGAAAGAGACGGCATGTCTGGCGAGCGGGGTGGCGCGAAGCCGGTTATGCAGTCAATGACTAGTACACGTTGCGGTTTACCCGAAAAGGAAGTTCTCGACGACGTGCTGCTTGATCTCCCGTGGGATGGCCTGCCTTTAATGAGATCCTCGAGAGTTGTTGATTTGGGTCGAGTCAGGAGATCTGCTAGGTGAATAGCACTGTATGTATAGAAGCGATGAAGTGGGTGGCCTGAGAACGTTAGCAAAGCTATTTATGTTAACAATCCTGTCATAATAAAAACTCACCTGTGATGTGTGCTGGGCTCGAGGGTTTGCCGTTGAAATCATGGCCACCCACATCAATCTGTTGGATAGTTGGGCTCGATGGGGACTTTAAATACTTCACATAGCTTGAAGCAGCACATGGATGGGCGGTTAGAAAGTACACATCATTCAAAAGCGAAAAATTGAGGTCAACATCTTGTTCGGTGGCATCGTGAGACATAGAAAACGCCAAAGAGGCTGTATAAGCCTCGGTTTGGGGGGGCTTGTTCGATCCAGAGAATGGTGAAAATCGCTCTAGGGAAGATGTAGTGTCTACGCTGCTAACTAGGGCACGGAGGTTCAAAGACTTGAGTTCGGTACGAATATTAGATGGAGGTCGGTTCGGATATGTAGCTTCATGGGGAATGATGAAATCGGCAGGAAGTACGTCTGATGGGTCGGCATCGCCCAGCACATTTGATTCCCGTTCGACAGAGGCTTTGCCCCATATGCGAGCTTTCTTTCCAACTTTCGTCACATCGTCTAAGCAAGTTAGCCAGCTCCCAC
Organism: Xylaria grammica; assembly: GCA_004353285.2. Lineage (NCBI taxonomy): Eukaryota > Fungi > Ascomycota > Sordariomycetes > Xylariales > Xylariaceae > Xylaria > Xylaria grammica. The sequence continues at coordinate 1,888,374 of NGZP02000002.1, read as the reverse complement.
TTTGAGGAGACTAGAAACGGACCTACCACGAATGTCTTCGACGGTGACATTGAGCCAGCCATCATCTTGGTTTTGAGGGATCACATCACTCGATATCCAGCCCATACATTCGGCGGACCCTTTCCCCGCTGCTAGTACACGCCCAACAATACAAGCCGTACTCCAGAAGCTTTTGCCGCTGTACACAAAACCTCCGCACAGATGAGCGGTTGGGCCTAGTCTCGCGATGGCCTCGTTATCACTTTCGAGCAGGGTCGACATAAGAAAATGGGATAATGCTTCCCCTGGTAGTATGAGACCAGAAATATAAGACTTGGATATCCAACCAGACGGATGTAAAGCCGCCCCGACTTTACGCCTTCTGACCGACTGCGTGCTTTTAGTAACCGAGGCTCGATCGCTACCAAAGTATGACGAGCGTCGTGAATCGCTCGTTGACACGGAGGTATTGATTGGTATTCCATTGCTCAAGTTCGCTGCGTTTTGAGACAGCTTTGTCGCTGAGACGTCTAGACCTGGCCAGCGTAGTTTGCGAGCAAAGTGCAACAAGCCCGCGACCTGTCTCTCGGGATACCTCCCCTTGATCGTATATAGGTGTTCGGCAGTAGTATTATGGTGATGTTGAGTATGGTCAGTGTAATGAGCTCCATGCATGTGCTCATGTTTGAGGTTCATTTTGCTCGTCAAGGCTGTTATCCAACCTTTCGGCATGGACGACTCGGAGGACATCGCATTTGTTTTAGAAATGGTAATATTCTCCAGCCATGACCGAGCAAGAATAAGTGACCATCGGACCGAAATGTTGGCCTCTTTCTCGAACTTGTGGACATCAGACTGTTTAAGCATGTGGGTGATAACATCCTCGCCCTCTGTGATGGCGTCGAGTCGAGTCAGCAGCTCGCAAGCCAATAGAATCTGAAGCAATAGCCAGTACCGCTCTTCACTTCGGTCTTGTGCATCGCTCCCATCGTCTATCGAAGAACCATCGGTGACTTCATCATCAAGAGGAAACCCCCATAGTATTTGGCCGAGGCGTATTCGCCACTCCACACGCGAGAAATCAATCCACGCGTTGGGCGCTGCAAGAACCTTGACGAGGGCGTGTATCTGCACTGCTAGGCCGTAAGGGTCCTTAGGATCAATAACCCTTGTAGGCAGGTGCAAAACCCTCCGAAACAGGTCGTTATAGAGTTCCTGAGACTTATTACGCCATGAGGCGTGGCCCGAGTGGTATCTCCTCTCTACCTTTAGCAGCTGTTCCATAATGCTCGCATCATCTAAATGGCGCAACGCGTCCTTAGATGTGATAAGTCTCTGCCGCTGCTCAATGATGACGGGAGCCTTGGATCCAAGGCTGTGAAAGCCGTACTGCTCCTCCTGCAGAGAATCGGCAACGGAGAGCTCTAGAGCAGCCTGGTAGCCAATAGTGCCTTTTTCGAGACCCTGCATGCTCAGCATGCTGGGGCGTTCCCGACATCGTGAATTGAAGTGGGGCCGGGTCGTAGCAGTGGGTGAGGGTGCAGACAATGGGTCACGCTGGATGAGACGAGGGATGGCCGTCACACAACCCCAAGCGTCATCTTCGATTTGGGTGTGGTCGGTGAGGTCCCGGATAGTCAATTCCTCATTCAAGGGGAAGGCTACTGAGGGATGAGGCGCCCCTGAGCCGTGACCGTGTGACCGGGCAAAAAACTGCGGAGCCCCGGAAAACAGCTTATCAATCTCGGCCTCGTTTAAATTAGCCATGATGCGATTCAATTTGAGAACGGGGCGCCGTGGCCTGCCATCAGCTTTGTCAACCGTGCCCGGAGGAGGCGGAGACGGCAATGGCTTGTGCTTGCTAGAATTGAGGGTCGACCGGGGTGACTGCGGTGTCTCGGACAACGGAGATATGGATGAGACCTGTTTAGCCAGGTGGTATTAGTCTTGGTATTGCTGGAGCCCGGGGTCGTAGTGCTAGGGAGCTAGGTAGGTAGACTAGGTCTCCTCCCACGACTTGAAATTCGGTTGCTTCTGGATAACGGCAAAGAATAAAGATTGCGACGAGGCGGTGGAAATGAAATCACTCATGCAGGAACAACGCCAAAGTACATTACAGTAATGTGCAGCTGGGGGTCATGGGATTGATTACAAGAGAGTATTATTGACTGTGCTTAGAATGAAGAGATGGGATTGGCAGCTGTCCATTATGCTGGATCTGCATAAACCCAGTCGGCAGCCAGGTGATTGGCTTCGTACCCCCGACACTGCCGGATTGAAAGTTGGGTCACGGACTGAACTGAGGAACGGGAATGCGTCGTGTGGGGAAGCAACAAATAATACTAAATCGAGTTCGTGTAAGTTTCAATTCGATGGTTCACTCACAGTGCCGGTGGTTGTTCTCTCCGCATCATGGCCACTTCTGTTGCAGCTGCTGTTGGTGTCGTCGCTACTGCCGCCATCATTGGTGTCGGGGCTTCGACGGCTCCCTAGCTTTGCCTTCGACGTGGTGATCAAGCCTCGAAGAAAAGCTCTTTTCGTCGAACTTTGCCGAGGTCTCTCTCTAGCCTCGTTTGGGCCGGGGACTGCAATACCATTGCCGTCGTCGCTGTCTTGGCCTTCTCCTCCTGCTCCTGTTGCCCCCCTAACCTCACCGACAAAGCCTCGAGCTGAACGTTTCAGTGACGTTAACGACGGCATGGTATTCAATCACCGCTTGTGCTGGCCGTTCGTTGATGGCGCCGGCAGGACACCGCACAAAATCCGCATCTAGGTATCGGCCCCAAGTCAAGAACCCCGTGACAGATATGGCAGTGACTAAATTGTTGGAAAGAGAGACGGCTAGAGCTCTAGAAGAACGATGAAAACGATGAGATCTGAACATCGACGGTGGCGGTAGCGGTGATGGTGACGATGTTGAAGCTCAAGCTAGCCTCAAACGCACGCAAGATCTCAGACCGCCACGGAAAGAACGGATCTGATACAAGTTAATTGATCATATCATCGTGTACTGAAATGATCAAGGTGAAGGCGCACTGGTTTACAGTGTCGAACGGAATCGTGCCACAGGTAGATAGACAGGTAGACAAGGAAGTAGGTAATCCGCGTGCAGGGGGTAGTTAATGTTGTTAATATGAAAACATGTTCATGTACGGTATTTTCCAAGATTGTTCCGGCCGAGTCATATTACCGAATTCACCTGCCGGTGTCTCAGGGTCAAACCGATGAGCTATCAAGGGCAGCTGTTGAAGGACACGACGAAAGATGGCGGAAACCTGCTTAGATGGCTCGATCGATCTTGTCTATGTTTGCCACATCGCAGGAGAGAGCCGTAGTCGATTTCATGCTCATGCATCTGCCAGATGGCCCAACGCTAGACACTTGCACGGCTGTACGTCTGCAACAGGATGACGAGGAAAGAAAGACAACGACAAGCATGCTCCCAGTCGTAATCACTATCGCCAATATCTGCGGCAATAACCTGAATTTAGGTACTAATTTGGCTTGGGCCTCGCTGCCTGAAACTGCCCTAACCTAGTCGTTTGGCCATTCAACCGTCGAGGACTAAGGAATGTCATATACTTGTACATACAAGTACTTTCTTCTCTCTTGCCGGCCAATAGGCTGCGACGGCTCTTGGGAGGAAGATACGATCAATATTATAATACTATATAGAACAATGGCTTGATCTTCGTGCCGGCTCCGTACACGTGCCCGCTGTTCGAATTAAGTGTGGCGGCTACTAAGTAGGTCGTTGTTATTTAGACGCAGTGTAGGAAGGAGGATTCTTTATAGCTTCAATTCTTCAAAGCTACCTAGGTAGTCATTGATTTGAGACCTCACGTCTACCTCGCAAGACATGATGGATTAATCCGATTAGCCCCTCCGTTTGGGAGGGGGATGCTGCTTTCCGACCGACAGACACAGGAAAAAGCACCGCTGCGCTACACCACGCCACGATAACAGCAATGCACGTCGAGAGCAAGTCGGACGGGGACTTCTCGTGGCAACGGAAGGGTTGCTAATCTTATGCTGTACGCCGTAGCACGCAATACTACTACTCTACTACTTGGTAGTATTGCACCACCGCAGCCTTCCCGAGTTGAGCCAGGGCAGTACCAGGGCAGTCGGTATACTACCAGGGGGGCTTCTGGCAGGGTTGACGGTACTACTTACTGTAGTAGTAGGTAGGTGGTGTATGGAGGAGGTGTGGATGGTATGGATCTTGAAGGTGCCGGTGCCACAACATAAAAAACTGCTATTTTCAGCCCTAGATAGCAATACTCCGAAATGATCTTCTCAATCTACTTGGCGAATATGCTAAAGGCGATTCCTGCCGCGGGGGCCCCTGTAATCTGCTGCTGAAACGTACGTGGATCGTGGGATGATACACCCCATATGTTCAGATAGTCGGTTCAGATAATCTACAGGCCACGCATATCTGTTGTGGGGACGGGCCTGGTCTTCCCTGCTTTTCCGCCTGCTTCTCGAACAACCGAACAACAGTCATCATCAAGTGCAGACACCAGTGCAGACACCAGTGCAGACACCAGTGTACTGACCAGCGCACCACTGCTCGAAGAAGTCAAGGAAGAAGTCAAGGAAGCCATTGGTGTATCATGTGCCGTACCCTCGCAGTTCTCCCCTCTTAATTTGGCAACCAACCAGCATATCAATCAGCCATAGTACTAACCAACGAGCTCTTCGGTGCGGTTGGGAAGGCCATGGGATCGCCAAGACAACATGAGTGAGTCTCAGTTGTCAACTCTTGATTCACATGAAAAAGCGGTCTAGCTCACTCTTATTTATTTATTTTTTTTAATCTTTGCTATGCGTAATACCGTCACTTCAATTTCAAGGGCATACTCAGTTGGGTAGCGTTAGTGGAGAAGAAGGGATGTTTCAAGTCGGCTGACGATAACCATCCTCCTCCACCTCTGCATGATACCCATCCCAACCGGGTTTCCCAGGTAAGACCATACCTACCTAATAACCCAGAGCCAATATGGTAGTGTCAATGTGTTGCTATGTAGCGAGGCTCGCTCACCGCTCCATGCGACACATAGGACCACTGCAATAGGAGAGCTCTTGCGGCTGATGGCCCAATATCCCAAGCACTGCTACGTGGAAGCCTTTGTATTATGAGAGGTCACACTATAGTATCACCATCGTCCCGATTGCATTGATGATCATCGCCTAGGGTGTTGGCATAGCCCTTATCCTAGCTGCTCGTGGCGAGCCCACATTCGGCAGCAACCACTATCTACGTCGTCTATCCATTTGGCTTAGCGGTGAAGCTGACCACAGCGCGGAGAACTTTTGTGTTTATTCCGACGGGACTGTAAGCCTTCGGTTCTGCCTCGTTTTTCGGCAAGAGACAACCCGATTATGATGGTGACATGGCGAGGAGACCTCAGCGCGGTAACCAGTGCCAGCCCCGCCGAAGGGGAGAATATGTCCATGCCCTACCAATGGCCGCCCTGCTCCCACCTTGCGTGCTGCTTATGGGTTTCAAGCTGAGTCACCCTAAACACTGTCTAGACATCATCTCATCCACTTAGTGAGCGAGAACAGCTTACTTTCCCCACGGGCTACTATACATACCGTGGCCTATTTAGCTAGTGATGTCGATGGGGACGAGACCAAACGCCGTTTCGGGGAGCGAGATGATTGAGGCGACGATTTGTCACAAGCGAGTTGCGGAGGTGGCAGAGCCCAATGCTGCAAAGGTATATTGTTAGAAGGACTAAGTAAAATAGCGAGCTGCTGACACCTACTCGCCGTTGGCGTTTCGGTATATACGAGTTGTCTTTTCAATTCCAATCTTGTTCAGTGTAAATAGGGCTGGGTCATGGTCCTTTGGGTCACATCGTGCCCTCATAAATGCCCCAAAGGCCAATGATCGCCTAATGTATAGTAGTGACCGGACGCCACATGGCCTTACGGTCTGAATATACAGCTCGAACCCTTATGTGAGGGTCGGGCCCGTTCTACTATGTAGGACGAACTAGAATTGTTGGCTAGACTTTATCAGAGGAGGGTTACTCTCGCAACCTTTTCCCTGGCTGAAGTGGCCTACCCCTGAACTCCTTACATCAACGAACACAATCGTGGCTTAAGTCTATTTCTTTTCCGTCCATCTTATTTAAGCGTCTCGTAGGCGCTAGGATTGTTCTATCTACACTCCCTCGTCCAGATCGTTCGCAAAGTGGTGGGTTTCAAGCAGCTGACAGCGGATGCATCGGAGGTCTCTCTCGAACCATTCAGTATTATCAGATGATTGTAGACCTCCACAATCTATGTGGGATGTCCCACGCAATATGTGAAAGAGTTGCAGCCTCATCCATGTGGGGCTTGATATCACACTCCACCGTAGGATTTGCTGACCTTGCTAAGATGAAATAATGCTGCTGGGTAGGTAGTTACCCAACTTAGCTTCACGTCATAGTCATATTCATTGCTCCCAACGCCATTCCCTAACCCTGCCAATAAACCACAACGGAGAGATGGCACGATGCGATGGAACCATCAGCACTAGCCTCTCAACAAACGTAGGAGCCATCAGCGAGCTGATCAAGCAAAGCGGGAGAAATATCCGAGGATCGCAATAATGATGGTTGTTAAAGAATATCGGAATACTTTTATTCTCTCAGCCGCGGGGTATCATTTTCTCCGGAACGCCTTCCGATGCTAACAAGCACCACACTTCAAAATACGCCTCAAAGTACCTATGAGGTTTAGAGAGAATTTGGCGCCGAACCGCTCTTCGTCAGCGGGTCCATCGCACCACGTCACCTGGACCGCAGAACTCAGGCTGGCGGCGTATCGTGAATAACCACGAGCAAATATTTCGGTTCCGGTACAATAACAAACTCTTGCTTCTTAGTGCGTAGTCTCAGTAACTTCAATTCGTCCTGTAGAGGGCATGTGCGCAATTAGCTCGTCTTCGCTATCCACTCATTGCTACGTAGACCTGACACATGCAAGTTCTACATAGCTGAAGGCCATACCTCGCTATCTATATCGTCCACCAAGCTCCCAGCTGAGCTGAGGAAGCTCCACACCATACTCGCCAGCTCCTGTGCAGCTAGGGATTCGTTATCCGTGTTGGTGTGAACGTCGGCCGAGAAGGATCCGCCAGCGGGTGTTGGCAGTGAGGGAGAAATGCCAGTATTGTTGGCATTCGCGGATGATTTCGCAGGTCGGACGGCGGCAATCTGACCGTTTGTCTTTAAAACGGCGCCGTTTGAGCGGTCAAGCATAAGCCAAGCTTTTACGCCAGGTTTCTTGGATAATCGATGCAAAGCTTCTTCCATCGAATCGATATTGACCGGATTCTGCCTCTTGCTGTTAGTGCCGTCAACAATGGCAGTGTTTGCCTGCGTAAACGTACCAGGCCCTTTTCCGCCATATTTGCGCCTGGATAGTTTGACAAGAATCTTGTGATAGAACCGTATCCCCTCACTAGATAGCCGGCAGCCAAGATGAAGTCGCAGACAATGTATCTAGGTTTAGGTACCTACACCGAGGAAACATCAAAGAGGTTACCTTCGGTTTGGCGGGGTTCCATTGCGACCGCTCCAGAGCTTCAGCCACAATTAATAGAGCTAGGGGGCAAGTCATTACCGGTAGGTAGCAGCCACTGTATGGTGGTACCAAGTTGACAGACCAGGTACCTGCCTAGGTACCTGGCTACCTGGTAGTTTATAGCATCGTAGTATACCTAGGTAGCGGCTATTGGTTGCATTTAGGTGGGTAGGTACCTAAGTGGTGCTATCCAGCGACAATTGGGAGGTAAAGCGGTAGCGCCACAGCAGGTCGCCTCTCTATAATTCTGCCCTGAGCTACCGCCAAAAAGTTCACCATGGCTTCGGCATCGCTTCTCAACAACCAGAACCAATGGTAAGGTGCTGGTATTGGATCGCCTTACGAAGCTTGCTTCGTCGCGAATATTAGCCGCCCCAATGACCGAGCCAAGATGGGTTCTAGCGACAGGAAAAAGAAGGAGAAGAAGAAGGATTTCCAGAAGCCCAAGTTGAAAGTCGGCAAGACGAAACCAAAGGCTTCCAACTTTACCGACACTAGTTTCCAATCGAAATGTGAGACGGGCATCTTTTATTTAGTCTACTCCAATTGACTACCTTGCGCTAACTCCTGTGATATAGCTATTGTCCTGCAACAGCAACTTTCGGAGACTGCACCTAATGTCGTAGAGCGATTCAAACACCAGCTCTCCCTTACGAGCTCTCGAACCGATTCACAACGTCGAGATGCGCTATCCTACCTGACAGGGCAGCTCTCAACTAACCCACCCACGAACCCCGTAGGCACGTCTACACTACTCCAGAGAATCCTGCCATTGATGCCGGATTCCTCCAAGCCTGTTCGCAACCAGCTCTTGAAACTCCTCCAACAGCTTCCAACCGATGAGGTCCGCCCGCACCTCCAGAAGGCAATTCTGTATATTCGGGGCGCTATGACGCACTTGTCGCAAGATGTTAAGGATGATGGGCTGAACTATCTGGAATGGCTTCTGGATGCTGTGGGCGAAGATGTGGTTGCAAGTCCCGGCTGCTGGGTTAAGCCCTTAAAAGACTTCATGTCGGTACTAGGATGGACAGTCCCAACCGCGCCGACAGTTGCTACCAAGGGTGGCTGGACATCGGCGCCGCGCACTACGTTTGGATCCAAGAAGTTTGGGCAGTCATTCCCGCGACAGATGATGGTACTAGCTAAATTCTTGGAGCTCGGGTTCAAGCCTGAGGCCGCCAATCCCTGGACTTCTAATGATTGGGTTAGTAACATCGGCACGGTCCCTAAGACGCCAGACCCGTTTGGATATCTAGGGCTCTTCAAACCGCCGAGAGATGAAGACGGCGAGATATATCGTAATCGGTCGGATAGACAGGAGATATTCGCTAAAAGGTTTATGGATGCCGTCGAGGCCGGCGTGGATATGGCCAAAAAGGAAGGGGGTGCTGCTGGGCGTGCTGCCGCTGTGCTTGATCAAGCACTGAAGGATGGAATGGGCGATTACGAGCGAGCATTACGAGTTGACGATGATGAGGGCATATGGGTAGGGTATATCATGTAGATATGAGTATTCAGTACGTTTCAAACCCGATGGATTCTTAATGTCCACCTAGTAGTATCTCTTCCAGCTTATCGACAATAGCATGCTCATGCTCTCACTTGTGATTTGTGTCTGCTTTTCTTTGTCTCTAGATGCTGTATGCTATTAAAGTAAGAGTTTCATAGGGGCGCTTCCCATTCGTACTTGTATATAGACAACTCTCACACAACTAGACACCCCTCGATCTCATATTCCTTTGCAAATAGTGCCATACCGTGTGGGATTAAATGTGTATGTTCAATCTCATTAAAGATAGCCTAGCTACATAGGTAGTTCCATTGGCTTCGGGGTTGCCGTGAAGGTCTGGTTCCGGATATCTACCTCTCGGTACCTAGTCTCAGACTTCGAATCGCTACCAATCCCCAAGTTGTGCTCACGGCCCTCGATGCTCCTTCCCTTCAAACAACAAGGTAACGTACCTTACTCAGGTACCTACCATGTCATGGTCTCTATGCACACTGTCACTGCCGGAGGTCACGATCCGAGACCCAAACATATTCTGAGGCAGTCACATCACATCCGCAAGTTAGGTACATACCTACCTAGGTACCTAATATACCTAAGGTATCTACCGTAGATACCTTTTCTACCTATATCCAATCCCCTCTCTGCTACCTAGGTACCTTCCTCACCACCTTACCCGAAGTAGGAACCTACCTAGGTACCCAAGGGTAGACTCTCCCACCTCCAACATAAGGTTTTCTCAAGGCTTCAAACTCCGCCTACCAGAGCATCATCAACGCCTATCGATCCTCTCGCCACTCCATCTACACACTTAGGTGGCAGGATAGTTGCTACCTAGGTTGGTTACTCGGCTACTGCCTATCTGTATCAACATAACCGGTATTGTGAGTGTCCAACTCCATCATCTTGTGATTTCTTCTGCTATCTAGGTAGGTATCTACTCGATGCCTTCCTTGATATCTTCCTTGACGCGTCCCCTCTAGTCTATCTAGGAGGTACCTACTTAGGAGGTAGATAGGCGTTTACACACATCAACCAACCCGTCTGCCACCTACATGTGCCTCACAACACTCGAACGTCTCTACATTCTCACCTTCGCTCTCTTGTCCTTATTCCCCTGGATAAACGAACTAACTCTTCTTAGAGAAATTATATCTCTTGTCTCAGAGGCTGAGAGTACGCGGCCGCTATCCTCTACCGGTAAGTGTTTGTCTATGCAGCTTGTGAAGGCTCTCTATCTCCAACTCAAGGTTGTTTGTCGCTTTTGCCCCCCTTCTGCTCCCCTTCTGCCCCCCTCTATTACACGTTTCTTTCAGTACTCTGGCATCTACGATTGTGTCTTCTCAACTCTAAACCCAACGCGATACAACAGCGGTACCTAGGTACATGGTGTTGACATAACCTCATACCCGCCTAGGTAGGTACCAACCCTGCTATCTGCTCACCTCACTACAAGACCAATCTTCCTTCCTAACCTTCCTGCCTGCCTCTACCTAGCTACCGTCTTGATTTTTTGTTCTTCTACCTAAGTTATTCTTCAACATTCTTCTATCTTCTCACCACCCATCTTCTTCAAGTCAGCATCTGAAGGTGCGTCCTTTTTACTACATATTGGCAAACATTCGGCACCTATGTCTAGCATCTTTCCTAGTCTCTGAGAGTCAACCCCCCCAGAAAAATCCAGCATCCCTGTTGAACAACTGCTTTCCCCAACATTACCACTGTGGGTTCTATGAATACCTGTTGACTGTGCCGCCAACTACCTCGTATTCTCTCACTAGGCATCCTATCAATTATTGCACATACCAACTTGTGAGCTCGCCTACTTGGTCAATGTTGTTCTTGCTATCTATCGTCTTATCCCACCCAACCACCCCTCATCAACCTACATCCCACCTTGTCGACTAATGCTGTCCTACTTCTAGTTGCCTTCGACTAAGCTTCGGTTCTAGTCTTTAAGTCGAGAATAAAGTAAGTCGAACCCGCCTGATGAATTGGTCGTGTCTCGGCAATGCTTCATCGTCAATCAGTTTACATTGCCACTCAAGCCCATTCCAACCACAACATTTCAAAATACCCCTATCCTTCGTCACTACCCTTTCCATCACCGGCCACCTCAAGCATCTACAAATATCTCAGCCCTATTTCTCATACTAACAGGTTTTAATCCTAGCCTTCGCGCGGCAGATTTGAAGACTTGCACCACGGATACCTTCACCATGTCGGGCTGGGGAAATGACCTGAAGGTTGCGCTCCCTGAGGCGCCGCCGACTCATGACGCTCAAGCCGAAGGTGTAGTCACTGAACACCGAAGTGCGCCGATGGGAGAATGGGGCCAAAAGACCCAGAATAACTATGACGAGAACTTGGAAAACACCTCTTGGGAGGGAAACGTCAGAGTCTATGAGTGGGACGGGGAAGAGGGCGACCTTGGCCCGGAGCATCCAGAGCTTGAGTCCCTTCTTTTTGGAGACCCGGCCACGCGTGATCCCCAAGGTATCGACTTCAGCAAGTAAGTTAGAATGACATTGTTATACATGTGCTCCCCCCGCCGAGTTGTACAACTAATCTGTATAGGATTGACAAGATCAACGTAACCCAGGAGGGCCTTCAGCGAATTCAACCCATCAGTTCGTTCAAAGATGCTGGTTTGCACCCAGCGATGCTTCGAAATGTCGAGCTGTGTGGCTACAAGACCCCGACTCCTATCCAGCGGTACTGTATTCCAGCTATCAAAATGGGTTACGATTTGCTCGCAATCGCCCAAACCGGTGAGCGGTGGTCCTTTATTTTTGAGTTGCAACACATACTGAGATTACAACTAGGTTCGGGCAAAACAGCTGCTTACTTAATTCCTATCCTCAATCATCTGATGGGCAAAGCGAAGAAGCTGGCTGCACCTCGTCCGCACCCCACTGAGGCGGCTGTGGGTGCCCGTGTTCGTGCTGAACCGTTGGTCGTCGTTGTAGTCCCTGCCCGTGAGTTGGCGATCCAGATTTTCAACGAAGCTCGCAAATTCTGTTACCGCACCATGCTCCGCCCCTGCGTCGTTTACGGTGGAGGTCCTATGCGAGACCAGATCGCCAATCTTCAACGAGGATGTGATGTTCTAATTGGATCGCCCGGTCGTCTCATCGATTTAATGGAACGGGCCGATATTTTGTCCTTTCGAAGAGTCAAGTACATGGTAATTGATGAGGCAGATGAGATGCTGCATACTGACTGGGAGGAGGAGTTCAACAAAATCCTCGGTGGTGGAGGTACGTTGGTCGATTCCTATATACTCCAGTCTGTCTAACTAACATTCCGCGACAGAGCAGGAAGAGGGCAATGTCAAGTATATGCTCTTTTCCGCCACGTTCCCTACTGCGATCCGAAAGCTCGCCAAGACTCATCTCGCTGAGAGTTACGTGCGCGTCAGAGTTGGGCGCATCGGAAGTACCCACGAGAACATCAAGCAGGATGTCATATTTGTTGACCAGTCCATGAAGAAACAGGCCTTGCTTGATAAACTGTATTCCTTAAAGCCGGCCAGGACTATCATCTTCGTCAACAGCAAGAGAACGGCCGACGAGCTTGATGATTTCTTATTCAACAAAGATCTTCCGTGTACTTCTATGCACTCCGACCGCACTCAACGAGAGCGCGAGGATGCGATGAGAGCATTTCGATCCGGGGATACTCCCCTTTTCATTACAACGGGAGTCACTGCTCGTGGAATTGATGTCCGCAACGTCATGCATGTCATCAATTATGACCTTCCGAACATGGACCATGGAGGCATTCAGGAATACGTTCATCGCATTGGTAACTATCCCTATCCATTTCACCACTCTTTCGACTAACATGGCATAGGCCGTACTGGACGAATTGGTCATCATGGTCTGGCTACCTCGTTTTATACGGAACGAGACGAGCCCATTGCGAGACTTCTGACGATGACTCTCATGGAGACTGGCCAAGATGTCCCAGACTTTCTCGAGCAGTACAAGCCGCAGGACACGGATATTTCCAAGCTCAAGTTCGAATATGATACGGACGAAGAAGACCCAGGTGAAAGTGGTGATGCTGGTGGGGACGGCTGGGGTACTGGTGGCGGCGATTCAGGTACTGCCAATGGCAATGATGGCGGTGGTTGGGGAGCCCCTACCGACAACGGCGGTGATGCTAGTGGATGGCAAGCGCCCACTAACGGTAGCGGCGACAATGGAGGCTGGGCTGCGCCTGCGGCATCAAGCGTTCAGGAGGTTACTTGGTAAAGTCGTGAGCCTAGGTCATTAAATTGATCCTTATTCGGTCGTGAGGTAACTTCTCGAGCTTCAGCCTGAGAACTGCTCGGAATCCATTATCCACACCTTTTTTCGTAGTAGCCTAAGGAGACTGTTCGGCGCGTGGGCCAAGCTACCACAATGGCATTTCCAGTGCGCAGCTCTTTGCCTTTCTAGAGAGGTCCTCCGGCAGCTACGAGAGCCACCTTGTAGATTACTACGATACTTACTCATAGCTAGTCATCTGGCAGGAAGTTTAAAGGATCATTGAGTATAGGTCGGCTGTGATAATCTGGCAGATCCAGCAAAATAAACCATTGCGTCTTATTTATTCGTCTGCTGTTTTCTGGTGACTAATGATTTTGATTACCTAGATATCTGAAGTGCTGGGACGGTCCGTCTGCTTACTCTACGGATGGGTAGGTAGGAGGTACACGTCACCCCACCATTTTGTTCTACTCTGCCTCTGCTCACTGCATCGAAGCTCTGTTGTTCTTGTATTTTCCCACCTTGCGCTAATCTTTTTGCATTGCATTCAGCCACGATATACGTAAAGCCCGAGAATTTGTTTGCTTGAGTGGACCAAAGATACATCGGGGTGGAAATCATGTGGTAAGCCGGATTTAGTTGTATCCCCATTTGTGTATCCGGTCGCCCTCGAAGTTCACTCGAGTGGCTCTGTCGTCTCAGTGCTATCTCCAGGGTGGTTATTCTTCCTGATACAGCTGTACTCGAGACTTAGATACACCGCTTCACTTTCGATAGTTAGGCACTGCAAGGTAGATCCGCACACGGATAAAGAAAGTGGTGATGAATGAGGCGTGGAGACGCCGATTAATTTCCTCCGTCTGTGAGCTGGTTGACATAGGAATCAATGCTTAATATTGGTGTATAGTTCACCTTATTCTAGCTTTCGTAATGCCTTGGATGTTGTGTGTCAAGGTCAAGTCACAAAAGACTAAGACTTGAGCATACCATACGCCATATTTCAAGATCGAGCACAATATATCTAGGGCCAAAGCCAATATCACATATTTCAAGTTGTAAAAGGTGAACAAGCAGCTCTCCGTCCTGTAGAAAGAGGCGGGAAAAGAGGGGTAAGATGATAGTATAAAAGCGTCGTCTCATCTTCTTTACGCGTCCGTTGACGGTGATCAAACCCCGCGGTAGGAGAAAGACGAATGCCATTGCAGAAATATTCAGTCCTAATGTCTTTCTTAGGTTCCTAAGCTCGGTAGATCCTGTAACTGTTTCGGATCAATGTACGCCTATAAAACAATAGATAGGGAACTAATGGCTGGTTGCGCTTAACGATAGCGATACAATACTTAAAAATATACAGTCTAAACGCCATACTTGGAAACCTAAAAGTTGTTGATGATATTAGCTAAGAGAATATTAGTTGCAAAGAATTGAAGGAGGGTTTGCGATGATATTGGAATACTAACAAGAAGGCTCATGGACTGATGCAATATATAGTACTCTGTCGAAATTTTAAGAATGCTATTATTCAAAGGATACCCAACTAGGGACTGGGATACAGAGAGAAAATATTAGAGTATATCGTATACAATGGTCATGATGCCTAGCTACCACGAACTATACAACACTTAAGCGAATTTACACTGTTGAGATATGCCCCATGTATCACATTACATGATTGGCTTCTAGGAGAGATCGCCATGTCTTTACTTGTGTACGTTACCGTGGCTAGTTATTCTACGGGTTTCGGTGAGAATATTACTATGTCTTCCCGTAAGTTACACTCCTTCTGAGTCACTCTATTCAACTTTCACGAAGGCGATGTCGGTACCAGCACATTTGTCTAATTACTTTTTAAAAAGGTTAAAAACTAGTCACTGCAACTTTCGTGGTTGTTTGTGACACATGCTCTATTCGAGGTCAGCAAGGAAGTATCACTGGCTGTAAGTTGGTCATCTGGTATTTGTATCTCGATTTTACTATGGCCAGCTTCGATGCTCCGTGAGATTGGCAGTACTAGACAACTGGTAGGAGCCAAACGGATGACGTACTACGAATACCGGAGTCTGTAATACATAAAACCCGCAAACGTTTCCGAGACATTTAGCTTCACGGCCTGCGTACACTGCGATCGTCACGCACGCATAGCTCTGTTGGGGCCACAAGTAGCACACGTACGCCTTACGGACCAAAACAACCCTACAAAGACGATGACTCAGAGAGTTAAAGTCGATGTTCCAGTAAGAAGCCCCCATTACTCGATTACACCCCGATTGTGATCGCGGTATCTTGCGGTCGTAAGCCGTTGATGACCACTGTCACATCCCCAATTACCTCATACTTCGTAGGATCCGTGAGACTCATCCTTCCTAATCGCGTGGTGATGAATTGTGTTACACTACCTCCGAATTACGCGCCAGATTATCATCTTGCTAATTGAAGGGGCGATGTGATATCCGGAATCCGCACATAGGCCGCAATCGCCTTCGTAAGCGGGCTTTAATTGCGTGTAGGCATTCCTCTTGACCTACAGGGTCCTATTCTATCCTGTATCTACCCCCTGTGGCGCGGAGGCCTTTGTCAGCTAAGCGGGATGAGGTCTTTCCCGTAGATCACGAGATATAGTATAGTAGGTCGTGAGGCCCACGGTGGCGGGAGTCATATTGCTGTAATGCCAACTCCCCGAATGAATCGCGTGTTCGACGCCCCTTGTTGCCAGTCCCGTTTCTCGGCCGTGACTAGCCGGATCCCCACGAGCCGCAACTCGGAGTAGCTAGTCATATGATCTGGTGACATGCTCGATTTTTCGGAAGTCTAACGCGTGAGGTAAACAATGGCATGATATACATCGTGACTTGGAAGATTTTCGCAACAAAGAAAACTCAAAAAGCTAACTTTTGCTGTTAGGTCGTCAGTCAGCGCCATACAGAGAAAAGTCGATGTTCATGTGCCTACGGTGCTCCGCCACCTCCGCTGCCACAATGATCTAGGGACCCCTGCGAAAACACCGCGAACCTGTGGCGTGACGTCAACGAGGAACTATCATGAAATCAACGGAACGGGTAGTTATGGTAAACCCCGGAGACTCTTATTACCCGTTGGCATTCACGGTTTGCGTTACCCTCGGGGCTTTCTTACTCCCCAGCCTGAAGACCGAGCCCCTTGCAAGCCACCAAGGAGCGCCAAGTAGGCCCGCCGCCACTGCCTAGTCCTACTAACAGTCATGAAGAGAAGAATCATGGGTTGGAGATGATAAAAGGTAATAGGCGCGCGGCGATAATAGCTTAGTCGGCCCTCTTGTCGTTGTTGGGGGTTCGCAGCCTCTAGGCAGGCTAGGATGATAGGATTCAGCTGCAGCTAGCCTGCCTGGAGGCTAAAAGGTTGGCCCATGTTTCCTTCGTCATTAGCCTTTTTGGTTTTAAAATATACCTCCTGACAACGAGAGGAGGGCGATGATACATTCGAAACAGGCACAGGAGACTGGACCGAACCTATATTCAACATCCTGGGCTGAGAGGTCATCTAGCTTCTGTGACCTACCACGAAGAGATGCCTACCGATTTAATGCCTAGGGAGTCTCCCGAGGCTGTACGGGAAAGTGACTTAGGTCGCTTAGTTATGTCGTATGGGGATATCAAATAATACGCGCCTTGTAGCGGAATATCATACCGGTCGCGTTATGAGGTTAGGCAACATGGGGCGGATTTAATTTCTCCCCTTAGCCCTTAGTCAAACATCGTATAACTAGACGGGCACTATTGAGGAGGTTGATAGGTTGAGAGAATGATTATACAGATCTACGCTCTATCCTGGGCCCTATGCAGGAACTATTGCTGATTGGGTGAATCTCGTAAAAGACTGCTGCCTAGTCCGTGAGCCCCCAAGAATACTATATTGGGGCGCGTGATTTGCATGCTAAGACGTCCTGCTCGGGCGGTACCTCAGGTACTACATAAGATCTTGTTTTAAAGTATACCATATAGACTATAGAGCTAATCTTATATACCGTGACCTGGAAGTCATTGGCTGGGTCGTACGTAGTAGCATAAAGTTAATACTTTCTAACTCGGATAGTATAACCTTGGCGGCTGATGGGCACTGATAAAGGTGATTGGAGAAAGGGCTTTAGGGTAATATAATGTGCTGCAGGGTTTACCTCGCTGCGATTAATGTTGTATTTTGATGATTTCGGCACGCGAGAAACCTACGCATGCAAGTGGTTTGTCAACAGTCCTGATAAGGGGCAGGCAGACAGGCAGGCATAGTTGCAATATGCTCGTTACCTAGACGAATATCTATCCGGGTTAGGTAGGTAACCGGTACATATAAAAGTAATCGTGCAGGGCGCCATGGCAGGATTTACGGAGGATCTGGAGAGGGAGGAGTTCGTGTCTAGACTACCACCATGGAACATGCCTCTAGGCTGGTCTACGGCACGTTCTCGGCCAACGCGGAACTCGTTATTTCCTGGGTTAATACATTGGTAATGATGTGATGTTGACGTGTTGGTAATTGGTAACTGGATAGTAAAGAACATGAAAAGATGCGTTTGCCCTGACGCTTGTCTCTGCGCTTAACCACAAGCCTATGCATGTCGCCTTGTTTGCTTTAATCTGATCATTCGATCATTCGCTCATATCTGCCTCCGGGCGGGCGCATACGGAATCAGCGAGGGGGCAAAGGGGCCGAAAAAAGGGGAAAAATAGATCAAAATAAAGGAATTTAGAAACATGCACGTTTATGAAGCAACTAGGCATGGTGGGACGATACTGGTCGTCATAATAAATCTTGTTTCACAGTAACTCACGTGGTCGTAATTACCAGTGCCGTGGTAAAATTATGTTGGTGAGAAAGTATCGTTGTTGACCCGTTACCGTAAGACATAGATAAGAATCGAATTGGTAACGACGGCGCTGTGTTGTTTTCACGTTACCGGTAGTTAGTACCTAGGCACCTACACCTAAATGCTTGGTAATCGGAACACACTGATTCGGCCGTTCGTCTAGTTTGTCACCAGGCTACTAGCGGTTGGCTTCCTTACTAAGGTTACCATGGGTTACCGCCTGGGCAGTTCCCTTGTCTAGGTTTCCGTCACATATTCGGGAACAACATAAGCCGGCGTCGGATACCGAGTGGCTAGGCTGGGGGGCGTCCTTTTGGGTTTGAGTTTTAGGTGAAGAATGACGGTGTGGGTTGATACGCTGGTAATTTGCGATAATACCGAGTGTCACGGGGTACCTAACTGAGGGGGAGAACCTTACTCAGGTATGATTGACGCTTATTTGCGACGCGCAATTCCAGGTACCCGATGATGGCAGTGCTCCCCGCAAAACAGGACGGTGGCGCAGTCCGCGTCGTTGTAATACCGAATAAGCGCGCGGTGTGAGCGAGCAACTGGATGAGGATGCCCCGCATCCCGTAACTAGATCGTCAGTAACTGACCGATGAGATATTGGCGATGGCGTAGGGAGTTCGTGTTTGCTCGTGTCGAGAGTTCTACTCGGGGGGAACGGCCGTTAATGCAAGCGGGCGCGGAATACTTGTCTGAGCTGGATCCCTGATATGGCACTTTCACCCGGCCACAGAACAAATTTGATTCGCTAAACCAAGATGAATGTCTCGGACTCGCCACTTTCACAACAAGCATTACGGCATCGGCGGACGGCATCGGCGGACGGCACCTCGAGATCCTTCTAGTCTTTCGTTTGCAACATGGGCGTGGAAAAGTTAGGTTAGATACATATATACCCGATAACATGTACTACATCAAGCCAAAAGCAAATTCCTACGTGTAGGGGTAGTTCTGCTTAGTGTAGAGCTTGTTAAGGTGAAAGGTGAAAGGCGAAAGGCCTAGATTGGCCACGCCATCAGCAACAGTATGGCGATGCGGATACGGATTGTTATTTGGCCATTATCACTCATGCTGATTTCTGACTTGATAGCGGGGTGCTCATTGGCCCAACAGAAGCCTAAGAAGCCAGTCTTAATAATGCGTTCAAGCGTCGCCTTGGCGGTATGAAATGTACAGCGCCAGCAGGTAACTCATGCATCACTCGGGTTGGCAAATCAATGTACATTCGTACACTACCTAAGGTAAGCAGGTAAGCAAACCAATCCCAGCCTTCTGTCCTAGCGTAGTCTCCCGATCCCTTCTCGAAGTACTACTCTTAAAGTACTAGGAGCGGGATAGCGCGGTGTTGAATGACGGCAAGCCGTGAAAAATGTGGTTCTCTTGACACAAACAAGATACAAGATTGCAGAAGATGGTTCTAGACGTGGTGATCTTTTTCGTGTAATCGAAGTCTGTGTTCGATACGAAAACAATTACTTGGTAGATGCTACTTCCTCGGGTCGCTACATAGCTTCTAGGTTATTCTAGAACCTGGCCATATCCGTTATCACCAGCCTGTTCCGATTACAGATTGTCTCCTTGGCTCGTGCAGTGATTTGGGGGGGGGGAAGACCCTCTCGCATCGGATGACCGGGAGAATGCGGAGTTTTTGTATGCGTGGCATCTCCAGTTGACTGACGTGAATTTGGTACTAAGGTGAATACATGACAGATTGAGATGTGCACGGCAAATGGAGACATTACATATAGGTAGTCATCGATGGACAACGGAGTACGGTATGATGCTGCTCCTAACTGGACCTTTTTTTTTTTTTTTGCCTTCTGCTTCTCAGCCGACCTCCGTCGCCTCCAAGCGCTTATTTGTTTGCTGAGCGGCGAATGTTGGGTAACAAATTGGACTGTGACACCGGCAATCCGGGTCTAATTTTCGTACCGTAAGCGATGGGTCACCTTGAGATCCCCCAACTGCGTGACACCACGCATTGGCGAGGCCTTCTAAGTAGATGATTTACGCTTGTGAGCACCAGGCAATTCATGTTACTAGTAGACAAGTGAGCTTCAACAACGAATATCACTCCGATCTCGCGCCATCACTCGGCGAGTAGAAATTCCCATGACTGAAATGGTCGTAGGATGGTTGGATGCGACGGGGCAACAGCTGAGCTGTGAGCGTTGAGTCATCGTGATTTTGCGATTTGGGCTGCAACTGAAGGGCCGAACCCGCCATCTCATTGGCTGCTATGGGGACGACCATGAGAGAGGCTAAACAGGTTGCAGGCAAGGGAATTAGGACGCTGTGATGCGGCGTCATTCACGCAGTCGCGGGTGGCCATCAATCCGGGCCCCTCTGGCTTTATCATGGGAATTTGCTTCTTCGCCTAATGTGGCTTGGTTGGATTCGCAGGCTGATCTGCTTCGGGTGCTTTTGCATTGCTGATGATAGACGGGGCCATGTGTGCCTTACGATAACTGCTAATACGGCGACGATGATGGTGATTAGATTACACCCGTTGCCTGGAATCATCATAAACAACACGCAGAGCGGTGTGTTACACTGCTTCATCAAATGGAGGGGGGGCTGGGCGGAACTCCAAGCACGTTCGTTTTTTTAGATTCCGCAGGTTGATGGTCATACATCTCTCTGCATGGTGGGGAGATGGCGGCCTCGACACTGACACGCTCCGGGCCTACTACCATCTGCATCCCCATCCCATCCCATAGGACGTTGCCGAAGAAACAGGGTCCTTTTTAGTCACAAATGATTTAATATAGGTAATAGTATACGGAGTAGAATATTTTACATCCGCAAAATTGCCAATACCAATACTAATAGTAATACTACCTACCTATACTAAGGAGAATGTAAAAATACGAATGGGAGAAAACTACCTCATTTACTTTTGGTAAATATGGGGTTAATGGGCTATCGCTCGTCGAAACGAGTTGGTCACTTGACAGTGAGACTCGTCTGCCCTGTAACTGACGTTGGCATTAACTCTGATGTTCGTCTTAAAAGAGGCTTGTACTAGTATGTTGGTAAACTCAGATGTTGGGTGAAATGCCTCTCCTTCTCCGATTAACGGAAGTGATGCGTAGGCAGACGGGCGTACCGCCACAACAGCATCCCACCTCCACAAAGTACAGCCTTCTTACCTACTGTCCTGCCTAGTAGTGAGGTAGACAACAAGGCGAAGTTTGAGACCAAATATAGAAATAGCCGTTTTTGGTCACCATACGTAGGAGAATGCGATGCATCGAGGCAGGGCGGGAATTACTCACAGCTGTTGTGACGCAAGCCTATACACACTACCGAACCGACTGAAAACACCGTCTGTGTTTCAATCCCCTATCTCGAAACGTTGATCGGATGGAAAAATCAAGTGTCACTCCCCCGAAAGCCTCCCTGAAAGCCTCCCCGAATAGTATCAAGCATGGTAGCAATACGGACCCCCCGACCAAGCCATCTCTAGCAAATATTGATGGCCCATTTTGGTATCAGATTGCACTGGCATCAGCCTGATTTTGTGTCCCAACTCTTCACTGCCTACAACATTTCTGTAACGGCTCAAGACATACTTTACCTAGATATGGGCTCTCCGGCCATTCTGGCCCGGCGACACCGTGAATTCTGAAAACAAACAGGCAAGATCTCGACGCAGATAAATCAGATAGACAGACAGGCAACCTGTAAATTCAACTGGGTCGTCTGAAAGAAAC
The DNA here is from genome assembly GCA_004353285.2 of Xylaria grammica. Classification (NCBI taxonomy): domain Eukaryota; kingdom Fungi; phylum Ascomycota; class Sordariomycetes; order Xylariales; family Xylariaceae; genus Xylaria; species Xylaria grammica. The sequence continues at coordinate 1,866,480 of NGZP02000002.1, read as the reverse complement.
AAGCGGCTGATAAAATGTATAGAGCCGTCCATCCACCCACAGAGAATCGACTGTCATCTCGTTTCAGTGTTTACATAATAATAGTAGGTTGTACTGTCATTTTTGCAGTCTTTATTGAGTATTTAACCCTTGCCATGTCGATGCTACGAAATTTGATTCCATTTCCTTGAGTATTCTGCCTCTGAGGGTGGTTCGATTAGAGGATGCGCGCAACACACCAGGTCTCGAGGAGGAGCCTTGGGAGTCTGGGAATACCTGGGTGGCATGGTATCGTAGATGATGCGCTGATGACTCCTCGCCTTCCTGTGCAGCATCAATCAAATTTCCATATTTCTATGGCTGGGGGGCTGGCTGCTGCCCATTGTGTCGCAGTCTGCAGACACGCTAAGCTGTTTATGAGTAATAGTCACGGTACCCGCTAGGTACTGGATACTTCATGGGCTCGGTATGTGGTGTTGCTTTTCTACTGGTAAATGGGTGTACTGAGAACCGGGAGGGTACTAAGTTCTGTATCCTACCTACTCACCTGTATAGTGTACTGAGGACTGCACTGAGCAATGCTGGAGCTGCGGCTATCCACTTATCCTGCAGGTTGTGTGCGTGTATATGATGGTGTGGTGGGGTCGGCGCGGGCCAATGAATGCAAGACATTATATAACGCTAAACTATGGCTGATGCACCTCACTACTGGGATTACCCCATCTCTGACTATAGACCTGCCCTCGTAGTCCCGGAACTAGCCCCTTCCAGTACCCTTCAGGCCCATTCTAGCCAATAATCGACTTGGATGATCCTATCATCACCCCCTCCCGTATCCCTTCTCCTCTTCCCTGGCTCATTTCGGGCTGGCGGTGGAGTAGTGAGTATGCAGTTCTTGAAAAGGGTTGCAGTTGACTGGCTCAAAATGTTACAGGCGCTGGAGACACATACAGCACACGCATACCCTACCTACATGTACTGGGGACCTGTGCTGGGGCAGTAGGGGCAGTAGGGGCACCTGTACTGGGTATGGGTGTAGCCCATGGATGCAGTGTAGACTCACACACATGGATGGGTACACACCAATTCGCCGTGTAAATCGATCCTCTCCTGACCGTCTATCTTGGGGTCCGCAAGTCTCAAGGTCTCAAGGTATTCAAAACTCCTCTGTACCCCGAGCAGCAACCGAGTCCCCCTGCTTTCCCTCTCTTTCATCGAACAAAGCCGTCGCAATGTTCGATTATAACGTCTAGATCAAAAGAGGCGACTTTTTGAAAGTCTGCTCGAGTGCAATCTGCGTACCAGAGGCCACTCTTTTCCATCCTCCGTGTTGTCATCAACCTCCGCTTCTCACAACCACCCGTTTTTTCGTCTCTTTGTCTGTGTCCGCGGTGGCATTCACTTGTACTCTTGCGCCAACAACAAAGGACTCACACACACATACACACACACATACACACCCACGCCGTGAAACGACTCATCGTCATCAATACACCCCCCTCAAACGGCATTCTCTTCTCCTGATGATGAGATCTATTTAGACATTTTTTTTCCAACGCAAGAAAAAAAAAAGAAGAAAAAAAAGAAGACCCTTCGAGTCGTATAACCCAAAAACTCGGAAACAAGGAAAAGGAAAAAGCCTATTTGCCATATATGTGTCCCTAATTCTATTCATCGTCCTCTTTTTTCTTATATTCACACCGAATGATTCACTCTCCTCTCAATTCTTTGTTTACATTACTCACTTGCCACCGGCGTTGAAACGGGAGGATTCATCCATCGATCGATTCACCTTCCAGGCTCCCATCGTTCGTCACAGACTTATTCTGATCTGTCTCTTTGGGTCTGCTTTGTTGTGCCACTTGGAGTCATCTGTCCATTGGTATCCGGCCCCCTGTCTAGGCCCCCCCCCTCCCCTCTCTTAATTAGCCACCTAAACCCGTCCTATTTGAGGTCCCCTGTCTAGCGCCATCTCAGGCTTCCAGCAATACCTAAACAGAGCCAAGACCACCTGTACCACTACCTTACCTACTACTCTTTCCCAGGACACCCGCTGCTTGCTGCTGCTGGAGCTGCTGGACAACCCGCTGGACACAACTGCGGTAATGCCCCACCAGCCTTCGCCACCTAATCACGAGATAAGAGTCATCGAGCAGGCGTGTGCCCAGCGCCCAAAGGCTACTATCAACGCTAAGTAAGACCACTGTCAGTCAACCTTCTGGCCACCCTGCCACACCCCCAGTTCAGACCCCGTTGTCCGTCTTCGGTTGCCCCTTTGCCTCCCAACACGCGCCGACTCATCCCATCCCGGGACCATCTAAGTCATACAGGCGTCGCACTCCACGTTGGTTACCTGTTTATCATACTCTTTGCCATCCGCCTCGAGTATCATTTTAAAACAACCGCCAATCCCACCTCTTCACCTCCATGTATACTACCACCGGTTGAAAGTGGTTGAAAGTGGTTGCAGCCCGTACCTTGCATAACCATTGACGCCGACTCCCTCCCGCAACCACCACCCCTACCTATCTATCTACTGTACATCTTACTTACATACATACTCGATACAGGCGCTTGCCATCCGATTCGCAGGCCCTCGACCGTAACCGCCGCTACTACTATTTACTCCGGTCGACCGCCGACTCCGTTTCGATTTTCTGTGACACTTAAGGTAGCGTCGTAGTCAACTCGGATGGATATCTAGTTGCTGCACCTACCGTCACATCATTACTTGTTTCCCTGGCCGAAACAAAAACACACAATGCTTACGATACCTGTTCTCTCCACTCCAGTCGTCCGTCCCGCCTTGTCATCTGATCTGATCGTTTGTGAAACCCTGGTGCTAGACTTCAGCATCTAACCCCTACCTTCTTTCGAATCTTGGAAGCTCAACAGCGGTGTACCCATGTCACTGTTGTGAGGACGCTACTTTGAGAACGTTAGAAATTCACGCTTACACTTACGGTATAACGATCTAATTGGTTGACTCGGCTCGACGGGCGACTGGAGGTTACACACTCAACCTCTTTCCCCCCCACCACCTTCAAGATGATGTACAGCGAACATGATTCGCTGGACTACACCACCACAACTTTCGAAGATGGCCCATACAACTCTTCCTTGGCCTCGTCTGCCTCATCTTCTTCCACCTCTGTATTCTCTGAGCCATCGTCTCTAACGTCCGACAACACCTCAATTTCTACAACTTCCGACTCTTCATATCAATGCGATCCTTGCTATTATCCCCAACGACCCAGTTTTTGTCGGGTTGAATCTGTCTGTAGCCGTCCGCGAAATGGACAGTCGCAACAAGCCGAGGTCGCTCAGGCGCTTCGGCAAAATCCGCGGCGGACTAGTAACAGTGCGGTCACTAGAAATGGCCCCCCTACTCTTGCGCGCCAAAGTGATCGCAAGGTCAATTTCGTCGATAATCTCGTTGGTAAGCTTAATAACGATCAATTCCGCCCTTTATGGCACACGCTCAATAAATCTAGATTCGTCCACACAAATCGTTGAAGCGATATGGCCTTTAGCCTCAGCCTTCCATCGCCAAGAATTGGGTCATAAGGCTGTACTCCCCTTGCGTACCTTCATTCAGGAGACACTGCGCCGCTCTCGGACCAGCTACTCTACTCTCCAAGTTGCACTGTACTACTTGATTCTCATCAAGCCACATGTGCCTAATCGTGACTTCACTATGGAACAGCTCGATGATTTTCATGCAGTCCGGGCGCTTCAGTGTGGCCGCCGCATGTTTCTGGCCGCTTTGATCTTGGCATCTAAGTATCTTCAAGATCGTAACTACTCGGCGCGGGCTTGGAGCAAGATTTCTGGGCTTGCAACCCAAGAGATCAATCAGAACGAAATGGCCTTTTTGAGCGCAGTACATTGGAAACTTCACATCACTGATACCGTGTTCAAGCGCTGGACCGAGATCATACTCAAGCATACGCCCTCTCAACCCCCATCTTCTGGTGCGGGATCTTCGCAAATAAGTGAACAGTGCCTGGACTGGAAAAATCTAATTTTACAGCTCGACCCTGATCTGGATAATCTTGAGGATTTAATACCCATTGGTACCTCACGAAGAGTTTTGACGTCTCTGCCCGGATCGCCAATTTCTTCTCCTCTTACACCGCGGGTTCGATCTTCTCCCATGATCGAAGCCCCTGACACTACACCCACCCCCAAAAACATTGCTACTCCAACGATAATGGAGCCGGTACCATGCGCTGTACATACACCTGGACGGCTTGCTCCTGCTCTCGGCTTGCTTCCCACGCCACGGCTGACGCCGCAATTGACTGGGTTCTGCACTCCTGCCGTAACTGCAGCTAACTCCCTTCTTGGTGGGAGGTGCTCCATGAGCTTTGCCATGGCCCAGGCTGCTCAGGTGTCTGCATCTCAAACCTTGGATAGGTGGCCAGGCTCGATTAATACGTCACCTCGCAGCTACACGCTCACGCGACGTCCTTCCCTTGCTAATTCTATCTCCTCAGCATCCTCCCCGGAGTCGATGATTTCAGATTCATCGCGTACATCACGCTCATCCTCTATCTCATCAGCCTCGTCGCTGGCCAGCGCGCCGTCTGTCAAACTTGATGTTCAGGCGCGATGCCGAAATGCGAAGTTGTACGGTGAGAGGTACAGCATGAAACCGGCCATTGCTTCGGTTCCGGAGGATTACGAGGAAAATTGTATCACATCTTCGCCTGAATCTTACACCGGCACGGTGGGAAAAGATTTGTACCATATGTCATTGGAAACGCCATTGACAAGGCGAGACTGTGACATGGAGGACGCCGCAGATGCGGCGCGCGCGTTGCAGGAGCTTCATAATTACCATCATTCAAACGCTCGTGTGGGTTCAGCCACGAATGCCGGCTTAAAGCGAAGCCGGCGGGTGTCAACTGACGATTCTCTGCAAGAGAATGTTCGCGAAATGCTAAGTGGGAAATACTATTCATGTAATGAAAACGAATGGCAAGATGGTATGGTGGACAGTCGGTCAGTCGCTGATCTCGATGTCCGCCAAACGCCTGTTCATACCTCGCATGACGGATGCAGGAAGCGGCTTTGTTGCCCGGCCGAAGTTACCATTCGCCCCTACGTTATCCCTACAATCCATCCCGCGGTTGGGGGACCTGGTGGCCCAGGAATGTGGGAAGGTATCTTAAACTAAAGGTATCGAGACGCCACAGCCACTTCGAAAACTACACATATCGAATCCTTGTGATAATATTCAATTGTTTCCTTTGTCTCTGGGGAACCTGCATTGATATCGGACTCTTGATACCACCCTTGCAAGCTTACTTAGTTTATAGACGACCTGGAAGGCCAGGCTCAGGAGATGCTTGAAAAGCGCGTTACTTAATCTCCATGCATTTTCTGGATTAGGGTATGGCATTATGGGAGGTTTGCCAGGAAGGCTAGTTGCTGTTTGTACGATTCACTGGAGGCCAGCTTGGCTTTGTTTGGTGTTCAGGGGTAATTCTTCGAGTGATCAGAGGTGAAGAGAACGTTGTCGGCAAGTAACACGAGCATCACCACCAATACCCTTTCCCCGAACGGGTATTCTGGCGATGGGGAAGCTTGTGGCTAAATTGCATCAACTTGGAGTTATGGCATTTATTCCCGCTTGGTTTACCTGCGAGACTCACTAGTTTTACCGATCGACCGATTATTGACACCGTCGAAATACGATAGTCATATCTACGGTCGGTAACTGCACAAGCCCAAAGTCAGGTGGAAATGATGAGGATCTAGACTGCAAGTTTTTGCATGCCGAAAAGCCACTAGCAAACAACTAAAAGCTTTAGATGACTCTGGACAGAGAGCCAAAAACAAGACCTTGAAGATAGCTTCCAAATCTGAAACCCGCTTTGAGCAGGACGATTGTTCCGCATCTACTACTTCGTACGAGAAAGCCAAGCCTACTATGACATACGCTATTTTTGTGTTCCCGGGTTGTTCGTCACGAATCGTGGTTGGTTCTATTCCAAATTCAGGTCGATGATTCACGAACGTGCAAGTTGCCCACTCGCAGACTAGGGCCTACTCTTGAGTGAGCTTGTGATTTTGTGATTTTGTGATTTGCTGACCTGAGATCAGGCGGAATGATGCAACGCAGCCATCCCATCCATCCTCCACGGATGGGCAAGTGAGTCATTGGTGAGAAGTCTTCAGTTCAGTGCTACCATCCAATCATGTCTAAGGGACGAGGGCCGCTTACCCTTGTCGCTAAACTTGATACATCTAACTCCCGTCTCTAGACTAGGCAACCTAGACGCTAGTCCGAGCAGTGCCAAGAAAGAGAACTTCCTCAGCCGTCCCAAGAACAGAATCAAGAGCGCGTGGTGACCCAGACATGACTTAAGGATGAGTCCACACCACCTATAATCCTTTATGCGCGTTTATATTCCATAGGCTCAAAGTGGGTAACCCTGATTTACGTCCAAAATGGCCATGCTGAGTATACCTAGGTAACAATGTGGTGGTATATGGCGTGAACCTTAGCGGCTTTTTGGTGCCAAGAGGGTGGTACCATTCACGATGGTTACCAGATGATGTGAGTTAAAACCCTATTGAACCCTCCCCATTCATGAATTGTCGTATAGCGGTCGGTCCGTTCATGTATCAAGTGTGCGTGGGGCTAGTCCGATATACTTATCAACATTTCCATAAGTCCTCCATCCACGCTATTCCGCACCTGCGCCTGTTTCTGCTTCGTCAACTGAGCGGGTGATTCGGTTTTGTACTGGGCTGCTAGTAGGCTCAGGCGAGAGTGCAGTTCACAGGAAATTTCCTTTTTGCCACAAGTGGGCTTTCTAGCCTGGTTCTTCCCCCACGCCCACGGCGCAAGTGGTACGTGGCCTTGAGGGGTGCTTGTGTCATGATCCAAACACCCGAAGATGAATGCGTAGTTGCATCTAGAGGGATATACTTAAGGATGGGTAGGTTCTTTTATCTATTCCTACGGCGTTGCGATCACCAAGCCAGCCACTTGGATGGGCTCGTTTTCTCTTCTCTCTTATTCACCCCTTACGCCGCCATCATTGGTTGGCTGGTTCAACTCGATGGTATAATTGCCATTTTCGGAAAATTTCAACTCAGCTTCTAGCCATACGTATTGCTTCGTCAAACAGTCCGCGGATAGCCGACCCCGTTTAACACTCGGATATCAAGCCTCACATAGGCCATACCCAAGATAGCTATCGCAAATTACGACTATAATACCATTCTACGAATATTTGGGCTAGCTATTAGTGACCTTCCTAGAGTGAAGCATGAGACTGACTAAACAACGCAGAGATAGCTGCCGTAGCTTGTGATGGAAGCAAATATAGTCAGAGATACCACAAGACCCGACTAGATTGCATATTGGACCATATCGACGGGACCGATAAGATTTTGAATATGCCCTCGACAAACCTATGAGTTTAGTCAGGGGCGTCGTGTATCTCAAATGCTTCGCGATATTCAGGAATGGGCATTTCTATTGCTTGTTTCTAATAGTTATGCACTACCCATAATAAGCCAACTTTTTTTTTCCAGATTTCGAGATAATTTGCGGGCATGATATGATATAAAAAGGTCATATGAAGCTATTTCAACTATAAACGTCTGTAAAACCCCAAAAACTGTACCCGCGGCCGGACATCGTTAGCCTCTTCGCAAACAAGCAAGTAGGCACACCACTAAGACATATCACTGTCATCTCAGGATTTTCCGACGAACCTCAATCCTTGTAGCTAAGGGGGCGAAGGGGCATATAAACAGGCACCTACCGGCTACACGAACACGACATGTGAGCCTACGAAGCAAACCGAAACATGCACGTTGAACAGTTTTATTTTGTTTTTATCCCATACACCGCTGTAGGCAGACGTGTTACAGCAAACGTCTTCGTTACAAACTATAGACGATCGAACGATGGCTGCATTTGGTGCTAACCAAGCGATTCTGGATGTTCTTTCGTTACTTCGGGAGGAGGCATAACAGATGCGCGACTGTATTGATGTAATTGACTGGGGTAAGGAAAAGTCCGAGGCCGGTCAACAATGCTGTAGGTGCCGTTTACCTAGGGGTAATAGGAAGAGAAGAAACTAACGGAGCGCTAGATAGTCGAACGTACTTGTTCCGTTTGCGAAGGGGCAGACGACGGGCGCGGGCCGGCTCGTTGGGTTTTTCGGTAGAGCAAGGAGCAAGGGGCGAAGAGATCGAGAGCATCTCGCAGATCGCGGCGGGGGTTGGCACCATAGCAAGTAAGCATGCTACCAAAACAAGTAACTGGAGATATAATAGGATGGTTTTTGACAAGTCGAAGCTAGCATTGCCGGGATTTTAGGCTTGTTAGGTCAGCCGGATCAGGGAAGCGTGACCGAAGCCGGCACCGGGCTGGGTGTTTAACAATAGTTTCCCAGATGCTACCTATATAATGATGCGATGCCGTCGGGCCCCTGGTTGGTGTTGAGTATTGAAATGAAGCAAACTAGATGCTTAGGTAGCCCTAGGCGGGACTCTACGAGCTACTATACGTGAACCATGGGGTTACTTCTTCGCTAGGTTGACAGGAGAAGAGAACATTTCGGCGTGGCTGGTTGTGTACCCCCATGAAAAAGCTTCTGTACCAAAAATATTATTAGATATTTCGGGTTCGCGATGAGATGAGCCGAGTTTCCCTATCGCAGTTTGGAGCCAGATTTGCTCCCAAGGAATTCGGTGCCTACCAAAATCGAACAAGGGAGTTCGGATGCCTCCAAGTGTTCGACCTTACTTATATATACGGCCAGTGAATTTTCCATACTGTTTAATCTTTTCGAGAAGTCCTCGAATCTTAGGTCCTGTGCTCTCGTTAGGCTGCAACACTGTATACGCTTCATAAACCTGACCCATCGGTTGGGTTTCCGAGTTAGAGGACTATCCCTATATTATTTGAAGAGTATATTTCTTACGTGAGGCTAACTTGACTGTTTTACTCCCATCGGTCGCCTTGATAATGCAGGCGGCATCAGAATAAGAAGACAATGGGCGAGATGGGTAGCCGGCGTTGAGGAATGCGTGATGGAGAGTTTGAGTGGCTACTAGTTGATGTTGCTTAGTCTGTATCAGTTATTATATATATAAAGGTGAAATGCTATGAGAAGTAGATATTCGGCCATACTAGAGTCCTACACGCTGGTCGTCACATAGCAGCCTAACCATGGATACTGCAGGCTGAGAACTACGTCGACTATCACTAACATCAGGATCCAAGAGCTGCAAAAAGCGTCATAGCATAGCATAAACTGTGAGGAGGTATTCGTAGTGCCGGGGGTCATCTCCTTAGAATAGACAGTATACGACCCTACAAGACTTCCTGTTCTAATGCACTACTATAAAGAAGCCAGGCGGAAGGTAGCACGCATAGCTCTCAGCCCGAGCATGCGTATGAGAGAACTCTTCAATAATGTGAAGACGGAAGAGTAAGTCGCGTATATAGTTCTCAATCTGGTAGTTAGAGGTTTAGCAACCAGCGTTGAGAGGCTAGATTATTCTCTCTACCTGCTTCAGATTCAGTGCTATATTATAACACATGGCCCTTGGCAACGTCACGTCTATGGCAAAAAGCACATATAACTACTAAACACAAAGTGGCAAAGCTACGACACAACACAAACACATAGAAATGTGGCAAAATATAAATGGTATGCATAGGTCTATGATGGGTATATGCGCTATTGCTCGTTGTTGACTTCCCAAAATTATGTTTGGAGTTGAGAATTGTACTCGGAGGGAGGTCGTCATGAGCTCTATGTAGCCTTCAAGAGGCCGCCTCACATAAACGCCAATCCGTATATCTACAAGATCTATCTAACACCGACCTCTTTCCTACACACATTTCTTACACTACCTCGACATAGAGGCCCATGAAGCTGCTCACCACCAACTCTTCTTGGGGGCCTTCTTGTCATCGGCCTTTTTCGACTGGAGTCGTCGCAGTTTCTCGCGATTACGAGGGTCCAATAATCCAACATGGCCGTCGTCGTGAAACCAGTGGTATTCCCTGTCTCGGCCTGCTGGCGTTTCACCCTGCATCTTGATGCGTTGTAGGTGTCGCAACTTTGAGAGGCCGTACTTACATACTAGGAGGGACATGATGATTGAGGCGCCGGTGACAACGCCGAACCCCCAGTTTGTCTCCTCGATGAAGTTCTCGAGGTTGGCACCATACAGGCCGGCGATGAATGTGCCCATGGCCAAACCCAATGTGCCGACACTGAATTTAAGGTCGAGCAGCATGAGTGAGTTACGGTTGGCGTCTAATATGGCACGGATACTGGGAGACGGGAGTTAGTGGACTTTCTGTTACGTGGGACGATAAACCTCACATTTCCTCGGTGTTACGGATAGAGGACACCAAGTTCTGCGCCTCCTGTACGATTTCATCACAGAGCTTATAGTAGGATTCTAACAGCATTTCCACCTCAGTATGGTCGTCAAGCTGCCGGTTAATATCGTGGGTCTTTTCGGTCAGGTACATGGCTATCAGGTCGTCGTCGGCTTCGAGGAGTTCGTCAATGGCGTCGCGGACAAGCTTCGCCTTCTGCTCGAAAGTGCTGACTCGTTTTGAAAGGATAAGGAGAACACGCAGCTTGTGGCGATCTATATCGTCCTCCAGCTCGCCCAGAATTCGAATGACAGGATCCCGCACGGCCTCAAAATCGGCTTCTAGCTCCTGTGTAACAGACTGTAGCACAGCCTCAAGGGCGCGGAACTCGTAAGGAAGGCCGCCATTTGTTGCCGGCGTTTTTTGTTGAAGCTTGCCTTGTAGATCGTACATAAAAGCGGATTGGGGGTAGGAAGCTTTCGTACCGTACACATCGAATAGAAGTACCCGATTATGTTTGATAAGGACTTTAAGATGGAGTAAGTTGAGTAGGATCGAGGTAGGACGGACGAGAATATGCGGTAGATTGGATGAGTCGATTTTGCGCAAATCACGAGGCAAAAGACCAAACTAAGGTGCATTAGCGAGGCTGTTGTCGGGTGTGCGGTGCTGGGATCGTAAATACCCTTGCGATCAGTTCGCTCTTCTTGAACTCGCTATCTACTAATATAACATTTCCATTCTCGTCGACTTCGGTACAACGAAGTCGAGGTTCGGATGCGGCCTTCTTACTAAGTTGGCGGGGGGTATTGAACATAGAATTATTGCCCCCTTCGTGATCGGCTTCAGGAAGGTCGTTAGGTTCCAGGGGTTTACCAGGTCTTCGCGTACGGAACCCCCATAACCCCAGAAGCCGTTCCTGCCATGCCGGTTTGCAGGGCTTCGGCTGGCGGGCTGGGAGGTTATGCTGGCAGCGCAAAGCAAAATTCGGAGGGGCAAGACGTTTGGCCCTGACGGTTCGAGGGCTTCGGGCGGGAACAAATGCTTGGAAGTCTAATATACTTGCCCGCAGGGAAGCTTGCTGGTATCGGGATAAGCATTGGATTTTGCGGGCCTGTCCTACAGAGAGAGAGTAGAGGTCGTGGTTCGGACAGAAAAAATTGAGGCTTTCCGTCTGCTGGCGAAGGAAACGCAGTAGCCTGGCAGAAGGCACAGGCAATCGAAGAGACGCCATGTGCGGAAATAAAAAACAAGTTTGCGCTACGACGATACAATGGGCAAGGCTATGTCCATGATCTCTCTAGTGATGGTGACATCTCTAGAGCTGGTATCGTCATTAAATCTTTTCACGTTAGTAGCGCGGGTGCTGGCGCAGGAGACGTGAAAATTGGTTGGTGGTGATGCGGTACGTTATCATGAGAACCTAACTTGGCAGCTGAACAGGCCGATAGGCACTGTGACAGTGCCAGGTGCTACCTAGGTAGGTTAGGTGCTTAGGTGCCTAGGTGCTTAGGTGCTTTAGTGGATGACCTCCCGCTGGGAGGTACCTAACCGCGGTGGGGCTTTGGCATCTTCATTCAGTATTGATTGTCTTCCCGAGGAACGTACGTTTGGTTTCACGGATCTCTCGTTTAAGATTCGAATACCGAAACCTCGAACTCCGAAGCCTCGACCTAACGAAGCTTCATTATATAGGCGTGTCTACTAAGCACTTCTCATTATTAGGTCTCGCGATATGTCTCCAAGCGGCTCTCAATTCAACCTCGAGTGCATGAATTTCAGACTCTAGATGTCTCTGGAAGGGAGACAGTTAGAATAGGGGAAATATACTACAAGTGACATACGCGCCTTGTATCATATATCAATTCATGGAACTGACGCCAATCAGGGTGCGCGGCAAACGGCGCACCCGGGGAGAAGAACTCCTTGTCGCTCCCCCACCGAAGCGCTTTCATAAGGATCTGAGCCGAAAGAAGCAAGTCAGGGTACGTCGCCTCAAAGCCTCCAACATTGAGAAGTCTATACCTCTTGAGGTTCTTGAACGTATATTTTGGCTGAGCGAAAACGTCAACTTCCCGCGTGCTAGCCCTCGCCTTGGACGCCTGCTTTCCGGTTCCTCCACTTTGCGGGAGACCTTTCTCAGTGCCTTTGGGCCAACGTGGGAGGTTTGGTTCGGGTGTGTTCATGGCCAGAACGCAGACTTTCCCGTCGTCCACAGTTATGCAGGATGGGAGGAGGATGTAGAGCGGTTCGGTGGGAACCCTCGCTTCCAAGTTGGTCCCCTACATCCATGACTCGCATTCTAGAAGCTAATATGATCATGCTCACCAGTCCGATCTGTTGGCATATTCATGGACAACGATTGATATGATTCTCGATTGTTGGGATATCTGGGTCCGACGCCATGCTCGAAAAATGCAGTTTGATCGCCTTTCACTATGGGGCGACCCAATCGTCCCCATCTCATATACAGGCTCTGACGCCACAGTTGGCATTAGTAACATCAAAGAAGCCAGATGTTATTTCTATCATGATTACCATGCCTTTCGAAATGTTGAACAGCAGAGTTCTTACACCGAAGGATTAGAATATCGCACGGAGCGGAGCCCGAGTACATGGATTGAGGTCCACAAGTCTACCGAAATACCAGATGACTTGATAACCGGACCATGGGACGAATACTCACTTCAGAAGTTTTTCTGGCTTGTACAGGCCGGGGCCCATCTATCTTCTGGCCAAACCTGGGAAGTTACTCGTCAAGGCTTCCACAACGCCATTTCAGATCGGCATGCTCCCAACCTCACGGCCATACGATTACTTCACATTCTAGGTGCCTTCCACAGTTGGCCAAGGCATGTCAGAAAAGAAGAATTCCACAAGGTCGACTCCATTATGCCCACTTTGAACAGAGATAAAGACTCGGCTTTGCATGCGAAATATACCTGGGTTGAATCGCTCTTGATAATGAATGTCGGATGACTTGGCGACTCGACGGTGATTGTACCGATGCTAGCATCACGCAAGTACTAGGGTCCTCCACTGTGGTTGGAGGTTCATCCACTCATCCACATATACGACTCCCACCGCCAGTCGCTGGCAAACATCATCCTTCTCTTCCATTATCATCACAAAAAGGCACATCTCCTTTACGTGGTGTGGAGGCAGTATGGACCGGTCACCCTTATCCCATTGCATCCATCTCTTGGCAGAGCAGATACCGAGGAGTGCGACAAGACATTCTCTCCCCTTTCGAAACATGTCAAATGTTAGCTGTGGAGCCATCGCCATAGTTATACCGACGGGTATGCCGTCCTTGTTTTGAATGGCACAACCGCTGAGGTTTCGTCGGGGTGGTATCTTGAACCACATGCGTCCGAACGGCCCAACTCTCAAGTGCGCACAAGTTGTATTGAAAACCAGACTGTTGGGTCTCTCTTCAGCGAGAGCTCTGGCTTCTGCGGACAGCTTCTCTAACTGTTGATGAGTTTCAAGATCCTTAGCGACCGTAGGTGGCCACCACCGTGTATCGATAGTCTGCTCCAAGTTTCGTAAAGCTGCGAAAGCGGTTGCAACTTCTGAAAGTTCGTGAAGTCGTTCCGACCGGGGAATTTGAAGCGTTGAAGGTGGCCAAGCGCCGTCGTCGTCCTGTGCCTTACGGTGTGCCCAGTCCCAGACGTGTTTTATGAGCTCGTCCAGCTCTCCGGCTTCTATAGCCATAGGATCCCTAGAGATCGACGACGGCCACCATGCAGCTGCTGCCTCTTTGATCACCTTGAGTGCAGCCCGTTTTTGTTCTACAAGGTAGTCTTCTAGAGGCTGATGTCGTTCTTTAACAGGTCTGAGCCCCTCTTTAGGGTCCGAGACGTGGAAATTGACAAAACTTGCTTTTAGTCCCGAGATCGTCGCGGCTAGATATATACCTGGTGCAATCGTCCAATCATTATCCCAGGTTGCCTTGCTGTCCCAAGATGCCCAGCTCCAGCTTGGCACATTCTCGAGGACTCGTCTTGTTGCCATGAAACCAGGTTGGGGAACCCAGCTTAGGGACTTGGTGAAAAATTCCTCAGGATGGCCTAGTAAGATTGGCCGTTTAAGCTGCAGTTCCAGGGCGTTTACTACACCAGCAAATGCCCGTAGGATGTCATTGGGGAAGCTAAGCTTCCGGGGGCTGAAGTGGGATATTATCCCCGAGTAGACTGCGAATGAGTCTTGACTAAAATCCCATAGACGGTCGTTGAGTTCTTGTATTTCCCAGGCTTCTGATTTACTCCATTCACCTTCGTCCACATCCTCTGGCTTTTCTTGCCATCTTTCTCTAGTACAACCGCCGTAGACTTGACCTGCATCGAAGTAGACCTTACGTTTTGACAACGCCCTCTCCTGAAAAGTCCAAGCCCTATCGTTCCAGGTCGATTCAGAAAGAGCCCTATCTATGAGTGGGATTCTAGCTTCCCCTACTGGGTTTGACATGGTCGGCAGCAGATCCCACTACAACAGGGTTAGTTACGGCCATTATAAACATGATCTGTGGATATTTTGGAATCGTGGCCAGCATCTTAAATATTCTTCGACCCCAAAAGAAGCCGGTATACTTTTAAAGTTAATAGAATAGGAAGAAAATAACTCCAAAAAAAACCTACACTCCAGTTTTGGAAGCCCTGTTGGCGTGGTCGGCATGAGAGGCCTACTAGGCCGGGTGTAGGGCCATCCCCAAGAGCAACGATTGTAAGAAACGCACGATCGTATATCACACCCATGGCATCAATCTGCTCCGCTTTCAAGTCCAAGTCGTCCTGTATAATGCAGAACCGGTCAACCCAGAGATATCGTTGCCCAATCTCAACACACAGGTGAATAGCATCAGCTACCACCTCCGGTAGGATTGAATCGGTTAGGCTATGGGACATCTCTAAATATTCCGTGTTCTCGGAATGCAGCTGAAGACTCTGCTTTTCCGGCGAATTCGACGCCATACTCCAGACGTAGCTCAGAGCGACGTACTCAACCTGTGATTGCGGTAGCACCACTCGTCGCTCATGGACATCGATTAGGCGAAAGCCTCTCGGTAAGCTTACCGAGGATGGGATGCGTAAAGTAGAGCACTCCTCCCCATGCTCGTGGACGCAGCGATGAAGCCACCTCTTTATCTGATTGGTATCCATGACTTGTCTATCCCACGGGGCGATATGCGAAAGATCATAGCACCATTTCTCGTAACGCAGGATGAACTCCATGATCCGAGGCTGATACGACCACGAATCCTCACCTGTAGGGGTCGTCGCGACGCAGACGGCAAGCACGCACTTTTGAAACCAGGGCACCATACCTTTCTCCATAGCCGTCTGCTCATCGCGGACGTTCCACTGATTCTTACCCGGGTCGAAAATGAAGGGTCGCCAGACGGCGATCTTCGTCTCCTGGCCATCTCCACCTTCACTACTGGCTTTCTCAAGAGCATCGCCGACCGCCGAACACATGATGCAGTGCCTACGGGTCGCGAAATGCTCGTGCGAAAAGAACGTCAGGTCCTTGAGCTCGGAGTAGTTCCCCTTTCTGTTCGGCGGCCAGTCCGGATTGTGCTTATAGCAGAATGACACGGGGTTGAGAGGCGCGTGGGCTTCACTCCTCTCCCGGCAGAAATTGACGTGCAGGAGGTCGTCCCAGTCTTGACAGTCGCCGCATAGTCTAGGGTTGACACGAGGCGCGTAGCCCGCATCATTAGCTTCGCAGATTGTGCACTGTCTTATATTCATCCTGTCGTTAATAGGGAAGATAGGAGCACTGAGGGGAAGTGCCTTTTTCGATTACATGGGCTGATATGGGATTCTAATACTTAGCTCTTGGGGCTGAATACTAGCTCCATCTATGTATAATGATACTAAAAGGGCAAGGTTGGTCGCGGACCCTGGTTCCTAATTTGTAATGGAGCCTAATACTATTATCCTCTGGATGGCAACCCTCTAATAGGGCTGCAAGAGTGTTGGGAAGTCCTGTTTTCTAGGGCCTTGGAGTGCTTTTATTGAATTAAAAACGCCACAGTTCATACTGCTATTACGAGAATAACTTGAAGTTTGGTACAACCGAACGCCGATTTAGGAGTTGAGAAGCAGGTAAATTCCAAATCTCTCACAGCCGGTGTAGGGTTACCTCAACCTCTGGCAAGAGATCAACCACTCGGAATTCAAGGATAGCAGACATATCTGCAACTTCGAGCAAATAAGTCGGAATATGCTCGGGCGCCGCCTGTAGTAGCTGAGTTTGAGACATGAATATCATGGCATTCGCCTATGCTGGCTTTCTCACTTGTGGGTTGACTTTACAGAGCAATAGCGTACCCGATGAAACAAGTTACAAGCGGAAGATACGTCTGATAGTAATATATCCTATGCTCATCTTTTTAACCCAGCCAAATGGATCTGGTTATAAAAATCGGTGGCGATTATTAGGAGACGTTTGCCCCCTTGTCACTACCGTCCTTCCCCTCACGGTAGCTCTCTTCTCAGTCGCTGTATTCAAACTCGAGTGCAGGCAGAGGTCTCGTTTGGGGCCAGGGATCATCGTTCCAATACAAGCACTCTTGGGGTTAAGTCAGCAATCGAGGTTTTGAAATCGAAGTGGGCTTAGGGGAGTGGGGGACGAAGTGTTGCTAAACGCCCGAGTTCAACTCCCCCAAAAGAAGCCAAAATGATGAGACGTAAAATACGGTCTCCTTCACTATCCCAGAACGATTCAAAGTCCCGGTGGGTACATAATGAATTTATACTCCGCTTTCTGCTAGTGATGCTGTCGAAACTGGGCGATATCGCGCGCACAATTGTGTAAAGCGGTACCCCAAAGTCTCCAAGCATATAACACATTTGTACCCGTGTCTTGAAGCCTTATTTTCATAGACGATCTCGCTGACAGATGCCCTTTCACAACTACGAGCGTAAGGGTCAGCCCCCCCTGCTGGGAGGATATTCATTGATACCCTGATGACATATAATTAAGGAATACCGGTACATGTGGCTTAAATATATGTGCAGACACGAACGCCCTTGAGAATCACGCATCCGAATGGCTGCACCTAGTTCTAAAGTTGAGGAAATGCGATCTCTCAAGTCAGTGATATGGATAGCCCAACGACAAGCACCGAGGAGTGAACAATGTCGGAAAAGGTACAATAGGGGTTTTTGATAGTCCCTGAAGGACTTGATTGGCCGCCAGTTAAAAAAAAAAGAAGCAGAATACAAATGATAACGTTTTAGGATTGAACTCACAGTATCACCGTAGCAAATGACCATGCCAGGCAATGCGAAGTCCCCAATTTGCATAGTTGGATTAACACCTGCCTCTAAAAGGAATCTCCGGCACTGCCTCAATTTATTTCTCGCATTATGGTCCGTTCCCCCCTCTTTAAAAGACGATAGCAAAGCGGTACTTTGGACCGGAGATCATCAGAGCCTCAATTGATTGCGTTGCAATGTATGCATTAGATAGAATCTTGTATATAGCATTGCTAATTGTTTGATTAGACAGATCACACTGGTTCAGGGCGGCTAATTAGCTTTGATCTACGAACCTTTTTAAGACGTCGTGTCGGAAACTAAGCGTTTTAATATGCTGGACGAGTTGGTCTCAAATGCCATCCAACTTTTTCTCGTCTAGCAACCACTTGATTGAGTCCCTTCCACAACCCCCCCGTCCTTTGCTCGCTTGGCAAAAAATTGTAGAACTTCACTAGCTAGTAGGCTGACGTCCTCGAAACGAAGTGCGATGTGTCTAACGAGAGCATCGTCGTGGGCGACGAGTAGCGAGAGTTTGAGTTGCTCGAGGGCTCCGTGGAGCTACAGCATTTGGCTTGCCGCCTTGCGAGCATCATCTGACCCATCCTTGATACTACGGAACGTGGTGTAGAGGACTTTAGATAGTTGTGCTGCAACGAAAACGAATACCGCGACGTTGGCGCCTATACCCTGCGCCGCCATAGTGCCATAGGACGGATACAACAGGTCTGTTTGGGAACTTAGTGAGGCTAGGCGTTTTGAATATACAAAAGGCTTCAAGGTGGAGGACCTATGACGGGATCCGGATTCTCAGAGTTTTGAAGAAGCTGGGACATTCAAACAGCTCGCCGGTTACTCCTTTGCTTGCTATGTACTACGCCTCTCGAGTTTCGAGTAACGTGCAGAAACGGGCATGCTTGTGAGCACATAGCATTGTCATAGCACACCTCAGTCCTCACCTTATCATTTCCTCGCGTAGCTAGCTTGCGTCGTACTATGTAATCAGCTTCATAGAGGCAACTAAGGCCGCCAGTTGCGCCTGGCCTTGGCATGATCATTAGACCACACAGCAGGCAACCTGTAAAGATGTCACAGGTGCAAGATCTTTCACATGAATGGAATATGATTTTAGCCTTAGTTTTGATGGTCCCGTGGTTTGCTCGTATATTTATGACTACGAGGCATTCTGCACGCAAGTCAGCCCAACCCAGAAAAATGGAATTCGATTTCGCCCACGACATTGTGTCAATTAACGCCGCCACTATCGAGACTCGTTATGCTGACGTGGTAAATCTGCAACGTAGTCACGGGCTTTCTCGGAGTTCATATATATATCTGCGTATGTCTACCGTGTTTTCAAGGTGTGGCGTTGCTATCACTACCGTCTATATACACACCGGTTACGACACACGGACTGGCTGACACGAGATAAATATGGGTCGCTGGGGAGGGTGTGTAAACCCTCCAAGGGAGCCAAGGCTGAAAACATCACCTACCTTGAGATATTTGCTGTGTTCAAGTAACCGGCCTGGACTTACGTGTGTGGCGTGCTCGTAATTACCAAGACCATTTGCCGATAGGTGCTCAAAAGCGACGAGGATGAATAGGGCGAGGCCACCGATAATATATATCGTAGAGTAGCTGGCTGAAAATGGTGGCAGAGGCGAAGACGTAGTAGACAACTAGGATATCTATACGTACACCTGTACGATTAAAACCAAACCAAGCGGCTATTGTATGACAACTAGAATGATCTTTTCTTTACCAAGCCTGGAACCATATTTGTACGCGTGGCTTGGTTTATGAGCTCGGTTAGTGCCCCTTATTGTTTCCGATTTACCCGGGAGCGCAACGCGGCCAGGCCAAGTTTCTGTGTACACTAGGTGTACTACTAACCGGTCGGTAGCTTGATAATCAAATGCATCGTCACCGAGGGATCACCCCGGGGTTTGTTTGAAGAGCCCGGATACTCAATCTCGTTTTGGGTTTATGAATTTGACATGCTGTAAATGCCCGATGCTGATGAAGGCATACCCACGCTTGCACATCCTTGTTCAATGCGATCTGGAGACTGGCCGACCGATCATACAGGGGTAAATGCGCAGCAACGTCTGCGCAGCATAGGTAGTTTCGGTATTGCAAACCGAGACATACTTTTATATAAATATATCGAATTTGTTTGGCGCCTGAAGCGCGCCAGTCTGCCCCCGACGACCCGACAATCGTTACGACCGTAGTCGGCGCCGGGTCTGGAGCGTGGAAAGAAGATGCATATTGCATGGTGGCTGACCGAGGACTTGATCGATGGTAGCACGCACAAACCTACCTAGGTACCTAAGCAGGACCTATTATGTTGTCTCTGGGTGGGTGATGTGATAATTCTAGGTGCGACAAGTACGGGTCGCGTCAATAACGCAAAAATGAGCTACACTATCTAGGTAGGCAGATCGTAGGCACTTAATACCAATCTTATACACCACTAACCTACTACGGAGGTATACACTATATACACGTACTACTCAGTATGTACTATAGATTCTATGTAGATAGTATTAACTACCTAGGTACCTAGTATTATCCAGAAGAATAAAAGTAGGTGAGATGTACGAACTGCTGACTAGGGGCGCAGAAGCCGAAAACGGCAGTTATAATGCACATATTATACATACATTATGCTTAATCTACCTAGCCGCCACTCGGTTAACCGAGACTTCTGCAACATCGGTCAACAGGCTGTTTAGAGTTCTCTGTTTTACACTACCTGGGTACCTGAGAATGCTACGGAGTACACCTGCGCCAGAACCTTATAGGAGGGTACCTGTAGTAAAGAAAAGTAGGTTGCGTACCTAGGTAGGTAGGTACGTAGTGTAAGTGTAGAAGTGTAGAACCGGGAACACCCATCTTTTCCATCCTTTTGTTGTTTTCGATACTGCTAATATCACAAATTCGTCCATTACCACCTGGGCGGTCCTGGTTTATTTTGTGTGGCACGCGGTAAATTGCGCCGAACAGTCTCGAAACCCGTGCCCAAACATTTGCTGGGGTTGAGACGGCAATGGCGGTCGCAATGGGCCCAGGGGACTGTTGCAGCCGAATGACGAATTGAGTGTTTCCTGAAACACTAGGGCAGCACCTAGAACAGAACTAGAGTTTCCTCTACACTTACTACTACTTAGTAGGTAGTATGTACCGGGAGCAGAAAGTGAGCCGCGATGAGCTGCGATGAGGACCACACGATGAGTGGCGTGCTTGTACTATAGTGTACTTACTGCAGTATAGTAGTTAAAGTCGCATGCATGGCAGCTGCAAATGGAAGTGAGTTAGGCAGTCAGTAAGTACATACATATACATACAGGTATGTAGTATACTACCTAGGTAAGTAGTATTACTACTAGTAGTAGTACTGAGTTACTGCTGAGTTAGGTACGGGCAAGCACGGAGGCAAAGCGGAGGTAGACTAGTCTAAACTACTGTACCTAGGTACCTTAGGCAGGTAAGGAGGCTGCATTCGACAGAGCCGGGTAGACCTAGATCGGCGTCTACTCGCTGCAGGTCTCATATTTTGCCATGTGCAGCTCGGTATTATCTCTACCATGGTAACCAACCGGGTGTGGGTGGTATCAGCATTCTCCTGCATCTGGGCCCCTCGATCTTGGAGGGAAAACAATACATAGTAGATAGACTGCTGAGTTACGAACGTGCGGTTGCTGAGTCCTCAGCTGTAGGTGTCTTTTTGGCTGGTGTGGCGAAGAGAAAAGAGAGTCCCGTCCAAATACCTGGGCAGCCCTGGGTACACTACCAGGTAGATATGCAGAGTGTACTCACACCTACCAAGATGGGTAGATTAGATACCAGGTATGGATGCTTATAAGTCGCTGATATAGCTTGACCTTCTGTTGGAATTACCATTCCTGGGCTGTTACAGGGGCTACAAGTTCCCCATCAGACCCTTTTTGTACCCCTTGTCCCTTCGACCCCTTTTCCTTAGCTTACCGCAACCAAGCTAAATTGGGCAGTATCACATGGGTGCCGACCAGTCACAAGACACGAGGTCATTTGTTATGGAAGATGCGCTAGAAATGGGCTTCTGAACGGGTTCAGAACGGATTTAGGGCATAATCTACTGTAGGATAGATAAGGGGCGGATACGATTTGCTGCTCGCTATTTTACTCACCATCCTATATATATATATATATATATATACTATGTAGTATTCTACTCCGTATGTACGTAGTATTCATCAATAGGGGTCCAGTACCCATCACCACCACACATTAAATGTACTAGTACGTAGTAGATGCAAAGATCTTCAACTTGCCCAAATTAGGTCTGGGTCTGGTGACCGAAGTGGGGAAAGGATGAATATCTTACAGTACGATTTACTATTGTCGACAACCTTACGAAAAGAGAGGACCTACCTAGGTAGTAAGAAAGAAAATAAGAAAGAAAAGAGAGCAAACACAAAATGCTCCCAGTAATCGACGTGGAAACCACCACTATATAGATTAAGGTATACTATAGTAGATGCATTGGGGACCTATTAATGTACGGTGTTTACGGCATGCCCGTACTCCGTACATGTATTATTATACGTACTACCTACCTAGGTTTGATGTGATTTCTCCGCACATGAGAACGAGGTTCGGCATACTCATTTATAATTTACCGCACACTGTATGTATATAGGATACACTACCTAGACTACCTAGGTAGGTATTGTATTGAAGAAAACAATGTAGGTGCGTGATCGGGTAGACGGTTACTGTACTAGGTACAGTACCACCTACGGTATGATACCTGCCTACTTACCTACCTATCTAGGTATTACGTAGTACCTGCCTAGGTACTTACCTACTAGTAGTAGACCCGGTAGGTAAGTACACCTCCCTTCTTTGTGTTCTGCCTACCTAGGTATTAATCTGCATGTCTCCGGTCCAGAATCCTGCCCTCTTGCTCATCTCAGGATAGACTTACCTACCTTGTACTTTCAAGGTTATTTATTTACTTATTTGCTTATTTACTTATACTGTACGTACTTACCTCTAAGGTATCCGTCATATCTATACATACCTGACCAGACTTGACCAGACTTGACCAGACTTGACCAGACCTAGCATAGCACCTTGAGAGGTACAGTAGGTACCATGCAGTACTTGACGTGAGACCTCCCCCCGGGTTCCTCCCCCAGGTCCGCGGTCTGCCATCTACTGCTACCTCCTCCATCCCTTGCATCTACCAGCAATCTGAACCACTACACATGATAATTTTGTTCACCTCCTGCACAACATCGTCGTTGATCAATCAGCCCATCAATCAATCAATCAACCACTCGCTCGCTCGCTCAATCAATCATTCAATCAGTACTTCATTCATTCATTCTCATCCATCCATCAATCAATCCATCCCATCTCATTTCATCTCATCTCATCAGCCAATCCATCCACCCATCTACTCACTCATTCCTTCATTCAACACTATCGGGCCAACAAAGACTTTTTATCTCCTGACCCAACCTGACCCTATACAAATTGATAGATACCGCTGTCTCCTGTGTGGTCGCAGCAGTATCTCCTACGGTTTTATCGATCGGATTGTAGTGCGATTTAATCCAACGCTTGCGTGCTATCGTGCTGTTCTGCCCGCATGCCTAATTAATCACCTGAATGAGACTGTTGACCGATCATCATCATCATCACCACTTTAATCTCTTACCCTAGCGGCGAACGTCATCGCTTGTCACAACACTGGCTCTAGCCTGCTTCGCTTCAGCACATAGGTAGACCACAGTTTTCCAATTTTTACCAGGCGTCACCCCGAAGATCTTTCTATCCACTCCTCGGCAAAGCCAAGGTTACGCTTATTCCAGCGAAACAACCCGCCACCATCAACAGGCCATTTGACCGCCTAATAACTATATACCACTTAGCGACACCGGGATAGAGACGTCCGACGCCCGGTGCCGTTTATTTGCTTGCCCACCAGCAGCAATCTCTTCCCCCACAAACGATCAACTATTTATTAGGTGGTTTACACTGCACTATCTAGATACTACAACATATTGACCGTTACCCGTTGGTCCAAACAAGGACCCGAATTGCGTCTATCCCACCGTTCATTCGTCAATCGTTATCGAACCAATCCACAGATAGGCCGACAGCTGCGACATTGGGAACGGTAGCGTTGCAACCGAGAAGGTAGAAAATACGAGGTCGGGATACACCAAAGCAGGTTTTGACCACCATGTCGACCATGGAGGGTGATCTGCTCGGCCTAGGTAAGAAGTCGTGCAACACGTACCTTGAGAAACCCCTAAAAGAGCCACAGGATGGCGGCCCCTTTATCTATGATGCGTTGCCGAGAAGATCCCTCCATCGCTACACGCAAGCGGACTAAGTGGTCGCTGAGTGATGTGTCGTGTCCAACTATATCCCTAGGGGCTTGGGGGTCAGGTACTTCCGTTCCACTTAATCGGACCAGACGTTTGTTTCATTTGTACTGGCTCATGTTTCACAATGTCTGGTAGTATCATCATTCCCGCCTGCAATCAAGCGCTTGTTCCTTGCTAACCTTCTGTTTGCTATGCTCATAGGCCAGCCATATGGCCAAGGTGCTACGAATGGTCCGTCCGCCGGCCTGACACTTAATCTCTCGTCTAACAACCCCTTCCGTAATCGCGCTGCATCGCCCAACAGTCTGGCCTCTCCGCCTCCCCGCTCACCCTTTGAGGATCCCCCTCCCCGACCAACGTCGAGGAACCCTTTCCTAGACCCGGATTTTAATCCTGCTTCTCAGCCGTTTACGTCCCCCGAGAAGATGGCAGAAACAAAGAGCACTCGATCGCCTAGTGCTGATGAGTTATTTGTAAGTCACGAAATCACATGGAGCGACGGCCGAATAATTTCTAATGCCAAAACTGTCAGAGCTCGCTTAATGTCAACGACGATACGGCCAAAAAATCGCAGTCTAGACCAAGCGGTGGACAATCTTCTAACAGACCTTTCCGCGGCCCTCCCCGTGGTGAAAATATCCCACCTCAAGGGCGCGGTCCCCCTTCAAGCTCCCATCGCCCTACTCGATCACAGGAAGAGGCGCTAAAGGCGCGCAGAACGCAAGGTGGTACGAATGGAACCAAGCCAACGAGCGGTTCTCCACAAAGACGGCCTGAGCCACGTTTGCGCCGGAACAGCGATTCCTCTGTCATGGAAAAGCCCGCCACTGATGAGGAGAGAAGAATACGCGAGATGAGACAAAGGGATAGAGAGAGGCGCCACCGGGACGGCAAGGGTCGGCCTAAAAAATTAGATATTATTGACCAACTAGATGCTACTAGTATTTATGGCACCGGATGTAAGAGTGCACCTTCCAGCTGGTTAGTATACGAACTGATGTGGTTTTATTCCTAGTATTCCATCATGATGGCCCATTTGATGCTTGCAACCCCCACCGGAACCGAAAGGGCAGTCGACGCGCGCCAATGCAAGCCTTCGCTAAGGATTCTGCGAATAATACCATCGGAGGTGCAGGCCCCTTGAATAGGCGACCAGATCATAAGCTCTTCATGGGGCAAGAGCCTCATGACGCAACAAGTATGTATGCAGGCGGTAAAGATCCGTCCAGGTCTAAAGTCCATGAAATGGAGCTTTTTGATCCGAAGCAGCGAGGTGATTACGAATATGGCGAAGAGACACTAGGGTTGGGAAGCTCAACATTTCTGGAGGGAACACCAGCCGCCCGTGCTGCTATTGCCCGAAATCAGGAGGAGTCGGCTCAGGAAGCTGCTGAGTCTGGGCTGGGAAGGAAGAAGTCTGTGGTGCACCGTTTCAAAAGTATTAAGCGCGGCCCGAGAGAGTATGGCGAGTCGGGGCGAGTTACTAGCCCTGAAGCCTATCATGGCCACAGCCCCAGGCCCAGCCTGCCGAGCAACGGCGTGGGCGAGAGAAACCCATTCTTCGCCGAATTCGACAAAGCAGAGGAGCAGATTAGTGTCAAGCGAAAAGGCAGTGATGCTATGTCGCCACTTACTCCTCCTCCGGCCCATGGCGCAGGCCTTGAACGACGAGCTACGACCGATGCAACGATGGACGGTCCCGCTGACGGACAGACAAAGCAAGCAGGTGGTGGTTTTCTCTCTCGGGTGAAGAGTTTGAAGGGCGGCCGACGACAGCGGCCAGAGCCTCCGGCCAAGGACGGCGTTCCTCCTACCCCGGGAACTGCGATGTAAGCTGTGGGAATCGCCTCCACAGCAATTTAAGCTCGGGCTTGGCCACCAGAGTATTCGCGCGTCCTAGATATCGGTGAACTCTGTTGCAGCTTCTTTGCGGGCGGGTAGATGGGTTTCCTTCTGAATGCTTTTAATGTATGATTTTGGCACCTCGTCTGCTGCGACAGCTTCATCTTCGACGTCTTTCGCTGAGCAGAAATGGGAACGAACCGGACGAGAGCTGCGAGGTTCCAGGCAAGAAATATGGGAGGAACGCAATATGGGGGAATAGTTTTATTAACACTCATTCGCTGCCTCGACAGAGTTTTTTCTTCAGGATTTTAAGCCTGTGTTGTATGAGTAGAGGCAGCTCGATAATCAAACAAGAGGCCGTTTATGTACCTAGAATCAAAAGGCACTCGGATGAAGGCTCACCGACTGCTTGCTTACTAGCCTCCCTAGAGATCACTACATATTGAAACCAATGAAGGGCTGGTCCTAGAAGCAGCCACGAGCGTGTCTAGTGTAATTTTATTCTCTCGATTCACGTTACATATAACGATGTGAGGAATGTTGTGAGAATGGGGACGGATGGCGCTGAAAGATTCCGACAAGACTAACTGGCCCTTTCAGGACTTCCCGAGTGTCATAGAGGCGCTCGCTCCACTTTTCGTCTTTTCATAGACCCTTTCCAGTATCGGACCTAGACAACCTCCCAAGACGATCGCCGGGGAACTTATGTGAACTTCAGGTACGGCTTAAGACAATGCCTTAAGGTTCGATTTGACGTCCAATTATATCGACGATGGTACAGCCGTTCTTACACGCCTACTATACCACTCCCCACGTCCCCTCGCACGTAGTGTGTCAGTCTACTCGCACCATTCCCGTAGTTGCGACTTGACGTACTGTCGAATGAGATTCGCATTTTGGTTTTCAGATCATAACGCTGCAGCCTTCTAGTGTGGTACTAATTGATCTTGCCTCGCGCATATACGCTTAGGTGGTTCCATCCTCCCAAGTCCTGATTATGCCCATCCCGGTTATAAGAGGCAACGGAACGTCGAAATCAAAGCCCACATAGGAGCCATGGGCAGCAGCCTAGGTTCCGCAAAATCAGCCCCGGGGCTCACGCCTGTATCGGGCACCACGCTCTTCAACCGGGAGATTGAGCGCCGGAAGAGACTGCATCGGAGGGGCGTTGTACCCACGGGCTGCTCCGAGATCGACGATGCGCTGCTCTTGGGAGGCGGATTTGAGCGCGGATGTGTGGTTGGGGTCAGTGCCGAGGAGGTAGATTTTGGGATCTTGGTGGGTTTTCTTTCGTTATGAGCCGCACTCCTTGGGGGGTTACTGCCGTTCTACTATATGAACTTTACAGGCGAAGAGGCCGCTGATGGTGCTCACAGTTAGGTGTTCAAACAATAGCGAGAGCGTTAGTTTTCGAGGGTAGCCCTAACAGGAGTCCTACTACGTTTCGTGGTGGAAGCAAGCAAAGAGCAACTATCGTCACAACTTTACCAGTAACGGCAATTCTGCCAATTTTACGAGACGTTATCCGTGCTCAGGTACAAAATAAACTCGGTCCTAGGGATCCTGGCATCGATGCTGAGCTAAGGCGGTGTCTCGAAGCCATCTCTATCTCACGGATATTTGATATTGAAGGATTGCAGGAGGTGCTCGGCGAGCTAGATGAAGCTGAAGTAATCGCCGGGCTCCATCATGATGGGGATGAAAACGAGGAAATGACGAGTGCCCGTGTTCCTGAAGGAGATCAGGGGAAGAAGTTAGAATCAGAAGTTAAAAGTGCTACGGGAAGCTTAGAGAATCAAGAGAGAGAGGCGAATTCTACAGAAGAAGGACCCGGGAAAGCAAATGCAGATCTGGCCGATATCATACCAGCGGGACCTTTGCCAGAAGCTGCAGCTTCTTCACCAGGAACAGCCACCCAACTACCGCCATTACGCATTGGGCCTGAAGTTCAGCCGCTAGCTCGAAGATTAGAGATCCTTGATAGCGAGGATGAAGAGCCATTATCTTCGTCGCCGTTATCCTCCCCTCCGCCATCGACAGTTGCACCAAAATCTCCATCGCCACCTGAGGACCCCGAACCCCCCGCCGTACCAGATTCCCATCCAAGCCCGTCCCCAGCTCCGGAGCCCGAGCCCGGGGTAGGGTCTCAGGAATTGGAAGTTGCTCCGACGATATCGACTGAAGATTCACCTCTTCCCATGCCCGACATCATCCTCGTGACGCATTTCTCTGCCCTCCTTGTGACACTATTCACGCACAGCGACAAGGCATCGGCGCACACTAATCTCCAGCTTCTCTCTTCTCGCCTCCAGCATCTAGCACAGTCAGCGGGACCACTAATCATGCTTCTTAACACGACGACCTCGCCTCTCCCAGACACTTCCACATCTACGCCCAAGGTTCCTAGACCGTTCGATGCAAATCATCCGGTGACGCCGGCAGAAGCAACGAAGCCACAGAGACCACTCGACGCCACGCTCCGCTCCATCTTCAGCCCGGCTGCACAACTACATTCTGCCGGTGTCGACCGAGGACATAGACCGGCCTATGCCTCCGGCCACGCGCACAATACTGCGGCCTCCCGCTTAGCGCGCCAGAACAAACCGTCGTTCGGCGCGACGTTCGCGCAGTTCCTAGATCTGCATCTCCTGTGCACAAAGGTCCCCCGGACGCGGGGTGACGCGGAGACAGCGGTTGCGCTGGGCGCGGGTGCGGGCGCGGGCGTGGAGGATGTGAGGTATGCTTGGGTCGTCGAGGCGCTGCTTGATGAACGAGGGGTCTGGGAGTGGGGGAAAGTACCAGCACCGGAAACTAGCAAAGGACCAGGAAAGGATGAGAGGCGAGATACCTGTCTCCCGCCGCGTGTGAATCGTGAACAGCGCTGGGCCGCTGTCGACGTGCTAGATGGCGTTAAGATCGTGGACGCGTTTAGTGGGAGTAAGGATGTGAATAGGGGGCCGGTTCGAACCGCCGCCGGGTTCGGGGGCCCGAGAGTATGATGCTTGGGAAATGACCCGGGTGAGCGGTCCGAGTTCGGAATTTGTAGGGGACCGTGCCGTGCTTTGATAAGTCGTCGAGTACTCACCCGCCTATCTGCGGGGGATGTAACATTTAACATATCCTAGAGCTTGCTTCAATAGCTTCGGCTGATTACATCTCAACGCAACTATCTCGGCCGGTTGAAGATGTGTGATGCCATGCCATTTGGCTTTTAAGAGTGCCGAGTAGGAAACGAGGAGGCCTTAGATCCGCGCCGTCTAATGGAGTTGGCTTACGTTCGTAAATTGAAAATCGCAGGCTTCATTGTACAGATGGTCAGGGGCCTTCGGTGAACAGTGGTTTCCGGTTACTACAACACAATACAACACAACTACGCCTCGGTCTTTATTCTCGGCATCTTGCGCATCGCCTTATAGAGTCAGTCAGGCGGCTCCTAACATGATCGCGCCACGACTCATAAATCCTTGATTGCTTTATTGCGTCTTTTTTTATAATAAATAAGCGAATGTGCTACCTACGTCGTCCAGGGCAGAAGGAATGGCACAGCTCCTCTGTTTTGCTAGAGCCAAGCCATGAGTCAAGTCAATACTAACTAAGTTCGCAGACTATCGTATTCGTCCTCAAATCAAATCATATTCCCATTGTTCGTAACGGTGCTTATCGCGATCATTAAGGCTGCGCCTAGGCAACGCTGAACTTATAGCTCACCCCAGGCTTGGTCCTCGGAGCCGGTCTTCTTATCCTCGCCCTCTTCTTCGACGTACGGCGCTAGGATATCGATGAGCTCCTCAACGGGAATCTCGCCGTCCTCCGCGGTCCAGCTGGCCTCGGACTTCCCCTTGCGCGGCGGGAAGATCACCGAGCTGACGGCTTGCACGACGCCGTCCAGCGCAATGCCGTCCTCAATGGCGACCTTGCCGTATCCGTTAATGCGGATGTTGATGAGGCTGTAGAAACGAGCGATGTCGATCGACAGGCTCTTGTCGTCAAGCAGCGTGGGGAGGTCGATATGGAAGTGCCCGTTGTGGCCCGGACCTTTGTCGCTATCCCCGCCCTCGTCACCGGGTGCCGGGTGTGGGAAGATGTCCTCGGAGTGGCCTTCTAATCCGTAATATGCGTCTGAGTACAGGGTCTGGTTGACGACGATGTGGTATTTGAGTAAAGCGCGCAAGAAGCCAAGACCCTTCTCCGTGTTGAAGAGGAAGGCGTTGGCGGCGGGTCCGAGCTTGGCGAAGGCGTCGTTGGTAGGGGCGAAGATGGTGAGGCCAGTAGTGTGGAAATGATGGGGGTGGGGTTTATGGTGATCATCATCGTCCTTACCATCCTTGTCGTGGTGCTCGTGGTCGTGATGAGGCAGGAGTCCCGACTTTGCTACAGCTAGCTCGAGGGTGGAAAATTTGGAGGGAAATAACGAGATCAACCGTGGGGCTGGTGGCGGAGGCAATAAGAGGTGGTCAACACCGTGGGCGACGCCATTCTTGGCAAACTATGTCTCTACTGTTAGTTGAAGAAATAGGGCCGGAGGCTCGGCGGACCGGGAACTCAGAGTCATGGGTAACAGGTCGAAGGGAAGAGAAGTGGAAGTACGTACGAAGTCCGCCGCAATGATCTTGCTGAAGAAGTTAATCTTGAGTCCAAACAAGCCGAGGCCGACTCTCAATCGCTGAGGTCGTCCGGCAAGCGCCGGGTCTTTGAGGGCGGTAGGCAGGGTGTGCGAAGCCAGCACACGGCCGGCCGGGTAGAGTCCGGGCAGGACATGGTATTCGAGTATCTTTTCGAGGAATTCCTTGGGCGGCTTGTGGCCGTGCTCAGGGATCTTCTCGAAGGCCTTGTCGAAGGGGATAAAGACGGTGACGTTCGTTTCGGTGCTGTTTAGCAGGTCGACGATGTCGGGGAAGTCGTTTACGAGCGCCGCAAACTTCTTCGTGAAATTTGCCGATTGAATCGCTTGGTAGATGGTCAGGTTCGACGGGCCGTGGCCGTGGCCCGGCCTGGGTATACCGAAGGCGTCGTAGGCATCATCGGCGTCGAAGAGAGAGTCGACATGGTCGACAAACCTGTGTGCTTTCTTGTCGACGAAATCAAAGGCCGCCTCGGACACCGAGCGCAGAGAGTCCCACAATGCTTTAGGTGCGTTCTCGGATCTCCCGACCTCTAGGCCTAACTCGTGAGCGGTCGCGTCATCGGGGACGACGATGGCTGTGGATAATGCCACCGCGAGGGGCAGCAGATTGATATATCGCATTGTTTCTTTTTTTTGGCCGTTTCGAGGTTAACCAAGAAAGAAATCTGGGGATATCTCGTTGGCTCCAATGTCCAAGTATGATATCAAGAAGTGAAGAACTCGAGAGGCATCGTATTTAGACTTCGGGCGTTTATTATGAGCCTGCGATTAGGTATCTACTAGGGGAGGCGTAAGCCGCCCCTCTCTCTGTCTGAGCTTGAGCTGCCAACTGAATTGCCAATCGGCTGACGTCACGTCACGTCAGATCACGACAAGATGAGGTTTTGGTGCAGTATTCCTTTGTCGAACACAATTGAAATCAGTTTACATTCGATTGCTTCAAAGCATGAAGGTTTTATGACACTTCACTTGTTGGAGATTTATGTTTCTACACTTTTTTTCTTATTAGAATCGTCAATTTACAGCTTTCGTCAATTGCTAAAATGTCGAGATTTCGTAGCGCCGACCGCGTCATGCATCCTAGGCGGGCGAATCCTTCGGACATTCGGGCCAATAGTATCAAAGCGGCCAGCAACTATCACCCGCCCCGAACGGGCAGCTTTTGCTCCTTGCAACGTATACTCAGTATACCACTTATCTAGATAAATCAATTGATCAAGATTTATATGTTGGCGTTATTATGTAAAGTGCTGAGTTGCTTAGAGAGCCTTAACTTTGTGTGCGAATAGGTAGGTATTGGAACCCATTAGAGTGACAGGGCCGTGATAAAAAGGGGGAGCCTACGATGGCGACGACTTGTTGAAGCATAAACCCGCCCCTACATTCCAATATTCGGCGAGGTACCACAATTTTACACAGGCGAAAGAATGAGCGGAACCGGAAAGGTTGGTAGCAGGGCCTCGAGAGATTGAAAGAATTTTACTTGCATTAAAAAGAACGCCTAGGTAGAGGAAAAGGGGAGCGATAGGTACATTCTCAAACACCATATCAAGCATACATACATGCGTATTATTGATCAAAATAAAGTACCCTTTGACTTGGTGCCTTTTCAGCGTCACCCATAAGCCATGATATCCGTAAAATCTCATGTCGTCATTATCGTCAGAGGAGATTAAGAAACCAACAGAGCTACTAAATCGACAGCAAACAATAAATAGGGGTTGAAAGGCATGACTGAACCTGACCTGAAGCTGCATCCTCTGAGGCGCCATTATACTGCTTGCGAGCCAATGGGATGGAAAGTCATAGCGCCGGGATCGTTCTGTAATTGTGCGTAGACAGCTTGGGTGTCGTCACGGTCTTGCCTCTCGGCCCATTTTCGGAAGCGCCATACCGTACCTATTGTAGTAAAAATTGTGATTCCGAAATACACGACAACCCACGGAGAGATCATTTGATTGCTTTCGTCCGGGATCCAATTGAAGAAACCCATGGAGAACAAGGTCTAGTCTACGTTAGTTCCGAACATGACACTTCGGAATTGCTGCACATACTGCAAAGAACGTCCCTGGCAAAAACATCATGCCGAGAAAAGAGATGTAGCGCATATGGCTACTGTCCTTCTTGGACTCGACAGCGATAGAAATCGTCGCCCATGCGTCCTTGCGTGCGAGGTAGTTTGATTCCTGAGCTCGAGGTCAGATAACATCCGATCGAGGGGGTTTGAAGGGAAGGGGGAGAGAGGGCAGGAGACTGACTGTTTGTGTCGCTAATGACATGCCTTCAAGGAGGTTTTGGGTGCGCCTTGTGATGCTATTAATCTCGACAATCATATCATGAATCCTGGCTTGAATACTTTCAGACGAGTGTTTGTAAATGGGACCCATTTTCGCAACGGCGTCATTGTCTAGGATACAGTTTTCCAGCGGCTGTTTGGAAATTTGCATCATGGAGACCAGCTCTGCCTTGAAGCTCTCCAGGCCGTTCTTTAATGAGCTGACCTCCACCCATAGATTCACCGCCTCACACTCTCGCTGGGTGATACTTATGTTGATCGAATCCTTCTCCGAACCCCTCTCCGAGCCATTCGACTGCCCTGACTTCCGAGGCGCGGATTTTCTCAAACTATTCTCCGTGTCAATAATTCTCTTCCGGAGATCACCTCCCTTGGCATCTGACTTGTCGACTAGGCGTCTTCGCTCGAGTTCCGAGTACAGCATTGGGAGGTGAAGCGGATTAAAGGCAGATGCTTGAGACCATGTGAACCATCCGTCAATATATTCCCGAGCTCCTTGCGTGCAGCCGTAGAAGACGGCGAATATCATTGGCTTCTGGGGAAAATGGGTTAAGGATAGGACCATGTCGTCACATGCACTGAGTGATTCTGTGTCTGATTTGCAGTTGTATACTAGAAAGAGCTGATCAATATCCCATTGTGTATCTTATTACCATTCATAATAGGAGACTCGGACGCGGAACGAAAACTGAGGGCATACCAACAGCTGGCCCCCATTCGGGCCTTGACTTCCAAGGAGCCACTGTACGGCATGTGAAGATCGCTGTTGATTTCCTACGAATTGCGTGTGCAATGGATCTATGTTGGAATAGTTGCTGATGGGCTGCCTTGAATGTCTCCTCTCCATACGGCAGTGACGTGGCGATCACGTCGCCTGCATCAAGTCTCTGGTGCATAACAAGCACGACTGTTGGTTCGTCCAGGCATGATGGCAACTATTGTGAGTCATTAATTAGACTGATCTGTCTAGCCAAGTAACTAAGCCACTACTAAGCTAAGCTACTCACCTGTTTAACCCATTCAAGATACTCTCGCTCTGAGTTATGAGTTCTGTCAACTACATGTATATTGCCCTGGTAGACAAATTAATTCGTAGATCGTACAAAATGATTTTCGGTTTTCTAGTAAACTTACGGAACCGTCTCGTCGTAACCTCTTCGTTTGGATCAAGCACGGATGACCCGAATTGAAGCGGAATTCCGCTATATCCCCGTCTAGTAACAGTTTCTTCTGACTAATCCATTCCATTCTTGGATGATATGCTATGTTTTGAATATGTGACGGTGATGAAGAGAGCTTCGAGCCCTGATAAGATGCCGTGGTCATTCCGGCCTTATGCCTGAATATGTTGAACAGAGGGATTGCTATAGCTTTTAGAACTTATCGGCTTTGGGCAACACAAACCGGCTTACGTTGCCCAGTGAAAATCACGGAATACAAAGGGGGGGTCGGCAGGGGCATACGATATTACCGGATCCCACGCCACAAAGCAGGCTGCCGAAAATCTGTTTCTCAGTGGCCATGAGCAATGGAGTTTGCTAGCGTGGCCGCATAATGCAGGATGCAAGCTAAGCCCCTGAAATATCAACTAGTCCAAGTGTTTGCTTCGCAGGGAGAGCACAGAGAAAGCACAGGGAGAGCTGGTACTCCCATCTGCTATGTAATGATCGGTAATGGAGATAGGCTGACAGGTTGGCTTAATCTCGTCATGCTTCTCTCACCGAAACTTTTCTACATAAGGCTCTGCTTTGCGTTATTCACTCGGGTTTTCCTGTACTGTCATGCAGACTTCTCACTCCGAAGTAAGATACTTAATACGTGCACTACTCTGAACCTATCTGGGCGACTTCCCGATGCCTTCAACCGTGAAAAAACAGTTGAGCAAAGTAGCGGATCGCGTACCAGGACTACGATCTCGCCAAAAAGCAATGGCCGAACCAGCAAAGTTCACGGCTACCGACAACTTTGGGCACCGATATGCGGAACCGATCGTGCTCCGTAAAGCTCTAATTGAACTGGGGTTCAAAGACGAGGAGATTAAGATTAGAGTACGTCGGCGTATATCTGGCGTAGGGTAAGCTATGCATATATTTCGTAAGCTAATCGGCTCCTAGGCAACGGAAGCCAGAGGACTCGATGTGCAGCTTCCTCGGGAGGTCACTAAAGTAAGTTAGACGTGCGGAGCTGAGACTGTTACTTACGAGTTATGTTACCAGGAACAAAAGAAGTTCATCTACCAGAAGTTCGTCGATGCCAAATACGCAAACCGGGCTCCGCCTCAGATACCAGACGATGAAGACGAATGAGGGGATGTGGGTGTATTCAAGATCAGTGTACTCCAACCACTTGGTTTAAGGTTCCTCATAGAATGGCTCTATACATGGAGAGTGGGAATCAATCAATACATGTCTGCGGGGCAGCTTTCTACTTATGCTGAGGTATTTGGGGATTCTGATATAGCCATAATCTTAACGTCTGAAGAAACCAAAAGGGAAGCAGTATTCTAAAGCCACCTAGTCTTGATGATTCTGTCTATCGGTCATATCGCGAAGAAAGATCTCGACTTCGCTACTGTTCACACGTTTGCCTGCGTCGATCACTAACATTTTCTCCTCGACGAAGTCTAGAAACTCCCGGATCTCTGGAACGCACGCCTCTTGGTTTCTTATGTCAACGATATGCCGAGTTCATGGTTAGCTCTCCATCACAAGCAAGTGAGTATCTATACGTACACTTTTAACTAACTCGTTGACTCAGCAACTAATTAGAATCTTGCCTCAGCTCATCCGAAACGAACGTTGACTAGTCGCGGTCTTCGAAGTGCTCTTGGTGTTGCGGTCGGCTTCAAATTTCAATCCCGACAAATCATACCAACGAGGGATACGCGATACTTTCTTGAAAAACGTATCTTCGTAATCCTCCCCTTTAGCTTCCGAAGTACGGGCGCCATCGTACTCGCCTAGGCGCCGGTTCGTGAAGTTTTCTACTGCGGACCAACCAAGGACTGCCC
This sequence comes from Xylaria grammica, assembly GCA_004353285.2. Taxonomy (NCBI): domain Eukaryota; kingdom Fungi; phylum Ascomycota; class Sordariomycetes; order Xylariales; family Xylariaceae; genus Xylaria; species Xylaria grammica. The sequence continues at coordinate 1,830,703 of NGZP02000002.1, read as the reverse complement.
ATGTGATAAACTCCAGGTATACGCACCCGAGACACCAGACATCGTAGTTAAGATGGATAAAATCTTCCACGTCGTACTCGGGAGGCCGGTACGTTTTGGTATGGGTCACGCCTCCCACTTGTAATGTGGAATGGCCGTTGACTTTGCGCGCGAACCTGAAGTCTGCGAGTTTGAGGATGTATGATTGATGCCCCCCCTCAACCGTTCCGAAGCAAAGTATATTTCGAGGCTTGATATCTGCGTGTAGTTGAGGAGTCGAGTTGCGTTGTCCTCCTTGATCCGTGGTAATGGCAGGCTGGTGTGTCGCTACAAGGCTTTCAGCAATACCCAAGCATTCACTTAGAAGCCATTGCGTAGAGTACCACGGAGCGGCCCTGCCCCCCAATGCGCCACGCGAGGAGTAAGTTGTCCAGAGTTCCTCAAGGTTTCCGCCACTCGCGTATGGCAAAATGAGATGGAACCGACGTCGATGCTTGAATGCTGTGAGGACGGGAACTATTCGATCATGTCGTGGTGCCTGTCGATTCGCTCTCAATTCTTTCCGGAAGTATTCCTCACTAACAGGACCCTTTTTAAAGGTCTTTAAGGCAAAATGATTACTACTTTCGCACTAGGTTCCATGTTTATTAGTAACAATTCCCCGGGGTTCCATGCTAACTGCCTGTTTGCTCACCAAGTCATGATGTTCGGAGTCGATTCTGATATGTCGAACGATCGATAATCCACCATTGATAGTTGTCGCTCCTTTATCAATGTGCAAGAAGGGAAGAGAAGCCTCATCGTCAAATTGTCGGAAGTTCTGGTCCTCTGGGTTCAACTTCGTCAAATAATGAGATCTTAGTTGCCATTGTGCGTGTCTGAAGAGTTGTTTTTCTTTCTCTTTGAGCTCGTTGAGGGCTTCTGGAAATCGACCTCCGTCTGAGAATGGCAAGCCGCCGTCGCATACTCTTCTTGTACTCGGTTGATTGTAGAGATGAACGATACGGTCTTCTCTTCCAATTCGCATCAGGCATGCAAAGAGAATTCGGCTTCCAGTGCAAAGGCCATCACCGCAATGGCAAGCTCCCTCTTGGCCGGGACTGATGTAGTCTGCTAGTTGATCCAAAGGCTGTGAATCATCTAATAGCGTGCCGAGGTGCCCTGCTACGGTCCGCTTACCTAGAATCTGCAGGAGAGGCCCTCGTGGTATGAACCGAGACTTGCTTTCGTACGAGTCTGGAGACGCTCGTGGGAGGGGCTGATGATGACTCTCAGATAAGTCACCCTCTGATGCATTCTGCAAGTCTCGCAGAATTCGACCGCGCGAAGCCTCTGAACGGCATTGGCAGCCAGGGGGTTGGCCACAGCATTTTGAGTTGCCCTCTCCGGGCTGTAGGCTGATATTAACAGGTTGATCGTGGGCGATCATCCGTGAGAATGCTTGGTCAGATTTGCCGATGCCATGCATCGCCTTGAATATGAGTGGTGCGATAGAGCTAGGTTGCCTACAGGGACACTTTCAACGCCCGACCAACAACAAAACACTTCAAACTATGCTGTAAGCCAATAAGAAACTCAGTTTCGCGAACCTGTTGTCTTCATAACCCAACTTGATATTTATTAGAAGCGTGAGCTCTACCATCTTTAGAGATTCTCTAGCAGGTCTAGGATCTCAAACCAAGCCTCTGCCAGCGACCCCGGGATTCATATTCCCGCCGTATTGTCATTCTATTATTCCACTTCTTCTGTGGCCGCCGACATGCCGGCCTTGTCCGCGCTTAACAGCTGACTCATAGTAGATAGTTATTCGGCAGGTCAGCACGCCCCCACGCACCCGTTGTCATCAATAGGATAGTATTACCGCAACACAGGCAACAAATGCAACTCACACCCTTCTCAAGGTCGTCAGCATTGATGCCTCAGAAGCTCAGGAGATGACGGCAGACCCAACCAGCCTCGATCCTACTGGAGTAGTTTATATCCGACGCTTCGCCCTCCCATCCAATTGTAGCACTGCCCGCACTAGGGTATTACATGCCTTACCTACGGTACAAGGAATGGGAGAAAGCAGGGAAAAGGTGCAGACAATTCCACAACATAGTGTGAGACAAACTAGCCTCGTTTCTCGCGACAATGTGTACCGCAATCATGCTATTTAGTGCCGCCGCATGCGATGAGTCCGTGATGATAACCTCGTGCCCTTACACGCTCGGCTCCGGGCGCACAACCCCTACACATTCCTAGGTTCGAGGCTCTCACAACGTAGATGAATCATATATAGCTAGTATGTTGCCAAACCAATCTAGTTGATGTACGATTCGCTCAAGATGATGATATATCCCCACCCAAATATACCTCAATAATCAATAAGATTAAGGAGGCTCGGAGCTCCCTTGGGGGCATCCCTTAAGACCTCCCTTGGAGCCTGAGCTGCACCAGAATCCTATCGTTTGGACAAGACAGAATCGACTTCACACGTAGACTCTTCACGTAGCAAACTTCTGCTAAATAAATAAAGGAAAATTAACTGAACGACTGATTCTTCGCCATGAAGACCTTTTTCGCTTTCTACAAAACTCTTATATTCTTCGACCATAAAGCAAGTAGTACCAGTCGCTCATGGACTGGGTTTGATTCGATGGACTCCGGATCGACCGATAAGACGCGCTCCACCTACCGCGATAAGCTACCACAAATAATCCCAGCATCATGGATTGATGGGAAAAAGCTGAGGGAGCTACTGAACAGAAAGTTCGACAGCCAGTATAGGTTGGAGGTAAGCAAGGCCTTACTGAGATTCCGTATCTATGAATCTAATCCTCTCAGACCGTTCGCGATGAATTCAGAATATTCGCAGCTGAGAAATTGAGCGAGGAGGAAATACAAGGTTGCAGGTTCTAGGTGGGAGATTGCCATGAGGTGTTGAGGCGTTTGGGCGTCCCGGATTACTCCGTGTACTATGTACGACTATGCTTGATTCATTGCCTTTGGGATAATTCGGAGGCCAAGTGGAAGCATGGCAGAAAGACGTTGGGGCTCGGTCCGCGACATTGATGGGTGCCTAACGGTGTTAGGTAGGCTGTGTGCAAAGGGCAGTCATTGTGTTCCTGGGAAGTGCGCGTCATTAGTACCGATTATGCCTTCGATCGAATGAGAGATTCCCGTTGATCGTCGCGCAGAACGGGTTGTACAATCACTCAGCAAACTCTCGTGCACCATTGCTTTTTGTGTCGCAAGTACATGCCGATCCCCACGCCGCGGGGCCACGGCGTCGATTATCATAACCCTATATTGGAAGTAAACCGGCCATATTTCGGCCAACCTGTTTTAGATTCAGTTCGTATGTCGCGGCCTCAAAGCGGTCAAGTAGAGCAATTCGCCGGATGACATTCCAGGCAGTAGCCTCTTTGGCATAGTGTATTTACCAAGTACACAAAATTTCCATCAAGATTATATTAAGGACAAGGATTTAGTGATTAAACACTGAGGCCTTGATATGAACGTATTAGGTAGAAACTCACGGGTAGGTCACTCTTTGAGATGGGTTCGCGCCCGCGTGCGAACGATCGATGACTATGCATCGATCCCGGATGCATTAATATATAATCCGCTCTTCAAACACAATATTAAACATTTATAACTCCGATTGCCTTCATACGCATAGCGACGTATTTGGCGTGGGTCTCAACAATAAAGGCCATCCTTTCCGCTATTACCGGGTAGTTGTTACCGATCAGGGGTTAAGACGAGTAGCCCGAGCCCCCCGGCACCTCTCAATCCTTGGTGCTACCGTCACCCTACCCCTATACCACTATCAATCCACTCAAATTCATTCTAGCGATGGCCGATAATGATCAATTCAGTGATCCTATTCCTTTGTCACGCATCTTCTATATCTTAAGCCCGACGACGGCTTTATACGCTATCTTATCAGCTAAGTTATTGGTTAGCATGACCGCCGTGAACACAATAGAAAGGTCAAGAAGAGAACATCTGTAGAGTCCATTGCCTTGGAGCTAGAAAACCAATGGCTCACTCCTTTGACTTTTTCTCTACGTTGGTTTAGACACTACCCTGTAAGCTTCTGCTTCTTCGCCCCCGCTGGAAGATTAGGGACACGAAAATCCCGGAAATGATCGCTTTCGAGCCTGATATACTACCTAATAGTTTGAAGGATACATCTGGGTTCTAACGTGTCACTATGCCTAGTAGGCACGCAGGAGGCTCCGTAGTATTAGGTAGAAGTAGTTAGATCGATGATGTTAAAGGTAACGTAGGGGGGCGCGTGTTGACCACGACTTTTATTCATCTGCTAACGATCTATGCCCAAGCTGAAACTCCTAGCTGTCTGCTCTGACAATATTCTAAGTCATTGCTTCTCGGGGGTTGTACACCAACAATTTACTCGGACTACACCCAGCATGCTCAGCTCTCTTACCTGTGGTATTAGCAGGAGCTGGGGTCCTAGAGTACGCCGATATATTGCAGTGACAAGAAGATTCGTCACACGCCTTTGGCCCATGTTGTCTCATGACGAGAATATCACATCTAGAAACTGCCTGGCGGACTACCAGTGCGGACGGGAGCGCGCTGTTGTACATGATGAGAACGTCATTTGTAAGACATAAATGAGTGTTTCATGAAGCTACTGGAAGAATGTTGAAGAATAGTGCTCTCGCGTGCCTAGAAAATGGCATTACAGTGCCCAGTAGACCTCTACCTGTACTTTTTGAATGATGTTCACCCACCCGGGGAATCTGGCACGTCCCCAAACTGTTACCATATCCCCGACCTTAAGATTATTGAGAAAGTTACCATTCCCCGTAGCAGATCCGCGACCAATCGAGTCTAGCTCTTGACCTGCGCTGGACTCGGGATCAATGTTGTCTGTATATAACCACTCGATGCGGTGGTGTTGGAAATCCTGTTCTGCAATGCGATGGCACTGTATTTTATGATCGGCCGTTGCATGAAGTGCGTGATCATACTCGGATGAGTGCTTTTTCAAAGGCGGCCATACTGGGCGTATAGCGGCTGTTGTTGGACCTTTATCGGAGCCTGTAGAATCAGGGCTGCTAGAGGCTTCGGGTTCTGATGTACCCGTATGCTCGACTACGCCCAAAAGATAAGCATGTGATACTGTGTAATGAATATACTTAACTTACGTGCATGTCCCTTATCGAATCGGTCAATGCCAGCATCAAACCACGTCCAAGAGGAACGATAGGTATGGTGAGTGGTGAGCTCGTGGCTCCAGCCCTGATCTCGACTGACGATGTCAAACACAATCTTGCGAAAGGGGTGATCTAGGGTTGAGGGTGGCCCCTCGACGAAGCACTCAAGCTCCTTTCGCGGATACTCTTCGACCAACTTGTATGGAGGGGCTGCCACCCGCCAGCTGTCTTGGTCGTCGGGGTGCCATGTGGTAAGACCTAGCGGCTCGGTTCGAAGCTAGGGTCTAGTATTAGTACGAGTAGCATCATGACCTCGTCAAATTTAAAGAGACTGACGAGAAGTGCATTTTCATTCTCGGTTCCACCACGGATAGAGTGTTGTTTACTGGAGGTCACCGAGTAGTCAATGCTGGAAACCGAACAAGCCCAATACTCGGCAAAGTCCATAACAATGTCAACGATTTCGGGTGGGAAGTTGGTGGCCTTTCCAATAATGCCCTTGACCTCGGTACATTCCCTTGGTGTCGGCTTGTGGACCGTCTTTAGCTCAGGCGGCGGCCCATCCTGGTTTGAGGATTGGTTGTTTAGAGGGTTTCGTCTCTGGAAAGGGACCCTCGGTCTTCCTGAAGGGTGTATCATCCTTAGCGATTAGAATAATGTTATTGAGGTTAAAGCTGAAGATGTGTCTATAAGGTAGAGGAGTACAATGTTGGATCTTGAAAGCGTTCTGGTCTACAAAACACGATGAACTACGTAGCTATCTTAGACAGGTTATATATACGAACAGGGAAATCTGGATATCTTAGTTGCCACCTTACCGCTTTAGAAAGTGCGGAGAAAGCAGGAACCTACCTATAGTACTAGTGACGGAAGTACTTATATGACGACTCCCTACCTGTCTAACCTCAGTCCTTTCCTACTAGGATATTATTCTCTTTTTGAGCCATGGTCCAATTACCGCACAAAACATGTTACTGTAACAAAGGGATGTTGTGACATGATCAGCCACAGAGCAGCACGGAGCTGGCCTATCAGTTCAAAAGATGACGACAGGCATTAGCTAAGTATGTAGGCTTGTGAAGGTGACATCATCTCACAAAACGGCACTGCCTAGTTAGTACTAGCGCCGTATGATAGATTATACTTAGTAACAATAGAATCGCCGATAACTTCAATAAGGGAGCGATAAAGGGGCGATAAGCGATAAGCGATAAGCGACGCTAGCGTGATAAGATGCACATGCATTGGAAAGGGCTCTCCCCACATGGAAAGCTCCGATCCATCGACCGACCAAGAATATTTCTTCATGGGCAGCTTCTCAGAGCTTCCTTGCTGACCAATCCGGGCCATGACAGGAACCAAAACCATCTCGGTGAGTTGCGTCTTGGGCTTGTAGTTCTCCGATCTGGAAAACATCATCTCATAATGAAGGCTCAAAGATATGGCATCGTAGCCCTTCGTCGGGCTTCGGCATCTCTGCAACTAACAGCGCCTAAGGCCGGCCTTCCTCACTTTCTGGTAAGCCGAACACCACTGGCAAGGCCATCCAGCAATCCATCCAGCAACCCCAACTTTAGCCATGGAGCACGGCTGCTGCATTCACAATCCCCTACACGCTCAAGCGCCAATCCCGGCGAGGCTTCAAATCCTGCAATGGCATTTCCTTGCCTCGATGCGCTGGAAACTAGGTCGGCAAGTCTGGAGGCGAGGTCATTATCGAGTGGCCCTGAGCCCACGTACACCGCCGGTGCTACTGAAGTGTTCCGCTGTGTAGATCCCCTACTTCTAGACTGGGGTGGAGTTCTGCCGGAATTCGATATAGCCTACGAAACCTGGGGACAGATGAACTCGAACAAGTCGAATGTTATTCTTCTGCACACAGGCCTGTCTGCTTCTTCACATGCTCACTCGACTGAGAGCAACCCGCAGCCTGGGTGGTGGGAAAAGTTCATCGGTCCTGGCGGCCCCTTGGATACTGATAAATACTTCGTCATTTGCACCAATGTTATTGGAGGCTGCTATGGATCAACTGGCCCAAGCAGCATCGACCCGGCAGATGGTCAGAGATATGCGACTCGATTTCCCATTCTAACCATGGAAGATATGGTCAGGGCCCAGTTCAAACTACTTGAACACTTGGGTGTCGAGAAGCTCTATGCGAGCGTGGGATCGAGCATGGGAGGCATGCAGTCTTTGGCGGCAGGCGTTCTATTTCCTGCCAAGATCGGCCGTATAATTTCAATCAGTGGGTGTGCGCGAAGCCATCCGTATAGCATTGCTATGCGCCACACACAACGACAAGTCCTGATGATGGATCCTAACTGGAACCGTGGGTTTTATTATGGAAAAGTCCCGCCGCATGCTGGGATGAAGCTAGCAAGAGAGATCGCTACAGTCACTTACCGGTCTGGACCCGAGTGGGAACAGCGGTTTGGCAGGAGACGAGCTGATCCCAGCAAGCCGCCAGCGTTGTGCCCCGATTTCCTCATAGAAACGTACTTGGACCATGCCGGCGAGAAATTTTGTTTGACGTATGATCCTAATAGCCTTCTATATGTTAGCAAGGCTATGGACCTATTCGATCTTGGTCGCACGAACCAAGAGGTCGCCGCTCAGAGAAGGGCTGAGCGCGAAGAGCTTATTCAGTCTGGGTCTGAGCCCGGGGTAAACAGTGCATCATGCAGTCTAACATTACCAGATTCGCCTTATGCTGAACAGACGGATACGGAATCGCGGATGGATGAGTCTGTCACGTCTCACCCGGCCGACCCCCGTCCACCGGAGGACCTTATTTCTGGGTTAAGTGCACTGAGGGATACCCCTACCCTGGTGATGGGCGTCGCGAGTGATATTCTCTTCCCCGCCTGGCAACAGCGGGAGGTTGCCAACGCACTCCGACTTGCTGGCAACAGGAATGTTGGTCATGTGGAGCTGAGCGAGGAGCAGAGTATGTTCGGACACGACACTTTTCTTCTTGATCTTAAGAACGTTGGGGGGAACGTGAAAAATTTCCTCGGGTAGAGCCTAGCCGGCCGAGGGGCTGGCAGTCCTAAGCAGTCGGGATGAATGAGTGTGACTCCTGATGTGGCTCCTGACTACCTCGGTTTCTGAGCTGTCATGGAATTCCTACAGTCAGGAATCACCTCGTTATAATTCGATACGGATGGGGGATCGCACTTACTACATTACGACAACCCGTCGGTTCTACTTGAAATTGCTGGTAGTATATGTCTTTGCGGTCTCGGTGCCGAGTCTTCGTCGTTCGACTGCAAGCCCGACCTATTGACATATTCCACGCTCGGGGTTATAGGGAGATCGGTCGACGATATTGGTCCTTGAAGAGTATGTGGTACTTGAGCACCATCTCAAGCCTTCTGCGCACGTGGTATCTAGTCACGCCAACTCGATTTGTTTGGATCTGACAGACGTATCGAGTACAGAGTTAGTTGGTTTGCATAATTCGATTCATCATCTATCGATTTAATAGGGGCTATTGGGTTGGGTTGGGGCGGATCCCCACAAAAGTTGCTACCCCCGGGTACGCTCCAATCAACGATAGCCAATCAGGGCCACGGAACATTGACTCGGTACCTCTCTTACTCACTGCTGTCTTTCCTCGGGCGATTTACAGCACAAGTTACATCGAGTTGACAGCAACCAACAGGCTCTTATACTGCGTTTATTTGTTAATTGTTTCCCCAAAGGGATAATTACATGCAAGGAAAGAAGCTCTAGAGAATCGTTGGCATAGGGGTAGGCACGACCGCACCGCCTCTATCACGTGTCTCACCACTTTTCTTAAATTGACATTTGTAAGCCTCTTTCTCAGCCACTCATCTCTACATCCTCATCTGTCTACGTCCCTCTACGTCTACGTCAACGTCTACATCAACGTCAACATCAACGTCGACGTCTGCATCACGGCCTATTCATCACCGAGGGGCGAGCTGCAGCTTGCAGTCAGTTACGTAGGTACCTTTACATATCAAACCTTGAACACTGGACGTATCCCCTGACATTTGGATTTGTCCTCCTCGAGCTTCACGTCTTCATCGACACTCTCATAAACATTTCTTCATACATCATCTGCACCCCCATCTCCATCCCCGCCGCGCTGCATTGGTTCTTCTCTTGTCAGTTCATCAGTGCGGTAAAGCCTCCTCTTTCGCCTGCAACGTCTACAGAGTAACATCCTGGTCTTCGCATTCACAGAGAGACTAAAACACAACCACGTTTCGCACGTCATTTCCCGCGTCACTTCTGATTACGGTTCTTGTCATCCCAAGCTGTCAACCCGAATCCAATTCTTGGTTTCATCAGATTGTTGCCGCTGCTGCTGATCAAATTTATTCGTGGTCCATCGGTACTTCCCCGTTCCGGCATTTCGACATCGCCCCACATTCCACTACCTAGGTACTCAAAAACCCCCATCTCGTTGTCTCGTTGTCTCGTTGTAGTCAAGCTCAAAGAAGACTACAAGCAAAATGCAGGCTCACGTGGACCCTGCAACCAGTACGGAGCCTGATGTTCCTGAGCTTGAAGGCAACGCCGCTTTGAGTCTCACTGTAGTCAATCCCGCTACCAAGACGGCAGCCGACCCGGCTCAAACTCTTCGAGTCGTCGATAGTAAGCAACTTCGTTCTTCCTCCCATTCCTTAAAGTTGATATTCCTCATTTAGACAGAGCAAGGGCTAACCCTAAGAGTCGTAGTGGGCCGCACTATGAACGAGAAGTTGCATCAAATGAGGAAGCAAGCACGAAGCATTTTAACCGCTACTCGCAACAGTCGCAATAGAATTGCGCCTGAGCGCGTTGAGGAGATGGAGAACCGCTTCGCGGATGCTGATGTATTCCTTGATTGGCTTACCACCGAGGTTCAAATGACACCGAACATTAAAACCTCGGCGGGCGTTGAGCTAGCACTCAATAATCTAGTTGACCCTAAAAACAACGTTCCGGAAGAATTGGCTGGACAGGCCAAACTGTTGTTGGATAAGTACAAGGCCGAGAATTGGGGAGAAGATATTGTTCCCGACGAGGATCCCGCCGAAGGTTCCAGTGCCCAACCCCAACCCCAACCCCTCCCTGCTGTTGGGCCCATCGTCAATGTGGTTCCACTACCGGCTGCAAACGACCCAACATTTGGCGTTGGTGGCATCATGTATGGTGTTGTCGCCGATACAACTGGCAAGCGAAAGGACTACCGCATTAGAGCGGATCTCCCCCGCAAGTCGCCCAAGGAATATGGTCATAATGGCATCGCTCTTGGAAGCTGGTATCCTTTCCAAATCAATACTCTGTTCTGGGGCGCTCACGGTGCTCGAATGGGAGGGATTGCCGGTAGTGTGATGACCGGAGCGTGGTCGATCGTTGTGGCTGCCACTTACGAGGATCTCGATACCGACCACGGCGATACAATTTACTATTCGGGATCTAATAGCCATGACAATACCGACCCGAAGAAAACGGCCCCAGCGAGTCAAGGGACGAAGGCTCTCACCGCCTCGCACCGGACACAGAACCCCATCCGAGTCCTCCGATCTGGAGGTGCGTCTAATCGTAGCCGCAACCGACATCTCCCGTCGTGCGGTCTACGCTATGACGGCTTGTACCGTGTCGTAAGCTCTCGACATCGCTTCAATAAAAAGGGTGGCCTTTACGAGCAGTTCAAGCTTGAACGACTCCCCGGCCAAACCCCTCTTAGCGAGTTGCAGCGCAGCTCTCCTACTATCGCGCAGTATGTATTCCCAATAGCCCTACTTGGCAAATCTTTTGTTTCGCCTTACCCCATAATACTCCGAAAATGTGTCATCCTATCAGAAGCCTAACGCATAGATTCTTTAGGGTTTTTGCTCGTGGCCAGCTTTGAAGAAGAGACTCGGGCCTGGCTGGACTTGGTAGAGGGTTCGGCCCCTATTCGCAGAGACATGGTAGAGCAGATATCCACCGATGGGTTATATTGAATGATGCTTCACGAGCTCCATTTTCATAGTTGCTAGGACACCTTGCGCGCTGGTCCATAGTGGACACGGACTGAATTTACTGCAGAGCCCCTGGAAGAGTTATGAGTAGATTTTTCGGGAGGCCGTATTCTTCCAGGGAGTATGGAACCTTGCGTCCTGAGTGACGGGATCTATGTAGGACTAGAGGGAGATAACTGAAAACGAGAGATGTACCTAGGTAGGCATCCTTTCGAATTTCCCCTCAGAAAATAAACGATGACGTTTCAACGCATAGAACCATCAGGTCTGAGGATTGGAGATAGCAACACAAAGTCCGTATGCCCGAACCACTTCTACTATACGGTGCGTCGTCTTTCGGGTCAGTCGGATATAAAGATTACCCAATAAGGAAGGCATATTTATTCCCATTCATTCCCAGCTAGTTTTAACTTTGTAAGCATGAACTGTATTCTCTCTACTTGTTCTCATTTAGTCTAGACATTCACGGACATAATAACGCCTGCGTGAGAGTCCGACACCGGTTGTCCCCTATCTCCAAAGTTCCTTCGCTATGTAGGCTGACTAGGTTTCGAAAGATCACGGCGACGAGGGGGTATAAATATGGCCGGACGGACTAGTCATGATGATAGAAGGGAAATATGTCGCGAATTAGACTCATTACTCGAGCATTTCGGTTGACCTTACAAAAGTTCGAAATAATATATTATATATCGTTGCATTCCGCCCCAAACCGTCTGAGCTATTGGGAAAATGGCTAAGTACAACAAGCTTGCTGGGAAGCATATCGTCGTCATCGGCGGGTCCGGGGGCATCGGGCGCGGCGTAGTCGAGGCGGCCCTCGAGTCCCACGCGCGCGTGACGCTCGCTGGGTCCTCGCAGCAGAGCGCCGACGCAGCCGTGGCGTCCATCAAAGCGGAGTATCCTGGCGCGCAGCTCGTGGGCTTGGGCTGTGACCTCTCGCACTCGACGATAGAGCAGGACCTCGAGACCCTGCTTACCCGCTCTGCCGCGCTCAGCGGCGAGATCGACCATATCATCTACACGGCGGCCGACAACCTCACGCTCGGAAAGCTGGAGGAGCTCACGCCGGACATCGCGCTGAAGGCTGCGCATATGCGCTTCTTGGCCCCTGTTATGGTCGGGAAGGTGGCGCAGAGACATCTTCAGGGCGCTGTGAACGGAAGCCCCAGGCGTGGAGGAAAGGATAAGAGTCTTGTTCTGACCACTGGGTCCATTGCTTCGAAGCCGAGCCCTGGGTGGAGTATCATTGCATATTTCGCCGGAGGAATCAATGCATGTAAGTATTTCCGCGTCGCGCCCTCATGACTACTTTTCCGTCGTTGGCTCCTCCAAAGGCAGACCCTCTTAGAGAATATCTCGTCGGACTAAAACCGCTAACTTACTTGCAAGTAACGCGTAATCTTGCCCTAGACCTATCGCCGATCCGCGTGAACGCCGTCGAGCCGGGAATTGTCAACACAGGGCTGTGGGACTCGCCCGACAAGACGGCCCAGGAGCGCGAGGCGGCGCTGCAGACGGTGTGCCAGCGTCTACCCGTCGGCAAGCCTGCGGCTGTAGAGGAGGTCGCCGAGGCGTACATGTACCTCCTGCGCGACTCCAACGCGACAGGCGAGATGGTGCAGACAAGGGGCGGGCAGCAGCTCATCTAGCCTAGAGAGCTAGGTGAGTGGTGGTCCTGGGGATGAACAAGATTAGAAGGTTTCCTTTAGTCAGGGGGCATGGGAGAGAGTAGTGTGTCTGGGATGAATACAATTCCCGGCAGAGGGAAAAAAGAAATAAAGAATTCGCCTGTTAACTTTGCTGATACGTGATGTGATGTCTGAGTAGACTGCACTCCATATACAAAGCCACGGCAGCAATTAAACCTTTGACGTCTCACGACACGAGCGCCTAATTCCACCGCATAGCATGAAGTTCAGTCAGTCCCCCCGCATTACTAGCGAAGTCGATAATGTCGTCAAAGATCTCGCACAAGGTGTCACGGCTTCTAACCCTCACCTTTGCGATGCTCTCTCCTTATAACCAGAGGCACTACAAAATTACGGCGTTTGTCCCATAATGCGGAACACCATTTATGGCGGCATTGATTCCACAGACACGTGATAAGCTAAGGGGGAAAAAAAAGGGGAAAAGAATTACAATAAAAAAAAGACCGGAAAAAAAAAAACAAGTGTACACCGAAAGGTGTACCATGTTGTCGTTGACAAGAGTGGGACTTGAACCCACGCGGATTGCTCCATGAGGAAACTGTGCTAAGGTGACCTTAACCTCACGCCATAACCAACTCGGCCATCTTGCCGCGATGTGCTTATTCTGACAGTCGGGAGCTTGCAGGGAGTTATCAAAGGGAATTCTGGCGTTGTCTAGATTCCGTGTGGAGGTGGCTGGGTCCATTACATACATAGTAGGCCCGCCTACATGTAAATGATAATAATACCTTACTGTGTGAGCGACTTTTGCTTCTGTGGGGTGGGCCATACTAGTTGGAGGCCGACCTAGACTAGGGCCAGGACAGCCAGGAAAGCCGGGCGTAAACACCATCAATCGAGATCATCTGCTTTAGCGCGCAGTGGGCAAAATGCTACATAGTTCATGGAATTGTACTTTATATGTTCGTTAGGATGATATATACATAAAACCACCATGTTGCTCCGTTGATTGTTCCTCGCCAAGGCCGTGTTTTGGGGTATCAGATCCGTTTGTCGAAGAATTCGCCCCAAGAGATCCTCTAGTACCTGGTATTCTTCCCTGTATAAAATCCCGCCCTAACGGGGCTACCTAACACTAATAGTTGATGCTACCATCCAAAACGTAATGTAAATACCTATCAAGTTGCGGTATCTTGCCCTGGATACCTAGAGGACAGACAGCTATAGGATACCGTAAATACGAGACTGGACATCGGGGGGTCCTGCGAACGAAACAGGAGACAAAGGAGAGTCGAAGTACCCATCTAATATGGACGTGGGCCATCGTAGGAAAATCCGAGCGTTTAATTCTCAACCAGGATCACAAATTTAGCCCGACCAGATCGGCACACCTCTATAAGCTGGAGAGTTGTAACTGTGGAGCACGCGGTATGGCATAGGAAATCCGTTGTGATCGAGGCTGTGATGCCGATAGTGTCCATGGGAGGCGTATCGGGCATGTTGTTGATACTGCTGAGGCTGATAGTGCACGGGCTGGCTGCTCGAGTGGTTAGACACATACATCTGCCCGTTTCTACGGGATGGCGGGTGCGATCCATTCTCCTGGCCATAACCCTGCCAGGTCTGAAAGGGATACCCATCATAGCTCGACCGATGCTTCAGAGCCGGGGCGTCGCGGGGTAGATACTGAGGCCAAGGCTGCCCAGTGCTGAGACCGCTTCTATGGCTCGTCTGACTCGCTAGTGAATTGCGTCTGCTATGGTCAAATGATGGCTCCCGGGAGGGCGCCATACCATATTTTGGATTTGTGATACCACCTGGACCCCGGTATTCTCCCAGGTAGGGGCGAACACCCCGCGATACGGCACCAGGAGCTGGAGAGGGCTGGTTCAAGAATGCTTGAATTTGGGCTGTGGAGTAATTGTAGAAGCCTTCTTGACTTGACCGTCGAGACAGAGTAGCGTGGTTGGGGTTTGTTGGATAGTGGTAAGGAGGATAACTCTGGATACCTTCGCGGCTGGGCTTGCGCGATAGTGTAAGTGCCCCTGACCTAGTAGCAGGGGTCGAACGTGGTCGAATGGGTGGTGGTACTCGAAGCGGGCCCATACTACGCGTTTTCATACTTACAGGTGGTGGAGTGCCAGAGACTGAATATTGACCTGGAAACGACGGTTTCTGAAAGGCAATTGCGTGCCGTTCGCTTTGGCTCGCTAGGCTACTACGGCGGGCGTCATCGTAGATCCTCGGGTTTAGATCCCCTATAGAAGCAGATAGGGAGTTTGATCGGCCGTTTGTCGCTGCTTGGCCACCATATCGCCTTCTCTCGCCTGTGAAGGGTGGCGAAAGAGAGTTTATGCTCTTCGAACCCTCTTGGTGCCACTGTGAAGCACCACTGAGATTTCGTGTGGTCATATCAGGATTGCCCGGTGCTAGGCAGTTTGCATCCACGTCGTCAGGCTTCGCCCTAGAGAGCAGCGACCTCCTTGAAATAGGATTCTTACCCATGACGGATGATGCTGCTCGGGTTATTGTAGCGCCTATTGAATGAATATGGAAACCTGATTTGAAACCACGCATTTTGTCTTGGTCTGTTCGGGCACTGGAGTCATGGGTCTGGGCGGCTCGGGTCGTCGAACCGTGCTCATGATTTAGAGATGGGTTGTGAACCGCGGTGGATTGACAATCATCTTTCCATGCCTCTTTGCTCCCAAGGGAACTTTCTAAGGAATTCGGCGACAATCCAGCCCGTTCGTGCATTTTTTCTTGCACTTCTCGCGGGACGGGAGGCACGCTAATGTCTTTGTCTAGATTATGGGTTACATGGACTGTCAACGGCGCACGGGCGCCGCTCAAGAAGCGTTGGAGCTTCCCCAGTTTTCGCGCGTTCCCGACACTTAGAGTCGACAGGGGCGAAGGGCTATTCGGGTCTAGAGCCGAATGATGCGAAAGTTTAGGTGTCTCACTCGCGGAGATCCTGTTCGGGAGCAAAGTCGGTTTTCTAGTAGGCATACAGGAATCATCGAATGAGGTAGTAGCCCGCTTTAGTACCTTAGTCTGACCATCTTTCTCTGGAACCGCTGGTGGTGGCTCATCGAATGAAGGCGATTGGGGTTGCACTTCTAGAGGACCAACAGTAGCCGAGCGAGGGGGGATCGAAATATTGCTCGATACTTTCGCATGCTCGAAAGTTGAATATTGGGGGGAAACTGCTTCAGGGTTTCGGAAATGGTCAACCTCGCGCCGCCCGTTGTGTTTCGATGACGATGAACGGGTGGAAACACTAGAGCTATAGCCAGAATCTGCCTTGGACAGAGTTTTACGGGGAACACTAGACATCGGACTGGTTACAATACCGCTATCTGATCGATTGATTTCCTTCCGTTTTCTCTCATCTAATGCCGCACTTGGCGCACTTGGTGAAAATGAGGGCGACTTAGCGTCATACTCGAGATGTAAATTTAGAAATTCTGTACCGAACTCGGGAGAGCCGTCTTCAAACAATTCATCCTCGATAGCAGTAGGTTTACTAGTCGTTTGCAATTCTGACAATCCGGGTTGAATTTCACCTATTGAGAGCGGGCTCACGGTGAGCTTAAGTTCAGGTAGCAAGCCTAAAGCGGCTTCGCGATCACCTGTTAAGGTGGCAAGATGACTCGCTGAGGTTGGTGATAAGAGACATGGGCTGCTGTCGGGGTCGGCGTGCTGTTCTTGGGTCTGACTTCCGGCGTCAAAATAACCGCCCCGCCCCAGAGAAATTGGCGGACTGTTGCTACGCAGTTCGTCGTCGGAAGCTTCCCAAGCTGGAGTCCTCGCAGGGCTGCCATTTGTAATTCTCAATGTGCCGTGTTTGAACGCACCCGTTTGTTTGTAATCGGCCTCGCAAGGCGTATGCGCACGGGGCATGAGACTAGGATCAAACGACGCATGTGAAACAGAGAGAAACCTAACTCCCATAGATTCCATGTGATCACCACCTGATGCCATTGGAGGTGGACTAGGCTTAGTTTGTATCTTCGGGGGTACGAGATCTACTAGAGCAGGTCGCGTCGCCACCCCCGGGGTCATTAGCGACCTCCTACGCATTGGCGTATATAGCGAAGTGCCCGAATCGGTTCGAGGAAGAGGTGCGGTGGCATCCGAGTGAGATGGATGATAGGCTGGTGTATAGCTTTGCTGCCTCGATAGCCCCCCTTGAAGTTGGCTTTCGGAGGCTATTGGCCGATCTTCGAAGGGGGACGCATCGACGAGATTGAACAATCGTTTTGCTTCGTAGGAAGATAGGTCATAGTTAACTGAGGACCGTGATGTATTCCTCGGTAAGCTACTATTCCCGAATTAGTGGTTGTGTTGATACGGCTTTACTTAGTATAGATGACGTACACTGCGTGGCCTAGTTGAGCCTGTTCATAACCCTCATCAGCTCCCATATAAACTGAATTCGTCCTACTCATCCGTCGACCATGGCTTGAGCCGGCTACAACCGCAACACCTTGACCCCCTTGGCACAGAGCGCCCTGGGGATCGGATTGGAATAATGAACGGGTCGAGAAATCCTCAGCAAGCGGAGAGGCTTCGTGTGACGCTACCAGGTCGTCTACTACAGCATTCTCCGTCTCGGGATGGCGTGGAGAGGGAGCCGGCGTAGAATTGTATGGCAGGGAAATACGTCTCCCGGCAGTGGATGGGGGGCGGTGGATTATATCAGAGACGCCGTTTGTATTCAACAGGCCAGCTGTCGTAGGATTGCCAATGCGAGGTTTCGAGAGCTTTTGAGTAGCCCTGGAGCCCTTCCCCGGAGCCTCGGCGGAGGGCGTATTTCCCATCTTGTTGACGGAGGCTCATTGGTTCCAGCCGACAAGACGGCAGGTATATTGCTATACACAGATTAACAAGTCCATGCCGCAGAGCTCCACGAGCGGGTGTCAGCGAATAATAACCTGACACGGCACGTAAACCAGGAGGTCAAGCAACAAGGGCAAGGAGCAGAAACGGAAGCGGGAACAGGCGCAGGAGGGCTTAAAGCTCGATATTAAGCGGCATGTGGGCCATACAACTAGGGAACCCAAGGTGGCTATCTAGCAGGGCACGACAAGGCTCAAAGAGGTTGGCTTGGAAGGCTAGACGACTGCGTGTGGGAACAGGCAGTTGTACTGAATGCGGCAAACGCCGAGGCTGGTATGTTTAGTTGCAATGTGCAGACAGCCCAACCTTGTCTCGCACCTGCAAAAGGCAGATCACAGTGTTGAAACCTTTTGTTGGCACACGAAGAGCAGACAGAAACCAAGGTACGGACGACACAACACGGCAGCGTACAGAACCGGAGCAGAGGCAAAGACCAAGCGAGGACGACTACTTAGGTAATGGTAGTTGGGCTTTATTAAGTACTGGGTTGGTATTCAGATAAACAAACGGCGAGATTGAGGATGGCCCTATGAACGGCAACAAGAAGAAGATGTTTTCGATGTGAGACAAGAGGCGGGAGAAGGGTAGACCATAGAGGAAACCCAGACAGGAAACCCAGAGAGAATCAACAGACGGTCTACACCACCTACACCAGACTAGGACGGCGATGACCGGCATCAGCCGGCACCGGTGCCGATGCGAGGAGGCGGCTCCATAGGTCTTAGCTGTTGTATCATGTATGATGTATGATCCATGGGATGGGGAAATGCACATGGACAATGGACAAGAACATTGGAGTAGTGGGAGTAGTGGGAGTAGTGGGAGTAGGAGGAGTAGGAGGAGGAGTAAGAGGTTAGGTACCTAGGTAGGTTAGGTAGTCAAAGAGGTACTAGACCACGCAGGTAGTAGGAGGTAGGTACTTAAGGTACCTATGTAGGGAGGTTGGAAGTGGGCTAGGTAGATTACTTAGTACGTAAGTAGGTGAAGCTGTGGCCGATGTGGGGAAGGGCGGGCCACCTACGTTGGCCGCCCATCCTGCCTACGGTGGCCGCCCGTACCACTCACCCATTCTGCAAGTACTAACCTAACAACACTATTATTTAATATAAAAAATATTTACTACTATAAAAGCTTATTAATTAAAATAAAATTAAATAAAAATAAAATTTAATATTAAAATAATTATTTTATTTTTTTATATTTTTTTATATTTTTATTTATTTATTTATTTAACTTTTAATATTATTGTTAAAGTTAAAGCGTTTGTATAAAGTACATAAAAATGGGCAGACTACACTTAATCTACTTTAGTACCTCCACCCAATGCCTGTTTAGGCAAGGTGGGCGGCCACCGTAGGCAGCATGGGCGGCCAACGTAGGTGGGCCGGGGAAGGGGAGGAAGGGGGGAGGGGGGCAGAACTAATAAAGATGCGGCAGAAACCTGCTTGCGGAACCCCCAAACTACTAAGTACCTACTGCCCAAGTACGTAAGTACGTATTCTGTTACTGCCCCAAAGCATGGGAATTTCAATTACAGATTTACCTAGTAATTGCGTGATTTAGTGCACCGCCTACCTAAGACCTTACTTAGTACACCGGTACTGCACCGGAACGACACCCCTACTAGTACCTACTTTATCTACTGTACCTAGCGATATAGCGTAGTACGTTATCGGGTATTCGTCTAGTGGCTCTATAAAGGGTAAGGCGGACGTCAAAATCGAGATCTAGGAAGTGATGACATCTTCGAAGACTAAAAGGTCCCGCAAATAGCTACCTAACCTACTAAGTATTGTTAGCCTTTGGGAGAAGTTCAAGGTTTGTTTTGAAGTATTAGGTGGCACCTACCTAAGATCCTAAGGTAGGAAACATACTTTGGTACCTTAGGTATCTACCTAGATCTAGGAGGTCTATCATTGGTACAGCCTAGTCAGCTGTTCTAGTGTACTGTACTACCTACATCCTAGGTAGTATACTTAGGTAGTATGTAGGTTGCTACTAGTAAGTAGGTTGCTAGAGGTTAGGTACCTAGGTAACGGGCAATATGCCGCCATCCAGATCCCTGTAACCGGCCACTACCCACTCCGAAACTGCAAAGCTCTTGGTGTTCCTCCTCCTCCACACTGAATTACATACAGTATACCTAGTATACCTGCGTGATGCTTCGTCATCAACACACCTCTTCGGCCTCATCAAGCATCATCAGCATTTTGTCGTATGGTACACACGCCGCCAGGCGTTCTCTTGTTGCCCTGCCTATTTCGCCAAGACCACTTAATAGTTCGATACCTACTATGTAAATAGGTAGAGTGAGTCTACCCGTCACCCGACCACCCCTTGACACGGTATAACGGACGACATCCCAACGCATAATAGGTATTCATTATTCATGGTATCTCTACCGCACTCCAAATTATTGGCCTCCTGCAAACCGAAGCCAACCTTCAAGTGACTTTTGGCTTGCAATATTGGCGCTTGGTTAATCGGTAAAAGACATCAGCTGCACCCACCATGCTTGCTGCTGCACAATGCTGGACGCACTGTCGATCATTGTGCCAGATTCGCCCGTTGAGATTGTTTCAGATCAATCGCTACTCTACCACAGCCAGGAAATCGGCAAGTAATCAGCGTGTTCGTCACCTGGTATATAGGTTCCCCAAACAAACGAGTAAAATACCACCAAGGCAAGTGAGAAAAGGGGCCTTGGCATAAGTAGTATTGGCCATATGGCATCATGTGTACTAGTGTACGATAAATACGTAGGCTGCGCGTGATTTCGATGCGATGACAGGTAGCGCCGAGGTTGTCATCCCATATAACTCTCCTATCCCTGGGAGCAGCCTCCACCTTCTACACTAATAAGCTTGAACTTGGCATTATACTTATACCGCCCTTGTGCGCGAACAATGTCTGTATTACACCGAACGGTTCGGCCGCAGCTTGGAACTTGGAAAAGGTATGGGGAATAATTCTTCCTTCGGCCAGACTGCTTCGGCGAACACTGGGACGAAGACCTGATTGATCACTGGCTATATCAAACAATCAGCAAGGGATCCTAGCGAACAAACAAGCCCACCAAGCGGGACGAGGATATTTGAAGGAGGTGGGCTAAAATGTTCCGGTCAACTAGTCTGGCCTGTTTCAAGACAAGGGCAGAGATTCGGGTGAAATGTAGAAGCTTCTTGCAAGATTCCCGGCGAATCTCGTCTTGTGGGTGAACTTTCGTAAGCCCCTGCTTTTCTCACTTTTTTTTTTTAATTTTTTTTTTTTAATTTTTATAAAAAAAATTAAGAAACTTTATCATTACCGAACGTGGTAGAGGGTGATCGAACAAACGAACATATCGCAAAAGACAAAGAACGGCGGCTAACGCAGCACGGTCGCCCGCATCCGTTTCATCTTCACCTACCTACATACTGCACTTAGCACACCAGCCTACAGCCTGCAGCCTGACTTACATGCATACAGTTTCTCCAAGGTTGTACATAGTAGATGCTTGTCTCTGAGCTCGGTGGCGGTGAAGGCCGCGTACTGTTCCCACCAAGACAAGAAGGAGGGTAGAAGAGGGGGAGGCAGCTTGCTTGAAATGTCAAGATACAGTGGTACCCGCAAAATACTGATGCCACTAACTAAACCATCCGACCACTTTCATCTCAAGATTGTGCAGCCACAGCGCGGACCTGGAGATCATACATTTCAGGGCTAGGAATAGAAGCCCTCTAACTTTGGGGTCGCAGCTCAGACGAGCAGGAACCGTAACTTTGCCCATGCGACGTACTACCAAAGGTCGGCAGATCTTAGATTATAGAGACCGGGCGGCCTTGAACACCATATTACCGGTCTCCGAGAGCCGCAGGACGCGCATATATGCGAATCAAACTGCGTGCCTTGGCAAGGAATGTTCAGGCCGCGTCAGTATTCTTTCCAGGCCTTGCATTTCCTAAATACACTGAGACGGGCTTTGGCCGACAACTATCGCATCTCTTCGATGCCTGTGGGATTCCTCTTCAATTCATGGAATTCCTTTCCCGGGTACTTGTTCGCATTTAATGTGAGACGCTTACACCAGTTTCCCAGATCCCATTCCAAATAGCCGCCACGGCAGAAGCACCCCCGTGCCACGGATAGAACTCCTTGGCGGAAATTGTGCCGTGAAGAGCAAGGGCCACAGAGCGTGAATCGACGCAGCCATGTACTACTTGATATACCTAGACGGGCATTAACGGGAATCCGGCTCGAGTACAACATCGAACGCGAAAGGCTGGCCGGCGTGGGCTTAGTAAAAACCCTCCTTGGCGGCGCTCAGGTCCACTGGGCCTTATTTCAGTCATTATCCGTGAGCTTAAGGCCAACGTAAGAGATACCGTTGTTTAGCGTTTAGCATCTTCAAATCACATTTCGGAAGCCACAGTATAAAAAATAATTGAAAATATTAACCACATTCATCGCATTGCGTAATTGAAGTAAGAAGTTGCTCTCGTCACGCACCTATAAGCTGCTATCGTACCAACAAGAATACCGGCTAGTTGCTAATTGTAGATAATACCTGCGTCGCGATCTAGCTTCTAAGGACAGAAAGAGTATTTCTTAGCTCTTTTATCATGATGCGAACAAGATTTCGCGAGAGTCCGTTTTCCCATTTGCCTACCAATTCGAGAGATACGCGATTAACGTATAGTACATACCAGTAGTTCTAGATTTGGCGGCACAGTAGATAGCCTTTTTACGCTCAACGTGCACTTCATTTAATGAGTCGCGTAATACAAGCCACCTTGGTGATACACATACCAAGGACATACGCCAAAGATCGTGAGGTATTACCTATTCCGTCCAGATCGCCTCGGAGCTCCATTTCCATATCGCCATGGATCGGTGTTGGAATGGACGGCCACTCTTCGGCTCCGAGAGCTACATGGCGACTTTCGCCACGATGATTTAGGTTAGCACGGTTGCGATATCTCGACGTTAGTCACCTACGCTGCGAGCCCGTGCCCGATCATCAGCACAATGTACGATCAATGAGCAAGACAAGTCAACATATCTATTTTTACATTTACTCTATTTGGCGTGTTTTTTTCCCTGTGAAACCGACCTACCGTGAAGATTAGAGACTCCAGTAACGTCATGATTAGGGAGTATCTGTTACTAACTTAGGCAGGGCCAGTTTTTGGTGTTTAGGCGAATCTGCACTTGAAGAATAGCACGGAGACATACGTACTATAGGTGTCGAAATTATCGGCTTCCGTGGGATACCGCTAGCTGAACGCCCAAGTATTCCGACCCTAACGATGAGTTCTTTTCGTTCCTTATTCCGGCATTGAGTGGCTGGGGATGGTTCCAAATGGTAAAGAAAAGAGTATGAGTTCTGCGTAGAATGATGAATCGCCAACGGCTAGCTCTATTTATACAGGTGGCTCTCAGCCTTCAGCGCCGTTCTCCTCTACCTACTAAGATATTAAGTAACCTGGGTTAGATCTTGACAAGCAACGACGCAAAGTTATAATTCGCGACAAATACAGGTTGATGAAAGCAAGCAGGGGCAGGGCTTTGTGGCTGAAAGGGTCTATCACTTGGAGGATAGAAGGTTAGAAAGCCTATTTCTTCCTCGGCACCTACGTGTACCTGAACGCCGAGTTTGGCCCCCTCATTGTTATTCACAGCACGGTAACCCAGCCGCCTACATAAAGGAGAGCCCTGAGTGATAAATCCTGGCTCGCCGCTGCTCTGTGTCGACTATAGCGAGGAGTAGTCCATGGCTCCTGACAACAAACAGCGCAGGCTAAAGATTCGAGACCTAGACTACTGCCGTTGTAGCCGGGTCAGCCACCTAGAGTAAGTAAATAAAGACCCGGATACTGCCCGAAGACGTCAACGCTTATTCGAAGCACGGTATCTCCTGTAGGCTGTGACTTGACGGAGGGTTTGGAGTCTAGACTGCGATCTGCGGCTCTGTGGACATTTAGTCAAAGTCACAATAACCCCCTAGGTAGATATACTAATAGATATAGTTCGTTATTTCAATATTCACGTTTTCGGTTCTTTCCTAGGAGAGTCCCGGCTATGGCGTCTGCAAGCGATCTTTTTACTGAGAAAGTAAGCATAGGTAGGTGGCAAGACGGCTTGACGAAAATTCCTGGCTACTGTGAGGGTGGGACCTTGACGACTTGTTGCTATGTATTCACAGGCTGTAGTCAGTAGCAGGAGGCCCGGAAGGATTTACCGAGGTCACTGTGAATACGTCGTATGTGCCGAGTACGTCTTACGGGTTGCTACTGTCTATACTAGGTGCCTGTTGTACTGATATCTACTACCAACGAAGGTTGTTACAGATGGAGCAAACGTCTTCCTACCTAGGGAGGTTATTTAAGCATATTATGGGGTGAAGATTTACTACTTATAAGTAGAACGCCGGCTCATCATCAGAACTGGGGTTCTCTAATATCGAAGCTCTGCCAAAGATATTAAAACAGATCTTGGGGATCGTGAATCAGGGCAGATTCTGTCCCCTGATTTGGAATACAAGCGTTGAAATTACATTTTTTACGCAGTGTTGACTCCTATTAATGATGATATCCAAGTAAATACCCTTCAATAACAGAGGACAACGCGGTGGGACGCTTCCACCAACCAATAAGGCAACTTACGCAAGAGGATTTTGCTCGAGGCCTTAAGAAAAAAAGGTCGACGCCTTTATTCGTAACTCATGCTATCACGTAATCGGGCCTAACAGCACGGCGCGGTAGCTAGGTCGTATTATTTGCGCCTCGCATGTCTCGCCACTGCGACTAAGGAGAAACCTAGGATTCACATTCTCGCCAGAATCAGCCGGTAGAATCTGCCTACGTCGGCGACAGATGAGTCTGTTTGGAATAGCCAGCTAAGCTCTCACGGCCTTGACATCCTTCCTCTCTGCAAGTACGCGCGCATGGGCCGCTGCGGGCCGACATTGATGGACTGTATGAGGTTAGGCGTTGCGCCTCGAGATTGCTTGGCCGCATCCCCTCTTAATCGAGACAAACGCTAATGTATGCGTTCCGGAGCCCAAGGGGGGCCAGTTTCTCATTCGAGTGGCGAGTTTGGCGAGCTCTCATCGTACCGCGTAGCGGGTTAGCCTGGTTTCATGTGAATTTGAGGCCGTCCTTTCGAAAGGCGCTGCGCCATTGGAGCCTACAAGCCGACGCCTCAGAACTACTCTCTACTTCTTACTCCGAGTTTCGGTGCCCTGTGTTAACAGCATGCGGCTGCTGGTGAAGTGGTCCACGGACTAACAGTCGACTGCGCCGCAACCCACATAGCTCGTCTCGAAACAGAGCCTTTCGACTATCGCGCAAGGAGTTGCGGGGTCTCGGCCGTAGCGTAGAAAGACGCAGCTGTTCGATTATGGGGATGGGACGGGCCGAGTGGATACTCGTACGGTGTTAATGGAATGCACACTTGCGGCTCTTGAAGAGTTTGCTTTTACGCGAATGGAGCTTAGTTCTGCTATTTACTGTTATTGGTTTGGAAGACGAAATTTCTCTTGCTTGGAGCCGAACACGTTCTATGTTGGGGATGTCATGGTGGAATGAAGAATGGGGCACATTTTGAAAAGAGTAGCGCTAGACTAGATAGTGCGAGAGCGCGGTTTTGAGCACGGCTATGAGTCTTAAGGTGTGTTTGAGACTCGATTGAAAAGGTGTCACGAGAGGTAATTTTGGCCTTATTGGCTGTTGACTTGATGTATTGACGTGTGAACAATCTTAGAGCAATGATTCCCTTTACCTTACTCGCCTATGACCATCGTGCATCCTTGCGGCCCAACCCAGACTTCGTGAACGCGACGGGCGTCGACGTCAACGCGATCGCCCGCCGAGTAGGTTGTCTTGTTCGGCTTGGTGTCCCTGGGGTAGGTGAGAGTGAGCTGGCCGTCGACAATCAGATGAGTGGTTAGGCCGCCATGACTGTGCGGGCTGTAATATGCATTGCTGCGCATCCAGATGCGGTCAGCAAGCCTCG
The DNA here is from genome assembly GCA_004353285.2 of Xylaria grammica. Classification (NCBI taxonomy): domain Eukaryota; kingdom Fungi; phylum Ascomycota; class Sordariomycetes; order Xylariales; family Xylariaceae; genus Xylaria; species Xylaria grammica. Next base: position 1,805,020 of record NGZP02000002.1, on the reverse strand, counting down.
TCTCTCTTTTTCATCTCCATCTCAACCATATGGAGTCAGGTGTGTGCGACGTACGGAGCATCGGTCCAGGTGAAAACCTTCGAAAATCCCCACGACCGCACCTCGTCTTCGTAGTCTCGGCGACTCCTTGCCGGTGACATGATTCGGGTGTCGCCTATTCGGCTCTTTATCTACCAAGGTAGTCTAGTGAATCACCTAAATCAACCCTGAATGTCCAAGGACGGCACCCCTCATCTGCAGGCGGGCGCAGGTATTTGCGGGGTTCAATATTGGGGATGGATTCCTCGGCGGTAGATGAGACAACCAGGAACGGACGACCAGGAACAGAGGACGGACTATGTTTGTGGCTGTGAAGATATGAATCACGAATGCAACCTTTTTCAACGCGGGCTCTTGGGCTGGTGACGTCGTTGAGTGGTCGGCCGTCGACAGCCTTGCAGCTAGCTGATATGCGTTGTGACCCAATAGTGGCGCTAGGTAGTGACAACCGACCAGAAAAACGAAAAACGGCACCACCCAAAGGGCCAAGGGGGAGGGGGGGTAACCTACTGTAGAGAATTGCTACCTAGGTACCTCTGGTTACCGTGTATAGTACTACTGTAGGGTACCTATCTAGGTATCTACTTTATGTAAAGGCTGTCTGTATCCAGCTGAAGTGAGACCACTCCCGCTACCTAGGTAGCTTAAGCGCTGCCGGTCTAAGACTTGCAGTTGTTCCTACATGTACTCACCCACTGTACCTAGGTACAGTAGTATACTAAGTACCTACCTAGAGGTAAGCTAACCTACCGGTACCGGGGTATTTTGTCGACCCATCGATAGAGGATAGATAGCATCCACTCAGCCTCCATGCACGTGTGTGCTGGACGCTCTGCTTTCCATTAACCAGACCGAGCAAAAAGATGACATGGCTGGCACTGCCTGCATCTCCTGCATTCCATGCGCCAAATCTGCAGCATCGTCATCGCCAATTCGGACCAACAGCCACTAGAGAAACGTGGAAACCCAATTTCTTTGGCTATGAGGACTGGAATGTGTTTCGCGAAAGGAGATTGCATTGACCAACAATTTACTACCTGCTACGTAGTAGTACCTACCCGGTAGTAGGTATGATAGGTACACTGCGATTAAGCGTTAGGGGAGGTATTTATTTTTATCCAATCCGCCTAGTTCTTTTCGGCCCTCATCCAATCACAGTCTCGGTTGTGTCTCCCCCAGCTTTGCATCCAACCGGTGATACCTACTAAGTAGATAGTGTACCTGGTGCCATCCACCCAAGTGGGATGGGTAGACTACGTTCTAAGTATGTGTGCTGCTGGGCTGCTGGACTAGACATGATCTGGACTCGACCAGAAGCTCGACTCCACGACCCGGACCCTTGCAGCCCTTGCAGAGCTCAGCCCCCAAACCCATCAGAACGAATCTACGTGTAGGTAGGTGTACCTACCTTTGCAACTACCTACCTATACGTAGGTAGGTAGGTAGGTATGGAGGATTGTATAGCAGGTATGCTCGTGGTTGGTGGCCTCTTGCTCTTACACTGACTACCTACCTACCTACCTACCTACCTACCTACTTAACGTCTCCCTTATCTATTACATCACCCCTTCTCTCCCCTCGAGTCCCTCTTCCCGCCCTCCGCTTCTCGAGTTTCGTGCTTCAACAAGAAAGTAAAAAAGACCTACCCAGTCTAGCTTTCCCGACGTTATATACCTACTACACTACACTGCACTAGTATACGTCCGTCTGGGTACACAGTACCGACTTATCTGGTTCGGGCGTTGAAGCTTCTTTAGTGCCCAGTGTACCACTCCAGTACCTTAGGTAGGCTAGGTACTGCCTAGGTAGCAGCCAGTGGGTCGAATAGTGGGGTAGGAACCCGTACAGCTGGTTTTGCTGGGTTCCCTAGCACTGCCCTAGCAGAACCCCTAGTCCCAGTACTGTGAGTGAGGCTAGTCCCGAGCTGAACCGCCCTAAACTCCCCTGTCTAGACGGCATTGTATCCTAATAAGGTATTTCTCTCTTATCGCTCGCTCACATCAGCCCCTACCTATTCGTTCTTCTATTCATTCTTCTCTTCCCTCAAGTTCACGTCAGCATCTGTTTTTTCTCTTGCCAACTGCGATATAGTATCTTTGCCTGTCTCTTAATGCGTTGCTGAATTCATCATTTAATATGACCTTCTTTGCGAAATCCTCCAACTTCGTCGTTTGGCGCCTATTCTGCTCTCTGTTGGTATCCGAATGAGCTTCGGAACCTAGATATCGTGCTCTGCGAGAGCGCGAACCGCGCCCCAACCTAGCCCCCAGTACCAGGGCAGTAACAAAGCTGGAATCATGTGTTTCACGGTACGGTTTACTAGAATCTTGCCAGTTCTTATATCTATCTGTCTCTTAAACCCCCAAAAGGGCCTCTCTTGAACGTGCAAGTTCTAACACTAAGTCTATATGCTTCCTAGATGCCAAAATTCCCGGTCAAACCGCCAGCAGGATCGTCGCCGAATCGCCGCCACACTTTCAACGTCAATGGCACCGAAGCTATTTCCTCACTCAAACGTGCGTTGAATATCGGATTATTTCTTGCTCCCACGGTCATACATGTCCGAGGCGATGGAGTTCCTGGTGGAAAAAAAGATCTTTATCTGAGTGCCGCCATCCAGCGCCCTTTACGAAAATTGTTCTCCGACTTATGTCGTGGCGCACCCACCTTAGACCGTAAAAGTTTCCATAACTTTTTAGAGGTTGAACAGGGCGAGCCACCAGACGAAGTTTCTACCGCGCTTACGAAGGACACCTACGGGTTTGGACAGTTTCTTGAAGTATGGTGGAAAAAATTCGGCCTCGAAATCGAAAAACCAATCTCTATTGACGACAAGGATCTGACGAAACCAATCAGCAATTACTTCATCGACAGTAGCCATAACACATACCTACCAAGCCATCAATGGGGTGGGAGGGCTACAGTAGAAACCTACAAACGCGCTCTGCGCCAGGGGTGCCGTTGTGTTGAAATAGATGTCTGGGATAACGACATCGCTCCGTCTCCTGGCGGGTCCTTAGCAGGGTCCGCCGGAGGCACCCCAAGATCAGAACGCTCCCACAAATTTTCGAAGAACACTTTGCATACGGCAGCAGCTCATATCAAAGGAGCCATGGACGATAAAATTGAACAGACGAGACAGTTCCTCGGCGTTGAGAAAGTTCATAGTAAAAGCCCAAGATGTAGCCAATTTGACGTTTTTGGTCCATCACCCGACTGTGAGAATAATCTCACTCTATGCCCCGCGGACACCAATGAAAAAGTTGATACCGAGCAGCCTCTAGGTAGACGGAAGACGGGATTACCGAGAGATGAACCAATCGTCATGCATGGATACACGTTCAATCAACCCATAGGGTTTCGTCAAGTATGCAAAGCAATTCGTGAGGTCGCTTTCGAAACAACTCATTTGCCTATTATCGTGAGTCTGGAAGTGCACGCCCTCTTGGAACAGCAGGAGAGCATGGTACAAATCATGAAGGAAGAATGGGCCGGGTTGCTAGTCGAGAAGCCTCATGAAACATGTCCCAATGGGCAGATGCCAAGACTCGAGGAACTACTCGACAAGATCCTAGTAAAGGTGAAGAGGGCTTCTTTAAGCCCGGAAAATTCGATGGCTGCAGGCTCATTGTCCCCAAAAGCCACGGTTGCGGATGATGATACTGCTTCTGAGGACGATAGATCAACTAAACGACCTCAGCCAAAAGTGCCGATTTGTGAGAATCTAAGCAGCCTTGGGGTATATACTCACAGCGAACATTTCGCCAACTTCGAGTCATCTAGTGCCAAAATCCCATCTCATATCTTCTCCATAAGCGAAGATAAGATATTAGACCTATGGAAGTCGAAGCGAGATGAGCTCTTTGCGCATAATCGCCATTTCTTCATGCGGGCATACCCCAAGGTTACACGGATTGATTCATCAAACCCTGATCCTTCTCAGTTCTGGCGAAAGGGTGTCCAGATGGTCGCAATGAATTGGCAAAGGTGGGATGAGGGTATGATGCTCAATAAAGCCATGTTCTCGGGCGAGCACGGTTGGGTTCTCAAACCGACGGGTTACCGTGGTCACAATGACGAATCGTGTGGCCAAATCACCGATCCCCCTCACCGTACGTTCGACCTTCTCATCACGGTCCTGGCAGGCCAGCACATTCCGCTACCCGATGGCATGCCACGTCACAAATCACATTCCCTTCGACCCCTGGTGAAGTGCGAACTTCACGTCGAGAAAGCAGAAGAGCGGTCTGGCAATCTCGGGGAAGGGGTTATCAAATTACGTCCTATCGAGTTGAAGAAACAAACAAGCTGCGGGAAGACCGATCACCCAGAGTTCGGAACGGAAAATCGGCAACTCTGGTTTAAGGGCATCCCTAAAATCGAAGACTCACTCAGCTTCGTTAGGTAAGAAACGTCCAGTCATTTTGCGCATCATCTCTTTAATTCAGCTGTCACTGGCTCTTTTGCGTTCCCGGCTCCGAGCGTTTGGATCTTAGTCCTGGAGGCGCCCAATTAACACGCACAACTTGCATACCGAGAAACGAGCTATCACATGCAACAATCCGTCAAGCGACGATAAGAGCTACTCGATTTTTGCCGTGGAATTGTCTCACAGCAGTGAGCCGAGACCATAACAACTGAGCGCGTATTGTCGAGACGGCCTGTCGTATTTCGTTCCCCCTCCCTCTTCACCGTCCACTCTACTGTGGCCCTACCCCCTCGTGCTTCTCTGCCACGCTTGTACTCTCTAATTCAACTAACATTTTTTTGGTATAGATTTCGAGTTGAACACGACGAATCCCTGTTCATAAATCTCAAAGAGACATTTGCCGGATGGGCGTGCATACGCCTAGACCGCTTGGCGACCGGCTTTCGACTCATTCCCCTTCTGGACCCCCATGGTTACGAAACTGAGGGTGTTCTGTTGGTGAATATCTCTAAAAATTACCGGTGATTCGAGGGCTCGACAGAATCATGGTTACGACGGAGTCGCGGAAACGTTCCCTTAGGTCTGCTTGATTACATCACTCGCATCGCATTGACAAACCAAATGCTTGCTTACTAGCATTACATATATACCACGTACCCGGGCACAAGCCGGATGCCGCGATGGTCCTTTGACCAAGTTTCCGTGTAACGGCAATTCTTGGATACACACAGGCTCGTCTCTTCTATGGTTAGGCCTGTTTGTGTACCCCCCTAGCCGCGCAGATATGCATAATTCCTTTATTTGTCAGCAGACCGGAGTCGCACTGGGCAGCATGAATGGTTTGGGATACCCCGAAGACGGCGATACGTCCGTAACGCCGCTTGCATTTTGCATTTTGCATTTTTTTTATTTTTATTTTTTTGCTATTGGAGCTGGTTACGCTTGGGTAAACCGAATACGGGAACTTCGCCATAGAGCTGTAAACATTGGATCGTAGTCTGCAATAGACATAATTCTTTGCCGTAGTGATGGCAAGCTGGTGGAGGACACGTGTACCTCAGTATTGTGTCTAATTGGAGGGAGGCCTAAGTCTTTCGCATCAATCAAGACTCTTTCTTGTCTGTAGGCCTCGATTTTCAGGTTGTGTAGGACGAGGCTTTACTATATTAGAACTTTTCGACATGCCGCGGAGAACCGGGTCGAGAGCTCAGGGTTCCATCGTGTAATATGTACCCTTTCTTTCGTGAGTCCCGGGACGACAGGAGAAGAAATCTGGATAGAGACAACCCGCTAATGCGGATTACGCATCAGGGACAGAATTTTTTGCAGCGAGAGGGCTGCAAGGGTGTCGAGAAAGATAAGGTAGAGAAGGGTAAGGGTTACTATCAATGCCGAGTACGTAATACATGCGTCGGGGTGTTTACCAACCAGAAGCCGCAGGAGCCTCATTGGTGTAAACATCTACATAGGACTAATGCATGACATGACATGGTACTATCTACGAGATCGGTCCATCATCGTCCGTTTAGTCTAGACTCCGCTCGACTCGACTCTCGAACGATGAATAATATTTACTACGCAGTGCAGTCTAGATGCTTCGCGGATGGGCGCCCGTCCATCCCATTGCTCGATATCGATGTCACGTTTGCGCGGGTTTTTACGTAGTGTGCGTTTTCGTCGTTTTTCCGCTTCTCGCTCCCTCCCCTTCCTATTTGGGCTAGTGTTGGAGCTGGCCACTTCTGTCGAGCCTCAGTCGATGGCCGTGCTGCTTTAAGATGTCGGCGCCCTGGTTGGCACAGCGTGTACCACATGTGTCATGTACGTCGGTATGGCCGTGCGGCATGACCGTACCCCGTGGGACGCGAGATCAGTCGTTGAAAGCTTCTCTAGGCGTACCGGGGCGCAGCGTTAGATGAGCCCGCACTCCACTGCCGCTCGCACGAGCAGGTAAGGGTAGCTGCGTCCTGCTTTCCATCTAGGCGGGTCGGTGGGGGGTCTCATGCGGGTCGGGAACAACGAGCGAGTACTGGGTGGATGAGATGGGTTCGGCACATGACTTTCGTCAATCTCATACGGAGAAAATATAGGCAATGTTGGAGCTCCTTTAATAAGGTGGGGGGCGTGGGGAAATGAGAAGGCTATAATCGTTGATTGGTGATGATGGATCTTTAAGACATGTAGTACATGTAGTATGCCTAGTATATGTAGCGGAATAGAGACACACCTAACACCAAATTTAAGCTTTTAGTATCCAGGCGGAGCGGGAGCGGGAGCGGGAGTGGAAGATTAACGGGGTGGCCCGCGCCCCCACCGCCAGGAGGCATTGCGGCAGTCGAATTTCTGCGGTGGCACGTTTAAAGAGGAGTCTTTGGGTAGTATCATGCAGGTACGTGGATGCCGGGTACGTGGAATATTCTTCTAGGCCCATATCGGGCCCCGGGATCTTAAGCCGAAGGCTTCGGGTGAAACACATGGGCTTTTAGTATGGTAGATCCGCCTCGCGGGCTCGATCCACTCGTGCGACTAGAGCTAGAGCACGGAAGCCCGATGCAGCTTTTCTTCCCATACGTCTTGGGCATCAATCGGTTCAAATACTTAGATTGGTCCTTTCCAGACGATACTATCGTGCAGGATCCCGAAGGATGTTATAGAACGTTTCGGACGATGTAGTGCTACACGTGCTCGTGCAGCTATCCGACATCTGGGTGTGAACGAAAATGAGCGTGTTTGATCTGTCAGTATATTGTCCGAAGGTGATGAATTAGTAACTTGAAGCTGTCGTGGGTTGGTGAGCCACATGCAGTGTTCGGTCAACTTAACCCGATTAGCCCAGAGGGTAAACGAAGGCCGATGGGGCACGCCTGTCCAAGGAACTAACGATCTTGCTCCAATCGCAGAGTCTCTGGGGGGCTTCCCGTGGCTCTATATGTTGAATAATAATGGCCTAGGGATACATGAATGGTCTCGAGGCTACTGCGATATTTCTAGTAACCTTCTTCTCGAGTCAATCGCCGGTTTAGTTTTGTATGCCCCGAGAATATAGTCTAACCGTGCTGTGCGTCACGGTAGCGAAGGCCAGGACTGATCCAAGAGAGCCCATGATTGACCGAAGAACTTCAAAACATGCCAATGCCACGGGCATATGATTGTACTTGCGGCAGATTCTGAGAGGATGAAGCCATAGTAATGTGAATGGTCATGTGACAATAAATTTTGAACCAATAGTAGTTGTTGCAACCATGGCGGTTATTTCACCCTATGAGGATCGGTGTACCGATTCTACTGAATGTTAAGGTAAGGTTCAATAGTGAGCAAGCAGCTCTTGCTGTTATACCATATTTGGCGTCAGTGGCAATGCATTATCCTAATGTCCAAATCTTAAGGCCTTCGAATGGTTCTAGGCAGTTTTTCAAGGCCAAATTTGTAAATGATGTGTAGGGCAAAACTGAAGCTGGCCTAGGCGCTTGGGATTATCGGATTGAGTTGTTTCCCGGGCGTAACTAGGCATGTGCGATAAACCGCGACGGTAAGATATCGATCATCCCATATAAGGTGAGTCGGTGACGTGAGACAACATTGCGTCGCCGAGCCAAATGGAAGCATCTGAAACGTGGGTTAGGTGACCACCAGGTGGAAGGGAATGAATGGCCTCGGCAATGTAGGTACATATTATTAGGTATAGGTCGGAGCGGCTGAAGCCGAGAGGAAGGAGTCCGCGCTGGGAAGATGCAAGTTTCAGATCCCAGCTTACACCCCACTGTCTTCACAAGCTTGCTGACCTCGATTCCCTCCCACCCTTTCCTCCCACGCCCCCATATCTTGGATGCTGTGGTGGTAATACAGTACTACGAAAGAGACTATCACACGACGAAATTTGCGTCTAATGTCGTACTACCATTGGATCCAATGGGCTTCCATCTAGGATCGTAACGGGACGGGAGCATTAACACACCCTAAACTAAGAATTACCTAGTTTCTAACGGCCGTCTTGGAATATATACTGGTCCTATTTAGTACGATTCGAACAGTTTATCAATGTCTGTATCGGAAAAGAAAATGAACTCATCTAATTCAATCCTAAGCCGCTATAGTGGTTACCCTGTTATTAATGGTGCGTATAGGTGTCGTGAGATATGGTGGTAAGCCTACCCTGCATATGTCGTGTGACGTATCTACTAAGTATGTAACCTTCGAGTATCGGAACATCGGTATGCCAGTTCTGAATGTTATCGATCGATTACCACAGGGCTAGTAAACAACGACTGTTTGATAAACGAAGACCCAGGGCGTCGGAGTCGCCATTATGCTGATAGTCGGCATGTCCCGACGATTTGGTAAGACAACCCGCTTGTTTCCTTTGTGTAGCCACTAATTGTTGACGGGCATATACATGTTAAAAAGCCCTGGACCATGGACAGTAACTGTGGCGTTGCCAAGCGAATGACAGCAAGACGATGTGTTGTTGTACACGACGGTAATTTTTCGCTCCTTCCCTAGCTTCACGTAGCTAACCGCGGGATGATGCTGTGTTTCTTTTCTCTCATTCTTCATTCAAGATCACCTTACACCTTGCGAGGTCGTCGATTTTATCCTATGAATGATAGGGGGTGGAGCTTGTCCAACTTTGGCAGGCCAACATGGTAATCATGCAGGCGGGCTCTCGCTGCCAAGCATGGGGAGGAGCGTGTAATGTGATCTATCAGTTAGGATTATCAAAACCTGACAGCCCAGGCCGAACCAACTATACCAACCAGTTGGCCCCCGGCAAATGTCAAGATAACTTCGGTATTCGGTTGTTCGTTCAATCTTGAATATTTATGACGTGAGTTGTGCATGCTCATGACGAGTCTTGAGCATCAGTAACCGGAGCAAGTCACATCGAAGGCTTGACTCGCATGACCGAGTGATGGCTCGTGTAAGTGAATCGACCAAGTTACGGCAAAAATTGCGCCAATGTAGAGGCATTGCTCTCGTCTATCTCCGGACAAGATCATAGTGACGAGAATGAGTCGGGAAAAGGTGCCGGGTGCCAATATAATTTGTGTAGTCCGCCGAATGCCGGCGAGTCAAAGGATGACTTCGACTTTCAAGATCCAAGACGGGTCGAACGGTCGTGTGACTAGTCATCGGAAAAAGAAAGAGAGGTTTGGAGGGGGACCCCGGTCAAGCGTTTTGGCAGGCTGTATGGTGTATTGAGAAAGTTCGGCTGTGGCCTGATGAAGCTGGTATGAGAGTAGGAGGTAGCATGGAAATACCTATACTTACATGTGGCAGAAGTGCAATGTAACCATCGTTATAAAGGGGGCTCTAGCACCCCACGTGAAAAGATGATCCGATTATCGGACGGCCAGAGTCGTTATCCAATAACAGTACCAATGGGTACTACCTGAACCAGATACCATGAGGCAGATCAGTCAAACAATAACAGCTACCTAGGTATCGCCAACGAAGTCTTGACTAATCTAATCTGGTACCTAGGTGCTTTGCCTAGGTATTTAGCATATAGCGACCCGACGCCATGCAGGGGCCCCGGAGAAAATCCAAGGCGCCCCAATCAGAGAGGCCGGAATAAGTACTACCCTAACTTCAGAGAACTCCATCGTGACGTCGCTTAATATTTTGACGACCATTCTGACATTTGATGAATGAATTGCCAGAGTCATGCCGTACAGCGAGGAGAGTGTTAGATACTGACAAAGCGACGGTTTTTTCAAACATGGTCGAGGATGATGTATTTCTCTAGGCATCTGAGTCTGATGATGAATTCAGCAAGTCGATGTAATAATACCTTCATCAGCCCTGTGCTACTTCCGCACTAAAGGAAGGAGTGGGCTACCTACCTAGGTACCTACTGTGCCAACTGCCCACGTAAGCCCGTAGGATAAGTACCTAAGTAAGTATACAACGCATGGATTTAAAGAAGTAGGCGCGCCTGGCGAAAAATACTACTCGGTGACGCTGGCTACCTATGTAGGTATCTTTGCTACAGCGTGTTCAACCTGGGACGAGACGGACTCCGTGCATGCAGCAAGCAGCTTTTACATCTACTTAGTACATTGGCGTAAGGATAGAGGTAGGTTACATGTATCAACCCACGCCGGTCACAGCATGTGTGTAGTAGTATGCGGTAAATGCTTACACAGTCTACTACGTACCTAGGTAGGCGTATAATATACCAAATCAATCCAGATTGGGTATACCTCCTTACCTAGTAGGTACCTCCTGTTACCTACCTTACCTACAAGTACATCTATTCATTAGGGTGCCTTGGGTAGTAAGCCTGCCTACCTAGGTAGGTCTGGGTAGGCCGAGGTAGGTCGAGGTAGGTCGAGGTAGGTGGGTTTGAACATACCTTAGGTACCTATAGGTAGGTAAATTATGCTCATGCATTCCATGTTGTATATATACATATGTACATCCAATCATGTATGTATATATTAGCATGAGTACATGTAGATAAGACCAACATAAAGTGGCGTAGAAATGTACCTACATATTCTATAACCCAGGAACATTGAGCCTAGAGGTGGCGTGCATGTACTGTAGGCCGGACATACATGTATGGACCTCTTAATAATATAACCCAAGCCTATATTGATGGAGTGGCCAAACCTGCGCCTAACTAAACCCGACCCTTGTCTACCGACCTCCATAATTCCTCAAACAACGCCAACAACAACGACGACGGCGAGAACAACAACAACAACAAAGAGAACAAAAATACATGTCACTATGGCTCTTAATCTCAATCTGAGTACATGATTGCTATAGATAGCCCTCATCGCTTGACTACCTAGGAAAGCGTACTGCGTGTAGACCCCAATAATTAAGTTATGGGATTTCAATGCCTTGAGTGAACGAATACTACTATTGATACACTCAATCAATACCTCAATACCTTAATCAATATCTTTATTTTCGTCATAGCTAATCATACCTAGCTAGGTAGGTAGTTATTACCACATTAAACCTTCCCTTCTCTTCATCCCTCCTCCTTTTCCTCTTCCACCGCCGCTTCTCCCCCCGGCCGCCCCCCCCAAAGTCCCTCTATTCTCCTCGTCTCGTAATTCACCTCTATACGCATGGCTGACCTCTTACCATCAATGCTGTGTCTTAAACCTTCCACTTTAGCACACCCTAATTTTCCCCCATCGTTTCACTGCATCATACCAAGGCTTGTCAACCATATCCGTGTCCCGTGACAACTAGCTAATAGGGGGCAGTTTCTATTCTACAAGGGACTATCTAGGAAGTGCCAAGTGAACGACGAGTTGGCGTTCTGACATTAGGTAGTACGGTGGCCACGTTATATCCCCCCTGTCAATCCCACCTCACGCCTTTTCAGAAGACCCCCATATCTCAGTGGTCCTTGCCGGGACCGATTGAGGTTGGGGGTAACCAAGATTTTTGAGAGCTCGCCTCTAACCATACGATAGGGTCTTCCCAATAGATCTCTCCAACTGAAAAACAGAGACAGGCAATCCACACTTGCTCGAGCGTATCTCCCCATCTCCAGAATCCCTGCTCGAACTGTGTCATGTCACTAGGTAGTTCTCTGACCGCTTAATCCTGTGCCGGAAACCTACCTCCTCGCCCTTGATCGTGGCTCGGATACGCACATCTCTAGGCCAAAATGATTCCTACCTATTGTCCCACCACCTGATCAGTCCACCCGATAGGTAATGGTGGTCGGGGTATGCAGGAATCAAAGATTTGCCGAATATAGTATGTGCGTAACTCGTACGGGAAACTATATATTCCCCCTCTCCCACCACAGAGGTCCACGAGTCGTGTGGCCGGGCAGTATAATCCGCTCATCTATCTAAGCGATTGTTTCCGCTACTAAAAAGATAACACTTATTACTCTCTAAACATTCTATCACCCTCTACCTTCCACGTCTCAATGGCCTCCTCGTGCAAGTCCAACTCTCAGCACCCATCTCTTCCGCTGGACATGTCTGGGACTGTACTTTAACACCCGTTCCTTTGCTACGGTGTCGCTGCTAACTTTTTCAAAAGGCTCCTGGAAAACGATGTCCAACCTGCCGAGACGCCGGCCGGGAGATTTGGGTCTTTGCTGGACGAAGCTGTCCCATCTGCGCCACATACGTCGAATAGAGAGGCAAGTAAGTTTAGGCTTGAAGCTTAATCATAAAGGAAACCGACTCACAAAATATGATAGAGTGGATGTGGCACATCCATGTTATTTATCTTGTGCTTGTTTGCTATCTAGTTGTCGTCTTCTAGGCCCAGTGTTGGCTTTCTTGGATACATTTCATTATGTCAATATGGCCCGCTATCCAAAATGGATAAAAAAAATGAACGGGGAATTGTTTCTTTTATCTTGGTTGGGGGTTCTGGTTTCGGCAATACTGTCAGGGTTTCTTAAGATCGTAGTTTGGGGCGTCCGCAACATATTACGGTTCGGAATCAAAGCCCGGGTCATAAAGTTGGCTCACGACGTTATTCTCAGAACCAAGTTCATAGGAGAGGCTGCGCAAACCGGCTTGCTTACGATTGATTTGTGCTAACTAGGCTGGGAATACATAGGCGGATCACAACCTGGATTGGAGAATAGTCATGTAGGGTAATCTCATGATGATTAGATGCTCGTTTCACCTCACATACCTAAGGCCTTCACCATCATCTGAAATGCCACACATGCTACGTAGACCCTCCCTGGATGTCTTGCGGAGCGGTTTATGGTTAGCAAGGGCCATTCAATTCAAAGGGGAAGTGCCCCAAATTACCTGTGATGTCCGGATTAGTCATGCCACTATGCAAGGTTACCTTAGAGCGCTGTAGCCTCTCGATACATGCATCTGCACCTATTCCCCGACCTTCTGCCCAACATTCATCTTGTGATGCTTCCATGTCGTACCGTACCCACCGCTAACCCCTGCCTTGACGTCCCACGTCCCACGTCCCGCCACTCCCGTTAACTACCGCACCCATCACGTATCGCACGCCGACAGTCCCGTACTGCTCAATGCAACGGAACCAAGTCGCCTACCACGTACCGCCATCTCGGCTCTTATATGCCACAAAACTCGGTCTTTTATTCCCCCCAGCCACGATAGCCGAATGTAAATCCGGCGGGAAAATAAGCCAGGATCTCCGGTCGCGTCGCTAGAGCGAGTACGCCGAGCTTGTCCACGTCAAGCTCAAGTCTGAGCAATGACGACAACTTCCGGGCGGATTACCTGAAGAGAGACCTCTGTTACGTAGCTGCATAGCCGCGCACCCGCAAGCGACATAGGTCAGAGTGCCAGGGTAAAGAAGTTCCCGCCCTATTAATGCTTACGTTGTCTAAGGCGGGCCCTTCATTAACCGGGTTGTTACCCGTCCTCTGTGAAAGCCCTTTTACTCGACATAGTAACCTGTCTGGCGATCAGCTTCGTACCATGAGGCAGCTTATGATTGCGTTGAGAGCTATGAGGGGACGGGGGCAATTATCGGCCACGAAACCCCTTTACTGGGCTACCAAGCGCTTGTCTATGCAAAGACTTCTTAAAGTGGAAAGCAGTGACGGGACTCGCGGGGTGAATACGGTCTAAACTATACGTCCAGGTCAATCAACGTTACCCTTACCCTTACCTAAGGATCCTGCAAGCAACCTAGCTCCCCTTTTCGACAGGCCAATCGGTCGGCCACCCAGAAAATCGCGGAATCTCGATTCTACTATCCCCGTGCCGATAACTACGCAGTCATCCATGCCACGGTATCGAATTAGGTGGCAGGATCCTACCTCTTGACCTGCAGCTCAAGCCGGTAATCTCGCCGGTAATCTCGCTAATGAGAAAACCCGTTTGGACTGCAAGAGTTGATACTTGAATACAACACGCGGTAATTCCAATCAAGCAACTGTCTACGAATCATATATGTACTAAATGTCCCTAAAACAGGTAGTGATACTGCAGACCTTCGAAGCGGCTCGGAGGGATTGATAGCCGTCGCCGAGAGCTTCCAATAAGTTATGCCGCTCCGACGGCGAATTTGACTTTCCTCGTCCCCGAGTTTCTACCAATGGTTACTGCTGCACAGCCCCGGCTAGTCGATTGATCGACGTCCCATCGCGGGGACCCGGGACTTGAATGAATACACCCGGTTTCCAAAATCTCCGATGATGAAATACTGACGTAAAGACCACGATATCTAAGGGTTTATATTGTCTGAACTTCATGGATGTGTCAAGGCACCGCAACCGCGGAGATCACCGTACAAGCCAATAGCGAATCTATATCATAAGCTAACAAGCAGTGTGAGATCCTCCTACCATAGATGGAACCTCTCAATTGGCATAATGACGAGGGACGCTTCAGGTATTCTAAGCAGTAGGAAAGGTGACAAATGTATCCTGCCACTCAGCTCTCTAAAGCTCTATGGCGTGCGTGCACTATCTAAAAACTGGCCGAGTGAGTGGTCATGTGATCCTCTCCATATTTCTTACGATAGAGCCGCCGTGAGAGACATGCCATGAAGCTGGGACTAAACGGAACATGGTTTGGTATAGATTCTTGTATGAAGTGCCATAAAAGATGGTATCACGGGCGTGATGACTAGAACGGAACGACGAGGATCTAAAGAAAGACACAAACTTCCATTCACCACTAGCATCCTAAGCTAAAACAACTAGTAACCTACTCTTGACGACATCAGCTCATACATGCCATGCATAAAGACGCGATCCCGTGTACATTTCCAAAGGCGTCGGCTAGTTTCCCACCTGTCCCCCCACAACTTCATACAAGCTCTTCCTCTATAATATCCAAGACACAAATCAAGCAAAGCAAAGATTCCGGGAACGCAATATTGGGGAAAACAACAGCAATTGAACCGAGTTCGTTTACATCGTTGCTCATGTTCATAATGATGCGGGGTTGGGGGAGGATTCGTGTGGTCTCCGTACCCACCAATTGCATGCGTAGACGAGGACGATGCGTTTTGACCATTTTATAGCTCGTTATGGTCGGGCAAGAAGGTCGGCTCGCCGCGGACCCAAGTCTTGGTTTCCTCGGTGCAAGGATAGTTGTCTGGCGCGTGGCCCTCAGGGAATAGCCAGTCCTCCTCAGGCAGGTCGGTTGTTGACCCTGAACCTGAACCTGAGCCTGAACCGGAACCGGAACCGGAACTGGAGCCTGAGCCTGAACCGGAGCCGGAGCCTGAGCCTGAGCCTGAGCCGGAGCCACCAGAGCCAGAGCCGGAGCCACCAGAGCCAGAACCACCATCGTCGACAATTTGACCGTTCACACATTGACGGGCTGGAGGTTGATGTGTTAGTAGATTGACAAGGTAGATGATCACGGGGGGGATAGGACATACCAAAGTAAGTTCGAATGGTGACGGGCTGGCAGCTGGCAGGGCCAGAGCCGGCTCCCTGGAATGTGGCGTACACTGTGCCGTCAGTCGTCTGGCAGAAGCCAGCCTCGCCGCCGGCGAACGCATTATTGTACCAATGCAAGACACCGTTTACAATGGAGAAAGTAGTGCTGATAGAGCCCGCGGGGTAAACCTTGAACACCATGAACGCGACGCCGGGGTCGGTCGCGACAGCCTGGCCACCTGAGACCAGTCTCCCTCTCGAGACACCGAACATGGTCGCCTGGTCGCAAGTATTCGGGTTGCTGGGGCCGGCGCCGCCCACGAAACCTCCGACTGATTGGCGGCGCGTATTCCAGAGCCCGCGCTTCTTGGAGGGGGGGATGTAGGGGCCCACCTGAAGGATGATGAGGGTGCCATCGGGAAGATCAGTAATGCCAGGTACACTTGGGCCACTGCTAGTAGGCGAGGCACTTCCCGTCTGACTACTACCGGGCGTGACACTGCCACTACCTGAAGGCATCGTGATGGTAGTGGGGGTTCCGCTGTTTGAAGGAACGCTAGGAGACGAGCTGTCAGTAGGACTGGTGGTTCCAGTCCCAGTGCTGGTGGTGTCGGTCCCAGTGCTCGAGGTAGTGCTGGTCGTAGTGGTCTCTGTCCCTGTACTGGTGGTAGTCCCGGTCGTAGTAGTACTCGAGGTAGTGCTAGTAGTCGGAGTAGTAGTCGGAGTGGAGGTAGTCGTGGTAGAGGTAGTGGTAGGGGTAGTGGTCGGAGTAAAGGTAGTGCTAGTAGTCGTGGAAGAGGCAGTGGTAGGGGTAGTGGTCGGAGTAGAGGTAGTGCTAGTAGTCGTGGAAGAGGTAGTGCTGGTAGTCGGAGCAGAGGTAGTGGCCGTGGTGGTTGCTATGAATAATATCAGTTGTCAGGCGTCGTCCGAAATGACAAAGCTTCTAAGTAATAGAAAAAAATCGATAGTACTTACCGCTACCAGCACAGTTATAGATTGGGGTTGCGGATCGGCTGGAAGTCCATGAGACCGCCCAGGCGTTTGATGCCATGACGTCGCCTCTGGCGTAGATCAGATAACCGGGACCGCCACAGTTCTCTCTCTCTGAAGCGCCGCACTGCTGATTGCAGGTCGTCATATCCTCTGATAGTTGGTAATTGGGAGCGACGGTGTTTGAACAGAGGCATGAAGTCGACCCCGCATTTCCAGTCAAGAGTGCAAACTGATAGTTGTCACCGCTACACGCGCTGACGCAGCTTTCAACGGTGATGGCGTCCTCGCTCAATCCGGAGGTGGCTGTTGACGCGAATACGGTCTGGCCATTGCCAGGAACCCAGCACCCGTAATTCACATAGTAGCCACTAGGTCCGGCGGCAGCAGGCGTGACTGTGGCCGTGGCCACGAAGACTCCGCTATTCGTTATCGTCGCAGCAGCGTAGCTTGCACTCAGTGTAGTTGCCCGAGATGCGATGCTGGAAGGCGTCGCGAAGCACGAGTAACCGCCGTTGGAGTCAGCACTTCGACCAGGGATGACGGGGAGGAGGCACCCCATGAACTCGACGTTCGCATAGACTGGAACTGCTCCTCCATTCAAAGAACAGCAGTTCTGGCCGATGCAACTACTCTGAGCGTTAACAACATCTTCTTCCGAAGCGCAGCGGAACTATCCTACCCGTTATCACTATTCGTATTACACGGCGCTCCGCAATTCGCGTCGGCGGGGGCCTGCACCGTCCCCTGAGAGAAGTCAGCACCGCAGTTGCACCCGACCGTCCTATATATTTGTATCAGTTTGGCTATTCTTCGCAATGAGAATGGAATTGAGTCAAACCCACAGGTCACTATTTCTTGTCATGTAAGCGAGAGGCGATCCCAAACCAGCACAGTATGTCATGCAATCGCCGGACGATGCTTTCTGGACGTTGGACGTCAGGTCACCGTTCGACGAAGGGAACCCGACATTTGCGAAGCATCCAAGCATACTGTAACTCCCAGATTGGGCGGTGGATGAAGATGCTCTCAAGTCCGGAAACGAAGGGTCGACCCAGATTCGCGCACCCTGGTCGGAGCCGCAAAACTCACGTCTATCGCCAGGGCAGGGGTCAGGCGAGCCGCCGCCGCCCGATTTCGTGGTACAGAGGGTCTCGCTGGTCCCCGGGCTGAGGACCACCGGATTTCCAGCTTGATCAGCGTAAGATAGAGAGCCTCCACACCGACAATGACGCTCAGACCAAAGAGCCGCATATTTAAAGCCATGTCCTCGACAGGCCCGGACGCAGAAGTGTGGTGAAATTGTATTGTTGACATGATCTCCGGCGTCCCACTCGATCCAACTCTGGTCATGCCTCCCGTTGGGGTCCCAGTTGGTTGGCTCGAAGCTGAATGGCGCAGCGGCTGCTGGCGCACATCCAAGGTATTGATGTCTTTGAGTAGCGGCACATGATTGGCGGGAATCTTGGTAGAAGTAGCCTTGGGCATTGACCACAGAGCCAAGGGCCACTAATGAGGCCAGAGCCGCAGCCCCAACCCGCATCGACAACCCCATACCGACAAGTAGGCCCCTTTAAGAACCTCGCAGCGCAATGAATTGAGCGATTAGTAATGGTAATGAACGAGAAGGCTGCTTAAAAATGCAACCGTGAAAAGAGGGAAATGAAGACAATGAGCGTGGTCCTGGTGATGATGAGAAGAAAGAGAGCCGGGAATTATACAGTAGAGCAACGCGAAAGGCGTGATACTTTAAGCACGAAGCCCCCCCCAAAGGGATATGCTACTTGGCTAACACTCGCGATGATTGAGCTGCCATGTCTTGGAGTGGAATGCTTTGGGAAATGGCTGAGAAGAGTGACGATTCCACTCACAGGGTGATACTTTGATTCGAATATGAACCGTGTCCTCAGCCCTTGGAATGAGCACGAAGATCTTATTTTCTTGTTGTATTTTCTATCCGAGCCCCGTGATGCTGTATCTAGCCAAGACATTATTGGCTCCTGGTAAGGGATGGCGATTAACTATTCCTAATGCTATATTAGTGTGTCGCTCCCTTATTGAAGGCAAAGAGATATTGAACAGGGAGGCACCAACCTTTTGAAATTGTTACCTACATTGTTATCTCACCAAATTCTTAGTCCCGGAGGCATGTTTCGGCCCCATTACTTTTTGACTCGGTGATTTTAATGCCCTTGCAACAATAGCGTAATGGAGCAGTGCACCCTGGGTGAGCAAAAGCAATCATGTTCCGAACTAATACCTAACTCCTGCTTTATGTACATTTCAACTCTCGAACTCCACAATCCTTTGCGTCGCACTGCTGACTCTATCTACTCTCCCTTCTTGGTCACTATTGGCGCCAAGGAGCGACTGACTGGAACCGTCGTCCTCTTTGGTGGCCCCGGCACCTGCGTCCGCACCGTCTAACAAATCTCTATCGGAAGACAGTACGCTTCTTCTTTCTGCGTCTCCGCCGTAAGCGCTTGTGGATTTGGCAGGACCCTGAATATCTTCCTCATCTTCCTCGTCTTCATCTCTTTGCCCTGGCAATGCGTTCTTTTCTAATTCGCGCTGTGCTTCCTCCATCCGTCGCCGAACTTCAGCTGCAACGCGTGAGGCGTCCGTGACTATGTTGTCAAGCACCCCTCTTAACCCGCGGCCAGCGCCCGCTAAGCCCGGCTGAGGTCCCGGTGGAGATAAAGTAGCTGGACGGCTAAAGTTCAAGCTGGAGAAGGTCGTGAGTGAGGATGAACTGGTTGTGTTCGGCAAACCATCGGTAATGTGTAATGAGGTGGGGAAAGATGACTCAAAAAACTGCTCGAGGAGTTCATCTGCTAGGACAACCATGCGAAATGTAGGTAGCGTAATGTGTAGAGGATTCGAAGGATCAAGTGCAATATTTGCTTTTTCAGACTGGGCTTTCGACACAGCTCTTTGGCCGGTAATCTCGGCTTGTTTGCCGATAGCTGGGGGTATTGGCTCTAAATCAAGCTGTTTGGCGGCCGCGTTCGGCTGAGATAAAGGACTGTCCAAAGCTAAAATATCTTCTTCGTCTTCTTCATCCTCATCATCACCGATAGCAAACGTGCTATTATCAATTGATGGATCCCCCTTGGGTATGATCGGTGTATCTGGGTTTGTCACCTGCACGGCCTCATCCTGATTGCCGAGATTATCTGGGTCGGCATATTCGAAGCACCGTCTGATGAACGCACTGACACTGCCGAGGAAACGTTCGTTCACACTACCCCCTATCGGTGGACTTAATGAGGCACTGTCTGATTCTGTCATGCCGTTGAGCATCGGAGTTGAGTTGGAATTGCTAAGGGTCCCTTCAAGTCCACGCCTTGAAAGGAATAGAAGAGCTTCTGACACCCGCAAGATACCCTCCCGATCTACTTTACCATCCTCGTCATCATCATAAAGCTCGAAGAAATAGGTGATAGTGCCCATGATGTCCCTTCCCCCCTTAATTTTAGCCAGTCCAGTAACAACATTCTGTAACGTAAGGCTCGAGCTGTTGGTAACATCCCATTTCCGAAATAGCCTTTGCATGAACTCGTGATCAGCAGGTTCCGGACCATTGCCCCATGGCGAAAGTGGGTTTAGATCAGAACGTCTAAAGCTTCCAAAATATGGACTGCGGTCGGATGGATCACGTCGAGGAGAAGGCGGTGGCGCATCCGAAATGGCCCACTTCGAGACACTGGCTAAGAACTCGCGAAATGCATCGTAATCCATCAAACTAGTGCTGGGACCAAGGCCAACTCGGCCCTTTTCAACGCCGTGGTCGTGATGTCCTGGAAATGCTTCGCTGGCTCTTGTTTTGCTAGCCTTCGCACGACGGCGCTGCTCCTCTTGAATAATGTGATCACGTTGCTGCCGTTCATATAGCACCCCATAGAATCGGTCATACAGAGCCCCGAGTTCTTCTGGGCTCAGGACCTTGCTTTCGGGACCTAGATTCCGGATGGCTGTTCGTTTCGCGAAGTTCTCGATATTATTGAGCACTGCGTCTTTGTTTTTTAGCCGTAGGTCCTGAATGGTGCTGTGCGTTATTGCAGAAAATTCTTTGAAGGCGACAACCATAAGTTCCTGGAACCGATTGATTGCGCGTAGCTTGGGGTTCTCAGATTTGGGGTGCGCGGACTCATCTAGACGGGAGAAGTAAGACTTCAGCACCGAAATGAAGGCGCCGTCGTCTGCCGCGTCGAGTAGCTCTTCACCATTGATCCGCAGGATAGCTAAACCGACCTGAAAAAGTACCTTCGGTCCCTCGACAAAAAACACATCCAAAACCCTAAAGGCAAACACTAATGGCATAGAGTTGATATAAAGAGACAGAAACCAAGGGAGAGATACGACTGAGAGTTGAACATCGCTCTTAACTAGATGCTCCCACAAGATGGGCATCGTCTTCTCTACTAAAGACTCGAACACCTTTTGGTCGAGTAGCGTGCCGTACATGGTAGACGAATAATATCCAGGTACCAACCTATCGCATAGTGCCGAGAGGAGAAAAAAGGCCTGGGCTTCCGACATGTAGATAAGGAGGGCGGCTACCACAATGTTCATGGCTTGGCAATAGCCGACATCAGGGTTAATCCAACTATAGGCAGTTAGAACCCGCCGGAGACGATTAATACCTTCTTCGCTTTGGAATCCGGGGTACTCGGGAAGACTGCGGTTTAAGTCCTTCTCTATTTCGTCAATAGCTAGTGATTCTTGGCCAATAAATTTATCGAGGGTATCAGTATAGAGTGTGGGGGTTTCAAGTCGAAGGTAAAATGATCCGGAGGTCAGTTCCCACATCTCTCCCCTCAGGCGGTTGGGGAGACCAACCCTTATCAACTTATGGAAGGTAGGTTGGCGTATTAACGTTGCATTCCGGCCATTATCACGTAAATACTCAGCCCATAGTCTCATCTTTGCGCGGTCTCTCAGCTTTTTTGGATCACCCGGATATTTGAAGACCACACCAAGGCCAGCATCGGGGGATGCGGCGTTCTTCTTTTCTTCGGGCCGTAGTAAATATTCTGAATAGCATTCAGCTATAACTCTTTTGAACCTGCCGACACTTCCGACCGCTCCTCGCAGACCTTTCTTGAGGCCATCGCAAAATCGCTCGCAAGCCTGACGACTTCCTGCGAGTTGTATTGTGATTCTCTGTTCTCGAAGATCCTTTCGGTCTTTTAGGGCGGTCTTGTCTTTGGCTTGCTCTTGAGCGATTCCATTCCAGGTGGTGATGGCGAGGGAAAACTACGCGGCACAAATGTGTTAGTTACATGGGGCCTCTGCCGGGGCACCGCGCTGCTCACCTGGAAGTTCTGACTATTCAGGCGCTCGACACGGCGTATAGCGCAAAGAGGAAAGGTGAAGCCATTACCGCTGGGCCCGGCGCCATGGGTTTGACCGGCAAAAGCGGATGATGTAGAGGTGCTCGCGGTGTGGGCAAAGCTGGAGGGGGTTGTGGAGAAGCAAAGATAGGACTCGGAGAGATGTAGCCTCCCGGCATAATGCCAGCCCCGGTCGTGGTCTTTGCCGCCGTGGGTGACGTTCGAGGGAGGGATGGTAAGCTCGGCGGGGATCTCAAAAAGGGGCGTCTGGGAGCTTGGAAGACGAAATTGGCTCTGAAAGAGGGAGGCCTTGGAAGGATTTCTGTCCGAGTTGGTCAGGTTCAAGCCCTGCATGGGATCAATCAGCTGCTGGGCAGCCGATTGAGCCTTCTGGACGAAGCTGGAGATGTTGAACATGATCTGCGGCAGCCCGTGCGCTTAAGCCCGTCGTCGACGATATTGGAGGTGGAGGGGGGTTAATTCATAGCGGAAGCCGGTTACAAAGTGTTCGCAAGGTGACGAGCCCGTTCTTCAATAATGAGGGAGGAATGGTGGGATAAAAGAGTGCATGTGTCTGTGTCGTGCGTCTATGTGCGTGACTGTCATCCGTAGCCTAGGGCTTGGAGTCTTGGAGTCCTGGAGTTTGACGTCTTCGGACCTTTGATCCGTAGTCCACGGTTAGGAGAGTTGTGTGTCAGATGTGACCTGTGACTTGAGAGGGCGTCGTGTCGTGGGGTCCCTTTGTTGTAGGCACAGGGAGGTGGTAAGGGAGGGAGGGATGGCGCATCAACGTCGGATTCCCTCAACATCGGCGGTAGCAACTTGATGCTAACGGCAGGGATAAGGTCACTATGGGTATAGCGGCACATGAGTACAACTAACCTACCTAGGTAGAGGTGGGTAAGGCTATGAGAGCTGTTTAGGGGACCTAACCCAGGTAACCCAGAATGGTTATGTAATCAAGATATCCACGCTAACCCACCCAGGTAGGTTACCCCCCCAGTTGGCATGTGGCTAAGTCATATTACCTACACTACTTAGGTACCTAACATACATATCTATATAAACGAGTCTAAGTCCTATTACCTACCTAGGTAGGTAGGTACTTTGAGCAATCCACAGGTAAGCTTGGAATTACTCACGTAGAAAGGCTAAAGCAGTCACTCTACATCAACTATTTGGGTAGAACAATCGCTTGTTCATGGTGGTCGAGTCGGGCCATGAACCGTGTGAATACGTCACATGGTTACTTGTGCCCATCCCGACCACGCAGTGGGTTGGTACTTATGTTGAGCTGCGGTCTGCTTAGCATTATTATTATTGTCTTTTTATTTTTCTTTATTTTTGGGGAGGGGAATGATAACCCAACGTAAACGAATTATATATAGGCCCCCCTGGCCTTCCCTACAGACGACCATATACGAGTGAGCGTGAAGATTAAAGGTTAAATACACCATCGGGTATGTTGGGACGACCGACCATGTAATCACACTACCGCCGGGGCCGCATAGTTCTCCCTCTATGAGAATTTGGGGCCAAAGGGGCTTATAGCGAACTACCTAAAGTACCTAGGTACCTACTTATACAAGTTAGCTGTAGGTAAGCAGACAGTTAGCCTGCTCAATGTTTAGCTATACTTATACATTTCTAATATACTTTTCTTAAGACTTGGTTTGTCAGCTGTCACCATGTTCTTGCAAACCTCGTACGGATGGCGTCGTCTCCCAAATTTCTAGGAGCGATCAAGAAACATTTGATAATTGGATGTATTAGGCTGATCTCAGCCTTTTCTGTAGGTAGGAACAGTTAACCCAATGAAGACCTAGAAAAGGCATCAAGTGAGATGAACAGCATAGAACACCGGTTGACATTGATTGCCCAAAGGCGAAGGCATGAAGCAAGGTTCATGCATAATTTAGATGCAAGTGAGATACGGTAGTTAAAGATTAGGTAGGGTTTGAACCCCGTTCAACAACCAGCTGTTTTGAAGAGAATAAGTGGTCGATTCTAGGTAGAATCCAACCACAATCCCATGTTTCCACGTTTTCTTACCATGGTATGTTATACTTAAGATCTTGGGCCAAAAGCGCCTCCTACCAATGCAAGACACTTATCTACAACCTACCTAAGGTATATGTAGGTAGGGGGATACCCACTCCCCCACCTTTCTCCAGATTTAATGTCAGCATTTTCCGCAGGTACTCCGTACTTCTACTATAGTCTAGGCGGGCTACGTCATATAGGTCTATGACCTGCTCAACCTCGTAAGCTGCCTAACCTACTACCTTAGGTACCTAGGTAGGTACCTACTAGGTAGCTAAGGAGGAGGTATCTGGTAACATACGATCATCTACACATGCAATGTTGTTATAACTTATAATATCGGTGTCAGAATTAGGTGGGTACGTTAGCTGCGATTATATGCCGTCCACCATTATGCTTCTTTTTTTTCTTTTTTAACTCTACGTAGCTATGTGTACCCAGTACATTAGATGGCTTGGGAGGTGGCTGTTTGCATTCTTGCATTCAGATACTTGGCGTCACCCCGTAGATCGCGTTTTCATACATGGTTAGCATGATACACTTATTACCTATTACCTGTACGCAGGTATAGATCACCAGCTCCCGATTCTACCTAGGTACCTACTTACTTAGTAAGTAGGTAGTATCCAATCGCCTACAGCTGACGACGGCTCAGTAGGTACCCAATGTTGTACCTAGCGCATAACATACACCTACCTACCTGTAAGTATACCCTCGTCGTGCTAACAGTGGTACCAAGTACGGGATGGGATACTTACCTGAGCTAGCATCTTGGTGGGCTCCATTGCTTCCTTGTGGATCCGACACCCTTGACACCCTCACTGATCAGCCTCCTCCTCTTCTTATTATTAGCCATGTACTCCTTATTACCAAGCCTCCCTACGGTAACTAATCATCGATGCATTGCCATTGCGCTCGTCTCCGGCCTCCCAATGCTGACCCTCCAACAGCACAGGGTCTACCTGAGTTTACACAGCCGTGAGGCATCATCGTATCATGGCCGCAACCGTTGCCTCAAAGCCAGGTCTAGTGCCTGGAGTCGTACAAGACCACAATTCGATCTCCATTACCGCTGCGATGGACACCGCTGGCGGGGCTTTGCAGCAAGAAGGAGGTCAAGGCAGTGAGGATGCGGGGCCCAAAGTACCACCGCAGCACCAGCGAGTCAAATTGAGTGACTTTGCTCTCGTCCGAACCCTCGGTACTGGTATGTCTTCATTCTAGCTTTCGACCTCTAGCTTTCGATCCGTCTCTCCTTTCCTTTTCCCTCTTCCTTTAGTGATCGCGCGCATAGGCTGGATGCGCCTCGAATGCGCTGGCGCTGGCCCTTGGCACTAGCACTGGTGTTAGCTACCTAGGTACTCCAGACATCGTTCGTCGTCGCTAACATGGAGGCCACATCCGTTGCGCCAATCAGGAACATTTGCTCGAGTATGTCTTGTCCGGCCAGTTGTTGGAAGCGATAAAGACAAAGAGCAGGTTTTTGCCCTGAAGATTTTGCGAAAGACGGAAGTTATCAAGCTTAAGCAAGTCGACCACGTCCGAGACGAGCGCCGGATCCTGAGCGATGTCGCCGGCCACCCCTTTATTACGAGGCTAATCACTACGTTTTCCGACTACGACTCCCTCTATATGCTCCTCGACTATATACCTGGTGGTGAACTATTTAGCTACTTGCGAAGGCATCGCCGATTCCCAGAGGAGTGGGCGCAGTTTTACTCGGCTGAAATTGTTTTGGTATTGGAGTTTTTACATGAACACCAAGGCGGCGTAGCATACAGGGACCTCAAACCTGAAAATCTTCTGCTAGACGGCCAAGGTCACGTCAAGCTTGTGGATTTCGGGTTCGCGAAGAGGTTAGGGAGTAAAGATGATAGACCAGTCGAAACGTATACCCTTTGCGGAACCCCCGAGTATCTCGCGCCGGAGGTGATCCAAAACAAAGGTCACACTACGGCTGTGGACTGGTGGGCCTTGGGAATTCTGATATATGAGTTCCTTACCGGATACCCCCCATTCTGGCACCAGAACCCAATCGAAATTTACAAGCAGTAGGTCTCCTTGTTCACCTTGTCTTCTAAGTCCCTTGTCAACAATTTTTAGGATCATTGAGAAGCCGGTCCTTTTCCCCCAAGAACCGCCCATTTCCCCGAATGCGCAGCATATCATTCGATCATTCTGCACAGTGGATCGCTCAAGACGGTTAGGGAACATTAGTGGTGGCTCCCAACAGGTCAAAGCTCATCCATTCTTCGACGGCGTTGATTGGCAAGCTCTCTATCACCGTCAGATCCGTCCACCTATCCAGCCTAATGTGAGGTACCCTGGCGACGCACAATGTTTTGATATATATCCCGAGGACGACGGCAAGAGAGAACCATATACCGAGTCGATGATTCGTCAGTTTGACCATTTGTTTGATAGCTTTTAAAAACACATGACGAGACGACTTTACGCATATTTGTTTCAATTACAAACTTTCATGATGGGCCACAAAGGGGCCACAAGGGACGTTCAAGGCGTCTTATAAAGGTACATCACGAGAGACTACGGCAAGCTCTTCCATGATGACGCTCTCATTTCAACGCCGTCCGGAGTGGCTGGTAGTCATTGGGTTGAGACGTGGTAAGCGCGGTAGTCCCCCTTTCGGTCTCAGCATCATATTCTGAGACTCAAGAGTAAACATTTCGTTTTACAGGAGTTTAATGCTGTATTATAGATATCTAGCCGATTTAACGACTTGGATCATTGCCGCCCATAGTGTACATTGTAAATACCAATTATAAAATAGGCGATCTCATTTGAATCTCGGTCTATCTAACATGAAGATGTAATGCGGTTGCTACGAAGTAATCGAGTAGATCTTTGTTGGCATTCTATAATTTGTTTACTTGATGACGATTTCGCATAACAGAAGCAAGAGCGAGGTCCGGGTCCGATCGTTCACGCTTCGGCTCGAAACGCCGGGTGAGAACAGAAGTTTTATTAGGGCTTTATGATACTACAAGTGGGGTTACCGGTTAGCCCGTCATTTCGTAAAGCCGAGTGTTAGGCACGTAGGAACCAAGTAGAGCTCTGAGATTGACGACGATTAACTGTAGGATCTACGTGGGTAGGCCTTCGAGTCTCTGCAGTTCGGTCAGCATCTGCTCGTAGACGTCGAACGTATATCCGGTTTCACACCGGAACATAGTCACAACATAAAGCTTGTTGGGATAATATACGTAAATGTTTCTAGCCTTGTTAGATCTCACGATATTCTCATGGAGACATGTTAGGGATATCTGCGGTCGGTGCTCATTGATAACACGGCGTCGATGCGTAATGCGTCGTGAACCCGAAGTAGGCGGGATCCTCTGGCCTGAGACGGTATTGAGCAGCGTTTAGAGGCATCGACATCACGAATAAACCGGGCTTGTGGTTTAGTGGTATAATACTCCCTTAGCATGGGAGTGGTCCGGGGTTCGATTCCCCGCGAGTCCAACGTTGGGGGTTCAATTCCTCCTGTATCACACTTTTTGTATCCTTTTTCCCTTTTTTTCGCCCTGTGAATTCACAGGATGGGGATAGTTCCTGGTGAGTGTGGGCACGCTAATGTAGCGTATTCGTAGCCCTAGCTAAATGTTCCTACCTGAGCAGTTGGAAGAGGTCACACCGACACCAAACTATTAGCGCTGACTGGTGCTGAAATGCATACCAATTGGTTAGATGCCTCGGATGCCGATATCGTTGTCTATTGATTAATTATCTTCCTACATCCTGAAGTATGGCATTGGGGACTCGGAGCAGCAAAGTAGTGATGGAAGTAAGACATATGGGTGTTGATCGTAGAACATTCATGCTTTGAGCCGATTTTCAAGTATACTGTCTATCGACTTCTCTTACGGTTTCCACCTCTGTTGGCAGCTATAATGTCAACTCGAGTCAAAGAACACCGCTTAGAAAACTGGATTTCCGGCGCCCATTCGAGGATAGAGCCACTCACATCATTCTATTCGCTACTAAACCCGATTATGGATATTAAAGTGTGGCATTATGAAAAGATGGTATCTCAAACTGGCAAGGGATCCAAATCACAGAATATGGGTGTAAACTCAAAGGGAAGCCTTAGCACTTGGGTCCATAAAGTAAGAGATGTATATAAACAGTACCTACGCTAAAGACGAGGACGATAAGAACGGTAGAGTATACCCTCTAAACATGATTCAGCCCTCAAGCTTCCGATAAACTCGCTATGTATAACCCCTCGCTGTAACCAAATTCTAAAAACAATGCTTAGGAAAGCTGTTGTGTCCATCTTGATGAAATCTCGCTATCATGACATAACCCCTGAGTTAACAGTGTTCGTTCATACTGCCGCTGCAAGGGTCCTAACCCCAAGACAACGTAATATTAGCCCAGGCCCAGTCTTCAGGTTGGGCTTCGCCTGTGTTATATCTGTCACTTGCTTCTTTCTGAGCTTGGCTGAGATGCCCGTGTGCATAATCTGCTTGGAGAGCGAAGGACGCAAAGCACCAACGCATACTTTCTAGGCCCGTATCCCAATCGATTCTGGAATCGCATTTCTCAAGATGATAGAAATTCATACGCGCTTTAAGGTAAGCGGTTATAGTCTCGAAGTTGACAACAAGTTTTGGTCCTGTGATGATTATGACGCGACTTTTCCCGGTCGGAACCGGTGCATTGAATCTGTACCTGCTTGGAGCTAGCATAGGTTGATAGAGTTCACCGAACTTCAAGCCTCCTGCTCGAGCTTTGGCGTATAAGGCAGCCACACCTCCTCTGTCCCAGAAAGTTACTTGGGCCGACGAATAAAAGTGAGGAGCTCCGCGCGATTTGATGGAACTCGCAAATATTTTCCCCGTCCCCTCGAGTTTCGTTAGAAGGTCAGAATATGTGCAGTCAAACGGTAACTTCCCAATCCAAACATTGACGTTTTCACCATTGTCCTCTTCCGTTTCGCTCAAGAATTCATTAATGGTTCTTTTTTGGCCAGCCTCTCGTGGTACGCTATGGGCCGTTGTCTTAGGAGCTCTTTTTGACGATTCTGCCTCTTTTACTACTTCTTGGACCTTTGCCCGAAGAACTTGTTTGGACGATTCTGCCTCTTTTATTATTTCTTGGACTTTTGCCTGAAGAACTTGTTTGGACGATTCTGCCTCTTGCATTATGTCGGCAGCTTTTCCCTTGAGTGCATTTTTTGACGATTCTGCTTCCTGCAGTATTTTGTAGGCTCTTTCCTCATGACTCTTTGCTAACGATTCTGCGTATTGCGACAATGTGAGGACTGGAGGATTGACTCGCGGCGGCTCAAGAATGGGCGCAAAATATGTCTTAAACGTGTTTGGAACGTTCGTGTCAATTTGGAGGTCTGAAACTGAGCGGCGTATTGATCGCTTTCTGGGAGAGGGCGAGTGTGGAAATCCTTCCTGGTGACGCTTTTCGTCTGTGCCGGCTACATTTCCAGTTAGTAATCAGGTATTTAAAACGTTAGGCTTCGTTATTAGGAGCCATGTGGTCATTGACGGGCCTTGTTGAGTACCTTCCTGATCATAACCTAGGTCCGCCCCCTTGGGCTTGGGTTTTTCCGGGCTGTGCTCGGAGCTCTCATGATTCTGGTTCGGGTCCTCGTAGCCATCGTGGGGGTCCTCTCGGACATACTTGGATTTCGTCTGATCACTCTTCGAACCGTCATGATCACTATTGGAATCACTATGGCCCTTCTTGGAGTCGTCATGGTCATGCCTGGGGCTCCCACGGTGATGTTCAGGTTTCTCATGACTATAGTCGAGGTCCTCCGGGTTATGCTCGGACTTGTCCTGGCCACTCCCCGGGCTCTCATGCCCATGAGCAGAATCATCCTGAGCATGTTTAGGGATAACCTGGTAGTGCGTCGGCTCCTCGTGGGCATGGTCGGAGTTCTCCTGGTGATCACTGGGGTTTTCTTTGTCGCTTGTAGTAATACAGGGCGTAGTAGCACGCTCTTCCGCCATGTCAAATGGAAAGGATGGGGTCTTAATTCAATGATTTATGAATAGTAGTGAGGCGTGAGAATGTTATAGGTGCACAAAGACTAGTTGATATCCTCAAACACATAGATGCTTAGATACAAGTAGTTAAGGTGATGTAGAAATGGGGGAAATGCTACGGGTATTACTGCTACTAATGCCATAGTCGGTCGCAACGAACGCCATCATCAGGTAAGCACTTCTTACCCGAACAGAACCACTAGAAGCTACCATGTAGAAGGCGAGAAAGTTGTACGTTGCCGCTACCATGTCGTTTAGCATTAGCCTCTTCCCCGTTGGCCAACAACATGTGTTGTCAACTGCATGTGCGCTCTTGCCTTAATGTGACGATAAACACCGGCTGGAATAATACTTAGATCACTTACCTATACCCTACCTACGTAATGGAAATAATATACAACTTGAAGAAAAAAAAGAAAGGGAAGGAAGAAAGGATCTGCTATGGGCGCAAGATATACGTGAGCACGCATACAAATGTAGCAGGGTCGCCGTTGTCAACTCAGCTCTCTGACAACCAGAATCAATTCATGCAATGTAGCTATACAACTAACGAAGCCATTCAGAAAAGAACCACCCAGAAGGCCATCAAAATGCGAGACAGTGGCATGTCTCCCTGTAGGTACGTATAGACCACACCTGCACTCTTTCTATATAATGTTCGCAAATGCCATTTCCGTTCAGTCAAGGCCATGCCGACCTTTGGTCGATTTTGTTTGGTGCTCATATTTTATAGTAGGAGGAATATAGATCGGTCCAGAAGATAGGTAGAGAACACTACCTACCTCAAAAAGTACTTGCTATAATTACATATTCGTAAGTGCCTAAGACGGTCCATCTCTCTCTCTCTCTCTGTGTGTGTGTGTGTGTGTGTTTCTCTTTCTCTTTCTCTTTCTCAAAGGTCAAAAGAAAAGAAAGGGTGGGAAAAAAATAACAAAACAAACAAAGCAAGCAAAACATGCTGCGATGCTGCTGTTGTCCAATCGTATGGCGACTAGAACAACCCGGCGAGCCGAAAAGGGTAATTCCACCTGCCTAGGTAGGTGCCTACCTAATTACCTAGGTAAGATACCTAGACCCTGCGCTGGAGTCTAGTACAGCAGATACCTGTAGGTAACTGGACGCTGTAGAGATGGTTACCTACCTAAGGTACACCGCTAATTTTAGGGGTTTCGCGGTAGTGAGTCAACACGGCCAATTTCCATGAGGCTGAGTGGTAACTGTGGTATGAGATCTCGCGTTTGCGCTCTGTGCTGTTTGAAGACGGGCTTTATACCCAAGGGCATACAAGTCAATCTATTTTCATTTTTTTTTTTATTTAATGGCCAGTAGGGAACGCCATATTACTGATTTCTAATTTCTAAGGCCCATTCCTCCATACTCAAGAGTCTCGCCGCTTCGTAAGAACCCTCGACCTCTGCGCTTGGCATCTGCGTCTAGGTAGTGTCAAGCTACAAAGCTGCCCGGATTCTGCCCGGATACTCTTTTATTGGCAGAGAGGGAGTTAGGCTAATATCGCCACGATGTCGTCCCCTCCTCGCATCCCCGAACCTGCTCACAAAAAGACCGCGTTCGAGCTCGGAAGACAACGCCTTCTCTCGGATATCCACGAGCTCGTGACAAAGCCCTACCCCAAGATCACCCTCTACCCATGCGAAGATAATCTCGATAAGGCTTGTCTTGTTCTTTACCCTGAAAACTACCGTCCCTTGCACTTGAGTATTTCTTTTCCCGAATTGTATCCCATCTGGCCCCCTTCGGTGAAGATGAACTCATCGGTCGAACACCCAAACGTTTATGGTGACTTCATATGCGCTACCATCTTGCGTCTCGGCGAAGAATACACACCGGCATATACTCTTAAGGGCATCGCTATCCAGCTACTGAGCTTTTTCGACAGCGAGAGCTTGGAGCAGGAGCACTCTAATGGAACGGTTCGAAGCCTCTCCGCCTACCAGGAAATAGCCAACCGGCACTTGGTAGATACTTACACGTGCAGAAAATGCGGGTTTGGAGCAGATAATAAGCCTCAGAGAGCTAGGGCTCTTCCCTTCCCAACAATATTCGACGCATGCGTTGACCATAGCCCCGAGCAATGGCCAACGATCCAGCATCCCATCACTCCTCCTGCAAGCCAACAACCAGACGTAAGGGACTCGCAAACGCCCTTGGTCAACATTCACAAAAACGATACAGCCGGATTCAATATCGATCAACTCCCTAACGAAATCCTTCTTCTGGTAATCGAAAAACTAGATGACTTTGAACACCTGACTAATTTCGCTCGTGCATGGACTAGAGTTAGTCGCATTGTGCGAGACTTCGATGTCATCCGGCAGCGTGAGCTACAATGTTTTTGCCTGAAGAAAGATTATCGATCTGCAAAGCTAGGTATTGGTGTCACTGTAGACCGGAGACAGCTTTCTTCTGAGTTCGATTTGATCTCCGAGGAAGCTTATGTGGACATGGGTATCCGCAATTCGATCCATGACATACGATTCCATCATTGGCTTCCTTTGCCGATCTCAAGGCGCCACTGGAATCGGGCCAGAGAAGCAGCTCATGGCGCTTTGCTTAAAATTGCGTCTCAACTCAGACTGCCACCGGCGTTGTCATCGTCACCATCCTTAAGCACGTCGAATGCAAGCGTTCTCTTCACATTCATGAATAATATTGTCGTTAGACTGAACCAAGTCACTGAAAAAATCGATACTATGGATTCAAGAAAGAGTACACTTCGTCATGCGTCTGAGAAGGCTATAGAGTCCTACTTCCACCTATTTCACTTGCTCGTATGTCTGGCGACAGAGGATGCTGCCATTATTCAACAAGCCAACAAGTTACTGCAGGACTTCAAGGATGGCAAAAGGTCCAAAACGGATTGTCCTAATTTGGGACATCTTCTCATTGCCCTCTTGATATCAGACATTCAGGTCACCGACGTGCTTATCAAGTCTATCATAACAGAGGCAATCACTCGTAATGTCGTCTGGCTCCTTGACCAGAAAGGCGCCGGTATGGCTGAGCTCTCGTATATGGAGAGAAATCCCGTGTCCACTTACCGCCTGAATAAAACCTTCGAGGGCTCTCGCACCTCGTATCGGCTACTTATGTTCTCCGAGCTCTTTCGCCGCACTGCCCGCCCTTCACAGAAGAAAAGCCTAAGCCGCGTGCAGGGCGAACTATTCGACCGTCACGGCGGGCCCCCACCAGATGCGGCTGGCCGCCTTGCTGCTGAAGTGCGGCGCCTACATACTATCGACAACTTCCCGGCCTTTATGAGGGAGATGGGTCTACAAACCATCCCCACACCAATGAACTTCACAAGTGTTCTCAGGGCTACAGTTTATGAAAGTATGGCTCGAGGCTATTCACAGTGGGCCATTAGCCGAGTCGAGGCGATGCGCCTCCGTGTCGAGCATGACCCTCACATCCAACTGACTAAGGAGGAGCACCAGTCGGCAACTCGATATCTCGATTATAGACCTACAAGTGAGCGTTCATCTTACAGCTTCTTTCCTAATACGCGCCGAGAAAATATCGGGAGAGGTGAGGCCCTGGGGGGAAGATAGGAACGTGCAGCTTGTCGTGCTGGTATGACGTGGTAGTTAGTCAAGTCTACCTCGGCTAACGTCGGTGGGTGTCGTGTTTGAACAGAACCCTCGATTTAATCATGGCAGCAGTGTATCGTATCATCCGGGAACGTCTTCCTTGGCACGATTATCCTACCGAAATGTGAAGAAACCGCTGCAGTATGGGGAGCTAGGATTGTTGAATCGCCTTGGTAGCATAATACCAGATGAAATAAAACCCAATTTTCCGTATCCTATGCCCAACTGGAGTTCAAGCTTTGAAATCATACCGTGAATCAGGTATACGCCCGAATAAGGCTCAGATTAATTCAATATCAACCTGAAGGCTATCTACCTGTTTTCTCATGGGAGAACATTGCAAAATTGGGTATAAGACGTGCGTGTTACGGAAGACGTAGAGACAGTGCTTACGTATTACCCCTCACGGTGGTTTCCACCCACTAGCCCCCATCCGCCCGGGTATTCATTGCATGATACTAATATCACCTATATTGCTACAACAGAAGCCGATTTAAATGCGTAAACGCCAATCTGACCAAGCCGTCATGTAGCTGGCGCTTCTCCGCGGCATCTGGTTGTCAAAGGGCCGCTTAATGTAAGTAAGCTACGCCCTCCGATCAGGTAAATACCCAGGTAAAGGTACTCTAATGACGACTAGTCTACCTGTTGCCGACATAAGAGATGACTAATAATAAATCCTTGAAGAAACCGTGGCCTTCCGATACTCCGGACTTACCCCATCATAGTTTTATAGCAATATTACATGTTTCTGTTTTGGTATTAATTTCACGACACATAGGAATCGAAATGTGGGCGTTTTGCTCGTCGTTCGGGAGGCATGTGGGATGTAACTGGGGATTGTCGGAGTTGGAATGATAGTGAAAGTTCCTGACTAATTGAACAACAGCATAATGCTGTGATAGCGCAAACCGGCGCATGAACGTAGGCTTCCACATGATGATATGGCGATAGGTAGACACATTGTTGAGATGGATCCAAATACAAATATGAATATAAATATCACGGAAAACTTCATTGTTGTTACGTTCTAGGTACTATCAGCATCCAATCTTCCATCAAGCCCAGAAAAACAATCTCCTATCATTGTTCTCGACAGAGAAGAAACTACAACATGCCTCAAGTAACACTCTACCACGTCAATGGAGCCTGCTCCTTAGTGCCACACATACTTCTCCGTCAACTTGGCATCCCTTTCAAAGCAGTGCCCATGAGGTTCCGCCCAGGCGACAACGGGCTAGAGGCCGTGGACGGCAGCCTCTCCAACGCTGAATACCGCAAGATCAATCCAGCAGGCTACGTCCCGGTCCTTGTTGTCGACGACGAGGTCGTCACCGAGCAGTTCGCCGTGTTGACCATGATCGCCCTCCTCTCCCCCGACAAAGAGGCCGGGGAGGCACTTCTCGGCCGCGACTCGCTGGGGCGAGTGCGCGTTACCGAGTGGATGGCCTGGCTCTCCGACACGCTGCATTCGCAGGGCTACGGCGCCTTCTTGCACCCGCAGCGCTTCGTCGAGGGGAGCAAGGACATGTACCCGACCGTCAAGGCCAAGGGGTTGAAGAACATCGAGTATTGCTACGACCTCATCGAGAAGAGACTGGGGAATAGGACGTACGTGGTTGGGGAACACCTTACGGTGGTAGATTTGTTCGTCTATGTCCTCTGGGGCTGGGGCGCACGGTTTGCTCTGATCGAGATGAAGGAGAGGTACCCGGCGTATGGAAAGCTGGTGCAGCGCGTGGAAGCACTAGATTACGTTAGAAAGGCGGTCGAGGAAGAGGGGGTGAAGCTGCAATTTGAGTCAGCCGGGGCCCTATGACGAACACGTATTAATCAGTCCACGGAAGTTGTGCGCGGGATTGGAGGACTCCTTATATGGACTATATACTAGACCTATACTTTCAGTCAACAAGCTATATTGAGACCGTGTCAGTGTTATCGCACCTCAAGGACAAAGGAGTGTCCTGTGTATTAGTGATGGCACCTAGCATATATAGTGTAGGCTGTTTGTGCAACAACAAGTGTTCATTACACGCCTATGCTACATCTTATCACGAATCCAAATAGATCTCAGCGGAGCTGTAACAGAAGATGAGCCATGTAGCACGGGTCTCCTCTACATTCGGTGTCCGCTGCTCAGGGGTCAAGAAGATGGCTACACCAATAAATAGTACGCCGAGTATTCCCCGCGCGTTGCTGTGTGTAAAACCTGCCTTGATAACTCCTGCGTACATTGCTATGCACGTTGCATGGGACTTGGATGGTAAGGCGTAGCTGTTGTCACCCGGGCATTGATCCATTTGGGTGGAAATACGAACACATGTACATATTATAGTTGCCTTAGAAGGTACTGAAATGGTCCCAGGCGAAATAAACTGTGCCTTTATTGTCTACAAAACAGGGAGTATTCTACAAAACAGAACTATTTTCATACTGCGTGTTGATGGGTGGAGCGGTATGAGCCATAATACTATAGCCATGCACATCGTGTTTTTGCTCTAGCACTAGATGTGATTGTAGTAAGACCGCACGGTACAAATTGATTACTCATATTCGTGGACATGGCTTATCCGAGCGTGAGAGCCTATGGCGTTGTGGATGGGCTGCGACGCTGATATCAAAGTGCAGGGCAGAAATGAGAGTCGACAAATCACTAATTAGAGGCCGTGCCAAAGCATAAACGCTGACTGCTCGACCAAAGGGTCAGATCCTGTAAATTATTGGAGATGTGTCTATTATGTCATATATACTAGAGGCACAAGCCCTGCCGCACTGAGCTACACCAAGTGTTAAAGACATTGATACGTCTGAATGCGTGAGTTTAGAATTTATTGGGCTTTAGACTAGTTAGAGAGCTTCGACCTAATGTTAAGCCGCTGAAAATATAATTATAAGAGACTATGGTGGGTGTCTAACTTGGGGGCCGAAGTAGCGACACACGGAAACACTTTGATCTTGACCTCTTGAATCAGCAAAACCACCCAGCCTAGTCCTCGACTTTTGAATCAAGGGAGGCCTTCCGTCAAACTTTTCCATATCACATGTACTCTAATCCTATCCTTTGAGCCGTTGTCCTTGCCATGGCTGAATATGATATGATAAGATTCCTTACAAAAAGGGCGAGGACATAAAAATAGACGGTAGATTAACTTCCCAGCAGAGAGGAATCCACAAATCGTCATGCTTCTCAATCGAGGCCCATATAGCTTGAAATGGGCAGTATTTTACTGACCGATGGAGAAAGTCTCTTAAAGATAAGAAAGCGGGGAAGCGACAGGCTCGCATCCTCGCACCCGAGAATGCTCTGCCGTGAGGGTAATTTAGAGGGTTTACTAGGGATTCTATGGAATACATACGTGGGGTGAGTTGACATACGCCGTTAATGCATGTTTTGTTGGTATAAGCTGAATCATCACTTTAAAAACATCCGGCGTGGGGAGAAGCACGAACAATGGCGGGTGGTATAATAATATTGTGTCTGACTAAAGTATTATGATGATTGCCTAGACTTCTATAAATAAAATCGACTGCGTGGGTAGAAATACCAATGCCACTAGAAACTGACCACAATCACGAGAGGACAACGAGTGTGAGGGTACGCACAACCGTAGCTGAACCTTTGTTTTCAAATACAATCCATATGATGCCTCACCGTCTTTTAGAGTAAATCCTATCCATATGTGGCGTCTTATTGCTTTAGTCAGACGCATATTTGCATAGCGGAACATCGCCGTTGAAACGTGCAGTGAAACGAGAGTCGATAAATTATATGTACAAGGTGAGAGTAGGTGCCCCTAAATTGGGTTGTACTCAACTTAACGCCGTGGATATTGTATTCACTCTAATATTGACTAATCTACATAATCCGTAAGAGTAATGCACACAATATAATCCGAACTTTCGACGCGTAAGTATGAATTCCATAGAAGTCATGGTGTAAGCTGCTCGTGAGATGCCAATCTTATGCGCGCTGCCCATCTATGTAAGCCCAAAACACAAGGAACCCATCCTAACCCGAGATCCGCCCGAAGGTACAATATGAAGTGGTTTTTGTGTGGTATCTATCTATGCGTCATATCAACGTTGCTGCATGTATAACTGGTCCATTAGCTGAATGGCAGCGGCTTCCTGCGCCTCGATATTCGACTCCTTTAGGACACGCCAATGGTACTGGAGGCGAGGCCCCATAAGATAAGGATCAAGACCAACTTCCCGGTCCTCACCGATAGTTACTAGCCCACACTGAATGGTATGGTGAACCGCCTTTTCGGCCCTGGGCCGACAAACATGGTCAAACGCCTGCAAAGCTGCCGGGATAGCTGCTCTTCCTGCTACTCGACTGAGGAGCATGCTTAGGATATAGGCCTCTTCAAGTCCAATGAGGGCATTTACCCCGTGCACTAGAACCACGGAATGAGCAGCGTCGTCTATCAAGGCCGCATTCTTTGTGACGTAGGTCCGCGCTGGCTTATGTTGCATGTAGGAAATGCCAGCTATTTGGACCGTATAAAGACTTTTTATTAACTAGAGAGGGATCTTTATTAGCATTCGCCTATTTTAACCGAGGGCCACAGCTCTGATCTACTCACATTTACCATGCCGCGACAAACCGGCAGTGGGATGTTCGCGAAAACCGCGCCGAACTCTTCGGGCGTCAGTAAGCTTGCCCATCCTTCAGGGGAATACCCGCTGTTGGAGGCGTAGGCTGTGATATGCACGTCTTTTTCAGCACCCATGAAGTCATGCTGCAGGAAATTCCCGTCACCGATCCAGGATGTTTGACAAGGCCTGCGTGGGTCAAGGAATTCGGGCCCCATGGCATCTAGCGCCTTTTGGTAGGGCACTCTAATCGGAAGTCTCCAAACCCCGGTATTCTGTGGCCGTGAAGCCGGATCGTCGGCCCCGAGGACGAACTCCCGAGTAATGCCATGGACACCATCCGCACCCACAACGATATCGTACTTCTTTTGTGTTCCGCCAACGAAATTTAGTATCACGCCGCCCCCAGGCGAGACCTCGGTGATGGAGGATATTCGCGAGTTGGCGTGGATCATTCGAGGCGGGGTCCCTCTTAGCAACTCATCCAATAGCTTCTGAGGGTCGACCATTCTTTCCCTATAGTCTTGTGGGCAGTCAACAACGTGCCCTGCATATGGACCGGAAGCGATCCTAAATTCGGTGGCGGTATCGACCGCTTCTGCCCGACTAAGACAGTCGTCTAAAGAAGGGTCCAATTTGAGCAGAATTTGTTCCGCTACGGACGTCAAAGTGATAACATGGCCTTCTTCCTTGAATGAAGGCCGTGATTCGTATATGTCAGCGGCAATGTGTGAGTACCTCAGCAACCCCCTTAATAGAGCCGCCGCCCCTATACCTCCGCCAATGATGGCGACCCGAATTGTAGAATACGAGCCACTCATGGTGATAATATCTGTCGTACAAGTTGAACCAAACCCTGGATAAAGCAGAGAAGATGGGATGGGCTTAAAAATGCAAGCCGGTTGTGTTTATGGACTGCTGAACTTTGAACTGAGACCTAAGGGAGCGACTTGGCTCACAGCAGCTTAAGTAACTTTCCCGACTTGCACTTGTCGAAGCTACAAGCCTCTAAGCATGGTTTGCGGCCTGAGCTATCCGCACCTATGCGGTAGGGTTGTTCATAGTTTCGACGGTATAGGGACTCATGCGGGCACGTACGGGGTATGTGACGGGCCAGGGCCGTTGATCTCGTAAGTGCTACGAAAATATAACGCCGGTGCGCTTGATCTCTCTTAGATTTAGATAACCACTAATAGCAGCGTATTATATTAGCAGGTATTTGTGATATCGTTCCAAATTTGATACACTGCCGGAACCGAGAGCATATTTTATAAGGCTGAATAGGATTGGATTCGTACTGCCTGGCCGTGGAGAGATCGCTTACCAAGTGTATCGTGAGAGTGTTGAAGAGTGATGTTTTAGTAGTAGTGCCGGTGCTGGACCCTTACTAGCGCTCAGCTAAATAGCTAAGCGATGAAGAGGCCTGTCACCAGGCACCGGTTATCGAATCCTAGACCGCCGGAGTCGGTATACTGAGCTACTCTGTAGGCTACTACGTAGGATAATATGTACATACTGTAGTGGTCCAGTGCGGAGAACTCCGCACGAAGTCAACGTATAATCCCAACGACGTGCGGGAAGATCGCGATATGCATGTAGGGGTTGCGAAGGGTTGGCGGGATGTTACCTAATACTAATAATAACTTTATACCTCTCCAAGACGTTTGCCAAGAAATGGAAACGTAACATTCGCTAGCGCCCTGTAGATAGGCATGCCGCGACATCTTAACAGTATAGGCTCACCTAGGTAAGGTAGTGTATTCTACGAGTTTCTGATACAGAACCAGCTTCCTTCGGAAAAAAGAAACAGGGCCTCCCTTTTGCCATATCATTGTTCAACTAGGCACACTACAAAAGGAACAGAAAACAACCCCTCGTGGGCATGGATGACCCTTGGATCCTCACGAGCTAGATGAGTCTGGTGGATCAGAATGTCCGAGCTAGACGGCTAGTTCAGTTAGAATTAGAATTAGAATTTAGAATTCTGTGCCGCAGCGTTGCAGGATGCGCCGGGGGGTGATATCATCAACACACCTATCAACACAAATACGGCACCATATGGGCAAATTGGAATGTGATCTGTTCCATCGTATAGCTTGATCCTGCCGGCAGCCGTGGC
This sequence comes from Xylaria grammica, assembly GCA_004353285.2. Lineage (NCBI taxonomy): Eukaryota > Fungi > Ascomycota > Sordariomycetes > Xylariales > Xylariaceae > Xylaria > Xylaria grammica. The sequence continues at coordinate 1,764,505 of NGZP02000002.1, read as the reverse complement.
GCAATTCGGAAAGGTCATTGGGATATTTGTAACAGGAACCTCGGTGTAATTATGTACACTATGGTCTATTATCTATTCTTATCGCCCGCTTCAATCGGCCGCATCGGCCGCAAGAACCCAGGTCTTGATCCGAGCCCGAATGGAACGGAGTCTGGGCGGATGGAAGTCGGGACGCCAGGACCTCCACATTGACATTCCTCTTCATCCTACGGTACCAATTAATTGTTCGTATTTACCTGCTCAATCACGGCAGATGAGATCATGACGAAACGACCCTGCTCTGATTACCGAAGTAACGATGCATTGAACGGAACCTCGGGCGTAAGGGGGGCGTTTGCGAGAACGAACCTCCCGGGCGGTGCATCACGATAATCGTTTCCAGGACCATACTAGGTAGGTAGTAAACGATGAGTGATATATTACAGTAGATATGAATTAAGGTCCTTAAGATTTTCAATTGTTGCCTAGGTATGAGATTCGTTCCGTGATAGTTCTTATCGCGCTCACATGTCAATTCATACGTCTTCACACTACTATAACACACTATTCTAGTCGCCTATAGTAGGTAGGTACTAGAGCAGTACTAGAGGTAGGCGGTCCATATAATAAATAATACAAATTAGGTAGTCTGGTATGATTAGTATTACGGGCCGAGATATTTTGGGCATATTTTGGGCGCATTCTAGGGCCACCTATGTTGGCCGCCCATGCTGCCTACGGGGGCCGCCTACTTACTTAGTTTTATTATAAGTAGCCCCACTATTAAAAATAGGTGCAGCTTTAATAGTAGATCAAATTTATATAATATATTTTTCTTACTTAGTATATTTTAAAAAACTAATAGCAGCTATATAATTAAAGCATTTTTTTTAGCTAATTAGCAATTATTATAGCTTTTTTAAATATTATAAAAATAGTTATTTAAAAGGTTTTATTATATTTTAAAGTATTTTAAAGCATTTTATATAATAATATAAACTTAAGTATTAACTTTAAAAAACTATTAAGTTAGCTAATTTTTTAAGTTTAAAACTTTATATTATAATATAAATAATATTTAATTTATATAGCAAATATATTTAGTTTAAAAAAATAAGCATTAATATTATTTTTAGCTTTTTTAAATAAGTAATTTATATTTATATTATATTATAAATTTTTTTTTAACCTTTTAAACTTTTTTTTTAAACTTTTTTTTTAAGCTTTTTTATAACTAGTTTAAATATAATATTAATATTATTTAAAAGTTTTTAAATATATTTTATAGCTATACTATTATTAATAAAGCTATTTTTAGTATTAATGCTATATAAAATAATATTATGCTTTTATTAACTTTTTTTTATATTTTTATAATATTTTAATAACTTTTAGCATTATAAATACTTTTAATATTTACTTTGCAATAAAATAATCTATTAAAATTAATAGCTATTTAAAGCTTATAAATAATATTTTTTTTTTATAAGTAAATCTTTTTATAATAAAGTATTTAATAGCTTTTATTTTAAATAAACTTTAAATATTTATATATTTTGCTATTATTAATATATGCTTTTATATATAATTTATAATTTTAAAGCTAAAAATAATATCTATTATAAAATATAAGGTTATATATTAATAATAAAGTATTAATTTTTATTTTATTATTAAGCTATTAGTAATAGTTAAAATTTTGCTTTTTTAGCTTTTTATTTTTAATAATATAAAAATAAAGCTTATTTTAAAAGCTTTTAGCCTAGCAAATTATTTAGTTATATATAAAATGCTAATATAAAATATTTTTTTATTATATAAAGCTTTTTATATAGTTTATAATCTTTATTACTACTTTTTTTTTAAAAGTATTAATAATAAGGTTATATTATTAATATATTTTATTAAAAGCTTTTTAGCTTATTTTATAATATAACTAAAGGTTTTTAAATATATTTTTTATAAATTTTTGCAAGTTTACTTGCTATTATTATTTGCTTAGCTTAATTTTATAGTTTTTTTATTTATTTTTGCTTAGCTTTATAATAGCTTTAATTAATATTAAAAAGTTTAATTTTATATTATTAAAGCAGCTTTAAATTTAAGCATACGCTAATTTTAATGCTAAAAAAGCATATACTTTAAAGTTATAATTATTTTTTATATATATAAAGCATTACTTGCTTTAAAACTTTATATATATTAACTTAAAATAATTAATAATTTTTAGCTAGTTAAAAAACTTTTACTAAAAGTTTTTTTAATATTTTTTAACTTTATTTATATATTTTATATATGCTATATGCTTTTAAAGTATTAAAATATTATTAAGATTATTATTAACAGCTAGTTTGCTTTTATAAAAATAGTATTTAATATACTTAATTTTTTTAAAAGTATAAATAATAGCATTATTTTTATAAAAGTTTAAATTTAATATAATAGTAGTTTTTTTAGCTATATTATATATAATAAAAGCTATACTAATAAATAATAATAAAAATTAAATTAAAAAAGGCTTAAACTTTAAGTTAAGCTTTTTTTATTATTTATTATATATATTATATTTAATATTTTTTATAATATGCTAAATATAAAGCTATTGCTAAGTTAGCAGCTAAATAATATTAATAGTATTTTTTTTAAAAGTTTAAAAGTTTATAACTATTATAAAAAGCATTTATAATATATAAAAGCATTTATAAAGCTTTTTATAATATTTTAACATTTAAGTTATTATTTTAGTTTTTTTATTTAATATTACTATATATATTATACTAAAATAAATGCTTACTTTTATTATATTAATAATTTAAAAAAGTAGTAGCTTATATTTATTTATAATATATATAAAATTAATTGTTATAACTTAAAAATATTGCTATTATATATGTTAAAACTATTTAATTGCTTAAATTAAGCTTTTTAAAACTATATTATATAATATAACTTAATATTATATATTAAAGTAATTTTAAAGCATTATAAAAAGGTTAAAAGCATTATTAATAGCTTATTTTAAAGATTATTAATATTTAATAATATAATTATTAACATTTTTATAAGTAAAAAAGCAGTTAAAGTTAGCAATTTAAAAGTTTTTAAAAATATACCTTATATTTTACTTATAGTTTATATTTTATTTAATAATTTTATAATATAACTTACTTTTTATATAAAGTATTTTATAATTTTTTTAATAGCTAAATAGTTAATAGTTATATTTATTATTAATAACTTAAAAATAATAGCATTTATTATATAGTTAAGCATATACTTAAAACTAGCAGTTTATTTTTTTTAATTTAATGTTTTTTTTTTTTTATAATAGCTTTTAAAATAAACGTTTTAAATTAATTGCAGAAAATCTTATATTATATATTTTTTTTTTAGTGTTTTTTTTTTTAATTTAGCTTAAATAGCATAGCTATAAATAGTAATATATTATTATATATTAATTATATACTTATGCTATAAAAAGTAAATATAAAGTTTTAAAGGTATAAAAGGTATTATGCTAGCAAAATTTATAGCTTATATTATTTTATATAAAAAAATAACTAAAAAAAAGCTAAAAGTAAAGCAAATCTTAAAGTATAATTTTTTTAATATAAATATATATATAGGTTATATTATAGTTAAAGTAAATAATAAGCATATAAAAAAAAAAAATATAAATAATAATAATATATATTATTTAAGCTGTTATAATTGCTATAATTAATTTAAAAGGCTAAAAAAAAAGTATAGCTTTTATAAAAATAGCAAATATTTTGTTTATATATAAATTTATTAATAAACTTAATATATATAATATATTATATAAGTAGCTATTTTTTTTCTGCTTTTTTTTTTAATTATTAGTATTTATACTAACTTTTTTACTTACTTTTTTTTATTTACTTACTTTTTTATACCTACTTTTTTTAATATTTTTATATTGCGTTTTTAAGCTTTATTTACTTGTTTACCTTTAAAAGCTTTTGCTTTTTACTTTTTTTTATTATTTTTAGCTTTTAAAATAAAAGATTATAAAATTATTACTATTTGCTTATCTTTTATAATAGTTATTATAATTACTTTTTTTTATATATATAATAAAAAAAAGAAAATATTTTTAAAGCTAAAAAATATTAATATATAGCTTTAGCTTTTTTTAAAACTAAGTTAGTTAAAAAAAGCTCTTTTTTTTTATTAATGCTTTTTTTACTGCTTTTTTTTCTGCTGCTTTTTTTACTGCTGCTTTTTAAACTATTACTTTTTAAACTATTGCTTTTTAAACTGCTGCTTTTTAAACTGCTGCTTTTTAAACTGCTTCTTTTTTTTTAGCTTTTTATTAGCTTATTAGCTTATCTACTAAAAACTTTAAGTTTAAACTTTAAAAAAGCAGATAATAATATAATAAGTTTTTTTTTAACTTTTATAAATAAACTATTAAAGTTATATATAAATAAAGATAAAAATAGCAAAAAAGGCTAGCTTTATTTTGCTTTAAAATAATAATACTTTTTAAAGCTGCTTAAAAATATGCTTAAAAAGCAAGCTAAAAAGCAAGCTAAAAAAAAAGCTAAAAAAAAGCTTAATAAATAATATCTATTATTTTTATAGCTTAATATTATATAAAGCAGCCTTTTTATAATAGCTTTATTAATACTTTTTATAATAGCTTTATTTAATATAAACTTTAAATAATAGCTTTTTTTTAAACTTATTATTACTTTATCTTTTTATAATAGCTTTATTTAATAAATACTTTAAATAATAATAAAGTTTTAAACTTATTATTATTAGCTTTTATAATAACTTAATATAAAGCTTATATTTAATAATATAAGTTAATATATAAATATAAGCTTTAAAAAAAAACTAAAACTAGCTAAATATTAGCTTTTTTATAATAGTATTATTAATTTTTATAGTAATTTAATATAAAGCTTATACTTAATAATATAAGTTAATATATAAGTATAAGCTTTAAAAAAAAACTAGCTAAGCATTTTTTATATTAATAATCTTTTTTATTTTGCTTAGCTTTATAATAATATTACTTGCTTGCTTTTTAACTTTTTATAATAATAAATATATAAAAGGTAATAATAAAAAAAGTTTTTAAAAGGTTTTTAAAAGCTTATATTATTAACTTTATTATTATTTACTAGTTTATAACCTAGTTTATAACTTAATAATAAAAAAAATAGTAAAAAAAAAGCTTTTTTATATTTATTATAAAAAGTATAATAAAAAAAAAGCTTTTTTATGCTTATAATAAAAAGTATAATAAAAAAAAAGCTTTTGCTAAGCAAATAATAATATTAAGTAAAAGTTAAAATTTAAGGCTTAATAAATAATAAAGTAAATAGCTTTTAAAGTTTTTTAAAAATAGCAAATATATAAAGTAAAAAGCTAAAATTTAAAGCTTAGTTATAAAAATAAAAATCTTATTAAATAAAATAAAGTATTTTATATAAAGTTATTACTTATATATTTAACTAATTTAAAATAAATTTAATTAATTTTAAATAATTTAAAAGCTTTAGTTATTATTATAATATAATTATATGCTTAACTAATTAAAAGTAAATTTAAGCAATTTAAAGTAAATTTAGTTAATTTAAAGTTAATTTAGTTAATTTTAAGTAATTTAAAAGCTTTAGTTATTATTATAATATATTTAACTAATTAAAAGTAAATTTAAATAATTTAAAGTAAATTTAGTTAATTTAAAGTTAATTTAGTTAATTTAATTAATTTTAAGTAATTTAAAAGCTTTAGTTATTATTATAACATTAAAAAATAGCTAACATAAAAGATATCCTACTATTTTAAGCTTTATAAACAGCTATTCTAAACAGAGATGTACTAAGTAGAGAAGGTATATCGTATAGATTTAACCTACCGTTAAAGCTGCACCTATTTTTGGTGGTGGGGCTACTTGTAATAAAACTAAGTGGGTGGGCGGCCACTGTAGGCAGCATGGGCGGCCAACGTAGGTGGCCCCTGCATTCTCGCTAGCGCGCCAATTTCCGGCACACCGTCGAAGGTATACCGAAATAATCATTCTCTACGCAATTGCATCTATCCGGTATATGTCTACCCGTCACTAATAAGACGGCTACTGTGATGCCCCCCCGTCTTTCTATTTTCCCTCGTTTTATTTCTCTTCTCTCCCCTCTTATTCTTTAACAAGGCATAGCATGGCGTCAACGGAGAATGCCCTCCTAAAATAAATGGGGTGCTATGATTCATGTTACACTATCTACATGCGGAACGCTATCCCCGCACCGGTACAACAATAGGTCCCATTCGTTTATACTCAATGCTAGAGAACGATGAGATCCGAATTCCATTGTAAAGACGTATTCTAATGATTTCCCAAGAAGTCAGTAGTAGTCTAGGGAAACAGCTCTGGTTAACGTTCCCGAATTTTTAAAAAGGCGCAGTTTCTACTAATTGCGTTTGGCTGTAATATAAGGATTGAACAGTTTGTATTACATGTCACGATAACGGCACGGCGTAGCCCCGGGTCCTTGTCGTGGTCTGACCACCTCCTAAATACAGACGAAGCAAAAGACGCATGTTCGGATTGAAAAGAAAATACCCGGTCTGTATACACCAGTCCGCAATTATTCCGCACCTCGCGTAATTATGTCTCATTCCTTTGAGGGGCTCGAGTTTCACGTGAGTGTGGAATCTGCCGTCGCATACCGGTGATTACTGAGACCGACTGATCTCACCGCATATCGGGTATGCATAAAGAAACCACCGTTGAATGTTTTATTGAGGCAAATTAACATGATGGCATATCCTCTGCAAATGCAAACATAGGATGAGTGAGGTAGGGTGTGGATGAGTCAGAATGACTTCCGGATGAGGCGGTGAGGCTATTCTTCTGAACTGACAGGGTGATTTTCCAACTTCCAAGAGAATTGCCGCTGGGCGTTGGCTATATTTGGTGTATCAATCTATCGTTTTCGCGAACTCCCCACGTCATGTCATAATCCTTGGTATTGGTGTGTAATGAACACTTGTTGCGCAAAGAGCCTGTACCAACTAACTAATGTTCATTACTAATATACAAAAACACCTCTTTGTTCTAGAGGTGTGACATGTCATTAGGTTTTCGACTCAATCATCCCAGTCAACAGCTCCAGCAGGGTGCTGGTGCTTGCGGTTTGTGCATGCAATGCATCCAAGAAGGGAAAGTTAATCATCCAGAAATATTGATACGGGGATTCTCCGTAGAGGCCAGTGTACATGATGAAGAAAAGGTTTTTCAGTTTAGAATCCTTAATCAAAATCGCTATTTTATGGACCAAGCTTACTGGATGTTCGGCCCCTCCTTCTTATGCCGACTACTCCTCCCAATATATCAATATCTAGGCTAAAAAGGTCCTTAGAGTTTTTATGCCGTCTAAGCATTTTCACCGGATCTTTCACCGCACTCGAGGTAACGTCTCCCAGAACGTTGGCTAGTTCCCCACGGTACGTCTGAGTATACGCCCACCACAGATCATGGAGCTTTGAGTAATCCGTGCGTCACAAAAAATAAACAAGAATTCCATAAACGAAGAGCAAATGTAAAGTCGTCAACACGATGACAATGGTGAATCCACGCCACTGTACTGGTGCAAGCACCGGGATCCAAGATACGGAGGTGGAGTTGTTGAAAAGGTTGAAAAACGGGAGACTGTCATAGTAGTATGCCTGATAAAGCATCGTCTAGAAAGCTCGAAGGGCCCTAGCAGGGCCGGGTGACTCAGCGAGACTATCTCTCAAAATCCTGCCGTAGATTGGGTGGCGGTATACCGATCCGCCGTTGTACTTCTCCGAGCAGAAGTATTCACATAGCCAGTAGGTTGTTTTGCCATCCTGGAAATCTTGCCCTAGTGGATTGCTTCCCAAGGGCCTTTATAAAGGCAGCAATTCTGATCTTACGACTGGCTGCGATGGCGTCAAGTATTTCTCTATGCCACTAAGGGCTTGAACTCCACACTCTTGAAGAGATAACTCCTCAATCGACGCGCGCGCAAGAGATTGGTAGTATCTAAAGATCCGGAAGTGTTGGATATAATGAGGAGTTCCTCAACTAGCGGTGATTCGGACCAAATTGTAGCCTGTCGAAATTGCGGCTCGATGATTGTAGAGCAGAGGCTTATCGACCAGGCTACCCGCACCTGTTCTGGCTCGTACGCCAGTGTTCTCCGGGAGCCTGTTTCGTTGATATCTAGATCAGAAACACGAGAAACCTTCAACCAATCATCTATAACAAGGGCATATAAGGGCTTGGAATGTTATTCATATTATGGATAATCTTCTAGGGTCTCAAAGGCTCAGGGACCTTCGGAATGGCGATCTAGCCAGGTTTATATACACCAATTCGGCAACTATCCCTCGCAGAATGTTGCCTTAATAGCTTCATTGTCTCAGTATTTAAAGTAAGGGATATAGTAGCTGAAAGAGGTCTCAGTAGTCTGGGCAACACTTTGCGAACATAACGATATTCGCGGTTAAGTGCATCCCGTATGATATGATCAGTCTTTTTAGGTGATATGTGGTGTTACGTATGACATCATCCCAGTCATCAGGTGGGATATGGGTATCAATATCATTTAACCCTGTCAGGCTCACGAAGGCAAAGGCCCTGACGCCCCCCAGTGAGCACAGAAAAGTTGGAATCTCCAGGTTTCCTATCTCCGGAGTAAATATACTTACCGGGACCGTACAGTTGAAAGTGTCGCTGAACTTGTCTGGGGTCCCAGATCTGCTGTATTGATTGATTGTCGTGTCGTTGTTAAAGGTTATATTGAAAAAGGATGAAGCGTCTAGGCCCTTGCTGTGGAGCTCGTTTTCAAGGGGGTAACACACCTCCGCTTGAATTGTGACTAATTCGTTGTTCTTCTCTAATAAGGCGACCGAGAAGTTTAACATATGCGGCCTAATACATAAGGTTGTTGCGTTTATCATAGTGACGTAGCCGCTGAAATTCCTCAAAGACTGTTGGCTCGATAGGGGCCTGATAGACAGGAAGGCCCTTAAAGAAAGCCCAGGATAGTCGATGAAGCCGCTCTTGGTGTTGCCATCACGTAGCTTCGCAAATGGTGGAAAGATGGACGGAGAGGTCCCGGCGTAGTTCACATGATCATTCCCTTCCCCTCGCCGATATCGAAGAGATAAGTCGTCGAATCCTACAGGGAATGGTTGAGTTACACCAAATCCCTGCATATAAATGGATCCAAAATCCAAAAGCAATAGAGTTGAAGTGAATTCTGTGGCGTATGGCAGGATAGCAAGTGGGGAGAACAGCGGTAAGAAAATCGGTTGGCAAGATTTCGGTTGGGCGAATGCGTTACGAAGAAACAACAAAAGGAGGCTCGTCGATTCTGTGCCATTGCTTCTTTGGAGCACCAAAGTAGGGATATCTACGACCCGGACCTAAAATCTTTCGAGAGCAATTGATGCAACCATAGACAATGCGAGGGCTGTTTATAGCCCTTTGCTAAGTCTTATTACCAAAGAGACAACCGCCATAATGATTGGCAGCCCGTCATCAGCAATCCATCTTCGGAATGTATCATTACTCGCTTGTGTGGTGGGCATGGCCCAGAAGATCGAAAGAAAACCGAGTGCTGTAATTTCAAGTATTATGGGCAAAGATATTACCAATATGCCTGATATTCCCAGCTTTTCTAACATAGATGGTTAGAAAGAGCCCTTGTGGAAGGTTGATATTTCTGAAGCTTCTGAGAGCTCTGTAAGGGCGTCTGTATTCGGAGCCTGCTTCATTCGACGCTCGGAGCGAAATAATCGGAATGCGATGACTCCTAGGAATATCGCCAGGGAACCCGAGCCAGCGATAACTCCGGCATAAATACCGACAGATTCCTCCCCCGTTTGTCCCCCCGGACGCACCGAATTCCTGTACATTGATGACATTGTGAGAAGCCCCAGTGATACCGGAGTATAGTTTCTAACCTATGATACGTTTCGTAATCTTTATCGTCGTAGGTGGACTTGCTAATTCTCGGGGAGACTTTCGCTTCACAACGATATGATATGATTTTCTTCCGATTATAATACCACGCAGCTCATCAGAGGCTGCGAAGACCAAAATTGAGGGTATATCCGAGCCGAACCATACGCTTGTAACTGGACCAACACTTCACTGACCGCTTCGGTTGATGTAAATATTTAGGGCCAAGCGTTTCTGTATTTAACGGCCAGTATTATTGTTCAATATGGCTGAAAGGCCGTTGTTGGTGCAATGATACCCATCAAAATTACAGACTCTTATCGGTTTATGCTTCTAAGGTTGTCTCGTTGATACTCTAACAATTCGTCCAAGGAGGTGCCTGCGATATCAAGCTAGGCATCCGATGGACGATACGAAAAGCCGCGAACCTAGAGAAAATGACGAGTTACATTCCTAGTATTGATAGCTGCTCCAATTATACCAAATATCGTTCAAAGGGCGTATTATACCGTAGAGGTCTTGAATGGGCCAAACCTCGTAAGACAACCCGAACCTCAACCTGCCTAAGCCCCCACATAAGCTTCTTATTTAGCTCTCAGTAGTTCTCCAAATGTTTTAGCACCCCAACCAAAAGCAGCTATATAGCGTAGGTATATGGAGGTACTCAGCCTGCAGCTGCACCCGGGCGATCCCTGACAGGGCCCCCCAAATGGCCCCAAGATGCATGGGCTTGTACGCAGTTACTTAGAATACAAGAGAGAAAGAATCATCGATACCACAGTTCTAGAAAAAGGAGGTGTTCCGTATATTAGTAATAACACCTAGCATAGGCAGCGTAGGCCCTCAGCGCAACAACACGTGTTCATTACAACCTCTATACTAGAGATTATGACACCCGAAAGCATTTGATGGGTTCTGTATGTGATCCTGGTACTTGTTAAATTCTCAATCCTGGCGGTGGTGAATTTTGCTCACCTTGCTATTTGTTTGAAGTGCCGTGATAATTATCGATTCTAACTACTTCTAGTGCAAAGAGAACTCCCCCCTTTGCTTAATAGCAATAGGTCAATACTGGAGTAAACCAGCAGTGCGAACTGTGACAGGTTAGTATGGGAGCCTTTAGCACAAGATGTTTTGGGATACAAAAACGAAAATCCCCATACTACCTATATCACTTGATAGAAATATTTTCAGGTTGTATGATGATCTGTACTATTAAACATGCGTAGGTAGGTATCAACTTTATCATTATGCTACTACATACTTAAGCCAGCCCTTAGTTTTATATACCTCGGTATTATCATTATAGCGTTATCTCGAAGAAAAGCGTATTAAGCCTAACTTTGTAATACTAATGATGCCACTTAAACGTGATTGCCATTTTAGATTTCCCGACTTAATAGATGTCGCGTTGGTGTGGTGCTTATGTATACCGTTAATACTCGCGCAGTATTAATGGTGCCGTTTTTACCTCCGCGACAATACATATATAACAAAACGCCCACCAATGAGTTGGCTTCCTCGATGCGCTTCATCGTGGCGCTTGCGGGAAAACATAACTAGATGATCTATGGCCGGGCATATTAGAATCACGTATTTTGCACCCATAATCCGAGGACCTGGGAAATATGTTATTCCGGTGGTATGTCATGTCAAAGATGGACACACTCTGCCATAGCTACGCGCCTAGGTAGACATTGGGGCGTGCCTAACTCGAACTTATGCACTAGGAGGGGCTTCGGCTTAATTGAAGAGTTTCAATGATTGACCAGTTAGAATCGCTAAAAGATGTGCACAGTGTAAAACGGTCTACAATTAGCGACGGTTTTGTCCGACCAACGGATGGCCGTCGAATATTTTAGCGGGACACGAGCAAAAAAAACCTTGGGAACGGTTAATGGTTGCGATTGAAAACGCCCATCTCTAATCGTATTCAGTAGTGCCATAGTAGGTAGACGTGTACGTAAGTACCTAACTGATACTTACTGTCCGGCCCTATTGTAATTAAGACTTAGCCCGGTAAAACGCCGAATATTGACTATAGAACGAGGCTTCAAGTAAGCTATTTCAAGCAACGCATCGCATCGGCTTGGCGCAGGTACTTACTCACTCGGTAACCCCTCCAGTTCGCCGATTATCGCGCAGGATAAAGAACAATTGCAAGATGTCGACCTCGATAGTCACTTCAGTTGGCCTCAAGTCGTTGCCTCTGGTAGCCCAGGTTAGTTCACATCTTCGGTGTCTCTACCTTCAACCTATGCACTGACACAGCCCAATGCGCAGGGCAAAGTGAGAGAGATCTACGAGGCCAGCGACTCCACGCTTCTTCTTGCCACCTCAGATCGTATTTCGGCCTATGATGTAATCCTGGAGAATGGTGTTCAGGAAAAGGGCACGGTTCTCACTCTGCTCACCAACCATTGGCTTAACACTGTCCTGCCGGGGCACGTTCCGGGGTTAAAACACCATCTGCTCTCGTTGAACATTCCCCCGACGCTTAACGTAAGCTCCGAGGAAAGGGAGCGACTCCGGGGCCGTACCATGATTGTCAACAAGTATCGTGTCTTTCCCATCGAGGCTATAGGTCTGCCTTCTGCAACTCACCTATTTCTAGACTTGTCCAGTGACTGACGCTATTCTAGTGCGCGGTTACATCACAGGTAGCTCTTGGGCTGAGTACAAGCAGAAGGGAACGGTGCACGGCCTGCCTCAGCCGAGCGGACTAGAGCAATGCCAGGCGTTCCCTGGAGGCCCTATCTATACGCCGTCTAGTAAGCTGTTGCACATCCGCCTAGGTCTTGCCCGACGTTGGTCCTAGTAGCAACCGCTAATCTCAACTCCCACAGCAAAGGCACCGGTGGGTGGAAAGGATGAAAATGTATGCACTCTGAGTGGGAAGTTTTATTTCCCTCCCGTTTTCCTAATTCGGCGGGTCTCGGGGCCCCTACAGCTGCAGGTGCCCGAGATTGTGCTGAACCGCTGCCGTGTATGGTGTATGGCAAGCACTGACACCCGATTTCGGACAGATAACTCCCGACCATGCACGACAGATCGTAGGCGATAAATATGCCGATAAAATCGAGAATCTCGCCCTGGCTATTTACAAGGCAGCGCATGCCTATGCTGTAAGTGCCTTTCCTCCCGACCTTTGCTTAGCCTTCGACAATAGACCGGGAAAATCCCCAAACCCAACGAGATGTCCGAGTCGCTTTCGGCGAGTTTTGAAGATCAATTCGCTCTGCGAAGAGTAATTTTCAATAAGAGTGACTGACCGGTTGGTGATGCAGCTTGAGAGAGGAATCATTGTCGCGGACACCAAGTTCGAGTTCGGTACGTCCCAAACACGGCATCTTATGCGATGTTTCATATGAGATACTAACAGCTGCTACAGGTCTTGACGAAGAAACAGACGAGGTGGTTTTGATCGACGAGGTTCTGTTAGTATTGCCCTTCTAAGGCCATACATATCGACGGATGGACGTGTGAAATGCTGATTAGAGGATGCAACTAGGACACCCGACAGCTCACGATTCTGGCCAGCTGCAGACTATGCCCAGGGGCGTGACCAGAAAAGCTTTGACAGTAAGGCCGAGACCATCGAGAGCGGTGACGAAGTTGCTAATTCACTGCGGCTTAGAGCAATACTTGCGTGATTGGTTGACTGGTACGCATTTTGCGCTTGTTTATCCCCAGTTTGGCAACGCTTCCCCCCCGCACGCTTATGCAGCCCCCCCGAAACTCCGGGATACGGATGCGCGGAAGTTTTCTAACTCGCTAATTTCAATAGGCCAGGGCCTCAAGGGGAGAGAGGGCGTTTCGGTATAGTTTTATTAGCCCCCTATAAGAGACCAACTGGCCAATTACTAACAGCGGAACGTAGATGACGGAAGATGTGCAGTACGTATCCCGATCTCCTTTATTTCCCAGTTTAGCGGATTCGTTGCTCCAATGGGACCGAATGCTCCTGCATGGACCCCGAATCCCCCAAATCGAGTCAAATCTTACTTACGAGTGGGGGATCTAACGCATGGTTTCTAATAGGGCCCGAACAAGTGCGAAGTACCTTGAGGCTTTTCAGCGTCTGACTGGAGAGACCTTGAACCAGGCACTTGCCAAGCTAGAAAAGTGAACGATCCATTCTAACCTAGCCGCTTCACGGGTCAAGGCCGACAAGGTATCTTCTGACGGATGCTCGAGAGGGCGCTTCAAGGGGGGAGGAGGTGGCTGTTGCGATTTCATGGCACGATAGTGGAGTTGCGTACTACGTATATGTCGTATCGGGCTATAAACGTTAGAGACAAATAGGGTAGTAGTGACCCCAACCTTTGGGACGTATGGTCGAAAAGTATGGCACAGTTGGCACAAACGTAGGCCATGTCCAACTAGTGATGAAACCCGGTTTTCCAGTAGATCCAATGCATTTCGGAGAGCGTGGCCGTTTTGAAGAGGGAGCGATCGTCCGAGTTCCTGAAGCCAACCTAGCTTCTATCGGCCTTGTTCCGGCCATGGGGTTTCTCGCCCGACGCTTTTGACCACTTGGCCCTTGATTCTGCCCGCAGGACGCGTTGCACCCGATGGCGGTAGTAGTCTAGCGTGCCTAGCTTCAAGGTAACAACAGTTTTGAACGGTGTAGAAGGCTCATTTGTTGGAGGGGTGAAGCAAGGAATTGGGGCGTGGTGGGTTGCTCGGCGATCTGTTACCCTTTTCGAGACTGACGGGGCTCTCGGCAACTAGACCTGAGCGGAGAAATCTACCAACCCCTACTCCAAAATACCACACCAAGCCTCGCCGGGAAGGCAGCTGGACTTGCCCAGGAGGATGGTTGCCTTGCCCAGAAATCTGGTTGTTGGGCTTTGCCGCGCACGTGTCCACTATAGCGCGCGCGACTTGAAGGAGAGAACTAACATCGCCTTCTTAGTGGTCCTATGGCTTCGGCGAAGCGGACAATAATGGGCAGGTCCAAACTTTATTGAGTCCATCTGGACGGCTTGGCCCCTGGCTGATAAAGCGGCCGAAATAATGCGTCTAAATCGATGGGGGCGGGGATGAAAATATTATATAGGGAGCCGTGCCCTACCTTAAGACGCCCTCAAGTGAGGCTACCCAAACCGCGCGCTCGTCTGAACCGGCTTGTCCTAACTGTCACTCTTCCCGAGGTCGTCCCTTGCCTGCATAACCGTCCGCTCCCCTTGCTATTCGCAAACTAGACAAGATGAAGGCGTCACTGTTGCTGTCCACCGCCCTCATCGGCTTGGGCTCCGCCATCCCCATGACCTTCGATCTCTCAGAGGACATGATCACCAAGCTCAAGACGGGTAAAAGCTCAGGCATGCTCGAGATCACGGCAACCGGCACGACGGCAAACGAATTTCTCGAGGGCGGCTGCCGCGACGTCATCTTCCTCTACGCCCGCGGGAGCACGCAAGATGGTAACATCGGCGGTTCCCCGGGCCCCCAGACGATCGACCAGCTCAAGGCCAAACTGGGCACCAGCACCGTCGCCGCGCAGGGCCTCGAGTATCCCGCGAGTCTGCTGGATAACCTGCGCTCCGAGGGTTGCGACCCGGACGACGCGGCCAACTTCCGCGATCTCATCACCAAGGCCGCCACGGAGTGCCCGAGCTCGAAGCTCGTGGTCGCCGGATACAGCCAGGGCGCCGCGCTGGTGCACGCGGCGGCGAAGCTGCTGACTGCGTCCGTGACGAGCAAAATTTCCGCCGCCGTCACGTTCGGCGACACGCGCAAGAAGCAGGACGGCGGCGTGATTCCCAAAATTGACGCCTCGCGGGGGCTCATCCTGTGCCACGACGGCGACCTCGTGTGCTCGGGCACGCTGATCATCACGGATGCCCACCACGATTATGACGACCTGGCCCCGACGGCCGTGAGCTTCATCGTGAGCAAGGTATAAGGGCCCGGGGCGGGGAGTTTGACAATAATTATATACCTAAATACGGCACTTTGAATGATAAATGAATAACGAATGTACATACTTGATCTGTTTGCATATGAGACGCGTACGTAATTTAATTACCTGCATTGAACCTCACCGAAGCCTGTTCCGTTTTACGGCGGAATTGTTATGGGAAGTCGACTGTAACGAGTCTTATAGTGCTTTTGCATAGATGCTACTTATTTGCTAGACGTAAGCACTTCGGTTAAGGCGGCGATGTCTGCCCGGATTATTGCCGAACGCCTGGAAACCTTAACCGAGCTGCTTACGAGAGATATCTACTTCTACACTTATTGTAACTCCCCCTTAATGTCGAAGCCCGACTGAGTGACGCAAGTCGTGTACGTCTCGACAAAGACGCCTCCGCCGATCGTATAATTGTTGGACTTGGCCTCGCAGCTTAGCAGGGATTTGATGTCTAGCTCTCCAATACTCTGGAACCGTGTTCTGGGAAAAGGTCAGCGATGGCGAATTCTTCTGGGTCAAGACGCCATGGCGGATATTGGGGTGGGGGATGAGGGATGAGGGATAGGGAGACTTACTCTCCGGTGGCGCCGTCGTCGCAGGACCACGTCTGGTTGACGCGGAGAAGCGACTTGTCGTCGAGGACCCAGTCGAATCGCGTCGGCGGCACGTCTGCCTCGTTCGCCTCGAAGACGGTGCAGCTGTACGGGGTGATATATACGCCGCCTTGTGGCCCGTGGAGAGCGGGCTCAGTGCACGTCATGCGGGGGGAGTAGTCGTCCAGCGCCTCGTTGATGAGGCGGAAGGTCATGTTGGAGAAGCCCGGGTCGAGCCCGAAGGTCGTGGTCCGCGTCACCCATACCAGGTCCTGCACGTTCCAGTCGGGCGTAGCCTCGGAGGCCGCGGCGCATTCGCGCGTGGGCGCGGGGAGAACCTCGACGATGGTCGCGTCGAATGGGAGCTGCGAGCCCGCGTTGGACACGCATGAGGTCCGGCGGGACTGGTCGTCGAATTGGCAGGCAAAATTGGTCATGGTTAGCTGGCCGGTGGCACGCATTGGTTTCCTGAGCGTGAGAATGATTTAGTTAGTCGGCTATAGCCCACTGGAGCGAGGGACAATGTTGGCGGACAGGGTGACTCACCCAGTCGTCGGGCATGTCCAAGTTTGTCGGATCTGGAGGTTATGCGTGTTCCACCAAACCAACTTGAATTCCGTCTTTACGTCCGTGCTCTCGCCCTCGCACGTATACCAATTATACGTCGGGCTCTTCCCGGCTAGCTGTCTTGTATACTCCTCCGAAAACTCCTTCCCTTGCGCCGAGCACTGCACCGAGGCCCCGTCGAAGTCGCTCTGGATCGCAAACGCGACGCGGCTCTCGTCGAAGTCGTTGTCCGGGGGCGGCCACGTGGCGCCGCTCGATATCTGCGTCAGAGTCCAGTTCAAGCTGCTGAAGACCCATGGTTGAGATGGCGCATGCCCGATATCGTTGAGTTGCGGGCAGAGATCGGCTGCGTGTCCGACGCCGGACAGGGCCGCCAGGAGAAGAAGGGACGAAGAAGCCTTGAATGCCATTGTGGGAAGACCGTAAAGGGCGAACGGAGCTGACGATATCCAGGAGCGATTGATCTCCCTAATATATACGTACAGCTGTATTTATCCCTTTTGACCCCTTTCCCATCCCGGCCACTTACTCCATTTTCCCATCTTGTCGACACGGACTTATATGTTTGTTTATTTTCTCGTTTCTTTCCACCTTCATTTTCCACTTCTAGCAATTTATTACTCCTGCCATCTCATATAGCCGCCGCCGTGCCGTTCGCTAACAACCACCCTTGACCTAGGTTAGGTAGGCAGGTAGTAGTTTCGACTAAGTGCCCCCAGTGCCCCGGCCAGGACGACGTCGTTCCTGCGACCCTACAATGCACACAATGCGCTCTACTAAGTACAATGCCGAACTCCACCTCGCCCAGGGCATATCATTGGTTCGAACCCGCGCCTTGGCCCTCCTACCAGCTTCAATCGGGAAACCGGTAATGCAAGGCCATCTTGATTTGACCATGTTATATCCACCCACTGGCGGGCCTGAATGGATGAAGGAGTGAAACATTTTCTAGACATCTCATGAGAGTCACAGCATGATAACCTCATTTCGGCGGGAAGCGGGATCAGTCAGCTCTTACTCAAAATTTAATGTCCTCGGGAGGATTATTAGCTTGTCTTGCGCGCGGTTGGGATCCATAGAAATCACAAAAGAATACCGAGTCAATACTATGATCTGACGTGACATGACGACTTAGTTCGAGGGCTAAATAAACCGTGGTCCTTCCCGACTGGTGATAAGTTGAGAGTATAATCGCTCATAATTTAAAGGATCGTGGGAACGGTGTTTTGTACTATTCTGTTGCATAGAATGAAGAGAGCGAGGTTAAAGCCACCACCATAAACAGCACGTCGACTGTACATACCTCTGTTAATAAGCATGGCTATATTAGCGGTATTGCAGGATCGGCGGAGAAAAAGAAGCTTAGGTACTACCGGAGCCGTGCCTTGATTTCATACTACATTAGGTAACTGACTCCAAGACAGAACCTTAGTAGAACGGGTACGGCCGCGGGTGCTTTGTTTAATCAAGGTTGTGTACAGGCGGGCAAACTGTACTGCTCAACCGAGGTAGTAAAAAGCGATTTTTTTTTTGTTCATCTAGAGCGATTCAAACATGGAATAGTACAGAGTCAACTGACTAACACTTTCCACCCACTACATAGTCAGCAAACTACCGCTCATGCTACTATTTCTTACCTCGGTTGCTGACTCTTGAAGCTTGGTTGTTAGGCGGTCTGTGAGCGTCCGAACAGGCACTTTTTGCCGTCGTTTAATGGTCCCCTGTAACGTAGGTATTTGACGGCATAGCTAGCTAGATTATGCATGCGCAGTGGGCAAACTGCGGCTATGGTAGAACCCTGATACTATGGCACCATTTGAGACTTTTTATCACGTCTCTTTGCCCGGAACTCTTGCATGTTACGTCTAGTCTCTGCTTCGCTCTGGGTATTGTCGTCGCCCTCCCGTTCGACCTTGACCACCACATCACTGGACCGATCGCTATCCCTTTCGTCAGTACTCCGACTCTCATCGCGGGTCGTCTTCTTCCCACTCAAGACTTCTTGTATAATCTTTTTGCCTTCATCCATTTCGCCATTGGTAGCTCTACACCCCATGCACTTCCATGCCCCGAGCTCAGCCACGTTCTTGACTCCGGGAGGTGCTTGGCCGTTGACGAGTCGGCACTCTTCGCATATTAAAACGATGCGGTTCTTAGGCGCGGTTTCGTCCTCACCTAGCATAAGGTCTAAAATGCGGTCATACCAGCGAGGGGGGCCTGGGTTCATGTCGTGTTGAGTGTAAGTTGCCGGAAGGGGCCCCGCATTGGGAGCGAATTCTTCGATTGGCTGGGGTTGTGCCGATGAGGGGATTGGCTCAAGACGGGAGCCAGAAAACTGGCCCTGATGATTCGCAGCTACGCCTGAAGCGGTCGATGGTCTTTGGATGTTGGCGGTAGGCGGCGGAGGCAGGTATGTTCGTCCAGCGAGATGGCTGGAGTCGATACTTTGACGATGCTTCTTCCTCGGGCCATCGTTATCCGGCGCCGGCCCTCCCTCACCTGCATCCTTTTGCTTTTTGGCCTTGTTCCGTTTCTCGTTTGATCCTCCGTATTTCTCGAGCAGCTCAAGAGTTGAATCATATTTGGTAGCATCCTTGAGCTTTTGAATGGTCTTGGCGCGTTCGGCGTGCCGATCCTTGAGCCGAGACTCAAGAGTATCTAGTCGAAAAGTGTAGTATGCGTTGGCGGCTGTCCGGACAACGTAGATGCTAATTTCAAAGTCAGCAAGGTATCTTACGGCTGATGGGCGACCGGGGGTTCTTACAGGACGGGCCCTCCGGCCATACCGGTCCATTCCCAGGGACCTAGGTTTTGCCATCCGACCACCAGGGTCAAGACGATGGCGTAGACGAGGTACCCGAAAGCGAGATATAGTGTCCACAGAAGTTTGATGCGACGCGAGCTATTGCGCACTTGCTCTAGTTGGGCTTGGGTATTTGTGATCTTGGTAGAAAGGGTCGCGAGGGTCTTTTCGAATTCGGCGGGGGAAAAGCCGTCGCCCTGCTTGTGAGTGATCAGCGACACGTGCGAGTGGTGCCTCTACGTTATCAGGTGAGTGAGCTGGAGCTTACCTTCCAGGGCCATAGTGACACCATAGCGTTGTTGAGTTGATGTGAAAGGACTAGATCACGAGATCATGGCGGAAGTTATTTATAACTAAAGGAAGGCGGGTGGCGGTAGAGAGGCGGAGTAACAAGGAGAGAGATATCAGTATTTAGAGACGGAAGGTCGAAGTGGAGGACAGCTTTAAGTTGTTGGCTGGTGCAATCTTGGGTAGCTATAGGTATCTATGCATACAACTAACAGCCTTGGTATCATCCAAAGGCACGAACTATACACGTTATTGGAGTTATGAAGTTGATACTAATGAGTAGGAAAGAAGCTGGGCTGAAGCTTTGCAATGTATAAAAAGACGACAAAGAGAATAAAGAGGAAAAAGAGAACAGAAGTGAAGAGAAGAGAGAGGATAGCGAAGGGAATGATGGTCAATTTTGGTAGTGGTGGTGGTGGTAATGTGTTGTTGTTGTTGTTGTTGCGGCGAAGTGAAATGTGTAGGCGGGTAGCGAGCTATATCGGAATTGGTGCGCTGGTGACGACAGAAAACAATTAGGTACCTCCTGTACTGTACTGTACTATGCTGTATACTGTATCTACCTACTGTACCTGAAGAGTGGGTGACAACTGGCCCTCTAAGGGTTTGCTCCGCCTGAACAGGTCGTAAGTACCTAACCTAACCCTGTTAGTGTAAGGTGGGAACTGTAAGTACCTCTTAACAACTACCTACTGTAGGTAACTTAGGTAGGTAATCTAATCTAAGGTTAGACGCCTACTTACAGTACCTAAAGGCGACAGTAGGTGGGTACGTAAGCATAGTAAGGTACCTTACCCACCTGAAGGCCATTCGCCGTAACGCGCTGTAACACGCCGTAACACACGAAATGCCATGTAGGTAAGTTGTCGTTGGCGGCCGTTTCGCATCTGACATGTTTTATCATTCTACTAACTCTGCATTCGACCTAACCACCGCCCTCGGATCTTTATTCACATGGATATCTGACCAGGTATAAAACCTGACGACTAGAATCAGCAGTTCGGGGTTTCTGTCTCTTTATTTGCCAACCGCCGGCTATTTCTATTGCTCAATTGCCCAGATACTTAGTGATTATCACCATCTCCTTTGGCACCGCTGCTTTGGCTGGTGCCTTTCTCGTGCCCGAGTACCTACTGTCCCGGCCATTATCGATATTGTAGCATTCACCGGCCCTGTCAATATCGTTCTCGTGATCCGTGGGGTGCTTTTCTGGTCACGCGCACTTCCGTCCGGTTTAGCGCATGGGGGTAATTCGCGTTGTTGGTCCCCAGATTATTTCTGAGAAGAGAAGAGGAAAGACGCAAGGAAAGAGGAGAAGAGAGCAAGGACGATCGAGCCGCCATGTTTTCTGTAAGAACTATTTCTGGTCTTCATCGCCTACTTGCCTCCTGCTGACAACGCGCTTGCGACTTCTCTAGAGAATTAAGGATGCCCTCGACCGTACCTTGGCCGAAGAGCAAGCCCGTTATAAGGCCCCCGCCGAGCGGACGGCCAACGCTAAGAAGTCTGACCAGCCCGGCCCTACGAACGCAGACCCCGCTGTCTTTGAAGCTGCCTTCAAACTAGAGGACGAGCTCGACAGCTCCCACAGCTCCCGTAGCTCCATTACCCTGAAGCCCGACGCGCCCGCGGATACAAACCTAAACGCCGATGAACCCAAATCTGATAAGAATAGTTCGGCACGGGGACAGAATGGCGATACTGATAAGCCCGTGAGCGCCGATGCGTCTGAGGCCCCCAGCGATTCCACAGCCGCGTTGCCGGCGCCACTAGACCTGCCGCCTCACATCAAGGTGAAGCTTAAGAAGCTAGAAAGGTTAGAGAGTACTTATGGAGGTAAGCGAAAGTCTACTCACGCCGAAGCCTAAGGCCCTTGACTAACCCGCAATTTTTTTCTCAGATCTACTGCGCTCCTATAGGGTAGCGCATTCGCGTGCAACAGCGACCGAACGCTTTGAACGCGCACTCCGAGAGAACACCCCGTTAAGTACCGTCAAGGATCCGGATGCATTCATTGAATATATAAACCAGTTGAATCTGAAAAATGACATGGTTGTGGAAGAGCTAAAGAGTGTTTCCACCGATAAAGATGGATTTAAGAGGAAGTTCGAGGATGCCGAGAAGGAGCTTGCCGCCTCGAAGGATGAGATAGCCACTCTCAAAGCTGCGAAGGTTAACAAAACCGCCAGTCAGATGGATGAAGCAGGAGATAGCAAGGTTCAAGAGAAAGAGGATGAAGGGGGAGACATGTTCTCTTACGATGACGAGATTCCTAAGCTACAGGCTGAACTGGCATCGAAAGACGGCCAGATCGAAAAATTAACCTCAAAATACGATACTGTCAAGGAAGCATTAGCTAAGGCCCAAGAAAGCCTAGTTAAGTTGATGGAAGAGAGAGAGGATAGACGGAAGCCGAACGATCTGGAGAACAATGAAGATGTGGAGGCAAGTGCGGCGAAAGAGGAGTTGATCACTTTGCTTGCCGAAAAGGAAACCCAAATCAAGAAATTAGAAGCCTCAGCGAAGGAAACTAACGCTTCCATCGAAGAGCTCCGCAAAGAGAACAATCGCATGTTAGAGAAAATCACCATTCTGAAGGAAGAAGGCGAAACCCAGCGGAAGGCCAACGCGGAAAGCAAGAAAAGATTGGAAGAGTGGGCTAAGGAAGTCCAGTCCGTTTCGAACGCTAGTAATGAGCCATCAGGCGCTTCATCGGCTACGCCAGCGACAACCGGCTCAGCTAAAAAGAAAAATAAGAAGAATAAGAAGAAGAAGGGTGGAGCTTCCCAAACACACAGAGATATTGCGCCTAGCGAAACATTAGAGCATTCAGAGTCTTCTACGCTCGAAAGTCCCGAGATCGAAGCCCTCACAACCGAGATCTCTCAACTCAAGGAAGAGATCGCCGAAAAGGACTCGCAGATTAGCAAGTTGTCTGAAAAGAGAAAGACTGAGGAAGAGCTCCGAGAAGAGATAGCGAACCTGCGGGAAAATCTCGTCATCTTTGGCCAAGAGAACGTCGAGGCAAAGGAAAATATTAAAGGGTATCTGGATAGCATCGCAACACTTGAAAGAGAAAAATCAGCGCTCCAAAATCGCCAATCTGAACTGGAGAAGGAAATCGAGCACGCAAAATCCAACCCGCAACTACAAACAGAATACGACACGATGAAGAAGGAGCTTGACGAATTCAAGGTCCGGCAACACACGCTCGAATCCGAACTAGGGGCTTCGCTGAAGACTGCCCAAGATCGATTCAAGGACTTAGCACAACATAAGGAACTGTTGACCAAAGCCCAGAACCAGATCAGGAGCCTCGGGCAAGAACTTGCGGCCTCAAAAATTACCCGAGAAGAGTATACGTCTAAGGTGAATGAGCTGCGCACTGCTGAGAAACGGGCGAAGGAATTAGGCTACGAAGTAAATCGTCTCGAGCGCCTGTCATCCGACCGCGACTCTGAAATTAAGCTACTTAGCGACCGGCTGGCCGCCGAGAAGACCTCACGTGCCAAGTTGGAAGACGAAAAGCGAACATTGGGTCGTGATTATCGGCGTTCGGAAGCCGAGAAGACTGAGATAGTGGCCAAAGGTGAAAAGACCAGCTCGGAGCTCAAGGCATTACAGTCCGAGTTGGCCAGCCTGCGACCAAAGATCAAGGAACTCGACGGCGAGGTTACCAAGTTGAGGAAAGAGATTACCGTTGCCAAAGAAGACGTTGACTTGAAGACGCAACAGTACAACAAGGCTCAAGGGCTACTAACATCGATGCGTGATCAAGTCACAGAGCTGTCGGTGCAGCGTAAGGAAGCGCAAAACCAGGCTGAGAGTCTCGAGGAAGAACTAGCAGAGGTGCAGAAACACCTTGGGGAGAGAACACGCGAGGCCGAGACTATGCGCCGAATGCTGGCAGACGTGGACGAAAAAGCCGATGCTAAGGTTCGCGAGGCAAAGTCGCGAATGGAAGCAGCAATAGAGGAGCGTGACCGGGTCGAGGACGAGTCTTCAACCCTCGCTCGACGGCGTGCTCGCGAAGCCGAGGACCTCAAAAATAGAGTGCGCGAGCTAGAGCGCGAAGTCAAAACTCTTAGCAACGATAAAGATGAGCTCGAAGTGCGCGAGAGGGAATGGCGTCGCCGGCGGGAAGAACTAGAACAAGTTGAGGAGAAAGCCACGGCCGAAACCGAGGACATGCGTTCTACAGTTTCGAGTCTACGTTCAGCCCTGGACGCGTCTGAGCAACAGGTGCGCGACACAGAAAAGCAAAAGACAGATTTAAGGAAGCTCCTAGATGAAGCTCGGGGTCGATACGAAAGAGCAAATAAGGAACTCAAAGGCGTACAGTCTCGGCTTAACCTCGGCAGCGGGTCCAACGTGGCGAGCAGTGGGAGATCCAGCATGGATTCCACGAGAAGTGGGTTTAGTGGCTCGCCTGCCAAGGGACAGGATCGCCCGCTTGATATCACATATTTCAAGAATGTATTCTTACAGTTCCTGGAAGTCAAGGACGAAAAACTACGTTCGCAACTGATGCCGGCGATCGGCAATCTACTCCAATTCGATAAGTACGCCTCCCTTACCATACCCTATCCCCCAACTAGTAACTAATAGACACTTAGGGACGAGCGACAAAGAGGGCTACGCGCTATCCAACACCTACAGAAATCGGGTAGATAGCTCTGAGATTTCGAGGGGCTTCTGGAGGGTTCAGACCGGTCAGAGCTGCCGGCATGTATTAATATAAAAAATGCATAGCGAGAGGAGTTGATACATTGTACACCATCAGTAGACAGCGTGCTTGGCTTGGCTTCATAGGGAGGTAGATCAGATTACACTGTGCATTGTCTATGGTAGGCATTTGCCGGCCATAGAGTCTAATGAGCAACTATTCGGTATCTATGTGTCCTTGAATTAATTACTTTGATATATGTCATTCTAGTTGAGCTATTGCGAACAAGCCAAGGCGCATGGCACCTGGCGAAAGGAGCGGGAGAATGATTAGACGTTAGAAGATGATGTTCCCAACCTACCTAGGTAGGTAACCTCGTCGGTCAGCCGCTTCCGATCAAATTCCGATCCGGATCGGAAGGATGCGGCTTGCTACGGCGAGCACACCTGGATGTCGTCCGTCATTCAACCTACCTAGGCATGGCCACTTAGATAGGCACAGGTAGGTATACTTCCAAAGTTCGTCGAGCGGAAGCGCGCGGCCGACCTCGGTATTATGTGTTCGTAGCGTCATGCGCTATGGACGGGATTAAACAATGGGTGTAAATGGCCCCGCCTGAAAGCATCTCGGGAGCTAAACCATACCCGCGCTTATAGGGTAATACTCAATAGGTAGCCTTCCGGCATGGCTTGGTAATCTTATTTATATCTTGCTATCTGATACCTAATAATCCAAGTCCAGCAGTCTCACACGCGGTATGGCCGATCGCAGCGCGTTTACACCTTTTGATATCGTCGGGGAGATATGGACGCACCTTGATCTGCCGCCGTCGGCGCTGTCTTCTCTTGCTCTCCCCGGCGCGCCAGAGCCGACCCGGCCCGTGGTCCCCTCGTCTTTCAAGATCGGGCATCTCGCGCAGAGCACTATCGCGCTCTCCGCCCTGGCCGCTGCTACCGCGCACTCGATGCACAGCCGTTCGCCTCCGGACGTCCCGCGCACCACGGTCCCGCTACGCCACGCCGTGCTCGAGTTCCAGAGCGAGCGCCTCTATGTTCTCGCCGGGGAGCCGCCGGCCGAGACCTGGGGGCCGATCAGTGGCCTCCATCCCACGGCGGACGGCTACGTGCGCATCCACGACGCGTTCCCGCACCACCGCCGCGGGACGCTCGCTTTGCTCGGGCTGCCGGAGACTTGCACCGATCGCGCGGCCGTGGACGCGCGCACGCGCACGTGGAAGAGCGTCGACCTGGAGACTGTCTCTGTTGAGCAGAAGGGCCTAGCGATCTACGCTCTCCGCTCGTTCGCGCAGTGGGATGCGCTGCCCCAGGCGCGGGCGTCGGCCGATTTGCCTGTGAGTATACGGCGGGTCGATGTTCCGCCTACGGAAACTAGTTCGCCCCGGCGCGGCTTCGATGCGCGAGGCCAGCGATGTCTTTCTGGTCTCCGCGTCCTCGAGTTCAGTCGCGTCATCGCGGCCCCTGTATCGGGCAAGACGCTCGCGGCGCACGGGGCTGACGTGCTCTGGGTGACGTCCCCACGTCTCCCCGATCTGCCGGGCCTAGACCGCGAGTTCGCACGCGGCAAGCGGAGCATACAGCTCGATCTCGAGGTCGAGGAGGACAAGGCCAAGTTTCTGGAGCTTGCGCGCTCGGCGGATGTCGTGATACAGGGGTATCGGCCGGGCAGCCTCGCCGCGCGCGGGCTGGACGCCGAAGAGCTTGCGAAGGTAAATCCGGGCATCATTGTTGCGAATCTGTCGGCCTTTGGACCGCAGGGGGAGTGGAGGGGCCGGCGTGGCTTTGATTCTCTTGTCCAGACGGCCTCGGGCCTTAACGTTTCTGAGGCGGAACATCGTGGTAGGGGAGAAGTTGCGAGGGCCCTGCCGTGCCAGGCGCTGGACCATGGCGCGGGCTTCCTGCTTGCTACGGGTGTTTGTGCGGCCGTTTATCATCGCGAGAAAGATCGGAGCGAAGGGAGGCGTGTGGGTGCGTACGTGGTCGATGTTTCGCTTGCCGGCGTCATGAAGTATCTAAGGAGCTTAGGGCAGTATGAGGGCCGATCTGGCTTCGAAAGCCATGATTATACCGTTCTTGGGCCTGACGGGGTGAGGAGTGAGGAAGAGAAGGCTTTCTTTGAGACTAGGGAAACGGGCTTTGGCGAGATGACGTTCTTGAGGCATAGTGCGAGCATTGAGGGTCTCAAGCCGGGGTGGGATCTCATGCCGGCGCTTTTGGGGTCTGGTGAAGCTGCTTGGTCCAGTTCGTGAGCACGACTACTACCACATGCATGGCATGGTCGTCTAATCTCATGAGCAACAACAGCGCCAGCAGCCTCCTAGCCTAGTCTATTTAGCACGCTGCGAATGGTCCCGAAACATGTGTTCGCGGGGGTCTATGTAAACTATTGTGTACATTTATACCATGTATCACTACGAAATCTCAGCCTAGTCTTGTATAATCAAGCTTCATCTTTTGCCTGTCTTTTCCAACCCATGGCCTGCCTGCCGTAGTTTATTTTATATCTTTTTCATCATGACTAGGTTAGTTGACAATAGCGCTCGTCCACGACGCCAGACAAGTCAACGGTTCACCCTAGGATTCAAAACTAGTGCTATTAGCTTGTCTTGGTACGTCTATGGATGTATAACTCGTTGTCTGGTCTATTCAAATGCCCAAGAAGGAGAGAGATTCCAAAACCCTGGAAAGAGGAGATGAAGGTAGCGTGCGCCTAGCATTGGCCAAAGGCCCCCCGTGTTACCAAAAAATCCCAAGTTACACTAGTGAGTGAACCGATCGACGAGCCAATAGGGTAAATTGCTGATTGTCAGTCCAGTTGCCCCCTAAAAACAGCGCTATATTCGCAGGTCCCAAATCCTTGGGTACTTCTTTAGGCTAATGTCGAAGACCGAGGAGCTGGGACGAAAAGAGGCTCAACAGCATCTCGTGACGCACGTGGGAAATTGATTGAAAATACAACAATAGATCTCCCCACAGACGCGACGACAGTCCGTCGAAAAAGACGTAGAGATGTATTGCCGACGATGTCGCTTCAGGACTTCACCACTGCCGAGCTAGCGTCGACGAAAGATGGGAGTCCAGGCAAGCCACACAAGCGTCGCTTAAATCCTTGCCATGCTCTACATGTGACAAATTCCTGATTCCTACGCGAGAAGCGTTGGGATTTGGGTTGCACATGGGATTAATTAGCTGCGCTATCCAATCCCACCGTCGTTCGCCCAATCAACTTCGCCTGCTGCTCGATCCGGAGAGCTGAAGTGTTTCTTACTCATCCTGAGTCGCTTTCTCTTCCGGCACCATCACGGGAACTTGCAGACGCAGAATCCTTCCCTTGGCAAACGGCACAACATAGAGAGAGTTTTCGTTCTCTCTCGTCAGCGCCTCTCGGCGGTGGAGCTTATGTCGGCGACGAAAGCAACTGCTCCGCCTTGGCATCTACCCCATCTAGACTAACATGTTCAACACGCGATGTCCATTGGTGTAAGAATGGTGGTGAGGGTTGCTGGTGGCGGAATGCCTCGCCGACACACAAGGATTAAGAGGCCATTTTGGTGAGATTCTTCGTATAATATTCTCGTTCGTTTCTTATTTCGAGTTCGTAATAGCTTTAATGAGCTTCGCTAGACGATATCCCCCGACTTACCTTTTCCCTGGGGATCACCCAGCCTCCACCTCTCTCACCTAGCACACCGACTACGTACTTGGCGTTTCTGGAGAGTGGTGGGGAAAAGCTGGTTACGTGCAGATGCCCCGAGGCCACCCCAGCTTTAACCCCATATTCTAGCCAGGTTTCGTGGGGGGTTCGGTACCGGGGTCGGTCCAGCCATACTACGTACAAGATACTAGACAAGGAAGTGAAAGTGTATATATATAATATGAGTGTCATATCAGGAAAACAGGGAGCGTGAAGTCCCTCTCGTAGCCGACGTGTTGTCCTTTCAGAGGCACGCACCCTAAGTAACCGGTGATTCCTGTTCATAGAAGTAGGAAGTCCGATAGGGAAAAGTTTTCTATCTACTGCCATTAGAAAGGTGAAGATGGTTACTTTCAAATCCGCGGAGAAGGCCCAGACGGGCGCGTCAGATCCCATTCTGACTCGCCTTGCCAACGAGGATAAAGTGCCCTGGTACCGCAAGCCAAACCTACGACTCTTGTATCTCCTCCTCTTCCCTACATGCATGGGTATCGAGTTAACCTCCGGCTTCGACTCTCAACTCATCAATGCTCTTCAAATCGTGCCCTCATGGATATCTTGTAAGTGTATACACTGTTTCCTTTGGTCCAAAGACAGCACTTGTTACGTATTCAGGTTGTCCGATAAGAACACGGTCACTGACTAGAGATCTATCCTTGATGGAAAACAGATTTCGATGATCCCCAAGGCCCCATCAAGGGCATCATTGCGGCATCGTACTCCCTAGGCGCTATCTTGTCTCTGCCTTTCGTCGGTATCGTGAATGACAAATTTGGCCGACGTTGGTCTATCTTCGGAGGTTCCGTGATTATGGTGATTGGTGCCCTTATCCAAGGTCTCTCCGTTCATGGTAAGCCACTGTCGGGCCAATAGTCCATCCCGTGATATAAGAACATCGCGCCCTTCTGATGTAATTCCGAGATTGGACGACTGATACTTACGATGTTGTAGTTGGTCAATATATCGTTGCGCGTCTCATATTAGGTTTCGGTATACCTACCTGTATCGTCTCGGCCTCATCTCTAATCGGCGAACTTTCATACCCCAAAGAACGTCCAGTTTTGACCTCCCTCTTCAATGTCTCTTACTTCATCGGACAATTATTGGCTGCGGGAATCACATTCGGCACCAACAACATCATGAGCAACTACGGCTGGCGCATTCCCTCGTGGTTACAGATGGTCCCCTCGCTTGTCCAAATCACCTTCATCTTCTTCGTCCCGGAGTCCCCTAGATGGCTTATCACCAAAGAGCGACACGAGGAGGCATTCGATATTCTCGCCAAATACCACGCCGAAGGAGATCGCGAGTCTGAGTTTGTCAAGGCAGAGTTTGCCCAGCTGCAATCGACCATCAGCATCGAGTTGGAGCATTCCAAGAGGACCATGATGGACCTCGTTCGTACGAGCGGTAACCGACGCCGTTTGCTGATCAGCACTATGTTGGGATTGTTTACTCAGTGGTCTGGAAACACACGTAAGCCTACCTTGACGACACTTCTGAGAGTAGTGCAGCCTGCCCGCCTGTCTATGGCTCTCACGTTTCATGGAAGCCGGCCTACTTTCAATGGCTGTTTAGAATTAGGAGACTGACCTTCCAACTATTTTGTAGTAATCTCGTATTACTTGGGTGATATTCTCGAGGCCATTGGACAAACAGACTCCATATTCAAGCAGAAGATCAACGTAGCTGTGAGTATCCGCCCCTTTTCGCCCTTCTCGTTTCATTCACATAACTTTGGCTAACTTGATAATCTTGAAGATCGCCGCATGGGGTTTGGTCTCCGGAACGATCGCTTCGCTTCTAGTCAAGCGATTCCGACGTCGCGTGATGTATCTAGCATGTACGTGCAGCTTGCTAGTCGTATACATCAGTTGGACAATTAGCATGAAATACGCCATCGATGGCAAGAACTCCGGTGAATTGAATAAAGCGGCCGGCGGCGCCGTCTTGTTCCTCATTTTCGCCTATAGCCCCTGCTACAACTTGGGATATAATGCTCTCACCTACAGTAAGCCCGCTCAATCTTATAACTTTCTTATATCTGCTAACGAAGGGGCTCTCAATAGCCTATATGGTCGAGATCTGGCCTTACGCCGAGCGTTCTCGTGGTATTGCCTACTTCCAGTTATGGGGTCGTCTCGCCAGTTTCTTCACTACCTTCGTCAACCCAATCGGACTCCAGAACTCCGGCTGGCGTTACCTTATCTCATACGTCGTATTTCTGGCTTATGAGATTACATTTGTGTACTTTTTCTTCCCAGAAACCTTTGGCCGCACGCTCGAAGAGCTTGCCTTTTGTAAGTTCTACACCATCTGTCACTGAGACCACATAACGTTTCACTAACCGACGTCCTCAAAAAAACAGTGTTCGAGGACAAGGCGCTCGCAGACGAGGCCGTCCACGCCGTTGAGAAGGCCGTGGGAATGAATGCTGAAACCGGGAACGGCGAGACAACCGAGGTTCGGAAAGAGGTTTGAAAAAACCGAGGGAACGCAGATAGTGGGAATTGCTTAACTTTAGCTTCCCTCGTTGTGATAGTATTTAGGCTTTCAAAAACCCGTAGTGGCATCAATGTCGCTTAGAATCACCACATGAACCCAGAATGTTGCACCTCGTGACTATCTCCCTAACCCTATGGCTTTTTCGTAAAGCTGGCAGCTGTTCTGCGGCTTACGACAGCTGGCTTAGTCGATCACATCTCTCCCTCAAGGCCGGCAGCCAGATGGTATAGGCGAATGAGGGGTTCGTCCGTACTACTCATCGACAAACATTTCGGTAATGGCTCAACATCTGATCTTCCACGGCGCACTTATTCACTGTCTTAGCCTAGATCAGTTAGAGATCATCGAGAATGGATTGATAGCCATCACGCCAGACGGCATCATATCTAGCCTAGTGAAATCAATCCCAAAAGATTCAGTCTATCAACACTTGGCCACACTAGGACTCTCTGAGTCACAATACGATGTTCATTTTCTTGATCGCGGGCAATTCCTGATTCCGGGGTTCGTGGACACACACAACCATGCGCCGCAATGGGCGCAGCGCGGTCTCGGCCAGAGCATGCATATTCTAGACTGGCTGGACAAAGTTACGTTTCCGAATGAGGCTCGCTTCCGCGATCCGGAATATGCGCGGCGTATCTATGCGAGCTGTGTTGATGGCTTTCTCCAGCAGGGAATAACAACCGCATCTTACTACGGGTCCATGCATGCCGAAGCAACCAAGATCCTAGGCGATCTCTGTCTCGAGAAGGGCCAGCGCGCATTTGTGGGAAAATGCAATATGAATCGCAACGCGCCCGACTACTATCGCGACAAGACAGTCGAATCATCTTTGAGCGAAACGCGAGACTGTATTGCATATATGAGAAGGATTGATCCGGAGGGCAGGCTTGTCAAGCACGTGCTCACCCCTCGCTTCGCCATTACCTGCGAGGACGCGCTGCTCGCTGGACTAGGAGAGATCGCTAGGTCCAACCCAGATCTCCCAATTCAAACGCACTTCAACGAAGCTGAGCAAGAGATGTCATTCACGAAGACGCTGTTCCCTACATTCGATAACGAGGTAGATCTCTACGGCCACTTCGGCTTGCTCACCAAGCGCTCAATCTTGGCTCATTGCTGCTACGTGTCAGAGTATGAACTGGGACGTCTCAAAGACCTCGAATGTGGCGTCGCACACTGCCCCATCTCCAATATGACTGTTGGTGGCGGCTTCATGGCTGCCCCCGTACGTGAATTCCTCCGGCGAGACATCAAGGTGGGTTTAGGGACGGATAGCGGGGGCGGATTCTCTAGTAGCATCTTGGACGCAATGCGTCAGGCTCTGGTGGCGTCAAACGCCAAGGAAGTCATGAGCCAAGGCGAAGACAAGGGTTTGTCGATTGACGAGGTGTTCTATCTAGCGACTCTTGGCGGGGCTCGGGTATGTTGTTTGGATGAGAAAATTGGCAATCTAGCTGTCGGAAAGGAGTTCGACGCGTTGTTGATTGACTCGGCGAGCTCGAAACCTGGGGTAATGGCCATGCTTGAGGAACACGACGACATAAAGACGATCTTCGATAAGTTCATCATGACGGGTGATGATCGGAACATCAAGAAAGTCTTTGTACAAGGGCGACAAGTTAAAGTATAGCTGCAGATGAGCATAAACCTGTAGCAATGCGTATTTACTAGTTGTAGATACTTTATCGACGCTTGGTTTCCTCATATATCAGGGGCACATGCTCCTTATTCTCTTCAAGAAATTCGAGGATAGCTTCGAGAGGCACCCCTCTGCGCATGCATGTCTCGTCGTCCCAGGAAGAATGTAACCCAATAAGTTTACCCGTCTTCATATCTAGTAAAGGCGCTCCGCTATGGCCCCAGTATGTCCAGCAATCGTGCATTAAAGCGCCAATTTCGGAGTTGTCCTGAGGGTCCTGGTCCTCGGCACAACCTCGAAAGCGGCCGGTGCTGACATGTAGGACGTCGTAGTTGGTCTTGATACCGGGCTGGGATGCTTCTAGGTCTTCACTTCCTGGATGACCGACGCACACTAGCCGCGAATTCAAAGACGGGGCCGCGGAGCTGATGGCGACGAATGGGAAACGCGATAATTCAGTATCTTCTCTCTGTCTCTGAGCGACAACTCGTAAAAGTGCAAGGTCGCGTTTGCCATCCCACGCCACACAGGTTGTTTTGACGGCAACCCCCGATTTAAAGAGAAGCCAGTGGTGTTTCAGGTCGTTCCGTTCGTCGATGTTCTCCGCAACACAATGTGAGCAGGTCAACAGCATGCCGTTCGGTGCAATACAAACTGCCGTGCCCGCTTCCTCCTGTGCGAACACCAGCGTAGCATCTAGGGCCGCTGTGTGCTTGGCGAACTGGGTAGGGACTTCTAGGGAATACTGCTGGAGCCATGCCTGTTTCCGTAACAAGAGCTTGTGGTCCTTGGCCTTGAGGCCTGTGATGGCACGGCTGAGTGTTGTCGGTGGTTTTGAAATGCCATGACCATCAACCGGAGGGTCGATAGGAGGATTGCTTAGAGTAAGCCCCTCTATGTCTAGTAAAGGATTATTTACAACATTGGCGGCTTTAGTTTGTGATCTGGTTTGTCTCGGAGACATGACTTGGTAACGATAGGTTAGGTTTCGAACTTTTAGATTCCCGGGGAAAGGAAGGCCGTTAGGCATTCTCGACAGGAGTTGCTTTTATAGAAGGAATGGTCTGCTTAGTTAACAGCCCTAACCCGGAACAGCTTGGGTATCCATATACACGGGGAGGGATGAGAGAATCTGGTTGTGGCGGTGCAGTTGGGCGTGTTGCTAGGCTGAAATACTACGCCCGATCAGAGTCGACATTCGTAAAGGTTTAAACACTAATGGGCCGTTGAATACTTCCATTCAGACCCGAAGGAAGAGACGATGAGATTAGTAGTCTAACGACTGTTGATAAAATAGGGGAAATAGGGCCAAATTGCCTTTGTTACAAACCTTCGCCGTTAACGTATCCGTCTTGGGCCCGATTATGGAACCCTCCTTACCTGTTCATTACACATGTTGCTTAAACGCAGGGTACCCTTCGGTTAGTCTGTTAAAGTTGCGATGATGATAATAGATGATATATGGGTTGAGAACGTAGATGTAGCCATAAAGACGTGAAACCCAGAGGTACTTAATCCCGATTACTAAAGCATACCTCACTTAAACGATATGGCATTATTAGGTATTCCAGATCAAGTGGAGTCGAAAAA
Organism: Xylaria grammica; assembly: GCA_004353285.2. Taxonomy (NCBI): domain Eukaryota; kingdom Fungi; phylum Ascomycota; class Sordariomycetes; order Xylariales; family Xylariaceae; genus Xylaria; species Xylaria grammica. Next base: position 1,730,268 of record NGZP02000002.1, on the reverse strand, counting down.
CGGTTTCCACAAAATACCTGGTAGGTAAATACGGATTTCAAAAGATATAATTACCCATATAAGTACTGTTTCAACTTATCGATAAGTCATAATTTGCCAAACGGCTTTGTACGGTTCTACCCCGCGATCTCCAGCTCTCCGACCCATCAACCCCGCCATCACTACCAATTACCATATCGAATAACCTCAAATGCTCGTCTAGCATGAGGGATGATATGTACTCATAACATGGGATCAGGGAGCCCTCTCTCTTTCATAGTTGGTAACAAAACGTAGAGTCTCATTTTCTTCATCTACGCGGTTTGGGCCAATCAGCTTAGTTCGAATATATCCTGTCCATTGGCTCATCTTTTACGGCACTATCCTTCCACAGCCTCGGAAACACAGCTATATTTATATCTCTCCCCTGCTTTTACGTAATAATATACAGTTGAAAAGACTCTCTTGCTTAGTGTGTGACGGGAAGTCGTGTTCCTATAGAATACCAGAGTGCAAGTCAAGTATCGTTAGTCTGACACGAGATGATTACTCAAGAGGAACATGTAGAGGCTGCTCGTTCGGTAATAATTTCTGGTAGGCTATTGTGGAACATAAGCTAAATTCAGCGCTTTCCGTTGTATGTGGTTCATGTGTACATCTTTATGGATATGAAGACAACGGCGCTACAGATGTTGCTAAACAAGTTATATCAAAAGTTCGACTGCTCATATTTATCCACATACTTTCTGAAGGCCTGGTATACCCTAAAGCTACGACGAATTTGTTCATGTGGATAACCCGCCGCTTCTACTATGTGATAAGACTGATCTGTACCGTTCTACAACCCGAAAATGAGAGTTGAATGGATCCAAAGACCCGATAGAGGTCGCGAATTTAACGAGGGCTTTGATTCTCAAGCAGAGATTACATTCGATGAATACTCCTTAAAAACTTGTAAGTGTTGGCCAGACATAAACGAAGGACTTGGAATAACTTAGTTCGCCAGTTCAAAGTTAAGCAACTCGAAATTCAGCCGCTACTCACTAGGCACAAGATTATGAAACGATATGCTCTTCGAGGCAGTTCTTTTCTATACGAATCGTATCTAAGTATAATTTCGAGCGTATAGAACACCTTTTACTTCGCGAATGGTGTCACAGCAAGCTGTAGTGAAGTTTGACGGACATTGGCTTCCGGAGCTAGTAGAGACGAATGAATACCGGGATTAAAGATACAGGTGCTAACTCGGAAGTCAAGTGATCGGACCATGAGCTGTGTAAGACACTAGGAGGGGAGACGAGAATTTAGGCTACCATGAAGTATCTCGAAGGAAACTCTGAGAATCTCCAGACGGGAAATATTCGTAGGGACCGAGGAGTGTTTCATAATTACCCACCGACCGAATCTCTAAAGATATATAGCATAGACACCAATAGTGACAACGTCATGGAGCACTATGTAATGGACCTTAGCTGGTCTTGGAGTGACTCTCATACACTGATTTTTATGGATTTCCGACGCACTCGGAGGGATTGCCACAACGACTAATAACCTCCTCGTTCTGACTTCCACTTCCTCAGACCCTTAAAGCACTAGGCTAACTACTTAACTCTGTAACTTATAGCACGCATCTTACATCTCGCGGGGTAAACTACTATGTAATATCTAGAAAATTTTAATCTCGTCTATGTCGGTATCGCACCGTATCTAGGCAGTTCTTTATCATTTTCTGGGCGCATTCCTCGGAAGGCTATGTGAGGCGTTACCTTGCGTCCCTCGAAGCAATATCTAAAGGGCGATCCGAGTCTATCGCGATCGGCGGAATACCACATAGACAAGGTGCATCTTGTCATAATCTTCAGCAGAGGGGTATAATGAACATACGTTGTCGCGCGAAGAGCCTACGCTATTTATTTTAGGCGTCGTTACTAATATACCGAACACTTCTTTGTTCTGGAGGTGCGACACATCTAGATGCGAGTGTCACGCTTCACTTCATATTCTGGATTTCAATGTATAATCAATTTCACCATCGACGCCACTCCCTCCCCCCCGGTTGAGGGAAGAGTATGTTGCTGCCTTAAGAACAGTAGAATGTGCTCTTTCCTTTCATTCCTTGTTTTTTTCGTCAACTTGTTTATGCTCATACTGTTCTAGGTATCCCCCTTGCCCTTGGGGCCTGGTCCTCCAGCGGAGTTTTCCTATCCTCGCCTCATGCACTACGTAGTATATCGTTTGAGGTATAGAGAATTGGTCACGCGGACTAGGCAGCGCCTTAATAGACCGCCTATTACAGCGGCACACTTTAGTATAGAAACCACTCTTGATAAAATTAGGGCTCTCATGATAATGGCTTGTATTCGCGGTGCATTGAAGAGAAGTCTACATCATGTAGGTTATAAGCCGGGGCCTGTAACGTGGGGGCGAAATTTGGTAAGAAATAGTTGAATGCCATTGGTCGTGCCCGTATATATCCTTGGCATTGAACGACAACTAGCACGGATCCAGCCCTTGCTGTGCTCGATATAGTGCCCTCGTAGCGAATATGCTGACGTGAGACGCACTGGCGGTTGGTCAGCATCTTGGTAACTACAGCTGTATTGTTACAGCTGGTCGTCTGTGATATCTTGCGCCGAATCGCCAAGCGCTCTATGCCGTCAAGACGTCTCCCCCCTGTGCCTGGGTAGTAGGTAGGCAGGTATGCTATTAATAAATTGTACAATTGAGCCTCTAGTGTACCAGGTCCCTATATTATACGGTATCAGGATAGTTTGACATATTTGGAAAAACTTTCCTTGTCATTATGCATCTCGTCCTCTTTGGCCCCGGACGTGATGAAAAGGCAGCTATGTTTTGCTACCTTACTAGGTTGGCCTACAAGAAGCCAGTGTCCCCGACGAGATTTTGAAGGACCCGACCACATTTACACGTAGCTTGCTGTTGCAAAATATACGACACGTAATGGATACTGACCCGCGATCTCCAGTTTGTCTGGCCCCTCGTACGTATTTCGAATCCCACGGGTAGCTAGACACCGTATTTACCACGTTGCTAGACTTTGAGTTTCTCCCCATAGATAGCAGTCGGGGGCAGATTCGGATTCTCAAGGTCGCGCCCGGGAGAGTCGGTGAGGTCATTCGATGTTCGTATCAGATTGCTACCGCTCTCGAAGATGTGCGGTATGAAACCTTATCGTATGTCTGGGGGAGGGTGGATGGGAATCGAACTATTATGGTGGAAGGAATGGAAGCTGAGTTGACGGATAATCTCTTCGATGCCATAACACGTATAAGACATGAGACCGAACTCCGCTATCTATGGGTCGATGCGCTGTGTATCAATCAACAGGATGGTGCAGAGAAAACGGCGCAGGTGGATATGATGCACAGAATCTATTCAGACTGCGAGCAGTGTTATATGTGGCTAGGAAACATTGATACCGCCGCCATGGGCACTACCGAACAGGAAGCCCTAGAGGCGGCAAAGGGGGCCCTAGACGCAATTCGGCTACTGGCCGGTGTCGATCCGGACTATCGTCTCCCCTCTTCCCTTGCGACTAAGGCCCAGCAGGCGAAGGCGGGACACGCCATCAGAGTACTAATGGACTCGCCATGGTGGAGTCGGATCTGGACTGTCCAAGAAGCAACGTCGCCAAAAAACGCAACCGTTCTTTGGGGGCCCTTTTCTATACCCTGGAGTCTCATGAAGGATGCAGCCGAGAAGATGATTCGGGGACACTACCCGCCGGCAGAACGATTAGACATCCACAACCTCGTTGGCAACTACAGTTTTTTTACTGCCCCTATTTTGGGTCTTATATGGGCATCTGAGTGGGCTGTGCGACCACACCCGCCACTGAAGATGCTGTGGCGCTTTCGATATCGCGAGTCGACGGATCCTCGTGATAAAGTCTATGTGATTCTTAACTTGGTGGCCGAAGGGATGAATCCCCTACCCAGCGTGCTCACGAGTGACTATACTCTCAACACGGCGGTTCTGTACCGCAGAGTCATGCTCGACTTACTACGTAATGAGCGGGGACTTAGGCCTATGATTGGACTCCGAGGTGAGCGCAAAAGCGTCCCGGGCCTACCAAGCTGGGTAGTGGATTGGTCACGCCAACCAGAAGAGTTCAACATCGCGAGTTTCTGGGAGCATAGCAAGTTTTGGTTATACTATACAGCAGACAGGGGGCTGCCGATGCTCGATCTAGGTGCGTTGACTTCGCCCGACCAAGGCGAGGAGGTGCTAAATGTGAATGGGGTATTCTTCGATAAAATTCTTGTTTGTGGTGGCACCATTGCTAGGGACGAGGGAGAGGAACGGCTCTATAACATGGTAGCTGAGGTGATCGCGAAGGCGCTAGTTGAAGAACCTCGTTATCGCGTTATATCGGAAGTTTACTGGCAGGAGGCGCTAGTCGATATCATAGAAGGGAACCACGTGAACTCAGAGGACGTGATCGAGAGCGTTAGCGGTGATGCCTATTGGCGTGCGCAGATGCTTAGGTACCAACGACTGTTCATAACGGAGAATGGAGCGGTCGGCTTGGGTCCCTCTGAAACATCAATCGGAGACGAGGTCTGGGTCTTATCGGGAGGCAGATCACCATTCCTGCTTAGTCCATTACGTGTAAACGATGCGGCTTTGGAAACCCGGGATTCTTCCTATCACTATACGTTCAGAGGGGATGTGTTCATTCCAGGAGTCATGAACGGCGAAGCGGTTGGAAGCAGGATAGAGAATCAGCGATTTGTGCATATCCATTGAGGGAGTTTATATAGGGTATTGTAGATAAAACTTAGAATAAGACTTAGAGTTTAGCGCATATAATCATAAGAATTGCATTGTTGAACCGTAAAGAGCCGGGAAATGACATAAAGTCCTTGTTCAGTTTGCGATTGATAACTGAATAGGGGTTGTCATGAGAGCCTTCTTCAACCGTCGTTGTTGCGCGTAAATTAGATGCTCCATCTTGACATAAAGTCCCAGTTGGTTTTCGATGGCTCGCTAAGAGAAACTGATAATCCATGCTCTCTTTCCGTACTAGAATCTTGGAACGGATAAAAGTTCGGTTCGCAGGTTGTCCCGGGCTTAGGGAGCTGTCCCTGTTGGAAATAGTCATGAATGTATGTGGCAGTACAAGTCGAGGCCGCGGATAAGCTTGTATGCTATATTTAAAGGCTTAGCACATGCTTATACAGCCTCGTGGGTGTGTTGGCGTACCCCGTAAGAGTTCTGAACTAGAATGACGGAGCCGGGAAACCCCTGTGAATTATTCCTAGCACTCACGAGCGGCGCGACGTTGTCGGCAATATTATTTATATAGCTGTTTAAAGTGTTGTTAGCTTCAAGTCTAGAATAACGCAAAGATTATCGGGGCAGCAACTCACAGAATAGGAAAACTAGTGTTTCCTTCGAAGGGTCCTTTTAAAAGATTAGTATTCTATCCCCAGCAGTGCCGCCACTCTCTAAGATCGACATACCGTCAAACCGCCATTTAGGTCGTATAGTTCGGCCGATACAATTAAGACGATAAAGAGTATTGATATCTCCGGATGACTTGCTTATTTCAGTAAGCTGTTTCGCGAAATCAATGAACTCTTCAACTGTCTGGTTGGCTTGAGGCTGGTCTGAGCACTGGATTGCGGGGAATGCGTCGCCATTGCCTCCCTCTAGTCGAGGGATGTCAGGTGAAATAGTTTCAATCGAGCAAACAGATGACTCTTCATCTGGATCTGTATGGCGAGCGTTAGTAGCGAGACTACTAATTGCCGTGTGAAAAGATGAACTGTCGAAAGAAGCGAAAGAATAACTCTCAATATCAAGAGACCAAGGTAGAAAATTGGTATGAGATGGTCCTTGAGATCACTTACACAAGATGCTATACAAACTGTAAAAAGGACGCCCATCTCCGGATTCCAAGGCAGCTAGCGCGGTTGCATATGTCTTAAACCTGAGGAGGGGCTGATACAGCACAGTTGCAGTGGATCGGCGGATATGCGACCAAGTGATAAGTTGCGGCATATTGTCGGTAGTTGCAAATGATCCATCCGGTGTGACGAGGACCGGGTGCTTGCGGATTTTCTCTAACAAGTTTTCCATACGTCGCCTGATTAACTCAGGGGTATCTGCGTACAAGGCACAGGCACCTAGGCCAGCTTCGTAGCAGAAGTCATAGAATGCATCCAATACTTTATCCGTGTCTCGTAGAAAGTTGATATAAGTTTGGTAGTGCCATTCCCGAATGTCAACATTACCTAGAACGGATGACACGTTAGTCAGCCGCTATGGCTCATGCCCTTTTCGAGGTCCGAAATACAAGAACTTACCATCGCTAACAAGCCTTTCGATTTTATCAGGATACATAGATGCAAAGACGCCACCAATAACGGTGCCGTAACTGAAACCCCAATACTTGAGCTTCTCGTACCCCAGCTTATGAACGATCTCGAGCATGTCTCTGGCGACCGGTGTCGTGCCAACGTGACGTAGTATATCCGATTTTGCTACCATATGCATTTCGCACTGTCGAGATAAAGCTGCCGCTCGAGCATATACGTCGTATATAGTGCCGGGATGTGCGTCTACCACCCCTAATTGTATACTCTGACGACTCCAAAATTGGCTCTGCTCCGCAGTGTCCCAACATTCAACTCTAGGTAATGTGCCTCCGATTCCCCGAGGGTCAAACGATATAAGGTCATGGTTTTTGCCAATGATATTTTGTATACTGGCGCCGCGGTCTATGAGAGCGAACACACCGCTCCCCCCCGGGCCCCCAGGATTGAAAATGACAGGCCCACGGTAGTCGTCCAGTTCGGTTGCACGAAGTCTAATGACAGCGATAACCACCCGCTTCTCGTCAGAAGGGTCAAGCCAATCCATAGGCACATCCAAACGAGCGCAATCGTATGCGCCATTATAGCAGGAGTGCCATAGCAGGTCTCGGCTGGGCTCGATGGTGCTCCAATCTTGGGTATCTGCTCGCTGATGTGGGCGCCGACTAGAATCATGGCTTCTATGGCTCACGGTGGCTGGATGTGTAATGTCCTCGTCCTGCCGTAGCTGATAGAGGACGAAACCTGTTGCGAATAGCACCAATGCTACGATGTTGGCGCCATGCCACCATGTAGACCATAGTTGTAAATACGATCTCTGGGGTGTGAACCTGACCTTGGAACCTAACTCGAGTTGTTGCGTGTCTCGGTAAGCCATTTCGTCGACCCCTAGACTATAAACGACACCATAAGCGCATACAAAAGAGCAGAGTCAAGGCAAACCAAAGCCACGGGATAGGGTTCCATTTTCAATGAGGGGGGGAGCCTCCTCATAAGCAGAGATTCCGTCGAACGCCGAGGGCGCTCTTATCGGTACTTGGTGAAACCCTTCCACCGCTAATTTTCACGGTTAATTTAGTTACCACAACCACACGTAGATAGCGATATACCCCAAACTTACCGGGCACTGACTGAGTGCTGTAGATATCGATCGTTGATCATGACGTATCAAATCTCAGTACCTAGGTAGTGACAAACAAAAGAGTACCCAGGTAGGCAGGAGACGGACATGGTTCTGCGTACCTAAGGCAGTAAGTACATGTATATGGGACTGATTGTACTGTATGGGCAGAAATAGGCAGCGTGCATGGGGGGATCTGCGGTACCTAAGGCAACGCCTAAGGCACTTATTTAACCTAGCGTACTAGGTACGCTATTTAATACCCCAGCGCCACTAACCGTCCTCTCGGAATAGATGTATTATCAAGAAAGAACCCATTTTATAATTGGTCAAGTTGGTTGTTCTAAGCCAAATCTTTCTCTCTGATGCTGACTATGGGTTATGGATTATAAAGTATAATTTGAACCCTCCAGCCCTACCCGAGTTGCGGAATAGTAGGTAAGTAATGGAATTCACTAACCGGGTATAGGAGGAGAGAGAGACATGAATTTCGAGTACATTCAGATAGACCAAGTTCCCGACGGATACTCACGCCTTCCAAACCGAAGATGGCTGGGGGTCTCTGGCCCGAACCAGTTGATGCGACCGTGATATTCCTGCGTCTACCTTAACGATACGATGCTACGGCAAAGCTAACATATACTAGTACAATACAACACCTGACACCTCATATTTCGGGGTATCGAGCTATCATCACTGCTCTGTCTCCTCCCCCGCACTGATATCACATGGCTACCAAATGCCTGGGCAAATGGGGTATCTAAGGAGGGGGATGTTGCAGTGATTAGGATTAATCAAGACCTATAGATTCTTAGCTAGTCATATCTTGCTCATGCCTTGGGTTGCATTAATGGGCCACGTCCCTTTGTGGTACGCGATACCACGTGGATCCCTGGAACATGGCCCTCGCTAAGCCATATCATATCGTAGGATCAGGGTCTTTGTCTTAGGCTATTCCGTGAATTGGGCGGCAATCGAGACAGACATTCCCGTTTTATCAGGCACGTATTTCCAAGTTGACACTGCTCGGCGAATCCAGTAATTCGAACGAGGGTAGTTGAGTATCGGCATCGAAATCCTTAAATGCAGAGCCAGGACTCTCAGTTTGTACAGTATTGTTCCCCGATTTCCCCCTCCTAGTTCCCGGGATAGTGCTCCCCGTCTTCAACGACCAATTCGCAATTAAGTAAACCGAATTCGCCTTCGGAGCACAACCTATACTAGTGTGCCTTGCCCCGGTCGGATAGGGGGCCATATCGAATGGCCCGTGAGGCTCCATCACGCGACCCTCGAACCAATATCGTCCGGTAATATTGCAGTAACCCGTAGGTAGGGTGGGCTAACTGGCGATGTTGCACCAGCATATCAAAACGATCTTCCGATACGCCAAATAACCCTAACCCTGATTGGAGTATGGTATTGCGTGGTGTATCCCGGTCGCCCTCCCCGGACTGGGATACAAAGGGAAACGCTGGAGATGACGGCCGCCTATAGAGGATATCTAGAGTGTAGGAGTGCAGGAGTGAACAGGACCTCGGCTAGGGCTTCTACAATACCGGTCTAGGAGGCCGGACCAACACATTTTCAAACATGCCTAAAGCGAAGTTCTCATCTCATCAGTGGTAGTATTAAAAAGAGCATCTAGTCGTGCGCCGTCGAAAAAAGATACGAATGCCATAACCGCCTTGCTGTTGTTGATATATTCTCTAAATCTATGCGTCGTTCGGTTGTCATTCACATTCGTCCGAAGTCCCGGCGAGACTCAACCGAAATACATCTCCCTCCACCATCATAGCATCAGGGCCTGCCCAAAATCCATCCCCCGGACCCCATCGGAACTCATTGCAAAGGTAAAGGATGATGGCCAGTGCCTCTTGCAGCACCGGCGCCGTTCCCAGCGGCGCCGCCTAGGCCGTCTTGATGTAACTTCCGTGCCTCCCGCTTCTGATCGTGTTCGGCGAGCCGGTCGTCGACGGCCTGCACATCGCGCTTCCCCTTCTCGGCGATGGTCTGGTTCTTGAGCTTCGATGCAGCTGTGTCGGGGTGGTTCTGGTTGCTGTCGAATGCTTGGTCGGTGGCGCCCAGCAGGTTCCCGCGCAAGGCGTCCCCGGCGCCACGGATGCCTTTGACGCTTGTCTTTACATCTTCCACGATCTTGCTCGACATGTTGCTTGGTAGGTGATGAATGTGGCTAGGGAGTTCGTCTTGAGTATAAGCGCGTTCTCGGTGAGTATATTTTAGGTAATATAGGTGAGTACCTAGGTATGTATGAGGGTATTGGTATGGTGATTTGTATGATGCAATAGTAGAAATCGAGAGTCGAAAGATCGTTAAAGGTGAGAGATCTCGTCGCCCCTGCTGTATAAATATTAGCTCCTAAAAATGCAATGGTTACCTAATACCGGTATTACGACAGAGAAGTCGTGATGACGTATTAGTGTCCAATCATTGCTGACCTGCCATCTCAAAGTAGTGTACTGTACTTACTACAGTAGACTAGTTCACAGTTACCCGAACCTAACCATGCTCAGTCCCATCATGTCGTCACTTATCGCGACCGCTTCCCCCCACACTTGATGCGACAAGTGACAACCGGGGCGTAGTCCGCTTGTTCGGCATGGCGCGATACTCCTGGCAGTATCGTCAGGGAAGATAAGATATTGCATGTCCGTTATCTTCTTGGATGGTCGGCTTTTCAAGGCTTAATGTCAATATGTATGACACTCTAAGACTGCTCGTCTAAGAGTAATATGACTTGACTAACTAGAACTGTTACCAACTCCAGGAGAATGGTTGATGCTAGCACGTCGCTTCCGCTGTGGATCAGCGGGGTACTAGTGATTTTGCCCCTAAATGAACCTCGATTCACTATAATGGAACGCCAGTAAAACACATTTGCAGTAAGCCGCTGAGGGGTACGGCGTCCAATGGGATGCTATCACTTGAACATGCATCTGTAGGTAATTACATACATATATATACATGTATGGATCTGGTTAGGCCACGTGCAGAAGCCATATTTCCATAATTACGCAGAGAACCTTGGAAATTATACCGCTGTTGGAATATAAGAACTAATTAATAATTTGAGGTGCCGGCGGCGATGTATACGTCAACAGTTTATATTCGAGTACGAGGCCATCTTGTGTGCGACGTGACATACTTCTAAATCGTTAGGCGGCGTGGTAGGGTAGGATTCGAAGATCACAGAATACATGTACCTAGAACCTCGGACTAGATAGCTGTAGGTACATCGTGAAGCATCATTTTGTACAAATACCATTTAGAATCTGGGGTACTTAATTATTGGTGGATATAAGACAATTAACACTTATAGGAATCGAATCTATCATCACAGAAAGGAAAGAGGGAAGAAAAGAATTATGGGTGTCAGACGTGTGTTATTGCATGGGCTACCTAGGCAAGTGCAATTTCTATCCGAAAACCATTTTGATCAGTCTGTCGCGTGAAACCATTGGCCTGAAAGCAAGAGATCAGAAATTAGATCTCGCCAGAATCACTATCCTCGCCCTCATTCTCGCCCTCGTCCTCTCCCTCATCCTCGGAGGCGGCGGTCTTCTCCTTCTTGCTAATGGGGGCGTCGGCGCTGGCGTCCTTTGCCGCCTTGCGTTTGCCTTTGGTGGCAATACGCTTCTTGGGAGTCGAAGTGGAAGGCTCTTCGACCTGGCCCTCGTTGCTGAGGGCTGCGGCGAGCTTTTTATCCGCCGCTGTAGAAATGGAAAGAAAATAGTATTAGTGAAGTTGCTCTTTTTTGGAATTTTCAAGCCGAACGTCAAGATAGGTGAGAATATTCTTACCGCGGACTAGGTTCTTCACGCTCTCAATATTGGTGTATCCACCAATGCTAGCAAGCTTTTTCCAGTCGGTCTATAACATGTGAGTGACTGCAATTAATAATAGAAGAGAAAGGGGATTAGGTTAATTCTTACATCAGTCTTAGACGGGGAACAGTGCCAGGCGACCACGAGAGCACTCTTCTCTTTCTCGGAGAGGCCAGCATTGTCAATTGTGAGGTTGGGACGAGCCATGGTGAAGGATTGAGGTGAAAAGTAAGTGGTTGGGAGACGATGTGCTGCTAGGATATTAGCTGTCATAAAACGAAATCAGTGTACTGAAGCCCGGCTGGGGGGGGGAATGGTTTATGGTGACGATGTAATAGTGGATTTAGGGTTGACATGATATTAGTAAATAGAAGAAGGAAGCCTACCAATAGATGATTGATGGTTGTTGATACGATAAACTCAGTGGCCGAAAATGCGTTTTGTGGCCGAAGGTGGAAGAACGAGGAGAAGATGGTTGTAAAGGAGGAGAGGATGTGCTCGAAGTTGGGTATGGGGGAAAAAACACTCCTATTTATATGAAAGGGAAGAACGCGGCTGATTTCCAAATCGGGTGGTTGATAGGAAACATGACCTGAAGCTCGAATGAATGGGATTCTTTTCTTCAAGCACTCGCTTAATTGTTTGTTTGTTTTCGAATGAACCTCGGGGGTTATTTCCATGTATAGAATATGTACCTTCAATATTAGACTGTGCCCATTCCCCAACTACAGCCCGCAAGAAGCCACATAGAAAATTTATAGATTGACTTTAGATATATAGATGAGATATATAATATACATGGAAAGAATCAGTGAATATTTAAAACCCATTCATCCACATATTTGTATTCGGTGTGATTTCTCCGTGTACTGGGCACGTTCATCGTTGAGAGAGAAGCAGCCACTTGATGATCTATTGGTCAAATATAATACAAAATATACTTAACCATTGGCATCCGTTAGACACCCAAACTACAGGATATTAGCTAGCCCCTTAGAGTAATCATAACACTGGATTCTAGTGATGTGTAGATGGGAAACCACCCAACAAATGAGGGATGTTCAAGAATCAACAGCATTAAGCCCAGCTATTAAGTCTACCCTATGGTGATTTAGCAACGGTCCTTCCTTCCTTAGCCTAATAACCACATGCTCCATTGAATAAGGTTAGTGTGTGCCCTTGTTTCTTTCCGTTGAGACACCGAAGCTATGGTAGGTAATGTGGAGGGAAAGAGATAAACGGACGACCCCTGAAATGGGCCTGTTTCTAGTACGTGCTCTGTGGTGGCCTACGAATACTTCACAAACAGGAAGGTACAAAGAGGCAACAGCCGGTGAAATAACACTGTGGTAAGAGACGTATATGGGGTGATATGAATCATAGCTACTGGGTGAGGGTGGTTAGTGCTAGAGGTAGGTAATGCCGCCGTACACTCTACATGGTACTACTTTTGTGCCATAGATACTATTCCAACAATAAATAAAACTAGGATAGTACAACAAAAACTTGTATCTGCTAATCTAGGTACAAATCTTGGAGGCTCGGCTACCAATAAGCACTCCCCAGGGAATTCACACGGTCTCAGAAAGCTATTGAATGGGACAACAGCTTGATTTGTGACATGGGTAATTTAATTTGTAGCGACAAAAGCGCCCAAGTATGTATGTAAATAGGTAGGTAGGTTTTTTCCGGCGTGTTGTGAGTGTATCTAAATGTAGTGAATGAATGTGTATTTAAGATACCAAGGTTAGCTATATACCCGTGGCTCGGCAACCAGCTTGAATCTGTATGGATCGATCTGGACTGAATCACACGCACGGAAGCAATGCTTAGGAACTAACGGTACTGTGGTGATTAAATACAGGGGTGTGGATAGGTCATAAATGAGAAGCAGCGGCTGGTTGGAAGTAGAAGAACTAGGTATTGATTTCTTGAATTCCCGAGTCCTTCCTAACTTTGGTGGTTTCAAGCCCCTATCTACACATAACAGTCACTATAATCACCCCTCAGAGGCGCTAGCTACCCTGTGGTTACGCTATTAGTATCTAACAGGCACATATTATAGTGAACATGTGCTCGTAATTCGTGATATTCCTTATTTTATCCTATAGTACAAACTTATACAGTGGACGCCCGTCCATGGCCTCATCTAGATTGTGTGTAATCGTAGGCTCGTTCCGGTACCTTGCGCTCAGAGGCGACCTCTTCCGCACTCGCGGGTACGCGGTCCCCAGCACCAGGGTATTCATCGGTTCCTTTGCCTCTCATGCCTCTGTATACACCTTCGGGAAGATCGGCGCCCTTCTCACGGACGGAGTCGACTCCTTGGCTGCCGCCTACACCAGCAAACCCTGTGCCTGATTTCTTGTTATGACCACCATGACGTTTGTTAATCTCGCGAGCCTCCTGGCCCTGAAGTGGCTTCCCCATGCCTTGGTATACATCTTGTGAAGTGGCGCCCCCAATGGTGTCTGCTGCGCTCGGCGCTGTTCCGTAGGCTTGGGCGGAGAATTCACCCTCAGGCCGGGGCTGGTATGTGTCTTCTCGCGGGGCAGTGCCAGGGGGATATGTTTCGGCATGGAATTCGGGAACTCTATCGTTGCCGACCAGAACACCTGGCTTATGTCCTCCCTTTTCTAGTGGTTCGGAGGGCGGCACACGGCTGTGGAACTCGCCTTGAAGAGATTCGGGGTTTCGATTCGCAGACATGGCGAGTTTTGTAATATGCAAGGTAATACAGTGTTATAAGTATTGTCGATGTATCTCGAGTTTGGAGAATGAGTAAAAATAAGGGGTGGACGAGATTATTTTGTTGATGGTCTTAGGGGTGTTAATGTCGTGGGGAGTGAAAATTTATATAGCATAAGAGTCAACTATAATCACCCCCGAGGACATAGATTACAGGGCGTCAATGATGTCAATACCCCCGTAATATAGCCCCGTTTTATTAGGTACGGGCCAGTCGTCGACGACTTGACATCATATTACTTATGATCAGGCATCCGAGTGGTGTATTGATGAGTTTAATGGACCAGATATGGAAGGGAGTAGACTGCAATAACCTCATATTGTGGGCCACAAGTGATGTTGCCAGGCTTTTGTGTATATGATGTAGGCATGATGGGGGCTCAACCGTGTTACAGTTTCTGGGACGGTCCAGAGCATTTCCAGCTTCTGTATGACTATTTGGAGCTATACAAGAAATCTCGCCGAGTCGGACGGTCAATCTCTGGTGGATTTGCTCCGTGGGTTTGTGGTTTCGAACTGGATCGACGACGTCGATGGGATAAAAAACGAAATGCCTCCCAATCTTGTTTTCTGTTACTTTACCCCGACTCTGCTCCATCTATTATAGCTGGTCCTTACTCATCTACGGTATGAAGCGGAAGGAAAAGCGTTGATGATATCATGACATTATCTGTGGCTTGAAAACATTTTCTAAGTTAGCGATTTGCGGGGCACATGAGGCGTCTGTGGCTTACACAGCCCTGCAAATGTTCAAGGATGTTCAAGGATGCTTCAGTGCCATGGAATTTGCTCTCCGTAGGCGCGTCCTTGATTCAGCAACGTCGGAAACCCAGTGTAGGTCGGCATCGAAATCAAGCCGCAGGATTCTCATGAATGTCAATAAACGGACTAATCAAACCAGCCAGCCCCCTGATCGAAGATATCCATCGAGGCTGGATGCCATCGCATCACATCGCGGTGCGGTGCCCGCCCTCCTATGTAGGCAAAGTCTAGGTCCACATTTTCCTAAGTTACATAGAATATACTATTTTTGTCTCAGTTGGTCGATTGTGTCTGGGAAAACAATGCGTACAGTTAAAAAAAAAAAGGGCATCACGGGATTTTGTGTTGTCTTATTACGAGTGGAAAAGCGTTTTGACGGTTGGCATGTGACAACACCGCCCACACGATAATTCGGCTCGTAAAATGGGTGATCGGGAATGCAAGCAAGACCACTTCTCTCATTTACTATCACCTAATCGAGGGATAAGCGAAATACATGAAGCAGAAACTTCCTTCAAATACGAGGGAGAGCATGGTTTTAATAGACTTTACTAGTAGTGCGCACACACGAAGGATCGATCACGCCGGATTTGGCGTTCGCTAGATGGGCAGATAGCGTTATAGCGTTAGCCAGGCTGAACTACTTACTATAGTATACTACCTAGGTAGGGAATAACCCCGGACCGAATAAGATGGGACATTACCTACGGTATTACTAAGTAGTTAGGTAGCCGGAAGAAATGGGCTGACAGGTCACCTAGCGTACCTATTACCTAACAGCGTCCCGCTCACTGCCCGCTCACTACTTAAGGGGAGGGTACTGCAGTAGCCTGCCTGCCCACCTATTGTAGATAGTACCTAGGTAGGTAGTGTAGGTTGGTAAGTACGGAGGAATAAGGTGTTTAACGGCAGGTCGATGTTCTTTATGTCCTTTTCGGCGGTACTGTGCTTGCTCACACCCGCCATATGCAGCTGTAACGTTGTATGCTTAAAGTACCTACCCATAATCTGGGTACCGGCGATCATGATAATTGCTGACCTCCGTTTGGTTTGGGGAAACAGGATGTTGCAATCATCCACACTAACTGGAAGGTAATGTACTTAACCTACCTCTATCTACCTCTATACAGTCTATACCGATAATTCGATGTCTAGTACCGCGCTACCTGCAGAGCAATAGGTATCTAGGTAGTTGAGAGTAGCCGAGGGGATGTGATCGTCACAAAATAGTACCTAAAGCCGCACTAGATAGTGGCCAGACATAGCCCCTTGTCATACCGTCTTTATTGTTGCCCTGTGGACAGGGGGATGCCAGCATACCCAGCAGGGCCCATCCAGGACCCCATTTTCTGCCCATCCAGGCCCCAGCCAGACGCCTTGGAGGGGCGCTTGGGGGTTTGATTCCTTTTTTTCATATGATACAAACCAAACACAGTCATGTGCCACATTACCCAGGTACTGTTACACTACTGTACTTCCAGCCTAGCTACATATAGTATCTATTTTCTTGAGACACTAGAGTCCATAAATATGGTCGTACCATACGAGTATAGCATACATAGCACATCTGTGGCCGATATGTATAGCTTCTGTCAGTGCATATCAATTCGACCGAAGAATTACAGTATTGATTCTGTGAATACGAGAAATCCCGAGCCGTGAACTTGATTTGATTGGAAGCGTTCTATTTTAGCATATTTATCCAGTGTACTCCGTACACTATCGTATTCCCGGAGGTCCTCTAACCTACAGCACTATACTAGTAGTAAGTACTATACTAACCTAGTAGATAGCCGCCTACCGAAGATAGAAGGTTTACCTATTTCGGACGGAGCGAATGGGGTAAGATCGGACTAACCTTATTAGCCAGGTACCTTACTATGTACCTGTCTCAGCTGAATGCCACTATAGCTCGTATCAAAAAATGACGGTCAAGCTAGGTCCAGGTTTGCCCGACTTTGATGTTTCAATGTTGACTGATGTTGGCTGTTGAATGGCGCCTCTCTCTTCGCCCGTCCCCATCTGGGTGCTAACAGCCTCGCCCTCTCTCTACTAGTACATCCGTCACATCACCGACATTATTGTTTATTGCGCTTAGGTTGATTTTACGATTCCAAGGGACGCACAAACCCCCCCCAAACTCAGTTCGTGATACGTACTGGCAAATGATATCCATCTATTCATAACCGCCCCCTCCCTCTTACATTGCAGGACGGGATAACTCAGCCCTTGCTCTGGTGGTCTTTCAAGGGGATCTACACTAAGAGAGACGCCGGTTGTTTGTTACAATCGTTAGTGAATGTGTTTGGCCGTTGTTCCTCGAGTCGGGTGTGTTCATCAGCTGGGCGCCCGTTGACGCCTCCCTTCTGCAAGTTTATCTACACTTGTACTAGTACTATACAACTATAGATCTAGCATTCGCGCTTCGTCCGGGTACTCCATCTACAACACATAGATACCGCACGGGTTCGGGTTCGTCGAACGTGAGACGGCGAGGCGATTGGGCCTGCGCACTTCTCGAGGGCTGCCCACCATTGAGCGTCCCCAGTACGCCTCTCGTATTGATTGTCGCCACGGACGAGACAGCCTATTAGCCCAGCATACCGGAACAGCCAAATAAACATAGAAATTACCGATTTGATTGGCATTGCCTCTTTGTCTCTGCCTCATTGACCCACCCACCCACACACACACATACCGGTACAACGGTTCTCATATCAAACGTCTAAGAGCGCTACTAAGACATAGATATGGGCACCATGGGGCCTCGTTACTCCTTTGATTCCGATCCTGGCGAACACGCCCCTCTAGACAACTCCTCCTACGCTCGCCGCGATACTCATGCCGACGGTATACTTCCTTCCTCATCACATCGACATTCAGTTCCGACTCGACCCTTATACGACCTGGATGCACCTCAGCCGCAGTACGAAGACGACTCATCACGCTACAGAGATCACCCTTCAAGCCCGCCGCGCCCACCAGCACATTCCTCTCACCCTGGTGCCCACCCCGACTCAGCTTTTGCTCGGTTGCGCCAGAATAGAGTCCAAGGCGGCAACACGCAAGGGATTTCTTCATCTGCAGCCCCTATACCGCCGCTTCATCGCGACACAGTAGAGCGTACTTGGGGACACGAATCGCAGCCGAACAGTATCACACCCGGCGCCGATAATTTCAGTGAGGCCGCCGCTGGTGGTATTCCCGGCCTCGCAATGAGCGTTGCGGAGCGACATGCTCGAGAAAGTGGTCTCGAGGCTATGAGAACCGCGCAGCAGTACCAACAGCAACCTCCATACCCCCAAGTCTACCAGCGCGCACAACCCCAGAATACACCCTACACCGAAGCGCAACCATATGGACGTGACCAAGGCTATCAGGCGCCAGGCAGCCAAGGTTCGGCACCAAACCTGGCCCCGCCAGGTGCCACATCTACTCCTACGCGCAGTTTGAATAGCTTTCACAGTGACCCTTTTCGAGACCCACAGTTGGCCTATGGTCAGCGGATGGATCCAAGATTAGGTCAAGTGAATCCTAACGACATAGATGATGACGGTGATGACGGCCTTGAATACCGGCGCTCTGCGAGAAATAGTATGCTCAGTCTCGGTAACTCAAGTAGTCGGGGCGGAAATGGTACCTCCACTGCCGCTGGAGCCGCTGGCGGCGCAGCAGCAGGTGGTGTACTCGGCGGCCTCATAGGGAGGAATCGGAATAGTGTCATCAACTATGACCCAGTGCAAAACCCGGCTGCTCCTTACCAAGGCGGCGCCCCTTACCAAGGTGCTGGTGCTGGCGAATATGACCTCGGCGCTCGGGCAGAGAAATCTGACTGGATGGCCAAACAAAGCAGCAGCAGAAAGAAATGGACTTGGATCATCGCCATTGTTGTGGTACTCGTTGTCGCTGGTGCTGTTGTCGGTGGCGTAGTGGGATCGATGTATGCGAATAAGGGCTCAAACTCTGGGAGTGGACAGTCGGCGGACGACGATTCCGCACAGAATGGGGACCTTAACATCGACTCTGATGAGATTCAAGCTTTGCTGAACAATCCTGATCTTCACAAGGTATTCCCTGGAGTGGACTACACACCTATAAACGTGCAGTATCCCGATTGCCTAAAGAACCCTCCTTCCCAGAATAACGTGACCCGCGATGTGGCCATCCTCTCACAGTTGACTAATGTAATTCGGTTGTATGGAACCGACTGCAACCAGACGGAGATGACTATTCACGCCATAAACCAGTTAAAGATGGAGGACGACATAAAAATCTGGCTTGGTGTGTGGCAAGATGAAAATAACGAGACAAACACCCGCCAGCTTGATCGCATGTGGACAATCCTAGACAAGTACGGAGACAAGCCATTCAAGGGATTGATTGTTGGCAACGAGATCCTCTTCCGCGAGCAGATGACGGCCCAAGAATTGGGAACTTTGCTCGACAATGTACGCTCAAACCTCACTAAGCACAATTGGGACCTTCCAGTGGCTACCAGCGACTTGGGTGACAATTGGGATGCTACGTTAGCGCAACTCAGCGACTATATCATGGGCAATGTACATCCGTTCTTCGCGGGCCAAGATGCCAAGGAGGCGGCAGCATGGACTTGGACATTCTGGGAAAATAAAGCCGGTTCCTTTTTCAAGTCCGATGCAGAGAAGAACGTTATCTCGGAGATCGGGTGGCCGACTAAGGGTGGAACCGACTGCGGTGAGGCGACGACCTGCGACGACGGAGCCGTGGCCGGCATCGATGAACTCAACACGCTGCTGGATACATGGGTCTGCCAAGCCCTTACTAACGGCACAAACTACTTCTGGTTCGAGATGTTTGACGAACCCTGGAAGATAAGCTTCAATACACCCGGAAAAGAATGGGAAGATCAGTGGGGCATTTTAGACGTTAACCGGAAGCTAAAGAACGGCGTCAAGATACCCGACTGCGGCGGCAAGACTGTTTAACTCGCTTGAGCCGGCCCTTATTCGATAGGCGTTGTTGGTTTCTCTGGCCAGCAAGAAGAAATACTGTACACAATCATGCACAAGAAATCCTCTAGACAACTCACGACATACGACTCCCCCAAGATGTTTAGCTTGGGTGATAGGCGTTGATATTTTTGATGTTATTTTGACGAGATTTATTCTTAACGAGAAAGGTATGGGTATATATATATATACATTGGGCTGAAGGGTACTCTGAAGCGATTGGTCTCGTAGAACGAGTGGCGAACGGAACGATTGGGAATTTATCAACGTGGCGTCTCATCGTAGCGACAATGGTGTCGCTGTTGCATTTTGAACATATTATGTTACATATAATGACGTGTAGCTAGACGATGAAGCTTACACAAATACATTGGGAGAAAAGTCTATAGCGAGTTCACTATTCTGGCGGCCGCTGGCTCTCAAGGACTTCAGAATACAATATTCCGCATACAAAGCACTTGACCGGTGTTATTAGTTACACATGATTATGATGTTCCTATACAGCAGCATTCCTCTTGCTTTTAGGGCACAATACTTTGGGATACGGACGATTAAGTGAGTTGCGATGGTATAGATATACAGTTAGTTATCGGTAAGTCCCGGTGGCTTCATAATATTAGCACTCTACGACGTTTTTCTGGCCGCAGACGAATTTAGGACCCGTTCACGGGCAAAATTACTAACACAAATTCATTTCATCCGAATATTAATGAAGTATCTCGAGTACCTGGTCGATCTCTTGCGCACCCTACTGAGTAAAATACCACCGGGTAACTATTCTCCCATAGCCTGCTATGGCTCTACCGATGTCCTATATACATCTCAGCACTCACTCACCTATTACAGTCCCCTTATTCATCACGCTGCAGGTATGTACGTATATATGGATGTATGCGTTACGCGGCGAGCCGGGTCTGCTGCCTCAGAACTCGGAGCGCGGCGTCTTCCTCCGCCACCACGGCCGCGTGCGCGCGGTCTAGCTGTCGCGCCAGCCGCGCCTCGTCTTGCTTGTGTCTGTCCTCGCGTGTCCCCCTTTCTGCGCCCGAGGACGAAGGAGAGCAGGGGGAGAGGTGTTGGGCTAGGTCCTCTGGGGCGACGGAGTACGGGTTTAAAGAGGCGAGGGAGGTGTAGGAGCTCGGACTTGATATCGAGCGCTCGTCGGTGCTCGCGTGGTGGGCTATCGGTGCGTCTTCGCCGTAGTGTGATGTTGTGTCGTCATCGTCGTTGTCGTCGCTGCTTGGTGGGCTGTAGGGAGAGGTTGGGTATGTGTTTTCGCCGACTACCCTCTTTACCACGGCGTTTAGCTTCTGCTGCAGCTCGCTGGGGCCCCGGTTGTTGGTGAGGGTGAAAGA
Source organism: Xylaria grammica (assembly GCA_004353285.2). NCBI lineage: Eukaryota > Fungi > Ascomycota > Sordariomycetes > Xylariales > Xylariaceae > Xylaria > Xylaria grammica. The sequence goes on along the minus strand of NGZP02000002.1, from coordinate 1,709,136 downwards.
GATTCGCGGCGGAGCTGCTAGGTCTAGACTTAGAGGGTAGAAGGGAGGGGTCTGTAATCTCAGTTTCGGAGGCATGTTTATACTCGGGTGGGATGGAATAGGAGCAGAGTGTGCGCAAAGAGGAAGAATAGGGAGAGTAGAGCCTGCTGAATAGGATTGGAGTGTTCTTGACGTTTTTTGAGGTAGGCTTACTTACGAGTCCCTCCGTGTGTGGGATAAATTAGATCGAGCTGGGTAGAATATCGAAAATGAGAAAAGAAAGAACAAAATCAAGGAGTGACTACGTAAAGTTTAAACGTAGAATGGTAATGCAAAGCTAGTTTCAAGCATGTCGAGCTGGCTGGCTACTCAATGGTTGATTGGCCGAACCTTATTCCTGGTTTTCGAAGTTCCCTCCCTGTCTTGCCTGGGGAGGAGAGTCTGCGGACTACGAGAATTCTGTATGGCGCGGATTGACTAGTATTTGTACTACAGATTGGAGCTGGGGGAGTGTGGATTTGAAAGGCGAAGTATGAAAGCGAAAGGATTACTTTCTTCGTACTATTGTGCATTCCTATTTTCGCGCTTTTGTTCGTCTGAGAGGGTATTGTTTGGTCTCGCGAAAGGAGTCGTCGCTTTGATAGCTCCCACAACGGCTTTTGGGAACCAGGGCTAGGGAGGGACAAAGGGGTTATTGTGTTGCCTTTAGATCTGTGTGTCTGAGTACTGTTCATATTAGGACTAACTGAGTCACATTAGTGAGTCTCTTGTCAATGATGGCATTCTTAATGGTACTGAGACATAGCTACGACGTTGCAAAAGTCACGGGACTTGCTTTAAAACCCGCAGCCATCGTATAGGGGTATAAGAGCTACATGTGCGTACTGTTGTGAATCATAACCGAGACTGTGTCTGAATGGTACCAAGAATTTCGCCATGCCAATGTATAACAGCATTAAATAGAGCACGAACTGGATCACGATTTAGATTTCGGTACGATTGGTTTTATGATTGAGATATGTTTGTAATTGAAGTCTACTAGCACGACAGAGTTGCGTTAACACGAGAAACATGACATGTTGTGTACCCGTCGGCCGGTTAACTCTGATAGTGTAAGGTAGAGCCCTGGCTGGAACTCACTTTAATTCGGATGACAGCTTGAGCAGTGAGACTAAACTTTGTCGTTGCGGAACTGCTTGCCTAGCCCTTGCATTCGCATACCCCCATGGGGTCCGTTACTCGCAGACTGCGCTTTCAACTCATAGCCTTCAGGTAAGCCGCTCATCTAATCTACAAATCCAAAGATCAGAAAATCAAAAACCCAGTCGTCCCTAGGCTCAGCACCTTTCCGTAGAAAGCAAAACATAATGCTCATCTCCTAGGCGCGAGATCCTCCCACTGGGCGACCGCCTCCTCAAGCTCAACCCTCCGCAATATCGTCCTAAGCGCTCTAGCCATGACCACGCTCCTCAGGAACAAGTTCTCAAGATCGTCTTCCTGGAGTTCGTCGACGCGTGACAGAACAGCCTGGATTTTCTCCCGCGTTGTCTCACCGTTCGCGGCTTCTATTAGCTTGTCGAGCTCCCGTCCCGCAGCCTCGCCCGCAGCCTGCTCGATGCGCGGGAGGAGACGGTCTATGACCTGTGTCACTATATTCTCTCGTTCCTTTTGGAGACGCGACGCTATAATTGAGTCTACTAATGTAGTGAGCGGTTCCGGTAGTCGGTGCTGAGCGTCGCTTGAAGGACTCGTGGCCCCTGCCTGATTTGCGCTTCTAGCCTCTGTGTCCTCTTCTGGTGCCTCTAACTGATTCGATGAATGTCCGTCCACACGTGGTATACGAGACTTAGAAAATTCCTGCGTATAAGCTAGCTGCTCAGCCGGCGGTGTGGGTGAGTTGCGGTTCTGATATAGTAGGTCTAGCAAGCTGGCTCGCGCTCCCGTGTTGGTGTACTCTGTGTCGCCAGACATTGGGTTTCGGAAGCCTTTTTCTCCCCCCAGGGCAGACGACCGCTTATATGTCCCCCCGAAGCTCATTTTCGTGAGGAATATGTATGGGGAAAGAAGGTTGTAGAATAATCTCGTTAAGGCTGTTGTGTTTCTATGAGTTAGTTGTTCATATAGGGAGCGAGGAAAGGAGCGCGAAGGATATAGATAGCTAGTTACCGAGTTGAATAGGCGTTTCCACGTAAGAATACCGTTGTATTGTGAGAGGTTTGGTGATTGAGGTGGGAGCTCGTGATACGTTGATGTGACCGATTATTGTAGTCTTGATGCGCCTTGATTTCACTAGAATAATAAGCTGGAGAAAATAAAGAATGATTAATACTGTGATTGACCATTGCGATCTCCTTATTATATGTTCGCCTTCAGACGAAGATTAAATATAGACTAGTTAAGTTTAAATCAAAGTTATCCTACTTCTTAGATTGCTGCGTTAAAAAGAGCGGCCTATTCCCTCTACTTAAGTTGGCAGCGCCCACTGATCTCGTAGGTTTGGACACGCGACGAAGTCGGCCCATCACATTTTCGACGTATCTCTTGAGCCTACTAGGTATTCACTACGTTATTTTCCAAACGATGGCGAAATCAGAAGGTAAAAATGGAGAAAAGACAATATAGTTTAAATCAGCATAATTAGAGGTTACACACTTTACTAGTGAATATCTGCTGTGACACTTGATCCGATCAGCTTGATGTCGCGCATAAGAATGCGTATTGTTACACTCATATTCATACTAATCGCTAATCGTGAATCGTGTTGAGTATGTACATATGAGTAAACGGGATATGTCAGGCTGGCGGGAGGTAATGCATGTAAACATATACTTGACAAGTCCTCGAAATGACCCGGCGAATGACGAAATGTAGATGGAGCCTTTTAACGAGGTCTATTGTCTTTTCTTTCTTAATCGTCACGCCGTCGACCGTTGAGATAGAATACTTCCGTATTCTGCTAAAGTAGGCGGGTAATGAAGAGTGAGGGGCCTAAGTCGGATATGTGACGCATTTCAATCAGTCGATCAGCTCGTAGCAACACTATTCCTTTCGTCGCGCGCAATAATAGTATATAGTAACAAACTGCGACGTTGGATTGTCATCTCAAGATCGTAGGGTACTAGGACGATGGCAAACTGTTGTGTACTAAGTAGTATTCTTGGCCATTGTAGTAACGTGTAATGGACCGTATCTCGGCGCTCATGTCTACATGTTGATTAACAGAGCGAGTAGGTGAGATGAGGGGACCTATCTGATACCGTCGCATCGCCAGGGTGAGTTCTTGGCGAAATGCCAACAGTCTAGGGCCACTCATAGCCCTGAAATATAAAGCTAATGAAGCTGTACAGCTAAGCGCTCATTGTTGGGCCCGTTTGGTTTCAACAAACTACTACCTACCTCAATTCTCGCCTCGGATATCGCGTGGTTTTCATCAAAATACAGAAAAAGGGTATCATTCTCGGGATAACGGCGAGACGGCGAGACCATGAGCCGGCCTGCCAAGCCTGCATACTCTGTGTCATGGCCGTGCTTGGGTGACACCCACGGCGTTGGCCGCGATATTTGATTTGTCCCCTGCAGGGTCCTTGCATGCTTGTGATATGCTCCTCGTGGAACTTGAGGCAATGTGGAACATGGGTCCGCTCCTTAGAAAGCGGGGGAGCCGTTTTCAAAATCGTCTTAACAACCACGCGACGGAACCTCAGAAGGAACTCATTCTCATCACAGCTAACGTATTCGAAGAGTGAGTATATGAAACAGTGCTCCCATGCTCTATCTCTCGGTCGATTACCACCAGCACTACACTAGTCCCAACGGCAGTTAGCTTGGATGTGTCAAGATCTACGGCCACGAGGGTGAGATTAGCCCCGAGGGGCCAAATGAGTTTTGACCATGTTTTGGGGAGAGATGCTGCCCACTGCGTATCATGAGACGGGTAGCATGTCATCGCAAGCTTGGCGAGGCCAATGAACTCGTCGAATTGAAGAGGGCTAATGTATGATCGGCTTCATGGTTAGATGACATGGCAAAACCAACAGACAAGGCCGGGACGCTGCGCGCCCGCATCGAGCCGAATGATCTTCATCGTTAGGTAGATATTCAAACGTGCAAGGAGCTTGTTTAACCAGCTGTACTACCGGGTTTGTTCGCCTCAAGAGATCTCTCTCGAATCTCTACCCGTCTCAGCTGGCGAGGCGATCGATCTCCCGAGGGTAATAGCTGGTAGCTAGTCTAGACATCATATCGATATTTTCTCAGGCTGACGATAGAGAGCCGGTCAAGAGGTGACCCGATATTTGATTACACTAGCAGGTTCTTGATGAACTCGCGTCTCGAGCACTGGATGCACGAGCTTGTTGAATCGTCGGCATCATGACGGCGACTTCTACACCGCCGCTTGCCGCACTCACCACTGTTTTCACACCACCATGTCCGATAACATGGCTTCTGACGTCTACGAAAGTGCCCTCTCAATACCCCTCGTTCGCCACCACCGCGCCCGCATCATGCGATCCGCCTTTGTGGGATGAATATGTCGCGGAGCGCGGGTTTGAATATTATTCGCCTGCCATCTGTCCCAGCGGATTTTACGTAGGGCCATCGTGCATCGTGACAAACCCACGGACGGCCCAAGGGTTTCCCGCTATTGAAGGCGGCGAGACGGCGGCATATTGTATACCAAAGTAGGCACTACAAACTAGAGAACGGGTAGCAAATCCATGCCCTTACTAACTGCCATTCTAGCGGACATACATGTACATCTGATACGTCAGACTTTCGTGGTGGTGTTTGGGGCGTCTCACGCACAGATTCCGCGAAGAGTGCTCAGGTAACAGTTGGCCCGGCGATTCAGATTCGTTGGCGCGATGAGGATCTTGACAACCTAGAGACGGATCCTCTTACGCCTGGACCGAGGACTACCATCGTGGCGCAACCCTCTCCCGACCCGGACCCGACAGTAATTGAAACCTCCTTCATTTTCTCCACACTAGATCCAACGACTACGTCTACATCTACGTCGACGCCGCGCTCCAGCTCACCAACTCCACCCTCCACCAAGATAATAACAATATCAACGACAACAAGTGGAGTAAAAACAATCCCTGAGGTCCAGCCCATTTCATCAGCATCGGGGTCAACCTCAACTTCAACAATTTCTTCTCTCTCCCCTCTCTCACCTATATCGCCGTTCGCAAGCCTATCCATACCATCAAGGCAGCCGCAAGGCAGCCAATCCAGCACGGCCCCGACAACAATCGTATCCCAGGACGGGCAGCAAGGCAACGACAGAGACAGGAGCCGGGACGGCGGAAACTCCTCCTCAAATTTTACCGTCGCAGCCACAGTGCTCACTACGATCCTGATAACCATTATCGTGACGTACGCCGGGTACTCGACCATGCGGCAGTACCGGCGGTACCGCGCGGGCCAGACGACGACGTTCTTCGTGTTCCAGATGCACGCGTGGGTGCGCAGACAGCTACGTTTAAAACAGAGAGCCGATGACACAGCGGTCGAGGAGGAGAAAGAGCTGGACCGGAGGAAGATCCCGGACGCGGAGCTCGGGACCGAGGGTCCGCTGACGGAGCTGGGCAGCGCCCAGCCCTTCGGGACCAAGGAGAACCCGGCTGAGCTGCCGACGATGGGGAGGTGGAGCTGGAGGTCGCGGGTGTCGAGGATGCTCACCGTGCGCACGCGGCAGGGGTCTCTGGCGTCTGAGTCCTAGGAGAGCTCTACGGGATTCGACGCCTTGGGTGTTGGGAACGGGCGGCTCGGCGGTTGGACCGCGCGGAGGCCTGAGGTGAGGTAGTTCAACTTGCTGGTGTTGGTTGATACCCATGGATTAGGAATAGTAATCACTTTGGCCTAGGCGCCTAATGAGAAACAAGAACCTTCCGTTCGGTATTTGACGTTGATTTAAGCGTTAGCTGCTTGTCACGTAGACCAATCAAGGGTAGGGTTTTTACGAGGGAGATACCGACACACCGGACGGCGGAACCAGCGTAAGCAGCGTAAGCAGCGTATTTCATCGTAATGCAAAATCACCCCCTCGCTACGGTCCCAGAAGTCAAGCTCTAGCACATTTATCAGTCTATTTTGTACAGCTGCTGATTTATATACTACAACAATTCCGGTCAAGCCTTCGCATAACCATGTATGTGTCCATGGCATTATTCCTTCGACAAGTTTGCTTAAACTGACGTGAAAGGGGCAAAGTGCATGAACCCATTCGAAGACTTGGACTATTCGAGTGTCCGGTTTAAACGACAATGATGACGATGATGGCCACGCCCGACAGAAGGGCCTAGAATGTGTCTTGATCATCCCTGAGCACTACCCAATCCAAAGCTAGAGCGGAGAATCCGGCTCCTTTATGTGGCCGGTTCCCGATCTTTTACTATCTTTCTTTTCCTGCGAGGCCCCCGCATCGTCAGGAGTGTAGCCATTATCATAACCCACATCGTCGGTCATGTATTGATTGAATCGTGGGGCCAGTTGAGGGACCGGTCGTGGGACAGGTGCTTGGGTGAGAGGCAGCCCATGAGAAAAAGCGGGAAAATGGGGAGCGGGTGGCCCGTAATGGTAACCCGATGTGCGAATGGCCCGGATGAAGGTGGTTATATGTTGTAGTTGGCCGAACATACCTTCCACCATACCTCGAATTTCTCGTGATTCTTTTTCGTGGTGTTTTTTGTCTTCCTCGCGGCAACGCTTCTCTGCTTCTAGCTGCTTCTGGAGATCCTCGATAGCTGCGCTGGCCTCGGAGCTGCGGGGGCTAGTCACGGAATGAGCAGGAGTTTCCGATGTGGACTGAACTCTCTCGTCCGCAGCATGGCCGCCGGCCGCCACCGGGGTAGGGCCGGGGGCCGGGGCCACAGTGGTTAGGCTAGCCGGCAGAGAAGCCTCATTCTTAGGCATCTCCATGAGGTCCGGAATTGGCTGGGTAGGGTACGGTATATAGCCTGGTGGGGCCATACGCGAAACAGATTTGGCGGCAGTGTTGGAAACATGGCCGGAGCGCGGAGTGAGCGCAGCCTCATCAGGCCTGTATTTCTGATTGAGGCTAAATATCTTGGAAGCAGCATCGATCTTCTTGCGGCGGCGACGGTCCATGACCTCTTTCTCAAGATCGTCGAGGATCATCTTCTTCTTGCTCGCGGGAGCTGCTTGAAAAGTCTCGGTCTTCATGCGCTCTTTCCAAGCACCCGAGACAGCTTTCAAGTCGTTTGATCTAGCTCGTTCCACTTCGCGCCGGTATGGGGTTAGCCTTGCGTTGCGTTGACGAACCCGTAGAGTATTCGGATTTGTCGAATACTCGTGGGGCGCTTTGGTCTTTCTGCTAGGACCGGCATTCCCGCTTGTACTGGGGGCTGCAACAGTGTTGTCACTGGAAGCTGCAGCTGGCACGTGCGATGCCATATTGACAATTTCACAGTTATGAGAAACTATGATTTTACTACTGTAGGAACCGGCAAGTTAGTACATAAAGAAAGCAAGGACGGCTTGAGTGACGAGGACGAGGACAAGGTGGCGTGGGGATAAGATGGTTCTTAACATGTTATAACAAAACATTGCAGCTGGGGAAACAACTAGGACAATGGCTGCTTCAGCTTATTTCACCCTAACTTACGTATTTAACAGCCTCCGAACAATAAGGACAGTATCGCCTTTGCTGTTTGGGCGTGTGTTACCGGTGGGAGGTGGTGGTGGAAGGTAGATGGTAGATGATGGATGATAGTATTGGTGAAATAATTTCACGAGTGATATGCGCAAGAGCGTAATAGTGAGTAGGAATAGGAATAGGAGTAGGAGTAGGAGCAGGAGCAGGAGAGGGAGACCAGATACTAACCTATGTAAGATGAAAGGTAGGATCCGATTTCCCAGTAGCTAGAAAACAAGACTAGTAGGGGCAGAGCTTTGCTAATGCTAGACTTCGATGAGGGAGATGCTCAAGCTAGGAGCGGTGAAAAACGGATATGGTAGTAGGGGCTGTATTTTGTCAATGGGTACATACCAGCTATTTTAATGGCCATTAGCCATTCAGAGCTGTATCCTATTCATTAAGTTACTTAGCAACCTACCTAGGTAAGTACCGACATAGATAATCAAGCTGTAGGTACGTAGACTAGTCAATAACCAGGGACTCGTCCAGCTTTTCTAGACGCGTTGTGGGCGTTCGTGTGTACCTAGGTACGTCCCAGGGCTGCTGTAGATACCGAAAGGTAACAATGAAGGTCAACTCTGAGTTAGACAATAGACTTGGTTTTTCGTCGAATGCTCAGTGAATGGCAAACAACCTACCATGTGCATTGTAGCTAGAGCAATAGCAAGGTACTGTGAAGCTCAAGATGTATTATTCTGCAAGAATAATCAGGGGTAGGTCGGTCATTAATAATAATAAAAATAGATTTCATTCAGATATTGACCTACTGGCTCTATTGGACTAAGACATCTACTACATGTCATTTCTCACATTGTATGTCAAGTATTCCGCGAAAAACTACATGGACATATTGCTAGTCATAAAATAGAATCTCTGATACTAACTAAGTTGGTGGATTGGATACCTACGTAGCTATCTCGTTCGTTTGTTGATGTTACTACTGTGGGCTCTACATATGGTTGGTATAATTCCTCCTGAAACCCCAAAGCTCGCGAGGAGGTTGTACCTGATGATTCCAACGTCTTCGGAGCATGATCAGCTTATTGACTTTCTGCCAATATGGAATCAGAATGAGATAAGGGCTTGGCTGGAAATGGTGCATTATCGACTCACTGCCTCTGCAAGTCTAGCCATAAGCCTCCCAAACTTAGGTTCGGGCTATATCGTGCAATGTATGCTAGTTGCTCATTACTTTCGGGAAGATGGGGACAACATCCCAGGGCGAGTCGCTAGATGACGAGTTGTCATGGGTTTCGCTGTTGGAGAGACCTGAGGCGGATACAGGGCCATGATTCGACGTGCCACTCTAATCAGCAAATCGTTCAGATCCGTTTCCATTGGCCCCACCGCGCCAAAGCCCATAATATCCGTCGCAGTTCTTCCACATTTTGATAGTTCCGTCTTCCGAGCCCGTTGCATACAACTTGCCGTCCGGAGAGAACGCAACCGACCAGACGGGTCCGTGGTGACCTTTGTGAACGTCTATCCGACGTCAGCGTATGCCAAGAATGCAAGGGCTCGTAAACTCACCTATCTCAACGCCATCATCCCATCGGTAGACTCTGGCCCATGTTGCAGGTTTGTCTTCCCCAACAACAATTTTTCTACTCTTAGGGTCCACAGCCACGCTAGCCACCTGGTAGTCCATTTTGAGGCGTTTAAGTTCGTTGGTAGCATTCATTCCCCCCCAAAAGTAGACATATTTTCCGGCGGCAACGGCTAACACAGGCAACCCCTCGCCAAGATCTGCCCGAGACATTAACTCAGGAGCTAGACCACAAAGCTCACAAGAACCGATCTCTCCATCCAAAACTTCCTGTTTGACAACTTTTCGTGTTGGAAGGTCAAACCATCGCAAAACGTTGTCGGAGGCCGTGATCAAAATGTTGGGATCCCTAGTCCAAACAATAAATTTGATAGAGGCAGTATGAACGTTTTGGCCGATCTCAAACCCCTTCGAGGCGGGAATCGTCTGCGCTGCCGCTTCACCGTTCTCAGCTGGCTTCACACTGCTCAAGTCGAAGACGCGGAGCTTCTTCTCCATTCCGCCTGTTGCAAGAAGGTCGGAGCTGTCAGGGGGATATGAGACTGCGCGGACAATGTGATCATGCTGGAGGGTGCAAAGTAGTTCGCCAGTGTGCGTGTCCCAGATCTTTCTGTGAACGACGGTGAGCAATTGTGCATGTACATAAATGAACCGAATGCTTACGCAGTAAAGTCCGCAGAAGCAGTAGCGGCTGTACTAGCATCAGGACTCAGTCTAGCCTGCCACACAGCTCCCTTGTGACCTATAAAGGTTCCAATCCAGTCGCCGGTCTGGCCATCGCGAAGCATGGGATTACCATCTAAATTGTTTTAGTCATTCCCCGCATTCATTCCATGAGCTTAGGATATTGGAGTAGCAAACATACCCTTGCAGGCCGAAATCAGGTAGTAGGACTCGTCTTTCTCTAGCGGCGAAAAGCTGATATGGGGGACGGGACGCGAATGACCATGGCAGGTCAAAGGCACATATTGCCGGGGGGCATCCGAAGCTGCAGTAGCCATAGCGAGGACAAACTAGGACTGCAATCTAGTCTAACGAGAAGACCGAAGAAGACAGGAGCACGAGGCAGACGTAAGTCGACAATGAGAAGAGGTGTCGCGTAACTGTGACCGTAATCCTTGAGAGTGGTAGGCAAAAAGCACAGGATCCGTCGCCGCCAGGAGGGATGCCTTTGAGAGGTAAAAAGAGAGAATGATACAGAAAAAGGAGAGGGAGACTGTTGCCAGTATGTATTCTAGTCTATTCGACCCGTCTTGTTCGTTCCGTACGAGTGTGTCGGTCGGTAGATAGTGTTCGCATCAAGTCGTATCGTTTCTTCTCGTTATATCGTGCAAATCGTTAGGAAGAGAAAGTAGTGGTTTTTTTTAGTTTTTTTTTTAGTGTTAGCCAGTGTCGACCGAGACGAAAAGAGAAAGAGGGGGTTGCTTTTAACTTGAGCGCAACCAAGATATGCTGTCCTCGAGTAAAACCAAGGACCTGGGGGAGTGGAAGAGAGCTGAATTGAAGATAGAGGCCGGGAGGAGAGAGGAGGAGGAGGAGGAGGAGGCGGGGGAGAGGAAGGGAGAAGGGAATTATGGAAGAGAGATGGATGAGGACGCGTGGTTGCGAGATAGTTTCTGCGCGGGTGATTTGGATGATGCGCAAGAGACAAAAAAGATGCCGTCGCAAAGACTGACGGAGGAAGTTTACCTAGGTACTTACCTAGGTTAGGTACTGCTGGCAGGTAGAAGGTTGTGCCAAAGGGACCAGGCCCTTGCAAGTCACAGCAAGTTCACAACAAGTACCCCCCAAGTATTGAGTATTACAGCAGATACCTACATGTACCTCTACTCGCACTAACTCTGCGGGGGAAGTTGCGGCTTGTATGAGCCTTGGCCAACCCGGCTACCTGTCCAGGTTGCCGCCTACCCATCTACCTACCTACCTTAGGTACCTACCTAGGTACCTACTTAGGTACGTTAGGTAGGTAGGTATTGATTGGAGAGAGGTACAAGGAGCTGAACAGCCTAGTAGTACCTCATGTAGCTGAAGCTTTGTGCTAGGATAGTTGACCATTAATATTTCTTATATATATACCTAGGTATCTTAAGTACTTACATAGGTAGTGGGGTTTCAGTGGTGATTGAGGGGTTAGATACCTGTTACCTACTACCTAAGAGGTACCTAAGTTTACGGTAAGTACCTAGGTAGGTAACATCAGCAGCGGCATGAGCAGTGACATAAGGTACCTACTAGGTAGGTGGATAAGTGGATTACTGAAACTACCCAATGCACCTTAATATACGTAGTAGAGGTCCCTTCTGGTTACATGATATCATTTCTAAGCTTCAAGAGCAGCAGTCGCAGTATCCAATGTAGGTACACCTATTGTGACGTGGAAGAGAGCTACCTACCTGGATTCTTCCTCGTGTCCTTACATATACCCTCTACCGTTGTATTTTATTTTATTACCAAGAAAGAAAAGAAAAGAAAAGAAAAGCTCTTATGCTGCTATAAATTTGCTTCTCGGCAAAGTCCAATAAAAAAATATACCGGTGCATCCATCCGCCTATTCCGTTTCAATAATTCAGTTTATTCATCCACATTCCGTCCATCTCCATCGGCGACCGGTATTTGGCGGGGTACAATAGGTACCTCATATCATCAACATCACCCACTCTCAACCCAATAGCTTGTCGTCCTCTCATCCCTGCAAGCTATTGACAACACTCAAATAAAAATCCATATTCGTGTAATCCGCTGTTCTCTGCAGCAGGCCATGTCCGACTTCAAGCTGTCTGCGCAGTTATCCGCTCACGAAGCCGACGTACGTATTGCAGTCTCCTCCCCCACCGTCACCGATTGTTCAGCCCTCCAGTTCCGGCGTACGTAGCAGGGTGAAATCGTATTTGTCATATCGCCCGGCGGCGCCCTCACCGGACCAGTGCAGGGCTCTCTCTTCTGGACTTGCCATCTAATCTACTCTGTGAACAGGTTCGCAATGTGACCTTTCCCGCCCCCGATCTCGTCCTGTCTGCCTCGAGAGACCATTCGGTACGCGCCTGGTCCCGAACCGCCTCCTCCCCTCCGACTTTCGAGTCCCATATTGTGACCAAAGGTTCCGATTTTGTTAATAGTCTGACGTGCTTGCCACCCTCTTCTGCCTTCTCTAAGGGCCTAGTGATATCTGCTGGTGCAGATGCCATTATTGACGTTAGACCTGTCACTGCCACGCCCTCAGACAACGCTGAGCGTTTGTTGATAGGCCATGCTCAAAACGTATGCGCCCTAGCTCAAGTCCCAGGTTCCAGGTTCATTGTGTCTGGGAGCTGGGATAGCACTGCTCGTGTATGGAATGTGGCAAACTGGGAGACCGAGGTTGTCCTGGAAGGTCATGAGGGCTCCGTTTGGGATGTTTTGCCTCTAAGCGAAACGCTCATAGTCACAGGCTGTGCTGATAAGAATATCCGTGTGTTCGATCTTAGAAAGGCTGTTGCCGGCCAAGTCCAGCCACGCTCTACTATCTATACACCACAAGTTGTGCGGGCTCTCTGTCAAGTTCCCAGAGGCCATCCAAGCGGTGCCGACATTGCGAGTGCTAGTAACGATGGTGTCATACGCCTATGGAAACTTGACGGCCAGAATCTCGGCGAACTTAGGGGACACGAAAGCTTCATATATTCATTGACGTCACTGCCTTCCGGAGAACTTGTCAGTTCTGGCGAGGACCGCACTATTCGAATCTGGCGTGGCTCCGAATGTATTCAGACTATCACACATCCTGCTATTTCAGTATGGTCTGTGGCGGCGTGTCCAGCAAATGGTGACATCGTGTCGGGCGCCAGTGATGGTATTATCCGCATCTTTTCGCGTAGTGTAGAGCGTGTCGCTAGCCCCGAGACTCTAGCCCATTTTGATGAGTCTATCAAGTCTTCCTCCATTCCCCAACAGCAGGTTGGCGCCATCAACAAAGAGAAACTCCCTGGCCCAGAGTTCCTACAGACCAAATCCGGTACCAAAGAAGGCCAGGTTCAGATGATCAAGGAAGATAATGGGTCTATTACGGCACATCAATGGTCAGTGGGTCAACAGCAATGGCTTAATATCGGTACTGTCGTGGACGCTGTCGGTAGCACCGGCCGAAAGGTTGAGTACAACGGGCAGTCCTACGACTACGTTTTCGATGTTGCAATTGAGGAAGGCCAACCATCTCTCAAACTACCCTATAACCTATCCGAAAACCCTTACGCCCGGGCACAAAAGTTCATAGACGACAACGAACTCTCCCAGAATTTTCTAGACCAGGTTGCGCAATTTATTGTTTCCAATACCGAGGGTGCGACGATTGGGCAAGGCGACGAACCTTCTTCGGGACCAGATCCGTATGGCACCGAGTCACGATACCGACCCGACAGCGAAACCAAGGCCCCGAAAGTTCTACCAATCCGAGATTATTTAGACATTACCAATGCTAAATATGAGCGTGAGAACCCCCTAGCTCTTCTTTCTCTCCAGCTATGTACTGACGCTCTACAGCTATGTTCAAGAAGATTTTGAGTATCAATTCTGCTCTTGTTGCCGCTGGCCGCAAAGGCATCTCTCTTAACCCTTCGGCGCAAACTGCCCTTGATATTCTTAAGCTGTCATTAGAATCCAACAAACTAGTGACAGACGAAGTCACTATCAGTTTAGTTGCCATGATGTGTACGCAATGGGACTACTCAGATAGAGTGGCTCCTCTAGATCTACTACGGTGTATTGCGACATCGGCGAGTACCGCCAAATTCAGATCATCGGGAGGCGGCGGTAGCCCGGCCAAGATAGCCATCTCTGCAACACTCGAAGGTGTTCCTGATGGAAGCCAACCCAACGAGAACTGTGCGATGATGGCGCTGCGCACTATCGCTAACTTATTTAAGACCGCGGAAGGGAGGAAACTTCTGGTGCAGCCTGCTGAGATTTCTGGCATCATTTCGTTTATCGGCCGCGTAGTTGGACTCCGGGGCCAGCCCGCCATTGGGCCCTTCAATCGAAACCTCTTGATCGCCTTAACGACAGCAGCAATCAACTACGCCGTTTTAGCTTCAAAACATCTAGGAAGCATATCTACAGAGGACCAGATTCAGCTGATATCGCCTCTAGCTTTGATATTGCAGAAGCAAACCGATTCCGAGGTTATCTATAGAGCACTCGTAGCTGTCGGCACACTTATCACTGTGATTGGAAAGGCTGCACCTGAAGCAAAGAGTTTATCCTCTTCAATAAAGTCAGCCAAAGACAGGGTATCCGAGACGAGGGTCCAAACGATAGCAAACGAGTGTCTTTCTCTCTTAGCTTAATGTGGCTTATGGATTATATCAGGAAGCTACGCCCATGGGAGCTATTATATCCCCATCCTGTACCCGTATGTTAATGGGGTAGAGTCGAAAGCGCCAGGGATACGAGAAGCTTTTTCGTTTTCCCAAGACAGGCTCAAGGGGCGTTCGGGGTAGCGCTTTATTTTACTAGAGGACCCTATGATGGTTTGCTAGTCAGCTCAGGCGCCACACGCGAGAACGACTTCTAATGTATCTAAGGTTTTACAGCCGAATGATATCAGATTGTTGGCTGTTTGAGGTATAATGGGATTTGGCGCGCTTGACCTATCACGGGCATCCCTATGGCTTGAGGTAGTTGTAGATAGAAGGAAACATACAACATGTCAACCTAATCTCGAATCGGTAGTAATGCGCCCCCTCTAATGACACGCGATGCGTGGCGGTAAATGCAGTGATGGTAGCCCCTATCACCACACCGGCGCGTTTTCAAACCAATGTGTCTCAGACGAGATTCCTCTTACAAGAGTGCCGTGTGCTTTGGCGGCCCATCACACGGGATATACAGCACACAGAACAGAGAACAAAATGGAGTCTACGGTTTTGCATTTGCCAACACGGCTACACCGTGCCGTGATCCCAATCAATGATCATCTACTTCTAGAATATCGATATAGAAACAACTAGGTTACGCGCCGTGTCGTTCTTAATTATTCATCTGTAGTCGCGAGAGTAGAGAAGATGTATCAGCAAAGCGAGTTTTACCTTGTTCCATTCAAGGCTAAATAAACTAAGTACCTATTCGTATCGCATCGCGTCCCCTGAACTCCAGCTTCGCCTTGGCGCCGGAAAAGGCTATTATATAATAAACAGGCATAAAAAAAATGTACAGTTGAAATTTGGGTATAGAGCTTCCTTTCTTTCTCCCCGGCAAACAGCTTAACCCACCCCCCGCTCCCCCCTTCGGCCTTCCAAGCAGGACCGTCTGTCTGTCTGTTTATCGAGAGAATGGTCTGCCGATTTTCTTGTTCTGGTATTTCCCCCATTCTGGGGGTTTGGCTTGCGAGAGTCGCCCGCCCGTTTGATTGATATTCGATTGATTGATTGATGGATTGATGGTGTTGGGAAGCGGCTGAGAGAGTTCTCTTTACATTAGTAGCCACGCGGCCCCCGCCAATACCGGCAGATAGCCTAGCCATGCGGCTGCGCGGAGACTAGATGCGCTACTGACGTCCATGTTTGCTGAGGCGCCGACCGCCTGCGTTGTGACGGTGTAAATGCTCGCGAAGCCGACATCAGAACTGTTGAAGCAGTTGGTCTCGTTGACTTCGGGGATTCTCGGGTCGCCGGGTTCGGCGAATGTGATGTCAACGCACTAGAGACACGGACGGGTTAGCTACGTTGTCTTCTGGGTGACATTGACGGTTCTTTTTATAATGCCCGTGGATTTCACGCTCTTGTCCTATGCCTCTACAAGCACAAGCAGGCATCATGGAGATGGAGGCGGAAAGGGGGGGGACGGATGTTGATGACATACCGAAAACAGAGCGGCGCCGTGCATTGCAATCTCGACGATCTGAAGCGTTGCATTGTCGCCTGGGTTCATGGTCCAATTTGTTGGCAGACCAACCTGCGGCAAGCAAACAGTGCCCGGGTAAGGGCCGTTCGAAGGGCCCAGGAGCTGGAACGGATTGATCAAAGGGTTGGACATGTTTATCGGGCCACCGTCGGGCCCCTCTGTCCCGACACCGATGTTGATATAAAGAAAAGCTGTCTGATGCCCTTGGAACCAACCGGGTTGGAAGGCTATCGCGCCACCCGTTGTCGGCCAATATGTCCGATTTGTCGTCAGGTTAATACCACCGCCTGTCCTCACGTGTTAGTCACTCGTATGGCCGTGGAGAGTGCACAAACGGCGGATGAGGAACTAGAGTCGCTTACATGGATATTCCCACTGCATGCCATAAGGCCACGCGTCATTCGTGTGCAGATTGTTCCCTCGCCATCCAGGATATGTGATGACGGTGTGTGCTGTTGCTAACGTCGCGGCCGTTGTGGCCAGAAGCAGTGAAGGTAGCATTTTGGAGTTCTCTAAGATTGCTTCTGTGCCCGAGGCTCGATGTGAAATCTCTTTCTACAACGAAGCAAGGGCTGTTGTATGAACAGTCCCCCCTGGGCTGGGTACCCTCTCAAACCACCGTGGTGGGTTTTATAAGGTAGATGCTGTATCCCGCAATATCGAACCTTTCGTCGATAATCCGCTGCTTCCCTTGGGTTCAATGGAAATGCCCGCTTGGAAATCAATTCGCGCTTTGGGGAAGTTGGAGAGTGAGCGACAACGCGACACCAGTAAAGACAGTCTTAATTAGATAGTTCAATGATGGCAATGTCCTGATGAAGGCGAAAACATTGATACAACCCTCTCTCAAGTCACAGGTCGGTCGGTCTGTCTTCAACCAACAAAAAGGTCACAGGAATAATAATAAAAAGTCGATGAAGAAATGAGGCTGGGCAGTAGAGGACAGACGACGCCATTAAGAATGGAAGCGCGGACCCAACCGGCGACCCCAATGATCTCTTCCCATCACAGCTTGCATGACCACTAGATACCACCCCGCCCCGAGAGTCCAGGGGGCTATCCATCTGGGCGGCATTTCCAGCCTCGACGGACCAGTGAGGATGGCTGGACGGTGTGCACGACGTGCGTCCAACCTGGGAGACAGCCAATGGGAAAGCAACGACGAGGCACAGCGAGCCGCTGAGCGTCGATAGCCAGCGGGGCGTGATTCGCAGACATTGCAGCCAATGGTAACCCTGCACAAATATCCAGAGGGTGCTGGTCTGGAGGTAAGCTACAGGGGAGTGGTTCAAGGGCCGCCAGTCTTTGGTGTTGGCATGGCCAGTCAGACCACAAAGGCAACAACAATTAAGCGCTGAGCTATCCGATTTGGGAAGCCCAGTCTCTCATCATCTCCACTCCCACAAAGTTGAGCGGGAGCCAAGACCACAGGGCTTGGCCGGCTGCAGGGCTTGACACGATATAGTCTAGACCGAAATGCATTTTACTAGTGCGGACTGGTAGACTAGGTAGCATCCTTACCTGATATCTACTTCTACTACCTGGTGTGGTGTGGTATATCAAGTAGGTAGGTAGGTAGGTTAAGTAGTGTGGTGGTGTGGACGAGATGGATAGCCCCCCAGAACGAAGACTATTTTTGGGAATTTCGCTCACAGTGAGTGAGTGAGAGTCTGACCATTGCGTCCCTACTACTAGTAGTATTGCACTTCGTCAAGTCAGATTCTGGGTATGACAAAGCAGAGCATACACATAATCCGACGAGAACAATGACGAATCAAAGCCATGATTAACTTGATGTGTTTAATGCGAGAAGCGGTAGCCTCACGAGGTCCCCTTATAGGCTGAGGTTTCCCACTGACAAAACCCGCCCACCTACAAATGCAAGCTCCACGTCGTGACACCCGTCGTCGTGACACTCCGTTGTGGCACTAATCGTGATAGGAAATGTACTAGTAGAATGCGGGCGCTATAAATCCGTACTACATACAACCCAGAGGAAGGCCAAACACACGGGTGCCTCCCGAACCGGTCGCGTCTTCGGTGGCCTATTGGTGGCCGGTGGGGTTGGGGGCCGGGTCAGTGCCGGGTGTCTGACATTGATTAACGAGCCCATCTCCATCTCACTGGTGCAAGTTACATAGTACAGGAGGAGATACTATAGAAATACCGTGCATGGTATAAAGGCATGGTATAAAGGCATGGTATATGAAAGGCACAGTCGCATCGCCGTAATCTTGAGAATGCAACCCGACATTTTCTCAGCAAGAACCAACAGCATTGATTGAGCATTATACCCCCTACCTGTAGGTACCTGTAGGGTGCTTAGGGGTAGGTAGGTAGGTAGGTAGAGTCCCACTCATCACTAGGTATGCATCTACAAGAAGTATCGGATGAGGATATTTATACGATTAGTGGAATATTATATACCCCTTTAATTACATACATACTATACGTTTTAGTGCTTAGATTCGTGCCAAGCTTTCGGCTCCGACGGATTTGAGAAAGACCGTTCATTCACTCTACTCTCATCCTCGATTAACAGGACTTATATCCGATTGGTCTTAGGCGCCATGTCATTGACTGCAGAAGATCATTTTTCCGAGCCGCAGGAGGCGTGGGTGAAAGTGCATGGCCGCAAGGGGCGCCGCTCAAGAAACAAGCCCGCCCCGGCCGCCTCCATATCGTCCAAGCTAGTCGTCAGTCCCCCGAGTCTTTCTCTTGAACAGGTGAAGCAGGATCATGATCGTCTTGCTGGCCAGTGGAAATCCTCGCCCTCCTATGGCCAACTTCAAGAGCTGTTGTTAAGACATACCGACAGCACTAGCAGTAGTGTGACCAAGGCCATATGCTTTGGTCTGGGCACTTTCGATCCTCCTGATGGTGCGTGGGAACAGAAGCGCAAAGCTCACATCCAATTAGCCGCCTTCCTCGCCATCGTGGAACACCTCCGAAGCAATGCGAGCCACCAAGTTCGCTGTATTTTCCAGGAGCCCATATTAAACTCTGTTGACAAAGCCTTCATTGAGAGCCTGGGTCACGAAGTCGTAGAATCTCCTATCGGCTTTCAACTTGTTGACCCCGAATCCCTGGCATTCGGTGTTCACTTGTATAGAGATATCTACTCTCAAGTCATTGCTACACACATTCCTGCCATGTTTGTTGGTACCTCCTATGGAATTTGGGAAGAGTAAGTCCACCGTAGGCCCCCTCCTCGATTCCTGATGACGAATTGTGCGTAAATGCTACTCCTGAACTAACTTAACTTAGTTTTCACGGCGCTGTAAACCTAGATTGGGCCCAGATGAAGAAACTAGACCAACTTTGCGTCAAGGCTAAGTTTCCGGAAAACCCAGCCGACACCACATTCTCTAGCACTATAATTCACTGGCGACAAAAGGACGAAAGTTGAGATTGTTGGTTTTCCACAGCTCCTTTATCCGTCCTAACTGAATTACCCTATGCTCTAGAATCAGCTAAGCCACATCCAACTGCTGTGAACATGGAGCCTTTCTCCACTTCGACCCTTCAAGTTCTGATTCAAGAAATTCCTAAGAAGTCGTTCGGCCCGGGCTCACACTCTAGCCTTCGTCACTAATCGTCACGACCGCCTCTCCTCAGGGCCTCCCTCCCTAGTATGAAAGCGAGACGTGGATACCACGCTTGAGAGGCTGTGTGTAGCGGTATTTACCAGCTACTTCCATACTAGTCTAATTCCGACGGCGAGCAAAGGTGTCTAAGTCCTAGCCAGGGGATGAACTATTCGCCCTGAAGCCTCGGCCATGTTGCTGCAAATGCTTTGAACATGCGAAGGTGGTTCCGAAAGCGGCGATGGCTCCACCTAGGCCTTATTATACTCCAGGGCGCGAAAAAGCCAACATTAACAACAATAAGCAATGAGGGTCTAGACTCTTGACGACTTAATTCGTCGCTGTGGCGAACTGTGGTAGTCCATATCCAATACGATGAGACCAAATATACCCCAACGTTACCGAAATAGCGCGGTAGCTACTGAAACACAAGTTCATGTTATTCCATCTCTATTGTAACCACAGGGTGAAGGTATCCAAAACAAGACTGAATTAGGCTTTATGGCTTCTCAGTGTGTTTATAGACATGCGTTAGTCGGCGCCTCTAGCCCCCGTGCTCTGAAATGTGGTGTCGTATGGCGGGACCTCGGACTAGATATTTTCTTCTTATCACTTCTACTGAAGCCCACCACTTTAGATATTCTGCTTTTACCCTAACGTAGGGGGCGGCCGAGATATCCTGAATTACTATAGTCGTAAGTCTACTCTAGAATATAAGATGTATCGACTTACCCGATACACCTTCATAGTGTTTTGTCAGGTGGCCACTCCTCGCCGATGGAATTAACCATATTTTCCCTGTTATTCCACCGGCTACCTATGCTTGGGACCTCGGGATTCTGGTCAAATCTTCTAGGTAGATAACTATTTACCTCTATATATGTACCTCAAATTTCAACTTATGCTAGCTCTGACGATGAAGTGCGCTTCCTATTTTAATACGTGAATTTAGAGGTTGGCAGCCGGAGGGTGTTCTATGGATCGGGGTACGCTCCATTTTCAGTGCTATCCTAATTCAATAACGAACGGTGGGATCTCGAGCTACGGGAGTCTAATTTTGGACTTCGCTTTTATATGTGGAGTTGACTTACGCGTGGGATTTCCTGAACACCATATAGTCCAGCCCGCGTAAGAAACTTCATGTACACAGACATGACGACACTAGAACTGATAAAATACTCGATATGAAGCAACAGAAAACTAATAAATATTTTCATGTTTGCAGGAGTCTTCTGGTCTGAGGTAAACACACATACTGCTCCTTACCCCCTTCTCTCCCTGCCCACCCAACCACCAGCAGAAAGACAGTGAGCCCCTTGACTAAATTCAAGAGTACCGATCCAAACACCGTCAACACCTAGCTAAACTACGAGCCGAAATTTGCCTATGCCGTACATTGTAAAACGTCAACTAATAACAAAAAAGTCAAAGGAATAAGCAGGGAAGCAAAGGAATCGAGTCCGTAGAACAAAGGGACGATTCCGCGAGTCGCAACCGAACATCTTCACAATGAACCTCAAAGAACGCTTCTCCCGAAAGCGAACCCCGGCCGATAAAGGACATATACCATTGCAGCAGCCGAGGAAATTGGTCTCAAAGGCCCTCCTTGCGCGGCCGATTCGTACTTACCTAGCGGTTCGAGCGCGTCGAATGCGTCGTGATTTCGAACTGTTATGCTCCCGAACGCTGTACGACTCACTGACTTATTACAAGTGTAGAAAAAAAAGCAAAAAGGGAAGAGGAAGAGAGAACGTCTACTTGTCCGTTTATTCGGGTGCTCTCCATATCACGCAACTGACTATCACCCACGGCCTCGTTGGCCCCGGTTGCAAGATCGGGTAGGGATATCGGGGAATTTGGAAATTTGGGACATTAGGGAATATTGGGAGATTGAGGAATTGGACTGCGGCGATCGTTGTGATTTTGTTTTCTCCTGGCTTCAGATAGATAACCCAGTCGAGAAGAAGCTAGAGGAAGCTCTAGCGAAGACCAACTTCTCCTAATGAGTTCCGCACTACACTACCGGACGGGGCAAAATCTCTGTTCCGCGTTGTGCCCGATTGAACACATCGACGTACCGCTGAACAAGATCAAAGAGCCGTCAAGCGGGTGGCCTGATATCCGAGGCCTCAATAGCCTGAACTACAGCCGGACTAAATGGCTAACGGGGGATGCCATCGAGGTGTCGATAGCGGCGTACGTCAGGGGCCTGCCGAAGTCCTTACAGGATAAGATCGGGCTCGGGATCCCCGGTATCAATCCCGATGTCTGGAGTCAGGCGCCCAAGGGGAGGGATGCCTTGAATATGGCTATCCAGGCGCCGGCGCGGCGTGCCCTGGCTAGGATCAAGATGAATGAGTACAGCATCTTCCCCATCTGTTCAAATGGGAACCACTGGGTTCTTGTCGTCATACACAAGGAGGAGCGCCCGACGGGCCCGGGCGGTAGGAACGAATGGTCACACGTCGCGCAGGCCGCTGTCATTGATTCATACCGGGATGTTGGGAGGGCGAGGCTAATCAGTGACCGGTTGCAGTCGTGGCTCGGGGCGGCCGGGGGATTCACCTATAACGCTAACTTCAAGCGCACGGTATGGATCCCCCTGCAGAAGGATGGCTCCTCGTGCGGCCCACGAACCTATTGGAATGCGAAGCAGATATTGGATCGCCTTCTCGAGCTCCACGAGGCCGGCCTCGGATACCACGAGGCTCTCTGGAGGGGCCTCAGTGGCTGGTTCAACGAAGAATTTGTGCGTGCCGAAATGACTGGGCGGTGCGCGTGGGATGCCGTTCGTGCCATGGGCTACAACGCCCGCATAGGCGTTGAGTGTGTCAACCGGGTGAGGGAAAACCCTAACGGTCGGTGGGTGCCCGCCGATCAGCTGATGAAGCCCTCCGATTTGAACACGGAGCCCGAGAAGCGCCCAGCAGGCGCAGCCACAGCGTCAAACCCGTACTGGACGCCACCTAGCTCGAACAACCAGCGAAGGCCTAGCGTAGATCCTGAGACGCCCACGAGCGCCCCGCCGGTGTCTGATGCCAATACACCACGGGCGCCCCTTGTGCCGGTCCCCCATCAGTACGCTGTAACGCCGGGTACGTCTCCCGCAGTAGCTATTCCCGACAATGGCCCCGGGGGTAGTCCCAGTTCGGGAGGACAACCCCCCGCGTTCTCCGGCTCTCAAGCTAGGCCATTCCCGTCTGCCGCCCCAGAGGTCATAGTTATTCCCGACGACAGTACCAAGAGCAATCCCCGGCCAACAGGGAGAGGCCCTGCATCCTCAAGCTTTCAAGCAAGGCCGTTCCCATCTGCCGCCCGGGATGTCATCGTTATACCCGACGACGACGACGATGGTGGTTCTGGCCCCGCGACCCCAGCGAACCGTCGAGCCAACCCGCCCCCAGCGAGCCGTCGAGCCAACCCGCCCCGAGCCAACCCACCCCGAGCCAACCCGCCCCGACCCAATCAGCCCCGACCCAACACCTCCGCTTCCGCTTCTAGGAGGCGCCCGAGAGAAGATTCCGCGAGCGGAGGGAATGACCCTAGAAAGAGGAGGAGGTAAGGAGAGGGGAAAGAAGAACGGCACCTGAGAGGCATATAAGCGAGGGACCTCAAGCTAATCTAGGCCATGAGGTATTGATGTTCTCTATGTTCAAGGGTTCTGGCAAGATATTGGTGAATGGCAGACTTTGCGTGCGCTGCTGGGGCTTTTATTCGAAATCTTTGTATTTAGGGAGATGCTAGAATACTGCTGATTCATTGTTTTGGTCACGAGAAGAACTTCTGGCCATCTGTTAGAACGAACTTGTTTTGCTGTTTGGTTATTACCAGCGCTGCGAAGACGCACTGGTATATTAGGTAAATATCCTTGAAGTCGCCATGGAATCGTAGATAACGCAGTTAGTGATCGATGTGGGCACGAGCCAACAGTTTCTTGAAGCGACTATAATCAGCCCATTGGTAATCCTGCACCGGAAGATTCGCTACCATTATAACCTCCTACATTTACCTATTTGCGCAAGCCCCTGAGAAGTCTCGCAGGCTAGATCTCGAGCACAGCGTACATGAATGGGCGGCCTGTATTCATAGGAATGAAATCTTCTTGCCACGCATTTCCTATTCTAGAAAACGCTGGCCCGCCGAGACTAGGGAGACGAACTTCCTTATCTCTATCATCTCCTCCCTCTTTGCCAAAAAGGAACGGATCGATTGACGCTTCCAATAGTGAGTGAGTGCTAGTGGCGCCGAATGATACTGTAGCCTTTCGAATCAGACTAGGTGAAAAAGAAAGAATACTGTGGGGCTTAGTAGCTGCATGTAGCATCAATATCTGGCGGACCTTTAGCGTAAACCCAAAGGAAAAACCAGAACGATTATACATAGAGAGACTGACGTTGCAATTTGAGTTGCAATGAAGCATCAATCTCAACTATGTGACCAAACCATTCGGGGCCACGTCTTCGTGTTTTGAGATGTTAGACGTTTTCAACATTTTATCGCCATGATCTGTACCTAAAGCCGGGGCGAAAAGCCTGTGACTGTGAGCGACGACGAGGCCCATCGTAATAGGTACTTTCGTCTGTTGGGCCTATGTGAGCGGTATAGAATTAGACGAGGGGTTCACTGTTTGGCGTACCTCTCATACCACTGATGCCAAGCTGGCCAGCGACATTCAAGTAACCGTCGGCACCTGTAATCCCCTTGTTCTTGATGTTTTTGACTATGTTGTCATCTCCCTGCCATGGACTTCGGCACATGGGGCAGGTGACGGTATCACGAGTGCCTTGGCGTTTGGTGGCCGCCCACATCTGAAAACATTCCTTGTGCATATTTTGGCCGCAGGTGGCACGGCAGTATACAGTATCCTCGGTGTCCTCAAATGGGGCAAAACAGATAGGGCAATCTCCCTCTATTTGCTTGCGGTTCGGGTCTTGGCTCTTACTGTTGTTTTCGCCGTTGATCTCAATAGGCGGGGCGGCCTCAAATATTTCACGGAGTTCGGCTGACAGAAGGGCAAGCTGATATATGAGCTCGGCACGTGCTCGAAGAACGCGGGACATGACCTACCAATATGACATTAGACAGAGTAGGCGTCAAAAGGAAAGACGCGGGGACTAACAAAAACGATATGTTTGCACTGGTTGCCCTTGAGGCCATGAGGACAATTGCAAGAGGGCATTTGGCTGATATGCACTTTATAGATATTACCAGTTGAGCCGGTGATCTCGATCTCTTCTTCTGGGCATTCAGAGGTACCACAGCGTGATCTGTTAAGCACATAGAACCTAGACAGGGTAGATATTAGCGACGGGGAAGAGTAGCTCAAGAGTCGGTGAGAGCAAGGACGGACCGTTGTTCAGTTGCTCGTTGGTAAACGACGTCGAAGCTGGTTGGAGCTTTTGCACGAAAGCTATACCACAGCAGTAATGTTAGCTCTCACATGAACCCAACATGCCAGGGTTAAGGTGGGAAAAGCTGACCGTCGCAAACGCTTCTCGTCACCCGTCTTCTTCTCTTCATTCTGCTTCTTCTCACTCTTTAATGCCTTTCGGGTTTTCTTCGTCTCGGGGGCTGATTTGGGCTCGTCATCATTCCAGGCAGACGGGAGCTTGCGCTTCCTCGAGGCCGGAGCGCTCATGATATGGGTCTATCTTTCGTCGCGAGACTGTTCCATTGACGACCTATGGTAGCGTTTTGAAGAGCATCTGCTGGATGCAATTGCACCAAGGTTGCGACCAGATCCCATGCAGTAGTGTAATTCTTAAATGCCGCCCGGATTTGGACCAATCTGAAACTTGCTAGGCGGCAGCTTGGTGTGTGGTAAAGTGGTTTGTCTCTCTGGTCAGGTCGCGTACAAAGAAAAGCACTGTCGCGTATATGTAGCGATCGGCTGGCCTGAAGTGACATCACAAATGCTCTGCACAACCCACGCCTTGGCCATGTATGAGCGTCTGGGGTAGCGAGCGTTAGCGGGGATTATGGGGGTGTCAAGGTACCTACCTACAGCTGCAGGGCCTGCACTAAGTACCTACCTACCTAGGTACCTAGGTAGGTAAGCATATCTAATTTGCCATTTGCTTATGTACTTACAGGAACCCAACCAAACGTTACCGAACAGGTACAAAAAGAGTATTATTCATGATGATAACACTAAATATATTATGTTGTGTTTACTATATAGGGCTCCCCTCTCCGATTCCTATAGAAGATCGGATATCTTCGCACCCTCAACCCAACTAGGTGGACGATCCTCCAGCTTGGTACCCCAACTGGACTCTTGACTTCCAAGTGCCACTTCTATAGTCCAGCCCTCAGTGAAGAGCGCATGTCCAATCCACGACTTGGTCCACGGCTTTCCGTTAACCGTGACATTTTGGATAAAGACATTCTCATACCCGGCATCAAATCCTACCGTCTTGATCTCCGCTGTCTTTCCTGTCGCAGGGTTCGTGATGTTGATACCCTCGAAGAACGGGGCTGAGATGAGATACACGTCTTGGCCTGAAATCGGGAACAGCCCGAGCATCCCGAAAGCCACGAACGCGCCCATGGATCCCGAGTCGTCGTTGCCGGGAAGCCCGCCGTTGGTCGCGTTGAATGCCGATGGGATGTACGTGTGCAGCCGCTTGGTGGAAAGACCCGGTCGACCGGCGTAGTGGTATAGATATACCGTCGAGAAGACGGGCTCGTTGGAGATGTCCGCGAGCCCGGACGTGTGAAAGAAATCTAGCCTATCTATAAATCGCTCCTCGCCGCCCATGATCTCGATTAATGTGGACATGGAATGAGGTATTATACTAGGCGACGTTATCATTAGTTGACGGCCCCCTTGTTTTATCCAGTCAAGAGATAATAATTTATATCACTTACAACTGGTACTGCCAAACGCTGGCCTCGAATGTTTCGCTCGGGTTCGATGTCAGCGAGCAGAAGCTTGCAAGGGAAGAGCAATCGATGGGATCTTGAAAACCAAATGTTCCGTTTTGGTATTTCGGTTGGAAAAAGCCCGTGAAGCCGGTATCCTTGCCGCGAATAGCGGAAGTCTGCTCTTCTTTCCATATATTCTGCCAATTGGTGCTCCTGGTCACGTACTTGTTGTAAAGATCGTCATAGCCGAGGCCCTGTGCTAGGGTAGCTAGGCAGTAGTCGTTGTATGCATACTCCAACGTCCTTGATATACTGCGAGAATTTGTACCGAACCCAATCGGATCGAAGTCTAGGTATGGGATGTAGTCTAGATTCCGCCAGCTCTGTAGGCCGCCTCGCCCGTGGAAAGCCCACTCGAGTGGCTCAACTTCGGCATCCTGGATGATGGCTTTCAAAGCGAGCTCCCAGTCGATGCCGGTCAGGTTCTTGACGTAAGCATCCACGAGCACAACATCCGCATTCGAGCCACCCTGAGTCCACCCATTACACAGCGACATGTGGCAATCAGGTAACCAACCTTCGTGTTCGTACATGTCTAGTAGCGAGTTGACCATCTGTACTTGCGCCTCGGGGTCTAAGATAGTAAGGAGAGGATGTTGGACACGGAAAGCATCCCAGATGCAGTAGAACGAATCGAAATAGGGAATACCACTGTCCCATTTCGGGTTCTCACCCGTATAATTCTGCGGCGAGATCATGGTGCGATATATACCACTCCAAACTGCACCAGTTCCTGTTAGTTGCGGATATTGGACGAGAGGTTACATTTGACCTACAACTTGTTTGAAGTGCGTCGCTCGCTCCACCGGCATTGATGGATATGGGACTCAATTTCTCTTCCCACGCGTCCTTAGCCTCTTGAACGAGCCTGTCGAAGTCGTCTAAAGGACTAGGAATCTCCGTTTCAGCACTTCGACATGCCTGGTCGGCACTGATGAAGCTAATGCCCACTCTAGCTGTTATGGTGTTATTGGCGAGACCAGAAAAGCGTGCCCAGCCTCCCGCTTCAAGATAGAAGAGATTGAAGCCCCGGGTGACGAAGAACTCTTTCGGGTCCGTCCCACCACGGTTGTTGACCCAGACGCCGTTGTCAAAGGCTTCCCCGCCAAAGAAGTCAACGCAGTAATGCATGACATATGACCCGGCGCCAAAACTAGGCAGGAACGTGCCGTTACCTTTCATCCGAGCAGTCTCGGCATCCACGCTGACGGTCGCATTCTGTCGGGACTGCCAGAGGTCCGTTAAGTCAAGGAGTACTAGGGGATGCTGTTCGCCGTCCCCTGATGGAAATTCGAATCTGAAAAGTGCTGCATGCTCGCTCGATGCCATGGACGTCTTGATCCCAGACTCCAGCTCGACAGCGAAATAGCCGGGCGATGCGGTGACCGAGTCAGCGATATACGGAGTCGCACGATCACCGATGCGGAAATCGCAGTTATTAACTACGTCGTCGGGGCAGAGCTGAGGGAACAGAGGGAAATTCCCCAAACTCGGATTCCCTCCGGTGCCAGAGTCGTGGACGGCAGAGAAGCCTACGACGTTCGACCCGTCGGTCGAAAAGCCCCCGGTATTTTGGCCGTCGACGTCGGCGACTGCCTTGGCTAGTCCGTACGGCCTCGTCGCACCCGCGAAGACATTACCTCCGTTCGTGCTACCGATGAGGGGATCTACGAAGCGAAGGACGCCATCGTCGGCACATAGCGCCGCGAGGGGAAAGAGAATACCGAGAAAAAGAAAACGAATGGCGGGCTGCGGGGAACCCCACGATCTTGAAGACCAGGTTCTCATCGTGACAATTATGCCACGGCAACTGTATTTGCCAACACTGCCAAATTTAGGTATACAATGACCTTAGGGGCACATCTCTATGTGTAAACATGAATAATTAAGGTGTAGCACACATGAAGATGCTGCCTTTGCGCCAAAAGCCGAGCAACTCGGTAGAGGCCCTGGTCGTTCTCTCCACTATATGTATGCGGTGCACGATCATATTGCAGCAAATTGCAGCTCCTCCGAATCTGGACCTTCCTATAATAGAGATAGACTAGAGAGGGGAGAGGTTGGGAATTGGAAGATCATCCATCCCTTGTTTATTTACGCTACCAGCACAGAAATAAGTCTCCGAGACTTTACTTCTAGATTGGTGCTGCATGTCTTGAATCCATTTCTACTAACCTAGTACGTGCCTGGATGAAGTACTCGACCAGGCTAAGTGATCCGTCTGTTGCTGGGTCGGGTAGGGTGGTAACAGATTGTCAGTAATGGAATTCTTAAATATTGAATACCACAGGCACGCCGGACAAGTGCATTTATCTACCTACCTATTTATTATACGAACCCCTCATAGCGAATTATCGACAATCACACCTAGCCTAGAACCTTTTGAGGCGTAGAGTTTAGCAGACGACTGGACGCCACCGTGCTGGATTGACGCTGCCGAAGGAACCCTGATGAAGTAACCTGGACCCAAATGGTCGGAAACTTTAGTCAAGCAGATTAACTTGACAGATGCTGCCGTGTGTAGTGCATGATCCTGAATGCTCAAGCTCTCGATCTAGATATTCTATAGAGGCCGGCCTACTGCCTCAGACAAACCGATGCTGCGGCAACATACCTGACTAACACGTGGATATAGAAATGCTCTCATTCGACTCAATATCTGAGCGTACTGATTCATA
Source organism: Xylaria grammica (assembly GCA_004353285.2). NCBI lineage: Eukaryota > Fungi > Ascomycota > Sordariomycetes > Xylariales > Xylariaceae > Xylaria > Xylaria grammica. The sequence goes on along the minus strand of NGZP02000002.1, from coordinate 1,679,883 downwards.
AAAAGGCCGCACCAGCATAACTGCAAGTAGCCGTCATAATGCGCTAATGAAGCACGATATAGACATCCTACCTCTACTGCGTACAGCTCTCGCATCTCGTTTTAAAGGTCGCTGCCAAGACAAACCGAGCGGGTCATGAGTCATGAAGTTTCTCGATTCCAGTCCGCATTGTCCGCAAGGCCACCCATCAAAACGCATCTACTACCTACCTGTCGTCAACATGGAGGTAACGGTAAGGTCTCTAAGTCCAACCGAGGCCAGGATTCTAGGAAACCAACGCCGCGTAGCGATATCGGGGTCAAAGGTCCTGACGCTATGACGGTTTATCCCCTTCTGGTGGCAAGTTATCAGATCTGCCCACTGACTGGTCAACCTTAGATTCCGATTCAGATCAAACCACACTCTGCTACTTAGATGCCTACGGCAACCCACAAAAGCACGCAGCTGGCAGGGTATAACAAAAGAATCAATCCCCAATTTGGTATGGTGCCCGTGGCCACTACCAAATGCCGAAACCCACTCGAGACGATCGGGGCGTGACGCGTAGGGACACACCAATATGTTGCTGTGGCCTGGCGTAGCATCCTGACTAGACGGCCTAGTAGAGCCTCATAGACTTGTCATCAAGCTAAATCTCTCACCACTTCTGCGCCGCCTTATTAAGAAGAAGAGAGCTACGCGTTGGTTCTCATGGCATTCATTGGGCCGCTAGTCATGGTTAAATGGGGTGACATGTGCAGCATATGCTTTTGAGCGGTCCACATCGACGTAACGATCACGGAATCAAATTCTCACTAAATGTCTTTCTTTAATGGCACGTCCCTTTCCACTGTCATGTCGCTGGAGCCGTCTGGACGGCCTCGCCGACCTCGACCAAATAGCGGTCTTAAGGGATCTATGACGACAACTGGGATGCTTGACAGCTCCCATGTGTGACGTTATGCCAGGTAGGTAGCTATAATGATGACAGGGAAGTTGGCATATTACATATATAACATGTCCTGCCTCGCCAGACTGAAGAAGTTCTAAATTAAAGCTATCCCACAACCATATACCCATTACGCCCACCTCTACCTACTATGGCCGGCTTCAACACATTAACGTGTCCAAGCCTCTTAGCCCTGGCCCTGGCCCTCCGGTGCCGCGCTGTGCCCGTGGTCTCGGAGCCAGCGACGACGGTGACATCTGCTCCATCAGTGACTGCCAGTCTTGTCCCCGTCACGAATGTGACTTCACATGGGTCATACACAGGGCCCCCGCCAACAACAACGGGCGCCCTATCGACGACGGTCCTAGCCGCCTCCGTCCCAGCACGCCCTCCCGAGCCGTATAAGCTAGCGTATCCCGCGGATGGCCAACTCCACCAGCCCCAGCCGGCGCCCTACACGCCGGGAGGCGGCCTCGGCACCAACGGCTCCGAGCCCGTGTACCGTGTGCAGAGCGACTTCGACTACGAGTCCATCGCCCTGGGGCTCTACCAGGAATGGATCGAGCTAGACCTCTTCCACTACGGCCTGGCCACGTACTCGGTCGAGGAATTCGAGAGCATCGGCCTGACGGCCGAGGACAGGTACCTGCTGGAGTTCATGGCGGACCAAGAAGCCGGGCACGCGACCCTCCTCTCCAACATGCTCGGCCCGCAGGCCCCCGTCCAGTGCACCTACAACTACCCGTCCATGAACCTGCGCGAGTACATCGACTTCTCCCAGAAACTGACGCGCTGGGGCGAGTCCGGCGTGTACGGGTTCCTCAACCACCTCGACGCGCGCGAGGTCGGGCAGCTGCTTCTGCAGTCCATCACGACGGAAGCGCGGCAGCAGATGATCTTCCGGCAGTTCGAGGGGCTGTTCCCGATGCCCGTGTGGTTCGAGCTCGGCGTGCCGCAGTCGTGGGCCTGGACGCTGCTGGCACCGTACATTTCGTCGTGCCCGCAGGACCAGACGCGGCTGATCTGGCAGAACTTCCCCGCCCTGCACGTCCTCAACCAGCCGAACCCAGCCCGGATCAACGGCTCGGACGTGTGGAATGAGACGCGCGGCGACTACGCCAACACGCTGAGCACGGACGGCCTCACGGACACCGACTCCTGCATCAACGCGACGGAGGTCGGCCAGAATTGCAACCCGGCCATTACGCATAATCGGACAAATCCGCTCTCGTACCCAGGACGCCAGGTCTTCCTGCAGTGGGACGACCCAGGCCAAGCCGTGGGGCCGAACAACAGTTACGTGACCTCGACAACAGCTGGGGACCCCAAGTTCGCGGCTTGGGTCTCGCAGCTCAACGTCACCTACTCGCCGCTGCAGAACGTGTCGGGGAATTCGGCGTACACCATCCAACCCAATACGTCGACCTTCGAGGGAGACCCCGGGATCAACGGCACCATCTTCCTGGTTCTCACGGACCGCGAGTTACCCGTGACGCCCTTCAACTTAACGCAGCTCAACCCCTTTATCAACGCCCTGGCCATCTACCAAGCCGGATAAAGTAACCTATGGGTTGGTCATGAAGTAATGAGACTAGGATGAGGACTGGGGGAAAGTTATCGGCTTATGGATATAACTACTACATGTATACTTGCACCGTGCCAAGGAATCGGCGTGCTCTGGGGTACGCCGTCTTCTATATCACGCTACCTACGTATAAAATAAACAACTTTTAATGTATTTCATACCCAATGTTCCGTGCTTCAGATTAAGAATATGCATTCCGAGGAACATGTGTGAATGCTATAAATTCCCTAGATGCCTGAAAACTCTAGTTTAGGGCACCTTCGACGCCGAATCCAAACAGTAACCGGTACGGGGTATCAACCGTCTAAAAAAAGATGCGCTCCTTTCTAACTCCAATGCGCCGCTAAACCAACCATTTTAGCCAAGATGTGTGAAAGATCCAGCCAACGTTTCAACTATGTTTGTCGCGTTCCGATCACGGAACGTTGATCTCATACCCAATCAGCACTTCGGTAGACGAGCCTTCCCAGCCTCGGTTGCCGGCGGCGGAGATCATGAAGCGGCTAGACGCGTCGATATAGAGACTCGATATGACGCCCGCTCTTGGGGGCCCCGGGACGATGAGGAAGGGCGGCGGTGCGTGCTTAGAGGCGTTGTCGGATCTAAGGTCGTAAAGGCGCATAATATCGTGCGATGCGCAAACCAGGTGTCTGCCATTGGGCATAGATCGGACACAACTAACGGGGCCGCTGCCACCCGGAAATTTGAGGACGCGCTCGGGCTGCCAACCGGAACGGCCACCGCGGGCTTTCTGTACGCTGAATTCTTCTACCGTGCCGTTTCTACGGCCTGCGTAGATCCAGTTCCCGTCTGGACTCCAACACACGCCCATGCACCACGGTGGAACACCCGGTCGGTTGCCGATTCTTGCTACTGGGTTAGGCATTCGACGGTCCCAGATGCGGATGGTGCCGTCGATCGATGCGGAGAGAAATGTGCTGTCGGATGCTTGGGTCGTGTCGTGATGGGTGGTGGGCGGTGCAGCGAATACGGTTGAAGGTGACTGCGGTGGCTCACCCTCGTGCCCGGTTGTTGAGTCCGCCTTCGTCGGCGGTGGAGGCTCTGTGGCAAAAGAATTGGCTACCGACGTCCCTGTGAAATCCTGTGTCGAGGGGATGGAGGCGGGCACAGTACCGTTTGCTGTATCGAGGCTAGCCATATTAGAGTCTGCGGGGTTGACGGAAGCATCTGCGCCGTTTGGTTGGGATCCCGGTGGTGGCAAAACGGCGGGTGCTGTGCCATTTTGAGGATTGAAACTAGATTCGGGAATATTGTAGTCGCCCATGGGCATGTTATCTTGTGCCGAGTCTTGCATCATGGCTCGAGAAAATTCGTTGTCATCGTCACCTCCGAAGGCTCCCATGCCGTCGTTGTCACCAAAAAGGTCGGAGCCACCACCCGGACTGCCTCCGAAAAGACTATCGTGCGCAGGGCTATCTTGCCCATCTGCTACATCTTGAGGCGCGTCTCCAGCTGGTGCTGAGTGCCCGTTAACCCCCGAACCGTTCGTCTCCCTCTTTACGTCGACACCAAATTCGCTTTCGAGTTTGAAATCGAGGTTATTGGCTGTCGTTGGCAATCCGTTGCTACTCGAGAAAGTGTCGCTGGGAAGTATTTCTTCGCTCGCCTCGGGGGGTATAGGTGCACCACTCGTAGGTCTCAGCTCAATAGCCGATATTTGGCTACTACTTCCATCAAACTGCCTAGATACTCCACCAGTGTTAAGGTCCCAATCAAAGATATTCTTATCCCAGCTACCACTTAAAACAGCTTTTTCGTCGGCCGCCAAGGTAAGCGCACTGACGGCATTCGAATGCTTCTGTAAACAGGTTATACGCTTCCCTTCGTCGTGGCGGACGCTCTGTAGGTTAATACCACCACTTTCAAGGCCTGAAAGAAGCCAGAGCGCCTGGGAGTGTACAGCCAAGCTGTAAACAGGACTCAAAACAAGGTCTTCCTGACGCGCTGTTGAGGGTTGTGGTTCGGCGTTTTCCCAGTAGGACATGAGCACACCAGCCTTCGTGACCGAGTCGACGAAGGGGTGCCTCTGGGCAACAGTTAAGAGTGTCTTGCCGTTAATGGTGGCAGGCCCATCATACTTTCTGATGTAACCATCAGTTCCACCAGTCATCCAGTAGCGTAGATCCGGGGTAATAGCAATCGCATTGATGCTTGTAGCCATGGGAGCGGCCATAGTGGGCACGATGTCGTAGGTCCTAGCCGTCAAGACCTCGGGGCGGAGGGTTGGTTGCCATGTAGGCGTGGACTGGCCCCCAGGTGTCGCCGACCTGCGAGACGCTGGGCGAGGTGGCTTTTCCTGTTGCTGTTGTTGTTGCGACCCGTCAGCGTCGTGGTGGTCCTGATCGTCGTCTTCCTCGTCATCGTTATCATTGTTCTCGTCATTATCGTGATCATTGTCGGGTTCGTTCTCATCGTCTTCGTCCGCGTCTGGATTCTCATTATCTTCCTCAGCATCCACATCATGCATAGTGAGGTCGTCATCATGATCATGCTCGTTGTCGGAGCTGGCGTTCGAGTCTTGGTTGAAGTCGTCCATGCTTGCGCTCGAGTCCCGACCGTGTTTAATATGTGGTTGAAGGTAGTCTCGTAGTAAACCGGGCGCACACTAATGGCTATCCTGTCGGCAACCGTACGTAAAAAGGATATCCCGGTAGTATGTTGCTGTGAGAAGCTGATTTATAGTGACGGAAAGCAAAAATTGCAATGCAAGGATGTCATGATCGATGGAGACGCGCTTGGTTCAAATAGTTTGCCGATCAGAGCTTCAGAGTAGGCAGCGAGGAGCGAAACAGAGATTAGCGTAGAGCAAAAATCGCAAAGTTGGAAGCATGTAAACCTTGATTAAAATACCGAGGCACAATTAGGAACCATAGCGATGCGCTTGTTTCGTAGATAGCTGAGTAAGAAAAAGGATGCTGGAGAGCCATGCGCTGCGGGATGTCTGTCGTGTTGGGCGGGCCGCGTCCCTGGGCAGTACCCCTGGGCAGTAACCCCTGGGAGATCGTGCTGGGCGGCCGAAGGCGGAGGTGGGTACCTCGACTATGTATGTAGTAGGTGGGGCAACTCGTGCTAGGACTACTAAGTAACTTACCTAAGTACCTCGTGATTTCTGCCCAGTGCTCTGAATGTCAAAGTGAAGTAATATGGCAGTAAGGTGAGAAGCACAGAGGAAGAAGGTAGGTCTCGGTGGAATTTTCGGGGGAGAAAACAATTCGAATTAACTTAGTGGCTGTTACGAGAAAACTTGAGAGACTGGCCAAGGAAGACGACACAAGAACTGCCGAATGATGGTTGAGTGTGAGTTTAGGTGGCTATTGACGCGTTTGATCCTCATAGTCTATAGCAATAGGCCATTTTATTCACATTGACACGTAACTGAAGCTATGGAAAAGCGGTTGTACTCGTAACGCTTCCGCCTCTATCCTCGTTCCTCAGAAACTTCCTCCTGCTTCGACCATCCCCATCTCGAATCTATGTCTCGGGAAGTACCCAGATGATAGCAAGGCGAGAAGCAAAACTCTTGTCGTAGATGAAGCCAATCTCAATAGCACAGTATAGCCTAAATCTCCTTCCTCAAGCCCCTAGAGGTCAATAAGGTCTATCCCATTTTCCGCCCCGGCGTGATGAAGGTCAAAGGTACCATCTTGCGTCTCGCACGCTGTACTAGTAGAATCCTCCCATTCTGGTTTATCCTCTACAACACGAGCCCGGCTAGCACTTCTCACGGCGGTATTGCCACGGGTAAGGTGTAGAATCTGATGGTCCGCTGCGGGGGCGCTATGCTGCAGAGCAGGAGTGATATAGTTTAAGTCATTAGAAGGAGAGTGCCTATCGGACGTAGCAAGACATCTCGGAAATCTGGCGTCGACCCTGTCCCTAGTTGATATCATTTGTGCTCGCATCGGGTACTGACATGATAAACCGTTCTGAGCTTTCTCAGGAGAGGGGGTTCCGCTCGTCTTAGAAATGACACCTTCCTTGACATTACGCTTACCCTGTTGGTTCAGTGTGACTTGGCGGAATGTTTCTAGGATGGGGTTGGTCGTATCGGGGGTGTCCTGATCATCACCCGCCAAAAGATGGAGGGGATAGGAAGATCCGAGATTCGTAGATCGGCGATACTCTCGTTGTTGCGCGTCGTGCTGTTGAGCGTTAAAATTCGCCCAATCCTGGTTGAAAACGATTGGTCTTACAGAAGAACCTTGAAGCCCAACTTGTTCAGGAATACGTCCTGATTCACTACTGCGCGCAAACCCGCCCCGACGGTTGCGTGATCCGTAGCGACTGCCGCGGACTCGCCCAACGCGCCCATCACTTCCGACAAAGGGTGAAACGGATGCTCGTGAGACAGTCGAACCCTGGTGGGACTCGGCTTGGATCGTATCGTCGTCCCACACCTCGTCGTTGGGATATGCGCCGGTAAAGGCAGCACAATCACACCTACATTTATCACCACAAACACTTTGGCAACGGTGACCACAACCCAGAGCTCTCTCGCAGGGTTTCATGCAAATCAATCGGCTATGTTGGACCCTATAGACCACTATTAGCATTTTGTCACAAAGGAGGACTAGCGATACCAGTAGTCGCCAATAGGATCACGGTCGATAGACATACCAATGACAGCGGCGCCCACATTCATGGCCACATTCAAGTTGCGTCGTGCAGAGTTCCGTGCAACCCCCATGATGATTAATCCAATCATCCGGGTGGGCAATCCAGGTGGTTGTGTTGTGTTGTTGGCAAGTGATAGGCAGCCCTCCGTCATAGCTGAACCGGTTCTGACGACGGAAAATTTCCTGAACTCGACCCCACATCATCCGTGACTCCATGCACGCCTCGAATAGGTTAATCATATTGCCAAAGATGTAAAAGCCACGACGGGCACGGCTGATAGAGACGACGCCTCGGTTGCTGTCCCGAAGAAAGCCGGCTCTATGCGGTCCCTCACGGCCATTACTACGAACTAGGGATAGAATGACGATGTCGTTCTCCTCGCCTTGGTACGAATCGACAGTCTGAACGTTTTTGAAAGGTTCTCTATGCTTCAACTTCCTGAACTCGCTAAGGATCTTTTTGCGTTGTCCTCGATAAAAGGTCAACACAGTGACCTCGGTTGCTTTGACGCCGTTCATAAGAAGGTAGTTAATGAACCCAACAATCATTTCGGCTTCTAAGATGTTGAACTTGCTTAAATTTTCGTCTGTACCTTCGCTCCAAGTATGGTGGAAGAAAAAGGACCGTTGCGCCATACCTGGAATGGCCGGGCGAGCATTTGGCTGGCTCACCACTGGATGGTCTTTCAAGTCTGGGTAGAACGGATTAAGCAACTCCCGTAGGGCAGGGCTCATACGCCGCTGCATGTCGAGCATGGTGTATGGCATATCTAGTTTGACAAGTCGCTCAAACATTGAAACGCGGATGTAATATGGGGCCTCGTCCAGGAAGCGAGTATCGCAAGAAGGTGTTAATTGTTGATGATCGCCGACAAGGATGAGTTGTTGAAGTGACGGGTATAGAGCTGATAGAATACTAGCTTCCTTGGTCTCGGCGGCCTCTTCGATGAGCATTGTGCGCGGCTTGAGGGCGGCGAGTAACCCACGATATTTACACAAGCCGGTCGTGGTGCATCCGACAATTTCGATCCCGGCCGTTTTTATGCACCGCAAGTCCCTATGCCATCTATTGGCCTTCAAATTCCTACATGTTCGGACGTTTTCTGCTAGCGCGTTGCGAAACTCGGCATGTTGGAGACGTAACAGCTCTCGTTGCCAGTACTGGTATATCGCACCACGATACTGCGGGCTAATATCCCACAGGCTGTCCCGCTTAAGCTCCTTGCGAATGACCAGATCAGCCTCGGTATACTTTCGAGGGTTCTCACCAGTCCATTGATATTTGGTGGGTACCCATTTCCCATTAACTCTACCACTATTCTCGTCGTCGTCGGCAATGCAGTCATCCAGTTCCACATCATAGTCCTCGGCGTCAAAGTCTGCCGAATCATCGCATTCCTGGATATCGAAATCCGGGTCGCTCGCGTCCATAGTGGGCGCCTCAATACGCTGATCGCCCAGCCACCGGGAAAGTGAGCCAGGTAATCCTTCGGCAGCTGACGCACACGCCCATCCATCCTCAGCTAACAAAGACTCGGACTGCTTCTGTGTGATGATTCCTGCGGCTTTGAGAGCCTCGGGGTCAATCAACTCGTCGGAAAATATACTTTCTGTGATTTCCTCAAGTCGGGCCATGGTTCTTTTCCGTGCCGCTTCAATTGTTTTATAATCTCTGTCTGCTGCTTGAGCCCGGGGGGGCATAGCACGACGACGCAGATTAAACATGCTGTACCGTTTGATGTCTTCGTTCTGGGTTCGGCCGCCCAAACGGACAGTATTGAAGCCGAGGTCAATTAGCTGGACTAGTATCTGGTCCACGGCGTGATTCGTTTGGGCCGCGACGATAATGACATTACCTCCGCGCTCTGGCTGGCTATCTAGCAAGACCTGCAAGGCTTGAACGGACGTAAAAGTCTTTCCAGTACCAGGAGGGCCCTGTATAATAGCGAGCTCCTTAGTGAGGATCCGATGAACGGCTGACAGTTGGGAGTTGTCAAGATTTGTATAAGATGAGATTTGGCTTTTGATACCGTTTAACACCTCATAATTCTCTAGTGATTCTCTTACTTCGGCAAGTCTCTGGGCAAGGGTTTCGGTTGACATAGTGGAGGAACCCGGTATATGATGGACTAGGGAGCCAATGTTCATCCTCGGGTTCTCGCGAACGTACTGAGCTGGCGTATCGCTACTGTCGAGACTGACTAGGTATTTGTCCAGGGGTGTTGCCGTTTCGGCCACGTGTTGCAACCCTACCATACAATGACGTACAGCCTCGAAGTAACCGCAGCGGCTTTCTAGCATGACTAGTTCAGTAGTCGGGTCTAGAATTGCATCATCCGTGTTGGCCCAAAAGATTTGTATGTTAGGAGGACGTTGATCCAGGCCACCCTGAATGGGGTGGTCGGCAATGACTGCGGGTATACAAATGGTTCTAAAGCCGTCTTCGGCAGTAGATATCGCCACAAGACCCCCGGTGGTCAAGCGGCGGGTCTGGGTCCAGCGGATCTTTTTCTCTGCCCTTTCAGTTGAGAACTGGATTCGGCACATAGGTCCGAGCCTGGTCATCAAATACCCTTGAACGAAAACCTATTTTGAATAATGTTAGCTTATTAAGGTCTAAAACTTTGGACGGGGAGTCTGACCTTGGTGTAGACACACGTGTCATCGTCGTCTACCATTCTGGGCTCTTCGCGGTATTTTTTCACAGAGAAGCGCAGCAGCGCTATGGCCTCCTCACGAGCAAGACGGTAGTGCGTCTCGAGGTAGGTGTTCTTATCAGGAAATGGGTGTTGCCAATTATTGGGCAACAGACTGTCAATTCTTGCTATGTCTGCTGGGTCGTTCCAATCTGGATTCAGGTCCCGAGCTGTGGGAATTTCGGGGTATGTTTGCCATTCTGGAAGCCCAGCAGACCCCGAACGGTCGAATTTTACATGATGTTTAATGGTCTCCAACTCGTTCTGAATCAATGTACATTAGCATGTAGTCTCAGAAATAGCACCCGAGTAGCTAAGAGGTTGATTACCTTATATTCTCTACCCATAGAGCCGTGGTGCTCCATCGGACGCTCCATTTTGTTCCTGGAAATAGTTCCTGGAAATAGTTAGTCTACATACTATCGTGAATGTGTCGTATATCAGGCGGAGAGGCTAAAGAGAAAGGAAAGGGATGAATTTGAGGTGGGTTTGTGCTAGAGCCTTGCTATAGATGTCAGTGTATAGACACACTGTGAGCCTATGTTGTTTGACGGCTATTGCCATCACCAGCAGCCTACTAACCGACGGGGGAGATATGCACGTAAAAGTCCCAGAACACTTCGGTAACCGGCCAATACTGGCAATATACAAAACACCTTCTTTGTTCTAGAAGAAGTGAAATGATTGGTAGGCTAAAGGGGAGGGCAGAGAGGAAGGGAAAAGGGGAATGGTAGAGCAGACAGAGTGGTAAAACTCAGATACCTTGCTTAGTAGCCTGGAAATTGTGTGAGTACCTGCGGAGGCGTGGATAGATGATATTCAAACAAGAGAAGGTGCGCAAAAAGGCACAAGATTGCCGCCAGGGGAAGGAACTGCGCATGAAACACCATGGATATAAGGAAAGTAAAGTACCTAACCGTGACTGAAGTACTTACTCGTCAAAATGAGGAAGCAGTGTCCTCTCGTGCAACTTTTGCGTTGATGAGAAAGGGTTAGCCAACACCTGTAGGCCCAAAATAGAACAGAACCTACTGTAGCGCTACTTATCAGTATGAACGCGAGTAGCAACTTGGGTGGGTTAAGGTAGAGAGAGATGTGGATGACTTGAACGTAGGAATAGGTTGCGTGCAACCGGTCTTACTCACTTTGAAAAAAAAAAAAAAAAAAAAAGAACAAAGATAGTTGTGCCCGCGGTTCGAAGGGGGCCCAGATACCTAGGTACCTTGTGGGTATACGGAACGGTGCGAAATTTGGGATGGAGAGTGTAGGTAGAGTGAGATTGGACTCACAAGCAGCGTCAGTATCTTCTGAACTTGCAAACAACTCGCTCACATTAGAGGTGCTGCGGGTATATGGTGGCCAACGAGGGAAACGAGAGATAAATTCCGAGACTGGGAATGGGCATAGGAGGGTGTATTTTAGGGTACCTTAGGTAGGTAGGTGACTCGTAGACTGTACCTATGAATTGAGTGTACCTATGTATCTAGGCCGTCGAAAAGTCGTGGGAAGAAGTTGTGGTTAAGAAAGAATAACGGAGGGCGGACCGGGCTTGGAAGATTATGTATGTATTTTTGTGGTTGGATGAGAGAGTAAGGGAGGAGAGAGAGAGAGAGAGAGAGAGAGAGAGAGAGAGAGAGAGAGAGAGAAATGAAGAGATGGGGAAAGGACAAATGGAGGAATGAGGGGCGTAAGCTTATAGAGGGAAGTAGCAGATATGTTTGTGATGTTCTGCCCGCGTACTTAGGAAGTAGGGAAGTACCTTGTGTACGTGGTGTGGCTTGTATTACACGCGAGTGTTATATGGGCTTCCTACGCCTAAAAGGTTGAATAATAGGAGTAGCAAAACAAGACAAGATGGAAAAAAAAACACATACCTTTTGTTCTTTAGCATATATATTGGTAGGAGATCATCCTAGGAACGGTAGTATAAATTAGGGTGCTTTTGGTTCCAAGGTTCAGGTAGTTTGACGGTTGTTGCGCTTGGTACCGCTGTTGATGATGATGATGATTGCTGTTGTTATTGTCGCCGTTGAGGTGATGCGCGCAGCGTAGGTGATACCTAGGTACTTAACTTGTAGAGTGCTTTCCCGCTCCTATGCTGTTTGGAACTCCGCAAACAACTAGACTAGTGGCAACGACGTTATTGTTTGGTACCATCGACATGAGAGTCCTTTAGAAAACCCACGGTAGGTAAGAAGAGATAGTGTGGGACAGTGGTATTGTCTGCAACAACTATGTAGATGTTGAAACCATGGGCCAAGGAGTTGTAGCATGTACTATAATACAAGGCTGAGTCATTATTTGATATTTACGTGATGAAGGGTTTCCTAACTGACTGGAATGGTTAGTTGGTGTCAATTTAACGCTCGCGTATCTTTAGTTTGCTACCTACCTAGGTGGGTGGTAAGAGACCGAGAAACATGTATGCTGGCAAGGGTGGCTTCTAAGAACTTGAGGCTTAAAACTGCCCGGGTACGTACACCTCTACTGCTACATGCTACATAGCTGCGCTGTATTGTACGCGACAAATATTCGGAATCGGCTACCTTTCATGCTCGTGTATGAATACATGCTTTATAATCCTAAGAGCCATATCTTAAGGGATAAAGTGCTAGCTAAGTTTAGAGGCATTGGACTAACGATTTGATCACTTAAAACTAGAACTCTCTTTTTTCTACTCTTCTTTTCTATTTCGAAACTATGTTAACCAGCCTGGGATATTTTACGCGACCACCCTGTTATCTAACACAAATTTGATCAACCTGTACATTTTAGGGCTCGTATATATCCATGAGGGATGTTCCGATTGCTTGAGAGCCGAATCGTCAATTACACCTGGGTTCTTCAAGTAGCTCGTAGTTGAATAACTGGTTTATCTCATCAAAGGCAGCAGCAAATACTCTAACCTTATATATGGAAATGGCGGAACTACAACGACAGCCTTTAAAATGCTCTATCCTGATTGGATTGTATCACACGATTTCGCGCCACTGTAATTTCAATGGTTAGTAACCGATGGACCGTAATACGGAGTAGAAGCGTGCCGAATATGCCCCATATTGCCAAATGTATTGGAACATAGTCTGCTCCGGGGGGGGAGGGTAGTGAAAAGATAACCGGGAGCTACTCACTTTAGTCCCATTAGTCTGGCGTGTTTTGAGGGTGTATTTTCCTTCATCGATCATCTTCTGCACAGTCCAATGCATGTTCGGGTGACGGTTACGGATTCCCCTATGTCGGCCCAAATTCAATCGAACTCTTTTCTCCCAGCTTTCGTTGTCACTAGACAAGACGCGGATCTTCACCGGCCAAAGTTCAAGAATCCACCAGCCTTTAGCGATCTTGAGTTGGTCCCTCGGCTCCTCCATGGCGTCAAAGTGATTCTCATCAGACTCAGAAGGGAGGATATAGTTGAGATCCTCGCGCGTTGGCGCATCGTCAATGGTATACCCCTCGGGGCCAATAGGCAAAAAGACCGATCTCCGCTGGACCGGAGCTAGAATCCTTTTGTTATACTTCGTCATAAGCCGAGGCGAAGGCCCGACAGTTGGCTTAGTCGGCTCTTGATACACGGGCCAAAGATTAACGACGTCGAGGCCTTGCTCCGCTAAGCGCGCTGTGTTGAACAGAATGCCCGTGTCGCACTCGAAGCACTGACGGATCATCCAGCGAAGAGGTATACGCGACAACATGTGGCGGCTCTCATTTCGGACAGCTCCGCCTCCGATATCCGCATGTGCGCCCATGAACCACACCTCTAGAGCATCTGTGATGAATTCGTTATAGCGTTTATTTGCTTTCTCTTGAGCCTCGAACTTAGACTCCCAAGCGTCGTCGCTTGAATCATCCGCTTGGTGGTTTATCGATGCATTTTTTGATTTCTTGCTGTTCATACCAGGTGGGGTTCTCCGGTGCTTCAAGTGGCGGTCAAAATGGCGACGCAACCGACCGGTCGGCGTGAAGTCGACGGTTGCGCGACGTGCCATCTCAGGCGTCGAGCCGGGTTGCTCTTGTTGCCAATGACAGACCTTGAACTTGGCCCGATGTTCGTCTAGGGCCATAGCATGTCGGAAATAGTGAACTGTGTTTGTGGCCTCCTTACTAAACGGGAGTTTCCGGGGAAAGAAGCCGACGCTGGCTACACAGTCGAAGAGACCTAAAAAGTAGACACTAACTTCGGTACAGAATGTTTTCTTGAACTCTTCAGCGAGATATTCCCCGTTATCTGAGTCGTCTTTATAGAAGTCATAGGCGAAGTTAACTTGGGATCCATTGCTAGCTGGTAACAAACCAACTTTATGAATCATCCCAGCCAAACATCGAACACTACAAAACGGTGAATACGGGGTCTTCTTTAGGAGGGACGACCGGCAGTTGCAAGCTTACGTGTATGCGCCCCGGGAAAACCCCAGTAAGCAGATCTTGTCCCCTTCACGGTAGTTTTGCATCAGAAACTTGTATGCGTCTTTGACGTGAATCCCTAGAGCCAATATTAGTATCCTGTAAGGGAAGTATATTGATCTGATTATCACACACCCAACCCGCTGCCTACCGCCATATCCATGGCCGCCCCAATGCCATTTTTCAAGCCTCCCTTGTCATAGGTGCCGATGCCAGATTGATAATAGGTCACTTGTTGTTCGGGTGAGTGTTTTTTAAGGCATGAGATAAAATGGACAATGTTGCTATTATCGTTGTCAAACTGGTCGCCAGTACCATCGAGACAGATTATGAGGGTTCGAGGATGATTCTTCGCATCTTCCGTGTTTTTTAGAGCACGGAGAGATCTTGGCAGCCTCCGCTGCTCGTTATCCGGCTGACTCTGTGTTTTCTTATTTTCATTTTCCTCCATATTGATAGGTATCTGGTAATGAGTCGAAACACAACGCGCTGTTGAACGTTAAACGGCCCTTGAGCAAGTTCGCAAATCAGAGAGTTGGCGAAAGTGAGGCCTATCCACCATGGAAGTCTTGGTCTTTTACATTTCACCATCAGCGTACCGATACCGTGGATGTCATTAAGCCACTTACTTCACTTAGTGTAAAGATCAGCGATGGCGAACTAACCCGACGCGGATGCGATATCGAGAGCTTCGGCGCTTCATGATGCCAAATTGCTAGATGTAGTAGCGATTTACGTTACGTATACCCACAACTACTCTTTTAGAAATTACCCTCTACCTTAGGTTGTTAATGGTGGAGGTTGTGAGCCGCACTTGCTGCACCCGACCATCTTGTCCTTGATTATTGACTTGGACGGGTGTTAGACTGACGTGTAGTCGCGAGCCGTAGCCAGAACAGTAGCCTTTCGGGGATTTGGGACCGATCTCTCATACCTATGATCATTGTGAAAATGAGTTAGAATAAGCAGATGGGTATGGAGCAGAGAGGTGGACTGCAGAGAGCTATCGAAACATCTGCAGTAGTGTAGCGTAAACAGTCCGCGCTAGTTTGTAAACCAATAGTATTTCGTGCTCGTATAGGTTAACCTGATCGACAAACGGATCGTCCCGAGCTACTATTACGAATTACCCTCCGTGGTAGATATGATGTTTAGCTAGTCCGGAATAGGATCCCCATGCGAGACTAGGCCGGGCTGAAGTGTGCTAGCGAAGGTGTTCGGCGACCAAAGTCGTCTCCATGTTAGTGTGGGCCTATACTCACATCACGATGAGGTGCACCCTTTTGAGTACAGTACGTGTATGAAGCTATTCCTATTACGCACGTTTCGTTTCGTCGGGTTGGGCGTTGTGATGTAATAAGGGGACCGGGGCGGCCAGTCCCAGGTTTAGACCGAGAGAGGATAGATGGGCCCTCATCCTCATAACTAGCCATTCGCTGGCATTATCCCTATGCTTGGAATCGTGTGCAGTATCTGAGTGGTTGATGGTGAAATGGCGACGGCGCTTACGCTCGGAAGTGCCACCTACAGACTTAAACGGTAGAGGATATTCGTTAATGATGACGGGCAAACATGACTTAATAGTGTATTCGTCTGCATAATGACAATGAGAAGAAAAGTTTATAGATCTTTAAGAGTGCCGTCAAAAAAGTGTATGGGTTTTACGTCTATCTTTACGCCTTCTGTGTCCGTAGCGACGGCACCTAGATATAACAACATATAGCATAAGTTTGAACCCTTGGAGTGACTCTGGCAATAGTAGAGCTTTGAGCGAATGGCTAGAAGCAACACATAAATGTTATCCATGAGACTGACTACCGCCAGGTATTGTCCCAGCCCGCCTGCTCGACAATAAATGCAATGGCGAGTTCGGAAAATCTCGCCATGTGCTGGAGATAGATGTTAGTAACGCCATCGTCTCAGATAAGGCGACGAAACTCACATCAAACGAGAAGTAGCCGAGATCATCGTCGACATCCATGGTATCCTTGGCAGTGTGTACGTAAGGGTCATAATCTCCAGGATAGCGACCGTCGGCCAGGGGGTTACCCTCGGATGCGAATGCGGATGGGAATCCATTCTGAGTGAATGACATGTAGTCGGAACCGGCGCCTGGGAAGAGGCCGTAAACTGAAGTAGGAATAGAGATATACTCCTTGCTCAGTGAGAGAACCCAGGCGGTCAATGCGTCATCGGCGCTTGTCTTGATTAAGCCAATGGACTCGGGAGTTGAGTTTCGTGCGATGTAGGCCGTCATGTCAAACTCGAGCATTGCTCCGATATTAGCACCTTGTTGCTTCTTGTCGCGCGCAATAGCTTGGCTACCAAGCAAGCCACCCTCCTCGGCGGCATACCAGTGGAACTCAACAGGTCCATTCTTGGGTAAGAAGCCAGACTGAGCGAGGACACGGAAGGCTTCTAGAATACTGACCGTGCCGGAGCCGTCGTCATCGGCGCCGGGAGCGGGTAGCAGGGGGAAAAGGTAGTTGGCCGAGTCCTGGTGGGCACCGATGATGGTCAACGGGAGGGAGGAGTTGCGGACCTTGGGCTCGAAGCGGGCAATAATAGAGGGCTGCGGGAACGGATGGGTAAAGAACTCGAGGGAGATGTGGGTGTGGAAGGGTGCGGTCTTGATGATGTCGGCGATCTGGTCGTGCAGCCATTGGGCGCTCTGCTCGCCGTAGACGTCGCCGTAGTAGCGATTGTAGAAGCTAGTCAAGTGTGTCAAGACGCCGCGCATCTTATCAATCGAGATCTTTGGGAACAGCGGCTTTACGAGCCGTTGGTGGGTCAACTCGGGGAGATGAGGCTGGCCTGCCCATGAGACATCGACATCTTCTTGGTAGTTGGTGATGTCCTTAAATTGATGACCCTTTCGGCGAAGGCGCAACTTGTCACCTTCAGTCATCCATTGCGGCGTGTCATGGCCGAAGACGTGGAGGAGACGCGGTTCGGCGAGCTCATCAGCGAGCTCAGGTCTGAGGGAAACGAGTGCATCGACGGGGTCGGAATGAGCGTCGAGAGCGGCTAGAATGGCATCATCGACTACATGAGCGGGAATGTCGCTGTCATCGTCGAGAGATTCTAGAGAGCCGAGAACAACCTGCGAGTCTACACGCAGTGAAGCGGAGACCTGAGAGGCAGACAATCCCAGAAATAGCAGTTTAAACAAGGCGCGATTCATCATGGTTTATTTACTACCTCTAAGGTAGGTAGATTAAGGTTATAGTAGGTAGGCTTTAGGGAACCTAGGTAGACACCGACCCGGTGCCGCTTTATGCTACCGGGCCGCCTACTAGGACTAGTCTACTTTAGGTGAGTTAGGTACAAGACCTTTTTTTTGGATTATTAATTACACCTACCTGCGTAAGGTAAGAGGTAAGCTCTAACTGCCCTTCTATTAGGTACCTTTTCTCTGTGCACTTTCGACGCTAGTTATGAGTTATGTCTCTTTTAGGACTCAAAAATTACGCCATGTTGTGAATTCCACGATGGAGATCTAGGAGAATGTTGCTCACCGTCATCCAGCAAGTGAGTAAGGTAGACAAGCCAATCACGCCCCGTATTGTAAGGGAGCGGCCTAGCTGAAAATGACTCCTCGTCGAAGGTCATAGGTGCACCAAATGGCTGCACATAGGGACGCTGCTACTGACTACCTAATCCAGAAACTATAGGATGCACAAATAGAAAATCCGTAGCTAGTCAAATGGCGGACCTCAAATACACCACTCTCGAACCGTCAAAGAAACAAATTCGTCTCTTGACGTTGTCGAACGGGGAATGGAACGATAGGATCAAATGTCGGCTCCACGTAGTCTCTCTAGATGACCAGCCGAAGTACGAGGTATACCAAGATAACACAAAAATCACTGCTATCAAGTCTGTGCTCACACCATCGCCAGGCTTTATCTTACGTATGGGGATCTTCGAACGATCTTGTGGATATTGATGTCAACGGCGTCACATTTTCAGCTACACGGAACCTCCATGCCGCATTGAGGAGGTTAAGAGAGCAGATCCCAGATGAGGGGGGTAATGAAGATAGTAGAACACTGTGGATCGACGCAGTATGCATCAATCAGAATGATCCCGAAGAGAAACGCCATCAAGTGCAGCTCATGGGGGATATATACAGTCAAACGGCTCATGGGCTATTGTGGTTAGGCGAAGAGCCCGACGAGCCACACCCTTTTGTTAGTAAAGAGCAAGACAAGGAAATCACACGACCGTTGGAGATGTTGGGCGAGGTGTCGAACAAAGTCTCTGCTTTTCTGCCCACTTTCGACAACCCTAAAGAGCTAGACTTGATGCCCGAGGTAAAATTGAGGCCAGGTGAACATAGCTTCAAAATAGGGCGGACACGGCCAGAGCATTGGGATTCTAAATTCAACCCTAGTGAGTTGGACGAGGCTGGCAAGCTTTCCTTAGAAGCCGACAGCTTCTATCAAGTTGGGTGTCTACTGATGATGCTCGGCCTAGGGTCGCATCTGAATTGGATTGCGCACCTCCAAAACGAGCCGGACGAGACGCTAACAACGTTTCGAACGAACACTCGCCAGGCTCTACACTGGCTTGGTACTCGGCCATGGTGGACCCGGATCTGGACTGTGCAAGAATGCATCTTGCCCAAAGATTCGGAATTGTTATATGGCCCGGCTAGAATCCCGTGGGGGCGCTTTCTTACGGGCATTTCAAACTTCCAAAAACACAGGACGAGCTGTTGTGCTCACGTGCCCGGGGTAAACGACATGCTAAACCGTCTCGTGGAAACTGTACTACCTTGTCTCATCTTGCATCAATACTGTCATAATGAAGACTTCAATCTCCCGAAACCTTCGGGTGATATCGAGGACTCGTCGCACGTCTCTTCTCTCTTTCGGCCGGAATCGCTTTTGTGGACCTTTCGGCACCGTGAAGCCACGGATCCGAGAGACAAGATCTATGGGATTCTATCTCTTCTGAAGGGGCATTCTGCCAATACTGGGCAAGCCGCAAAGGCGCTTATAGTCCCTGACTATAGCCCCGAAATGAATTATGAGAAGGTATTCATGAAAGCGGTATTCAACATCATAGAGTTCAGCGCGTCTCTCGATATCATCTGTCAGCCAGGCTCTGCCTCTCGAAATATTGAATTGAGGTTACCATCCTGGGTACCCGACTTCTCGCAGTCGATGATGTTCGCTGGGTCGCTCGACAGATATTTAAAACAACTTCCATGCTATGATGCCTGTGCGGGGCGAAGCGCTTCTGTATCAGTGATCGATGACAATATCTTGATCCTCGAAGGTTGTCTTGTCGATACTATCGCAAGCACGTCCTCGTTGATGTTTGACATGAAAGAAGAGCACCAACGATCCATAATGCAAGAGTGGTATGGATTTGCGAGGGACTTCTATAACGAATTGTCTAAAGGCGATACCGATAGTGATAGTATTCACTGGGAGGATCGATTTTGGCGCACATTATGTGGCGATACTATCATGACCCATAAGAGGGTATTGGTACAAGAAGACTTCAAGGCACCTCTCAGACGAATCCCCGCCACATCATCCTCAACTCAGAGTACAAAGGCCGACGAGGTCGCATATAACCTTTGGTGTCGGGCACAGGGCCTGGAGATACTTCAGACACGACTCGCATCACTCATCAATAAAAATGGTGATGATGATATCAGCGACTCCGCTGTCGGTAACATTGGATATGCAGTCAACATCTCTACCGCCATTAGGAAAATGTTTATAAGTACCAACGGCCGTCTTGGTCTCGGCCCACCCATGTCTGGACTGATGCATCCTCACAGAGATCGCATCTTCGTCTTTCCTGGAGGCAAGACCCCGTTTGTACTACGGTATGTAGGTATGCGGCACATACCCGGATTGGGGATGCAGCACTGCCATGAGTTGGTAGGCGATTGCTACTTGGACGGATACATGGACGGCAAGGGAATGGGGAAATTTGAGACTGACAAGCAGACTGTCTACCTTGTTTAGTTGGTGGAGCATGTGCGTGTTGATGCTTCGGTGCTCCCTCGCCGAAGATTTAGATAGTCAGCCTAGCTGACGTTACGATGTCTATCTTATTTTGTCAAAAAACCGCCCATGGGTACCTTGGGCCGTCGAACTTCCGATCCGCCCGTCAGAGACAATGTACCGTTCCCGACGCCACGTTCCTATTCGATGATAATCTCTACCTTGGGGCTCGGTTATTGACCTCTACCGTGCGCTTAGATCGTAAAGGCGGCGCGCTTTTCGATAGGTAGGGAGGGAAAAGTTAAAATTGCTGCTGCTACAAGAAGACGTGATGTGAAATGAGTGGTATTGAATATCCGCGTGTCGTCAACCAGGGAAGAAACAGCATGAAAGGATACCCATTCTAAAAATCAACACAGAAGGCTGACTAAGTGAATCTACTAGGTTAGCAGCTAACGTTTTCGGCGTTAGGATATACCCTTAGATTTCCAATGCGACCCCTGACACATGTTGCCGAGTATCGCCCGACTACAATTTGTATTGAGCTTCGATATCCTCACAACGCGTGTCTCTACACCCATCCGAGTGGATAGCATAGCGTGAAAAGTTTTCGAGGTCTTCCGGCGAGGTGGATGCTCGAGAAAGTGACCTTAGAGTGCAATACGGATATAAGGGCATACCCAGCAAGAGCTTATTAATCAGTGACGCTGTTGAAGCGCACGTTGATGTCGATACGACCCTTCTTTGAACATACCTATTTTGAAAATAATAGCATTGATCTAGCTAATTGGACTAGAAATTCGTAGTATTAGCCGCGGCCTAGAGATGTATATAAGGTATACGTACCTCACCACTCACATCGATGAAAGAGACACTGCTCACTTGATCACGCCACAGATCATCTCAGATCTTCACCTCCTCTTAT
The DNA here is from genome assembly GCA_004353285.2 of Xylaria grammica. Taxonomy (NCBI): domain Eukaryota; kingdom Fungi; phylum Ascomycota; class Sordariomycetes; order Xylariales; family Xylariaceae; genus Xylaria; species Xylaria grammica. The sequence continues at coordinate 1,658,742 of NGZP02000002.1, read as the reverse complement.
CACCAGTCCTGACGTAGACCACTATCTCTACTCATCCTTAGACAATATGTCTTCACACATCATATGGCCACAGAAGTATCTTCCCGGTACCACCGACAACTTCGTATCCAATGAGATTTTCGTACAGGGACTCACCGCCAAGCAAGTATGGCCTTACCTAAACAACATCACGAAATGGGAGTCCTACTACGATAACGTCGCCGAAATCACCCCCCCAAGCTCAGGCCCTACGTTGGAAAAGGCCGATAGATTCAGCTTCTCGACGTTCGGGTTCCCACCGCTCCCATCTGAGGTCTGGGAGTCAGTCGCGCCCTCTCCTACCACGCCGGGCAGACTTGCGTGGAGGGCCTGGCAAGATGGCGACGAGGACTCGGCCCTAGATGTGTATCATGCCTGGATTGTGGAGGACACAGAATGGGGCGCGGTCCGTATCTTGACGCAAGAGTCGCAGATTGGGAAACCTGCTGCTCAGTTGGCGACGACGAAACCTAATAGGATGCTCAATGGGCATCAGGATTGGTTGGATGGGCTGGCTAGCTTCGCGAAGGCTAACTCAAAGTGAGGATCGTAACTACGTTGATAGCAAATGCAACTCTCGGGATGATACTGAATTCCGCTACTTGGTGGTTTCGCTCCTTCGATATCGTTAACCCATACAAACCAATACAGTACGGCTACACGAATGGCCGGATAGATGTTCAAGACGTAACGTCTCATGTATAGGAATGGTCGCTTCGTTTTATATTTCGAATAAAGGTGCTTACGTTTCTAGTATGTGGTTATTCTAACCCTCAGTGGGAGGGAGGGCAGTAGCCTAATGCCCCTCTATAGGTAACCCCTATCGAGTAATCTCCGTTTCGCGTAGATCCCAACTAGTATCTATCTCAATACTCTTCACCGGCATCCATGCTTCCCCTAACGCCGCTGTCTTCATGAACGTTTCGAATTATAAGCCACAGCACCCTTGTCATGGCTTTCTCTTCCTTATCCTTCGCCCTCGAATGCTCAGCCGCCTTTTCCATTCGGTCGGAATGCTTCGTCTCCGCCTTCTCTCTCTTCTCGTCGATCTTTCGGAGCTTGTCGTCCGCCTTACGACTGCGACTCTCATCGCGTGCCTTCTGCTCTTTCTTCTCTAGTTTAGCCAATTCCTTTTCCCTTTTCTCTTCGGCTTTGTCAACCCCCTTTTGGTGCTTATCAAACGCCTTGCTTCTGTCTTTCAGTATTTTCTTCTCGCTGTTCTTGCGCTCATGCTCGGATGCAAAAGTGTGTAGTCTTCCCCACAGGTTCGTGTCCATGTTGATTGCGGGCAGTGTTTCCAAGTCTAGGGGCGCAACCCAGGGCCCCAGAGCCTGCAACCATCGTTGTGCCGCGCCTATTGTTTGCATCTCCTCCATATCTAGAAGTGGCTGCAGCAATCGCGTATCGTCTCTGATCCTCCCCGTGGCATCTAATATTGGAAGTTTATTAACCCGTGCCATAGCCTCTAGCTTGGCAATCTCCATCTTGAGGCCTCGGGGGCCGAAGGTTTCCTTGTTAGCCTTGCGCAGGTACGCCTCTGTCGCCCCCTTTGAGAGTGCGAATTTCCCCAGTTGTGATGCAGAGTTGAGCGCGAAACCAACAGCTTGGGCGGTTGATAAGGGCACAACCTCAAGGACTTCGCCGACTAGGCCGAGAGCCCGGAGCGGTGGGCTTTGTACAGCGACACGATTTAGACCGTCCAAGACGCCCAAGAACTCTGTGCGAGAGATTTGGAAAGCTTCAAGGCTCGGGGGGTATGCTCTGAGGAAAGGGGAGCCTAATGACGCCGCCGTAGCAGGGATAACGATTGGCTTTTGTAAATATCGCGGAGATGTTGCCAAGAGTGTTTGCGGTGGCCCGGAGGTGTATTCTGTATACGCAGGCGGCGAATCATCTTCATTTTGGTGGCGGCGAGTGCCTGCGCTTTGAGCGTTTTCATGCGATTGACTAGCTGAGCCGTAAAGGATTGGGGCACCGGTACCCATCGTGACGAAGTTCTCGAGTTTTGTACTCTAGTACACTCTAATACTCAAACATGAAAGAAGCCGAGATATGGGGTCTCATTAGCTAGTCTTAAGAATCTACAAGATAGGTGACTGGATTCGTAGAATGGAGGTGAACGCGTATGTAGTGTGGCTGTGTGATGATGTGTGATGATGTCTGCTTAGTAGTACCTATCTCCTGGACTCCCGCATGTGTCTAAATCCGCGCCCTGCAACATCATGGTACAACTCTGACAGCCTGGGTCGTGGGCGCTTCCTAACCCGGTTGGGAGGTCTACTAGGAGCTCCTAACCTAAAGGAGATAATCATATGCCGCATCCGTCCCCCGTTTTGGAGGCATCCTACCATAATTGTCGCCTAGACGTCGTCTCCCAACCGCACGATCGCCATTTGCCGTCTTGTGCTGTATTATCCCCAGCACGACGGAGGGCACTAGAGTAGTGCATATTTTCATATTCCCGTACTGAAACTACCCACACGGATATAGATCGGTTCGAACAAGTTGTGCTCGCGAATAATTAGGCCCATATAAGCTCCCGCCGTTTAACAAGCAGAGTATCAGGCCCCGTGATTAGTTGCTGTATTCGGAAACATATTCATGATATGTGGGCGGTAGCTTTTCTAGACGCCAAGGGTCGGGGGGGTCGTTCTACTCCCAACTTTACAGTTACTCGCAATTGGAGCTGACCAGTGCCGACCTGAAATCTAGTTTTGTCATAGGATGTGCTTGTGGCCCGGCGTAGTCATAGTAGGCCCTGCGACCCCTGCGAAGCAATACGTCAAGTCTGTTTGCGTGGGAAGATCTGATCAGCACTAGTATAGGGGTGTAATGAACAGGTGTCGTTGCGCAGAGAGCCTACACCATCTATGCTAGGTGTCATTACTAATACACAGAATACCTCTTTGCTCTGGAGTGCGACAGAAGATTGTGCTCTACTCTATAGCCACTAATAGGTAGGTTGGCCCGTGAGTCTGGTATTCTGACTACCTGACTCTTGGCTTTGAGCAGCGTGTGTACTTAATAATATCTTGTAGGAAAAAAAAATATTTCACCCTACTCGTTCCGCCGCGCCTCCATTGCTCTCAGTTCCCGCTTTACCCAAGTCCCATCTCTTTATGTATCGGATGTTACTAGTCCTTGTTTCTCGGAAGCGCCGCCCTTCAGCTTCCCACATCGGTAGGTAAGAGTTGAACTGTGATGGGAAGCAGTCGCTAGTAGTTCTACGTTGCATGATTCCCGTGGTCATATCAATATGTGTCGAGCGGCGACCGATACATATGGGCACGTAAGTTGTTGTCGAGGGCCCTAGGTTAGTCATTGTGTTATCCTTCCAACCCCCACTCTAACTGATGAGGAATCCAGTTCGAAGTAGACTTCGAGTCTTTGGCTTGATCCATTCTGTATATTAATTAATTCGTCTATCTACACACCTAAAAGATAGTTTGGCGGGGTTTATTTCAAGTCTCATACAGGCCATTCACTATCTTGACCTAGGTTAAGATGTCGAGTACCTAAAACTGTCATAGAGTCGAGGACGACTTGAACTATGCAAATTCGTGCAAAGCTCTACGTGTTATACCTTTAAGGGTACAGTGTAATGGAAACATGTGCATTGCATCTAGCCTTCTCAACGGTGTGAGTAAGGGTGATGGACCTCACTTACGACCTGAAATCTTGTGATCGTATCGTCCATTGCCGCAACCTTTTGACCCTTTCCTGTCCTGCCCCAACACCACCGTCGAGACTGTATCCCTTATGTGCTTCTAGTGGAGAAATCTAGATCGTAAATCTATACGAAGATCCCTCTTGGTTATCTAATACGTCTTATTCGGCTCAAGCTGCCCCCTCGCCCCAACCTTCACTCGGAGAGGTAAAACCATAGGTATAGGCTGGCACATTGATCGTGAACCTAAGTTTGCTCCCCTCTATGTTAATCTTAGATAAGGCTCTCGTATGCTGAAGTGTGTTGAGAGTTAAGGCAGAATGTTTTGGTGAACTGCTAGAATGCTCATGTCACTATCCCTTGTATCTGCGATCACCCCGACGAGCTCAATCGTTTGTAGTACCAATCTGGAGACGAGCTAGATAAACGCCCTGTATCAATCCGCCGGGAGCTCGTGTGTTGACCAACGTTTGTAGGTCTGTGCAGAGCGCCAAGGTGAGTTATGAGAGGGATATACAGCGGGCGTCGGGCCGTTGATTTCGTGGATATTCGATACTGTGCCCATTTCGGGCGTATTATCCATGGTCTGTAGTTCAGCTTGGTGTACCACCCACATTTCTGCAGGGGCGTCGGACTTCATTAGGTTGGGGCTGGCGCCATTGTTGTTGGTGTTGGTGCTGGGGATATCCCCCAGCTTTTCAATGACTTTGCGTTTCTTGTTGCGCCTCGCACGCAAGAAATAGAGTGTGCTTGCGAGAATGAATGCTAAGGCCCCTCCACCAACCCCGACGCCTATGCCTATTTTAGTCCCAGTGGATATTCCTTGTGTTGGCGGTGTTGGGCCGTCGGAGGCTACGGGGCCTTTTGTGGGCGATGAGGTTGTGAAAGATACTGAAGACGATGGTGAGGGTGTGATAGAGGTCGTCTGAGAGGTTGTGATGACAAAGTCTGTTGGCTGCCATCGCACATTGACCGCCGCTGCGTTGATTATCGGTTGAATCTGAACTACTCTGTTCCATACCTGATACGCATCATCGGGGACAGTGACATAAATGCTGGACTGGGCATATGAGATGCAAGAGAGCGTTGACCATGTTTCCGTCTCTTGCGCTGGACTCATACAGCTATACCCCCTGATGAATCCCGTTAGTCAAACGCCAACTTGTATGACCGAATCAGTTAATCAACTTTGTGAAGTGATCTGACTTACGATGGGCAACATGTCGCGCGGGTCTCCGGAACGGTTTCGCTTCCGAAATTGCCACATGCCGGGTACCAGCCGGACGGACACATAGCGGGCGAGTAATAGAATTGAGTTCCGACATAATAGTATGGAGGATAACATAGCGATGTATTGTTTTGGCCAAGCGTATGGTACTGATGTTCGCTTGTAGTGGTCGTGCCATTTGTCGTTATGGTCTGGGTATAAATGAGACCAGAAACGAAAGAATCGCAATTAGGAGCAGGTGTAAAACTGGTTGTCAGAACTCCAAGGTTAAAATCATCAGTATCAGCACCGGAATCACCAGGATCGGAATAAGAGCCATAGCCATAGCCCATTATGATAGATTTACCATGTATGTAAACCACTTTGACGTTTATACACAGTTAGAAAAAACACAGTGAGCTAAAATGGAGGATACAAGAAGAGAGGAAACCACTATTAAGTCATCCGATGTACCGATGAATGAGTTTAATGGGTGAATGGTTGATTCCTCCTCTTCTGAGAAATGATTCACACTATTGCCATCGCCCCAAACGGCCATCTATACTTATTCCTGATGGTGATGTGAGATGGCCGTGCCGCCGTTCCATATAAATTGTGTGTTTTATGAGCTGGGCGGAGGACCACGCAATGTAACGGACTGGCCCATTTCATTCGCTGGGATGCCTATTACCCGACCGGTTTACAGGCATAAAATCCTTTAAATATGCCGTCAATGATAATTACAAGGTTACAGCACAGTTGCCACTACGGCGACTAATGCACAAGTTACCTCCCCTACTCCTTGAATTTGGGGAAACCAAACGCGGGAAGGTGACTGTGAGGAGTCATAAGCTGAATCCCGAGGAAGATCCCCATGGTTCCTGAATCCCCGAATGAGCTGAGCACCCAAGGACTTGCGCACATTTCAAAACGCCCACAATCCATTGGGGGCCACCACTCATTTATACGATGAGTATAGCGACGTGTGACGAAGTGGCCAGGAATAGTGACATCAGCTAAACAGGGGGCCAATGCGGCCCCATGTTGTGTTGGGTTGACCCTAACTTATTTAGATACTTCGTAGATACTTGGTTAACCGGATGAGCCTGCTGCCTAACAAGCCCCGACGTAAACGTGGAATGGCATCATTTAGGTCCGGTTCGCCCCAACGTTTCTTATCAATAAAGCCCCAGATTAGCTGCTCCTTGATACCCTTTGCCACTCTACACTATAACTAAGAAATACCATGAGAGGGGGATTCAAATGTATACCTGATAACCGCACTGCTTCTGTCATACGTGATATGCGATACGCTGAGATTCGCTAGTGTTCCATGTATTCCTAAGCGTGTCTGATACCACATTCAACTAATTCAGCCCGTAGATGAACCTCTGAGATAGTTAGGAATGAAGGTCAATTAGGCGAGATGGAATCCCCGTCGACTGGTGTATATAGGCGCCGCATATCTAACTTGCCTTGGCTGCACTGATCGGTGTTGAGAATCACGAGATAGAGCTTGTAATCTTTGTGATTGGCGGCTACTACGCCATTGTTATCTCAATGAGCTCTAGACCATACCCGGAAGTGGTTGGTAATAATAGTAGTTTGGCGCGGTCGTCGCCCCCTTCTCTGCTTATCCAGTGGCATAGATAGTTGTGGGAGATCCGGGCATTGATGATTACCTATCGGGCTCCTTAGGTAGTTCTGAATGTGACTCCGTCATAGCTTTAATTTCCACTATGGATGCATGTTCAGCGTCCCGAATGCCGAGAGACAAGTTATAAGATCCGCTAGCGGTCTCATACAATATCTCTCGCGTAGGATTGTTAGATAAGAGGTCCTGACCGACGTGAGCTGTCTGTTCCAGTATGTCTAATATGTGGTTGCCCGGGCCAGGTACGAAGGTGATGGCGGCGTCGATTTTGATTCCAGAATCCAGTAACTTGAGATATATGACGATATATTGGAACGCGTGGAAATAGCTAGTACTGAGGTAGATGACGGCGATGGGCCTACTTTGGCGAAACCGGATAGATACGGCGCCGTTATCTTGGAGATCAGAAGGGGCTTTTATTCCGTTCAAAAGTGTTGCACAATGGAATTTGAAATGTTCCACTATCCCGGACAGCCCCTGAATAACGGTGAGCCTCCCGGGGTCTTCCTCCATCCAGGCAACGTCATCCCAGGGGTTACTTTCGCCCACGGCTACTAAGATTTGTTTCGAAGTGGCTCGCTCGACTATATAATCGGTAGAAACCTTGACGAGCCCGATGTTGACGTCGCGCGCATAGCGCCCAAGGGAAACTTCGTGGATTAAAACAACAGCTATGCGTTTAGTGGCGTCGGTACCGTGTTGGCAATTAAGAACTGCGAGAACTCTCCTTTGCACTTTGCGCTGTAAGTGTGGAGGGTCGGGGATCAAGTATTGCATAGATGCCGCCCGCGTCAAGGGGAATAATGGAACGCTATGACAATCCTCTAATACTGGTAAAGAAATCCGAACGCCTCTGTTAGTAATTGCGAATGGCAGGCTACCCGTGTCGTCAGCGATTGGGTGTTCAATACCTCTACGAATGAAGTGGGAGAAGGTGAACTGGGCCGGACACGAAGCCAGTAATCCGCGGTCGGTTCCTCCTTGCCACGCAAATATGGACTCATCGTCTATTTCTTTTATTATCTCCTCTTGTAGCCTACGAAACGCTCTTCTACCTTCGCCGTAGAGAAGAGGCATTGCTACACCGAAGAGACCAAGGAGACAGTAGGCTTCATCCTCTAATCTGGTCGTACGCCTCTGTGAAGCCCACTGGACCGCGTATTTTAGTAATCGAGCGGTTAGGAGGGTTGTAGGTAATGCGATGCTGCTCGAATGGGCGCGTATCTACAATAAAATACAGGAAGGCTTGTTACTTACGGACATCTTCTGGCTAACGCTATAGTCGCTAATGTTGCGGAATCTAAGTACCTGCATGGGTATAGAGGTAGCCTGGGCAACGGCTTGCCTCAAATCGAGTCGAGTGCCGATTCTGATCCACGTAGAGGAGAAAAAGATCAAAATATCGGGAGCGATCAATTCCTGCAGTGTCCATCCACGAGTCCAATACCGACTACGCTTAAAGCTCTCCATGCCCTCGCTCTGAGCGTCCTCGACATTGACATCCTCGACATCCGCGAGATGCGCGTAGCAAAGTGTAGCATTTTCATACCAGCGGTACATGGAGTTGATAGCTTCAGAGAGCTCGGCAGAGCTTCGCTTGTCGATACAGCAGGTATCAATCCACTATCATCATCATTTACTACGCATCAGTGAAGGTCCAATAAGAGGAGCAGAGACGAGCGGGCATACAGCGTAAGGAAGCCCATCAAAACACGCTTGTTTACAACATGCCGTGATCTTTCGATGCCCTTTACGAGATGCGGCGATGCCTTCTCTCATATCTTGGAGGGTCACCTCCTCTTCACCCCAAGTGTGGGACAGGATGGCATACCGCGGAATTTGATTGCCATGAAATTCGCTGATAACGAGCGTATGGACGTTAATGAGTCGCATGATCACACGTAAAAATAGGATGGACCGTGATATGGCTCCCAAATGTGCTGTATAAACTAGTGAGATCTACGAAAAGCATGATTGGGGACGAGTTGTAACGTTCTGACAATGACGTTGGGAGGAGAGATGTTGCTTCATCCCGCACTTGGAGCTCTACTGGCTGTGGGCTATTATTACCGGGTACAAACCCCTGCCTCCCCTCCTCCATCACCCTCCACACTCTCGCTCGCTAGGTTAGGTAGGTAAGCATATTATAGTCAAGATACAGAAGTCGATGCGCTAGCTAGACTAGATAGTCTAGTCCTAATTTAGAAAGATAGATCTTCCTATTCAGGCGTCTGTAGTTTGAACGAAAATTCATGATCGTAGAGAGCCGTTGTAAAAACGAGGGCATTTACTACTGAGGTAGGTAGTAGATACCTAGCTTTTAGCATTGGGCCTATGCTAGATTGAAGTCAATCACACACCTGCCACTAACCTGCCCCCATCTCAGGCGCTCTACAGCTTCGGGGAGACGGTCGATGCCAAAAGTTTGATAGACCGGCGTGAGAAGACCCCGCGCGGCAAATGACAGAGCGTCGTTGGTATCCTTCAGAGAACCCGTGAGGGTGCCTATGACCTTGATGTTTCGGAGGATCAAGAACATCGGGTCGTCGCCGGCTACCGCTGTCCCTGAAGCTGGCATACCTACACACATAACCCGAATACAGACCATCTTGGTTGCCATGCTGTATGCAGCGGGCGACGTCGCAGTTACGAACACAGCATCAACCCCTCGGCCTGACGTAAGGCGCTTCACTTCCTCGGCGACATCCTGAACGTCAGAGAAGTCTATGAATGACTCGCAGCCAAGCGCTTTACACAAATCTCGCTTCTCACCCCCAGAATCCACCCCTATAACTCGGAAACCCATCGCCCTGGCGAGCTGAACCCCCATGTGCCCAACACCGCCGCCCGCGCCAAGAAAGGCAGCCCAATTGCCTGGACGAAGATTGGATTCGACAAGCTGTTTGAAACTTATCAGCGGCTCTGCCCCGTCCTATGTAATTTACGTTCGTTCTCTTGTATAACCCTGTCGTCACCACCGATTCAGATTATGTGAGACTCACCGAACGATAAATGGTTGACCCGCTACACATTATAGGTCCCGCACAGTAATCATCGACGCCTTCAGGGATTCGGGTGGCGTACCGGGCGGGACTGATTATGTACTGTTGGTACGTGCCTGTGGGCGAGAGATCAGTCTTCAACCCTGAGAGGGTTTGCAGGTGACACCATACTGACCCGGAACTTTCAGCCCAGTTGGAATTGCCTCCGCGCAATGGCATTCGAGGGCATTCCAGCACAGATCGCAAGCCATACAGACGTCCCATGTTGGCCTGACCCCCGCGCGATCGCCCACCTTCCAAGTCTTAACGTGTGAGCCTACTTTCACGACGACCCCCGCACCTTCATGACCCGGCGACCTAACACCGAAATCTCGCATGCGAGGTAGTGGTAGATCTTCGAGCATATAATGGATGTCGCTGTAGCAAACGCCGGTTGTGTTTAAACGAATGAGAATATCGGCTGGGCCTACATAGGACTCATTAGCGTCGGTCGACCTTACCCAACTCGCGGTACTAACCTGGTTCAGGAACGGGGACTTCTTGCACTTCGATTTGGAAGTTAGGTCCATACCTGGTGATAACCCCCGCCTTACAGGTCTTGGGTATAGAAGCGTCTCTCATGACGGCCAGGTAATGAGTTTTAGAATGTGATTATCAAGTACTAGAGCCTTCGGTATATTAGGAGTGTATTGAACCCACGTTGTTGCGTGGGGGGACTACAGGAGCTATCCTAGGGTTTCCTGGTACATACACAACACTTCGTTCTCGAGGTGTAGAGTGCGAAAGTAAGTTAGATCGCTCGTGTTATATTCTACATAGCTCCACGGGTGCTTACAATCATCACCCGGCGGATACAATGAAGGTACTATCCCGTCGGAAGGGACAAGAAAATGACGTTGGCAGAGAATACTCCGCATAGAATACATCGGTCTAGAACCATGGGGGGAAGGTTGGATGGTGTCTTTCTACGGCCCTAGAAGTTGTTGAATATAGCAACCAATGTAAGGACGTCTTGTCGGGGCCTTCTTGCCGAGTCATTCTTGGTTCCCAGCCAGTTCGTATACACATTAGATGCCTCCGGTGGATTTCGGCCGGAGCAAGAAAGATTGTCTCCGCTGTATTCCCCCACGACCTTCGCCCGGTGGATCGGAACCCGTCATTGTTGATCCGATTGACTCGAAACACTCCACCAGGGGTAGAGACTTCGAATAGGTGGGGCGATCAATCGGCTTATTGCAGACTAAGGTAGCAAGCTTCCGGTGGAAGCATTAGATAGAGCCGTAATTCCATGTTGGAGATGCTAAAGCTTTTGTGAATAAAGAGAAGGAAACTACTCGATCAAGGAATACATCGATGGTATCTACGAAATGGATATAAATCAGACCGCGACCCGCGCTCGTTACTCATCCAAAGAGAAAGGTTAGATCAATACCTTATATTGCAACGTATTCGCCAAAACCGATATCTGCCCGCGTCGACTCCCGACTCACCTTTCCCAACATGGCCGCCGAACAAAACAAAATTACCGTGACCTTGGGTCGAATCGCCAAGATGATTGATCACTCGCTGTTACATCCGACTATGACGGACGCCGACATCCTCGAGGGCCTACGCATATCCAAGAAATACAACGTTGCGACGGCATGCGTGAAGCCTTACCTCATTCCCATGGCTAAAAAGGAACTTGAGGGGAGCGACGTCTTAGTCTGCCCCGTCATTGGGTTCCCGCATGGCAACAGCACTGTGGAGGTTAAGGTGTTTGAAGCCGATGCTGCAGCATCTGCCGGTGGCCGAGAGGTGGACATGGTAATCAATATTGGCAAAGCCCTCGGCGGAGATTGGGAGTACGTCGCCGACGAGATTAATCGGGTCAATGCCGCTGTAGTCAAACACGGCGCCATTTTGAAGGTGATCTTTGAAAATGACTATCTCAAAGATGATCACATCATCCGACTCTGCAAGATTTGCTCAGATATTGGGGTCGGGTTTGTGAAGACGTCTACCGGCTATGGATTTGTTAAACAACCCAACGGACTATACTCATACAAGGGCGCAACCGTGCCGCATCTAAAGCTCATGCGCCAGCACTCCCGCCCAGAGGTGCAGGTCAAGGCAGCTGGTGGTGTTAGAACGCTTGATGATTTATTGTATGTCATGGCTTTAGGTGTTACGCGCATCGGAGCCACGGCGACAATCAGCATCATGGAGGAGGCTGTGAAGAGGGGGATCACGAACACACCTACGGAAGTTAGTTATCGGCCTATCAGCCAGGCGTCTGCCGGAGGATATTAGTCGTGGACGAGATCTATTAGTTTAGTTATACTAAGCGAAGAATGAATAGCGCTCTATATATGTGACGTCACTATATTTATTCCTCATAGCTTAATCGAGTGTGGGTAACCGGGAAGACGGTGGGCCACAACCACCCTCCACCGACAATAAAAAAAATCGACCAAAAGCAACAGGGGCGGGGTAAAAAATTACAAAACAACCACCAAACACCTTATAATTACCTATATTACAGCCAAACTAAAGCCTAATAAACAAATAAACACTTAAACAGCTTAATTTAATTTAATATAGCATTATATAATTATTATTTTTATTTTTTTATTTTGCTTTTGGTTATTGTCGGTTGAAGGTGGTAGTGGCCTACGTACGGGGGTAGGCCACTACCACCTTTTACCGACAATAAAAAAAATCAACCAAAAGCAAACCAAAAGCAAAGTAAAAATTTACAAAACTAATTACCAAATACTTTTATATAATATATTAAGCTAATAGCTAACTATATAATTATATATAGATTAATATTTAAAGGTGTAGAGGTGCTTGGTAGTTATTTTGTAATTTGTTACCCTGCCTCCGGTCTATTTCTGGATGCTTTTGGTCGATTTTTTTTATTGTCGGTAAAAGGTGGTAGTGGCCCACCATACGGGAAGCTTATCGGTATTAGGAGGTTACTTAGTAGGCGCCCACCGGAGGAACTAGCAGAATCTCGGAAGATTGTGCTCGTTATTCCCGACAAGCCAATGTGAGTAAGGGGCATAGCGTCCACCGGCAAATCATTCGTGATCTACTATTGCCCCTCCTCAAAGTTGATCCCACTAATCCGCAGTCACTGGATCATGAAGCCAGGAACCAAAGTCGGGCGGGCGTGCCAGCGTTGCCGTCGGCAAAAACTCAAGGTACGGATTGCCTCGTCCAGTTACTGAAGCGGTTGATTCATTAGCACAGTGTGACGTGCAGCGGCCGTGTACGCTGTGCTCCCGAGCCGGGACGGAATGCATCTCGAGTGAGCCAACAGGTGAAGGGCATGAGGCCCCCCAGAGGGAAAGGCCCGGCCGAAACAGTGCACGCGTTGGCGCAACTGACCGCATGGTCGATCGAGACACCCAGCAGACCCAGGCTCGGAATCGTTCCGTGGGAGCCGACAATGATGCGGCACCACTCACGTCTTATATGGGCTCGCCTGGCGAGATCCCGTTTACAAGCAGGTCAACTATGGGATTAGTTGCCGATGTAAGTCAAGCAACGTCCTTAGTTGTGCTCTGCTGATAGCGATAGCTGTAGGCATTTGAATACCACAACGCCTCAGCCGTGCCCAGTGCCCAGTACTCCGCTAACACAATGTCATCGGCATTTCCGGCCATGGCGAACGCTACACCGTGCACGGATAACTCATACCTGCGATCAATACCCGGTGCTTCACCGACGGCAGGACGCAAGAGGAAACGTAACCCAACGCAAAGTTTCGCCGACCGTAGGCTGAGGTCGGTTTTACCGTCGAGGCAAGTCGCTGACTTGCTCGTGGACAACTATTTCGACCAAATCCATTGGTTCATGCTACTCTTCCATCAAACGCAATTCCGAGAAACGGTGCAAAATACATACGATAAAATACAATCTAAGGAACACGTTACTCTCGTAAGGCTAAGCGTAGTTCTTGCGTCCATGGCGCTTAGCCTCAGGTATGTCGACGATGCGCTGGAAAAAAAGCTGCGCGATCTGGGCGTTTACGCCGATGCCTTACTAGACGAGATTCTTGCTGCCCTCAGACTTGGGATTCTCGAGATCATGTCTCAGGGGTGTTTAGAATCCGTGCAGACATGCGTTTTACTCGGAACTTATTACCTATATCACGGCGAGGCCCAATTAGCCTGGCCCTTATGTGGCTGTGGGCTTCGTATAGCACAAGCCATCGGCCTGCATCGAAAGGTTCCTGTTGCCACTGGCACGGCTCGCGATCCACGCCTCCAGATGGGTCAAATCATTCAATCCCGGAAGCGTTGTTGGTGGGCCATATATGAGATAGAAACCTTTTGTTCAATGCTGTACGGTTTCCCTCTTAGTATATCAGACGCCGACTGCGATATTGAGGTACTGGATACGCATGACCTGTGGTCCGATTCCACTCGTGAACCCGCCACCCGCCGACCCTCTTTACTATACTTCAAGTCCGCGATGTCTGAATTATCAAAGATTATCAAGACTGCCCTGACCGAATTGTATAGTCTTCGTGGAAGACCGGTGGCTGACCTCGTGGATCCTGAGGGAGAATCTAGTCTGAAGAACTTGCTGAACAAGATCACAAGCCTGAGTACGACGCTGCACAAATGGTACAATGATCTCCCGGATACGTTACGTCTATGGAATATTGACGGCTCTACCGAGGCTAAATTATTTCTTGATAGCGCGCTAGACGATGAGTCGGTTTTCGAGAAGGACTTTACGGCGAAGATCCTGCGATTGCAAGCGCTCACCCTCCACCTGGCATATAACAACACTATCATCATCATACACAGACCAATCCTATCGCACAGACTGTTCGGTGTCGTCAGCCCTCAGAGTGATATCGCCTTGCTGAAGGACCGGCTCCAGCAATCGATACAGGCGTGTCAAACTGCGGCACTTGAGATGTCTAGCGTTGGTGCAACGGAAGCCTTTTCAAAAGCTTCGCACACGTATGCAGTCACGTTTATCGCCCTGCATCTCCTTGCTGCCGGCGTGACATTGTCTATCATGGCGACTTTGAACCCATTGAGTAAGGAGTCACATGAGGCAAAAAATGGGCTCCGAAAGTTGATGGGCATACATGCGGCGCTCAAGACAAAATGTATCGTTGCAGAGCAAGGGACGGAAGTCCTGAAGAAATTAATATCTCTCGTGATGGCGAAGGAGATGCATCACATGATGAATTGTAGCTTGGCAGAAGAGCCCACATTGGCGCCAGCTACGTTGCAAGAGTCACGTTTGTCCCCGACAACGTTTCTAATCCCGAACGTCACTGCCCAAACAGATTCAGGTTCACGTGAGCCGGCACCGCGCATGTGCGCTGAGCAGGGCCTTGAATCTAATACTGAGTACTTGAATATGGATTCGAATGCAAGTCTAAATTCCCCCCTGATGAACATTTTGATGAACGGTTGGTTTCACCTATCTCTTTACCACATCCCGTCTTCTTACGTTCATCCACCGCTTTGATAGGTTGACTGTTCTATCCGTTATAAATAACCCTCGTAACGAGCTATAAGGTGTAGTTGCTGACAACTATTCTTCCTAAAAGGCACTAATCCCATCGGTCTCGATACAAGCGATGCGACGGCAGCGCACGACTTGAATTATCTTGATGAAATATTGACACCTGCTCAGGATCCAGGTTGGATCTGGAATTGGAGTTGCTAGTTGGCCTTTGCAGGCCACATGTCGAGTGTCGGCAATGATGATGGCTCTGTGAGATAAATTACCGTATAAGGTGAAGTTTCGTTCTCGTGCGTAGGAATCATGGTGGTAAGGTCTTGGGATTTGACGAGAACGAAGCTCTACGATATAGTAACGCCCTGAGGACAACCGTACAGTCGTATCCATTGTGGTTCGGCCGAAAAATTAACCTACTTAAATTGGCTGTGCTCTCTCTACTCTAAATATCCACCTCTACCTGCCCTCCGCCCTACCTTTTCTTACCTCCCGTCTTTCGCTCGCCTACACGATCTCGCCCCTAGATATGAAAAGGATTAGAGCATGGGCGAGGCAGCGAGGACCAAGGTTTTCAACCATTTTTGAAGAGCTTAAGCATTACTTTCGTTCTAACACGGCATGAAAAGACAGGGGTAATGGCAAGGATGGTTCGGTGACACTTCGACGCCGATACATTATCTTATTATTACTAGTAAACTTGCCTATCTTCAACGTTTCAATACGATTGCCACAGCCCAGCTTGCTTGTTGTTGCATGGCTAAGACCACACTCACACTAAACCAAGCCATTTACGAAGGGCCATGCGCGAGACGTCTAGGTAGGGGCTGTAACTATCATTACCAATCGTCCCCTAGTGTTTTTTTAAGGGCATGAAATTATTCTTATGGCATTCATGACATGCTACTGGCCACATCTAATAATTATGCACCCGATAAACCAGTCTCCCACTACGGCAGGGTGTAGCCACCATCGATAATTAGGTCCGCGCCTAAATGCTCTTGTTAGTTTGAGACCATGTATCTTCAGATGTTGTGATTTACCGATCATGTAGCTACTAGCATCGCTCGCAAGAAATACATATGCTCCCTTAAGTTCGGAAGCTTTGCACAATCGCCTTCCGGGAATCATCTGGAACCACTGCCGCCTCCATTCCTCCGGGTGTACCGTAAGCACTGGCACGTTTGTTAGTCTGATTTATTCCTGAAAAAACAGTTATCGAGTCTTACTATCAGTGTCAATAAAACCCTGTATATATCGATGGTTAGCAGCCCGCCCGCTTAGCCTGTGATTCTACCTTCGTCTTTGTAAGGGGTTACTTACCGGAGAAACACTGTTTACCCTCGCGAAATCGACCCACTCGACGGCTAGGGACTTGGAAAGATGCACCAGCGCCGCTTTTGTAGAATTGTATGCGGCCTGTTTCTGGGGGATGTTGACGAGCGTGGCTGACACGGACGCAGTGAAGATGATGGAGCCGCGGTGCGCAGTGCCTTCACCGGCCTGCTTCCACTGCCTCTTAAAGACGTTTGCCGCCGCCTGAGCGGTATAAAAGGCTCCGCTCACATTCACGTCGAAGATCTCGCGAAATTTGTCCTCGGGGTAGTCCTCCGCAGGAATGTGGTCAGCGATGCCGGCATTGGCCACTACAATATCAAGTTGGCCTCCGCCGAGCTCCTTGGCGGTTTTCTCAATAGTAGCCCCGATCTCAGCTTTGGATCGGACGTTGACCTTGTATACAAGCACAGCAAGGCCATTGTTGGCCGCCGAGATGTCGGCGGCTGTCTTCTCGGCCTCTGTGGCTGATGTACTCGAGTAGGTGAAGGCAACTTTCGCACCAGCCTCCGCGAGGCCGCGAACTACTTCGAGGCCAATCCCCCGAGAGCCACCAGTCACAAGGGCTGTCTTGCCGGCAAGACTGAAGTGGGATAAGACGGGGCTCTCCGGGTTGGAATGTGGTGCTAGAACCATTTTGGGCATTATGAACGATGACGAGGTGCGTGGAAGGATAGAAAGATTCGAAGAACCTAATGAGCCTTGATCATTATTTTTGCCCTGTCTAAATATCTAATTTAGTTGGCATTTAATGGCTCGACGGACTTTCCCGAGTGAATTTAGTCATGTCTGCCCGGCCCTGCTTGACTGTAATTTGGGGCTGGGGGAGCGGTATAGGACGCTAGGAGCGGGTGACTGTCGCCCTGAAGGCCGTCCCCGATTTTTATCTACTAACCCCCGGTCTCGGTAATTCGTTACATCTTTGTATAGTCTCGTTTTTGTCTCTCAATGAATTTGTGTCGTTATGTTGTCATTGTTACAAAGTTGTTGTTGATTTCACGGGCGGCCTATTGCATTTGTTGGCCGGTTCATGTCCATGTATACAAGACCCTCACCTCATGCTTAGTCTGACTACAATGATGATGAAATATAGCACCTAGATATCAATATTAATGGATTGACTGAAGGCACGATTTGGGGGTGAACATGGACGCGAAGCTTTATATCAAGACTATTAATTCCTTTATCGAAATACATAAGGTGCTAAGTAGTAATTGATGAATTTGACTATTAGACCCTTTTTATAATCTACTGAACGCCAGCAATCATAACCTTCAACGTATCTTCCGAAGCGGTCTTGACTACCTCAAATGCCTTGAGCGACTCTTCAAACCTGTACCTATGCGTGATCAAGGACCGTGGATTGACCTTGCCTGAAGCTACCAGTTCTACAGCTTGAGGATAGCAGCCGGTAGTATAACGAATCGAACCCTTCACGTTCAGTGCTCTGATACATGCCGTTGTGATGGGGAACATAACGTTCTAACGATAGGGTTAACTCACATGATGCATATCATGGGTTAAATGGACTTACTTCTTGACCCATACCGGCCTGTACGTAAGTACCGCCCTTCTTGGCTGCAAAAATGCCAGCTTGGATGCAAGGCGCGGCGCCAGTGCATTCGAGCACGACATCAGCGCCTTCGCCTAAGCGAAATTGCTCAATTATTGCTTCAGCGGTCGCCCTGGAGACATCAACCGGATCCACGTTTGAGTCTAATGGCTTCTCGGGGACGAAAATGCCATCCGCGCCAAAGGTCTTTGCAAATTCCGCGCGTGACTTGGAGATATCGACGCCAATCACCTTCAGAGCACCGTATGCCTTTGCAACAGCCTGGCACAAAGCTCCAATGGGGCCACAGCCAAAGACAAGGACCGTCTGTCCGGCACGAACGTCGGCGACCTTGCAAATCTGAACCGCGACAGCGACGGGCTCAACAAGAGCCCCATCTTCTGCCGACATGTGGTTGGGGATAGGATAACAGTAATCACCGGCGACTACGTAGTATTTTTGGAGTGTGCCATCCCATGGTGGAGTGGCGGCAAAGATGGTGTCAGGGCATAGGTTGTAAGACCCAGAACGGCAGTAGTCGCAGCTGCGTCGAGTCAGCGGACCCAGCCGCCATCTCCAAATAATCGAGAGCGATGATTACTTACTGTCTGCATGGTACGCCGGGCTCGATGGCAACACGATCTCCGAGTTGAATATTCTTCACTTTGCTTCCGACCTCGAATACTGTGCCGGCGCTTTCGTGTCCCAACACGATGGGGCTGTTGAGGATGAAGTCGCCGATGCGCCCGCGCTGCCAGTAATGGACATCACTGCCGCAAATGCCTGTCTGTTCGATGTGAACACGGACATCATACTCATCCCTAAGCTTCGGAACCTCACGGTTTTCGAAAGAGACGTTCTTAATCGATTGTAGAACGAAGGCAGGATTCTAGGATATTCAGCGGAATTACTATCATGAGAGTATTGCTATGTACTTACGATCTCAGCCATATTTAGAAAATATTTTGTTGCTTGAATCAGGGGAAGGGGGGAGGGAATAGGACGCTGGTGTCTCTGGGAAAATATGAAAACGACTATCCTGTGTGTAAGAATGTATCAAGTATCTATCTATTTGGGGCAGCAATGCAGAGCTCTGATGTTTTTCACTGAGCTCGTAACGATATTCGCCAGTATTTCCACATTGGACGGGGTGGGTCGGGGTTGGGGGTAATGGAGCTCGGTTACCCGCCCTGCTCCTCGGTCGCTTCTCCTCCTGGTGCTACGGTCGGGAGTCTCCCGTGGAGCTAACACATCATATGCAGGGCCGGGGCTGGCCGTAGAGCTGGCTAGATCGAGTATATTTAACCTGCAATGGCAATGATGATCCACGTGTTGGATCGGAGTCGAACGTCTGGCTTCTCAGCAATCGTCCTCAACCTCTACTATGGAATCTCGTCCGTCATGGATGCAATATACCAGGAACTTGCCGACAGAGTCGCCGAACTCTGCAACGCCAAATCAGCGAGATCCTCATTACAGCTACCGACAATACAACGTCGTGTTCTCATCGGCTTAGCTGGTCCCCCTGGATCCGGCAAGAGTACGGTCGCTGTTGAAGTTGCGCGACGGATAGAGCAGGCCCATTCAAGGCTGAAGGTGGTCGTTGTATCCCTTGACGGATTTCACCTGACACTTGCAGAACTGAACGCAAGGCCAGATGCAAAGGTGGCATTGGCACGGCGAGGCGCGCCATGGACTTTCGATGGCGTAGCAGCCGTACAACTCGTGCAACGATTGAAGGAGACTTTCGGCGTCCAGAGTGTCATCGTGCCAACATTCGACCACGCCGCGAAGGACCCTATACCCAAAGGGCTGGTTGTCGAGAAGGATACTCAAGTATGCATCATAGAAGGAAACTACGTCCTAAGCGACGAGGGTGCGTGGTCAGTGATAGCGGACATGGTGGACGACAGATGGCTCTTGCAGGTTGATCCGACGTTGGCGAGGAAGAGGGTCGCGACAAGACATCTTCAAAGCGGTATCGAGCCGACTATGGAGCTGGCGTTAGCTAGGACGGACTACAACGACATGCCTAATGGACGATACGTCATGGAACGTAGCGTAGGCCGGTACGATCGATTAGTCACCAGCCTCGAGGAACACGGGTAGGCTTCTGGATGGATACGACGAAGAATTTCAATTTTAATTATTTCCGGCGATAAATAAACAGAAAGTTGAGACTTCACATATACTACCACTTGGCTGTCCATCCTTTACTTGCACAGAGGACCCCGGATACACTAATGAGAATATCAGCTATGAACCAACATTAACGTGGCTCTACGGCTATTTTAATTATTCATATCTACCCAGAAGTAGTACTTGTAGAGCACAGTACCGCAAAATCTCAGAGAATAAAGCAATCCTCATGTATTCACTCTTGTACAGGGGGTTAGTATACATCAGTTTACACTAAATCCATAGCGAAATTCCACAATCCTAATTTTTAACCATATACACAAAGTTGTTCTGATGCCGGGACCAAACTACAGGGATATAATGAATACTTATTGTCAGGCAAAGAGCCACCTTACTATCCATAAAACACCCTCTCTATTCTAGAAGATATGCGCATCTGGTGTAGTTGGAGTAATTGGCGGAACCCTGCTGGAAATTCGTGAAATTCTATTTCTATAACAATGTCCAGCATAAAGCAGGGTTAATGTAAATCACACGAAGCTCCATAAGGATTAGTCGTCGCATGAATAGTAAAAAAACCGGGAGAAAGCAACAGGACTCATAATACCCTGCTCGGGCGATAGTCGCCCTAAATCAATATGGATTAGGTGAATCGGGAATAATGGACGACCGGCTTGGGGCCTTGGGTCTAGAACCCGGAAAGTACACGCTGCTAGTTGCCCGTGGCGTCGTACCTGTACAAGTGAGGGTGACTGATGTCCGGTAATCTCCACACAACGCACACCAGTCGGATCCACTTCTTCAAGGAGGGTGATCAGACCCCGGGGCTTTATGAGTGAACGCATGAGATTTTTTTGAGGAAAGGTTCTTGCGCAACAGGGACCCTCTCCGCCGGGCTACTAGTACTCCACGAGAGCTTGGTCGCGGAAAGGCGGGTAGGTGCTTAGGTAAAACCTGTCTACCAAGGAACAGCAAATATAATCAAAGTCATAAGTGAGAGTGCTTAGTGTCCGTAAGTATGTATCTTGTCGTAGAGTACGGAAGCGGACCACGGCGATATTATCAGCTACCTATCTAATCAAACGGTACTTGTAAAGCGATCCGGGCTATAACAGCTTGCCAGGTAGGTAGTTGTAGATATTCCACCGGAGGTGACGTAATCGGGACCAAGTTACTCCACTACAACCCCGACCCCTGAGTTGCGGGGAATTTCCCCAAAATACCCCAGTTTTGTGAAGTCTATCTCCGCAACTGGTATCTCCGCAGTAAGCTAGTACCGAATAGTTGGAGCACCCCCAGCACACCCCAACAGGGATAGCGCCGGCCTGAGGTCTAGGTTAGTACACTGTAGGTGAATCTAAGGACTTGAAGGCTGATGCCATGCTATCATACGGCTATACCTGTGAGTATATATATATATATATATATATGTGTGTGTGTGTGTGTGTGTGTGTGTTTCTCCAGTATCTCTAGTATCTCTTTATATAAGTCGGCCTCTAAATTGCTACACCACTCGTGTTGTCTGAGTGGGGGCTAACCAATCGATTTATTTTCGGTTTACCCTAGGTAGTCACTTATTTAGCCTCGTTGTATTAGTTTTGTTGATAACAATGCAAACCGGACGAATTTTCAAAAAAGCCCTTCTTCGGGCTGACCGGAGGCTGGCTTACGTTTTGGATCACAGTACGTCACGAACTTTTCTGGTTGAAGACAACTTACAGCTTAGAATGCTAACTTATCCTAAAGCTTGCATGCGCAACTGATATGACCCTTTTTGGGTATGATGTGAGTATTAACCCTTGACTAAATTTAAGTAGCATTAAAAGGGAAAATAAAAGAAACTCACTAATTCATTGGGGTTGTAGCAAGCTGTGTTTAGTGGAGTTATTGTTACGCAAGACTTCCTCTCCCTCCATAACCTGACTGGCGACGGGTCGACCGAAATAATCTCCACGATAAGTGCCATATATGCCGTTGGCTGCTTCCTCGGGGCCTGTGTTGCTTTTACCACCGGCGAGCGGCTCGGACGAAAGAAGACGATTTTACTAGGCACTACGATAATGGCTGCAGGCGCTATTCTACAAACCACTTCTTATCACGTCCCACAAATGTTTGTTGGCAGGGTCGTTACTGGGTGAGTCGAACTGTTTCTTCAATTCGTTTCATGAAAGTTAATTTAGTTTTTCCTTTACTATAGAATCGGTAACGGGATCAATACGGCCACCGCTCCGGTTTGGCAAACAGAGACTTCGAAAGCACAATGGCGAGGCAAGCTTGTTTTCCTGGAATTATGGTTGAATATCGCCGGGTTTAGTCTGGCGAACTGGATTAACTATGGCCTCTCAGTCGCCTGGCGTTTCCCGCTTGCGTTTCAATTCTTCTTTATCATTATACTATGGGTAACTGTGCCATGGCTCCCCGAGTCTCCCCGATGGCTTATCGCACATGGCCACACCGAAGAAGCCGTCTCAATTCTGGCGTCCTTAGAAGCTAAGCAAGTCGATGACCCCTACGTTGTCACACAACTTGAAGAAATCGAATACAGCGTCAAATATGAGATGGAGCACACCGTTAAATGGAGAGATCTTATAAGCTTCCGTGGGGATGAGCATAACACGCACACTGTCCGTCGTCTAGTCCTTGGCGTTGGCACCCAGTTTATGCAGCAATTTGGCGGCATTAATATCATGTCGTATTATTTACCTTTAGGTCAGATAAAGTCTTAAGCATCGCCTCGAAATCACAAGCAGAATACTAATACAAGCCATAGTCTTGATTGACGTCATTGGTTTATCAAACCAACTCTCTCGGCATTTAGTTGCGGCCAATTCAGTGTCCCATCTAGTGTTTTTCTTCCTGGCCATCACCCTCATTGAGCGATGGGGCCGCCGTGCTCTGATGCTACTCTCTACGGCTGGCCAGTTCCTCTCATTCCTAATCATAACTATCCTACTCCGTTTCGCATCCGTGGCTACGAATAGTGAAGAATTGGGTAAAGCTGCGATTCCCTTCTTCTTTCTTTATTATATAGCTTTCGGCCTGGGAATGCTTGGGGTTCCATGGCTTTATCCCACGGAGATCAATTCTCTTCCTATGAGAACTAAAGGAGCAGCCCTTGCCACGTGTACCAACTGGTAGGTGCACTCAAACAGACCGCCAAGTTAGTGTGTTAATCGTTTTAATAGGCTTGCGAATTTCGTGATTGTGGAAATAACCCCAATTGGAATCAGGAATATCGGGTGGCGATTTTGGATTGTCTGGACTATTTTCAATGCTGCCTTTCTACCAGTCATTTACTTCTTCTACCCGGAAACTGGTATGATTGTTTTCGCGCTCCTTACTCGTTGGTACTTGCTAAAACTACCCTTAGTAAACCGCACCCTTGAGGATCTTGATGAATACTTTCGATCGAACCCATCTGCGGTTGCCATACGCGACCGAGACGCCGTTAGTGCAAAACGCCCACAAAAATACACTACTCGTGAGGAAGAGGGGGTCCGGCAGAATCGTCTTCAGTGCGCCTCTTCGACGTTTGATGCAAGTGAGAATAAGGAGTAAATGGCGTTACGAAAGCGCGTCCAACCTAATATCCATCTCATGTAGGAAACTACGCCCCAAGTACTGGAGCGCAGAACTTTGGTTTTCATGATATGAGAACGAATAGGGATGTGAAAGGTGTCATTTCTATGCAGAACCGACGGGGGTTGTAAATACACAAAATATAGGCAATGAACTAAGTGTGCGTTAGTCGAATCGGGAGCAACCCCATTCCTCAACTTAAGCCGTACTACATGTAAAAAGCATTCACGAACATCGTTCAAGCCAAACAAACCCGACTTCATGGATGTAACCCAATTCTGGTTGACTCTGCGCCATGTACGGAGTCGATCTTACCTGATATGTATGGAATGGACACGACGAAGTAGTACTAAAATTGAGTTAGATTTAGGAAGTAGACTTTTTTCCTTCTTCTCCTATTGTTCTCTCAGAGTCTCGATACTAAATCAGTGTGCTGGCTACTACACAGAGATGGCGGCATTCCGATCACCTTGACATCGAAAATTGGTACCAGTTTGGCCTATTTAGGAACTCTAGTATTACGCCCGATCTACCGAATTACGGGTACGCGGTATCTCGCGAAACTCAAAACAGTGTCTGCCCGCCGTCTACCAGAAGGTCTGCACCGTTGATGTAGTTTCCTGCTTGGCTCGACAATAAAACAACCGCGCCGCATACTTCTTCCGGGACACCCATTCGGCCCATAGGATTACGGTCGTTCCAAATGTCTCGTGCTACCTTCAGTCCTTCACCCTCGTTGAGTATTGTATCCATGTAGCCGGGGCTAATGCTATTCACTCTAATACCATATCGAACCCATTCAGCAGCCAAGGACTTTGTCATGGATAGAACTGCTGCCTTGGAGGCATTATAAGCCACTTGTGGCTGAGGGAAGTTCACCCGATGTGCGGATATCGAAGCAACGAGAACTATGCTGCCACGTTTGCCAATCTTTGCTTGCGCTTTTGCCACGGCTTGCGCACAAAGGAAAGACCCGGTCGAGTTGATGTCAAAAACACGCCGCCATTCCTGTGCCGACACCTCAGTCGCATGGGCACAATGTGCAGCTCCTGCGAATGCTAATAGAATGTCCACGCTTCCCAGAGACTGCATAACGGCCTCCACGTTACGGTTGACATCATCGGCGTCGGTGACGTTGACTCTTGCGAATGAGATCTTGGCGTGAGAGAACTCGGTCTGCAATTCCAAGACTCGAGCAGCTGTGAACGTAGGGTCTAGGTCGAAAATAACTAGGCCCGATAAGCCGTGCTCGAGAAGAGCACGGCACGAAGCGAAACCTAAACCACCAGCGCCACCGGTAACGATGGCATTGCCGTGGATTCCGAATCGGGCAGCGGCTCTTTCAACGGGCGAGAGGCTTGCGGTTGGCTGAGCTGGGGACGTGAAGGGGGAAGGGCCCGTGCTTAATTGCATTAAAGGGACGACCTGGGCAGCCAACTCGGAACGTTCCATGGCGGAATTAAATTAAATTGAATAGTAACTCAAATATTTTACTCGGATATGTTCCTCGAAACGCCTACTGAAAGCGAACTTGAGCAGGGGAGAACCTGATGTGTGAGGATATATGACAGACCGCATAGTGCTTATGTTCTAGATATAGGGGGTTCAATATCAGGTTGAGAGTTGGCCGAGACCTTTAGACTAGTACATAGGTCAGATAGTGTGTACGGAGTACTGTGGTCCGGTTATGGATCCCTTTTTTGACCTGCACCGAACCGAGGCGCAGATCACACGATCGTTTTGATAGTCTCCAAATTAGGATGTCGGAAAGCGTTTTGATTCGCCGGTATGCTCCGGAGCTCGGATTCAATTTAGGACACACGTCTTCGACCATAGTTTCTAGCGCGTTCGGTAATGATTCAGTCAGGTAACGAAACATGTTCAGACAAGGATGATTAGAGTTGGTTTGCAGCGTGAGGGACCCAATAGTTCCGCGTATCCTAATCCGCTCCTTGCCACCGCCATAGGTAATCAAGACGGGCGGAAGAGAAAGATTGTGCGTTGCGACCAATCGGATGCGGTAATCTTTCTTTGTGGATACACGTTAAGTCGGTCCCAGGCACCAGGAACCCGATTTGTAGATATCTCAAAACGTGGTGGCTTGTTAGCTATCTGGTCTAAAGACTCACTAAGCTGTCACATTAGAATATGGCATCCCCGAAGCCATATTACTTATAGCGAACCTCACAGACCGAAACGCATATTTGAGTAGAACCCAATACTGAGGCTCGCCACTCCTTACACCACCCCCTAGAAATTCAAGCCAGGCATCGTCTCCCATCACTTCGTCCACAGCTTCAAAGGTGTTGATATTAGGCCACATCATAGGGAATACACCCCCTAACTGTGTTTGTGGGCTCTCAGATATGGGCTCTAGATGCTCTTGCACCATGCCTTGACTGGGTGGTGTATTGAGGCTCACTTGGCTCTGAGGTGGCGCTTTTCCTCCGTCTTTGCTGTGCTCTAAGGTATTAACCCGATGAGATATTGCTTCTTGCAGATTCTGAGAGCCAACTCCGCCAAGGTACTTGCCACAAAGGTCTACAATGACCTGGGAGCATCTATTGGCGCTACTATTTGATGGACCGAAGGCCTTAATTGTGCGAAGCGTAGTTTCGATTTGTTGAGCCCATTTAGGGGCGTCTGCATCGAATGGGTCATTCCGAAGGCAAATACACGGGATAAGAGCCGCTTGGAAGAGAAAATATCTAGGAATATTTTAGCTAACAAAAGTTCCGGTGAAATAGTATGGTGTTATAACCACTCAGTGTTGATTTTATGGGATTGGGGCGTCCAGGAATTTGTACGATATAAACAAGTTCACTTACAGTGAGTACCAAGCGGTCAAATTGTTATGGTCATGCTTGAACCAATAATCGCTTATGTCGTCAATGGTGGACTCGGCTTCCACAATGCACCTCTTGTACGCCTCCAAATCAGCCTCCGATTCCTCGATTAGTGCGCCTCGAACGTTAAGGGCCTTGCGAATGACGAAAGGGCGATACATAATGATGCGAAAGTTGCGCCGTCGTCACTTCATAACGGCCTGGGCGAAGGCATATTTTGGAGGTACAGAACTAGTGTCATTGAAATAAGCAGGAAGGGTTGCTTGCCAAGGTTCAAGAAATTCTTGGTCTAGCCACAGCAACTCATCTGCAGTTGGCAGTGGTTTTGAAATGACCCTAGAATAGATTTCGTTTGTTGATACATGGAAGCGAGCCTGCACGCTAACTGCGGTATGAGTCGTCACTCCAGGGTTTTCAGGGGGGTAGCCTTTGGAGTTGGCCGTCAGTTCCTAAGATCTATGCGTAAGCGTAACTAAAGCGCCGACGTTCTAATATGAATGAACTCACTCTGTCTGTCACATTTAGTGGGAAAGAGACTTCGACGCCTTCCAACGGCCAGAGTATAGGCCGACTGAATGTTATAGTAGCTCCAATATCAAAAATGCCGAGAGCCCACCAGATACGGCGTCTCATTTCCATCTTCAAGGGCGAGATATTCCAACCGGGGAACTCCTTATGGAAGCCAAGCCCCGTGGCCATCCTGACCGCCAAGCCAAGATAATTATACCCGGAGTTGGGCTTGTCCCGCTTCTGCTGATAATTGGAGATCAACGTTAACGCCTGAACAAGAGTGCTATTGCCCATTTCGAGATAGTCAAATGTCAGCATTGATCTCGAATGTGTGAAAAGTTGGAACTCTAAATCGCTGTAATTCGTCGAAGAGCAGTAAACGCCAATGGCGGCAATGATATAAGCCAGGATAGGCCAGCTTCGACCGTGTGGTTGGGGGATCACCTCTGAGTATTGCGCGCGGAATGTGGGCTCGTGTATTATCGGATAGCTTAAATGGTACGTTGCGAAGTATGCGTCAATGATCGTGTCTGTTATGTGTCGATTTGGATCTGGCTGTATCAAAAACGGCATGTGAGGGCGAGGAGAGGAACTGTGCGAGAATCTTCTTATTCTGCTGCTCGGTTCCAGAATTCGAAGAAGAGCTGCACCAGAGGCAACACCCGAGTAGCCCCCATCTTTTTCATCGACCGCGAGCGATGCCATTCCATCCTTGATGTATATTTCCTCGGAGGTGTCGATGGCTGCACTGGCGGCCGGCGATTGGGGCTGCAGGACATCCAGCTCATCCCATTCAAAATCTTCACGCGGGGGAGTTTCGACCAAATCCTGTCCGCGCCACGGTTGATGTAGAGGAGTGTGTTGGGCGGGGCGGGGATGGCCGCTCCGGTTCTCAGCCCCTGATGGACCTTGTGGACTAGGCCGATCCGGTCTAGTTGAACGAGCTTCTCGTTGGACTGCCCACTGCGGCGGTCCCTTCAATTGCCCCCCTATTGGCGGGATAGGATCGATCGAGCTTTGAAGGTCACCAACTACTTCGACGGGGCCAGAATTTCCTCTGGGCTCAGCGGCGTCTATGAGGAACGGCGTGGCAGCAGAAGCCCCGTTATCTAAAGCCGTGTCGCCATCTCTTCGTAGCCTTCTTATGAGCGCTTCAGCCTTTTCAAGCCGAACTTCCACCTCCGTGAGATGCCTACTGACAATGTTACTTTCGAGTCACGATGGCCACAAACCAGGTCCATGAATAGGATCATGAAGAATAGGGGTAATCACCTTCGTGTCAGGGGCGTTCGCGCATGTTTTTCATACAGACAGTGTCGGCTATATTTAACACAGAGGGAGCAAATAGGTATCTCCCGGCCACAACGAGCTTTTCGCCTACGGCATTCTGACTTTGGTGTTTAGTCTATCTTCAGAAGTGAATTGGGCTAGAAGGATAGACAGTGCTGCTCACCTTTGCAGCTCTGCTCCGCCACACCAAGCCTTAGATCTGATAGTGCAGTTGTCGGCCCCGGTACGCCGCTCATGGCTCGGGCTATCCGACGGGACGTTTCTTTCCTGGGAAGATGGTTGGAAAATTCTCGTATCTACGCCTAGCCCTTGGTGATTCGGGTTGGCCGCACACAGACGATTGTTTCCCACGCCAGGATACCGTATTTCCCCCCTATACCTATCAGTGTTCAGTATACTTCATGACCAAAGAAGCCGATCTCTCGACGCACCCGATACTTATTGTCTGCTTGGTCAACTG
Organism: Xylaria grammica; assembly: GCA_004353285.2. Taxonomy (NCBI): domain Eukaryota; kingdom Fungi; phylum Ascomycota; class Sordariomycetes; order Xylariales; family Xylariaceae; genus Xylaria; species Xylaria grammica. The sequence continues at coordinate 1,630,008 of NGZP02000002.1, read as the reverse complement.
GTAACTCTGTCCTTTCTACGTGTTGCTTTTATCCTTTTCTTCTCCGACTTCCCCGCGGACGGGCGCTTGGCCGTCGCGTCGGTCCCGGTGGAGAGGGTAGGTCGATAGTGGGGGTGATAAGCATTTCTTGCTACCAATTGTAATCTAAAGGTTTATTGTTAAATAAAAGGGGCACTACCAGTTTAAAAATAGACCGCTAAACCTAAAATATATACCTCTAAATGCCTCATGTAGCTAGACTAGTCCCAACTACTTTACCGTTGAGTCACGTACTACGACAGATTCTAAAAGACGAAGCGACTTTCCCTCGCGAGTCATAGACCGGGGAACATATAGGGGCTAAGGAAACCATTATCACGCTGGAGTATGCAACGCGATGCGTCTGATTAACCCGGTAGCGCGGCTATATATCCGGACCGTCGGGGTCGATTTGTGTTCGAGCACTAGGCGACGATATGCGGCGGCAACGAAATAACTTCGTAGCATTACCCGTAGATTCGCCGTCATCGATCCTAAAATGCACACGCTGTTTTTTTCGTCAGACTTACCAGGCAATGGTATGGACGAGTTAAATAACAGGATGATTAGACCTAAAGCGCCAGAAGCGTAGAAATTTAGAAACTAGAGTTGGGACGGGCCACGGATAGGTTGCAACTACCTAGGTAGTTAGAATTATTAAGGGATAGATCTTAATCTCCTTTATGCTCAAGCCTTTCCCAATTAATTTGGAGGGCTCAGGATCTATATATTCCCCTCATCCAGACTATCATCAACCCGAAGTGGTTCCTAAGAGGGTGCCAGCTACCCTCTTGCTACGTGAATTCCCGGCTGGCGCAAGGGAATGCTCACTAACGATGGGGGGAACTGAAAATGAAGGGCTACTCTGAAAATAAGTTCACGTGAGAAAGATTTCAAGAGGGCATGGACGAACTAGGTGAGGAGGGAATGTAACGATGACTGCGAGTATGATTGTTGCCTATGGAAGGGATGTATGGAGTGCTGCATTGACGCGCGCATGGGCAAGTTATAAAAGAAAAAAATCAAACGAAATAGTCGAAATACTTCTCAAATATCTTGAGTTGGCCCTGAGGTGGCATCAAAGTGATAGGTTCTTAAGTCCTTTCAATAATCTCGATTTCAGTTGGAAACTTAACTAATCATCTCAAATAAAGAAGTTCGGGGTGAAATTCATTCATCAGATCAAAGGTACAAAAGTTAGTATCATTTCTCGTTTATCGGTTGATAATAACAATATAAATTCTTAAATGCACAGTTACTTGTGAACAGAATGCCTATTTATCATACTAGGGATCCCAGGGTCCGTATTAGCAAACTGTAATCTAACTTGCAATAGAGAAAATTCTTTACTTGAAACGAGCGTATGTTTGAGTGATTAGATATTTCTTAACGCTCGGTTACTCGATCCTATCTATGGGTAGACTTCGAAGCTTGAATAACTACGTATGTAATGATCTCTCCCATAAAGGCGAAGCCAAATATACTATAATCCCCATCTTTTCGTCCCGTACTTACAACCGAATTATAGAGGCGTGTCTCTTTCACTCTCGCTCCCGATATTTATAAAGCTCCTTCAAGTCATTCGCCCATTCCAAACGAGCAAACAGCAGTAAAGGGGCGTGTCATAGTTCTCACTGCTGGTTAAGTCCAATATTGACCTACGTTAATGCACAAGGAGGGAAGTTCTCCTTGTGCTAGAAGTGACTATCTAATTAGTTTATATACAAGGTTCCTTCTGGTCTGTGATCTGCACCTAGTCCTAGTATGGTTCCGTGACAGGGGCGGGTAGAGTTTGAGTCAAGGGTAGTATCATGATAGGAAATGAAAACTGGCAGCGAAATGGATTACTTCCTGTGTACCCACTACCGCTGCTGCCGCCACCGAGATTATACCCGCCGAGTATGTTACGGAAGATGCAACGTGTAGAATATCCCCCCCAGAAGGATATTTGCGTATACCACATCACGAGTCCCGAAATATGAGGTTCAACTACATTTGCTAAATAATGGACTGCCGTCGTAAGAGGACTAGATATTTCATATAGATAGAGCGCCAAGTTGCATGGTCATCAGATAGGGAGAAGTTTTATCTAGGAGCCAACATAGCTTGTAACTATCTGTTTTTGAGAGATCTGGCCCTCACGTCCTCGATGCGCATCAAAGGGTCGCCTCAAATCCGGCAATGCTAACACTAAGACCGCAGGTCGGCATGCTTTACATACGTCAAGTCGGGTTACCGATCATGCACCTTCCGCGGATTGGGAAGACACAGGGCTGTCCACTGGCGGTGGCCGGCCCTTCTTGTCTGGGCGTCTTGTTGCAGCAATATCGGCCATGTCAACAATAAGCAGTCTTGCGGGATGTCGTTAATAGAAACTGTATACTCGCTTCTTGTCGCACCTCTAGGACAAAGGGGTGTTCCATATATTAGTAATAAACACTCAGCGTGGACGGTATGGGCTCTCTGCGTAATAATAAGTGGCCGTTACCTTTCCATACTAAGGATTATGATAGTGTATAGGATTTCAACATGGAATAGGTTAGCACGCGAGTTAAGCCTCTAGAAAAGCTGTACGTATAGGATTTCACGTTGTTAAGAGTGTTAGATTGCTGGAAGAAAATGCGCTCGAAAGGTTGCAGCTACTTAAATTACTCTAATTTATAGTAATAGTACATGTAGCGCTCCCAAAGTGCCGGCATTAGATACATTTTTGTGTGTACAGACGGGCGCTTTACCAATAAATATATACATTATACCATCTAAAACTCGGACTACCTCTTTCATGCCCATTTGGGAAGGGAAAGGGGGCATACGGAAAGTCGAAAGGTCTCGGTTCAAATTTACTCCAACGGGTTGGCGCCATTGGGAGGGATGCTCTGCACGAAGGGCACGTCGGGGTACTCTGCAATCTCTCCTTGAAGACCCGCCTCGATAAGAGCGAATAGGGTGTTATCCGTGTTGTTATATCCAGGAACATAATGGAGGCCGAATTCCGAAAGGAAGGTCGTGTAAGTGGCAGCAGGCTTATACACGGCCATGTTGGTGAAGGTGAAGTTGGTACCGCGGAACATGGTACTGTTCGAGTAGGCTTTCCAGATGTTGTCGTAGTTCTCTGCTCCGATCAAAGGCGACTCCGGAGTCGGGAATTCAAAGCCGACGGACTTGGTGATCCAGTACGATTCAGGGAATACGAATTCATTGGAGCCGACGAATGTTTGCAATAGGATACCCAAGTTAACTTTCTGAAGGCGGACTTCGTCCCACTCCTTAGCACCTCCGTTGGTGGCAGTCCAGTTCTTAATCCAGTCCATAGCGAAGCGACCGCTATCAACCTCGAAGCTATAGTCTGCTGTAACGTAGGGCGAGTGAGGTTTGACTTGAAGCCGTCAGTCATAAGTCATTGCAAAGCGACTGTACATAAATAGGATTACTCACTGTCCCAACCCAAGTCGTGTAGCATGCTGCCCACGGCGTGGACCTCGAGATCCAACGAAGCCTTCAAGGTAGCATTATTGTTGATCGCGGCAGCGCCGAAGAGCCATGTCCGATACAGATGGTTTGTCAGGTAAGGCTGGTAGTCCTTGTAGTATTCCTCGATAAACGTACGGACATCCCTGACAATGGGGGTATCGATGACCTCGACGCCAGCAATGACAGTAGTGGGGTGTTTGCCTCCCTTACCGCATGAAGATGAGGGGTGGGCGGCAACGGCGCCGGCGAGAGCCAGGCTAGAGACGATACTAGAGAACTTCATTGTGAGAGGCTGGCGAGAGAAGGTAAGGAGAAAGGGGAGGATTTCGAAAGGACTACAGGGCTTTAAATATCCATTCTCCCCTATTCACCCTGACCACAGATAGTCGACCCTCATCAGCAGGAACAGCCCTAGCACGTCTGCGTGGGACACCGTTCTGACCACCCATAGGCAATGCTTTAGCGAGGTTACTTACAGCTAGGGCTTTGCAGGTACTGTGTTGCAAGGGCTTTCCAAGAACGGACTACTGTACGAGTGTGTATTTGCTATGATAGGTAGCATCAAGCTATGTATAGTACCTATTATGCAGATAGGTACCGTATTCCGCCATCTCATTTCAGAGGATCGCCGCCTGCAAGCCAAGATCTGGGGTCACCAGGATAAGACATACGGGAGAAAAGCTTAGCTATTGGTCGACCCGCTGGCCGGGGCAGGGGAATAGCGGACAGAAGCCGGACAGTAGCCGGACATACGGTACCTTCCGTCGCCCACACTACTAGCATAGCCCCTCTGTGAGCTGGCAAGCCGGTCCCTCCGACTATCAAAAGTGGTTCGTGTACGCTAGATGGTGTGATTCAAAAACAGAGGTGGTGTGTCAGCGGGATATATCCTACTGGCGAGTAATACTTAACGAGCTACTCGGTTTCCCAATTTCAGTCGAGTTGATTGTCCCATGAACGATACTGGCAGCCTGACGTGCCTCGTAAAAAGCACGTTGGATGGTCGCACCGCATGCAGAACCTTGATTTGCGTTGACAGGCAGTTCGCGGCTGTATCGCCACAAAACGCTACGGAAGACTAAACAGGAAGTTAGGCTCACTGCCGAAATATGCTTACTGTATCTACTTAGTACTTGCAAGTGTACGTAGTAGAAAAATTCCCGCATTGACGCTTTTCAGGTCCTCGTAAGGAAGATTAGTCATATGGGTGTGGTGGTGATGCGCTGATCATTTACTAGTACACTGACCATCTGCGGTCGGGATAAGCAGCGCGTTCTTCGACCTTTTAGACGAGGTCGGTTTAAGGAGCATGACGTTATGATCGTACTTTTGCCAAGGCGCTTTTGTGCCCTGCGGGAGTAACGTTAGGCCCTTTGCCAAGTCGATGGTTATGGAGACCCGCGATTCTAGAGCCGTACCCTTGGATTTCATATAATTACATAGTACATGCTGCGTATTTTGCCTCCTAAAAGCGAGCTCATGATCGGGAGCGCGGTACGCTCTGCGTTACGCTTTGCGAAATGCGCAAACGGTGAATGAATTACTAGAATATTAAACTCAGATCAGCTACGAGTAAGATGTCGCTCCACAGCTCAGCTCAAGGATGTTGACAGTTCCAGCCGTCGCCGCATAGACCAATGTACGCCAGAGACACTCTTATACTGCGTAAAATAATTGAATTTCAATCTCCCGTGCTATCCGAGGCTTACGTGGAGAGATCCGCAATAAGCTCCGAGAGGGCGATCGTCGCTAATCACGCTGGCCTAGGTTAGGTTAGTGTATAATGCGAGCGCAGTGGAAGAACTCTTACCGGAGTCTGCCAGAGCCATATCACGTTAGCAGTGTTTCCGCCGTCGCGTTCAACACAAGTATTTGAGTATTCAATATTGCTATATAATATGACTAAGTTCACTCATATCGCCAGTACCCTAGGAACAGACGGCAAGCGCCTGTGAGAGTTATGGTAATATCTCTCGGCCCCATCATATAATCAAATGCCCACACGGACGACGCATGTTCTGATACGAGTCTCACGTTCATATCCTCGGGCCTCCTCGGCGTAACAGCGGAACCGTCTCGGCCTCCGTTCATCTCAAAGCAGCCCACGAGCTCGGCATTACCAATGGTGCAGATACCGATAATATCGTCGAGGTTAGTTTATGCAAGAAACTAGCAACTTTTGCGCGAAGCCGGTCGGTAGGTTATCGTCGCGCTACTTCGACTACGCAGGATGGTTAAAGCCGAATTCATCTGGCGCTAACTTCCTGCTCACGATCCTCCACGGCCTAGGAATAACATATCTGTTTCTGTTCGGAGTTATTGGCCAAGGGGTAGTTACATGTCCGAGCCCGGCTGCCATCTCCCCTTCGCCCACTGGAAAGTTTTTTTACGCAGAAAGCTGACTCCCGTTTCCGAAGCTACCTTATAGTGCTCGAACGTGTCCCTATGTGCAACGTTTAAAGCGGTCCTCGCTGACCTGTAGGTCACGTACTTGAATTCATGAAGGTCTTTTTCTCTCACCAGGAACCCCCGGACGAGCCTGAAGAGCTTAGTTAGCCCGGCTAGCGTGCCGGGATTATTGGAAGTGAAGTGTTGATATCTTCCATTATACCTAATCTTGCTGGTGTGGTTGGGCACGGGTGCTCTGCTTTGCCTTGCTTTGCCTTGCCTATACAGTGGGCATCCTGTAGTCCCAACGGCTAGATTAATTAGGGCCACTTATTATGCGGGAATCGCCTGGGAGGCTAGCCTTTCATCACCTCCGCAAGCAGAGCCTCAGGCTTCCTAGCGGTCTATAGAGTGCCTATACACGTGGCGCAGACAAATTCGACGAACTGCCGTTCTGCAAACCAACTTTCACGCAACCCTAAAAGGGGTGTGAAGTCGGTACTTGACAAGAGTTATGATTAGCCCTCGGATGAATTTCGCGTAGAGAATCGCGACCGAGTACATCAAGTTGGGGCTGTCGGGCCACTCAGGAAAGACCTGCAAGGGGCGTATATTGCGACCGGTCAGACCTGAACCCTCCACCCCAATCGCTTGATTATACGCTGTACTGTACACATCCCCGGCCCGATGATGGGCGGTCTGACATCATATGCATGTCTCGCTTCTGGTTCTCAATGAACACACATAACGCCAAGAGGCGTCCTTTGGCAGATGTAGGCTGAATTATAAGTAATGGTCGTAAATTGTAGAAGGCAGGCTGTGAAGTTCATCTGACGTGGGAGGAGAGCAGACTTGCGGATCGAACGGATCAGTGCCCCGAGCGCTGAGGATCTCCACCGACCCCTTCCCAATGAGCATGGATGGCAGCCTACAGGGGTCGCGCAACCATGCATCATACAATCAACAGTGCGATCAGTCGGCAATGATAGATTGTTGTGCAACGCCACCTCGGTGCATTTTCTGGGGAGAACAACATCTGCCCTAAAGGGGGACTAGACTGCAGAGCGAACGGGTCACGTTATTCCGGTGGCATTGAGACGATTCGGGTAGACTCTAGATTTGAAAGCCAATAGAACGAATACGAGCCTGAGCCTTCCGTCGAACATACTCCTAGTATAAGCAGCGTCGATGAACTAATTCCGCGTGTAACTAAACTACCTGCTTGCTAAAAAAAAGGTGCTTTATTAACTAGTTGGTTGACCCGATACTAGGGAGCACACTGAAAATCTAGAGGGAGTTTGCCTAGTTACCCATTCCTGGGGTGGGTGATCGACCTCGCGACGGTGCTTGTGCTGTGGTATGCGGAAGACGCTTCTGGCGGCGCCTACTTAAGTAGGTAGGTGTAGTAGCACAGTCAGTCTATACCTACATGTGCATACTTTATGTAATAGTCAAGGTCGCCCTGTATTTCAAGGTGTATAAATATGAGGGTTTAGAAATGTCCAAGTCACTCGGTCAGGTAGGTTGCGGATCCGTCAGTATTATTAGTACGTGTAAGTTTATCTGTAATTATAGGCGAAGGGGGCCGTGAGAACTCTATACATCTTCTACCTCGGGTCTGTTCTCCGTAGCATACTCCTCTCTCTCCGGTGGCGTCTCTCAAGGATCCTCCTCGACCCCGGGCTAAAACCAAGTAGACATCTAGGAAAGAGTCGATGAATAAACCAAACCAGCCGATAGGCTCTCATCGATAAGAGCGGATACACAATGAAATTAGTTTGCTATCCCCTATGCATCCTTAAGCAGAGCCATCCGATATAATGAACAAAGGTCAAGTAGATAAATGGATAGCCAGACCTGGAAGCTAACTCAGTCCGGTAACCAATCTTGCCATCATGGCCTGATGGTGAGAAATGAAACAGAAACCACGGTAAAGCAAGATATATGCCGATCATCATCATGTTTCCTAGTCAAAGGCGAAGACGCCAGTGAAAACCCGGTTCAGCGTGGTAACAACGCGCATCTTCGAAGTCTCAGATATCCTTCAAGTCTCGGAGTAGCAGTAGCAGAGATGCCAACTAGAGATAGCGAAAGCGAAGAGAGAAGCCTCGAGATGATGATGTGACCGTGCGTGTTGGCTTGACTGTCAGCGACGAAACGAGCTTCCTACTCTGTTGCTGTTATCTTGGATCTCTCCCTCCCTCTATTTTCTTTTTCTTCCCATCTATCTATCATCACTAGCTAGCAAGGAGGCTCGCACACGCATCTAGTTCCTCGATTTCTTCACGAGAAGGTCCGAGCCGTGACTAAGTTGCAAGCGTGGATGATGAGTTTAATAAGGCTAAACGGTTGGGAGGTGTGGAACGTTGAGTGATGGCATCTAGATCGGTACTTCCTCGAGGTGTACTTGTCACGATAACCGCTGTGAGACCTTTTATTCAAAGCCGCCTATATAACTATACCTCTGCACTAAAGCCAACTTTAGCTATATGGTAGATTCTGCGTTGGCAGGGTAAGGAACAGAATGTTGAGCTAAATCTTGTCCCAAGGCCTCTATAAAACACGGATACGAATACTATTCGACAGTATTGTTACGTATATTTGGTAAGATCTCAACTTAGGGCCGATTAAAATAAAGGTGTCTAATGACTTCGACTCACAACTAAAGATAGAGTTGCAGCACTACATGGCATAAGATGAGAACGCGCCCACACACAAGTGATTCGGTGGTCTCGGCTAGTTATGGCATATTCCACTACCAAAAACACATCTTTCGGGCCCCTAGAGGACACGCTTGCGGCAGAGAATACCGATCCTTATCGTGAGGAAGTCGCCTGGCATATGATTGTCAAATAATCAGCATGCTCGGCTCGTAATAGCTTGTTTGATCGCATCATCCTCTTTGCTACGACTCAAATACATCATGGCAATGCAGGAGCTAGGATAGAAGGCGTGCATACCCTCGAAGATGAACTTTTCTTGCGTAAGCAAATTCCCCTTAGGTAGAGATCCACGGTGGAGCCGCCTCTATTGAAAGCCATCATCACACCCATTTCTTCCCCTTCTTCTTTTTACTATATGAGGGTTATAGGATGTAAAGACTGCCCCTCTGTGGTAACTAGGCTCCAAAGATTCTTTATGTATCTTCATTATGCTCATAATGGCGATAGCCGACTCTCAATGTCGTAGGGGCTTCTAAGAAAGGCTACACGACTATTCCGATCACAATACATACATTATATAAATTATAGCTACCTGCTTCAAAATTGTTAGTCAAGAAAATAGTCCCCTGAAACAGAAATAGAATAAGCTTTTGAACAAGAGACTCATGAATAAGAGCCTACGGGCGAGGGAGTTCATTTTAAGCATACAGCGCCACTTCAACGCCCTTAGTCAGTTTAGTCCATCGCAGTCCGAATCCCGGTGAAGTCTCGGATGTGATGTTTAATGCTAGCGTAGGGGATAAGGCGGAGCTACACCGGCCAAAGGAGATCCCCAGAGTTCGAATTACATATATACTCAGATGGTTTTCAGGGAACTTGGCGTTGCAATGCATCTCGAAGCTCCGGAACAATTATTTCTAGAATGTTAATGCTCAACGGCTCTATCCCGCGCTTTGGAACGGGTTCGCAACTCAGTAATAGTGTGCTATCACCTAACCGAGATGTAGTTCACTGTGTACCCGGGCCCGTCACTCCTACTCTAGGTAGCGGGGCGGTCTTCACCGGTGGGAGGGCGGATTGGTATTTTCTAGCAGATTCCGCTTGATTATAGAATCCGAAGTTGGCCAATAGCCTTTAGTCTTACTGAGTGCTACTGCGCTTGTGAAACGCGTGATGAATAACCGTAAGAGAATTCATAGGCTCCTTCTCGGTTAATACTCTCCTTGCCCACTTAGACGCGATATTTTCCTTGTTGATTCCTCAAATTGTCATTCAATAAATAGCATTGCCCAGATTAGAGGTTGTCTAAACAGACAATCCTGAGACGCAAATAGAATATTTATGGCCAGAGGTAGTACACACAGTTTATGTAGGCTCCTTTCATATCGACGAGTATTCGTCATACCCCCGTACTGCAGTTCCGGGGCTAGTCGCAAGGTATATATTGTTGAGCTAGGCCCTGACCGCGTTACAAATCATGCTAGTATATCTTACTTTCATATACGTGTAGGTACAATTCCGTCCGGCCGCCACTCGTAATACTTCAAGGAGAAAGCTCTCGTGCCTCACTAACGATGGCTTAGTGGCCACTTGAACTATTATCAGTGACTATTTAGGTCGGTATATCCGTGCTGGCCCTGCAGTGTTTTCTGTTACCTTCGATATATCCGCCTAACGAACCAAAAGGAAAAGCTTGATGAAAAGGGGGCTGCGGAGCCTAGTATCACGTGAATTACCTATACTGCTAACTTATAGATTAACCGCTAGCCTATGCTATTCCCAGTGTAGTCTGGTTTCATAGGATACGTATCTCGAACAGCATACTGCCTGCAGTTCCATCCTCAAGGCACGCCATTAAGCTCTTATTGGCTATCAAAAGGACGGGAATTCCGTACGAGCGTAACTTTTCAATTAGTCCCCCGGAGGGGCCCGATAGGGAGATCTAGAAATGATGGGTTAACGACACAGTCGACACTGTAGATTACGAACGCCGGTTTTAGAAGGTGCTTTTCATTTAGAGCGCACTTCCGCGCGCCCGAGAGCCCATCGATGTGTTAATCTACGCCTTAGGAGCAGTCCGCATCTCGAAAATGGGAAGATGAGATGTAACTGTTTCTCTACCATGCACCCTGACCGAATTTGATGAATGAAAAATTTTAGTAATGATTCTCGGAGGATTATCTTTTGGATTATGAATAGGGGTTAGCGTTGTACACTATATTTTGTCGTATAGATGGAGCATGGGTCGGTTTAAAGGAGAATAGTACGGGATTGTGTGTAATTCTATTCACCCAATCCTGTCTTCCGGCTGGCCCTGTTAGTTCTAGAGAGTTATGGAAGCGTTGAGTTTCCATAAGCGTGTAAATGTATGAACAACATTCCAATTCTGCTCACTACACGACCGATATTGCGACCTGACTCAGAAGAGAACTAAGGGGTGTAGCCATTTGTAACAACAATTTAAAGTATCAATACCTTGAACGCTTACGGTTATCCTAAATTAGGAAACTGACTTATCAACAGTATTTCACCTTAGCGTGCTGTAGGTTACGTTTAGCCTACAACATCGGTAGTCAATAAACCCACAGCAACACTGTCCGCCATCAAACGTGTTTAAGAAGAATTCCCGTTTTCCAAGACACATTTTATAGATAAGGGACGGGAAGTTACCTTCAAATTATGAAGCCATGCATGGTATCCTTCCTCGGGGGCTGGCTGTGTTTAGGTGCGCTTACTACCCAGGACTTTACTTCAAGATTCCAGCATATAATATCTCCGAGGTTCAGCTTCCATAGTGTTCAATGTGTGAATTCGCACATCACTCAGAATTAAAGCCGTAGTTCTGTAAGATACGGTGCTGTTATACACCAAGAAGCTATAGGTATAACCCCATCGATATTGGGGGAACTCCAACCCCAACAAGCACAACCCAACCCAACCCCCTTTATCAGACTGTATATTCCCAATTTTTAGGTATATCCCCTCCTACCAAAGCCTGGTTTTGTCATCAATTGCCATAGCCGAATTTTTCATTATCCATATACGACACTAGCCACGTCCAGTTATAATCCGTGTGTAATGGAGAGTTGACGCAATTAGTCTTGCGCCATCTTACGGTCGCTTCCACCCGGAATTCTGGTGCTAAGATCGCCTAGAGGGAGGTTGAATGGCATATCGACCGAGGCGAACATGAGGCTGAATAAAATCCACCAGCTAGCAGCAGCACAGACGAAGGATGCAGCTCCGGCGCCCTACCGTGGCACAGAAATGTCAGCCACAGCCTACGTCGAGGGTGAACAGAAAATCCAGCAAATAACATACCTCAAGCAGCTTTGCAGCATATCCTCCATTTCCAGTGTAGTCCTGAGCTAGGGCCCAATACGCTCCCGTGATCAAACTGAAGGTGAGAAGAAGAGTGAGGAAGACGATGACGAAGGCAATGTTTGTGCGAATGGAGCATATGGTGTACATGAGACACAGGATGCCCATAGAAAGTGTGACGAAGCCTATGATGGGAAAAGAAATCTTGTCAGCCCCTACTTACCACGATGCAATGATAAATGTTTATATAGAGCTTACCAAAGCTAGCATTAAAGCCTTGAGTTTCCAATCCTGCGGCTACGGAGGTGGCGTCCGGGGGTGCATACGCGGCATACGCATTCAACTGGGGAAGCAACAGGCCTCCATAACTTAACCAGAAGGCACCGAAGGAGACGAAGACGACCGATGGAAACGTGTTCCCTAGGAAGAATTCGAGCAGACCTCCTAGTGTCATGAGAACACCGCCGAAGTAGAGAAAGAAGGGGCTAAATAGAAAGTATATTAGGCATCCAATATAATTCAGGAGTTCCGATGATGGTTGAGGCTTATTAGGTAGACTACTTACATGCTAGCTGCACCGCTGCCGCCAGCTCCTCGCCATCCCATGAGATCGCACGCGAGAGGACCGATAGAAATGACATGGCCTGCCAACCCACTATGATGTGTTAGTTATAGTGTTAAACTTCGGTAGGCATATCCTAGAAAGACCGGCCACCAACATTGCGGTAGGATTCCCAAACGTCTGCCTTAAATTTCCCTTCACATTGTTCTGGGGCGAAAGGTATAGCTTTTCGAATAGAGCCGGGGAGATAGATATGCTTCCTGCCGTCTTGATCTTGTTCATGGCAAGATCCGGACTCATATTCTCGTGAAGATGCTCCTGCTTCGTCCCAATAGTGTCGAGGGAGCTGCCGTTCTCCATGGTGCTTCAAAGTGGTCTGATACAATTGACGTAAGGCCGAGGTTCAGTCTGCAACACACAGTCGTCAGGAGATTTGCAGGGAAGACCGCGAGTGCATCGTAAGCTACAGACACAGCTTTTATTATCAGCAGAGACTTGCGCCTCCATAATTTCATATTCCCTTTCCCCGGAGGAAGTACGTATAGTGATGCACCCTGGGGAAGATCAGCAGAGATCAACGAACCGGGGAAGGCCCTAGTATAGCGAGCTAATCGTTAGTGGATACATCTTCCACATAATTCGTTACAATTTCCCAACCGTCAGACGATGACAGGCCTAGCATTGCGGAGAGGGGAATCACTGCTAGAAATACCGGATCCGGGGCAGAACCGGGGTAGAGGTGGCCCAATTCTCGACCTGTTCATCTCCTATCGTATCTGTCACGGTCTGGAGCTGAATTCTAGTATTGTGGGGATAAAGGGGGATGAAGAGGGATAGCGTCAGCTTCTAGACTAGTCAAGTTGGGGTTGTCTGACACAACGACAACTTATGCATCGCTAGCTTCCTTTCGGCCGATACACCGATCCGACGCGCTCTAACTACATTTTACTTCGAGTATCCCATCCCCCAGAATTTTGCTTGAGGAGGTAAGGATGGAACAACTGCTTATTCACCAGATCATCCTAGCGCCGGCGCTACTAAGCTTAGCTTCAGGAGAATCCCAAGTACAGTATTTCGACGTAGCTACTCAATAGCATTAGCATTGACGGTAATGAGTGCGAGCGTTCGAAAGTAGGCTTGGGCCGTTTACGAGAAGAAAAAATCTATACATGTTGGGAACAGCATAGAAAGTATGCACAACGAAGAATTTCCATCTAGTGCTTTAAGTCCGAGCTAAAATGCTCCAGGTTGCCGACACTACCCCCTGTGTATCTCTTCGCTCTCAATACTACTAGAAGCCACTGCTAGTTCCGTATCGCCTAGTCCGTGTGTCTCTCCTCACGCTACAGACCGTCACTGTTTCTCCATAATACTCGTCATAGCGCTCCCTGCTGTATTCGAGCTTCAGGGTCTTCAGTTGTCGCCCGTAGGGTGTGCGCAATGGCATGATAATAAAGATACTTCTCTCCACATCCGGCTCGCGATAGAGAACGGATGTAACCTGGTAGACAATTTTAACGAGAATAACTCGGGGGCAATAGATATGACTGTGCGCCCCTACCAGGTACCGGGGTATAGTCTGAGATTTAGCATCCGCCAGGCATGTCTCGATGGCTAACCAATGAAATGAAAATATTTACATAAGCCTCGATACGACTGGCCATGCCATCAACGCTTTCCCCCGTTCCCCTGCCATGTTGAAAATTCTATAACGCATTTTATTATACACTTGGTCTCTTTGGATGAGTTGAGGGAGCCAAAATAATGACTTACACCAACCTGGCCTAACTCCTTATAACTCGACTACGAAGAGGGGGGGATAGCAATAATCATTCGACTAAATCACCCACAGGTTGCCGGGCGTCCTTAAAAGTCCCGCGAAAATGCCTTGCCGAAGAAACCTTCCCCGTTGTTTGGTATGGAGATTCTTAGCTAGCCAACTTATTCGCATTTGCGTTAATACGAAACTCCTAACAGCTTGGTATTACCTCTCAACCATTTAGGAGCCCGCGCGGTGATATTGGCTTGCCGTCTTCGGCAGGCTTGAGCGGGAATAGCTCATGTCCTCCAGCCTCCAGCCTGCACAACAATGCAGTTGGAATCTTGGGCAAGTAACGAAACGTCACGGGGATAGCGGAATTTATAAGGGCTGGAAGCAATCTATTTCCGGCTGCCATGATTTTACGTGATGCAACGATAATCATTAGTTACTCCTAGAGTTGATATCTCCTCCGAGCCAAATTACAATCGCACGCCAAGCCCCCGCCGTTTTCGACAAGTTTAATACCATCCATCGATCATAGGAAGAATCCGATAAATTTTGCTACATCGCGACGCAGCAGTTACTGCCCAAGATACACGAACCCAATCTTCCTACTTTACGATAAACGCGCAACTACGTTGTAAAGCCTCATTGAGGTCTATTATAGGGCGAGAGATATATCAGCGAGCCATACCCCAAACACCAGCCCACAGTAACGTATTAAGCTCACGCAAGGACAGCGGTACAGTGACTTCACAGTCTATTCTATAATAGCAAACAGGTTTTCATATATTTCCGCCGGAAGAATGCCATTCCCCTTGATTTCCAGCGCCCTGATGAAACCCCGCGACACGTCGCCCTCGACAAAAATAGACAACGTACATTAATACACCCATCTCGCCGTAGCATATATTCTCCGCGACAAATACTACGTTACCAGATCTACGATCCATATGGCACCATGCGCGAGTTATCGGTTTTCGGATATCTGCAGCGCTGGGTGGTACTACGCCCGCTAATTACCTAATAAGTTCAAAAGTATATTGGATTTAATATTCATAGACACATCTACATCATCTCCCGGCGTAAACGGCATATTGCAATTAGGATGTAGATTTATGGCTATAGCCCCCAGGGATATAGCCAATCGGCTCAACTGCCTTACCTGAAGCTGGGCTCGCTCGGCAATTAGCCGATACGCCTGCCGCTCAGCTACATAATACGCTCTGGCGGGCCACTATGTGTGTCGTCCATGAAAAGACCTTGTGGGAAAAGTTCATAAATGCGAGGCATTCTCTCGTACGTGCCAGCGCTGCTGTCGAGGCCGTTGGCATTGAACGATGTTGCTAAGCTTACACTTTAGTTTGGCCCTTTGGGCGGCATCGCTCTTGAGTACGGTGCATTCTGCTGGAGTACCTACACCACCGAGCGGCTCACGTGTTCGATCATTATATGGTGCGCGTAGCTTACCGTCGTCTTACGACTATGTGATTGTGGGAGCGGGGACTGCTGGGTTAACAGTGGCCGACCGACTATCAGCAGACGGAAAATGTAAGCTGTCGTGAAATTCATGATGACGGATTGGACCAAATTAACCAGAACTAGCAACGGTTCTAGTTATCGAAAATGGCCAGGTTGGTATGCGAAGCCCCATTCTTGAATCACCAGGGTTGAGGACTTGCTAATCCCCTCTTCTAGTCGACTCTCCCAGAATCAGTCAAGTTTTCTCAGGTGTCGCGGCGATGGGACCAACCTGGTCGTACCAGATCAACTCGGTTCCTCAGCCAAACCTGCGGAATAGGTCGGCTACCGTCGTTGTTGGCAAACTGGTTGGCGGAAGCTCCGCGATAAACGCTATGATGACCATCCGAGGTACATCCGATGATTATGATCGGTGGGGAAGCTTTTTTGGCAAACACTCCTCTTGGTCATGGGAAGGCTTGCTACCGTACTTTAAAAAGGTGCATATCTCCTAGTCCGTAGTGATAAATCGGACTAAATGTAGAAGGCAGTCGCTTTTTCGCCTCCCGGCGATGCTGTCGCCAAGTCCGTCAACATCACTTGGGACACCTCCTATTGGGGTAACAGCTCAAGCGTTCACACGTCATGGCCACGTTTCCAATGGCCCGCCCTAGGTTCGTGCAAGATGAATCCGATATTGAAATTATTTCTCACATGAAGCGAAGAGGCACAAGTCGAGGCGTTCAAGGACATACCAGGGGTCGAGTTCCCACCAGACAGTGGGTCAGGGAAGGCCGGTGTATATTGGTTCCCAACCTTTATGGACCCCGAGAAGGTGGAAAGATCGTACGCGAGAACTGGCCATTTCGACGGCCTCAACGGGACCAAGTTCGACATACTCACCGAATCCAAAGTCACGAAAATTCTACTGAATGACGGAGTAGCCACCGGCGTCTCGTTCGAGCAGAAGGCCGGGAACAGGACCGCCGTTGTTACAGTCAAGGCAAACAAGGAAGTTATTGTAGCAGCCGGCGCAATACACTCGCCACAGTTGCTTCAGCAAAGTGGCATCGGACCGAGTGCGCTTTTGGAAGCGGCCGGTATAGACACTATCGTGGACCTTCCAGGTGTTGGACAGAACTTCCAGGACCACCCCATGGTTTTCACGAGCGTTGTTCGTAAGTCCAATCTTTCGTACCAATAATTAAATGGCGTCGTATGCTCACAAAAGCCCATTAGTCCAAAATTTCAGCGTCCATCCGAACCCATCGGACATGTATTCGAACCAGAACTTCTCCGTCTGGGCTCAAGAACTTTGGCGGGCTAACAAGACTGGTATGCTAAATCTCTTGAAAAATGACGACTAAACCTTTTATGATTCACAGTTGGTTAATTGAAATCCCTAGGTCCCTATTCATTAGGTGTCGGAAATGTCGCTGCATGGCTCGGTATGCCGGTCATTGCCCCTGACACATTTGAGGCAATCGCTTCAAAGCTCGAGAAATTGGACTTCGCCGCGTCATTACCCAAAGGCACACATCCAGCCGTCCTTGCAGGTGAGTAAACCCAGTACGAATAGTTGCTTGGGACGCCACCCACCGGGGGCTACCCCCGGCTTTCCCTCTCGACGTCCGTCGTCGCGCTGCTAACACACCTTTATAGGGTACGAAGCGCAAATGAAAAACATGGCCACCGCTATTAGGTCCCCCAGCACCGCGTTCTACAACCACGTATTAACGGGCGCCGCATCGTCGGGCACAATCGTAGATCTGCATCCATTAAGCCGAGGCACTGTGAACATCAACACGACAGACCCATTCAAGAGCGAGCCAGTAGTAGACTACCGCGCACTAACGAACCCTGTGGACCTCGACATCATGGTGGAGATCATACGCTTTACGAGGCGCTATTACTTTGAGACGCGACTGCAAGACCTTGGGCCACGGCAGCTTCAGCCGCCTGACACAGTCACCGAAGTCGAAGATTTGAAGGCTTTCTTGAGCCAGAGTGTCAATCCTTCGTATTTTCACCCCGTGGGGACGTGCGCCATGATGCCCCGCCAACTCGGTGGTGTGGTAGACGAGCAGCTTAAGGTCTACGGTGTTGAGAGGCTTCGCGTCGTTGATGCGAGTATCATGCCAGTTCTAGTCGGCGCTAATACGTGCCAGACGACATATGCTATCGCCGAGAAGGTAAGTTAGCATTGCTAGACCTATTTTTGGCTTTTTCTAGGCTAACAAATTGAACTTTTAGGCTGCGGATTTGATCAAGGCTGACGCCTAGGTATAAATGGTACGAACTCGAATGCGACCGCGGGGAGTAGGACCTACCCTGGAGTAGTGTGGGTTTCCGTGGACACAATTTACGCGTCACCTAGCTCGTAATTTCAGTCAAGCTCGCGAGGACATAGCAACTAGGGAATTTAGATGCATGATTATAACGTTCTAAAGCTATCAATCTATTTGCCTGTTTTATTGATAGCTTCATGCTACGGCGTCTGATGTAGTAAATTGATGGAATGCGCTTAGCTGAGCAGCAACTAAATTGTGCAAAGTAGGCCCTATGGTACATGAATTTCATATTCAAACTCAACTCGCCCCAAGTACCGCATGAATCAAAGTACCGGCGAACTGGAGGACGAAACAGCGCCCATCATCTTACCCAACCAAGCTCGTCCGTCTCCGACTTGGGTTTGTGGGTAGTTCTGTCGGCTGTGTAAACATCTCCACAAGGGGGTCGTCCGGCTTTTCCCTGAAGATACCTCTTCCATCTACCTCTCGCACCTGCAATACCTGCTCTCGTACTTGTAATGCTTGCGGCTGCTGTGACTCTTCAGTCGGCGGTGTTTCGTCCGAGACTCGGACTGCTTCTCTCTGTAACTTTCTCAGACGGCTTCTGTAGTGGAAAATCAGCCATATAAGGGCCCCCAACATTCCAATAACAACAACTCCGGCTCCGACGCCAATGCCGGCCCACGCCCCTTTGGATAAGCTCAAATTTGGGTTTGGTGCAGTAGCAGTAGTCGCATTACCTAATCCTGACGGGGAAATGTCTCGGTTGTAGTTTCTACCGTTGCACTCCAGACTATGGATAATCCCTTTGTTCAACTGCGATATTAACTCGGAGCAGTCGAAGACTTCGTTCAAGGTTTCGATGAAGACGTTGCCTGAAGCGATTTTCAAAGCTGGAAAAAGGTTTGGGCCGCTGGAGCTATTACTGCTGTGTCAATTTGACTTCCTGTTGGAATTTATGAGCTGCCAACTTACGTGCCGGCAAATCCGCTAATATGTATGTCCCCCGCAGTCGTTAGGTTGGGGAAGAGTGGGAGCATTGTATTGGTATTGTTGGTGAAGAATATGTTGCCAACCGTTGAGAGCTTGTCAAAGTTGATGGTGCAATTCCAGTTATCTGTGATGGAAAGTCTGCCTCTAACACCCGTTAGGCCGTCGTAGGCAATATGGACATTCCCGTTCGAAGTAATGTTCAAGTCCGCGCCGATTGTTCCTATGCGGCGCACTGGGATTTCCGCCCCTCCCATGAGTGAATAGTCTACATAAGAAGACTGGAGCAACATGCCGTTGGTGACTTCAACTGAGGTTCCTGATTCATCGTCAGAATTGCCGGAGTCAACTGTGTTGATGAAGGCCGCATTTGTTAATGTGAATTCGCCAACTGACTGGAGATTCGTCAGGCCATAGGTGCAATAACTCGCCCACGACAGACTCAACGAATCGGCGGATTCCAACCCGTTAAGTGGCAGGCAACTATCGAGTGATATAGAACCGGCCTTGGATATGTTCTTCGAGGCAAAAGTAGGGGACAGAGGCCACCCGGAACTTGCAACATCGGACAGTATCAAGTTCGAGAAGTAAGTCGAATTTCGAATCGTAAAGTTCGCCAGGGATCCCGCTCCAGTGACCCATAACTCAAGAGAGTCAGTAGAAACAAAAGGCATTGATACGGTTGCTAGGCTAGCAGTCCGATCGATTCGTAGGAGATTGATATTGCCTAGATGAGGGAAGTCTAAAACCTCTAGCTGAGGGCTAGTTCGGGCGATTATTACCCCTACTCCCGTGAGATTTGGGAAAGTCAGTGTGCCTATCCCATTATCTATATCGATGGCATCAACGCTCGAGCAAATCGACAACGGCCCCTGCGAGATATCTGCCTGACTACTGACGTTAAAACGGAGATTGCAATTGGTCGTCGCCATCTTTGTCCTTCGGAGTAGCGGTTAGTAGTCCGGTCTATGGATAGGTAGTAAAGGGTGAAAATATTGAAAGCGAAAATGGAGCGAGACGGGACCACCGAGTTTCTATGCCGTGCAATCACAACCTATAGTCGCATAGCCTAAATACAATATGAAATATGTGACTCTAGGACTAAGAGAGGCGGCTGGGCGGCTTTCTCTATGCTCGTAAAGCACCAGTCACTTAGAGATTTACCTGTACGCCGAGGAACTGGGATCGCTAGGAGAAGCCCATCGTAGGTCACAAGCACCAGCAAAAGCATCAGCAGTGAATAGTGACATAACTTCATATAGGGGTCATCTTAACCTGATTTACTTGGTAGTATTCACAGCGGCATGTACCAACTTACCGCGTCACGTAGGGTTTAAAGATTCAGCTCGTTACCAAGGACTTGAGAACTCAAATGCGCCAATAGGCCAGCAAAATATGATTGAGCGAGGTGTTACCAGGATAACTGCATGTCCCTTCATGATTTCGTCCTACCGAATGTCCGATGTTTGTGTACCATCAAGCAATGACGCGAACCCCGGAAGTCGTGTCCCCAGGCGCTATTCGCGCGGCTACCGATTGGTGTAATGCTGTTACCGCATAAACATTAACCTCATACACTAGCCTAGCTATGGTGTAGCTGGGATCTAGACTCGGCTGGTGATGGCGTCTAGGTAAATTTTCGGCAGGAATTCGGCATGGCCCCCAATAGAACCCTGATGCGGGTTTCCACCCTCGTGGTTGTATGGAGGATCAGACATGATAGGGGTAAGAGGGATGGGTAATGCGACGTTGTCCACAACGGTTTGTGCTCCCGCCCCTTCACTCCCTTTTGTTCCCTCTCTCTCTCTCCTTTTTTTTCTAAAAACAAAAGAGAAAAAAAACATGAGAAACAGAGCGGATTGACGAGATACAAACCCATAAGACAACATACCGGGTTTTCTTACGGGGCTGTTCTGATCTACAATCGCTGTAGTAGGTAGTAATGAGTTCATGTCTTATGTAAGGGTTAGATTAAAAATTCTAATTGGTTAGATAATTTTCGTGTATCTCGACTGCAAATATGCCTAGTTGTACTCGCTTGGGCGTTGAGACAGAATGAGGGGTTGCATATACGAAGTCCTTACTTTCATGTATGCCTTCCTTCAGGCGCCTTGCCAGGTGATTAATCAGATATCCCTTCCGAATCTACCGGGCCATACGATAGTTAAGGACACAGTCCAGATTTGGTGCATTGGGCGTAATAGCCGCCCCTAGGGTAATACCAATACCTGGGGATCAATGGGGGCCCGCCCGTGAATTTGTAGCTGCGAAATGGAGGATGAGTAGGACGAAGATTATCCATATATTGAGGTATAACGGGGTGTGTTTTCAAGCCCTACGATCTACTTGGCTGGAGTGCTTCGTGTGGTGAATTGCTATAGGAAAAGAACATCTAACGCCTCGGCTTTCCTTTAAGGGCTACGTCCGAAGTCCTGCGCCCTGACGTAACACGGCAATGTCCGTTGATGCAGTTCATGAAACCCAGGACTCGAGCCACAGCCCCTATATCTCGGGGACCCTCAACACATCCGACCTAGACGCCAATCAACCCTGGATCTCGAGCATCTGCTTCAATCCCGCCTCGGCGGCCCTGTACCACCGGCCCCTTTCCTCCAGGTCGTCCTCAACGCCACCCAAGGCGGCTTCTTTGCGCCTTCTGGCTTCCTTGGCCGCAGTCATGCTATTCTGCCGTTTCGTCTCCAAGGGCTGTAGTTCAGCGTGAAGCCTTTCGAGCTCTTTCCTTTTGCGTGGGACTTGACTCTGCAATTGCTCCAATTGACGATCTAGATCATCCCTCTGGCGCGTCTTGGCTTCTACGAGTTGCAGTGTCTTGGCTAGTGGTAGGTTCAATTCCGGATTTGAACTGAGTCCCGACGCCTGAGTTGCCCTCAGCTGTGCTACCGCGCTCTCGAGTTCGGCAAGCTTTTCCGGAAGCTCCTTCATTTTGGCTGTCTCTGTCTTGACTCTCTCATACTTCTTGCTCAGATCTTTGGCCTTCTTCTCGAGCTCTATGACCATGTCTGTAACCTCAGTCTTCAGAGCCTTGAGCGTCGCCTTCGCCTCCAGGTTCTGCTTCTCGAGATCGACGTTCTCCTGGGGACTGACAATCAATGGTGGATCGCCGACAATGGCACGTATGAACTTCTCCTTGGTGACTTGCTCTACATAGCTGAAGCGTAACTTGGAGAAGAGCTCCCGGTAATGAGTGAGGTCTGCTTCTAAGGATGCGGGAGTAGTAGCATCAAGTGATGAGTTTGAGATGTCTGATGTTCGCTGGGGTTGCTCCTGCAGCTGTGCAATCTCTGCAGAAATGGGTTCGCTCAGCTTCAAGATGGTGATTTCTTGGTTCGCGACTAGCGTTTGCAGCTCTGCCAAGATCTGCTCTGGCGTACGTGTGGCCATGATGACCGTGTACCCAGGTAGTCCGTTAAGCCCAATGGATCTTGTGGGTGGTCTGGGAGGTCAAAATTCACGGTAATGAGACCTGCGGGTGAGAATGTGATCGAACTTGCTCCTTGGTTGATAGATCTTTGTTATCAACTCTTACTGGCACATTAATTCTGAAGTCCAAGACGCGGCGGGTGAAAAGGGGATACAGAGTACCTGTCTCTTGGAGGTCAGACCTTGTTTACAGTTATCCTAAAAAGGAAAGGCGCCATGAATTTACTATGTAAAGTGTAGATAATGGGGTTTCGTTCCACCTCATGTGTCTAGGCACGCACTGCCTAGGTTCTGCCTAGGCACCCACGCAGTACTTCTAGGTACCTAAGCTCTCCTAGGCTGTTCTGTGTCTCTACCTAACCTTATCTATCGGTTATCAAAGCGGTGAATTATTGCATATTATCTTCCCCCCCCCACCCCAGATAGCCAAGTCATAACCCACTCCGACTCCTCCAGCGTCCTCTGCGACTTTCATAGGGAGCCTTCATAGCGCCCCGCTGTCGCAACACCACAACTGCAGTTGCTGTCTTATAACCACAATTTATCTTTATGAGCATAGCATGTGGGAGGCCGTCTCCCTTCAATCTTCCAGTCTTTCAATCCTGCCGCCGCGCATCCTCCTAGCTGTCTCATCAATATCACCTAGGTAGTCAACATGCCTCCTTCTCACGACATTTTAACCGACGATTACGTGGCCGACCTGCTGGCCAAAGAAGCCAGTGATTGCTCCTTGAAGTACTCCGCCAGAGGATTAGAAGCCTTCAACTCAAACAAGTAAGTGGCAGTGCCCAACCCGCTGAGCTTTCACAGATTAATGCGCTGGAACCGCCCACTCTATATTCTCTGTCTTCTCCGTCTTCTCCTTTGCTGCGGGCGCATTGCTAATGACTACACTGCAGACGTCCAGCAAACCAACCGAAACCAAACACACGATTCCTCAATAACATCATCCGAGATACCAACAGCCACAACCGAGCACTCCGCGCGAAAGAAAATGCCGAGTCTCAAGCAAGATTACGCGATCTTGAAGAAGCCGAGCGCCGGAAGCGAGACGAAGATGAGCGTAGAGAGCGACGGTCTAAACCCGGTCCAGACGACACCCGGAAGCGGATGCTTGGCGATATTGCCGCTATTTTAGGTGGCCCGTCCAAGAAGCGCCGTCGACCCAACGAGGGCGACAACAAATCCACTAGTATCGCCTCAGACCGGGATGAACTCGATTCCGGGCGTGACCGCGATCGGAAGGGCAAGTCGCGAGAGACAAGGTACCGAGAGGATGACGTCAGGTCAAAGAAAAGGAGTCGGAGGGATGACCAGTACTCCGATTCTCGTGACCGTCATCGCCATTCCCACCGGCACGAAGAAAGGCGCCGCAGTCGAAGATCTAGCTCTAGCGAAGAACCAAAAGATCGACGTCGAGAGCATAGAGAACGAGCCCATCGCGAAAAGGACGATGTTCGCGGACATCACCGTCGTTTAGAAAAAGAAGAGACAAATAAACCGTCTCCACGTAAGGATACCGATTCAGACTCTGATCCGCTCGATGATCTAATTGGCCCCGCACCTCCCTCCAAATCAATTATTCGTCGCCGTGGACGTGGCCTTAACGCCGCCATGTCGGGTATTGACGGTCGTTTTGCTGCCGACTATGATCCCACAATCGATGTGACCCCTGACCCCGATGAAGCCGGTGGCGATGACTGGGATAACGCAGTAGAAGCGTTCCGGGACCGCCAAAAATGGAAACAACAAGGAGCGGAACGACTGCGTTCCGCAGGCTTCACGGAAGAACAGATAAAGAAGTGGGAGAAAGGAGACAAGAAGGACGAATCCGACGTGCAATGGAACAAGGCCGGCGGTGTGCGAGAATGGGATCGTGGGAAGGTTGTTGATACGGACGGTGGCCTGTCCCCCGAGAACGAGTTTGGTCGACTAAAGGGCACGTGAAATGCTGAGGGGACTGGCAAAAGGGGCGATCAAATGCACCATAGCTTTTGCTTTTTCTTTCGTGTTTCTTGTTTCTTTTTTACGCTTCCTGGTTAGTGGCGTTGGCCGTTTAAAATAGGGTTGGGTTTAGTTAGCATCGTGTGTTTCCCTTGCATCTTACGGCGTTTCAGATGCATCTCCCAGCGACATGGAGTTTTGGTAGCCTGAGAATGAGGTATGTCTCAACCTCGCGTGTATCATATACAGTGGTCATTGCCCCCTTATTGGGTTACATCGACGTTCCCGTCTCACTTATAGCTATGCACGCCTAGTCTATATACGAGTTCCTATAAAAACATTTTGCCTAGATCAGTCGCCAAAGAGCCGCCGGAGACCAAAATTCGACCCCGAGCTGACCGGTGACAAGGTAAAAAATCGTGGCAAGCTGTAATCGGGCGAAGAAATGCGCACAGGCGAGGCGCTGATGGGGCTACCCGCACTGGGTGGCGTCGCAAATAACTCTGCCATCCCGTAATCCGGTGATGACGGAATTAGGGGCGAAGAGGGAGATGCGGTCGGGGATCGAACCGGGGATCGAATCGGGGACGGGACTGGGGACTGCACTGGGGACCGGATTGGGGACTGCACTGGGGACTGGATTGGGGACTGCACTGGGGGTTGGACTGGGGGTTGGACTGGAGATGGGACGGGGGAGGAAATCCGGTACGGTGATGCTGAGCGGCTTCTGCGGTCTGCGTAAAGACTTCGGGGGCCTATACTGGAGCTCGAGAGCGACCTATATGCCCCCGGCATTGAGGCCCTCTGCGATCGATCCCTACTGCGCCCTCGATCTCCCGGGCTCGGGTTACGAGACGACGGGGGCGTCGCCGGCCTCGACCCGGCCGTGAGTAATTTGTGGCTTCGCCAGCTCAGCCTCCTTTGCACCAAACCGTTGTCTAAAGTAGATGGGTCGCTCGGCTCTGATAAAAAGGGACCCATGAATCTCCGAGCGATGATGGAGATGGCAGAGCCCGTGTGATAGGAAAGTCTCTGGGGGTCCATGCCGCCTACGGCTTGGGCAACGCTGGGGAATTCATCGCCCGGTATCCGCGGGCTCGGCACGCCTGAGCCCGGAGCCGACTCTACGGTTGCCGTGAACCGTCTTCTGCTTCTGGGCCGCGATAACCTGGAATGCCACGAATTGGCCGGCGACCTGCCGCCGTGCATAAAGTACGGCAGTGGCTGCTCCATCACCCCTCGTCTCCTCCCTCGGTTCTGCTGCGAGGAGCGGTTGACGCCTAGGTTACTTCCGTCTATGTAGTGCAGGCCACCCGATGCGTCTCTTACCGGTGTCGAGTTGCCAACCTCTGTACGAGGCGGGGCCGATTGCGCGGTTGAGCTTGCCGCTGGTAAGGTGAACCTCAGCAAATTCCCTAGTTTCCTCCGCAGCGATGCGAAGAAGTCCCGCATACCATATTTACCCCGTCTTTTCTTCCGCCGATGGTGCTGCTCGCCTAGACGACGGTGGTGCTTCTTGTGGCGCTGTTTACCGTGTTTCGAGTGAGCCCGATATCCACGCTGACTTCCCGAGCTTAGTTGATCGTTATGCCGCCCTTCTTGAACGGGCGTACGGCTCAATGGCGGCGCCGAGCTCGGTCGTAGTGAGGGGGGTTTGGACGGCTCCTCGGCCCCGGGGCCTTTGGCTCTCTTGGGAGAATTGAGCCTCTCGTCGTCATTTTGGTTCAGTTTCGCGCCTCCCACGTCCTGCTTCTTCCTTCGCTGCTCTCTTTTCTCTTTCTTCTTCTTGGCCTCTTTCTCGCGCTTCTCTCTTTCCGCTTTGGCTCGAATGATCCCGAAAAAGGAATATGGGGGCGAAACGGAACGTGGGGGGTAAAATGGGGCTGGCTGCGGCCGGGGTGGTGGGATGGGCTCCTCTGGGTCTGAGATCACACTTTGTGTTCGTGGCCTCGGGCGCCGCCGTCGCGGCCGCCTGGCTTTTGCTGCGGCTGGTGACGAGGATGGTCGACGCTTCAATCCCGGGGTTGGGGCAGGGGCCGGGGCCATCGCCACCCCTGGTACGTCGTTGTCTGGGGGAGGGGTGAGGGGTCGATATCCCAGATTTGTGGCCGTAAGAGCCTCGTTCTGCTCTTCGTCCTGCTTTCGCAGTGCGTCTGCGATTATGTTCGGGATGGAGTTCTCATATTGTCCGCTCGGTGGTATGTAGAATGGGATATCTCGGGGATGTACCGCCCGTCGAGGACGGGAGCGCGAGCGAGAATGGAACCGGGGCGGCGGGATAGTACGGGAACGAAGCCGGGTGGAACTGCTTCTAGCTCTCGAGGGCTTACTTTGGCTGCGCCCTCGGCGCCTATGCGGTGACTTCGAGGGAAGAGGCTGGTAGGAGCGACGATGGGGGCGGTGGTGCGGCTTGGTCTGCCTTGACTGTTTATGGGACATAGTTGCGGCTCTTCTAGGTCATCGAGATATCTACGCAACTTACCACACAGCCAGCCTGCCTGCCTACGGAGGAGGGAAAGGGGGGGGCAGAGTGGGTTACGGCCCGGTATCGAAAGAGAGAAATATACTTTATAATCTACGTTATCTAAGAATTGTGTGTACAACCATTCATTCATTGCCTTTCATTTCCACGTCGCGCAGAGGGTTAGTCAGGTGCTTCCGCATCGTAGCAGAAGTTCCCTTGGACTGCTATTTGTATGGACGGAGTTGGGAAACCACATAAAAAAATGTAAACAATTACCGCTCACGCTTTCGACGTATTGATGAGCGGTTCCCATCTTGGGACCATTAATATACAGCATATACGGCTCGCTGGCATAACAACAACGCGTCGCAGCCGAATGGGAGGAGGCCTTGGTGCTGCACTTCACGTCTGCCCTGACTCGAGGCCCCGACGCACGTGTTGGGCAGTGATTCGCCATGTCTCCGATGGCCGAATCGGACATCCCGTCGCGGGCTCGTGGTGCGACTCGACTGCGCGCGGCGAAGGGCGAGAAACACGTCGCTTGCCCTCGCGAGTCACGTACTGTAGGCACCGTACTGTGGCAGTGTCGTGTGGTTTCAGCCCAGCCCGCACGGCGACCATGACTGGGCAGCGATCTTCATATCATACCTACCTACCTACCATAGCCCAGCAGTGTAGTACGTTACTGTACGTAGTAGGTTAGTGCCTGGCGCGTTCAGGTGCCGGATAACGGGGCGACGGGGACTGGATTATGCAATGCGGGATGTCGTGTAGGCATGTTCCAGCACGGTAGCTCCGTGCTGGGTACTCATTGGGCTCTCCCTCCCAAAATAAACAAAAGAATGAGTGCCTGATAACCGACCGGGCGAGCTGGCTGCCTAGTGTACTGTAGGGTACGTAGGCAGGTAGGCATTACCTGCATCTGAGTTCTGATCTGGGCTTCAACGTCGTCGGGAACGGCTCAGGTGCCGAGCCTGAATGATTGCCTCTGCCCTTCTCGCCCAACCAACCATCATCTACCGTATCCATGTATCCAACCATCCAGCCATCGCATCAATCAATCAATTCCTTGCCTCCGGTGTCAATCTTGTTCCCTGTAAACATCTCTTGTCCAACACGTGGGCGCCGGGCATTGAGTTGCCGATCCACTTTTACCAGTACCGAATACTACCTAACCCTGTTTTATTGATATGGATCTCCTGACTTGCCGTGATGATTGGGGTTGACGTCCTGTATCGGACGGGTCCGGCAACATTCAGTTCATCCTCAGAGGGTGCCAAATCGCTGTATAATACTTATTAAACGAGCGGAAATTCATCAACACCGAGCCCTTGAAAAGGAGCTTCTACCAGGTCTGGTGGTCTAGTGGTATGATTCTCGCTTAGGGTTCACCCTATAGCAAATATGCGAGAGGTCCCGGGTTCAATCCCCGGCCAGACCCCTTTTTTACCCCTACACGAAGGAATACCATCTTTTTTCTCTCCTGTTTTTATGTTATTTGATCATTTCCTTATATTTGACATCAAATCAGCCAGGGTTCGTTTGTCTGTCTTGGTTGGATTCAGTCTAAGAATTAAGCTTACTTAAAAGACTTTAGTCGGTTTATTAGCTAATATCCCCGACCAAACCTTAATCTAATCCTGTACTCCGTATTGGCCTTACATATAAATTAATCGCCACGAGCAGCATGCTCTAGGGCCGTAATTGGTGCAGGAGTACAATGTTTATGATATTTGCAGCCAGTGTGGAGTTCTCTTAGTTACCTTCCTCATTAGTAACGTGGACTTTGCTATGGTACTGGTATACGGAGTATAGGATGATGCATCGGAACGAATGCCCAGAGCTTATAAATGAACTTTCCCTCCGAAACTCCGAAACTACCGCTCGATCCCTGATAGCCAGGCGCTAGCTAGCTAACTATAGTAGTTTATTACTATTGTAGCAATGATTTGACCGCCTACGTTCCCAGTTCGCCATACCGCCCCGTAGATATTCCGTTATTTTATGAACTTGAAGCAACTAAATCAAAGTCGTCGAGCAGACTTTGCCGGAAATCCGCCTCGGTCTTCTGGGATTTCCAACCCATCTCAAGAGCGAGATCTGCCTTCGTAACCGAACTGTTTATTCATTAACACAATTGTTTTAAGTAGATTAGAGCGATTGTTCGCTACTTACTTTGACGCGAGCGCAATTTCCGCTAAATGGGTGCTCCCGCCCGTGTATTTTCCAGCCGCCTCAGCTAAACCAATCGACTGCGTTTCCGTCGATTTCAGAATGTTCTTCTTCAAGCCGGCCTCGGCCAACCCTTCAGCCAGCTCCTTCCATGAGTGTCTAATCGATTGAATAAAGAAGAAAGGTTTGAGCCCAGTAGGTATATCTTCATTATTTAAGATTTTCTTGAGAAGCAACTCAAAGAATGCGGCGACATCGACGACATGCACATCATCCCAGATGCCAGTGCCTTGGCCGATATACTCAGGCCGCCCTGCTGCAATAGCGCCACGGATGAGCATCGGAATATGAACGGATTTGTTGTTGAATAATCCTGTCCCGCGGCCATAGATCAGGGGCGCCTTAATAACGTATGTCTTGACGTCGGCCTTCTCGCCCGCATCGACGACCTTCAGGTCTGTCGTCCGCTGGGAATATGGCTTCATGTTCTCAAGCCATTTCATGTAGCTATAAAGGTCGTCCCGCTTGTCCGAGAACTCATAGGAAATCGCGGGACTTCTAGAGATAGGTGAATCTCCTAAGCTCGACACCCCACTCAAGTGGATAAAATGTTTCTTAGTGTTGCCGTCGCTCTTCTGCGCGCCGTCGCGAAGCCCGTAAATCAGCGCTTCGGCAGCGGCAGGATTCGTAGAGTCCGCTGTGTGGACGATTATATCGAATTGGCTAGCTAGCCGACGGACGGCTTCTACATCTTCCAAACCCGCGAGGAGAAAGGGTGTTACGCCTTGTGAGGCGTATTTGTCGGCCTGCTCTTGTTTCCTGACGAGGACGGAGAGAGAGGCGTTTTTAATTTCGGCATTCGAGGAGTTCTGGAAGTGCGACAGAACAGTACCGCCACTGTGCGATATTAGGGCGCTTGACTTGGAATTATACGGGAGTTTCGACTTACACGTAACCCGACGCACCGGTGATTAGAATTCTGGGGCTAGCCATGGCGGGTAGAGGTTGATTATCGCTTTGCACGTAGCAGGATTGGTTATCAATTTGAACGTAGAACCTGAGCTTGGATGATTGCTACTTGAACATACGTCGATGAGGGCTATGATACAGATTATATATGTCTTCTTAGGCCACATTGCTTTCGCCGCTCGTGCAACATTTTGTCTAACTGTACCTTTCACGAGTGCGGATAGACACGGCGGCTCTATTAGACCGACATAGGTAAGCGATTTCCACGATTACAAAAAAGGGCACCCGCACGGAACCCGCACTAATAGTAACTATTCCCCGATCGTCACGGGCCGTTTCTAGGGGCCCACCTATCCGCAGAACCAGGAAAGAAATGATAGACGCGAATAAGTAATACATTGGGTGCAGGAATGTCATACGTGGCACGCGAGACGCGCTGGAACGCGAGATCCGCTACTCCTCGGCGTATAATCATCGGAGACGGAGACCTCATTCAGCTGACGACCCCCCGCATAAAGTCCGGGACAATGAGGAATGAAGTAATCGATATTAGGCGAGCTAGAATAGTCGCCAACTAGTGTATATAGTGTGGCCCGAATGCCATCTCAGAAGCCCTCAGAAGATTATTGATAATTCGAATCATTCCAAGCTCTATAATTAGCCCTTATTATAAGGAACTATAGCGTTCAGATACCGGAGTAATTCGGCCAAGACTCGGTGCTAACGACCTAGCGACCCGGCCACCTATATCGGGTAGGTTCTATACAATATACGCCGTTCCACATCGTAGTCATACGTAAGCATGCCACCGAGCGACGCAACAAAATACTAAAGTTCACGAGACACATAACAGGTAGACGAAAGTGTCGCTAGAGTGTAGATCTCTGGTGGGTCTCAGGGCCGGGTATGCCGGGGACTTTTCTCCTGTCCCCGTAAGTATAAGTTGGGGCCGTCCCAACACGCAGTTTTATTTAGACAAAATGGTTGGCCGCCCGTAATTCGCACATAAGACCTATCTTCGGCGGCGTCTTCGCTCGGCCAAAGGCATCATTCGGAGGACAATTCCCTGTATTATGATAACAGGATAATATATATATATATATTAAGCAATAGAGTGATGAAAGGTGTCATTGGGCCAACCACAGAGCCAAACCCACCGCATAGTTCCGGTTTTCTCCCAAAATTTTGTGTCTTAACCACGACACCGCCTTCGATTCTCGTAGTTAGCTGTTTCCGACACCCTTAGATAATCAAACATCCATTATAGCGGCAATCCTGCGAGGACTCAACTCTCAACCACCCAACACCTGCCAATAGGCCAGACTAGCAGCATGTATGTAGTATCAGAGACGTTCCCATCACCAACCGTGCCCTGGCTAACCAATCGATCCCTCGGCACTCATCAACTAGCAATCTTGAGGGCATAGTGTAAATCCGGGATGCTGTATTCAATCGACGCCGGATCCACTATGATCCAGCATCCGGAGATAGCTCCAGGTCTTGGGAACGGATGCAAACCAGCCCCGGAAACCCCACGTAGTTTTACCCGTGCTATCGAGCAACCGCCCCATCTGGCTATGTCCCCGGCGTGCCCTCGCTCTATGGATATGCTGCACTAGTACTTGGACGCAATCATTGAGAGGGGGGCGTGTCAATCTCCACGTTATTTTAGGGCGACTAAATTTTGAACCTGTATCCCTCGCATGGGGGCTAGAACGGCTCTGATTGAATAATTGTGGCAGCGAGTTCTTCGGATTCGGATTCCGGTAAGCCCTTACGCAATATCTCAATGAGTCCACCAGTTACGAGCAAGGAGCAGTCGACGTTCTCATCTAGATATTGGCAGTAAGCTTCGGCTGCCCGCGGGCCATCACGACCTCACAACGGGTAATCTCGTTGGGGGGGGACCCCTTCACGGCTGCTGTGTAGACGTCCAAAAATTTACACATGGCTTGTACAGTAACCGTTTGCCTCAACTCACAACCTAGTTTACAGATGAGAAGAGTTGGTTCTGAGCTAGCGAACTTCAAGTTGGTTCCTAAGCAAAGCCATCGTAGAGGAAAAGTCACTTTCGTAATGCCCGCCTGACTCTCAATAAGCACGGGGGTCTTAACAGCTTCAATCTTGTCATTAGGGGCTCCGGGTTCCATTAGTTGTAGTGCCCAGCGTAGAAATGGCCTCAAGTTCAAGTAGTTCACCAAAAACGGTATATTCTCGTGAAATTGACGGGACCGAATGATGGGCGCATAAAGAACGCCTTCGGTTAGTAGGACCAGGAGAAAATATTTGAGTGATTCGGATTTAGCAAAACCAACTGTGTCCTGATGTCGGGCATACAGCATACCACTTTCAGCTTGATCCTCTAGAAGAGTCTTTATAGTTTAGCGCACCAGCTAGATAATTACGGTTACTTATAGTGAAGATGTTCTAGCTACTAAAAATTTCCGACAATATTCGGATTCCTTAGAAATAACCCTCGAACGTGGCCCGCAACGAGCGTATATAATTTGCCAGAAGATGTTCCAGCTCCCCGGTATCAAATCGACGCAATTCTAAGCATCATCCATCGATCTCCGGTCATAATCGGCTTTGAGGATTGCAATTGCGCCCCATAGATTCTAGAAGAGCTTCAAAGGATATAACGATTGTGAAGCAAGTGCCTAAAGCAGAATTCTCCTGGAAACACGTAACTTTTTCTAGTTGTTATAAAGATCGAGCTTTCGAAGTATTTGTGCATACTGCTCTTCAATATCCGAGGGTATATTCTCCACTATCTCTTGCAAGGCTAAAAGAGAGAAGCCGGTTTCACTCTATGTCTTGTTGTAACTTTAAGTTAGATACAAAGAATAACACCACAGGCGGTTTCCTTAGGGGTCAGTGGATTATACTTAGCTCGATTTAGTGTTATTATCTGACTAAGAAGGTCGCTTGTAACAGTTTACTAGGGCCCGAATGTTGCGGTTGTGTTCAGTCCCAATAGATGTACCTTGGTCTGTAATTATGGACGCGAATATTCTGCTCAAGACAAATGCTCAGTGAGCGACGCTTTTCGACGCACGCTCTCCGTCTAATAATCTTAAGCTTACATATGCTAACCCGGAAAATTCATCGGCATATTGTTTGATATGCCTGAGCATTATAATATAGGGATAACGCCGAAACCTTCTCCCGATATCTGGCTAGGGCCAACTTCACACAATGACTCGTAGGCGACCCAAATTAATGGAAGCAAGTTTAGAGAGCAATCCTAGCATATATTTTCCTTTCCACTCGGTTACATTGTCGTTGATGTACTCATCTAACGCATTAATGATCAGGATAGCCTGGGCATGGACGAATGGGCCATCCCGGCCCTTTCTCTGTCATAATCCTTAGTATAGGGGTGTAATGAACACTTGTTGCGCAGAGAGCCTACGCCACCCGTTGGGTGGCATTACTAATATACTGAACACCTCTTCGTTCCAGAGGTGTGACATTCTCCACGAGGGTTATATCTGCAAGGCTGTCCCAAATTTATTTTAACTTAAAAATAAATATGAGCTTTAATTTATATGTATATATTAACTAAACAGCTACTATTAAAATGTGAAAACCCCTTTAATATCAGCTTTACCAAGTTCTCTCGGCTTTAAAGTGACCTCCACGCCAATAATGGCTGCCTCACTGTTCCTTATATCTCTTATACAAAAGTCAGTCCGTGCTTGATATTTTTCGTTTGTTGTTATGGTTAAAAGGCTCGTGCTGGTGCTAAAATAAATTGTTGTCCGCATTTGCCACCCTTCGAGATTTGCCTCTGGAGACAGGTCATAATTCGCTCGGCATGGACCTATTTATTATTACTATTAAATGTATTTTCGCCTAGCCATGAAACGTACCTTCCATACTTATGGCTATTCTTGAAGCCGATGGGATCACGCTATTCACTAGGCGTAACACGTTGCTAAAGTCGTGCTGGGCACGGTGCATTTGGGATAGAGTGCTCCGGGCAAAATCGGAAACCAAGCTTAGATCTACCCACAGTTGCGCATCGTTGCTGTGTGCTGGACTCCGTATACGATTCACTAGTGACTGATTAATCTCGAAAGGTTGTCGACCCCATCCCCCCTCTATCCATGTAGTCCGTTCTCGTACGGCTTGGGGAGAAACAGGGGATACGTCAAGATTTTCGGACCAGGGTTGATGATGTAATTCAAAAGCCGTTGGTGATGGGGTCCGCATTCGGGTGGCTATTGGCATCGATGGCCTTGCTAGGTCAGTGCTCTGCGGGGAGAACGCACGTGCGAGAGCCCACGGCAAGTTAGCATCGTCATCCGAAAGCGGTCCTGGTGTCTTCAGGTCAAGTTTTTCCAGAGGGATTTCGGAATACTGTAGATATCGAGTCGTGGGGCTATTAGTATCCACACATGGACGATGCGGTTGTTGTGGAGGGGTGGGTGAAGCTGACGGTCGCCACGAAGCGGGCTGGCATTGTGTATTCATTTCGCCGAACATTTCACTGTCACGTAGGGGGCGAGAGGCGCTTTGGCTACGAATAACAAGCTCTGGTTAAGAGAAAAATCAGCCCAGATGCGAAATTTCTCCCATATTTAAGCTTACCTGAGGAGGGAGTCGCAATCCCGTGAACCACGTTGTCTGGTTCTACGGCACTATTCTCGTCTCCAGATTCTTCTGGAATATCCGGAACATACTCCCTATTCCGCCTCTTATTCTTTTGAACTCCCCATTCGTTGAGTTTGTTAAATAGCTGCTGCCGGCTAGGTTTCTGTCAGCGACGAAGGAATGAGTCAATATATGAACATGCCTAGTATTGAAATCGAACTTGGATTTGAGAATTTCGACGACATCTTCGGCCCGTCTACTTTCTTGAGTGTACAACTCGATGATTACTTGCTTCTTTCTCTCCCAATCTGTCGCCTTGCGGCGACTGCGATGCTGTTTCACGGTGCGATTGTTTAGCTGCATCGAGGGTCTCGATGAGCTGGCAACCAAAAGATTTGGCTTTGCGGCAAGAGATCGACAACGGGCCATGTTCCTTTTCAACGCAAGCCATATCTCTGTTTGACAGAATGTTGTGAAGTTGAGAAGGAATAAATAGCTGCTAGGGCGTATATCAGTATATAAGCATGGCTTGCTTGGTCTGGCGGAGCAGGGCACAAGATTCTGGGTAATAGGTACGTCTTTAAGTGATGTGTATGAGCCGTACCTCAGCGTGTACCTGTGTAGATAAAAGTGCAGTAGAGTGCGTAAACCAATTGGAAAAAGTGCAATAGACTGAATAAGCCAATTATAATAAGTGCAATAGTGGTTCCTCGTCATAGCATTTTCACCTGATGCCATGTTCGCTAAGGGGTAGGTGGCGCATGGTAGGGTGTCATCGTTCTCAGGACGGCACCAATCACAGTGAAGCTACTGAGTGCAAAAGAGGCCTTCAGGTCACTGGACAGGTCAGGGGGTGAGGATGGAAGCATGGAAAGTTCGGCCTGCGAGGGGAGCCAATAAAAGCGACCCTAAGAGTGTATTAAAAGTGCAGTAAGTTAGGTGTGGCGATCTGGGCCACCAAATCATGAGTGCCTGTGTCTCCATCCCACACTACCTATGTCCGGCTATTACAACATTGATACTCGGGTTGTAACTGGAACTGGAACTGGAACTTCAAGTTCGCTACTTCATCTAGCAAATCAAATAGTACCTACCTACCTAGGTGGACCAGGACCTATTGCACTTATCCCATCAAGCCCTATTCCTATGCGTCTTGACGGTATGATGGCGGTCCCGGTTGCTTATGCGTGTGCCTACGGCCTCCAAAGGCAGAGAAACAACTACCTTCATCTATAAGCATGCGCTTTCCATTCCGCATTATAGAGTTTCACTGCAGGGTAGGAAGATCAAGCTCCGGCGACGTGTCCAAACTTCGAAACCCGGCACCATATAGTCTACACTCTTACTCTAGTCTCTAGCTTCATCACGGCTGTCCGGAGCAACCATCAAGATATAACCTTCATTGAATAACGCTGAAAAATCATCTGTCCTTCTACGTCTCTATCCTGCCTGCTTTTATCGAACTAGGTATCGGCACCTCGCCCAGCACAATGGCGCCAGATAGTAAGACAGGAAATAATACTGCCGACACCAAGGCTGCCGGCACCAAGACCACCGACATCAAGGCCGCCGATACCAAGACTGCCGACACTAGGGCTGCCGAAACCGAGGCTGAAATGTACGTTACTTTCTGCTGCCTAAGCTAACTCAGTCTTCTGACGGTACATGATAGGGGTCACTCCTCGATAGACGTTGATTTGCTTGAGATCGGGGCTTGGGCGAAGGAGTACGAATCGCGGCGCGGTACCTCGACGGAGGAAGGCGCAAGTGGAGCTAAAGGCGGTGTTAAGAGGGCTCTTGAGGAGGAAGACCTGAGGGAAGACGAGGAGCCTGCGTCTCGACGAGTGAGATGAGGAGGACAGTGTCATAATATTTCTACAGGTTAAACCAGACAAGCAGGAAGAGCCCTTGCGCTCGATGTCGCTGCATCGATAGGTATCCATACAGAGAAAATATGTAGAGTATTCATAATACACTACATCCAAAGCGCTACCCTATCCTCCACGGCATGAAACCTTTGTGCTAGGCTTTAGTATATTGTGAAAGGTCTTGACATTGATTCCTGCAGTTGACAGGTCTCCGTGGGAATTTCAACCGTAATATTCATCAACAATATGAAGTATCTAGAATAAAGGGCTTCGCCGTGAACCATTATACGGAAGTTTCTTTCTGTCTCCCTCTCTTTCCTTCTTTCTTTCTTTTCTTTCGGGGGTGAGGGGTTGATATGTAAACAAAACAAAAAAACAAATCGTCGTATGAAATAAGAGAGAGACTATATTGAGTGCGAAATCGTTGTTGCGATACCTGTTTGTAGGACCAGTCTAGGTTTTAACCTCAAAACCTACCATCCCTCAGCCAAAACAGAACCCGCATGGCATTATCCGTACCCAAATTGGGAACCACCACGCTTATCCTATCATTAAGAGTAAGCACATCATGTACCACAGAAGACTGTTCCTAAACACTCACAAGAGTGCCCATAGACAGGAGGTGACGTTATTAGTATTCTTGAGATATGCGACCGCATGACATTTAAGCGCCCACTGTACCAAGCTAATGTTGTCCAATCACTTGCTTGTTTTGTAACTAGCTGGTAAACAGGTAGGTAGAGGTACTAGGTATGATAGAGCTACGACAATCGAAGGCGGCTGGCTCAATCACACTCACAAGGAACGAGCCAACTCCTCCCTTAACTCCGATTCTCTACCTGAACTAATTCACACACATTGCCACAATAGTACTACATGCGGATAGATGTAGTTGCAGTAGGCATGGCGTATCTGGCTTCAACAAACCCACTTTGATCATGATTCTGAGCAGGATCGCGAACGACTACGCGAACTGCATCACAACATCAATACCAAGCCATTTTCCACAACAACCGCCCTATATCATCCTATTATAACCTAGGGCCCAAAAGGGCAACTGTGACCTAATGATCTAATTCCTTGTCACGGCGTTAGTGTAATAATTAAGAACTACTAAGCTCCAGTCATGTCGGAGTTAACATCTCCACTCTCTTAGCATCCTATCGGAGTTTATTATCAATACCCATATTTGATCACATAGTAGGTCGAGTTTAGTCTAGATGCAGCTCCTTTGATTCCAAACTCTATGGTGCCCTGTGTCATACGTAGGGAAATCCTCCGATGGCCGTCCCTGTGCCGGACTATCATGATACCCGAGAGGAGTTCCACGGACTTGGAAACAGAGCCGTGGACGACTCTGCGGCACCATAGTTAAGCAAATTTGACGACTGTGGCTCTTTCGGCGAGAACTAACTACTGATATAGATCATGGTGGATAGGAGTTAAGCCTCTGAGGGGAGAAGGGGGTGATGTTCATGATGAGTCGAATCTGTCTATATAAAGGGAGGAAAATAAGGTTTTGCTGGAAAGAAATACCAGGTAGAAAGGAGGACTAAGCTTCGAGATCAGTAAACTGCCTCAGTAAACTGGTTAACTTGTAAAAATCACAACCCCCCTCCCGAATTCAGTACTTCAAGATCAGACAAGATGCCTCTCACTAGCGACATCACTATCAACTACGCCAAGTTCGACCCAAACAACACAACTGAGGACACGAAGAAGTACAACGACTTCCTCGAGAAAACGACCAGCTCGACGCCGAGATGGGACGAAGTGGGAGCGCCGCGGTTCCGTGAGATGATAGAAGCCGGAGAAATCGGCGGCCTCAAGCCAGGTTCGTGAACTTATCTATTCTCTTTTCCTCGTCTCTGCTTCCGTGCACCGCAGGGTAGACGGGACAAGAACCCGTGACCTCGTGTTAGAAATCACCATTTCCAAGAGAGGACCCAACTAATCCTCATTCCCCAAAGCCCAACTCCCTGAAGCCGAGGAAATCGAGATCCCCTCCCGCGAGCCCGGCCGCGATATCCCCGTCCGCGTGTACAAGCCGGACAACGGGGAGCCGAGCAAGGGGATCATGCTGCATATCCACGGCGGCGGATATACCCTCGGAAGCCACACGCAGTGAGTTTCCTATTTTCCTTTCTTTTTTCTCTTCCATCAACTCCCCCGACCACATAACGACACGCCACAACATATCTAACCCGAAACCAGCGTCGACGGGCTCCTCAAATTCTACGCCAACACCTGCCAGGTGACGGCGATGTCGGTCGGGTACCGCCTAGCACCAGAGCACCCGTGGCCCGCGGCGCGCGAAGACAGCATCGACGTAGCCGAGCACCTAGTGGACCACGGCGGGTCGCAGCACGGGGGCGACCTGCTCTTCATGTCCGGGGAATCCGGCGGCGCGAACCTAGCCGTGGTGGCGGCGTTCGCGCTCATCCGGTCGCGGCCCGCGCACGCGCTGAAGGGGCTCGTGCTGCCGTACGGGAACTACACGCTGGCGCTGGGCCTGCCGTCGATGGAGTCCTACGACCGCCCCGTCCTCGTCAACCACGAGATCATCCGGAATTTCATGGACGCGTACACGCCGGGCTGGACGCCGCAGGAGCGGCGCAACCCGCTCCTGTCCCCCCTGTTCGAGGACCTGCGCGCGCTGGCGGCCGCGGCGCCCGGCCGGAAGCTCCCGCCCGCGCTGTTCCTCTGCGGGACCAACGACCCGCTGCTCGACGACACCCTGCTCATGGGCGTCAAGTGGCAGGCGACGGGCAGCGAGGCCGTCATCAAGATCTTCCCTGGCGCCCCACACGTCTTCAACGTCCCGCACATAGACGTCGGCAGGGAGAGCTTCGCCTACGAGGCGGAATTCCTGCTGGGTAAAATGTGAAGCACTGCAAAGATTTAACGAAGAGGTAGTTTCGAATCGTGGAGATATCGGGAGCTGGTTTGGGTTATAGGTGGTTGTAGTTTCTGATGGTGTTGGGTAGCTGAGCATAGTCGGGATATATGCAGTCTATATCTACATACATCAAGTGTCTGCAAGTAGGTGTCTTAGCGGCGTGAGATTGCTCGTTGAGCCGCTGCTTACTATATTTAGATCAATAAGTCGTATGTAATATAGGCAGATTCATTGGTCGTAAGGAGCCCGCGGAACTAGGTATTAGTGAGTACCGCAAACTACCTAATAATGATGAAAACAACAATTCACTGGAAGCGGCTGATAGAAATCGCACCGGAATTTTGAAATCGGATAGATAGCCTATCTCTTATATTTCTGAACTTATCATTCATAGCTAGATCTAGCCTGTCCTCCGGTCCAGCGTCTCGATCCATGCCGTCTAGATACCTTTTTTTTAGTCCCTAATCCTCTATTAGCCGCAATTGCATGTACAGCGAAACTCGTGAATACGACACGACATACCGAACGCCGTTAGATGCAACATGTGAACGTTAAACGAAGCCTTTCAGCACAGCAGCTTCAGCATTGAGTATGGACGAGCCAGCGGCTCCAATAACGGCTAGGACATCATTAGTGGCCGGCATTTTTATGTTGGGATAACTCAAGCAAGACTTACTGTTATGGCTCAAGGCAACAAATTTGATATCGAAGATGCCGCTCTCATCCTCTCTTACGCGCCCAACACTGACTGTATACCCGCGGCTCAGGTCTCGATCTAACCGAGGCTGGGGTCTATCCGGCTCGTCGAAGACCATAATGCTAGGCTGTGGCGCACTGGGGCATCCAAGCTTCTGGGGTTCGCTGACATAGTCCCTCATAGCAGCCTTGACGTCCTCGACATTAGGCGCAGGGCGGTTCTTGAATCGAAGAGAAACGCAGGCGGTGTGGCCATCAAGAACGGGGACTCTGTTGCAGGCAGCCGAGACGCGGAGTTCCTCCTGGTCGACGAAGGCTGTAGCATCGCTATTTATAGAGCCCAGGATCTTGCGCGCCTCTGTCTCTAGCTTGTCTTCCTCGCCACTGATGAACGGCACCACGTTGTCGATAATATCCATGCTGCTAACGCCAGGGTAGCCGGCGCCTGACACGGCTTGCATGGTGACCACGCTGACGATGTCGACGGGGCCGAAGCGCGCCTGAAGCGCCGCGAAGGGGATGACGAGGCCGATGACGGCGCAGTTCGAGTTGCAGACTAGGAAACCTTTCTCGAGGCCGTGATGTTTCCGCTGGTGGGGGATGAGGTCAAGATGGGGGAGGTTGACGGTCGGCACGACGAGTGGCACGAGGGGATCCCGACGGTAGTTCTTTGCATTGGAGAAGACGGCGAGGTTGGCCTTGAGGAACTCCATTTCTGTTATGCCATGCACAATTAGAACGTAGACCAATAGCAAGTGGCCGGGGAAACTTACCTATCTCGCCAGCAACATCCGAGTCCAGCCCGCTGAAAACAATATCGCAATCCGCAAATTCACTGGCCTTGCACTCCCGAACGACGAGCTCGCCGACAGGCCCCATGGGGGAAGCTTGCTTCCATTTTACCGCATCCTTGTATTTCTTGCCTGCGGACCTGGAAGAGGCTCCTACGGCGTGAAGGACAAAGTGGGAGTGTTGCGATAGCAACAAGATGAAGCGCTGTCCGACTGAACCCGTGGCCCCAAGCACACCTAAATAGGACGAAGGCGTTGGTAAAGACGGCGCGCTATGGTGGCTAGAAAACAAAACTTACCGCACTTCTTGGTAGGGAATTGAGTTGCCATGGTCTCTATACACGCAATTGGTTGGTCAAGAGAGTAGAGAGTTCAATAGAAGGACGTAAGGTTTGAAGAAACCAGGCCGGAATATTCAAATTTAATATTAAATATGTTGAGTCAACTCTGACGGCGTATCGGGACTTTTCTCGGAGAGCTTTCTCTCGACGAAGTGCCCCGCTGTTGAACTTGCGCCGAGTCCCTTCTTTTGCCCCGCCATCCGATAACGGATCAAATACCGCGGACCTGCATATCCTGTACGCCATATGTATGTAAATTATAGACACCTACGGTCCAGGCCCGCCCACACGGGCCCTGGGATTAATAACCTAGGTTGGATCTATCGTGGTGTATCGGGGGCAAGCAGTACCATAGTATCACCGGGGAAGACTGGCAAGACTAGTAACAGCAGCCTATCAAGTCGAGCGAGCGAGGTGAAGTCAGATCTGTAAGATGCCAAGATTTCCCATGCTACGGGATCTGCTCATAAGCAATGCTTTGTCTTGGATAGCATGCACTCTAATAGGCCACATTAGGCCTTCGTAGGTATATACACTGATTGACCGACGGCTCAACAAACACCGATACGAGAGAGGACGGAAAAGTCGTCTTGTCTTCCAAGTCTTTTTGTCCGTAAAACTACCCGAAACTCCTCCACCGGGAAACAGTATAAGATAAAATAATACCCCCAAAATAATTCGGCATATACCTCAGCCCATTAATGGAAAGCCTTCAAATTCAACGTTGCCGGCCAAATTCATATTTTCTGTCTCAAAGGTCAGCGAAGCTGGAATCGCAGCAGAACGAGCCATAAGCAAAAGGTCGGGTTGTATGGCACTTACGTAAGCATTGAGTATTAGTGGTGGTCGCATGCCTTCTGGGAGCGGGTGGGACTGGCAAAGGCTCCAGCAGGGATAGTTCCCGTTAAAGGGCGTCGGGCTAAGCTCGAGAAACCCCGGAGTTGGTTGGCTGCTGAGCCGGAGGCGAAGTGTGACCTCAGATTGTCTGAAGCGATCTGGGCTGCTTTGTGGAGCCGCGACTCGAGGTTGGAATCACCAAGCATAGCCCGACCATGCAAGGTGAAATCTTTCATGAGCTTGTTGAGCTGCTCACCCGGCTCAATGCCATACCAAAACATGACATCACTGCCCCTGACTAGACTGCCATCAGCTTTGTCGAAAAACCAGGTGAGGTTTTCATCATCGGACTTGACAGTCCAGACCAAGCTAGGGTATTCTTTCTGAATCGCGGTAAAAAGGTTATCAGCAACATTGGTTAGCCAGCCAGACTTGGTGATTGTTAGAGTAGCAAGAGTGGCATAGGGTTCGTCTGCAGATGACTCGAGAACCACCGCGAGAGCCTTCATTGGCTCATCGAAGAAAGCCTTGAATTTGCGCTCTTTTAAAAAGTCTAGATATCGATCAACGGTGGCCCTAGCATCCCGTACTTCACGATCCCTAACGAGAACTTCCTTCAGCTTGTCCACATCTGCGAAGTCGGAGACACTAGAGGCGGTCATGAGCTTGTCTCCCCTTCGAATAAGGGTGCCGGCTCCCGAATCCGTGAATAATTCCTTCTGCAGGTCTGCGGGATGTATGATAGCAACGCTAGAGGATCGGGGTAGGTTGTCTAGCAACTCCTTGATCTCCTTAATCTTAAGACGAGTTCCATACCTGCACCAAGGCTGTGACATGATATGCTCGAACTCTTCGTCTAGGTTGATGGCGGATATCTTCTGTGCTTCACCGTCGAAGAGGCCACCTTTCTCACTAAGGTAGACGACCTTTAGGGGCTCGAGTTTACGAGCAAGCTCGCCCGCCGCTACGTCAGCGTTGACGTTTAGGACCTGGCCTTCGGTGGTTTCGGCCATGGAAGTGAGAATTGGCAGATAGCCATTTTGAATGGCGGTCTGAATCGGCTCATCATTGATGTCGGTGATTTTACCAACAAGTTTCCACTTGTCCTTATTTAAATAGTCCGCCGTGAAGACGCTAGATGTGATGGGCCGAGCACGAACGCCCATCTGTTCCAACCGCTGTACGAGCTTCAAATTTTCAGCTAGAAATAGTCGTCTCGCAATGCCCAGAGTCTTGCCATCTGTGATACGAATACCTTCCTCAAACTCAGGCTCAACACCGGCGTCTTCAAGCAACTTGTTTAGCTGAGGACCAGCACCGTGAACGATGATGGGGAACAGGCCAACGTGGTACAGAAACGAAAGTGACGAGCACAGCTCATCCAAATAATCGGTCAAAATGGCACCTCCAACCTTAATGACGGCAAATTGTTGTGATGAGACGGAAGAGAAATGGGATAGGTATTGTTGGACCTCTCGCTTGGAGCCAACATTGTTCAATACCTGAATTACGGCGGCGCGTGTAGCTGAGTCACTAGCGTTCGATCGATTCGAGTAGGCAGCACGATGAGCAGCGACGGCTACTGGGCGACCGAGGCGAGTGGATCGGGGGCCAACGCGACGAGCTCCGGCTCGGAAAGCCACTCGGGCAGCTCGCACACAGAGCATCGCGAAATGTCGTGAACAGCGGCGTAGACGAGAGCGAACTGCAGATGGATGGAACCAAAAAAGAAGTAATTCAAGGCTAAACTGGCGTCTTCTAGTCTACCTATCTATAACCGCGGGGGACTGTGGAGACGGGGAGACAGGAACTTGGAGCAGCTCCGATTCCGTCGGGTTCAATCGTCGAATCTCGGTGAGGCTTCGAATGGAGGAGGAGGAGGAGGAGGAGGGGTTTCTAGCGACCTGCTGCTATGTACTCCAAGAGTTAATGAGCGGAATGCAACACCAATGGGGAAGGTAATTATAGATTACCTGCGATAATTAATAGGGATCGCATCAACATCTGCTCACATCGTAGGAGTCACGGAAGAGGAGCCAATTGGTGCGAGGTGGCAGCGGGAAAGCCGTCTTTAAGAATGAAAACGTATTTCCAAGGTGCTAGACAAGTCAAAAAATTGCGCCGAAAATCGCAGCTGCATTGGTACTATTGCGCGCACCTGGCGGGTTGACAGCCGAGCTAGTGGGCGGGCTTACCTTGGATAACCTGTACAGATGTAGAGAGGGGTAGCTGTACTGTCCACGACGAACCTGCTTACTGTGTGCTGACGGGAAGAAACACTATTTATCTACCGTGCGCTAAAGCTAGGATGTGTACAGTGTACGGAACATAGCAGTTCCAGACCTTTGCTGCCGGAGCCATAGCGCCGCCATAGTGCCGCGTTTATGCAATATGAATGCGACTGAGACCTGCCAAGACCCGCGCGCCTTTCCATACTGGGTACGAGTTCCCCAACTCACAGGAGACTATCTCGCGACATTTTATGTCGGAAGATGTAAAAGGGCATCATAGTCTCATGATGTATTAGGAGTATTACTATACAATTCCACTAAATCGAATAACTAACGTTAATGTCAAATAATTCCCGAGCTCTAAGCTTTTATGACCTTAACGGCACTCTGAATGCGAGGGGATAGAGGTTCTTGGTCTGAAAGCTGCCCAGGCAGCGCCCGAGATGCCCCAAAACACCCATGAGCATGGGTATAATCGCATGCTTAGTCGTCGGTCGTCAGTCGTCAGTCGTCAGTCATACTAGAGGTACCTGAAATGGATAGCCGTTTTCTGTGGCTGTCTTGGCTGTTGGCGGAGCAGCTGGCGCTAATCATGAAAAACCAATGCGAAATGATCCATCTTAGTTCTCTCTACACTAAAGCAGAAAGTTACACGCTTGCGCGGAGCTAAAGCTACCACGGTTGCTTATACAGTACGCAGGTAATCTACTGTAAATAGTAGGTACCGACAAGCAGTGCTGAGACCGGTGATAGGTACCTCGGATACTTTACCTTCTGGGCAGGGACATACGTATG
Source organism: Xylaria grammica (assembly GCA_004353285.2). NCBI lineage: Eukaryota > Fungi > Ascomycota > Sordariomycetes > Xylariales > Xylariaceae > Xylaria > Xylaria grammica. Next base: position 1,585,034 of record NGZP02000002.1, on the reverse strand, counting down.
CAAGGAGGTAGTAGTGCTCATATAAAAGACGAATGGTAGCATCGAGATGCGGTCGTACGCAATCGGGTTGGGAGTTTGCAGGATACGCTTTGTCTACTTCAACGCGCTACGTTCATCGTTATACCATGTCTATATAGTTAAAAAATGGCGAAGCAAAAACAAGAAATTGCAAAACATCCTAGATAGGTGGTGTACGTTGCTTTACACAGTCTATTAGGGACGATAAACCGTCATCGAAAGGTCGTGAGGTATCTCAATTAATGGTTGGGGAAAACACCACACCGTAGTACATACAAGTTGATTCTCTCTAGCCTTCCTGTTGGCACTTGGGCCATGGTAGTAGAAACCTCCCGCTCCATGAAGGCTAAAGAACCGGTTGAAACCAAAGACAAAACTCCTCTGTGTTGTGCTTTATGGCCGATTGGCCAGTCGTAGCCTATCAGATTCAATTCATCATCATAGCAGTCAAAACAATCCAGCAAGCCCAGCTTCTCTGGGCATTATACCCAAGTCGTATAGCGACTTTACAACGTGCTCTTTATTTGCTGCCGAAGATGACTGTTTTGCGCATCGTGTTAGAATTGGGGCCTTCCATGGAGAATATCATAAGGCTAGTTATTATCTTACCAGATGGGACGATGATAATAACGAGAAGAATGATGATGCCTATGATTATGCACATTCTCATCTTCATATCCTTCCACCACATCTGCTTGCGCACGCGATTGGCGCCTCGACGGAAGCCTTGAGCGGATACAGCAAGGTTGTCGGTCTTATCTTGGAGGGCATCGAGACGCTCGCCACGCTGAGATACTTTGTTGATGTTCTCTCGCATAACACCGACGGTGTCGTCAATTTGCTATAGAAGAAAGTCAGTCCCTGCTGAATCGCGTTTTTTAATGAACCCTCTCGTTCCTGGGCAACCCGGTATTGTTGTTTTCCTTTCGCTTAGTATCGTAGACCGAAACATCTCCCATCGAACACTCATCAAAGATCCGTATTAGCGGATATTGTAACTATTGTATTGCCATATCCAAGCTGATGAAGTCGAAAGGGGATGCATGTGCGACCGGAATGAACCAGAATTCGAGCTTCGGGGATCATTGCAGCCCCATTCGCAGTTTGATCTCATCTGTCGCGTCGTTGAAGGTATCGAATCCTGGATCGGCATGATATGGGTGCCAGGCACAATTTAAAGTTTGGCGTCTTTGGCTTTCTACGTGCTTCGAGTGCTGTCGGTTGAGATCCGGCCGCTCATCGTATCATCGGAATCCGGGCTACCCAGGAAGAGACTCATCCCAGATTTAAAACACCCATCAAGGGAAAAAAACAACTTACAGCTTGTAGAGCCTGGGTCCTATTGTTGCCGCCCTGCTGCTGCTGAGGAGCGCCGCCCTGGCCGCTGGGGATGTAGGGATCATAGGGGGCGTCTTGGCCGGACATTATGGCGACGGAGAATGCGGTCGATGCGGAACGGGGGTAGTAGTGTGTTTGCTTGTTGAGGCCCGACGAGGGATTCAATCAAAATCGCAAGTTCGGAGTATCGCGTCGATGAGAAGGGGCGAAAGCGAAAGTGAAATAGACAAGAGCTGGTTGGTTGTGGCTAGATGAGGTTGGTAGAGGTAGGTAGAAGTAGAGAAGTAGAGTAGGTAGAAGGTTTCAGACAGACAGGCAGAGTGTAATGAAGTAAGTAGGTGAGTAAGTAGGTAGGTTGGGGTTGGAACAGTACACTACAGTAGGTTAGACTTCAGTAGGTTACCTAAGAAGTTTACGAGTTTACAGGCTGGCTTACAGCGGCACGGGTTGCTGGGTCGTGTACTGGGACTGGGCCGTGTGTACTGGACCGGTGGTTAAAGAATGGGCGTTGCCATTCTGAGACGGGCCGGGCAGGGGTTCAAGGGGGGCTCCACGCAACCTGATGAGTTCTACTAGTAGCGGCCTGCAGTGTACGTAGTACCTACTACTACATACCTACGTAGTAGGTACATAATGTACCTACCTGGGTGGGTACCTACCTAGGTAGGTAGTGTTTAGGTGTTTAGGTAGTGTTAGAGCTTCGATGCTTAATAACGGTTTCGGCTTGTTCGTCCAGCCGCAGAGGGCTGCGACGCCTATGCAATATGTTGTTTCAAGAAAGTCACTGAGGTGGCATATGTATTGTACTAGTATATGCTATGGGCTATATCAATGTAGTTGCCTCATATCTATACAAAAGTAACTTACTCTACCGGTGAAATTGATATTCGTAAGGATCCAATAATATACCGATGCAAGGGAAATAAAATAAAAAATTTAACACTCTTGTTCCTACCATCAGGTTGGGCAGGTAACAAAAGCGAACCACGCAACGAAATGAAATGGGTACCCGGGTACCACCTACTAAGATGCATGTAGTAGCTACCTAACTTGGCACAAAGAGCCCAGACTGGGCTGGGATAACTGCAGTGTATATATTAAGGTACAGTAGGCGCGGAATTATATTCATGTGACCTCCCGCTGCGAGCGCGTCGCTACCTCACTCCGCATTAGGTACCTAGGTTGGTACCTATGTAGGTAGGTAGGTAGGTAGATACAAGGTAATGAACTCTAGCCCATTACTCATGCTCAGCCCATGCTGGCAGAACTGGGCATGAACTGTTCAGTGCTATTTAGGTACTTGTTACATGTTTACGTAGCTAGTGAGGCTGTGCTTTTGTGGTGCTTTTGTGGTCGTCTTTTGCCTCTTAGCCACCTACCTAGGTACCCGTCCGGCTTGTACACAAATGTATGTATATGTAGCATAGCTGGAATAATTCTGGCGGCTTTAGGTTACTAGTCCGAATATAGTTTAAGTCTGACTGTTAGTATTAGAAATTTACGACCGATCACAAATTAGTACTGGTACAAATATATTCTTCCATCCAAAGCAGGATGTCGGCAATTGTCAATACCTCATGAATTCTGTTGCCTAGCCTGTCCGTGTGCTTTGCGTCATGTATGGTATGGTATGATACCTAGGTATTAGGTATGCTCAGCCAGGGCCCGGACCGGCGCGCCCATGAACGAATTGCCCGTGGCTCCGCGGCGGCGTGGGAACCCAACGCAAGAAAGAAGCTGTGAGCAACCGCACCGAGCATCGAGCATGAGAACACGGTACCCTCCGCTATCCGCATATACCTGTAAGTATAATATTATGCCCTAAGTGACCACCAAATTGCTCGCTCGATTCTGCTCGACCTCCAGGCTTTATCGGACACGCAGTTCACAACCTGCTGTCGGGTCTCTACAGCTTAAAGTTAAGCGCAAGGCCGCCGTAATGAATAATTTTGATCCCATATCCAGATCAAAAATAGTCTCCTCCTCTTCCTGTGACTTGCACTGGACTACGGGGACGGTGTTTCAATCATTAGATGGGGGAATTGGGGATGTCGACACACATTCTCTCCACTAGCAAGCCTCGTCTCCATGCTAGGGCAGCGATTTAGTCCCTAACCCGATGCGTAGCGATCATAGTTTCATCGTCGCGAATTATCCGAGCGAGATCTCCTCCCCCGTCTACCTCCCAGGACAACAAGCGTAAAGTCATTTGCCGGTTGGTTTACCTAATTTCTGCGAGGCACTGCGTATCAAACAAACTTCCGCTAGACGGATGGACGGCTATGCCCGACAGCAAGCTCTGTTTATGTCGCATTAGCGCCACCGGGGTGAGACAACTAATGAGATGTCCACACACATACCAAGGAAGAAGACCATAACAGCTCTTTAGAGCTGCTTCATCTCGTTGTTCATCGTGCTTAGTTGAGGAAATGAAGGGTCTTCATAGCAGGACTCGCCTGCTGCTTCTACAGGCAAAATGGTTATACATTCCTCGATCGATCATGGAGAACAAAATAGCCTACGCGATCATATCGGATCCTGCCATACACATCGTTAATGTTCGTATGGTTGCCAACGTTGGCTGATATCTTCACCTTGGCCTCAAAGTTTCGCATGACCGATAATAAATATGCGATAGGATGAACTGGCGGGCCGCAGCTACAAAGCGAAACATGGCGGCTAGGCTTGTCATTCCCTCTACATGCTTAGAGAATGTATTCCCATTACCGAGGTCTTAGACAATCATTATCCTCACCTCAACTCCAACTATTGGTAATTATATACAATCCTGTCCAGGTGGTATCGAATGATCTGTATGCAGCTCGAATCGAGAACCCCATGGATTCCGACCCCGACTTGCTGACATTCTCTTAGAAGTGGTTTAGATGAGGGGTTCCATTCGATCACACCTCACAGTCCTCTTGTATTGAACGGGTCATTTCACTCTAATATTCACAAGCATCTTACCTTTCACCGTCCAGACGACTTTCTATGTGACCATGCTATTGTAGCCATTCTCCCCAAGTCCTTCCTACCCTAACTACGCCATCAGACCTCGTCGACTTTAGATGAGAGGGGATGAACGACTTGTTCTCTGCTACTGCTACGTCCAGCCTACCTGAGCTAGTGGCGCCTACCTCCCATTAGCACAAGGCCTATTGGGATAGGAAACCTAAATACATCAGATTGTCCCTCCCGCTTTCCGAGGGGACGTGCGCAGGAACGGATTGGATGTGCATCGACAAGAACATCGTTAGTTCCGTGTGAACTCAGTTCATGTCCCTGTCTGCTGTCTGATGACTAAACCTGCCATGCCAGCTCACAGTCGAGAACCAATCTACCTATTCGCTCGCTCACTTGGTTCGCAGTCTAAGACCGTCGTATCTTCAGGCATTACTACATTGATATTGCTTGTCAACCATGTCACGTTTGCTGCGCAAAGCTACAGCTGTAGCGGTCTCGCTCCTCCTTGCCAATAGCCCAATCTTTGCCTATGAGCTCGATGTTCACTCAACAGGTCAGTAGTAATGGTCTTGAAGACAGAAAAATAAAATTATAATTAACAAGACGTCGCTCCCCAGATTCGATCAAAACCGTGGCGCAGCAGCTGGCAGCGGATTTGATGTCAATGTATAGTGGCAACCAACCAGGACAAACGCCTGGACTCCTGCCACAGCCGTACTACTGTGAGTAGTATCTAAGATCAAGACAGTATGATGGCGCTGATTGTCCCTTTCAGGGTGGGAAGCCGGCGCTTTGATGGGCGCTCTGGTTGACTACTGGTACTATACAGGCGATACAACGTATAATGACATTACTCAACAGGGGTTGCTGCACCAAGTCGGGCCGTATAACGATTTTATGCCTCCAAATCAGACACTAACGGAGGGCAACGATGACCAGGGATTTTGGGGCATGGCGGCCATGTCAGCGGCCGAATACAACTTCCAGAATCCCGCCAAGGATAAGCCACAATGGTTAGCATTAGCCCAGGCAGTTTTTAACACGCAAGCAGAACGGTGGGACACCCAACACTGCAACGGTGGCTTGCGCTGGCAAATATTTACCTGGAATAATGGCTTCAATTATAAGAATTCCATATCGCAGGCGTGCTTCTTCAACCTCGCCTCGCGACTCGCTCTCTACACCGGAAATAGCACGTACGCGGATTGGGCCGTCCGGACGTGGGATTGGATGGCAGGGGTCGGTTTTATCGACGAGACGTACCGAATTTACGACGGCGCCACGGTTGAGAAGAACTGCACGGATATCACGCCGTACGAGTTCTCGTACAACGTCGGCGCATTCCTACTCGGGGCCGCCGCCATGGTTGAATACTCGAATAAGGCGGGCGAACTGAGCGACGTCGCGCTCTGGCACGAACGGGTCGACGGGATTTTGAATAGCACAGAGCTTATTTTCTTCTTTGGAAACGATGATAGCGACAAGGTCATGATCGAGATTGCATGCGAATCCGTGAACCTCTGCGACGTAGACCAGCAGTCGTTCAAGGCGTACCTGAGCAGATGGATGGCTGCGACGACGAAATGGGCGCCCTGGACCTTTGACCGCATCAAGAGATTGTTGCAAAACTCGGCCCAAGCCGCCGTGAATCAATGTACAGGGGGTGACAACGGGCGCATGTGTGGGCTCAAGTGGGCCAACAACAGTGGCGAGTGGGATGGGACGACCGGTGTCGGGCAGCAGATGGCCGTCATGGAGGTGGTGCTGGCCAATATGATCGAGGAAGCCAAGCAACCCGTCACTAACGGTACCGGCGGGACTAGCGCCGGCAACCCAGGGGCTGGCGGTAGCGACAACGGGCGAGTCGACCCGGTGAAGTGGCAGCACGGGGTAATTACAAAGGGAGACCGGGCGGGCGCCGCTTTTGTCACCTTCGTGGTCCTCACGGCTCTGCTCGCGGCGCTCGTCTTCATGTTCGCGGACGAGACGAAGACGCCCGGCGAGAACTGGGATAACTTCCGGTCCACGGTATCTTCACAACCCGGTGTTCGAAGCGCCGAGGTCACCGCCATCCCCGCCGTCCAAGTTACGGAGGATGGGGGCACTATGCCGGACAGGAAGGGCAAGCGCAGCGCGCGGGAGGAGACTTCGGCTGTAAGCATGAGTGAAGATAGCCCCTCAATGAGGACCAGGACCGTACCCGGCTTCAGGCTGCCTTCAAGGCAGATGCCGAGACGAAAGCCACTCTCTATCTCGTCAACCAGCTCGTCGCCGCCGATAGTGACTGGCACCGAGAATAGCGTGCCAGTAAATTTAAATATGCCACATGCCGATGGGAACCCGCCATCACATACCGCGGACCGCCCGGGAGACCGTCAGTAGTACCGGCATGGGTTTCTTTGGGAATCGGAGTATTATCGTGTTTGAATGCGCAATCCTGCCTTACTTACCGGCGGGTACCTATCATACGAGGGAATCGGAGTTAGAGTTGGGTTGGTGGCGTCCTGGCGATCGACACACGGTTCTAGAGAAAAAAAAGGAGAAAATAAGGGACTGCTGGAGGGGCGGCTTTCTGACTGGTCTGGTTGGCACCATTGTGTTACAAGGCGCATTAGTGGATATGCTTACTTATTTGATTACATATCTTCCCTAGGTTAGTTGGTTCTTTGAGCTTGGTAGAAATACGAGTGGTTTCGCTCAATCGGTGGCCGAAATTCATGCTACACGAGGAGCGCAGGCGATATGAAACACAGTGGTATGCAGGCCAATATATATATGGTCAGCACTCTTCACTTCCAGCGGGACAGTCATCACGAAGACCTCATACAAATAGACGAGTATATATATAAGCAGTTATACTAGCTCCAGCGTCCTCGTATCCCAAGACTGTATCCAATCTAAGTTAACGGACAAAATTGTAGTCATTCCGGTTCTCTCATACTTGGTCTCGTTCCCGTCACACAGGGGTTGGATCACTAGGCAGTCGGCATGCACCACAGCCTCATCGTCATCATCATAATACAGACTCACTAGAAGAACGAGATACTCTGTTGCCGAGATGAGGTCCCGGTCGATTGTCCGGGTTGCCCCCGCAAAAAAATCCCTATAGAGAGAAACGAAGCAATCTCCATCTCCGTCCGCGTCGAGAACAAGGTCTGGAACCACTAATCTAGGATGGTCTGGCGGTCCGGCATCGTCGAAGCGGCAGGAGCCAAAATGCCGGAATGATTTACCCCCGATGACCTGTGTGCTCCTCCTTAGTCGCTTCGTCCATCCACGCACGACGAGTTCCGCGCTCGCGATCTCGCCGAACGGATTCCCCGGGTTCCGGGCTTCGACCGTGTAGTCCAGAAGCTGCAGATCGAGCTCGTGGGATTCGCGGGGGCCCTGGAACACCACGGGCTCGTCTGTTGATGACCAGGACCATGACGGCGCCCTGTAGACCGGGGCATGCCTGCAGGTCGCGTTCTCGCCCAGCCAGGTTAGACCGCGGTGGAAGTCTGAGGTCCAGAGCCCGGCTAGGTAAATCGCCGGCTTAGACTCTACACTAGAATCCGAATTCGGGCCGTACTCGGCGAACGCGCCTCGGAGACCCCGTGCCAAGCCAGAGAATGCGGGAAGTTTGTCGCTAGCGATGGTTAGGCGACGGTGCGAGTACTCCTGGACTAGGTCGTAGTAGTCTTGTATCACAGCGGCATTCACCCCTTCAACATTGTGGCTCCGATCTTCCCATTCTTTCGAATCGTTGGAGTCTCGAACGCCATTACCAATATCAACCCCACTAGTCTCTGTTCTTGCAATCCCGAAATGAAGCATCTGTGTTGCGTTGCTGTACTCTTCGCTCGGCGTCCGATTCCCTCCCGGTGGCAAGCCCTCTGCGCACTCGAACCCCTGCCGGCACCGCCAGTATATCTGCCGTACACCGTAGAATAGTTGTCGCGGCGCGAGTATCGATTCCTGCAGCGTCCAGCCGCGGGAGGCGAGTGGACCGTGAGTGGCAAGTGCCTCAAGAGTTTCTTCTTTCATATTCTCGATTTCGACGCGCACTCCCAACGCCGGATCATCGTCATAGGTCTTGATACGTGTGCGTTTCGGTACGCGCGAAGCAGACGTAGAAGCCAGGCCGCCGCCGAGAATGCCGTGCTTACTCCCCGGCGACGCGGACGCCGAAATGACGACTGCGCAGTTCCGATACACGGCGCCCATTTTCTGGGCCTCGAGCTCCCAGTCCCGCTTCGAGTCTTGCAGGATACAGAGCGAGTCGATCCAGAGGAACCGGATCCCGAGTTCTCGCGTGATGACAATTGCGTCGCGTAAATTGGGGGGGAGCTCGGCGATGGGAATGGCGTTCTTGAATGCGTCGAAGGTTTGCGCATCCAGAACCGGCGTGATCGGTCCCCCCCAGCAGTGACTGAGGGCTACATAGTCGGCCTTGAGGTCTTCTCCGGATATTAGCCTTGGGGCCTGAGACCCGTCCGCCGGCCCGACGTCTATTACTCTTGTCGGAAGCGCAGGAGACCCAGCGACCAAGCAGCCAGTGTGTTGTTCCCGACACGTTCTGAGCCACCCTCTCGCGAGATTCATGTTCCGGGGCGAACCCAGATCCGGGTCCAATTCATATCGCCCGATTCGGTAGTTCTTCACATAGACCGGCTCGTCTACAATTCTTGGTTAGAATCGCATCGCTTAATACGAGGCAAACGGCAGACGTGCTATGGGGCGTCTTTAGTACCAGCGCGAGCGGAGGCAACGAGCCGGTCACAGGCGTCGCATCCGGGTCCTCCACATCCCCAACCTGGACAACCAGTCGGTCGAAAACGCGCACATGGTCAAGTGACTCGTCGGCTACCATATGCGAGGCCCTGATGCAGATCCTAACATGATTCCTTGGCAGGTCCCTCGCGAAAGAGTAGGCAGATTTCTTCTCGGAGCCAATTGCGCGGCCGGTGTACGGGAGTGGCATTCGCATGTAAGAATCCGGAGGCCCCTCAGCGCCATGGAGGTATTCGAGGATAAGTTGACATAGTACGCAGCCGCGCAGTGCCGACGCCTCGAGATCCGTAAGCGAGGGCTGGTGTGGATAGAAGCCGTGGGAGGGGAATTCAAAATATCCATCCACGAATTCTTGCTCCGCTAGCTCAACTAGATGGCTGATGGATAGGTTCGCGCAGTATTCGCATTGATAACTCATCCTATTACGCATTCGTGTGTACGTGCATGTGCATGTGCATGGAAATACGTGAAACGATGCGGTGCGGCGCGCTCTGTAGACTGTCGCTGGAGAGATGCCTGACTGAAGCTGGTGGGGGGGGCTCTGCCAACGGCCCCCGACGTTGTACGGAAGTGACCGCGGACCGCGAGCCGTTAGCTAGGCGCATGCTAGGTATTGTTGTTGGTGATTTGGTACAGTGTATCATAAATTGTACATTGTGCCTTATGCAGAACTTGGAACTTATTTATTTGATGCTCTACCTATTTTATTATCGGATTCCCCAAATTTCTATACCAGCTACCTAGGTACTACCTAGGTTAGGTGTCTAGACACAAGTTGCAGCGGAGAAAAAAATCCAAGGCCAATCGCGCTCTAACCTGGATACTTAATGTGACGATCGGCACCTTTTACTTACACCTCTCGCGGGCGCACACAGCTTGAATCGTCATCCTTCTCCTAGCATATATCATGGGTAACTATCTCGTTATCAGCGCCTTATATAATAGGATTTGTCAGTACTCTAACTATCTCCGCACAGCTTGTGCTCCTTGTTCAAATTATCTTCCATTCTCTATGAGTTTCAGGAGCTGGATATAGTAGTTAAGAAACTAATATTGAGAAGTTTCCATAATCGCTTAAGTAATATGATCTCAGGATACCAACCATGGTTGGAGTGATGACGCTTTGGAAGCCCTCGTCGGTGCACCCAACAACAATCCCTCAATCTGTTGACCGCCAAGAAGAACATGAGATCTCTGGTCCGCATCTATCCCGTTCCGCCAACAGCGTCGCATTATTTTAGAAGATACCAACGCACGTTTTCGCACCCACAAGAACTTCTAACAGTCCCTATTCCCCGCCTCCTTCCCACCCTCATTTCCGGCCTTAATCATCTACTATGAGTAGTTTTCGAAGTGCTTCTCTCTCGTAGTGGTCTAGGCGTGACTCCCTCTGCTCATACATAAACTTCACTAGACGGCCTACTTCCGTCTTACGAAAATCCAGAGAACTGTTTATCCGACTTTTTGTGCCGAATATAGCCGCTTCAACGAATAGACAGGCAAAGTTAATTTGCAGTCGCAAATTTTCTCTCCTGTTCCATCCGAGTGTTAGGTTAAACTCAACTATTTGAAGGTTGTTAGTACTTCTTCTGTTGACGCGTGGGACAAAGACGGTGATCCTTGGGGGCTCTAGATTTAGGGAATAGTATAAGAGGGCCGGCCATATATCCTCATATTCACTAAATTTAATGAAAGATGCAACCTACGCATTTTGGTCCTCACGTGTCCCGTGTACCCTCCCACGATCGGGACAGAGTGCGTGAGCGGCCAGAAGTTCCAAACTCGTCTACAATGTTGCAACCATTTACTCTTCTCTACCCATTTCATATTCATCAGCCCCGCAATTTCATCGGAAGCTTGACAACGCATGAGTTTGTCATCCAATTCTGAGCCCGAGGGCACATAATCGAGAAAGAAAGAATCATGTGGAGGTATATTGGCGTAAAGATTCCGGGTAAGCACATCAAAGCCGCGGCCATAATCGATGATGCTCCGTGCTATGGCCTTGTGGTCTGCCAGGGTGGCTGTGTGGTCTGCCATGGCCCATCTCGGTTCGACTGCAATGTGTATCCTGTTCCCCTAGTCCCATACTATTTGACATCGTAGTGCTCCAAGTGTTGTGTAAATTTTACGTAGTAAGCTATGGAAATCAGAGCGAGCCTCGAACTTCACCGACCTAGATATCAGGTCGAAACAATCTAATCGGCATAATAATAGATGTCAGCCAAAGGAAAATAATACTCTATATTATTATATATAGTATTTGAATAAAGTTGACTCACTCCCGCTGAACTGATTTCTTGTCATGGACCACCCAGTAAAGTCGTGAGCTCCTTTTATTCTTATGTCGAGACCAGGTAGCTCAAGCCTTGATCTTAGAGCCACTAAAACAGGCATGGCTTTCTCTGTCCAGACTAGCCCCGCCGCTTCCCTAGGATCACGGAGGCGCGGGAATACCACAGCCATCTCTATCGCAAATACTACATTCTGTTTAATATGGGCTGCTTCGGTGTTTTGGACTTCCTGAATGTCCCCGGCGTTTTGAGTACCCTGGGCTTCCTGGGTATTTTGAGTGTTTTTGGCTTCCGCAGTGCTTTCGCCTTTCTCAATGCTCTTGCCTTTCTGAGTGTTTTTTGTTTCCTTGGTCTTTTTGGCTTTCTGGGCGGTTCCGCCCCTCTTACCCCTGTGGCCCATGGCGAACCAGAGGGCTTGCTTTGACGATGGAATAATTACGCTAGAGGTGAAAAACGTATCGGCCGTAGGTATGGAGCTTTAATGCTGTTGTGTCTCGAAGATCGGGGATAGAGAACGTCAGATTCTATGAATACGTGCTTACACCACTGTGTGGGATTATTTGAATGTTCCAAGAGTGATATTTTGGAGCTCTGAAATGAAAAATGTTACTTTTTAGGGTGTCCAAATAACGGTGCAGTGGCTAAAAGGTAGTTTGGCATGGGAAATAACAGCATGGACCGTTACCTAGGTCCTCATAAACCCGTCGCCAGAATCCCGGGCCGCGGTAGTCTTATCATAAATCTAGGCCTTCTGTGGCCGTATGACCGACGACGCCCACTGCAGCTGATCCGTGCAAGGCGTCAATGGCCCAACTTTTGGAAGGTAGAAGAATCTAGTTCATCTTCTAGCTTCGTGGTCCTTTACAAAGTCACAAGCTTGCCAGCCTTGAGTGTGGAAAGCGCTTCGTGATAATCTATCCTTGATGCCCGATAGTGTGTAAAACGGGCATCCGCGTAGTTACCCTACCTAGGTAAGTCGTAGATGTACCATGGAAATACCTGCCTTTAGGGATGTTACATGTCGGACGCGGTCTGCCTCTCGGCGGAATAAGTATATTTCTATCGAAATTAGAGAAACTAGGAGAGAAGTTACGCTTGATGTCATCACAAGATAATATACACACACCTACCTTTATCCACTATAGGTGGTGGGTGGACAGAAAACATAGATATTCAGGCATTAGCAGGTACCTACCCGCCTTAGACCGCGCCGATGAAGTCAAGCGAATGAAGTTGAGTAGTAAAACGCCCTATCTAAAACCCATAATTAAATCGGTATCATGAAAAAAAAACTATTTATCTTTTTCGCCAGGTTCTAGTCGGTGAGATATCCTTTTGCGGCGTATACATGATCAACTAATATACCTAGGTAGTTGGGTAGTATAGAGGGAGTAAAAGGACGCCCTCACACGTAGCTATTACATAATCCGTAAAAACTAATTGTTAGGTAGTCCACTTAATCTACCGGTTGTTTATATGTACGGGTATCTCTTACCGACCCTGATTCGACGGTCCCCTCCTCAAATTTGGTACATATTGGCGCCCTGAGAATATCTCGAAACATTAACGTCACTACCTATCTACCTAGGTAAACACCATTCTTCATACTCTTCTCAGTCATAGTCAGGGTAACGGTCCGACACTGTAGCACTGAGACTGCAGCAAACTAGTCTAGATTCATACATAGGTTAGATGTTTCAGAATGCTGGGTTACCAAATTAATTGCGTGTATCAGCAATGCTGAGGATCCGTTTGAAAATTTACAGTTCTTAGACGCTAGGTAGGAGGATGTACGCTGAAGTCAATGAGCTGAGAACCATAGATGGCGGTTGTGATGGCAAGTAGGCGGTGTAATATTGTTAAAGGAGTTCCGATGCCGGATGAGTAGCACCACATATCAATATAAAAGTGGCTGAACATATCATGAAGATGGCGGCAATGGTTGCAAAGCTTGGACTGGCTATTCAATTTCCCTCTAGTGGGCCTTCGTCGCGTCGTATCACGCATCCTCGCTACTTTGGGTGACTAAGGGCCGAGTCCACCCCGAGACATGGAAGCGAGACAACACAAGTACGCAGCACATTACATCGTGTATGATATAGCAGGATGAGCCGCAGATCGCCCGAATGGTTCATATAGCAGGAGAGTCACTGAACGAGTACAAAGATCGAATTGTACTAGCATAGACTGCGCTTGTTTGCGCACTGGCCAAAGTTCGCCTCGCACATGTGCTACCCAACCGAGTCTCAGTAGCACAAAAGACGATTGCCGGGCCCCCCCTCAATCTGCGAATGGTCCTGTTAGATTAGCGTATTTGGCTGGTCGACAAGGACGCGGGTTGCAGCAGCATAGTGTCGCATTCCTGATCGTATCGCCACTGGTGCGAGCCAATGTCGTCTCTCTCCCTGTCCCTCTCTCTGTCTCTCTCTCGAGGCCGTGATAATCATCAGGAAGAAACGTATCATATCAGGAATCCCGCCGGGCCAATGATAGATACTAAGACAGTCTATCGTGAGGTTCCTAAAGCGGTCAATCATATGAGCGGCGAGAAAGCAAGTGATTAATGGCTAGGGTGTCTTGAGGGCAATCTACCACACTGTGAGATAAGGACGGTCAGTAATTCATGTTGATGCCCAGTATGAAACGATGAAGGAGCGGCAGGGTTCCCATGTGTCGGAATCATGTCAGGAAGAAGACGTGTGTGCTGTAATCCAGCTTCGTCCAAGGACTTGCGTATGTGCACCCAGGCTCAGAGTTCTTTAGGTCTCATCTTCTGAGTCAATGGCAGCAGTCACCTACCTACCTACCTCTAGGTCAGGTATTTGGGCACCCAAAGGGATAAGTACCTAGGTATTGTGATCAATAGGATGTATGCACATCTCAAGAAAATTCGTAGTAGGCGGGAGGTAGGTACCGAGGTAAGGTAGAACAACCATGTCCTCGGCACCTTACCCACTCCTCACCGTCGCTTCGCGCTTCTGTATTGCCTTTCCTTCCAACCTCGATCAGGCGATTCGGCCAGTGACATATGCCTTCCCATTACTTTTTTTCATTATTTTGAATTGTTCCTTCTATCTATCTATCTATCTATCTATCTATCTATCTATCTATCGACCGACCGTACCCTCAATCACAGGTATTTTTCCTACCCTATATGTACTTCGAGGTAGTTGGTGTCTACCTATATAGCAAAGGTACCATCTGCCTAGGTTAGGCGGTCTACGTATGATCGCATGTGAGCTACCAGGTAGTACCTGCCTTTCTACCCAAGTACGACTCCTATGCATGACAGCTACCCAGGCAGGCACCGGGTAGGTAGGTACTGTCCCTTCCTAGTAGCCCACATCGTGATCTCCTACCTAGCCTAGCTACCTAGGTATCTTTCCTTCCAAGGTTGCTGTCTTTCCTCTCTCTCTTTCCTTGCCTACATTGGTTACCTCTTGGGCGTACGTCCAGCCGCCTGGGCATCCTGTGTCTCCCCACAGCCTCCCGATTGAATCCATCTCACGAAATCTCACGAAATCTCGTCGAGTCTCACCAGGTCTCATCAGTTTCCTCTCAATCTGCCATTCAGGGTAGACTGGAGCTGTACAATAAGGTACTACTTGCGTTCTCTCCCCCGCTGACTCCAGTTTCTGCGCATCACATTTCATCTTTATCTACCTACTACTAGCCTATCGCCTTGAGTGGCTGGTTTGAGTCCTCGTCGACAGCTACTTCAACTGACTGAGTAATTGTGCTGGGAGTAGCTACAGATTATTGTCTTATTACAAAAATAGGTTCGAGTTTTAATCCAAGTTCAAGTTCACAAGCTAAAGCGGATTGATTCATTAGGCGTGCATAACCACCCGTTTTGATGGCCTTCTTCTAATCCGGCGGATAGCAGACACGCACCTAAAGAACCTACCCCAAGTTACTCGTGATCATGGCACCAACCCCCAATGATATGCCTCACTACGACGGCGCTTCGCCACTTGACGGGGGAGGTAACCCAGCCAGTCTAGGAGAGGGTGATGCCAAATTTTCGCTTACGGGTTTGGAGATTGGCCTCATTGTCGGTGTCCTATCTCTCGCCCTCATCAGTCTCATCTGGTTGTTCTTTTGGAGATCTCGCAGAAACAACACCTTCAGACAACCACGCGCACCCTCCTCCGCCACCGCCCGAGGCTATGACGAGGAGCTCACTGACGCCAGTGGCTTACGCATCCCGACCCCTATCACCAAAGATGATCGCGCCAGTACTGCGGATAACGACGAATTCTCCTCAATTGAGCACCCACCCCGTTCCCACCGTCGCCCAGTGATGAACTGGTCTCACTGGTCCCAGTCGTCCCAAGTCAATCGTGGTAGGCGCACCTCTCGCTGTGATATATCAACACAACTTCAATCAATACGCTAATACCCCTATTCCCGGTAGTTGAGGAGCGTGAGATACCAGCCCCAACACGCGTCTAACTCAACATATCCGATCACAACGTGAGAATGAGACTCCTCAGTTGCTTCGAACTCTATAAAAAAGCTCTTTGCTATCTTGAAGGAACGGCACTTGCTACTACGAAAGTTTTTATCCATCAATTGGGGAAATTCTTGGAGGGTTATTACTGGCCGTGTCCGAAACGTCCATTGAACCATCTCTGATGCATAAAGACGGTTTGTAATGAAAAATTAAAAAAAATCGAGGAAGGAGGGTTGTACGGTGATTTGGCGTTTGGCGCATTTACTCTCATCCAAAACATGCCTAACATCTTTGGCCAAGGTGATAACTCGGGATTGACGGAGGCTTTTCTGTCTGTATGTACTATTATTAGGCAATGGACAACATCTTACCCGAGCGAAGATTCTGATTAGTCTTCTAACTATTCTAATGTTACGACGAGTTTTCCCTGCTGATACGTTATATCACGAATCATGTAGACATTGGCAAAAAGGATCTTTGTAGGATCGACACAACGGCCTCATTACATTCTTCCTTCGCAGTTTGACACCGACAAGTTACATAGTCGTCGAAAGATGACCATCGTCTTAATGTGGAGAAGGTAGACGGAACTAATGAGGTCAAGACTCGAGTAACCCTCCATCACAACCCTTTCTCGGGGCCTTTTGAGTAAATCAAATAAAGCCACGCGATGTATGCAAACCATGAAGGTTTAAGGACACATTAATAGAGTTCCTTATATAACCTACAACCTACAGGGAGCAGTTCTTACGTAACCGTTGCACTATCGTTTAAATAAGATTCTTGATTTAAAGCTTGGGTTGGGAAAATAGAATTCTGTGTTTATAACCAAAGGAAAATAGCAAAATGGGCTTCGAGTCGCCGCAGGGAACAATCTTCGTGCGTGGCTTCCGAGTTTTAAAAACTATATTTAGCCCCTGATGATGGAAACTAAATAAATCAAAACACTGAAACTCGTCAATTCTGTTTCTTTCATTCAGGCTGCCTGCCTCGCCTTCGCCAACTTTGTCGAGTGCTCCTAGGTATCGTTAAAATCGAAGTACTAGAGGGCCAAGGCTATGATAAGGCTCACTTCTTGGTAGACCATCTTCTTGTCTGTGCAAGATCGTGGACCTACTATGAAAGGCACAAAGGCACCCTAAACCCTTGAGCGGAGGTTGGCTCACTCCGAACCCTCGGTCTGGTCTGGTCATGGCCACCGCTCCGACTTGGGGGCAAATGGATCGGGGAAATATGTTTATTGTGATGCAGAGTATAGATATTCGCACCAACTCGCGTGCCTCGAGGGGCCGCGTGATCCGAGAGTTATGAATTCCCTAGTGCCCTCCGACTGTTCTCCCCGGAGGGTTGCCATGGAAGGAGGTCTGATCCGCAGTGGTCCATCAATGCGGGTACCTAGATCTCGCCGGCAATCGACACTTTGGGCTGTCCGGTTTGTGAAGATGTTAGCCAAAATGCGGGTAAAATCGCGCGCCTCGCGGGATGATATTGTGTTCGGTACGGCATTGAGGACTAGGAGAATAAGGAGACGCGTAATCATGTTCACGTGGTATTCCGCAATAACCAATAGCCTAAGGGGGTATTTGTTTGTATATCATCTAACTAGAGGTTCAAACGTTATCCAACGGCGAGGCTCCCAATTACGTCAAAACCAAGGTGTTTACAATGGCTGGGCATACTAAATGGCTTAGAGTGATGAGATGACTTGAGTATGAGCCACAAGAAGGTATTGATATGCTCAAGCATCGTGGGTTTCAACACAGACATGAGTCGATCACTTGAGACTTGACTGAATAATTGACGCTTTTGGCAGCGGTGTTTGGCCTCTGAGGCGCTAAATATACTAGAAGAGCTACCTATATGAAAACAAGTGTGTAAATACGATTTACCAAAAAGGTGCTAAGGATGGGAGTGATTACCATGCACTGCGATCGCTGTGTCGAACAGCAATCAGTTTGGGCCAAGCTATACTACAAGGTTGTACTTCATGTTAGTTATTCCACCCTATGTTTAAATGGGTGCACATCGCAATCGCGCACAATCCACCATAGCAGCCGCACAGCTTGTCTAGTAGAGGTCCAGGGAATCCCGTTGGTGAATGAAACTTACTACTGTAGACACCGACTGAGAAGAACTAGAAACTTTCACCATTAGCTACTTGGCCTAGATCGACCGCATCAACTCCTCTAGATGAGATGGAATTCATACGAACGAAATGAGAAAATAGACAGCATAAGCTGCAACCTCGAACAAGTCTAGTAATCCCATGTCTAGTACAAGATGGTGGAAGAGCGGTGTAAAGGAAGCGAGATTCGTTTGCCAAACGTGGTGTGGGTTGAGAGGGGGAGCGATAAGGTGTATGTATAGAGGGACGAGTGTAAAGGGGATGGGAACAAACAGATGCATGCTTAGCCAAAGACAGCCGCACTTTACCAACGCCATGACGGGGCTTCGCTAGCTCTTCGGTGATATTAGAATTTGCCTAGCATGCACCAACTCACTGAGGAATATGGAGTCTTCCATGAATACCTGTCTCATACCTAGTGATCATCACTCTAAAGTGATGAAGGCGGTGTTCTATCTAAGAGATCAATCAGTCTTATAAACGTACTCTTTCCTGCAGGTGATGCAGTAAAACAGCAAAATCTCACGACTTACAAGTATTCATATCCCAGAGAACCGCAGATATTATAAAGTTCCCCAAATCTGGATTCTACCCTCCAAGGAGCCTTTGAGGTTTCCATTGCGATACCGATTACATGCGAACTCGGTTAAAACTGACGAAGAAATACCCGCTTGATAGATTCTGTGATTAGGCTGTGAGTTCCGCCTTGATCACTTACAAGAACTCTGATTTCTATGCTCGTTTAATGACGAGGTGCCGCTTGGGCAGTGCCCGGTAACATCTTGGATGGCACGCCTTGCCACCATACGCGACGCCGGAGATTTGTCTCAATCTCGAGCTCCCTGTCATTGGTCAACACATCGAGCTTCCGGCGCCATCTAACGGTGACCTCCCTAAGACCTGCGCGACTAGGATTGGTGAGAAGATGATGACATCAACTAGGTTATCCAGACAATGGTGAGCATTACCAGAGGATGCACGATCACATCGTTAAGTGCTTCGAAGCTCTCACTAGCCAGGGGGAAAGAGGCGAAGACCTCAGGAATATCAGTCACGCACCATCTTGGAGAAAGTCGCTCAAGCCACCGCAGAACTAGCGAAGGACCTAACAAACCCGCCGTTCCCAGCAAGGCCCGGACGATGATTTACTTGTCAAGGTAGCCTCAAAAGGACAAGCGTGTACGAAGACGTTTGTTGAGAGCCTTATGCGCAAATCCCACGCCAATACATGTCGTTGGCTTTCCTCGGCAGGCTCCGCTCCTACATTTAGCCACGCGCTCACGCGCTCAGATGGCCGTGGTCAGCAGTGGTCAGTCTTGGGCTGCTTGGGAAGACTCCTTTCAACCTGTCGATTGACGCTATTTTCGAGGTCGCAAAGAAAGTACCGAACGATTCGCCGCAAAACATACTGCCAGTGACAGAAAGCCCGAGCTATGGACGGTTTAGTACTGTCTTTCGGTTCTCTGGGTCCTAATAGCGCTATTGGAAACAGTGTTAATTGACAGGTCGAAAGGAGTCTGGCGTGACGCCTATGAAGTAGAAATTCTTCGTGTTGCATGAACCTATACTGGGAAAAGGTGTTACATGTCCTTTTCTAGACAACTTGCTCGGGTATGGTGTATGATGAAATCATGTTTTGAAACCATCTATCTAGACTGATAGTCGGTTTAGATGCGAGACGTCCATCCCCGTTCACATTCTTTTCGTTAGTCGTCGTCTGATAGTTTGAAAACAGCCCAGCTCAACTTTTCACAGCAATGTGTAACTAATGAGGCCATGCCTATGTCTAACTCAATCATGTGGTGTAAACGTGAAGAATAGATACACTAATCCACCCAAGTACTTCGAGGTAAGGTATCTTAGGTATCCCGGATCTATGATCGAACCTTGAAAGCGCGTAGCGCTACCGCTAGCTTAGAGGTGGGCGGGGACGCGGGGCAATTTTCGACGGCTATTTCCCCTCCAAGTTGGTTGATGCTACTCGCGTTGAATTCCAGGAGATAAAACCGAAGCACTACGACGGATCTAGTGATGCGAAGCCGATGGATTATTGAGTACCTATGAAGTTTATTAAAGATGAAATCCGAAAAACCTGTTACCTAATAGTCCTTCTTTTAAAAAAAATTCACATGAGTGCGAGTTCATGTAAGCCGAAGGGGAAAAAAAAAAGCCAAGGAAGACATTCCATTATCCGCTACAAGATAAGAAAAAAATGCCCCTCGCCCCGAGTTGTGCATTAGGCCGCAATGGTGGGCCCCCACTTGCAACTAGCCCTCGTTTGTGACTCCATTTTCCTGCAGCGAAAGCAAGAAAACTTAAGGAATATTTCGAGACGGCAGCCAGTAAAGTGAGTCACGTACCGCCCCAATGCGATTACCAGTTCTACAATCGCCCAGGACATTGCCGTCTCGCCTGAGCCAAATCGCCACGAGCTATTGTGCATTTCCCCAACGACAACTAAATCCTTTCCTCACCGCCGCTGTCGTTGCAACGAGCCGTCGCCGATCCTGCCAGCAGCAATACTTTAGTAGTAGTTGTACTAGCAGTAGTAGCGTCGCCCAGAGTCTCCCCGCTAGCAGTTTGGTTACAGACACCGACTACGACGACGACATGGAGAAGGAGAAGACCGACAAGTCGGCCGTCAAAGTGCCCAAGGGTACACGCGACTGGGTTGGCGCAGACATCAAGATTCGAGACCGCATCTTTAAGGCCGCAGAGGAAGCCTTCACCCGCCACGGAGGCGTAGCCCTAGATACACCTGTTTTCGAACTCAAGAGTATCCTTTCGGGCAAGTACGGAGTGAGTTTACTGCTCGCCGTCTGGGCAGCTCCTTTTCTTGTCGCGTGACAGTCTCAGAACTAATATCATGTTCTAGGAAGACTCGAAGTTGATATACGAACTCGCGGACCAGGGCGGCGTATGTCTCTAACCCTAATTCATTCCGCGACCTAATACTTACCCTATATAGGAGGATCTTGCTCTTCGATATGACCTGACGGTAAGCATTCTCTTTGCCCGGACAAATCGTGGTGTCACTTACGTCGTTGACTGACTACTAGTTGCGCTTAGGTTCCCTTTGCCAGATGGCTCGCCATGAACAGTACACAGCAGATCAAGCGTTACCACATCGCCAAAGTGTACCGAAGAGACCAACCTGTCCGTTAAGCCTACCCTTGCCCCTATCCTCATTATCATTGCGTACCCCAAATTGGATCAAATAACTCAAGTTAAATAAATAATGCTGCAACCGGCGAATGAAGTCTTCGTTTACCGGGGGCATGGTCTGTTGTCGTCGGGCCGGGTCGGCCTAAGATACGGGGGAATGGCAATGGCGCGTACGCGCTAACGAAGAAGAGTAATGTTACTGACTGTCGTTCCTCACAGGCTATCGCAAGAGGTCGTATGCGCGAGTTTTACCAATGTGACTTCGATATCGCCGGCGAGTATGATCCGATGATACCTGATGCGGAAATTCTGCGAATCGTATATGAGGTCTTCTCTTCGCTTGGTCTAGCTAAAGATGTTACCGTCAAGATCAACCACCGCAAGATTCTTGACGTATGTTGACTCCAAACCATCTCACCACTGTCCCTTCCATTGGCCATCATAGACTGATAACTGAAATAGGGTTTGTTCGCCGTTGCCGGTGTGCCTGACGAC
Source organism: Xylaria grammica (assembly GCA_004353285.2). Classification (NCBI taxonomy): domain Eukaryota; kingdom Fungi; phylum Ascomycota; class Sordariomycetes; order Xylariales; family Xylariaceae; genus Xylaria; species Xylaria grammica. The sequence continues at coordinate 1,563,406 of NGZP02000002.1, read as the reverse complement.
AAAATCAGATCGATCAGTTCCGCAGTCGACAAGCTGGACAAGTTGAGCCGTGAAGAAGTCAAAAAAGAAATGATAGAAAAGGGTCTCGAGGGTAATGTTGCCGATGAGATTCTCGAGTGGACCAAATATAACGGCGACATACCCAAAATTATCGAACTCCTATCGAAGGATGAGAAGATGTTCGCGAACGAGAAGATCAAGAAAGGGATAGAGGAAATGGGCCTGCTCCACTCTTATTTAGATGCCTTTAAAATTGCGGACCAAGTATCATTCGATCTAGCGCTGGCTCGCGGTCTCGATTATTACACCGGTATGAAGACACGAGCGACTTGGTGAGGAGTGACTCTTGCATTGCTAATAGCTTTTCAGGGTTGATTTACGAGGCAGTCATTGAACTTACCGCCAAGGACCGCTCGGCCGAGACGAGGGTAGGCAGTATCGCGGCTGGTGGGCGCTATGATAACCTGGTCGGCATGTACGGTCGGAAACAGATCCCCTGCATCGGTATCTCGTTTGGTGTTGACCGCATTTTCACAATACTGAAAGCACGGCATGAGAAAGAGAAGCAGCGTGTACGTGGCAGCGATGTTTATGTCATGGTTTTGGGTGGCAAGAACGGTCTCCTTCCAGAGCGCATGGGGATTGCGCGCACACTCTGGGATGCGGGTCTCAGCGCGGAGTTCTCGCCGAAGGTGAAACCGCGTCTGCCACAACAGTTCAAGGCCGCCGAGACAGCCGGCATTCCCCTCGCTGTGATCATTGGGGAAGATGAGCTCAAAGCGGGCAAGGTTAAGGTCAAGGTCATGGGTCTGCCTGACGGCCACCCGGAAAAAGAAGGCAAGCTTATAGAGAAGACCGATCTTGCCGCCGAGTGCAAGAAGCTATTAGCCGGTGACGCGCAGCAAACAAACGGCGAAACGGCAGCATCCGCCTGACATACCTCGATGTAGAGCGTTAAATTAATCGATTTACTCATCATTTTGGGGAGTTTCACCATTGCGGTCTGGATCACTGAGCAACACTGATGGATTAGAGATGTGTAACCACGGAGTTCACGGAATTCGTCTACATGGCTTCTTGTACGTGACGAAGAGTTCAAGCATGTAATTGACAGATAAAAAGCAAGATCACACAGCCAGCGTCTGGATCCTCCTTGATAGAGAAGTAAAAAAGAAACAAGACAGTAAAATTTGCATGATGAGACAACGTCACCTCTAGGTCGCAGGTGCACCCTATCTTAATCAGACGATTACAAGATGTGTCTAGATGAGCAGGACCATTATTGCGTGCCCTGCTGTCGAGTTCCCGAGTTTCGATGCAATAGTGTCTTGTTTGCCTTTGGTGGTGGGTTGTATGCTGCTTCTGTCATTGCCATAGCCGGCGGTGACTAGAGGAATTCCGAATCGGTTGACTTCGCATCGTTGCCCCCAAAAAGGGACCTTCGATGTCAGCGTATTACCACTTGATCGTCTAGGATATGATTGATCTAAGCTCAACGATGTTATCATGACACATCAAGGTATAGGCTAGCTGTACGAACGACTCTAGAACCGCTAATGCTTTCTCACAGCAAGGCTACTTCATGAAAATGTTTATGACGAGTGCACAAAGAAGAGAAGGTGTTACGGTTTTTATTTGAAGCAGGCATGATAAAACTTCTACTCACTATTTAGTTCTATGCCGCTATCTACCTATCTAGACAGCTATTTGTCTATTAACGTGGCGATACTTCTTGGCTTGATATTAATTAAGCCTTCCCGAAACTTAGGAAAGTAGGTAGGTACCCTAGGATGGATAGATGGATGAATGGATAGATCTTAGACGACCTCCCATCTCGCAAGCCACCCAATCCCTTGCCCCGCATCCCGAACGACGCATAATCGTGCGTCTGGGTCTTTGGGGTGGGCGTACCGCATCGTCTCCTCCATCGCGCTCCGCGCCGATAGGCTGGCGATGGCCTCACCGCGGCCATCGCGAAGATTGAAGCTGCCGGTCGTCACAAAGCCGATCAGGTCACCCGCGTCCGGACAGAGTGGGTGTCCGTTCAGGGAGGACGCATGCACGTGGGGCGCGGGGTAGGCTCTGGGTGGGCCGATGAGGGATTCGGCTAGGGCTTGCCTGCGAGCTTCCGGAGTGGCGTCAGTAGCGGATGATGGGTTTTTACGGTTAGATTTCGATGGTTTCTGGGCAAGCCATTGGTTTCGAAGATCTGCGGGTAGTTTGCCTTCGATCTGCAGTGGCGGGTCTGTTGCTGGGACTTCAGCTTCCGAGGATGTCGGTGCAGCCGGCGCAGTTTGTGGGAGGCGGTAGATGCGTGCGCATGATGTTACTACACCCCGGCCGAGCAGGCTTATGCGGACAGTGATGGTGGAGTTAGGCGGAAGGGTGGCAGGGGGTTGGGTTGACGAAAGGGCGGTGAAGACCCCCTTTGGAAGGTATGTAATGTTGGTTAGGGGTTTGGGTTTAGCCTCAAGTTTTGGTTTCTTAGAGGTCTCCTTCTCTTTGTCGGCGACTCCCGGCATCTCGTGATCTTCATCAGCCGACGCAGTCTTGGGGGTTTGGGGACCGAATAACGTCTCGAAGTCGCAGCTCCAACCAACGCCTACTTCGCCTTTCCGTCCGGCCCCGAGATCAACAGTCTCCCACTTCACCCGCTTGCCTTTGGCTTTGCGGTCCCACACCTTCCTCCTCGATTGTCGCTCCTGCGTCTCCCAAGCATTGCCCGCGTCGGTTCCGGGCACGTCGCCCGGGAACCAGGGCTGGCCGCGCTCGAATGAGAGCTGTCTGATTTCATCGAGGCCGCCGAAGACCGGATTACCCCCAGTGGATAAGGGGTAGTGCATCAAACTGTACCATACCGATTTGACGCACTTCCAAGGGAGCATGACGGTCCAGGTCCCCGGCACCCGCGTCCCGTTCGTATTTCGCGACGCCAGCAAGATGATTGGGATAGGAGGGTCGATATTACTTGGTTCGAGAGTATTTCCCGGTCCAGTTTTCCCGCGCCGACGATTAAGAGATTTCTGAGACGGGAGCTTGGAGGCTTTAAATCGGACGTCTCGGTCAAAGAGCTGATACGGCTTGAGAACCCCGTCCTTGCGAAATGCAGATATGGCTTCTATCAGCTGGACCTGCACTTGCTGGTTTGTGGCGGCCGGGGGCTGGACCCTTTGGGGAGGGTATTTGAGGCGAGGGTCGACGATGGAGAATGCTAGCAAGGCTCCCAGGGGCAGAGATGCAGGATCTCTTAGGCCCAGCAAAGACTCGAATTTCGTCGCGTGCGCCTGTTCTGGACCCGACTCAACGGCCTTAAGAACACCGATTAAAGCCTCTGTTGCATCGGGTCCAGTGATATCTATGCTTCCGATCTCATGCCGTAAATCTTGTAAATATGGCCGTGGCTTGTACGCCGTGATGATTTGTAGCAGCTCGTTGAATGTTTCTAAGAAAGCAGATGGATGAATACGAATGAAGAGTTGTCTAGAAGGTATGTCCGCCTCAGGGGCCTCGGGCGTTTTGGGAGGGTCCCAGATAATATTCGCCGGACCGATAAAATGCGCTCCATTCTTGACTTTCCTACTAAGATTACCGGACCAATGCACCGCCCCGGCTCTCCAGCGCGTTCCTCTGTCGTTCCATAATGATTCTTGCGTAAGACCGACGTCCTTCAGGATATTCTGAATAATATTTTCTTTTCCGAATAAACCGATGGTGCTCACGTAGCTCATATCCCAGGCCATAGCACCTTTTCCCCATTGCACCCGATGAGTCGGCCGATAGTTTTTCTGCGTGGGAGTGAGAGGGATTGAGAATCCCCACAGAGGTTCCGAGGGGGGTGTTATTCTGGCTCGTTTGGCATGCCACAAATGAGTAGGCAGCCACGTCTTATTTAACTGTCGTTTTCTATACCTGGGAGCGGTAACCGGAAGATCGTTGGGCTCGTTCCTCCGTATCTTAGGCCTAGCGGCGCGAGTGGCGATGGCATCGCTATCAGACCCAAGGCGTTTCTTGAGCTTCAGCAACTGCTTTCTCTTGGCGAGAATACCTAGCCTCCGCGCCGTCTCAGCGCGTAATCTAGCTTTAGATGTCTTAGGCTTCCTTGTCCTCGAGTTAACTGTCGGGGTGTTGTCCTCGGTCATCTCCCGCCTAGCCCGCCTATGAAGACGTTTCGGTATCCTCTTGTAGTTGTGAGCGGCCGTTCTACGTCTCATAGTGAAAGGTACGCGTTGAAAGGCTCGGCTCGCGCCTGATGTTCGAGACCGACGCATACTCTCGTCCAAGGCGTTGATCTCGAATGCCATAGAGTTGACGAAGGACTGCACATTAAGCTCGCCATCTTGGAGTGCAGCGTGCGGGCTCTGAACTGCTATACTTCGTGACTCATATATCTTGGTTCGCTTGACAGCTCGCGGGTTTAAATTGGAGTTGTTGCCTTGAGTCCCTTGCTTCCGCTTGTTCAACTGCCCTGAACTTTCTGAATGCGCCGGTGAGGAGATAGCAGATGAGGTTTGCGGCCTTGAGTGCTTCCCACTCTTGCCCTGTGGTGGTTGCTTGGGGGGCATCGTAGCTCCTCACTTGTGCCAAGCGGCCACATTAGCCGAATTTCGAAGTACTGCGATACAGAAATGGGAACCGTAGATTTCTGTGTCAAGGAGAATACATCTGTACATGTGTAGCGTTTAGATGTCGTCTACAAGGGTTGGGCCCCTCGTCATAACGGTCGAGATACGTTATGTCAAAGCCGCTTCATATATCTCCCTTACTTAGTATATGTGCGTGGGCCTGCTAGCGGCTGGTTTGATTCGAGGGACTCAATTGGTGTGGCGTTTAATGTAATATTATATTCTCGTCGTCCACTGTGATGTCCAATTATCATAAAGATGTCTAGACTGCTAACATGAGGAAAATGAGAGTCCATGCGTACCGACTGTCATTGGATAAGAGGACAAAGCAAGGTGGAATAAGTCTTACGCTCTAACCAAATCAAGGTTTACCTTATTCCGTCGATTCCACTAATTCTTACCTAGCTAGGCTCGGGACCCTTGTATTCTATACCGAATTGGGCGGGGCTGAGGCCACCCTATCGGCCGCATGTAAATCCGCCAAATCCCCTAACCTACCTACAGTAACCTACCTGAGTAATAATAGGTCTATATGTACCTACCTAGTAAATGAAAATCCTTATCCGAATGGAACGCAACTTAATTATGACGTCTTAGGCTAGGTAAGTCCCCCAAACCATGCCCCCAAGCCACTCCACCCCCAGCAGTACCTAGTGTTAGCAGCCCAAGGCAGATTTGGCAGAATGAAAGGCCCCCCAAATGTCGAGAATTCGGAGCAAGTTGAACTACCCAACTACGGACTGCTCCTTGACACCTTTATTTTCCGCTTTCCTGTTTTATTTATAGCGTCCGTCGATAATCTATTTTGTACACTACGCAACCGTCGTTTTCATGGTATTTCCTCTGTTTTCTATATTTCTTATCAGTTGCCACCGCTAGCTAGCCAGTCTCTACTACAGTAACCTAGTGCCATAGAAGCTCGCTCTCGATACGAGCGTTGCGAATCCAGCTCACATCTAGACCTCGCTCGTGCGTTCGCTCGTTCGCTCTCCTTCGGCAAAAAAACCCCCCTCCCCTCCCCTCCCCCTTCCCCCTTCCCCCTTCTTCCCGCCCATTCCGGTCCCTTGCGATTACCGAGCAGCCATTACCAATCCAACAAGTCCTGTCGACTTATCAGCCCCAAATCAAGATCAACCATGACTGCATATCGGTACGATCGTATCCGCATTCGCTAGCTGGCATGTGCGCCCCTCTGCCGCAGCGTCTACACTACTAGTATCTCTCTGGTTGAATGCGGCTATCTGCCTAGGTTACGTGGTATAGTCAGCCATAATAACGGTCATAGCCATCCCGTCCTATCATGGCGTCTTTAAGTGCGTAAGCCCCCCAAACCTAGCTTCTTCACCCGTTCCTCCCTCTTTCTCTTAGTTCCAAGTCCGTCGAGCGCTTGCCCGTCGCGATTGTGACCGTTGCCACCCCAAGAGTCGCATCTACGGCGCCCTTTTCGTCTTCGGCGCAACCGGACTTTGCGCCGTCAGCCGGCTTGATCACATTCTCGCTCGACTCGCTTTTGCCAGGTTTTGTCTCTTCGCGACATTCCTCCAGACTCGCCTACTCTTTGTCTCACTACATTGTTCCCCCCTTTTGTCTAATGCATAGTCTACATTTTTCTCGTCACGATCATGTCATCTTCTCCATTCTCTGCCCTACTCCTGCCCTGCTGTCTTTCCATGCATTACTCGCGTCGCAAATTTGAGCTGACATGCATGTCTTTCCAATAGTGAATAAGGCTCGAAAGGTAATGCGCTGACATCTCATTCTCTTGTTGCCTGGTCTCGGTGCTAATCAGACTTTCACATCTAGCCGAAATTTGACTTACATCTCTGGATATATGACTTGAACAACGTGCCTTTGGTAGCCGGCAAATCTTACGTGAAATGGCACCTCCCTAATAGTATACACGGCGAGAATCGCGGCCGCACGGCCAAATGCTCCGTCGACAAGATCCACCACCGCGCCACTTACAACTACTCCAAAACGGTACCCCTACGGATCTCCATCGATCGTGCCAATAACTTGACCGAGTGCCCTATCGAATTTGAGGTTCTGCAGGAGTTCTCGACGGGATTAGCGGGCCGAGACGAGAAGATATTGCTAGGCAACGTGAGATTAAACCTCAGCGAATACGTTGAAGAGAGCGAAAGCTTTCCCCGCCGAAGTACTGCGTCACGAGTCGCTGGGAGTCCGGAGCGTGCGCGAGACAGAGTAACGACCCAGTATGTCCCACACCGGAAACTCAGCGTTGGTCGATCGGCTAGTGAGGCCGAACGGCCAACCACCTCTTCGACCATGGGCACAACGGTGCAACACCCAGAAGAAAATGACGTGGTGGACGAAGAGGCTGAGGAGGGCATTGTACGGCGCTACCTCATGCAGGACAGCAAAATCAATAGTACACTGAAGATTGGCATTCTAATGGTGCAGGCGGACGGGGAGCGTAATTATGTGGCACCGGCATTGAAGTCGGCCACCATGTTCATGGGTGGTATATCAAGCATAGTCACCAATGCCAACGACCAGGTCGACGCGGAAGAAGGCAGCAACCCCGGTGTCGCCTTGCCTAACATCAGCAAGTCACGCGATGCCGCCGAGGCTCAGGACATGTACCGTCGTGCCCTCGCCGCGAGCTGGGATTCTCATCCCGGCGAGCTACATGCCGACGAGTGTATAGAGGATATCTTCGCCGGTGGCAGCGGCTGGCGCGACGGCATGGGCAAGAAGCTGAGGACATCTCACACCGGGTCTCCAAACCCCGATAGGACAAGTAGTAGTGGCAGCCGAAGCCCAAGCACAAGTAGCGACGATGCTTTCAGCAGCACCCTCCGTCCGCGCGATATCCGGCGCATCCAGGCGCACATGCGCGAAGCCAGTGGCGCGAGCGACAAGTCTACCGCCACTATCACAGGGCTAGGTGATAGCGACTACAGTGTACAATCCAATACCTACCGGTCAAGGCGCAGCCCGCATACACATCACCGGCAACGTTTCGGCGGACATGGGGGCCGGACCTCGCCGCTCGCAATCCACAAGGAAGACACCGGCGTATCGCTCTTCGACGAGAGCTCGTCAACCCCCGGCCTCCATAGCCGTAATGGGAGCATGACGAGCCTTGCACCGGCGCTGGGTAGTACGGGGAGTAGCAGCGAGCGAGGTGGTCTGAAATTAGGCGGATTCCGCAGGCCGAGGGAGATTGATGAATATGAGCTCCGTGACGACCTCATCGCGTGGAATCTACCGGGGACGACTACATAGTGTGTATGATATTGCATAGTCTACCGACGGTATAGGGAGGCATGGGATAGGGTGTTACGGCGTTACGCAGAGCGGCTACGTATCGTATGCCTTGGCGCATAACCAAACTGAATATGGTCACACTATTTAAGGGCATGGGTTGGCTGGCTGGCCGGTGGCCATTGGCGCTGAGGCGGTAGGGATTTCTGACATTCGTGATTTTCTATGTACTATCTATGTATCAACAAGCGAGATAGTAAAGCCGTTGAGTATGGCAAGAAGAAATTTGAAATTTCGACACGATTCAGACCATACGTTCGAGTCCTAATTATTCAAATAGGTTATGCCAATATATGCAGGTATAGGCCAACTCTTACACCTACAGATAGATGCCTAAGGCTACCCAGGTAATCCCTAACTACGTACACTTTTATATTCCAGTAATTCACAACAGCGGAGGACGCAACACAATCAAGCTTAATGTGGGGGGAAAGGGGATGGAAAGCAGGGCTTTTCACTAATCGCAAGATACAAAGCCCAGAGTAGAAAGTTTTCGGAGCTACCTAATGCTACATTCGGCCACCCTCCAGCCACAAAGCGCCACTACTGCCAATCAGCTATTTATACCTACTAGGTGTTAGATCCTCTATAGAAACCACAAAAATAGATAGCCAGGTTGGTACTGGATTTTCCGTATTTAAGTCGAGGATGAAAAAAAAAAAAAAAAAACCTGAACAGCAAAAACATACGTACAACACCGAGGATTCGCTGGTCGTCACCGACCCAACTACTAATTCGGCGCTCATACCGGCTTATCTATGGGAGAGCGGACGGGATCCCGAGTTTTCCGATGGCTATGGTCGTACGTGACAGGCTTGGTCTTCGTAGGCCTTATAACCACGAGCGAGGTGTGAGGTGAGGTGGCCCCGCAGGTACTGTTAGACCATCGCGTTGGATAGTGCTAAGGATACAAAGAGAAAAGTAGCCGAAGAAAGTAAAGGGGTGTATAGGAAATAAATTCCATTTGGGAGGAAACGAAGGCGGAAAGTACGGCTTGAGGCAAGCAAAACGCTCAACACCAACTTGGAGTGTGAAGCGTAGAATAAAAGAATTGAGCAATATTTGCAGTTAAGGAATCTACGAGACAAGAAAGGAGCTGATGATCCTGCGAACTAACTATACAGAAGCTCTGAAATGGCTCATCTCCGACAAAATCCCACTGAGCTAGAGCAAAGCTTAGACCGAAACCTCGAGACTGATGTGGTTGACCGACCGTCTGAGTTTGGTCTACGCCCTCTCAGCCTCAGACAAGGCACACCTACTGATCTGAGCCGATTACAAATGATCCCTGAATTGTTTCTCTATTCGATTCTGGTTGGCTTCCATCATTTCCTCTATTCCTCTCGTGTTTGAAAGGGGGTCAGAATTCCGGAATTGGGATATCAGATCTAACTTTCTTAGGGGCTGGGTCACCTAAGTAGTTCCGTCTCTTGAGCAGGCACGGGCTCTTAGAAGGCGGAAGTGATATCTACAGGTAGAAGAGCATAGAGGGAAGGTGTTGCATGAACAGGGGGGCTGTTGTTAGTTGGCCCCTAGTTCAAAGGGATAGTTTTTGACTTGGACATACTTACCAGGAAAATTATTTATTACATAGCCAAAATGAGAGATTAGGGAATATCTCAGCAAAATTGAAAGGAAATAGGCATGAAGAACAGAACACATATGCGCGGAATTGAATTTCATTGAACTATTGACTCTAGTTCACCTTGATCAATTAATCCCCCAAGCGATATTGCCTGCAGAAATATGTAGAAGTATAGTGTTTGGCCTATCTCTATATGACGACCAGATGAGCTCTCATACTCCCACTAAGAGGCCACATGGCCGTTTCAACATGTAATTATTCGTCTTATCCGTAAATCGTATAAGTTAGATGAAAGGCGTGGCTGAGTGTAAGCCCACGCCTCCTCTCACCGTTATCTTGGCCCACCTCCCCGCCAGAATATGTCTTCTCAATATAATTAAAAGATCACTTGGGCTGTTGTATCCGCTTATGCGTGGAGACTCTCTATTTCGGTGATAGCATCTGGTCTCTCACAATCGGTGTTGACAGCAATGTTGAAAGTAAGCTAAAGCAACGCATTTAAAAGGCCGGAGTTATAGAAAAGCCTTGATTAACTAGGTCTTAAGCATACTATAGCAGCCTGCTTAAATGACATATACGCAGGGAAGCCATTTAGGAATAAACAGATTATAATAATTGGTTATGTGGGCCAGGAACTCTCTTAGAAGGTACCCTGGGTACGCCAAACAAGGGTAATTTTCCATGTCCGAGAAGGTAGCATTCTAGTCCTTTCAAAGCCCCCCAGCGGATTCGACTTTCGCGATCAGGCTCGCTCTTAAGCATTCAAATCAATATCACCTACGAGTCGCCGTAAGTATAGTCATCATTGAAGAGCCTAAGACGAGGTTACTCCTTCTGACGAAGTCTGTAGGACAAGGGACCTCGCTGGATGGCATAGACACCCCAAAGCTCAGATGGGTTAGGTCAAAGATTGAACCGAATAGGCCTATATTGAAATCATTGGCAGCGGTTTGTATGGCATCGGCTACGTAACATCTCTCACCTTGATTCCTGCCTGCGCTACTAATAGTGACGGCTGTCCCTAATTCGCCATAGATTCTGAAAGGGTATTGTTGGTTGCTTGTTTAGACGAGTTAACTATAAGGCTAATATTAGTAAACTGGGATAGTACGATAAAGTTGATGTATCTATCGGACATGCAATGCCTCCCGGAACGATCTGCTTTCGGTTCATCTATAGGAGAGCAAACCGAATCGTATCCATACCGACAAATATGCTCGCACTTGGTGCGCTACGTTTTCGTGACAAGTTATCAAGGAGAGGGCCAGGCAAAGTGAGTACTACAGCACCCTAGACAACTCTTTAGACGTCTCACGTACCTACATATCCGTATCCCGCCCGATTCACAAAAAAGAGAAGGAGGGAATATAGATAGTTACGATGTATGATGAATCATTGGCTCTTTTATCCTCTATGAACCTCCCGACCCTCCGGATTATATTCCGCCTTATACTCTATATTGTAAAATGCACCCAACCATGATTTCGATCCCGTCGCCGGATATTGGGGTGCCCCCAATGCGTAAGGACGTCCGGCGGGTCATTTCCGTTCCGTCAGCATACTCTCGACAGGTCTATGGAGTGAGCTCTTTATCCCCCTATTTTGAAAACCAGTCTTCTCTTCAAGGAGCCTTCAGAGTCCCCCTCACACCGCCTTTGCCGCCGACTTCCCTTGTCGTGATCATGACGCTCAGGTCGTTTCCGACGGTGATGGTAACCTCGACTTTGCCACCCTTCTTAACGTCCTTGACAGCGGCTTCGGCGAGAGTGCTGCCGATCTTCCAAATCTTCTCCCTGTGCTCCTCCTCCTCTTCTTCCGAGTCGAAGTCGCTATCCTCATCCTCATCCTCCTTTGTTCCGTTCTCCTTAGGCTTAGGTTCGGGCTTAGTAACCTTGATGTGGGTACCACCCTCGACAATCTTGACGAGGACATTACCACCGGCCTTGGACTCGACGTGGACGGTTCGTCGTGCTGGTACGGCCGTCTCGGGAGCAATTATGGGAGTGAATGTCTCCTCTCCATCTTCGGATAATGTCAGAACACCGATGGCGTTTGAAATGTGATTGACGGTGGTGACGGCTGGGTGAGTGGACTGGTCAATGTCGCCGGACTCGTACTCTTGGATTAGAGATGCCTGTAGAGCAGCACCACGGGCTTGTAGTTCCGAGGGGTTCAACGCGCTGGGGATTGTTGAAGGGGCGAGAATAGAGGTTGTCTCGGGGAAGATGGATCGCAAGTTAGATGCAATTCTGGGGGTGTGTGATGTACCACCGGACAGTATAACCTCGTCAATATCAAGGACGTCCAGCCCGGCTTTCTTAATAACACCCTCGACCAGTCTATTGAAGCCCTCGAAAACCTTACGTGAGATGGTCTCGTACCGTAACCTATTAATGGTCAACTGGAAGTCAATGCCCTCTGCCAAGCTCTCAACGCTAAAGTTGGCATTCGTGCCTATACTGAGCGCCTTCTTGGTAGCCTCGGACTCAGCCTTCAACTTCGCTAAGCTCTTGGCATTCTCGCGTGGGTCAACATTGGGGTTCTTCTTCATGAATTCCTTGGCAAAGTGGTCCATGAGCACCTTATCCAATTGAGCACCAGCAAATTCGTAGTCGTGAACAGTCGCAAGAAGAGTGTAGAGTCCCCCTCTTGAGGCAACCACAGCAACATCCGAGCGAGTGCCGCCAAGGTCGGCCACTACAACGATCTTGTCCTCTAATTTCGCTTCGGGTCGAGCGTCGTAAGCGAGAACGGAGGCAATTGGTTCGTTGACTAGCTGTAGAATCTCTAGATCGGCCGCCTGCGCAGCTTTGATCAAGGCTTCTCTCTGCTTCTCGCCGAAGTTCGTCGGCACAGTCACGACGGCCGAAGTAACCTTCTTTCCAATGTAGTCCGAAGCGGATTGCACAAGTCGACGCAGGTACCGGGTAGAAACCTCGGAAACAGAGAGAGTCGAGGGCTCGCCCTCCGCCTTGTCTTGGACTGTGAAGGAGATAGTTCCGCTCTTATCTTCGGGGTGGGAGGCGGCATGACAATGAGTGGGGTCAATCGACTTGAAACTAGGTCCACGGTTAATAAACAGTCAGGATACGCAAAAGAGAGAAAACATACTCTTGACCTATGAACTCCTTAAAAGCAACTACTGTGTTCTTGGGATTTCGGACTAGGAGAGCCTTGGCCTGGTTTCCAGTGTACTCTTCTCCGTCTACGTACGACAGGACTGTGGGAATTTGACGATCTGGTAAAAGCGAGTGTCAGCGAGTGCAAGGAGGGGTGACAGACACATAACGGAAAAATCTAACCTCCATCTTCATTGGCAATAACCACGGGGCTGTCGTCGATAGTGCAGGCAATGGAACTGTACGAGTTGCCAAAGGAGATACCAATGGCGCAACGGTCACCTGGCGCCGCGCCGACTCCTTTTTCAGCCATGGTGCAGAAATACCGTGAAAATTTAATCAGTTTCGTGCGTGGTTGGGGGGATACGGGGAGGGTGGTGGCAGCGACGGGATCCGATTAGCGGGCGGGATGTGTGGTAGAGAGTGGTAGAGAGGTTATGGCGGTTTGCCTTTGTAAATTTTGGCAGCCGAAAAAAAAGTTCCCAAGCAGACGGGAAACCCTTGCTTCTCACTTTGCGACTGTCACTCCAGCCACAAATGCCCCTCCAAAACAATCCAAAAAGCCCAAAAAGGTACATAACCAGCCACGTCCTGCGCTTGTCTTATCTCTTATCTCTTATCGGTAACGGCCCCATTAAAATTCAGTAGTGTGTAGTCCACCAGCAACCCTTGTAGGCAAGCCCAAGCAAGCTATTTTCAAGCGTGTTGTTAATCCGAGGCGTGTTGACAGCTCGGCTCGTATGTATATTCATTCATTCCCCTTCTGGCCGAACCACGCACTATACACACATACGCATCCCATCCGCCAACCCATCCTGAAGAATGGCAACCCAGGATGACCGTGTCTTTGTTCTGCCGGGAGACGAGGTCCCCGCATCTCTCATCCCGTCTCATCCCAAACGGGCATTGAAGCTTGGCCCCGGTCTGCGACATGTGCCTCCTAGTGAGTTGATACCAACTGTGGCTGGTCAGCTTGTGACAGACCGCAAGAAGAACTCCATATGGGTTGAATATAATGGCGGGAGAGTGAGAAGCCCTTGATTTTTATTCCACAGCCAGACGTCACTGACCCAAGTCCAGTATATACCAGCCGTCGGTGATTTGGTTATCTGCATTGTCCAGCGTTCTGGTCCAGACTATTACTTTGTCACCATCACTGACTATAGTTCCAACGCCATTCTCCCTCAGTTGGCTTTTGAGATGGCCACCAAGAAGACTAGGCCCCAGCTCAACCATGGCGCTCTAGTATATGCTAGAGTGTGTCTGGCCAATCGTCATATGGACCCTGAGTTGGAATGTGTCTCCCCCACCACCGGCAAAGCGGATGGCCTGGGCCCCCTGGTTGGAGGCATGCTTTACGACATATCTCTTGGAATGTCTCGGCGGTTACTAATGAGGAAATCGGTTGAAGAGGGGAAAGTGGCCGTGCTAGAGGAACTTGGGTCCGCCGGCCTTGCCTTCGAGACCGCTGTGGGCAGAAACGGCAAGCTGTGGGTCAATAGCGACAGCGTCAAGACTATTTTGATAGTCGGCCGAGCTGTGAGGGAGACAGATGATAGTAATCTCGGCATAGAGCAGCAGAAGAAGCTCGTGCGAAAGCTCATCAAGGAAGTGAGCTGAGCGAGTCGGGATTATGTCGGCAACCACCGGGCGAATACCCTCTAGCGCCTTGACAAGCCAGAAGCCGACTCTCCCATAATGCAATGATCATTTTTCCGCGATGCCGTCTGCCGCATCGCAACGGTTCAAACGCCTGAGTTCTATCGACCATCGATTAATCTGTAGAGGGTGATGAGGCCGCCCCACTACATCACCAACCAACATATGCAGGACCACGATCACCTCCGCCTCATGGGTTATGTCGACTTCATGTAAGTTGTCAATGATTTGGAATTCTTTTTATTACCTGCGCGTGGGGATCGTTATAAAGTGAACGTTGACCAATTGACTGGTAGCGAACTGTCCATTTTTAGGACATGAACCCGATTAGTTGATTGGTCCCCTATATTAAATCGCATGCCCGTCGCTGGCCGCACGCCGCAATGAGACCCTCCGATCTTGACCGGGAAAGCCTCAACAAGCCTTACGGTTCCTGCGCCGACGTGGCTAAAGTCACACAGCGGGTGGCACCCGGGTAGAATAACGGTGAACTCACAGGAGCCGCAGATACCCACGTACCAACAGGTACATTTATACCTATCCAATTTGGCTAAATACATCTACTTTCACAATCGCTACTTGCCACTTTAACCAGTTCGCCTTTCATGCGTCCTCGTATCTTTATTTTCCGTTTCGACCGTGAGATCGACAGGCTCCAGACCCCAAATGCAGAACATGGGAATATATGGCCCAGTAATATTGTAATGATTACCAACCTCAGCCAACCGATTAGATTGCAAGCTTATCATCCCACTCAAAAAACATCAACGCACCGTTCCGTAGAGCTTCAGGTATCGTGGAGGTATAGCGAATCGATGTGTAAGTTTGTTGACATGCCCTTTGTTCTCGGATATATATTCGTGATGGGGGAACATGAGCTCGAGCTGCCCAGCCGGGATCTACTCATGGTCACTTATCTCTTCTCGCATTCCCATTAGTCCTCTCCCCTCTTAGCTTATAGTCTACTCAGTTCATCTGAGGGCTTTACGATGCAGTTCCTTGCCTTTCTCGTGTTAGCGACGGCTTGCGCCGCCGGTCCCATTACCTCTCAAGCTGCACTCAAACCCTATGTGAAGCCTAAGAGTACTGACTCTAGGAGCCCCTGCCCAATGGTGAACACTTTGGCAAACCACGGATACCTGTATAGAATCCCCTCCCCCCATAGCACTATATAGGCTTCGGCTAACCCAAATACACACATAGCCCTCATGATGGTCGCAACGTTACAATTCAGGATTTCGGTAATGCCATCTTTGAATCTACGAACTGGCACGTCGACTTTGGCATTTTACCAGCCACCGCCGCATTCGGGAAACTTGGAGTGTCTAGCATCAACCTATCTGACCTGAATAGCACTCCTGGCGGCGAGCACCCTGCCTCCATGACGCGCAAGGACGCCAGCTCCGGCGACAGCAACACCATCGACATTACACGCGTAGCACAGCTTCTTGCAGACAGCAAGAACAACTACCTGACTGTCGACTCGGTGGCTAAGACCCGCAACCGCCTCGACGCGGGCTCGAGCCCTCCTCTCACAACAGGGCAGTTGGCTGTTGCACAGGGCGAAGCGGCGCTCATGCTGCTGCTCATGCGCGACACGTATGTTTCGCTGCCGGTTAATGAGCAGAATCTCACTACGCTTCGTGCGCCGAAGGACCGCACTAGGGTTTGGTTGTTAGAAGAGAAGTTCCCTACGGCCCAGGGCTGGCGCCCTGCTGAAGAGGTCGTTCAGGTCGCTGACCTGGGACCCATCAATACTGCTATCGTTGATTCGCAGGCCTCACAAAGGGCGCTCTCCTAGATATTCCGAGAAGGAAGTCATTACGGTAGCGAGCGGGCCCTAGCCGCCTCCAATAGAGTCGTCTGTCGTTCGACTGCCTATGCATAATATGGTATATTACGTGACCGTCACACCATACGCATATACACGATATGCCGGCCTACATCCCCAGGCCTTATACCCCGGATTTGGAAGGGTGTGGCAGAGACTACGGCACGATATTTCCCTTCTATACTATCTGCGTATCTTTACGCCATCTCTCCTTAGCGTGACCTAAGGGGCAGTTGGGATAAACTACGACAATACTCTAATCGTATACTCTAGAATACAATGACGAGACACCCGAACTGACACCTTAATACACGAGTAGCCATCTACGAGACGAGCTTAGTGGCCGATGTTCGTAAGATAATGTCGACGCAACGTATCTGGTGGAATATGACAGGCCTAGTTCCTTATAACGTATGTGATTCAGCCTAAATGTCTAACACCCTCCATATGAATCTCCCTTATCGTATCGTTCTATATGAACCTCCAGGGTAGTCGTCTCCCCATCATCCCACCTCATTATATCATGTTACCCTACCGACACCTCTCATCTCGAACGGTAAGAGTGATTACTGGTATATCTAAGGGTGTTGTACTCATAAGGTGTCGTTATCCTAGCTTGGTCTCTAACCTCTATTAGGCGATTCTTCTCGCTAGCGGTAGCGGGGTGAGGCGTACTTCTGAAAATAAAGCCCTTGTCAGCAGCCTCCTTGAAGAGCAGTTAGTCGGCTAACTTACCACCAAGTATTACTACCATGTAAGCTCTTTTCAGCCATGACCATTCCGATGTTGGGCTTCTTCTCTCCCATCTTACCAGCATCTCGTCCATTAGTACGAGTGAGATGGTACTGAAGCCAACCGGAAACAACTGCTAAATAAAAGTAACGATATCGGCTATCCCCTCGAGCCTTCAATGCCGATGAAATCTTCCAAGACGCAGCCAATAGCCCACGGGCTTGATAGCGCCGTGTTCACCCAAGTGACTAGCAAAACTCTCACGTCCGCACGATCAATTCGCCGTTTAGTTGAAGCTCCCAAGACACCCATTTATGTTTCGTGGACTTGCCGGAGCATTTGGATGATGGAGATCCTTTCCCGTCCTTCGATTCACTCTTCTGGCTGCAGTAGACGCAGAGAGCTGTGTTATGGGACCCCCCGCTGCCGTTGCTCCCCGAAAGAGCGAGATGGAAGGCGTATGGCGGTGGTATGGCGTCGCAACCGTTGCAAGGCATTGCCAGATTTCGAGTCGGAAGTAAAGCGAGCAAGGATAGGTATTTTGTTCACGCGACGAGCTGTCTAATTCGCCGCTTGACTGTTTTTATTAGGTGTATGTAGATGATTCCCCATTGGTGATCGTTAATGATGACCCCGAACCCTATCCGGCGACTTGTGGTCGTCGAAGCTTATATCTTATATCTGTAGCCTCGAGGATTTAGGCCAATATTTGGACAGTTATGGTTTGTCATCAGAAGTCCTAGACTTATAACACAGAAATCTCTTTATATCTCTCAATTGTTGAGTCATAGTTTCGTCGCCTTGTCAAGCGCGTCCGTATACGCTGTGTCGCTCGCGTCCCATAGTCCGGTCTCTGGAAAATGACTCCAATATGTCTTGGCGTTTTCCCCAAACGGTGCAGCAGCTCGTCCCATTGAATCGAACGAAGGGCGCCAACACTACAGATTGAGATAATATTAGGTTCATTAACTAGCTCCACGGTGCAATGCAACCCACACCTATCCCATGATGACGGTACGGTACAGCTAGCGCAAGAGGCGCCTAACAGGCACGGTACTATTCTATTCCCTGACCACCACGTTGTGGCACAGGCGATGGGCTGGTAGAACCTTGTTGGTGGCCTACTTTACTATGCACATCCCATCCCATCACATATGCAGGATCGCATACCCACCTCTGGCCAGTATATGTAACAATATGCGGTATGTAGAATGCAACCAACTGGGAGAATCTCGTAATAATGGATGACCTAATTACACTTGGTGTCTCAGTCGATGGCTTGGCGTCCCTGCCCTACACTACCACGAGACAGCGTCACGCTTATCCGTAAGGCTACTAGGGCGCTATTAGTAGAACTTCGATGCATGTTTCATCCATAGGCGATGCTTGATATGATGTAGCCTCTTGCGGCTGAACGCTCTGTGCCGGCCCGAGAACCCATCAGGCCCATCTCCCTCGTCCGTCACGTCTTGGTCTCCCAGCCCTAATCTACCTACGGATCGCGCCAATGGGCACTAATAATAACCACGTCCAACGTATGCTCTAGCAGCCTAAGTAATCTAACCTCAATCTCCCACCGAACAACACAAAAGACGTTAGTATAGCTCGAGTACCCAGGCTGCTGATCACCTGCCTCCTTCCTTCCAGTCCACTCCAGGAACGGCAGGCCGCAAAATTGCCAAGGCACCCAACTTAGGTACACTAGTGTATCTAAATAGTCGACATGGGATCTGTAGGATTAATAATTTGGGACCAATGGTAATCTGATCTCGTCTGCAACGTCTACATTCCGCACTCGTTCCGCGCTGGTTCCGCACGCTCTGCACCCGGCCCGAAGCCGAAGCCAAAGTGATCTCCCATCGGTTCCAGAAAGCAGGGTCCTGCGTCACCCATGTTCCCCTCTTGTCGTCTTGGCTAGCTCCTTTCTCCGCGGGTCATACTGTGATAACACCTAAGCGAGCCCATAGGTACGGGTGCGCTAAGGCAGCCTCATCGTTCGCGTCCTTTGCAGGTACATTTGGATGGTTACGGTATCAACTTTCAGTATAATGACACCAGGACCCCTAGCAGTACTAGGCTCGTTGCCTAAGTAGATTGTTACTAACCAGAACCGATGATTGGTACACGGCACGTAGTATAGATGGGCACTATAGCTTGGCAAATGGCATCTCAAAACCCCTTTATACTAGTAGGCAGTTTCATATAACCATACATCTAGTTTAATGCTAGTAGCTATTGTACGGCGTGCCTACCCATTGACCGCCAACTACAGGAACCTGTGACGCAGGCTGGCCGGTATACTCTTGAGTTACGACGATGACATAGCAAGACGACTACTGCGGTCATACATCATGCACTGCATGCAGTACCACAGTCGCATGCGCGCCGAGAACAACGTGGAGTAATTTGCCTGCCGGGGAATTCTTTTAGTCGCATTCTCCCCATGACAGATCCTTGAAACTCTGAAGGCGAGGAAAGGGGGCCTCGAGTGGAGTCAAACATAGAATCCCCAACGAAGGTTGTTCATCTGCCCCGTACCAACATGCTGTATCGTCAAAAGTTCCAGGGTTCGTCACCTCCGAACTCCAACTTCCGTGGATTACCCGATTGTCCTAGTAGTCTAGCCTAGGTTCCGTCCAGGCACCGTCGAGATAATGAGTTGTGCGTAAGCTATCCATTAGGTACACTATAGCAAACTCATAAGGTCATCGAAAAACATTCCCCCCTAATATAGTGTAAGGAGGGATGATCTTATCCCAAAACCGGACTGGCTTATGCCTTATAATAGTTGCCAAGTATGAACCACCCAACTACTCCAAAAGTCCTATACATCCACAACGACACTAATCTACTAACCTGGTAGATACTGTACGGCTTAAACCCCATCCATCAATCGTCGCTCGAGGCCAAGCAGCCTGGCCAAGTACGAACTGCCATCAGAAATCAAGGGTCGAATTCCATCACCGTCCAACTCTGCCCCCACTTCCCGAGTAACCTAACCTAGTACACTAACCTAGTACTGTCGACGGCTTGCTTTCCGCCGTTGCTTCATAATCGCCCACTTGGCAATTAAACATCCCTACGGCATTTCACCACCCGTCGAGGCAACTATATGTATCTAGGATGGATGGGTATGACGCATTGTGGCGCAGCCAGTTGATCATGCGAGTTGAATAACCTCATTTACCATCTAGATACGTTCTGAAACGTGGCGGAAGCTTGATTTCTATCCACTTCTCGAGTTATCCATCGACGCTACGGAGTACAATAGGTATGGCGTTCCATTTATCGCTTAGATGTTTCTCTAGCCCTGTCCCTTATAATATACTAGTTGTATAGTCTATAGAGCAGGGATTGCTAATACTTCGGTAAGAGTTTTCCCAGCGTGACCCATGCAAATGCTAGCGCGTTATCGAGATATGCCTCAACAGTTCTCATAGGCGGGCATGAGATGAGATATATCAGAGTGCAAGACACAAAAATCAGAAAATCACCCGATTAAAAAAAGTAGCAACACAATCGACAGAGCTAGGAAGGTGGTGTCGAGCTTTTAGCAGTATCCCAAAAATATCATCCCTCGTTCTAATACAAGCGCGCATCCAAAAGATGTGACTATAGATAAATTTTGACCTCTCAATGTCTCTCGTATATCGCGATTATATGGGTGGAACCCAAGGAAGATTGGCATCACTAAGATCATCCCCACTACGCGCTAGGAGAATATCTCACGATGTCACCTCATCACCGGTCTCCACACTAGAACAGCGCTATTCTCAGAACCAAAAACGCTACACTATACTACACCACACCACACTACACTCAGCGCAAGGAAGCAAGTCGAATTCAGCCAATATAGCAACAATACACGCTCCAACTCGACTCTGATCCTCGTGTAGTATCAACTACGTAGCATACCGTATTAGTGTGTCAGCAGTGTCATCATCTATTGATTCTCAATCCAGCCATACTGCTCTAGTAGCATGTACAGTAACACTGGCCAAGAGCTCACCTTGCAATATCGAAGCGCGTTACACCCCTAGAACAAAGAAGAGTTCTGTATATTAGTAATGAACATTAGCATAGTATAGGCTCTCTGCGCAACAACAAGTGTTCATTACACCCCTATACTAAGGATTATGACACCCTGCCATCTAATATTTCTCAAACTCGCGGCGATATGGTGTTGAATCGTCACGTAAAGAGTTGTCTTCATGGTACTTGCCAGCTTGATTGTATCGTTCGACGGTTTGAACGTAGATATCCTCGTGGAATAAAAGTCGTAGTACGAGATGAGTCTGTCTAATTACAAGATTCAGCCTCCTTTACTTGGTGACTGTAGTTAGACTCCCTATCTAGACCTATCTGGCTCTCCCTTTCCCTTTCATTAATTCTCTGTTATCCTTTGGAGGGCGAGTTACTACCGAAACTCTGAAAGGGCCATCACTTTTTCTTCCCCCTATTAGCGTTCGGAGCTCTACTTTGGATCCAATTCCGTACAGCCCCGATAATTTCCTTATCGCCTCGTTTGTTGGCCTCTTCAATGAATACGTCGCCATCAATGTCCAGACGAATATTCTCATTCGAGAGAAGAGCGCTGACGATGCCTACATGGCCTTGCCGTATAGCTTCAGTGATGGCCCGGCCGCTAACGTTGTGGTCCTTGGATAATATCTTGTTAACAATCTCCACAGGCTGATGACCGACGACGACCGCAAAAAGTGCCCCGCCACCGGGACCCCATCCGTCATCCACGTCGGCGCCGTTGTCCAATAGAACGTGCAATATCGGTACCGCCTGAGGTGGCGGAAGCGCGCAGGCATCGGTTAGAAAGGTACGTAGGCCACTGTCCGTAGAGAAGCTAGCGAAGGCGCGATCGTGATTGCAAAGAGCCTGGAGGACCTCGGCGTCAGGGTTCTCGAGCACAGCACGGACTACCCCTTGACTCTGGCTCAAAGATAGTGAGGGGTATATATGGGGAGTAACACGGACGATATTAACTTGTCGATCTGCCACGGCCCGTTCGAGGAGTTCGCCGGTAGGTGGTACCATGGGCTCGGTGATCTCTTTCGGCTCCGTTTGGGGGCTGCCGATACCGACAGACTTCACGGGAATAGGTTTACTTCCCCGTTGAATTCCATATCTAGAAAAGAATTGATGTAGAGCATCAACGTCTCCAGAGGAGCATGCATCCAGTATAGACTTCGGCCCTTCACCAAGATTTGTGATGTATTCGTGTAGTGTCACATGACCTACACTCACGTGACCTGATAAGGCATACTTCCCTTCGGAAGCCCTGCTAGCTTAGCTTCTCCAAGATAGCTACATACTCATAATAAGTCACAGGTCTCTGAGGATACACCTCAGTTGCACACTAAATCGCATTGCAGCGCATAGTATTCTGACCGGAAGTGAGTACTACCACAATTCGCCTCGAGTAGCCATGATGCAGGCGTGCGGGTTGTGATTCCGTGCCTGGGAGGTCTGAGGCCAGGGCTCCTGCAGGCTCCTGGGAGATGGGGAGAAAACGAGATTTGATTTTGGGCTTACGGCTCTTCATGTACGTACTTCGCCACAAATAAAATATCACGCCATCTGAACATATTATGATGGTACGGCGAGCACCCTACGACGCACAGATAAAAGAGGGCGCCAGAAGAAGGAGGCGCCCCAGAGAGAAAGAACAATACAGACACAATGTTGACCAAACTTCATATAATTGACTCAAATCTGACAAGGCCACACTTTTCCCTGAGCATTATATTAAAGACGCTAGCCACATCGACGAAGTTGATTCGTGTTGTAAGTCATAATTCCTCGAGCTGTAGTTTGGGTATAGGTAGTAGTATAAAGAGATACCTCTAATGTATGTGACGTGTAGCATGCGTTGAAGCACTTAGCTACTAGCCTCTACTCACTTTACTGGCCGTCATAACACGCTCCCTTGCCATGAGCACTACTATCACATGCAACCCACCAAACCAAGGTTACTCCCCCACGCCCTTTCGGATAGGCAGAAGATACGAAGCTCCTGCCAGAACTACTATTACTAAGTAGTGTTACTCTCGATAGTCTGAGAGTAGTTATTGACAACTCTCTGATTAGCCTCGGCTAATAGAAAACTAGTGGGCTGTTTCATCGTCAACTGGGGTGCTAGGTACTTCAGAAGACCAAGACAGTGGATGGTGTGCTTTAAGAAAAAGTCGTTGAGATTGTCTTTTCCAATATCGATCGCGTCGGCCACGAAATCAGTGCAATGAGTTTGGTGCTGACCAGCCAGGGCATAGCCATATCCCACCTCATTCGTTTCGGTGAGCCCCGGCTTGTCGAAGGTTGGTGTGAAGCCTAACTCGGCCGCTGGTTTCGGCTCCCGGGCGGTCACCATAAGGTAATAGTTCAGCAGGCTGACGCGCTCAGCATCCGAATCTGTACTGTTGAACCGCTCCTGCAGCTCTGCCGGTACATGCCAACGGTCGACCACATCATTGCGAGGTTTGGGAGTAAATTCAAAGAACGCCTTACCTCGCTCAGAGCTCTCCCGTAACGGCTTTGCTCGCATGTCTTCGTAGATCCAGTCTCGAAGGGTCTTCTCATAAGTCTCTTTTTGGTTGGGGGTCATAGATCTCTTCTTTGAAGCCTCGTCTAAAAACTTGGCAACGCCAGAAGCAGAGTCGGTGTACCAATCAGTGTTTTCATCACGTTTGGCCTTGTTTAGAGAGTTGACAACTCCGGACGCAGAATCGGAGTACCAGTCAGTACCCGTGTCCCGCTTGATGTC
The DNA here is from genome assembly GCA_004353285.2 of Xylaria grammica. NCBI lineage: Eukaryota > Fungi > Ascomycota > Sordariomycetes > Xylariales > Xylariaceae > Xylaria > Xylaria grammica. The sequence goes on along the minus strand of NGZP02000002.1, from coordinate 1,539,792 downwards.
CTCCAAGGAGTTGGCAACACCAGATGCAGAATCAGAATACCAATCGGTATCCCCGTTGCGCCCGGTATCCAAGGACTTGGCAACGCCAGACGCGGAATCAGAGTACCAATCAGTATCCTCACCACGCTTAGCGTTCTCCAAAGAATCGGCAACACCAGACGCAGAATCAGCGTACCAGTTGGTGTCCCCGTCACGCTTGGTGTTCTCTAAGGAGTTGGCGACTCCAGACGCGGAGTCGGAGTACCAGTTGATCTCGTCAGCTATATAGTGGTCAATATAATATTTGAAGCAATCTTGATATACGTACTATTGGGCTGGGTTGGTCGGGAGCATGTCTGGCCAGCAAATAGAGCAGTGAAAAGTGCGAAGAGAGAAGACTTCATAATGACGGGATGTGGGATCAGGCTAGCCCAGGAGACCTCAATAATATAAGGTTTTGATCAAGAATGAGTTCAAATATCTTTGGGTGTGTCTGCTTCCATCACTTACCATTAGGAGGGTAGGCGACAAGAGCTTTTATACTTCGTCTGTGGCGAACATCCCTCCCACAGCCTATAGTTACCCCATCGCGACGACGAATATCCCCTCCTTAATACGACTAAACAAAGATCATGCAGACACATGATGACCTGGTAGTTATGCATACAATGACATTAATGCAGGAGGTTTTAAAGGCACGCTAATCATCGTCTAATCTGATCGTTCACGAATCGTTTTACCTGGAGGTTCTTGTTCTGATAAGATCAATGTTACACAATCTACGACTTCGTAGCATTCTGTCTTGCGTTGATCAGGTGCATGTGATGAGCTTGAGATCGGCAGATGGGTACGGTTGATGAGGGATGGCACGAAGACTTTACCAGACACTGTGAGTGGATCCAGCCCGTACTTCATACATAAAGGAGAGTGAGAACATGTATTTTCTTTCCTTGATTCGAGTCCCCAAGCACCAAAGAATTTTAAAAACACGTTATTCATCCTATCACCGCCGTAACACTTACTTCAGTCTCGGCTACATCCGTTCCGATCATGCTGTCGTCAACACCTTTCCTCTCAACCGAGAGGGACACAGATGGTGGCTTTCTGTTAGGTGCAGAATCGCCTCCACGTCGCATACGGGAGTTACAACACAGTTGCATCGGGGTTATTGGAATGTTCATCACTACGTTCATTGGCGTGTGTGTGGGATTGGTCTTTGGGAGGATGACAAGGCTATCCAGTAAGTCCTACTCATCTAAAGAGCGGTGTAGGCATTGCTTCGTGCATGGCTGACTGCTGGTAGACTCGATAACGCACTGTAACATCACCAGTTCTGTCGCGGCCGGCACACAGATCCTCCCGGTTATTCCCGTGACGTTTCTCGAAGATGCTGACTATTCTGAGCCGCCTTCCAGGGTGTCGAATGCTGCTTGGGAGGCGTTGATCCCAGGTAAGCATGAAATCCCCTCAATAGGTACAGCGCGTCGACTAATGCACACCACTAGAGGGCCGAGGTTTCGTCGAGGTGGGTAGCAATGAGGGGAATCAGGGTCGCTATTGCATATCAGTGTTTCATCAGCTACACTGCCTAGTACGACATGAAGAACCATATCGCATCGCCTCATCCAACTAACGCCTACTTTCCCAGGATATGCTCCGACGTGACTATTATGCTGCTGTGGGGTCTTTCGAGGATGGAGAAGGCAATCACTCATCGTCAAATAGCTCGAATCACATGAAGCATTGCTTTGACTATCTTCGTCAATCCCTCATGTGCGCTGCGGACTTGACATTAGAGGAAAGAGACGACGCAATTGGTGGTGTTCGAGGATGGGGAACAACACATCAGTGCCGCGATTTTCAGGCTCTGCGTCACTGGGCAAGTGAGCATAGATACAATGATGAGGGTGGCATTGTAAATTAGGCGGGCATGGTTGTGGAATCATCTACTGTTTTGCCCTCCAACCTCGCAATACAGTGTCAAACAAAGGGAAAGGGGAGAATCTGGTAGTGTATCTGAAACTGCGATTACTTCAACCTTTGATGAGGCTTCACACAATGTACAGAGAAATTTAAGCAACCTAGTAATGTAGCTTAAGTATTTGCTCAAGTACTCAAGATGATAGCGAGAAAAGGGCTTAATCGTTTGTTTCCTCCCCCCTAGCTAAGACTCAGAGTGTGAAATACATTCAAAGGTAGACATGGTTGTCATTAACTCTATCACTACCTAAAGTTGTAAAAGAGGAATACTCCACAGAGATAAATTCCGCCTACTTTACCATAAGTGTCCATTGCGAAGAAGTTTATCAGATACGTTCTATCTCGATTATACTCTCGACAGCTTGGCGCACCTTCCAGATTTTGAGGATCCGCAAGCCCCCAATACTCCCAACCAGGTCGTGCCATTGATCCTCACTGCGTTCCAAGCTTGAGAATAATGCCATCATGGTCATATCCAGCGTAGTAACGGTCAAGGGAGGTGTTTGGGAGTTCACTAGCACCTCATGAAGAAGGATCCTTGAATACCCAGGCTCCATCGTGTCGCGAATGTTTCCTAGGATCTTAACAGCCGTATCGTCGGGCCAATCATGAAGGACGATATGAAAATAATACACATGTGCTCCTTTGACAGGCTGCGGGGTAAAGAAGTCGTGGGGGTAAGGTGTGATTCCAGGATGGATTGTAAATCTCTCCAAAACTTCGGACAAATCCTGAAGGATTAGTTTATCCTTAGATACTTCAGGATGCTTCTGGAGGAACTTTTCAATATCGTGTCCCTTACTACCGCCAACGTCCACGATCATGGCGTGACCGGGCCGCGACGCTTGTAGAATCTGTGTAGTATCGTAGAGGTCAACCCAGGACGTGAAGTTACCGGCCGAGTGGCAGCCCATGGCATCCGCAAACGCCTTGTTGGTCTCCTCGGTGCCGGATACAAGCCCAAAGAAGGTAGTTCCTTCACCATGTCGGTGCTGGAAATTGCTGTTCATCAACTCAGTAGGATTATGATATCCTGTCTTTTTGAAAAAGGAAGGCAGTGAGAGCCACAATGGGCTAACTACATCGTGATAGAAACTCCCATAAATTGAAGCAAATTCGGGTTCTGTTCCTAGCCTGATGGACTATGCTGTAGATAGGTTTCCTTATCAATCTCGGTAATAGGATGATCGGCTGCAATTTGCCGAAGAAGCCGTTCTGACAGTATATTGTCAGTTCGTTGATCGAAACTAAGGGATGAAAACACCACAAATACACAGATATCAACTCACTTAAGAGTAGTGGATCGACGTTAGTCAAACACGCCAGTTCTTGGGTGGTTATAGGCTTATTTCCTATCCCAGCCCACTTCGTAAATACTGAGGCATCAATCAAGGTTGAAATGGCAGCCATAGTGGTACCATGGACCCAGGCATGCTCCCATGCTCTGTCCCACGGTGATTGGACTCGGTGAAGGGTCTTCTGTAGTTCCTCTACCAGATAGAGTCGTTCATCCACCGAGAGGGAATCGGCCTCAATGGCCTTGAGATTAGATATCATTTGACCAATTGACGGCATTGTTTTGGGTGATTATAGGGAGATGTAATGTGATTGAGATTGGTTTTGGATTTCAAGTTTCGATGAAGGACCATGTGAGAGGATGAGGTAAGTGACGAGCTGTCGGCCAGAGGGGAGATACACTTATGAGAAAATATCTTCTCAACCTGAAGGCTTCGGTGGTGTCACATGCAAATCATGACCGGGGGCGGGGAAGCAGCCGTTAGTAATAATTCACTCACAGCCTGCAGCCCATGATTTCTCAACATACACGCCGCACATTCTTTTGAGCCCTACCAGGTTCTTGAGAGTCAACAGATGATGTATGACATTTTGAACGAGCCCGAAAGGTTTATACAGCATGCTAGACGATATGCTAACTCTCTCACAACTGCAACAACATTTGGGTACGAAGGCGGACTTTCAATTTTCCAATAAAGAGCCAATATTAAAGAGTAGCACCAGCTAACAATTCCTAGGTATCGTACTCCGACATACGAAGACCCTCACTTCCAAGAACTATTTAGAGTGTTTGGTGAGTTTGTAGTTCTGGCGCAGACTGGTACGGCGGCTATTCTCGATTATATGCCAATATTGCGTCTCCTCCCTGCTTGGTTATTGCCGCCTAAGCAACGCGCCCAGACTCACCATCAACGAGAAAAGGTCTCATACCGATATCACTAGGATAAATCCAAACTAAATTCTATAACGAATGAAAAACCGAATCCCTGCTTTAGCGTTGCACTCGTTGAGGAACAGAAAAAATACCGGTTTGATGACGACTTCGCTTCTTATGTGACCGGTACTCTTCTTGAGGCAGGTAGCGACACAACCTCAAATACGCTCATCGGCTTCCTCTGTGCTATGTTACTATTTCCCGAAGTTCAGGAACGTGCTCAGACTGAACCCGATCGAGTTGTTGGAACGCACCGAATGCCGACTTTTGAGGACGCGGTTCACCTACAGTACGTCCGTGGCTGTGTAAAGGAGTCTTTACGGTGGATGCCTACAACAATCTTGGGAGCTGTCCCTCACGCATTAACAGAGGATATGCTTTACATGGGCTACCATCTACCGAAAGGCGCAGGGCTTCTTCATAATGTCTTTACGATTCATAATGATCCTGTGCGTTACTCAGACCCGCACACATTCGAACCAGATAGGTTCAAGGATGACAAGCAATCTTTTTTCGACGCGGCAACTAACCCGGATGTTTCGAAGCGGGATCATTTTGCCTCTGGCGCAGGGAGGCGGATCTGTCCTGGCATACATGTCGCGGAGAGGAATCTCTTCTTGGCTATTTCCAGATTGCTGTGGGCGTTCGAATTCCGTTGTCCGACGAATACTGAAGGACATGAATTGCGTCCAGATCCTTCTAAGGTCACGCAAGGGTTTGTATGTGCACCTTTGCCATTCGATGCGGTTATTACGCCTCGAGATAGCACAAGAGCAGAAATGATCCGCAAGGAATGGGAGAAGTCAAAAGGTGGAAAACCTCCACCCGCATAATATGCTGTGGAAGGAATTCCCTGTGTAATCTTGGCGTTCTACTGGCGTGGCGGGATACAAGTGATTTCAGTCATATTGAGTGTGGCGAATGTGTGGACTATCTTTAGCTCGTGCTCAATGAGGTGAATTATTGTGTTTATGTACAGTAATTATCGGCAGCGTTGGTAACTGACTCTTTCGTGAGTCTGATTCATTCAGTCTATGCGTGCTACTAAAAGAGCGGGGGGGGGGGGGGGGGTCCGGTCCCCGTTGACTACACGCCTTGAAGCTCATAATACACCTAGTACTCTCCCGAAGAATTGACTAAACGCAGGCCTCACTCACAGTTGACCCATCCCTATTCGCTACGCTGCACAGCGCTCTGGCGCCGCCGGCTACGGTGTTGCAGCTGTGTCTGCGGCAATCCAAAGCGCTGGTGTTCTTGCTGCGGGTTCTGCTGGAGCCATGTCTGTCATGAAAAAGAAGAAGGAAAACAAGGACGGTGATGATCTAGACAACAAAGGTAAGCAAGATAATGAGGATGGGGGTGGGGATGAGAACGAAGACAATGACGTAAAGCCTACTGCGAATTCTGTGTTGAGGGGTCAACGATCTAGCTAGAGTGAGTTCGAAACCCATTTTTTATTATTAATTTACTTATATCGCTTTACTATTTTTAGTTCCTTTTAATACTAGTTTATAATAAAATAATAAATTATTTTGTAAAATCTTTAAGCTTTCAACAATTAAAAGCTGATACAGACAGCTAGGGGACCGACCAGAAGGTGGCAATCAGAATAGAAGAACCTTCCTTCATCATCAATATACTCATACACCCTCTGGTTCACTTTACCAAAAGCAGTTAAAGTTATTAGGATTAACAACTTCAAAATACGCGCTTACTGCTTTGTAGATATTGCCCGGCTTAAGAGAAAGTGGATTTACCTTTGTAATACTTGAGCTCTCGCTCTGGCCGTATGCAGGAGCTGAATTCGCAGGGACTAGGCGTCTCCTGACCGATTCCCGGCATCGCTCATCTTAAGAACTGATTTACCTTGTTCGGGTAGAATTCCATATTGCTTACTAGAGGCAACTGGATGCCATATTAAACCGTTGATACGAAGGCGTTTGTACGGGTCGATTCCCTCTTTGTTATCTAACCCAATCAAGGTGTTGAATCTGCACTTGTTACAGATCTTAACACTAAAACGTACTTGTAGAAACCTGATCGCTGACCAATATCTTGTTGTATCTAGAAAAGGAGCAAGGTTATCTCTGCAGTCAGTTTTCAGTCAATCTGCGTTGACGGGCTGCTACAGCTGGTTGTCATCTGCAAATACAGTTACTATACGGTATACCACCAAGTCGGGACTACATACGCCGTTTGCTGTACGTACAGTATGTAATCGGTTAGAAATAATAGGCTCCAATTGAATAGAGAGAGATCATCTAACGAGTTTGGATAAGTATGGGGCCATTGTTGATGCTGGCTCTGTTGGCTGCTCGCCGGCCCATGGTGATGGACGGTTCCCCCGTCGCCGACATAATTGTGCCTCTCGTCATCTTTGAAGGTTGAAACCATCAGATATATGTGACGTCCGTAAGAGGAAGGTCTTCAATTTACTTAGCCAGCTTATGCGAATCGTCTAGGCGTCTTTTAGCAACATATTGCATGGCTATCAAGATCCAACGATGTTGTGAGTCCTTGGCGATTCCGAAGGCGGTTAGTTGCTAATGTTACCCTAGATTCAGCTGGTGGTGGGAAACGCGCAATTGCGCATATGAGGCTCTGTGTTCAACCGCTTCTATTTGATTCGAACATTGTGTTTATCTTGTAGAGCGCAATGAAATATTCCTTTATGTGAGTTGTCTAGATCCCGATATCATCAAGTTCAAAGTGTCCCCCAAAACCTTCCTTCTATTATTACCAGCACCTATGAAACCCATGAAAACCTGGGCCTGATCGCGCTCGCTACTAAGACCGCCTCTCTCAACCCAACTGAGATACTTGGAGGCAAAATGTCTAAGCATATATCTCAGATAGCCTCCGACTCAAGGGATTCTAATACAAAGGATGACCTCGCCCCATTGATTAATCCTCGCCTGCACCCTGACTTTTCCCGTTTGTCCAGTAATGTTGAGCCACCCAGCGCCCTGGAGAGTACCAGGTCGAACTTCCCAGATGACTTGCTTCGTTTATCTCCCGAACGTAGCCTACGCGCTGGCTCTTGGTCGCAGCAGGATGATCATAATCTCCTTACGGCACGCCGGCAGGGCCTTAATTGGGCGCAGATTCAAACTACGTACTTTCCCGACAAATCGCCGAATTCTTGCCAAAGGCGTCACGATCAGCTGTTGGAGGACAGAGTCCGCGACGATTGGGATGCCAGAGAATTTGAGAGACTCGCTAAGGAGTATATGAGTATGCGTAAGGAGATCTGGGAAGGCTTGGCGAGCCGGATGGGAGAGAGATGGACTGTTGTCGAGGCTAGGGTTTGCATTTCTTTTTTTCTCTGAGCTTCGCAGCACTATTGGCTGACGCTATTCTAACACAGTGTATGAACAATGGTCTCAAAAATCTTCAATCGGCGTCGCGATCAGCAGCCCGTCGTGAGCGGCCGGAACAGGGTCATTCGATTAATGGGTATTATGACGACGATAGCGACATTGGTCCTACCCTATTATCTGAGGATGGGGAGTTGCTTTCTGCCGAGACTACAATCCCCTCATTACCTAGCCTTAGTGTAAGCGGAAATTCAGCAAGTGCTGGCTCACTTGCTAGTTCATATGGAGGCATATATCGTGTACCTCGGGACACATCAGGCATAGTACGCAATATTATACGTCCCGTATGCTTCCAAAACTAACATTACTCTCTCCAGGTACAGGGCTACGACCAGAAAACATCCTCTAGTGACCGCGCTGGCTTCTTCGGCGCTTTGACGCGTATGCCGGTATCTGAAACAAATTACAACAGGCCATGGACAACATTGAACGCGGTGGACGGCAAAGCCGAGCTGTGGAAGACTGAATCCTACCGTCAGGATGCAGACGGCAGCGACATACACAGTAAAGATACAACAGAGGATGCATTGGAGAAGAATGGATTATCATTACCCTCTAAGCAAAGAAGCCAACCGCCAGCACAAATACCCAGTCAGAAGTTCCTTGATTTAGTCCTGAATGATACCGTCGCTAACAATAGCGGTCATGTTTCTGATGCGGCCATGTCGAAAGAGGGCGATGAGAAAAATCAAATAGGGCAGTCGCCGCCCTTCAATCATGATTTAGAGGATACCATTCACGAAAGAACTGAGCAACGCTCACGGCACACACCGTTTAGAGCCCAGAAAACACGCCACCCGATATCACCAAGCCTGGTGCCTCCGGAAAGTGATAGCGAAAGCAGCAGTATTGACGAGAGACAAGAGCTTTTAACACACTTGAGGCCAAAGAAGCTCCTTGTTGACCGCCTGATGGACTATTTCTTCCAGATTTTCTCTCGCTGCCACTCGTCCTCTCCAGCATCCAACTCCTATTGTTTGACGAACGAGGCGACTACTACCAGCCTACCCCGGTCCGCATCCACATCTCAACAATCTCAAGATTCAAGAAAGAGAAAAAGAGCTGGCGATAATGGGGACAAGGATGAAGACGACGCAGCTGAGCGTGGACGAAGTAAGATTCCAAGGTTGGAAGATTCATCGATTCGACCGAAGAGATTGGCGTGTCCATATTTCAAAAAGGGCCCTCTTCGTTTCCAAACAAAACAATCTTGCTGCGGTCCAGGGTGGGAGACTGTTCATCGTTTGAAGTACGTACCCTTAACACTAGGGATTGATATATATCATCTCATTACCATCTAGACTGACATGATATACAGGGAGCATCTTGACCGGAACCATTGCCTTCCTATTAGCTGTCTCCGTTGCTACGCCCCCTTTGACACAGAAGCGGAACGAGACTTCCATATGAGATCCGCGGAGCAATGTGAGGTTCGGGATCCACCAGCTCCAATTGAGGGGTTCAACGCTAGTCAAAGAGTAGAACTCAAGTCTCGTGCCCGCGGTTTGAAGAGTATGAGCGAGCCCCAGAAGTGGCGTCGTGTTTATCTCATTTTGTTCCCCGGCACACCTGAAATTGATATTCCAAGTCCCTGAGCGAGCTCTTGATCCTGTGGAGGAAGCCCTGAGGGGACAACTGGTTGAGATTGTACGCGATGTACAACTTGAACTCTTCCAGCTGTTTAGGTCTGCTATCCCGTCAGTCGATGGCCAGGATTCTCATAGAACTCTGCGGTTGAATAACGATACCAATAGCGACGAGCGAAGTAAACCTCGTAATGTTGGCCAGCAAGAACCTGGGCCAGCAGACCAGGTTGTTGATCCTACTTCCGGAGGTTTGGATGTTTCATTGAATTCAGCAAATGCTCTAGCAGCGTGGCGACCAGAGCCATATCTTGACTTGAACCTGGAAGAGTTCGATGGACAATTATTCGACTTTCAAGAATTGATGCTTCACACGGAAGAGTGATTCGGCTTATAGGACCATGTCCTCTGCTGTTGATCTAAATCAAAAGGCCACTGAAGAGACTTAGTTGAGAGTGGAAGTTTAAGATAATAATAGCTTCCTTTTACTACGCCACTAAACATGTCATCTCTAGGATATCTTAAACGCTCAAGGTTCGCTGGCTACATTTTGGATGTGTCGATGCCAATAGAAATGATGGCGTAGTTATAAAGCCCTGTGACACCTGCGAAAGCAACCGCTGCAGTCGCATCGATATTCGAGGCCCTCGTTAATGTGGGTAACTATTTTGTGCCGTGGGATTGGGCGGTTGCCCTTCTCTGTCCTGCCGTTAGGGCTGCAGGTCTCCCTGTTGGGTAACGTTCGCAAGATAAGTCAAAACTTGGCCCGCCTCGGCCCGCCAGAACCCGAGGTCTCTACATAGTAGTATCGATGGGTGTAGCTGGGGGTTAGACGTTGGATCATCTGAATATGGTTCTTGTTATGGCTACCGGTGAGAGTAACGGTCCACTTCCTCCAATCTGATTAATATCCACACCCCCCCGAAAACTGTATCTCCGGGTTAAGAAATTCCACCCTGTTGGTAAAGGGTGGACTAGCCGAGCATGTAGATCGCATCGAGGTACCTACGATGCCGGGCCGCTCTTTTTCAACCGTTACCCGGTATTTCCTTCTCATACGCCCCCAACTAGCCTCACGGGGTTGTACCAATATAATGCGGTAAGCATGTTCCGTGGCAACCCGGCCCGGGTGTTTTAAGTGGGACAGAATATGCAAAAAACCCCAAAAAAGGGGAAAAAAGAAAAGAAAAGTTGAAGAGGCGTGGTGTGGTAGGAGGGGAAGGGAGGGACGTGCCCTCCTTCAACTCCATATTTGCAATTTGAAGTAGATAGATACGTTGATTGTTCGCCTCGCCTGACACATACTTGTCGGTGCCTTAATGTGGGCTAATTAGCGCACGTAAGATAGCCGAGTATCACTGGTGCTCTGATACGCCGCTTTGGCCTTCTGGTCGTGACAACATCCAACACATCACATCCATCCCCAAGGTTCCGGTAGGAAAGAGGATTTACGGCCCGCCTACGTCAATCGTGGAAAAACGCTACGCGAGCCGTGAAATCTACTTATTTCCAATACCTAGGTATGTAGCTGCATATGAGTCGCTGAACGTGGTACGTTGCTTTATATACAAATACAAATAGCATATTTACGCCAAACTAAGCTGAATCTCATATAAGCTAACATGCAAGTGTCCTACTATAATGTAAATTTGGAATTCGGATAAAAGGATAGATAAGATAGAGATTGTAATGCCTGTCCAAATAGATAGTAATACGTAGGGCAGGTGTGGCCTCTAGTAGGCGGCTACGTGCCGTAGAGAACGGTCAATATAGGTGAACCCAGTATTCCGTCAACCGCCGGCGCCCCATTAGGGCGGAGATATGCCGTGATGCAAGAAGAGCCTCAAGGCGGTCAAAAGCCTTATTTCGATCTTGTTGGAGGGTGGGCTTCCGGTAACTGGGGGCCCCAATCCTTCTTTCGTGAACCCCGTACCAATGGTTCAGCTAGCAAGTCACAGCCCGACGAATCAAATCGTGGTTTCGCCTTTCCCGCATTTCGATACCACGCACACTGCCTATTCTGGACATATTAGGATGCGTAGTTGCGGCGTTACCCAATTACCACTCAGTGTAATGGCTTAGCGCGCCATGGTATTCGAGGCATCCATGGCAGGATTCTAGGCGCTTTCTATTACACTGTGTATGTCGACGTGATCGTGGGGGTTGAACAGGCGTTGACGGCGAGATTCGTCGGTTGACGGCGAGATTTGTTGGCCTGAACTCTTCAAGATGCCTAATTAGGCAGGGCAAATACGGCTGGCCAACCCGTTGTATGATGGTCCTATCCATATCATAAGTACCGAATTTCTTGGATTATCGTGGTATTAGATAGCTATCATACAACTTTTCAGGCCTAGACTTTCCTGGTGCACTCTATCACCCTTTATATCGGTGTCTACGCCTCAACCCTTTCTAAGCCGGTTTGTTATGAGGTATCTTACTTATGGCTTTCGGTGGGGGGCCGAAAACTATTAGACATTGCCTATATTGCCCTCCGGGGGATGCCGTTATAAACTCTAACTTGTGCCCCGTGTCTTGCAAGAAAATAGTCGTACCCCTTAACTACTCCCTCTAGTCAACAGGCTTTCTCTTCCTGTCAGAACTGAAAGATATCACTGGCCCTCTCCTCTATGTTTTGGACTTGAGCTGTACATCAAGTTTCTTTGCCGCGTCTCCTATCAGTGCTATCACACATCAAAGCATCAAGCTCTTCCCTGGCCCAGTACCCAACATGTACGTGATTCCTAGCCATCCTTATTTAGTCCTTATACTATTCCATAATGGTATCCTCTCCCTAGTGTCAGAGACAAAGAGCTTAGTTGCTTATTAGGCATGGACCTGACGCCTGGAGCACTACTCCCGTGTGCGGATCCCCCAAACTCTCCCCATCTGGCACTACTGGTTTGGCCCCAGTGGCCTCGACCTCTACATATGAAACCGAAGTCAACAGCACGAGGCGGGGGGAGAAGGAACAAGAAGAGTGTTTATTGGGTATCGGAGCACAATTCAGTTCCGGCAGGTCAGTTTTATATGATGGAGCCTACCCTTAATCTAATGATTATGTTGGACTGATTTTATCTTTACTTAGAGCTTGATGCCTAGCTATTTAAGAGATATTGACTTAGAGGGTAGAGGGTTATTTCTATGAATGAGCTTACTTGGAACCGGATGAGTAGTCGCCCCTATGGGCGATATATTATGTTTGTCGATGATGATGCGCAACTATCCTTTGACCTCTCTCTGGGGACACAATTAAAACGTGGGAGCTTTGTGAATGGAATGAATATTTAGGTTCTACCAAATCATATCAACCCTGTCCATTAAATCGCGTCTATCACGTCTATCATATCTACTGATAATATTGTTTAATATCCGCATTTTCTTCGCCAGGTAAATTATCTATTTTCTATACTAGGTCTATATACTGTGCGTTATGAATCCTGTGCCGTTGTAGGTCATCCATATCAACCTCGAAGAAATACCTACGACCCTGTTCCACATAACCCAGTATCCCACTCTTATCTATCTCAGCTCACCTCATAAGCCGAAGTGATATTACACCGGTACCGGTAAAGCTATGTGGCAAATTAGGAGATATTTTTCTCTTGATTCCCTCAGGAAGAGGGCCTAAAACAGCTTCACCATCCATGAAACTTTCAACGTAGCAGCTCCCCATGACTATTCTTTGAAAGCTTGTAATGGGCCTCAAAACCGTGGGCACAGAGCACCCGATGATAACACAGACTTCGTCACCGGGCGCGGTTGATGGTGGCGCCAGCCCGATGTAACCCCTTTTCGTTTTGAAAACAAACCGGCCAGCTAAAGAATACCCTATACAAGTTGGCGCCTGCTTCTCTTCAATCGATAGATCATCCAAGGACACATCTTCTTCATTTGATACAATCTTCCCCATTAACCTCAAAGCGTCGTTCCAACTAAGCTTGCCTACACCTAGCTAAATGAATGAATCCGAGAATAGGCCCATGGTAAAAGCAGAAGTGTAGGCTTCGAGCAAATTTCCGCCACTAGGGTACTGTTGTGTAACTGTAAATGGGGGACGGGATCTCGCGCTGAATGTATCGTATCCCCCAGCAATTCGATCGAGTGTAGTTGGATTTTCGAGATTTTGTCAATGGGTACGGCCACTATACGCAATTTCTTGTCTATAATTAGGGGCTTTGGCACCTTAAGACGCCCTGATGGGTACCGATTAGGACTGCCCAGGGAAACTTTATACGGAGGGCCCGTGGACCAGTCAGGAACCCAAGTCGGGGCGCAGGGGCTGGAAGGGTTAGGGCGCGGAGCGTTTTCTAATACGCATTCAATCAAGATGTCGAGATGACCCTAGCATTTAAGGGCCCGCCTAGTCATGTCCTCGTATAATTCAATATGCGTCCGCATCCCTACATAGCCGGTCATGATGCCCAGCTCTCGCCCTTTGTCGTCTAGATTGAAGATTGCGTAGATCCGATCCCGATGATCAGCACACTTGGCGGAGCCGTACACCTCCCCCAAATTCGGAAAGCGGCTGCGTATGTAGGGTACACAAATGCCCATATGTAGTAGAGCCGTGTGCTCAACTCCCTGCCGTACTTGAAGGACGCTCTGTCTTTCATCACGACGCAGCCCATCGCCCGGCGGAACGTCATCCATGGCATCGAGGAGCGCCCACAGGCGATGTCGGCGGCAGCCGGTTTGGCTAGGAGGATCTCCTGTCGGACCTAGAGCTTGTCGAACCAAGCGCGGCAGAACCGAAAGTAAATCGAGGTGTAGTCGTCCTCGGCGAAGGTTAGAGGCACGGTCTTATCTGCAAGGGTGTTGTCGGTGCTTCCGGCTGATGGTGCAAAACCCATGGACTCGAAGTCGGTATCAGCCTGGTCGCCTAGATGCTGTAGAAGCCTCATAGCGCGACAGTTATCGTTTTCTTCCTCGCCGAGCCATACCGCCACCTTTGCTGCACGCCGATATATATCCCCCATCATAGCCACGCAGTGGCCTTTCTCGGCATCGTTACCCTGGTTGATACACAAGGCGTCAATCCATATGTACCTCGATGTATTAGGGTATCGCAAGTGTTTAAGCGCAGTGCTCAAGTCACGCGTGATGTCTATTTCTGAGTCTTCGACGGGAAGTCGATCGGGGTTGTCCGGGGAGCCCCAGACATAGGACAGATTTCGTAGTATGGGATGTTGGGAGATTCGTCATCGTCGTCGGCTTAGAATGGCTAGAGGTAGAGTGAAATGCTCATCGTATCGGGCGGTTCTACTGTGCGGATCTCGGCGACTCGGATCTGGTGCCCTGGAAGGGGCTGATACCGATATTGGGGCGGTGTATCGCATATCAGGACAGAATCTGTCGACTGCACGGTACATTCCATACTGTTGAGAGGGCTGTTTGAAGCGCTTGAAGTAAACTTGCCTACCGTAGTCCATAAGTCTAGCGATAGAAGTGGATGTGGTTATGGTAGTGATTTTAGACTTCTGAAAGTATGAGGAGGCAATAGAGGAATTGTGTGGAAGAGCGGGGGTGGAGCGCAGATACTTGAAGATACTCAGCTGTTAATGCCAGTGCCACTCAGCACTAGTAATATCACGCATTGCTTAAGAAACGAATGACGAAATTTACCCTGTTTCGGCCTAAAGGGCTAGCCGACCTTCATCCGGACCATGTCGAAAGCATGATGGTCAAGGAATCAATCACCTATCCGAGGAGGTCTTACCACCCACACTCACGAACGTACGCAGGCTGAGTGCAACGCCCATACCTACTGGTAATTGAAAAAGAAGCCTAGACTATAAAGAAACTTCTGGGAGAACTTCATTGGGAAAATGGTGATGAATGGGTATTAGTGAAATAGATAAGGGGAAAATATTACCTTGTGTCAACAAAGCCCAACTACCTACCAAATTTAGTTTGAATAGAAACTAGACAAGGAGAACACGCATTCCTAGTAAGCCAAAGACTAACGGAAGAGATCAAGTTATCACAATTCCATGAACTCGGAGTCACTCATGAATATCAGGCATGGATTAGAAACCGACTGATTTTTTGATGATCTCATCAATCACTCGTGGAGTGAAACCTGTGAGCTAAGCTATAGGCAAATGTCTCGGGAATAACGATCCCGACGCAACTAGAAACCACAAGAGCTTCAGTATGAAGAGTCCTCAATCAACTGTCAAAACCTCCATTCTCAGATCGACCGCATCCTCCCCTAAAACAGCCCGGAAATAGGCACGAAATGCAAGCCCATATTATAAGAGACGAACCTTTATCATCGCCCTCGCAAGTTGTGGTTAACGGCAAATGGATCCTTCAAAAAAAACCATTGAGGATCCTCAAATTAGTAGCAAATCCTGCATTCCTGTCGATTACCAAGACGCGTGATACCAATTGCGATCAATAGTCCCGGAGAGGAAAGAAAGCGCGGTCTGTCCATGCTTTACCCTTGGTGCTTACAGCGGTAGGCATTGAGCTACGAAAGAAAGCAGTGTGAAATCAGTACTTCTGAGACTCAGTTGCTTCCCCTTTATATGCTCGCCCCTGCCACTCTGGGGGAACGGCTCCGTTCACCAGCGCCTTCTCCCGCCTCGCGGCGTCCGGGATCGTCTCGGGCCGGATATACCGGCATGTTAAGGCATACCGACGCACACCACCGGCAATGACGGAATGCTAGAATGTGACTTAGCTCAAAAACTCACAAGACCAACAATACCATTTCCAAACTTACTTCATACGTCTTGTGGATTTTGGTTCCATGCATAATTACCATATCTCCATGCTCAAGATGGAAAGACAGCATGACACGGTTTTTGTTAACGGCGTCTCCGAAACCCGCCTTCGACTTGGCGCGGAAGTGCATTAGGGATGGAGAGCCCAGCGACAGCGTTGCGACGGTCGGGCCCAGCTCCTTTTCTCCGTCATCGTGATACTATAATAGGCAGCTAGTGAGCCAAGTTCTTACAAGGTTGAAAGAGCATACTTACACCAATATGGGAGCCCTCAAAGTAGCCGAGTATAAGTTGCTCATTGAAATCGGTGAACTTATTTGGCATTGATTCCGCATCGATGGACAGCCTCTTTTCGCTAACGTGGTTGCCCGTAAGCTTAACCCCTGTTGAGGCACCCCACGTCAGGCGGCTGAGAGCCTCCAAAACAGGAGCAGGAGCATTTGTGAAGCTCCTGGAGGTCTCCACGACCACGCCGAATTTATAGTCGGCGCCCTGGTTTAACGTTAGCCCGAACCCTAATATGCCTATATGCAAACATACCATATTACAAGAAAAGTGGGAGGTGAGCTCCTCCATATGCGAACCTGCGATACTCGATTAGAATAGTAATCTTTGATGAACTGTTTAACTTACCTCTGCAAAATGCTGGATTTCGTCGCAGTTCCACATCTCCCACTCGCACTGCCTGTTGGAGGTCGATAAATAAGTCATCCATACCTCCCTTTCGCTTGATCGTAGATTGCGTAGGCCGAAGGATTGTCACGGAGCCAATAAATTCTGCCTCGTGACGATTCTGAGGGTTGTTGGGGAGGTAAAAGCTGATCACCTCGTACCCGTTGACGGTATGTTGGGCCTGATGGATCTGGGAGTGAACATAGACGATCCGGGCCTTTTTCTCCATCAAATTCGCTGCCTCCGTTCGAATTTTAGACAATGGGACGTCTAGAGGCAGCATAGGCCGCTTGAACCCACACCCCTTTTCGCATATCCACCCCCACCAGAAAATTCGGCGGCTCGGCCACTTGCATGTTGGGCACACAATGCCTGCCTTGAAAGCCGTCTCGGAGCCATACTCGCCTGGGCTAATAACTGGAAGTTCGGGTATGAATTTTGGCGGCGCCCTCCCACTCAATACCTCCCTTTCGTTAAGAAAGTTTTGATGATACCGGAGCTTGTCGATATCGATATTAGGGCTCGAGAATCGGAAGAATTCTGAACAAGTATTCTTTAGGCAGCACCATCCTTGCTCAAAAATCTCCTTGCTTGGCTGATTGCACGATTGGCAGGTGATGGGTCGGCAGTGAAACTGGCCGACGGCATACGTATTGATTCTTTCATTGCCTCGTGGTACCCACCAAGACACGGAATCCAAGTCGGCCTTTTGCAATCGAACCACATAATGGGCAAACCTTGTACCATCTCGCTGAGTAGGCTGGAGCTCTGTCCATATTTCCGTGACATAAAAGAAATCTACGACGTTGTAGTGGTTTGGTAGCTGTACGTCCACCAGGTCGTTGGCGTACTGGCCTAAGGGGAGTCAACAAATATACCATACTGTTTTGGTTTTAAGAATTCTCACCTTTTCCTACAGATTTCTTCCCAATTACAATGGCAACCGGATGTTTATCGAGCATCGCATTGTTGAGAACAGTGTAATTCGTGCAGACATCTTGGTTCTGTTTTCGGATACGTTTGCCATTCTCGTCCTCAGCAAGACCACCGCCACTATAATCCACCTCTATTAGTGATATGTTTCTTTGTAGTGTAAAGGAAAGGAATATGATCATATAGATACGTACACAGTGGTAATGATTACTTGGCTTTGGAGAACGTCACGTTGTGTTGTCTTCCCGTTGAGAAGCATGCCGTTTGCGACTAGTCCCGTTGAATAAATACCCCCCTGGTGTGACTTATAATAGGAAACAGCGTCGCATAATGCGCCACGGAAATTTGAGGAAAGCGGTGGTGTCCCTGCGGGGAGGGCAAGAGTCCTTGTCGACAGGGTAGCACCCGCAGATTCAGGGGTATTGTCCCCGTCAGCGACAACGCTAGACTTTACTGTCTTCTTTGGCTTAGCTCGCGTGAGGGAGCTACTAGACTTGGTCTTGCGCCTCTTTGGCGATGCATCTCCGATGTCCTGGCTATCGGGAGCCTTTCGCTTCTGCGCGTCGTCACTGGCCTGTTTAGAGGCCGAACGGAGACCAGCAGAATCCATGATGTCAATATCTATAAAAAAAGAGGAAGGATGAGCTAGTATTTATAGATGTACTTAGAGAGTGTGTGAATGGGTCTATAGGTGCCGATTCGTGCGCTGCTCCTGTTCAGAATTAGACTTGCGCGAAGAGGGATATGTGAATGATATATAGGTAAAGAAGAAGAGAAGGGAATGGTGTAATGAAAGTTCTTGTGGATATTAGACTTGTGCAGTCGGTATTAGAAGAGGATGGTAAAGTATATAAGGTGACGGCACAGCGGCAAACAACAAGGTAGAGAGGGTTGTTTGTGAGGATACAGGTTTGTATCTGCAATCAAGTACCAGGTAGTGGAGAGCGCCGCACTCTGTGCATGTGAGGGGAAGTTCAGTAGTACGGTACGTACCGATGGGTGCTTGTGTATCTGGCGGCCTTGTATCGACCTCGCGAATGCTGAAAACAACCCGACAACACAACACAGGTAGCTAACACAGTTGGCAGTTGAGTCAACCGTGAGGGAATGGCGTGTGGGTATGCTGATGGCTTGAACAAATAGTGATTTGTGAGACGGACAAACAGGCAATGTTTGGCGTGAAGATGAATGTTAAGGAGTTTCTTTGAGGAATGTTTTGTTGTGTAAGATGGAAGGTGACAAAGTAAAGTTACTTGGTGGCAGGTTGCAGGAATCAAGTCAACGCGACGACGCGTGAAGCGGTGTGAGAGTGAACGCGGTACGCGTCTATGTATATATGTGCAGTACCTATGGAACGAGGTACCTAGGTATATAGAGGAGGTAGATATATAGAGGAGTGGGAGAGGTGGGGAGAAGTGAGATGAAAAGAAGATGAAAAGAAGATGAGGAGGACGAGAAGAGGAGAGAGGAGAGAAAGAGAGAAAGAGAGAAAAGAACCCGACCAGGGCGGAAATACCCGGGTTTATATAGATCGCCTTATGGACCTCCTAACGGGCGTAGCTGCCTGAGGAGCTAAGTAAGAATGCCCATTCAACAGGAAAGTACATGCCAGATCCAAGTGCTCCCCTATTTCCTCGTCTTCCTGTTACGAGGGTTTCGGCGAATCAGAGCGGTCAGTCTCTCGGAGAGGAAGCTTGTCGAGGAAGGAAGGGTGAATAAATGGGCGAATGAATGGATGGGGTCGAGATAGGTTGCTTCCTAGGTTGCTTCCCGCCACGGAGTGATGCGAGCGGTTAGGTACTAAGATGCTACTACCTATGCGCGCACACGCAGAGATTATAACCCTTCAAGGCGTGTATCATTCAATATAAGATCGCAAGCAGGGCGGAGCAAGAAAAAGAGGAGGAGAAGGAAGAAGGGCCGATATCCACATATGAGGCACGATTGTAGTTATTATTGAACAAGCGATAGAGATATTGGTTTAATGAATGGCTAACTACGCTTATTCTAGCCTGTGTGGCGTTTAGGTTTACTTCTATTGCCATCTGAATTACAGTCCGAACGATGTGGCAGCAATGTAGGAATATTACAACCCAAACGGAAAACTGCGTGGCTGGTGCGAGAACATGGCCTATCTTCGATTATGACCCTTATAGTATCCTGATCCGAATGGTCGCCCGAAAAGGGCTGGCAAGGCGGAGAAGAACAGGCTTGGTTATTGAGTAGACATAATACATGCATTTTCCTAGGCATCTAAGCATAATAGTTACCTAGGTACTCTAGCATTGTGTTACGGAAGTCGAGAATCAGGTGGCCCTGATCATACCCCGGTCCCATGTGACCCCCGTAGGCGAGCATTCTATGGATCGGTACCAAGGCTATGGGAGTCGGGACGTAGCAAGCAAGCATTGAATGCTCTCGCATTGAGTACCTGTGTTACATTCAATATTCCCCGTCCAGGCGCTTACGCATGCCCGGCGTGGCTTCTACAAACTATGTAGGAGAAATCAGGACGTGGGTTCTAAACAGGCACTGCACTAGAATATCTGAGTTTAGCGAGGGGGCCGGGCACATAGGCTGAGCTTCCTTGTTGAACAGGTACGGTGTCAAGATCCGTAAATATACACGACAGAGTGTTCTATATCCTTTACAATGAATGCTACACCCCTTGAAACTCCCCCGTCCCCAAAGATATAAATTCGTTGAGACTCCCGCTGTGGCTAATAGGAGCAAGCTAGGGACATACTTCGTGGCTTCTCATACAAAATACTTTATTAGAGTAAATATCGCAGCTAGGTAAGCCCCCATTACCATGCATAGAATGTGTCATGAGCAGCCATTCATTGCTTTGCGCCAGGTCCCCACCAAAGGTATGGGGCTCTGAAGGAGGACGAAATTGTCTAGCATCGAATTCCTAACGAAGCTCTTTTGAATGATCCCTAAGCTCCCTAACTCGTGGGGGTGCGGCCAGTTATTGAAACACCATTCTGCAGGAAATTCGTAGAGCTTTGGCTAGATTGTGTCTAGCGAGGTTCCCGTATTCCTTTTGGTGAGCTCTATGAGGCGGTCCTGGTGCCAAAAGACAGTCAAGGCATGTTGGTAAATTGCGTTCGCGAGTGTTGTAGAAGTAATCTCGAAGATATTCCGGAACATAGTGTGCGTACAAGACTCCGAGGGAGCCATCTCTTCAAATGGTCATAGATTGGTCAGAACAACAGTTTGAGTAGTGATCCTAAGTTTGATCTTTCAGGAGTGCGTGCCATGGAGAAGAAGCCTTGGAATCAACGGAGAGGCTCATTGATGTCTGAAATATCCAAGCTTTGTTTTCGAGCTTCGTGGGCAGTGTGAAAAGGGGCGAGTTAGAAATAGGAAAAACACCATTACCCGCAAATTAATTGAGTATGTTTTTGTATTTCTCAAAGAGACATATTACTTATGTGTGTTTATCAACCCTGGCTGCTCCTTTGCGGATGACTAGATCAGCCTCGCTGTATTTTCGAGGATTCTCACCAGTCCATCGATACCCGATAGGAGCCCATTTGCTCTTTTGCTATTGACTCCGTCACTATTCCCGTTATCGTCGGCAATGCAGTCATCCAGTCCTACATCATAGTCCTCAGCGTCAAAGTCCGCCGAATCATCGCTTTCTTGGATATCGAAATCCGGGTCGCTCGCGCCCACGAGAGTCCTCCAGACCAATAACACTTGTACCGGCCGCGTTTATTGACACGCCTCTTCAGATGAGCGCCATTACCATGGTTACACAACCCTTCGTGGGTACCGGACTGATATCCGCAGAAGCTGCAATCAGCAAGCTTCCAATAGCACATAGTGCCGAGGTGTTTATTCCTCTCATATTCTCTAAGAGTAGCCATGCACCCTTTTAGCATGGCTTATCTCGAGTAAATTAAATCTCGGTATCAGTCTCAGCGGTGGTGGAACGGTTTGCTTTCCCCTTCTTGTGAAGGGGGCCATCGGTGCTGGCGCCCTTGGCCGCCTTGCGTTTGCCTTTAGTGGCAATACGCTTCTTTGGAGTGCCGGAGCTTTCTGCTTGGCCCTCGTTGCCGAAGGCTGCGGCAAGCTTTTTATCCGCCTCTGTAGAAATGGAAAGAAAATAGTATTAGCGAAGGTGCTCTTTTTGGAATTTTTAAGCCGAACGTCAAGATAGGTGAGAATATTCTTACCGCGGACTAAGTTCTTAACGCTCTCAACATTGGTGTAGCCACCAATGCTAGCGAGCTTGTTCCAGTCGGGGTCGAATCAAGGAATCACGAGGATGGCCGCCACGTTAGTAGCGGTATTTGCTACAGTGAGACTGGAAGCGACACGCACCTCCAATCCCGGGGATTTCGGGCTCGGTATTGGTTGCCGTGGGGCTAGAAGCGACGCGCACCTCCAATCCCAGAAATATCGGGCTCGGTGTTGATGACGGGGCCCACGGCGGAGACAACGGTAGCTGGCATGTCGCGTGTAGTCTTCGTTATAAATACTTGACTATAACGAGGGATGGGGTTTTCGTGTAGTGGAATGTGGGCCAATGTCGGATTGCTAGGCCGGGAAAATACCGATGGTTGACAAACCATAAGTCGAGAACCATAATCACGGGTGGCCCCCACTGCAAGCAGCAATAGGAGTCAGTTGTCGCTATTTAGAGCATTCGGCGTCATGCCCGAGGCATTTGATCAATCAGATCAAGTACTCAAATCTCTTGTCTTCAGGTAGTCGATGTGATCGACCAAAGCATAGAGAGTTCGTCGTTCACCTGACGCAGTTGGGAGACTCTCTGATGGTGGGAAAGAATGCCGGATCTGGCGTGTGGTTGAACTGCTGAAGCACAGCGTTCTGGGGACAGACGACTGTGACTAGTATATCCTCTAGTGATGGCAATACGATGACTTGAATATCAAGAGTCAGCGACTCTATGTGGGTGCGATGTGTAGATGTTTTAAGAGTGCGCAAGGTTGTGGATCAGGGATCAAACTCAAGCAGATAGTTCTCCCCGTGGGATATTAGGATAAGGGTAGAAGATAAATAGGTGTTTTACTCACACAACTTGCGGAGTATTTCAAGCGTCCAAAGCGGACCGACCGACTGCATCCGCGGGCCAGTCGGGCTAGCGAAGTACAATGCTGTTAATTCGGGGACCCCTCCGAGAAGCTGGTTCCCTATATTGGAAGCCTTCTGTTGTAGTGCAAAGACCAGAGCTCAGTCTTTGAGTTAAAAGTTATAATTAACTCCAAGTAATAGTATGCATAACCGCAAGCAGCGGTGCAACCACAACAGTTGGCAGGGATCGCAGAGTGTGTAGACTCTATTAAAATTCTGTGTTAGTAAACTTCCATCTATAGAGAGTTAAGAGTTCCCCACTCCAAGACAAAGTTCTTGTGGGGGAACGAGAATAGAGCACTATACCGTCAGTCACATTGTTGGCAAAACTAGAACGTTGTCAAGTCGGACGCTCGACTGCCCGCCGTTGTTTATATGTTGATAGTCAGAAATTTCAACATCCTTAGAATTCCTGCCACTCGGGCCACTGGAACGGGCGCCAGGGCCGAGCCAGAACGATGTCTTCTCTTCGTAGGGGATCGTATCCTATCTTGAAATTTTATACGTGAGTCGAGGCACCCAGAGAGTGTGGGCTAGGGATTTTGACAGGCCGCAGTCGACAATACTCTGCCAAAGGCCCTGCGCCGCCGAAATTTAAACTTCTGTGTCAGTAAATTAATACCTTGCCCTCGAGAATTATCGGCGTCTAGCTATGTGGACAAGGACCGGGAGAGAGAAGTAGAAAGGCTGCCTACCTTGACAGTTGGACATCGATGCTGGGCATC
This sequence comes from Xylaria grammica, assembly GCA_004353285.2. Lineage (NCBI taxonomy): Eukaryota > Fungi > Ascomycota > Sordariomycetes > Xylariales > Xylariaceae > Xylaria > Xylaria grammica. The sequence goes on along the minus strand of NGZP02000002.1, from coordinate 1,516,476 downwards.
AATGCTAGGAGAATTATAATCAAAGTATACTTATAATACTTGTAATAAAACCATCCCAGCTTCGAAGTGGCAGCGTTGTGGCCAAATCATGGTGAAGATAAATCATTAAAATTGATTAATGATGTTGTTGTTGATCCAGGTGGATGTGGGTTGTAAGAAGAGAGAAGAGAAGGTTTAGGGTCTTGGGGGGAAACAGAAAGAACACGGGAAAAAAAATAAAACGCCAATAAGGCGCGCTGATCCTTATAAGCGATATGTAACAAAATACTATATACGTAGGTACGTACCTACCTGCCTTCTCACAATGGTAATTATTATCCCCATTCAAAATTGACAATCACGAGCTTCCACGGTTTGCCCGTCACGGGAACGCACGGACGTATATTATAGGCCAGGGGGCTGCCTTTAGCGCCTGGTCTAGGCGCTTGGGGGGCTTGTGGAGGGGAGGGGGGCCATTCAACAATAGCTACTGGTAGTGAAGAAGAACATCATTACCTACCCTTGGCTGCTACATGGTTGGTTGGTGGGGAGACTTGTGTTCAATACATGTCCCATTAGGCAGCTTGTAACTACACTATGATCACGGCCTATATGGTAGGTTATGAAGTAATGTTGCCTTATATTATACTTTGAAGATATAAAGAGAAAGGCGTCTGCCTACTAAGATTCACACAAAAATGCACCCATTGTTCGTCAACGATAGGATAACAACTTCTAGGAATGTGAATGGGAGTCTAACAATCCCCTGAAATATCACAAGCAATCTTCTCAGCAAGCGCGTCTATGGAATGATGAGCATAAATTATTACACGTCGGGGATTGTATGACTTACAAACAGTAGATTGTGGGTGCCCTGGAGGTAAGAGTGGGAAGGAAGAGGCATCGACCACCCTGAGGCCGGTAACACCATAAACCCTTGCCTTACTATCAAGTACAGACATTGGGTTGTTCGCTTTACCCACTTGGAACTTTGGTCAGTGACAAAATTATAGGATATTGATGTCCCCAAGGATTAGGGGGGTGGAAAAGTCGTAGGCTCCTGGGAAAGTCTTTAAGGAGTTGGGGGTCACTACTTACTTGCGCAGGTACAAGCGCTGTGGAAAATCGTATTATAACTTCTACGAATGATATCCTCAATCTGGGCATCTGTAGAGTAGTTTCTGCCCGGAAAAGCCTCATCACCTATAGAGAATTCTCGCATTGCGTCTGTTTGCCAAAACTCCCGAGTACGCTTAAACGCTGCCACAGATACCTCGACATCGGCACGATCAGTTAAGTGGTTAGGGTTTATAAGTGGCGGAACGGCGGTGTCTTTGGACTGAATGGACACGTAGCCTCGCGATCGTGGCGCAACGAGTGAGATTGCCTGAGTCGCATAATTGGCGCCATCGGTTGGGGCCCCGAGTCTTGAGTTCTCCTGAAAACCCACATACGCGGAGGTTGAGAGGTACTCAACCTCAGGCCAGTCAGCTGGATAGTCTCTCAATGCCGCCAGGGTGTGGTTGCTCATTGCGTGGCGGAGCGGTTCGGGGACCTTTTCCCAACCTAGCACATCAGTTCCTGGGCTACAATACATCCCAATAGCCTTTTCGTAAAGGCTTGCTTGCTCTGCGGCGAAGGTAGGGTCCTGCAGGGCAGACAGAGTAGGTGCGTTAACACGATATGTAATACCGAAAATGATATGGTCTTGCATTCCTTGGCCGACTCCAGGACGATCAGCAACGACGGGAATCCCCAGCTGCTTCAATATTTGCCCCGGTCCAACACCGGAGACCATCAACAACTGAGGTGATCCGAATACACCAGCTGCCAGAATAACCTCTTTTCGTGCAGACAAGGTATATGCTAATCCTTGTGTGTCAACGACGACCCCTTTAGCAGTCTTACCGTCAAAGATGACTTTTTTGCCCTGCGTTAATTGGTACACGAATAAGTCCGGATAACGGAGTCCCCTTCGCAGAAATGAGGTTTCAGAAGATTCTCGATACACTACCGCATTTGAAATCAGTTACCACCGTTTCTAAAGCGAGGGTAGATGTTTCGGAATCATAGAAAGCTGCTAAGGTATAACTTTAGCCCCAAAGGGGGGACCTTTACACTCCAAAATCCACCGGAATAAGGGCAAAGCTACTCGAAGCATTACTTACTAGTATCGGCATTGATTGTGAACATGGAATAGGATTGTCCCAGGAGCTTTCCACTCTGAAAGCCATCTATGACAGGTATACCGATTTGTTGCAGGCCTTTGGTTGTCCACGAAGCAAACGCCTGGGCATAGTGCGAAAAGGTGACCGAGAGAGGACCGCTTGCAGGTTTATTGCCAACAGTGGTGGGGTCGAATTTGGGAGTTGAATTGGCAAATCTAGCATCACTAGGCCCAGTGAAGTTGACGCTTTTCATAAAGTAGGGCAGAAAGTTGGAAAATTCGTAGCTACTGTCGCCAACTATGTCAGCCCACATGCGGTAGGACCCTACGGTGCCGCGCTGGTAGGCCATGTAATTTCGACCGGAGCTACCTCCGAGCATTTTACCTCGGGCATAATGGAGAGACTTGTTGTACGCTCCCTAATTCAATAATCAGTGAGGTTAGACCTAACGGCGGTAGCTAATACTCACAGCTTGTGGCGTGGTTTGATAACCCCAATCGACTAAGGGATGCCAATCATGGGCACTTTTCCCGTTAAAATAGCTGTCGTACGCGGGGACTTGACTTGTATTTCCAACAAACTCATAGAAAGTGCCCGCTTCGACAACGGCAACACTACCCGCTTGTTGTTCTACCAGTCGAGTTGCCAGCGCCAAGCCTGCGGTACCTCCACCCACAACCACATAGTCGTACGTCACATTATCTCCAGGTATCCCAAAAGAAGACCCGAAGGGGCGACGAGCCTCGAGATGGGAGGGTATAGCATTGCCACATACTGAAATGGCCAGATATAATACTGCTGAAGTGACACGCGAAATAGATTTCATTTTAATTAGATAAATGGCAATATGCTACTTGACGGGTTCGAATTCCGGATGACTCTTCTGCAACACACTCGTGCTGGACGCAATGCGGTAATCTCAGCAGTTTATAAAATGTCAATATCATTGAGACCTAGACTCGGCCGAATTCCCGTCGGAATATTCCGCCCCCCCTCTGGATCAATGCCATTCCCCACGTTCGACTAATCCGCCCTCAGATTTCTCTAATATGCAAAGCATTTTGGTGGCTTTCCCGGTGGCTGACCCAAAGGGCCGGCCCTAAGCTGAAAACCCCCATCCTGCGGCGTCACACTACCTCGGTCACACACCGGTATGCTCTTTAACTTTTAATTCGTGACAGTTAGCCCCGACTCGTTATCCTTCCAACCCCTTGACTCCAAGGAAGGGAGAGCTCCCCGGGAATCTGAGTGTCAAAATAGTTGACTACCGCTACCTCCCGCGATACTTCAGCTGTAGCCTGGTCTGTTCTACAGTAGGGTGTCACAAATCTAGGTACTGAAGCTCGGAGATTGTATTATAGAGTGAACCGGTGAGGCTGACGTTGCCTGCCAGACGACGGATGGTGGCTACACAAGCTCAAGCCGCAGTTTCAGCATACTCTATCTATGGTGTGCGGTTACAACATAGCACCCGGTCCATATGCCAACCTTTCTCTTTTCGTGGTCTACGCCGATATTACCCACATGGCAGCGCACAAGATCACGTCGCAAAGCCAAGGTGCAACGTTCAACACTGCCAAATTATTTATACCTAGTAACCTAACCCCAAACTTTCGGCTTACCTTTTCGGTCCCTTTTGATGAGTATAATATCTTATCAAGCCGCGCTAGGGAGCCTCACTGGTGCCGTGTTATCGAATCAAGTGCTCAAATAATTGCCGGAATGGCGGGGCCAGGTGCAGAAATGGTAGAGACATCAATTCCTACGTACTATGAGTACTTTCCAGAACCGAACGCCGGAAGCAACGCATTCGGAAACCGAATATGAATTAAACCAGCGCCGCGATCCTTCAACAGTGGTACAAGTGGCAGAAACGCCGGAACTCCAGCGCGACCCGTCGTAGTGATAGCACCACTGTCGACTATCCGCAAGTGTCGGATAGGGCCGGAAATCGTCCACGGGTATCCTTGTCAGCAGAACCAGGTGGTTCCTGGGGACTCGGTATGGACAATTGCCCCTTCATTTCAGCACTCCGCCGAACGGCTCATTCCACCGCATCCAGCTAGTGCTCTTTTTATCTCTCCTACTCACTCACCTTACGAGGGTGTAAGCACGCATCATGCAGGCCATCTCAGCATGTAACCCACACCGTACCCTTTCACGATTCCTCGGTACCAGCGTACTTCTAGACTCTTGAAACGCGCCACAAAGCACATTGCAGACTGCGGAAAATCCAACCTCGCACCAGAACGTCTGCTTGGTAGAGCGGCAACAGTTCGTGGCGTCCGCTCAATTGCCTGCCGCGTTGATATCATTGCCGGACTTATGGAACAGCCAGGGCTTGTCGAATAAGAATGAAGGCATACCATGGGTGAGCCAGCTCATACTTCCAACCGCTATCATCAGTGGCATAGAGCTCGCAAGTTCGACGCTACACCCAGACCATAATAATTGCGCCACAAACGCAAAGAGCATTTCTCCCGCACATTCCCAAGTCGAAGCCACATCGACTTGTTACTACTCGATACGGCCCCTAAGGTCCTTTTCGAAATACATCGCTCCGCATCTGATGAGCCATCAAATGATTTAACCCAAGTCTTCAAAGTACTAAGCTCCCAAGCTAGTTCACGGGGCTCGGATATTGCCGACGCTGTGATATCCACGTACCCACGTGGCGGCCTGGACGCCGTAGCTATGGAGGACTAGGTCTAAAAGTTGCGATTAAGGGCCGATGGAGCCGAGCGAAGTTGAAAGATGTGATAACTAGATAAACCCAATTCTATGTGTGCTCAGCTTCTTTAGCAAGGCCTCGGACCCAGGTGCGGAACAGGGTCTATGAGGGCTCTCGGCATCGGGGTCGGGGGCACCAAGTATCACACTTAGAGACCTCGGACTACTAATATAATGCCAGCAAGAGAATGAAGAAATTAAGGATAGCACCAGTACACCAGCTCCACTCCCACCGGCTCCTTTTCCTATTCTTCTCTTACGGAAGTATAAATAGCTAATCAGATGGAGGGAGATAAACCAGTGTTCTCGCCAGTGGCGATCACCAGAAGTGCCTTAAGATGATCTAAGCCTATGCTCTAGTTACAATATAAGGGTAAAACGGACCTACTTGTAACAGCAATCACTCGGGCTGTCCTTGAGCCGTATCCACCTCACCGTTGACATCCTCACACATTTCTCCATAACGACCAGTCGACACGGTTGACCAGAAAGTCTCCCAGACACGCGGCAGAACTATCAGATGTGATAATTCGTGTCCTTTGTTGCATATGTGCGATCAAGAAGGTAGGTGTAATGTGGGCTGGCAAGCGAAGTGGCCATATTATACCATGCGGGCCAATTGGCAAGCTATGGCTATAGTCGCATGGCTAGCCTTAGCTTCTCATCATTAAGAATGGACGCAATTAATATAATAAACATATTTTCATCCATTGCGTCTTCTCTCTTAATGACAAGTTGCAGCAGGTGGCGAGACAGAGCCACGCACAACAGGGCCCAAACATGAGTGTTGGTACTATCGGGGCTCTTCATGATCTCATCTCGCAGGAACCGGGCTCGTTCATCACCGATTCCGGTGCCGTAAATGTCCTCCGCAAGCATACGCAGTTGGATGTCGATGAGCTTGTCGTCATAGTGCCCACGGACACTCGCATCGTTGATCTTCTCAGCTAGGGAGCTCCAGCCATGTTGGCGACCCAGCTCCTCGCACTCAGCCTGCTTCTTGTCGTTCCACCAGGATGGCATCATGAGTGGGATTTCCTTGGCCCGCTGGAGGAATACTCGAAACCCTTCAAGCCCGTCTTTAGCTCCTCCGTAGATGCTATCCTCGTAGCGGATGTCGGCATAGGTGTAATTGTCTTCCATGCGGAGGCGGTACGCATCGATGATGAGCCTATAGACATCGGTATCGGGCCGGCCTTGAAGATAATTGCCTTTCTTGAGACGATCGAAAGGTTTTTGAATTTGCTTTATCAAGGGTGCACTGGGGAATTCACGAGCCTTGCTTTTTTTCTTCTTTTTGGCTCTCTTTTTCTTGGGTTTAGCCTTCTTGGTCTCTTTAGTTTCGGGAACAAGCTTGGGACAGGAGACCTTGTGGTGCTGAAAGTTGGCACGCTCGCACTTCCGATTACAGTAGTAGGTGCCCTCACAGCATTTGCGCATCTGTGCCTCGTCGTCACGAGTCTTCTCACATTTTGCACAGCAAGGCATCTTGGGGTGGCTATAAGGGTAAATGGAGAGAGAGAGAGTAGATGGGACAATCGACACGGTCAAGAAAGGTAGAGGAGGCTTGGTGAAGAGGGCTAGAAAAACTGATCAGGAAAGGTTGAGGACTTGAATTTGGGTGGAGCGAAATATACGTCGCTCAATTGCTACAACAACAAAGCGCAGCAACGCGAGAACAGAGATGTTGGTTGCTGGACAACCCCCCAGGCAGAAGCTTAGCGTACAAAAGGGACATAGAGAAAGAGATAGACAAGACATGAAAGCTCGCCGTCAGCTCCAGCGCACTCCGAAGCTTGCCTATTGAGACAAATAGCAAAACTTTTCGCAAGGCAGCTATGCAAGACATGCTCTCTAGCGCACCGTGATGCTATATAAGTCAGCAACTTTACACAAGAGGCGTTCTAAACGGCACACGAAATACGGACAGCAAGGCAAGATGCCCGACATGGAAAAGTAATAGCCAATTCTCGATCTATATGCCCTTAGTTGTCTACGTATGGACATAGGCTACCCAACCAAATGCTCTTATGACTGAGCGTTAGTTCCTGTTAGTAGATATACCACATATTCTAAATGATAGCCTCACGTCCAACCCTCGAGGACTTAGGTGAGCCACAGAGGAGCCGCGCGGGCGAAGTTATATAATAATCATAAATAACTAGACAGGCGCTTCGTATGGATGTTAGAGGCAGTACAGAAATCTACAGTACTATTATATACCGGGAGCCGAAATGGAACCCTATTCATACGTGGACCCATGTTTATAGATCCCCTCCCGAAGCCGACTTCGGGCCAAGTTCTTCAACTCCAGAGCGATCACTTGAATATCCTGCGGGGACATATGTTTAGATGCAATAAATGGAAGGCCTCTCCGGCGGGCAGTCCAACCAACGACGGCAAGCGCTCTAGATGCAGGTTCGAAACATGTCGCGAGCTGCCAGGTAAGGCAATCGACGGCGGCGACATCCGTCCTTCCCTCCGCAATGGCAACGATTGAATTGCGATGTCCTCCGCTCACCAAACGCTCGGAGAAGATATCGAGATCTTCGTTCAATGAGACGAGGTCGCGTTCAAGGCCGATGATCCCAGACATCGAATCCGTAGAGTTGTACGCAAGGCGCTTGCCCCGCAGGTCTTGGAGGGGTAAGTTCGGCTTTCCGTCTGAGGGCGCTAGCACGTCGTCCGTAATCCGCCTTGCCACAACAGCACTAGAATAGAGCTCTTCCGCGCCGCCTTCGACGCCGGAATAGTCCTGCTGGCCGACAACCTCCACATGGTCAGCAAGACCGAGTTCCATCGGGCCCCAGCAAGTCTGGGAGAACAGCAACGCAGGGTGCCGCCATAATGTATGAAGATCCAATTCGTCTGGGGGGAGAGTGGCCGGGTCAGGGGCGATTATGTTTCCTTCCGAGTCACGAACACCACCCAAGATAGACGGCATGTCCGCATTGCGCCGCACAAGGCGGTCTGGGGCGTCTATCCCTGCAGCTCTCAGGCGATCTCGTAAGCCGACCCAGTGTTCGTCGACATCCGCTCGGCACTCGGGCCAGTCATACATGGGCATTGCCGCGATAAACCCAGCCATTCCGCGAAATGTGTCACGCGTCGCTACCGGCACTTCGAAATTAAATCAACGGCCGAAAAAAGAAAAAAATAAAGAAAAACGAGATAAAAAAGAACCAGGCATGAAGAGTACTATCAACGTAGAGACCATGCCAAGACTTCGTCAATGTGCAAAACCCTAGTGTAAAGAAAAGAAACAAATAATAAGACTTTTAAGCCCTGTTTAGTTTAGTCACTTCCTCATGAGGAATTACCCCAGATCGCCCCAGCATTGCGTGCGCGGAACTGCCAATCCGGGGCCGCCGCCGTTGTGGCAGCGGATTCGTGTGGAGAAGAAACGTCTCCTAGACAAGCATTCATTCCCCATCCCCCATTCCCCAACCCCCAACGACCGGCATCGCACCTCGGATGAACCATGGGGGTTCCGCGGGCTAGCGGCTGGTCTTTCGGTGTCATCTGCAGCTCTTTTCGCCCAGACACCAACCAACATGAAAAGCTGTCTTACCGTGTTCCTCGGCCGTAGAATAGAGCTAATCTACAGCTCTATCTTATAAAAAAAGAAAGAGAAAAAAGAAAAAATAGAACACACATAATCGACATCGTCCCCGTTTTTAATATAGCAAGATGGTTTTTACACCGCCGGCATGGGTTCCTCAATTACCGTTCGGTAAGTGACTAGCCCTTGCTCACTCGTCGTGGCCGTGATGACGCGAATCAGTTGAAGAACTGATCGTTTTATCAACCTTGGCAGATCCGCCGGACTCGATCCCTTTACATGAATTCATCGGAAACGAGAGATATGGCCGGCAGCCGCTTGGCCGGTCTCAGAATCCTTTTACATGCGGGCTAACGGGGAAGACGTATACTCACGCCGAGATGCGTGAGCGGCAAGAACTACTAGCGAGGTCCCTGTCGAAACGCCTGGGATGGAGGCCAAACGAGGACACGCCATGGGACAAAGTCATAGGGCTGTACTCTCTTAATTCGGTAAAGCTTGGCGCCATGAAAGTTCCCTCCCGCATGTGGCCCCGAGGAGCTAACGGATGTCTCAGATTGACTACCTCATGTCTTCATGGGCGGTGCATCGTCTCTCTGGCGTCGTGACGCCGGCGAACGCCATGTACTCAGCCGCCGAGCTACAGCATCAATTGACATCATCCGGCTCCAAGGCCTTATTTACATGTCCGTCGCTGTTGGATAACGCTTTGAAGGCTACACGTGCGAGTGGCATCCCCGATGATAGGGTTTTCTTGATCGATATCCCGGGGCAGGCCCCGGATCCGCGGTTTAAGACCATCGACGACTTGATTTCAGAAGGCCGATCGCTCCCGGAGCTAGAGACCCTCAAATGGGCAAAGGGGCAAGGTGCACGCCAAACCGCGTACCTCTGCTACTCGAGCGGAACCTCGGGGTTACCTGTAAGCACTCGCTCGTCCACGCCATGTCTTGCTCGCCGCAGTATTTCGATGATCAATAATTATACAAACCTTGCTAAAGAAGAGATAAAAACACACAGAAAGCCGTCATGATCGCGCATCGCAACATTATCGCGAACGTAATGCAGATCCGCTGGCATGAAGAGACCGGCCGGCAGCAGAAGGCCATTGAAACACAGACGCAGATCGGCTTGCTACCCATGTCCCACATATACGGTCTCGTGGTTGTGGTTAACACTGGGTTATACCGCGGCGACGGCGTCATCGTCCTGCCACGCTTCGAGTTTACCACGTTCCTCCAAACTATCCAGAAATTTAAAATAAATTTCATGCACCTCGTAAGCCTTGAGCCTTTTCATTTATCTAAATCCCTAACCGCGGACACCGAATAATAGCGAGTGTCGCCACGTTTATTCACACGCTCCAGGTCCCTCCCATCATCATCCAGCTCCTCCGCAACCCCGAGCTATGCGCCAAGTACGACCTCAGTAGCGTGCGCTTCATCTACACGGGCGCGGCCCCGCTGGGCGCCGAGACGCACGAGGACATGCTGAAGGCGTTCCCGCACATCACCGTCGGCCAGGGGTACGGCATGACGGAGACGAGCACGGTCGTCCTCAGCACGGGCGAGAACGACGTCATGATCGGGACCTCGGGGTCGCTCGTGCCCGCGACCCGCGCGAAGCTCTTCGACGAAGAGGGCCGCGAGATCACCGAGTACGACAAGCGCGGCGAGCTCCTCATCCAGTCCCCCTCCGCCACGCTCGGCTACCTTCACAACGAGCGCGCGACGTCCGAGGCCTTCATCTGGGACGAAGACGGCCGGTGGGTGCGCACCGGAGACGTGGCGATCGTGAGGAAGGCGCCTTCGGGCTACGAGCATTTCGCCGTCGTCGATCGCTTGAAGGAGCTGATCAAGACGAAGGTGAGTCCCCTTTAGATTTACCCAGCCGACTATTTCCCCTCCCTCCCCCGTAGAATTCACGTCGGCTGACGCGCACGCACAGGGCCATCAAGTCGCGCCCGCGGAGCTCGAAGCCCATCTGCTGACACACCCGGCCGTCAACGACTGCACCGTCATCCCCGTGCCCGATGACAGCGCAGGCGAGGTGCCCAAGGCCTTCGTGGTCAAATCGGCCTCCGTCGCCGGCAAGCCTGACGAGGAGGTCGCGCGCGAAATTAGCAAGTACGTCGAGGAACACAAGGCGCGGTACAAGTGGCTCAAGGGCGGCGTGGAATTCATCGACGTCGTGCCCAAGAGCCCGAGCGGCAAGATCCTGCGGAGGCTCTTGAAGGACAAGGAGAGGGAGGCGAGGAGGGCGAAGGGCGCGAAGCTGTGATCTCGGGCGAGCAGCCCCCCCGGCTTATTTGGCGGTTTACTCTTAGCGACGGTTTTAGACAAGACATGATTTAGCAAGACTATATATACATTAGTTCCTCGGGATTTTTGTCGCGGCCGGGGAAATCCTGTCGTAAGTTTGGCACTACAGTGAACGCTTTCTTGGAACAGTCACATGCGTTGCTAGGCGTGCTGTTTCAACAATGGTTCGTACACATTTATTAAGAGCTATTGATACAGGAATCTAGGTCGTTTTCGCTCATTTATCATAACAGATCAACGGGGAAAGGGCCAGCGTAGTGTAGGCTTGTTTACGCCTTGCCTTTCCTCCGTAGGTATTCCTCTTCCTCGGCCTGTAAGTCGGAATCTACCTTGGCGCCTTTAGAAGGTTCATTACCGTGCAGCTTGGCCTGGCATTTCAAAGTCAGCACCAACTCGTCATGGCCGAAGCGCAGTAGGGATGGCGATGGGGGAAAAGCGTTCTACTTACAGGTAGCGTAGGGTCCCTCTTCGATGCAGCAGTCTCAGGGTCATCTTGTTCGCTGCGGTTCAGCTTGCGCTAAAGATAGATGTTAGCATTCAATCCGCGTATTCAGTCGTGGGCATGCATCGTACCTCCTCGTTAGCCAAACGGTTGGCGATGGATCTCTCGTCCTCTATTCAACGTGTCAGCGCTGCATACAATGGATATAATACGTGGCGTGTAGAACATACTGGAGTCGTTGGGCTTGTGTGAATGCTCTACACCCTCCTCATATCGTTCGGGAGGTGGCAGCTCGGAGTTCTTGTAGTTTCTCTGGTCGCCGGCCTCGTAAACGCCGCTGGTACCAACTTTAGAATTCCCAGACATGGTGATTATACGTGTGAATTTTCAGGAGGCAGAGTAAAGATGCGATTTTTTGGTAGTAGATATTGGGTATTTTTTAATCGTGTTGAATATGGATGAGAAGTCCTGGAGAGACCGAGGAATAGCATGTTTATATATTCACATTAGAAGAGGCCCCTTCTACGTCATAAGCGACAATGCCAGCCTGTCGCAAATACAGTATAGATACTATTCTCTTAGCTATACCGTCATACAAAACCTGACACAAAACTGTTGGTAGCGTGCGAAACTACATCAACATTACTTGAGCTTCCCAGTGATATCAGATCTAGACGTCATCGACTCCACGGGAAGTGTGGACTACTTCTAGAAGATGGAGCAGTGATGGATAACTAATGGGTGACGGCTTTGCAGACCCCGGCTATTCTTGGCGGGCGTGGATCGGTGGGGGTACTTAAGGTACCTAGGGCCTAGCCTAGACAATTAGGTATAAAACATTGAGAGGCTTTTGTGAGAACCAGCTGCCCAACACGTCGTTAGCCTGCCTAGCAGCTGTCAGCTCTGCCTAGAACCAGCAAACGGCATTCTCCCCCAAAATTCACAGTTCTGAAGCTACAAGTTCGCGCGCAACCACGAATCATCATTGACGACAACCTCCCTCCACCACCGCCAAAATGTCGATGTTCCGGGCAAAGAAGCTCGACATTGGGTCCTTTATCAACGTTAAGGTCATCCGCGACCACACCAAGCGGAAGGTCTTTGCCGAGTACGAGCCTGAGAGGTGCGCATCCCGCAAGCACCACTACGAGCAAACGATACCGATCGCATAGCTAACATGTCCTTTGCTACGCTAGGCAAGCACTCCGATACATCATCCAAAACACCACTCTTCCCGCACGAACCCGGGCCGAAGCCCAGCTTCAATTGACCCAGATGCACTGCTACACGCGGCCTACACAGATCCGAGGACGATGTCTGCTCGGCGGCAAGGGAAGAGGTATATTACGGGACTTCAGGTTGTCAAGGGTGAGTCCCGTGACCTATTCGTTGCCGTATGCTTTTGCCAAAGGACTAACAGGTAGTAAAGTATAACTTCCGATTGCAGGCTCTGTCCGGCAACATTCCCGGTGTACAAAAAGCCAGCTGGTAGCGCGGCTATAATAAAGTCGGGTCTTGTAATGTACGATATATCCAGTTTGCATGATCGCTGTCTAAGCCTCATGTGATTGTACAATACCATCCCATACGAGATATGAAAAGACTACATAACGATAGACCAATGTCTCCACGCGGCGCAATCAGCGCGTATCTTCTTCGTGGTGGTCTTGATGTGTGTCGCATTCCTTCCCTCTACTTGAGGGAAATACTTCCACATGGTTATTTTAGCTTAGCCATTGTCCTGTGAGGACCAAGGTACACTTAGTTTAGGAAGAGAAAGAACGCGCGTTGATGTCTGAGAGCAAACAATAGAGCGCGTAGGTGTTTTGGGTTTGTTGACTTGCGATGCTTTAGGTAATATGCTACTCCTCATTATCATCATCATCATCATCATCATCATCATCCCATCTTCACCCCCGTTTTTATGTTCACACTCACGCACGCACGGCCTTTCCCCATCAATCCATTCCGGTAGCAAATGGCATTCATGTATTCATTTCGTTAAGGTGACTTCTGTCTCTTTGACTTGTTTTGGGCAATCATCACCCAAGGAACTCCCACCTTTGCTTCCAAACCCACGGTAACCCAGAGTCTACGAGGTTCAACCAAGTGCCTCGGGTTCCCCGTGTCAACAAGTCAGCACCAGTGACGTGGTGTTGCCCTCTCTCTCTAGGGCCCTCATAGATAGGATAGAGTACATGAAACTATTTCGATCTCGAGACTGGCTTGGAAGCTAACCTGGAAGTTACGTGCCCAGTTACCTGTCTGTCTCATCCCAGCCCAATCAGTCTTGCAGAAAGAAGTATAATCACTCCTCCATAACACCTACCTGCCTACCGTTACTTACCTACCTTCCCCTACCTTCCTCTACCTTCCCCCGCCTACACACGACCTTGAACCCTCAGAGTGCCACACTTCATCTTCCAACTCTCACTTCCTTTATCCCCCTCTCACATCTCTCTATCGCCTACCGACGCCACTCCCTGTCTTACAAGCCCCCCCAGCTCCCCAGCTCCCCAGCTCCCCAGCTCCCCCATCAATATCTAACACCTCACACCTTTCTACCCAATCCCAAATACTGGCAACCCCATCCACTTTGTTCATGGTATCACCGTTCCACCACCATCTCTACGATGTTTAATCGCAAGTGGTCTGCTCTGCCGGCAGACGCCCAATTCCCCGATGATCTACGCAGTCTCGGGTACGTGCCTAATCTCCCCCCTCACTCTCAACATGACCTCGCGTATCTTCTCGGCAAGTTTTAACCAAACGTCGTAACAGGTATTTCATCAACAAGGATGACGAGGTTCGCAGCATTAACAATCCGGATTACATGTTTAAGTACTTCCTCAGCCGTAACCCACGAACGAACGAGCGACAGCGCTTTCACTTTAATCGTAAGTCAACCTGGCCCTGACCAAACGCCTAGTTACCTCCGCCTTGGTTGATATCTTCTACAAAACCTAAGATCTTATTCACGTCCTTCGATGCCCTGTGTTATCCATCACCCCGCCTGGTCAGAGCTCCGAGCAAAACTGACAACCAATTAAGAAGCCATCCAGGCCGAGGTTCACTGCCGACTTAAGAAGCTCGGCCTCCGTAAGACGTACCTCCCCTGCGGCGTAGACGTAGACGGGGAAGACAAACCCCGTGTACCAATCTTTATAAGCCCCAACTTACCATGCCGGTCGCGCGTCATCGTCATCTTCGGCGAGACGACGCAAGACCTTGGCGTCCTCGCACACCGCGTGCTCGGCGGAACCGGAGGAATCAGCAAGGGCTCACTAGTTTCAGTCATGGAGGCCCTTGCTAGATTAAACCCCGGTACGTTCTCTGACTTGCCCTTAGGCGCCCTTCCTGAGCAGTCCGGATCGGCTCCGGGCGTCATACTCGCCAACATGGGCGAGCTCATCTGGTGGCCCGAGGGCAAGCGCACCCTCGGCAAATTCGCGTTCGATGCGTGCCCCATGCTCAGCGCCGCCCACGTCGGCAACCACATCAACCCCAAATGGAATCGCGTCCCCGGTAACGAGACGGCCTATTACCACGTCAAGTATTTCTTCGAGCACGTCGTGCCGTATTTTATGAATGACACTGCCACGCTCGACATCATCGGTATTGGCGACGGCGCAGATCTCGTCTCGCTATACTTGAATAATGATAAGACGTGGGCAAATGTCGGCGGTCGTATCAATTGCTTTGTGTCGGTTGGCGGCCAGTTCCCAGTATGGGAAATCAAGTGTGATGGCCTACGAGAGTTTATGAGAGACGTGAGTTTATGCTCTCTTTTAGTTCAACTTCTTTTGCCCCCCTTCCTATGTCCCGTGCTCGTGTTCGACACTTTATCCCTCTCGAGTCAAACCTAATTAACCATCCTCAGCGCGCCCGTGCCTACGTGCCCTCTACGGAGCCCCAGGGCCTAGTTCTCTCTAGCCCTACCGGAAACCCGCACACTACGACCTTCACCTCGCTCGGTTGCCCGGTATTCAGCTCCGGTGAGCCCCTGCATGTCGAGACGCTCTTCATCGCCTGCCACCAGATGGTGCTAGACTGGATTCAGGAAGTTGCGGACACCGCCGCCAGTGGCAAAGTCTACAAAAACCCTTCTTTCACAGTTGTTTACTTAGATGACCAAGATAGCGACATCGACTGGATTGGTAATGAAGAAGAGGAGACAAGCGGTGCTGCAGATGACGAGGCGGGTAATCATTCACGCCAGAAACAACCCGTACAGGAATCAAGCAGCAGAGAGGATAGGGATCGAGAGTGGGATCCGCAGCAGCACGGAAACCTAAAAAGACGTCCAAACCTCCTAACCCCCGAGGCTCTGGCTCAGGTTCCCGATAAAAGCAGCGATCACGAACGAGGGCCAGATAGTCTCCGCGCATCTGCCGCTTCTACATACGGCGGAAGCAACCAGAACAACCCAACCTACGTCGGCTCTAGACCTGGTTCCGAACAAGGCCAAAACCGAAGTGGTGCCAACTCCCCTGCCGTTTCTACATGCAGCAAGCGCAGTAAGCACAGTAACGCGGCCACGCACGGCGGGAGTATCCGGAGTGGTAGGACTGATTCCAGCCTTGGATCCGATTACTTTTCCGCCACTCCTCCCTCGATTCGTCCTGCGTCAACTCTTACGCAGCGGCGCGGAGAATCGCACCAAGGTTACGCTCTTTCAGGTTGGAGTATGGGCGCAGGTCTAGGCGGAGACATTTCCACGGCCAATCCTTCATACCATGGCGGCTCACACTGGGGGAGCGGCCTGCGTTATCCAGAGCATATCGGCTCCGGGATCGGACCCTCTTCTTCGCCCCTTCAATATTCCTCTACGGAAACTTCCGCGCACCAACACGGGCATTTTAGATCCGCGGACCCTCGTGGTATGGCCGTGGGCTCTGGTGCAGACGGTGAGAGTAGCCTGAATGGTCCAGTCAATGACAACGGTCTATATTGGCACGCTCGTCAGGGGCGAGTCATCGTCCACAGCCCAGCTCCTATGGACCAGCATAGAACGTCCGGATCATCCCAGCCTGGCGGTGTGGTTGGGGGCGACGTTGGAGGTCCAGGTGTAGGCCTGTTGGCCACTCCTATTAGCTTTGATTTGGAGGATTCAGAAGACTCAAATTATTCGGCGGCGGCGGGCCCCTCAAAAGGGAATCGATCTTCTGAAACAGAGGCGATGACGACAGCTAAACCGGCCACAGGACATCCTGCGCTCGCTTTGCGGCCGAAGCCACAGCTGAAGGTTTCCGGGGCCGACGAGCACTGAAAAAGCGTCGGACTCGACGGGACACTCATACCAAACCACCGCCGTTTGGCGAATGCCGAATATTCGACAATCTGTCCTAGTGGCGTGTTGTACTAAGAGTGCCCATCTGCTATGCAGATTCTCCGTACCCTTCCCCGCTTGCCCTGTCGACTGCTTTGTGTTGTCCTAGGAGTCGCGCGTTGTGGTTCAGGATTTGATTTGGTAAGAGTGAGTTTAGAGACAACGTCCTCGTTGCTTGGCATGCACGAGATACTACAGTATCGTAGCTGAGTGGAAGACACTAAGAGCTGAGATAGTCGAGCATTACACATGTCAGTAAATCTGATAATTTCACACAAAGTTCATACGATAGGGTTCCATCATATGTACTAGGAATCATCGAATGAGAGAGAAAAACAAAAACAAAAATCGGTTTTGATTTTGACTTTGATTGTGATTTCGATTTTTGATAATACACGCATTCCCTATCTGATGTGATGGCTAGGTACCTCCTGATGCCCTGGCTTAGACGCGATATATGTACAATATGTAAGACAAAAGCCACAGCATCCGAGCGAGCGGTTGATTTGTACCAAGATGGAACTATTCATTACTGCGCGGTGGCTGTATCGCAGATTCCGGCTCCTAGATAACAGAGAAGACTCAGAATAAGTATACAGCTTGCCCATTAAAACGATTTATAAATTCGTGCAGACGCAATCAAGCCGCGAAAACAGAGCTAAGAGGCGTGTTGGGCACCTCTAGATCCTCTAGGATCTCCTGTGCTCTGCGCGTCCGCTCCTTGACGACGGCCTCCTCGGCCGCCCACCGGCCGGCCGTCGTCTCGCGCTTGCCGTCACTTCCCCAGAGGCCAAACCAGGTGCTTGTGGTCGGCGTGCTCTGGGCCTCCTTCTCGCGCTCTTCACGGGCGAGCCGTGCGGCCATCTTGGCCCAGTTCTCGAGCCCGCTAGTTAGACACTCCTTGCATGTCTGCTTGGCATCAGTGTCGAAGGGGTTCAGTTTGTGCAGCTGCTCCTCCGCTAGGTCCACGGCTTCGCGTGTCCAGGCTAGGCCGTCCTCGCGGCCTTTGCTGGCGTATATGATCTCGCCGATGTAGAGGTTTAGCGCGGCCTCTTCGCAGCGCTCCTTTGCGTCGCGCACCGGGGGAGATTCGCCCGAAGGCGGCGCGGGAGGGTATGTAGGTGGTGCGACGAGCCGCTTCACGGTGTTGATTACGTTGCCTACTGTCCAAGGGGACTCAGACGGTTCCTCAGCTTGGTAGAAGCGTTTGCTGGAGGCTTTTATTGATGGTTCGGGAAGAGAGCGGCGCGCTCGGAGAATGGAGACGAGAATGGGGAGGGCGATAGATATATCCTCGTTGCGCGCCTTATGCGCTGCTAATGCGGTGAGTGCGTTGAGGATATTTGTCGACGGTGCGCGGGCGCCGTCTTGGAGGATGTAGGATCTTCGGTCGTACGGTACGTCCGTTGCCGGTATGCCCTCCGATGCCAGAGACAGCGCCCAGTCGTACATCCTCACCGCGGCCTCGGGGAGATTTTTGAAATCAAGCCACGATGCATACGCCAGTGCCGCATCCATCTTCTGTCGTGACGAGAAGCCTTTCGTGGTTAATATTCTCATGTAAAACGTCTCTGGCTCAGCATATGCGCGCTCGCAGTTCTCTTCCAGCGGCGCCTTCTCGGCGCCAAAGGGGATTGGTTTCGGGTTTGGGTTCGAAGGCCCGACAACCGTACTTGCGGGGAATACAAGATGCCGCGTCTTATCCACCACTTGGTCGTCGAGTTGTTCGGCGGCTTGCGCGCCCAGCATTAGGGCTTCGTAATATCCTCTCCGCCACGGCTCGCTCTTCGCCGTGATATCGTAGCCTGCGTTTCCGACGCCATCGATCCAGATGCCGCCCTCGGTCAAGTCTGCCAATCCCGCGCCCTCGATGTTCTTATCTTCTAGCCTCTCGATGACGTTCTGCGCATACTCCCCAATCACGACCCAATCCGTCTCGACCCAGTCTGTCCGGTCCGGTCCCCATTTCGCTATGCGGAACCGCAGCCGCGTTACGAAGCCCCATTCGTGCGGTGTCGGGTATTTCCTCTCGAGCCACTCCTGCTGCACGGTCCAATACCCAATCACGGTGAATCCGAGAATAGCCCACGCATAAGCTGTGAATTTTAACCCCAGGTAGACTTCACGTACAAGCCATCGTTTCCGTTCCGTCGTCAGGTAGCGGAACTGATGGTTTCCGGCCAAGGGAGTAGAGAGGAAAGGAAGCTGTGGCCGAGCCTGCGAGGCGAGCCGGGCGTTCCTTATGAGGAGACGGGTGGGAGTCGGGGTCTTGGATTTGAGGGCGGGGAGGAGAAAAAGTCGTCGGAAGAGAATGCGGCGCTGCATATTCGCGACGAAGGCGTCTATGAAAGCGTCTTAGGATGATTGGCTTCGTTGTCTTAGGGCTCGTGCGGCATATTGTTAAAACCCATCATGAGCATTACAGATACAACGAGTTCGGAAGAATGGCGTTGACGTGCACGAGGTATTGATGACCTATATCTGCGTTCAGATAGCTCAGG
Organism: Xylaria grammica; assembly: GCA_004353285.2. Classification (NCBI taxonomy): domain Eukaryota; kingdom Fungi; phylum Ascomycota; class Sordariomycetes; order Xylariales; family Xylariaceae; genus Xylaria; species Xylaria grammica. Next base: position 1,497,444 of record NGZP02000002.1, on the reverse strand, counting down.
TAGCTTAAAGCTTGAAGAGATAAATGGGTGGGTACGAATAGCTAGCCTTAAACCACACCCCTCCCACCTAATTGTTAGTTCATCGGTTCACATTGGGAACCACATGATAAGTTGAAAGTTAAACCTTGCTGTGGTAGTGTAGTGGTCATCATTCTAGCCTTCCAAGCTTGAGACCGGCGTTCGATTCGCCGTCACAGCATTCATTTTATCATATTTTTATTCCTTTTCTTGATCAATAGATTCTAATTCAAACTTAAAGCCTTGTTGGTTTTATTTTTAGGTGGCCTACGCACACATCTTACCAACTAGAGGGTTGTCTTGTATATTTATTTTCCACACCAATAACCTTAAGCAAAAAAGGCAAAAACGTAGGTTAAACCTGTAGTATTCTGTTGTTGATTCGTCTAAGCTATCAGTCCTAATATCACTCAAAAGTTAGTTACCCTATGCACAGCTAATGTGTAAGCGTGCCAATGATGCTCTCAAGTCACAAATAATCTTTTTTGGAGAAGACTAGAACCGAGACCATCCGATCAAGTAGCATATGTTCGTAGAAAGTCCACGAGCCGAGCGCTTAAATTCTAAGACCCTTACAAAATAGCCACGAGTTAATATCATGGCATTAGTATGCGATGACCGTTCCAAAGCCGTCTGCGCAGAGGCGATCATCCAAGCTTAAAGGACGACGCAGTACGCGGCATAAGCCGCGCACGCATCTGCAACGAATGCTTTCAGTCATACATTATATACATAGGACTAGATAGTACCTTTGAAGATTGGTAACGAAGTTAACTCTGCTAACCCTATCTAGTTACTTCCCGCTTTGTGGCGCCTAAACTCCTTTACTGCAATTTTAACCCCATCGAACACGACTTACTGCTAGTAAAGAAAAGAAATAGTGATTCCGGGACCCAGGGTGTGTATATAGGCATATTAGGTATACGTTGTGTACATATAGAAAAGCCACCTATAAAGCCCCTCCAACGTGGCAATCAACTAGTTAGACACCGTACCTTTCACATCGACATACGCTTACTAGATACAAACTCTTAACTTATATTAGGTGATGATTTAGTCTCAAGCACGCACAACGCAATGCAGAAGCCGACTGAAGTTCAGTCGCAAGCAAGGGAAAGAAACGCCGCGAGTTCGGCAACGGTCTTAAAGGAAGTGGTTGTCCATTAGGGCTAACATCATTCGCTCATCGGCAGTAGTAATCTCAGCCGTGATGATAGATGCTTACAGCCATGAAGGTGCTGAGAGAAATAACACACTGCAGTTGTAACCCGACAAAGAGGAACACGGAACGCTCTCGTGGCCTTTCGCCGCGTCTTTGGGCCCACGTAAGAGCCATCAGACAGTTACCTAGGTAATAATCGCTTCAAATTGCTGCTAAGTCCTACTAGATTTCAACTTGTGAGGAATGAGCGAGAATCTTTGCCCTAGGTCTAGTGAAAACTTAAGAAATACTGTAAGAAATCCAAAGGAGCGTTCGCTTAGTTCCACCATCACAGGCCATCAATAATGCCTATCCGCCATCTCATCACCTCTCAGTCCAATCACAACTGCTGTGTCTGCTTACGTATTGTTACACGTGGAAAGCCAGTACGGGAGGCGTAAGATATCCCGGATTGCCCACGCTTGTCATCTCGTCAATCCCCTGCTTAGGATTCGTTCTCGGCCTTCTTATCCTCAGCGACCGCCACGTTTGGTTCCATGTAGGCTGGAGGAGCTTCAATCTCTTCTTGGTCATCCAGCAAGCCAGACTTCTCTTCATCGGCAGCATTCTCATGCTTAGCTGCCTTATGAGCATACCGGCATCTGTGAGAGCTGCGAGAGGCTGAGCGGCGGAAGAACAAGCGCCAGAGAAATACGATGAAGGTACCAGCCATCATACCGATACTACTCACTATTAGCATCTGGCACTATACGGGTTAATACACGGATGGGGAGGAAACTCACAGACTAGCTGAGACGCCAGCCACAATGCCAATTAATACTGGGAATAGAACGTGCGTCACGATGATTCTGAAACCGTGGGCCCAGCCGTGCCTGTGATGGCCCATATGAGGAGGATGGGGGTGAGGGTGAGAGTGGTGGGGGCCATGGTCGTGTCGGTGCTCTCCGTCGTGATAAGCATGCGGCGGCGGTGGCGGGCGAGAGCCACCGCAGCCTTTCAAGGAGAAGATTTTCGACAGCTTCTCGAAAAACAGAGTTTTCCATTTGCAAACGGTGGTAGAGCATTCCTTCTTGTTGTCGGTCGAGTTTCCTCCTTGGAAAGGCAAGATGTCGATAGTGCCAATGGCAAGCTTGTTGGAGGGTGTCTTGAGCAGCTTCACTTGGACGTTGGGGATGCCTCGAATGAAGACATCACCAACTTCGATAATCTGAATCTCGACGTTGATGAGTTGCAGGTCCTCATCGTCGTCAGTGGCCACCGCACCAGTCTCCATGGCAAAGCCAAGGGGTTGGTATCTTTGCGGTCGGTTCGGTCCTCCACGGAGACGCGGCGCGCCGACTTGGCGGGCGACCATATTGGGTATGACCGGTGCCATAAGGGTGTGCTGGAGGAAATCTGGGTTTGGGTATAACTCGTACCCATTGAGAGTCAGGCGATCACCGCTGTCGGTCGGCTGGACACCGAAATCTAGTTTCAGGTGACTCGGGATCTCCTTTTCGTGCTGACGACCAGACCTCAGACAGCCGGGGCACTCCAGGTCTACAACCCGGCTCTCTGGCACCTCGGAGAGAGCGGCATCGACATCGATGGCGATCGGCACGGGGAGGGTTGTAACAGTATCGTCGGCAATAGGCAAGTCGGGCGGGAGTAGGAGGGCGTTGGTGGTGGCCGCCAAACCAACACCAGCGATAAATGAACGTAGATACATTCTCTGAGGTGCGTCTGTGTCCGCAGAAGGGCGATGGGTTTAATTGCTCATGGGCGCGTAGGTGTAGAAGAGAATATCGAATATCGAATATCGTAGATACAATATCGTAGATACCCTGTCGCGTTGTCGGGGAAAGGTCGAGGAAAAGTCGAGGAGACGTCGAAGAAATAACTGAAGGGAATCTGATGTTTCAGAGGTGATGACGACGCCTCTGTGGGGTCCAAGGCAGTCTAGGTACTGTCTAGGCAGTGCTAAGTTACCTAGTCGTACTGCCTAGTTACACTACCTACATATGTAGGTAGGGATCGAGGTGGCTTCGCTGTTGCCAGTTGGCATCCAGCTACTGCCGACTGACAAAAGCCGCAGGTGACATCTGACATCCCACCTTCTGCCCCTTCTGCCCACCCTTCTACGCACCCCCCTGTTATAGAGGTACAACATGTAGATAGATGAAATACTTCTATTGTACCATGGAGTAGGGCAATTTATCAGGTACATTAACATTTCTGACCGAGTAGCGTCTAACGGTGTTGACGCGCCACTACTATTCTTTTGTTCAAGACACTAGTCTCTACACAGTTAGGGATCCGTCCATTAAAGAGAGCTGAATGCCAGTACTGTGGATCGCATCATAAACATACTGAGTACATCCCTTTACAACTGCCACAGTCAGTACCTTTTACAAGTACCTACCTTTTACACGCTTACCTCTACACAGCCCCCTAATGAGAGAGGCACCTCATTCTCAAAGGGTGCATGCAACAAGGCCGACAAAGCAGGCTCATGATTCATTCATAGCTAGCTAGCTAGTTATCTAGCATTTCGGGGGTTCGAGAACATGCATAGTACATACCTACTATAGATACCTACTATAGATACCTACTGTAGGTGTACTAGTACGGCGAAAGCTGAGAGGGATACTGCCGAGGGCCAAGAGAGAGGCTCCCGGTGGATTAATCGCCTACCCTCCTACTTGTTTGGGAACTCGGTCAGAACTCGGTGTCCAACGACTTAGGTTAGGTTAAACAACCTCCCATCTCGGCAACACAGATGATTCCATACATCCTGTGCTCTATCTATACTATCTACTCTATCTGCTATAACGCCCCGATGCTAGGTATCTAAGATAGTTCTGCTCTATGTCAGAAAAGTATAGAGAATCTCTATTTTCAACTCAACCATTTGTTCTTTCTTCGCTCCATAGTCGTAATGGAGATGTTTTGGTGCGAGCTGTCCTAGGATCATCTCGTTAATAATATGCTTTGATGTGGTCGATCTACTATAAAAGAAGCCGCTCTTTCAACCATACCTCAGGCCATGCCATCGAAGGAACTCCTAGGAGACGCCATCAGGACTTTGACAAAAAAGGCCAGTCGTTCCTTGATGTCAAAGAAGGGTCAGTCCAATAATCATGAAGACGACCTTGAAAACCAGCAAGCCCCCAAACAAGGCCTGCTCCATCCTGATAATGCCATAGACCCAGAGCACCCATCCGTCCGCCGAGTCTCTTCTACAATCGCCTCTGATAGTAGGGGCGTTTCAACGGGGCCACAAAAGGGCCCGTCTATTGATGGGGATGATAAGGAGTTGACACCAACTACAACTTCCGACTCGGTAGTACAGGTCACTGAAAGTCACATCCTCGACCTCGCTACCGCAAGCTTCCCCCCGGTCCCGGAAGATACAGATTTCCTGTCTCTGCCCAAACCGGTTCTAATTCCACGCTTGGATCCAGGGAGTGTGATCCCCTTCGCGCGCGCCTGGGCGCCAGAGCTAACTGATCACGCTGTCGCGAAAGAAGATTTCGTGACTTTCATCGACAACTTAAACATTGTCATCACCCCTAATGTCGCGTTTCGCGTGCTACAGGTCGCGGGGTTTGCCGTCGGCCTTGTGCCCTACGACATAGCCGAGGGTGTCGGCGGCGCCCTAGAGGGCATCGCCATCATCGGCACGGCCGCTATGAACTACAAACGCACGAAGGACTACTTAAGCCTCATGAATGAGAAGTACTTTCATCCGCGCAAGCTCCATGTCAAGATCGTCGGCACGAAACGGCTTAAGAAGCTATTCGAGCTTGACAAGAAGGATCCCTGCCTTGCACCGCTCACCGAGGACACGTTGGAGCTGACATCACAGGAAAGGTGTCTTCGATATTTGTCGCAGTATAGCTGCGAGCTCTCTTTTGATGTACCATCACCGAGCCCTGCGACGACCACCCTCGCGAAAATTACCGCTTGGGAGATTAAGCATAAGGTCCGCAAGGCTGATAAGGCAGCGAGGTCAGGCCGTAAACGGACCTGGAAGAGGTACCAGAAAGGGAAGAACCCCCAGAGCCGATGGGACAGTCGAGGAGAGAGGGCCAGGGTCAAATCCCTAGACTGGATACTGGTGCAAAATCTTGAAGACTGGGAGGTGCGGAAAGCCGACAAGAAAGCGAGGAAAGAAGAGGGAAAATCAAAGAAAGGATGGGAGAGGAAAACGTCGGCTTGGCGCAAACTTCTTTAGGCCGGCGAGGTATAACTTGACGTACTCGCTCTATCAGTTCGCGACCTGGTGTTGGGGGCGTATTCTAATAGGTTCAGTACGCCTTGCTATAATACCCTCGTTGCTTATCAGACTCAGGGGGTGATGGTGTTTACCATGCCCTCGATATGTTGTTGAGTCCGAGAGGACCATCTACTACAAAGAAGCAGCACATACACTAGATCTCGATGGTAACGACCGAGCATAGGTAAGGGACACGAATGCTGTTGTTACGCTACGGACTCCCTTGGTGGCCAACTTGCTGCTAACCCTTCATGCTATTACAAGTTACTCCTTTGTCCCACGTATAGCATGACGAAACTTCACAACTATGGCTCCATGATTTGAAGTAAGGGGCTAGGACAGCGAAGCTATTAGTCCAGCGCAGCAACAAACCGACGATGATACACAGTCACCCACGCGCTATATAAAGAAGCTCGAGTCAACACTCCGTCCTCGAAATCATGATGCACCATTCCTTACTCATGATAAGGAACGAGGGCTTAGTTCCGCGCCTCTGTGCTTGCCCATCGAAGAACAAGTCGATTCTGCGTATAGCGCTTTACGCCATATAATCTTACCTCTTCGCCATCGCATACCCTTTCTCTCAATAATTCCTCCCGCTACTACGTGGAAATACTCTGCTCGGCGCAACTATCTCTTAGGGGCACACGCTCACCTTAACTATCTTCCACGATCTATTGTGCGCCTAGCCCATCTTCCGATCCCTTCGCAAGAAGATTAGGGTCAGGGATAGACAAGATGGCGGGCGGTAGTAGCCATCACAGCAAGGGCAGTCATCATAGCAAAGGAAGTCATCATGGCAAAGGGAGTCATCACGGCAAAAAGAGCGAACACAGCGAGGCTGGCCCCAGTGACGTCAAAGGGAAGGGAAAGGCTGGTCCCGGTGAAGGCAGCCAGCATAGCCATCATAGCCATCATAGCCGTCATAGCCACCACAGCGAGGCTGGTCCCAGTAAAGGCAAAGGGAAGGAAAAGGCCGGTTCTGGCGAGGGTAGCCACCACAGCCACCACAGTCATCACAGCAAAAAGAGCAGTGGCCACGAAAATCATGGCGGTCACGGAAGCGGTAGCCGCCACGGGGGCCACAGCAGCCATGGAGATACTAACAGCTATGTTGCCAATGGCTATATAGACCCTAATGTCTATTACTATGGCAACAGCCTACAGGTTTCCGACGGACAATTCAGAGGCGAGCCAGAGGACTCCGGCCTCCAGCCCAATACGTTTGGAAAGATGATGATGAAATCCATAAAACCGCACACGGTCCCCGCCGGTTTCAAGACGGTCGAGGTCGACAATTACGAGAAGCACCCGCATCTCTTCCAAGCCATGAATACGGCCTACGGCCTAGACATCCGCCAGCGAAGGGGATATGTCGAAGAGGAGGACTATGACGGTGAGGATGGTTATTATTATGACGGTGGGCAGGGTTATTATTATGATGATGCTGAACAGGGGGGCTATTAGCAAGGGACGCGTGGGAGTCATTCCGGCGGCCACCACCGTAGACGGGGTTCCCGCGACTGAGACTCGGATGGCCGAAACTAGCTCCTGGTGTAGCAAGTCGGCCCCCATATGGAACGAGTAGCCAGCTACCTACGCCGTCAGGTAGTAGTAGTATTGCTTGTGAGGGAAGGAACACTGTCATTCGCTTTTTTATGTCAAGCCTTATATCAGTTTGATTAAGGTTAGTAAAAATATCCTTTTCGCATTGGATCAATGCAATTTGGAACTGATGAATGCGTTTTATCCTGTGACAATAACACAATAGGTTAGATCGATTGCCAGTGTGTGGAGAAATGCATGGCACGAAAGGAGAGCGGACTCTATCTTGAAGAATTCGTTACCCGATACCTAACGGTAAGGATAATCCTAATAGGCTATATAAAACCAGCGACGCAGTAGCCATGCTTGACTATCCGCTTTGTGTAGAAAGAAAGGGCTGGTGTTGGGGGCTTACACCGACACTGGAAATCACAAACCGTGGAGTTCTTGCGCAACGCATGTCCACCACCACACACCTGTGCCTCCTAAGCAGGTTTTTACTACAGTAGCATTCAATGTTTCTAATTTTGCTTGTACCTTGCTTTGACGACATCATGATAGGTGCGCACCTTAAACTTCGTCTCGACTTCTTAGCACGTGGGCTGTGGCAGGGTTCTTGATGTATTTTTATTGGACGTCTTCGTGCTGTTCTATATCTAACAGCTCTATCGTGCGATCACGTACAGATTCCTTCTCCAAACGCCCGATATTAGAACTTGTACTTAATGTAAGAGAAAGTTTCAAAGTCTAATAACACTCTTTTCCCGCTACGTCCGGCTGTGTTGCTAGACGTCAGGATGGAGGCGTATCTAGCGCGTCAAAAGAATGATGGGGTGTGTGGTATGGTGTCCCGTTAATATCGAGTTACCATATCCACCCGCCGTCTGGGGGTCGTTGGTGCTGGTATTGCCTCATTACTCATTCCTGTGCTGTGGAGTATTTGATTCCCCAAGCATCCTCAATTCTCTGGCTACCTTGGAGACAGCCGCTCGGCTCAGCCCCTCGACTATTATCTGCTTCCAAGGTTTAGTGAACCGGTAACCCCCTACGACTTCTAGACTTTCTTCATAATGAAGAGTCAACGTCGGGCTCCTTTTAGGGCCTTCTTGGTATTAAGTTGACATTGTCCCGCCTAGTGGGAGGTATGCCGGTGGCAGCCACATAAGAAGTCTTTCCGAAGCCGGCTAACCGGTAGAGCCACGTGATCAGCCGGGTTGTGCTTCGGGCATCTTCGTACCCGCCGATTCCTCCGCATCCGAAGCATTCCTCGTTCGTAAAAAGAACCGTCAGATCGTCGATTGTTGGCGCCAAAGCGGTAAGGTTACAAGAATGTTGTGTATCGGCCGCTCGTTGGCGCACGGTCTAATGTAGAAGCGAGTGTGGGGTCGTAACAAGAGATGGGGTTTCTCTCGCCGTCCTGTATTGTGAATTATATGCCACCCATCAAGGTCGGCTCGGAATGAAACAATGCGAAGGCGTCCAGAATGAAGGATAAGAGGCCGGGTTCGGTCGGAACGTCAAGCTTCAGTTCTTAGAGGCCTCGGCGCGGATTCGGACTAGAGTAAAGAACCCCAATGTAATTAAGATATTAAGTCTGTTTTAAAAATGTAGGTAGGTCGCCCAAAAACTTCTGGTTATCTGGCAATTCACGGTAATACTCAGGCTTGTTGTAAGTGTCATGTGAAGGCCGTGTCGCCGGCGGGAATTCTTGGAGAGGTATAGGCTGTCGATTAGGATGTATGGCATTGTGTACTTGGGCGGCCGACACGGGCCCGTCGATGTTTTGTTGACGGAGCGCGCGTACAATCATTTCGACCTGGGCAGCGGTGTGATGTCTATGTGTGTCTACCGAACCCATGACGAAGAGGATGAATCGAGTAGTACTATTGCGCCATATTAGTATCATCACGCGACCTGACGGATGATGTTTTAGGGCTCACGTGAAAACTCCCAGAAAGGAGAGTACTGCTATTTTAAGGGGCCGGACCTCCCTGGAAAGTGAAGGGATGTAGTAATAGTCGTTCTCCGTGGGAATCGAGCTGGAGAGGAAGATGAAGGCGGTTATATTTCCGCCCAATAGAGCAAGCTCCGTACCGATATGGAAGCCTGGGTGAAGTCCAGGGTTGCGCTTCCAGACGGCGGTGAATGCGAGCTCAATGCTATCGAGAGTGATGCTAAAGAGTGTCTAGGTAGATGAAGTGAGTCTTCGTCGTCAAGCAAAAGAGGGCTCGTTTGATGACGGGGATGACGGGTGACGTACAACAGGGAGAGTAAAGTACCAGTCGAGTAGAAAACCGTAATCGTTGGACCATTCCAAAATGCGAAGACTATCATTCACAGCTATGCCGATTATAATAATACTCACGACAAAACTAAAACATCGGAAGCCAAGCTTTGTCGCATTCCACCTCCCTTGGTGATAGGACCAGAAGTCGCCTCCGCCTTCATCTGCCATCGGAAAACGTGAGAGGCAATAAACTAGTGAAAAGAAAAGCGCAGTGAGTTGCGGGGCGAGTAAAACTCAAGACATATCATGGGGATTTGGTGGGATCCCGCATGGGTTGACAACATCGATTGAGTGCTTAATCCTGGAATGAGAAATAAGACGAAATAGGGCGAAAAAGAAGGTTAGTCTAGGTTAGAGACTGTCTTGTAAAGCGGAAGAGCAAGGCAAGTACAGATTAGTACAGATTGGTACAGCCACACTGGCTCGCGATTTGTAAATACCTACCACCCAGCTTTGCTTGGCTTTGGAGCAGGCTTGGAGCAGAGCCAAAGCAAGTACCTTTACCTTGACCTATTGAGCAGGGCATGCCAAGCATGTAACTGTAGGGCCCCCATTCATTTCCGCCTGCTAACTGCTTGTGAAAACTCGACCGGGTTTATATATAGGAACCGAGATGGCCGATTGGATAGCGCGAGGGCGGAAGAAGGGGAACTAGGCGTGTGTGGATTGGAGATCTTCAGGCCGACACCACCAAAACACGTAAGTAATAAAAAGAACTGCGCAGTCCTACGCAGTTTCAGTTATGCAGAGAGAGGCTTGATTGGCCCTTACTGTCATGAGACTAGGGGGTTCTACAAGTGGCTTAGTGTAATGTAGCGTCGACAGGGGCTATGCGTTTATCTCTTGCTCCTACTGCTACCGTCCGTAGAAAAAGAGAAAAAGGGAGGGAGGGAGAGAGAACGCTGACCTGGGTACCGTCGTCATTATCACCAAAAGGATCGATCTAGCGCAGGATTGCCCTACACTACTACACTAATACTACTTAGTAGATAGAGTCTGGGCTACCGGCCGCGGCTGCGAGGGCACGGCAATACAAGTCCGAACGCATGTTACAGGTAGTTATATAAGATTTGGTATATGGATACACCATACATACACCCGGGTGTAGATATAGCAGACAAGTGAAGTTATATGACTTTAACTGCCTTCTCGGTTACTTTGTTTACTTACCACGAATCGCTTGAGAGCACAGCATGTTTACAAAAGAACATTGAGAACAGCAGATAGTTTTGGGTAAGGAGAGCGGGAAAAGAAAAATAAAAAAAGATAAACCACAAGGGTCTGGCCGGGGATTGAACCCGGGACCTCTCGCAATTTGCTGTAGGGTGTACCCTAAGCGAGAATCATACCACTAGACCACCAGACCTGACAGGCAAGACAATGTCTGTGATTACCTAATCATGCGAAGATGTAAGTTTTAGACACAAAGAGCGTAGTTGTATAAGCTGTCCTCATGCTACACTACCTAGTACCGCACTGCCATAACCGGTACCCAATTCCACAACATGAGGATTGCCGGAGTCCAAGAGCCGGAGATCCGGAGGTCGCAGATACCAAACAAGCACCGACGATGTGATGTACATAAAAAGGCCAGCCGAAACGGCATGTCACGATGTCATCCCGTAAAGGAGAGGAATAATAAATAGACTTTAGGTCGGTAAGTAGCCCAGCGTCAATTCGCCAATGGAGTTGGGAACCCTCTGCGCGACGTCGATCGTGGGTATACGGCGTACCCACGTCAGAAGAACCATACTGTCAGGGAATAGTTAACTATAGACATGGGGGTTATCACTATCGCTATCAATACTACATACACTGCCACACGAAGGGCTTCTCTCTACATATTAATAAAAACCCCTTTGTTCCACAGGGTCGCAGCATGGAGCCGAGTGAGGAACCTTTCGACTAAGACGAGCAACATCTTTTCTTACAAAGCAAAGAAACTAGGTAAGGTATGGGATGTCCCATCCGTCTCGTTCCGACCATCCTCACCTCATCACGCATCATCGCAACATCTCTAGCACTAAACAATCCACCTTTCACGAACCTAACGAAAGCCGGCGAGAGAATTGGATAAACAGTTATATTTCATCGAGTCATCAGTCATTAGCGCGCACCACTCGCTGTCTAGATACAATCAATCCCCTTATTTAGATTTACCGATCCATTGTCAGACATCTCCCTTACAGCATCCCATTCGTCTTCCACATCACGCATGTCCAATGCCAAAAGGAAATGAGGCCAATATTCCAATCCAGGCCGTACAACAAGAAAGTGTATCGTGTGGGAATTTCCCCCAAAACAACTCGCTACGCAGTCAGCTTCGCATGAATCGCCCTCCGCTTGTCGCTTATTATGATATGCTTCGATCAGTCAAATGAATTAAATGCCCTTCATCCAATAGCAGCCGCTCGGAAACGGCGGCCCGAATTATGTAACCCGGAGATCTTTAAACATGGGTAGGGCGGCCGTGGCGGGTCCTAACGGTAGTAACGGGATCCCGAATCATAAAAGACTTCGCGCTCCACGACCCGTTCGTCGTCGGCCCTGTCCCATGGCAAGTGCCTGTGTGCGTGATGTCGTCGGTTAAAAGTATAGTGATCGTGCTCCTCAATCTCGCGAGCTCGACGTCTTCGGGCTCGTAGCTCCTCCGTGAGTTTGGTAAGTTCAAGGACATCCTCCTGTTTCATCGTTAGCTCTTCTATGCCATGAATCGGCCGGGATTGGAGGATTCGTTACTCACATAGCGCAGGTACTGCATGATGTAGAAGAAGTATTCCGTTTCCTCGTATTCATATCCTAGGCGCTCGATCGCGTCACGGTTTACGAGGTCTTTGGTAATTTCGGTCCACATGCTATCGCGCTTCTTCGCTGGAAGCCGGTCACCGTCACGGATGGAAATACGGCGGTCTCGCACTTCCTCAAATTCCACCTCGCGGTCGCGGTGCTTCGAGTCGTATATTTGTACGCTTAGTCGCTCGCGCGAAGAGTCTCGTGGTGGTTCAGGCAGAGCCGCGACTGGAGCATCGGCGGGGGATTCCTCTCGCTCGGGGATGAACTTCGAACGTCGAACACCGTTGTAACGCTGCCAAGTCACCTCGGCGCCGCCACCACCTACACCATCCATCTTCACACGCTCAGTTCCCGGCGGAACGTCCACGATGGTCCAGTCCCTGGTAGCGCCATTCCACGCTTCACCCATGCGCCCTCGGGCGTCAATCTTGCCAGTAAGATACTCGGCTTCGTCGTCCCACTCTGGCCGTGGCGCTGCGGAGTGAGCGCGGCGTCTTGGCGTGTCGGAAACCTTGAGCTTGTCCTGCTTTCTCACAATGACCAAGTCATCATCGTCGTAAGAAGGCCGGAGCTGCGGGCGCGGTCGCTCACGAGGGCGGGACTGCTCACGAGGGCGAGAACGAGAACGAGTGCGTCGGCGAATGTCAATATCGGTCTCATTCCGCGTGATATCAATATCGATATCAGTCTCACGCTCCCTTGTTCGAGACGGTGCGCGACGCTGCGGCGGGGGTGGGGGAGGGGTTGGTGGCTTCGCTCGCACCACGCCTACACTATGTATTAGCCAAGGAGTACTTTTGACAGTGCACGCAAGGGAAACTTGCCATGGTCAATGTCTCGGTAGTGAGTGATGACCTCCCGTTCGATGATGGGTCCACGAATGACCTGAGGTTGTGGTGGGGGAGAAGGGGAGGGGCTCGGCGACGGAGTCCGTTCCCTTTGCCTCTCACGCTCAATGTGCAGGCGAATGAGTTCCCGTTCGCGCTCTGGGGTTGGCGATCTTTCTCGCTGTCGGCGCTCAACACGATCAACGACCTGTAAGCGAGTGGGCGGTGGAGAGGGTGAACGCTCAACAAAGCGAACGGGCCGTCGCTCGGGAAGGGGGGAAGGCACTCTCTCACGGTCATGCTCTACGAAGCGCTCTCGGTAACGAACCTGAGGGCTTGGGCTGCGGGGTCGCCGTCTATCAATCGTCTCAACTTCTCGCGACCGGAGCACCAAAGGCCCAGGTTCTGTTCGTCGAACATCCTCGCGGAGGAAGGCAGGTGTTCTGTCTACCCGGTCGCTGAGGTCGTCATCATAGTCACGAACAGGCGCTCTTCTATGAGCATAGTCCCGCTCACTGAGCTCACTTCGGCTACTCCTGTAAGCCATCACAACTAGTGCAGACCCAGCGGATGTTTCTTTTTTTTTCCTTGGCTAAACGTCGTACAAAAATAGAACAAAATAGAACAAAATAGAAGGTAGAAGGTAGAAGGGAAGACAGGTGAATGCGTGTACAAATAAGCTTGGCTTCACACAGGTGTTGGTTGTCCTACGACGACGGGTTGTTGACGGGTCGTTTGCGGCGGGGTTGGCCAGCTAATAAAAGAAGAGCGGGCGCGGGTGGATGAGCTGAGGGGAAGCTAGTGTGGAAGTTGGAATGATGACGCTACCGCAATATACTTAGGTATACAGGTACCTTAGGTAGTGTAGCGCCGTGTAGGTGTAGTGCGGCCCTCCGTTCTGGGATGCTGTGCTGTCCCGGCGCTTAAGTATTCTGTATTCCTGTATTTGGGATGTGGTATTTTGCACTTTGAATCCCGATGTAGAGAGAGAGAGAGAGAGAAAAAAAAAAAAGGAATGCCGAAGCAGAGAAACCAAATGTCCCCAAAGATAAGTAGGTAGGTAGGTACTGATGTCGCGAAATGGCTATGTTTTTGATCCTTTGGATCTGAAGGCGGGTCATAAGGTTCAAGTGGTCAGGTACAAGCAAGATGTAGGGTATTAAAGGTCAAGTGCCCAGGTGGGACAGTGGGCATTCTGGCGCTAAATAAAGTGGTAAAATTCAATTGCGAACAGGCGAACGAACAGGCGAACGAACGGGAAAGACGAACAGGAAAGGCGAAGATCAAGGGCAGAACCAGGGCTCTTCGTCTAGGAAAAAAACCAAAACGTCCAGACGTCATCCCACATGGAAAGCAGATAGCCTGATACGTTGCGCAAAACTCCCAGCCGGCTTCGGGTGGGGTTTACTACCTCTTCGTACTACGAGTATACCGCCGTCTATACCCTATGTATCTGGGGCCTTGGTAACCAGTCAGTTCTGGTCAGGTAGAGCCTGTACAGAAAGCCAGCCGTATCGAGAGGGGTTTGGGTCGGCATCAATTCATGTTTTCCATATACTCCAAGTACGTACCTATGTATACCCACCTACCTACCTAATTACATCCGTACAACCAGGTTGCTGCGTCAGGGCTGCAGTGCCGTGCGCTGCACTGCAATGCTGGCTTGGAGTCCTCTTGTCAATTCTACTTTCATCATCAAGAAGTCACCTGCTCCCTCATTAGACAGATAGGACAGTACCTACTACCTAGGTACTAGTAGTGCAAGTAGTGCAGCTAAAAGGGAGATATACACCGCCGCGAGTCGAGTCGAGCTGTGTGGGAAATGGAGGACCGGGAGGGGGGCCATGGCTGTTCCATTAGTCTAGATAGAGTGTCGCACGTAATCAGTCATTAGGCAGCTGCCACGAACGTGATCCGGGAAGAGTACATGTATGTATCTAACTACTTAGTATCTTTGCATAAGCAACTCGGTGAGAGAGCACAGGCAAAACCGTCTCGATTGTTGCGTATCACGAGCAGCAGGCTGTCTGAGACTATTAAATTGAATAGGAATAGGTCGAAGACTTTTCCTACTGAAACTCGCGGGACCCGCAGCTCGCTCGCTCGCCAGAGTCATCGGCATCAGCAGCCAACCCACACCCAGCCTACTTGGGGCTGAGCCTATGTCAGGTGTTCTCGTGGTTCGCCTCTGCGACTTCTCTGGGTTAGTACGCTGTTGGCCTAGCTTCGTAGCTTCGTAGCTTCGTTGGGGGCCATGGCTTTGTGACATTGGGCATTGGCTCGTTGGGCTGTGTGGGAGAGGTAACCATTATATCCATCTATTAAGAAGGGCCGCAGGTAGATGGATAGATAGAGAGAACATAGAGAACATGAATAAATGAACATGCGTAGATAGATACCCTGTGCGTTTGCTGTTCTGTTCTTCGTCCGAGTTTGGTACTGTCAGAGAGCTCTTGGTCTAGATGCCGGCACCTCGATAGCCGAGTCAAACTCTGACGCAATTATGCATAGACCGAAAAAAAACAGCCAGCGCAACCAACGCCTCTGCACCCCCCTTCAATGCTGCTAGAATACCACATTCCCTTTATCAATATTCGCGTGCGACTGGATGGCAAAATGGATAAAAGCACCATTCTAGTAGAAGAAGGTTACTTGGGTAGCCTTCATTGTCAAAATGCCTGACTAAGTCGAAAACTCCTCTGCAGACTCCCGGTCGTTTCGGCTTCGGCGGGGGGGCAGATGTCCCCACCGTTGGGCTCGAGCAGACAAGCATGCTTATCAAGCGTATGAGAGCTTCAGGCAAACAAACGAAGCCCCGGCCTCCGAATCATATTGAAATGCGCCGTCGATCATCAGTGCTTGGTGTGAAGATGAGGCGCATATGCGCATATGAACAAAATGTCGAGCGGGGGTTGTGTTTCCAGGTACCCATTCCCCATCCATGGCTTTAGATGGCTGTACGTGTGGTACTTACAAGGAGAGGAGAGAGCGGCTATGCAATAAAAGTCAGCTACCATACATAGGTACCTAGGTAGACTTCTTTCACTTTACTAACCTAATAGGTTGGTTGTTTATCTTCAAAACTTATCCAAATCCGACGAATCCGAATGCAAATCGTATGTGTATGCGACGAACTGTATCGCCCTACTAGAGCTCTAGCGTTCACCTCGCGTCAACTTTCGTGGACAACTATAAGCCTTGAAACATTGAAGAAAGAGAATATTCAGTTAGGCTATAAATGATACCACCATCACTCGGATGGGAAAGTTGTTCTAGCTATGGACGGCTCAAATAGAGTTGACTTTCGACCCATGATCACAAGATTCATCATCTGCTACACCTAAAGACCGTCAAGAAACGCCGTTGCTGGTATCCATCTTTCCACAACCCAACGCCAACCAATGCATTACCAACCGTCGCCATGACTCCCGTATCGTGGCTCCTATAAGTGCTTTCCGGCCCCCGAGGCCACATGTCGATGCGTCCTACATCTATAGTGGCGGAGGCTAAGCCGAGACAATAAAATGAGGAGAGACCTTCAGGCCTCGCCACTCTGTTTCTTTTTCGCCTCTTCGAATTCCTTCTGCTGAAGTTCGAATAGCTCTTCCATTGTCATGCCACTGTCTTCGAACTTATTGCCCCTCTTCTCACGTACCTGTCGTCGTGTTAGCAATTTTAGCGGCGACAAAAGGGAAGGGGGGCAACATGAACGCACCCTCTGCGTCTCTTTATGTTGTGCGGCTGCTTCTAGCACGGCGGGGACGTAATCCCCGAACCCAAGAGTGTCGAGCGCCTTGGTGATATGGTCGCACGCAATCGTCTTCTTGGCTTCCTTTTCCGAAATCTCGTTCGCTTCAGACGATACGAGAGTGATAAACTCCACGCAACATTCTATCAAAAGATCCCGAGCCTCTTTAGAGAAGGAAACCCCCGTTGAGGCGGGGAGAATCTCGCTGACAATCTTCTGAACGGTTGCTAGATGTAAAGTTAGTCGATATGAGGATGATATGCGACGAAAGAAACACGTTCGGATGAAACGTAGGCATCCGAACATATGAAAGGACCATGACTAGGTGCATACCTTTAGGTAGAGATAGGTCGTCATTACCTAATAGAATATGCAGTTAGTAACCTTATTAGAGTCGTGATAATTGCGGGTGGATATGAAGAAAAGTAGGGAATAGGGCGTAGTGCAGAGCCCAGGACATCAAAAGAAGCTTAGAAACACGGTGCTCTGGGTCTGGGTTTGGGTATGTGGTAAGACACAGAGGGCCGAATCGGGGTTATGGAAGACAAGTTTTCTAACAAAGGTTTTGTGAGAGACGGCGAGTTGGGAGCGACCAGGCATGAGATTGGCAAGGCTTAGTGCATGGTTGATGATAGATGCCAACATGCAATGAGCTTGTGCGCCAGTAGAGACTGAAGGCTTGACGGCGACGATGCGTTGGCTATATTAACACGGTACTTGCTCTAGCAATGTGAGAATGAAATGGAAGAGGCCACTTAAGGCATCGGTATAGAAAGCTCTCTTAGCAAATCGTATCGTGCACGCGATATTTCGGATAAGGGAAGTGAGCATGTGCAGGCCAGCCTCGCAACATTGCGGTACGTATTGGTATCATGATGGCATTTCCGCGCTTCCCGGGCTTCCGACTAGCCGGAGGGACGTATGCGATGAAAAACGAGATGCTAGGAGATGATTTCGGGCATCGTGAATGCCGCCACTTACCTCCATACTCATGGTCCGACATGGTGAACTAGTTGTTTGATAAAGTCGATAGCTCAAAAAGTATAATTTGAGATTGAGATGTGAGATGAGCCACAGTCGCCCGACGACTCACGAGTGACGGGATTCAAAATTGTGGCAGTAATTGGCTCCAAACTGAACAAATGCAGACGTATGACGGCGAGGACTCGAGGGCTTGAAAGTTTGAGATGATATTCGCAGAATAGAATGGCGAGGACAAGGAATGATGACTGTTTTCGTTTTTTCGTTGTCTGAAGGCGCGAGGCTACCTGGTATTAAGTACTTGAATCAAGAAGGGTGATCTACCTATTGCCCTATTGCCTAGTTGGGTGGGTACGGCGCCATCCCTTTAACGCCCTCCCTTTAACAGGTAACCTACCTGGCCTTAGGTACCTAACCTTACCTAACCTTACCTGAAGGTACCTACGCCCTACACGCCCGGCCAGAAACCCAGCCGGAAACCCAGCCAGAAACCCAGTCAGCGCGACATGCCTAAGCCCCGGACGGGACCCGGATACCCAAGCCCCGGAAGCTCACGCCACACATACCTGTGGCGCAGTATGGAGCTTAATTCCGCTATTAAAAGCTCTTCAATTTTTTTTTCCATCTGATCACCGAACATCTGCTTTGTCTTCTCTCACAAAGCGAAACAACAGCCAATTACGTCCACCTAACCTCGCCGGCACGTCTCCTAAAGTGAAAATTTCTTCTCTTTGGCGGATTTTCCTGCTAGGGTTTCGGGTAGAGAAATATCGAACCGGATATAATCGACTGACCTACCCGGCGGTCTGGCGCATTTCCATACCCTTTCCACCCTCTACCCAGCGCAGAGGACTATTTGGATAGCTATTATGCCAACGTAAATGGGCTGTCTAGCTCTGCGCTAGTTACTCCTGTGCCTTGTAGTAGATGGCTTTTGGTATGTTATTGTTTTCCCTATCTCTCCCCCCTCTTCAATGATGAGTCCATTGTCGCCCCAGTCTTACTTTGCCAAATGGCAATATGGTGATCGACACGTCAAGCCAAACAGACATAACTGATTGAAGTTTGTCTATTCGTTTTATTGTGGAAGCGAGTAATATGGGTCACTTGCTAACTGCGCAAATGTACTAGGCCTAGCATACGGTATGTAGCTACGAATCTTTTGCAAGGCTTGTCGAGCACTATGATGTCCAATATCCAAAAAGTACTATCAAATACCGACTATACATGACGGATGATATATTCTCTGATCCTCGCTCACGCGCCAGCATTCGGACAAAGTTTTTCCATGCCGTAGCCTTCGACACTGACATGATGGGTGGTAGAGGATACAATGTATCGCGCAGCGCATATGTATGATGGGCAAAACTGGTGAGGTATGCAATATATTTTTCTCCTAGGTCTCCTGTCGCTTATGATGATCATGCTATACCCGAATACCTTATGTAGAAATCTATAAACGTCTTTTCATCTTTCGGCTGAAGCACCAAACTAACACAGTCATTGTGTACCTGTTATGTTGGTAAGAGCTAACATTACCCTATTTAGTTCCTACGATATTGTGCGACGATTACTTTGACTGGAAATCAGCAAGCTCTGTCGCGTTCCATCTGTCGAATGGTTAGTTGGGGCAATATGTCAAGAACGTCCGTTGGCCATACCTATAGTGCTTGCCAGTCAAAGTCTTCGTGGCCCCAATTGCCAGCTTGGCTATAACTGTGCCTGGTTGGTCCGGGCTTAGAAGACGCCCGTTCTCGTGTTCCGCCACAAAGCTGGCGTGTACGTCCGGCGACATGCCAGTGTGTCCCTCTTCTCTGATCTGTTTTTGCATCGCTGTGTCAACTTTGCCTGGCGAAACTGTAACACTTGTGATAGAGGGCTCTTCAACAGCTAGATGCGCACAGAGGTGATCTAAAGCTGCCTTGGACGTTCCGTAGGCTCCCCAGCCTATATAAGCATTGCTCGACGCCCCCGATGATATGAAAATAACCCGTCCATTAGACTTGCGTAGTTCCGAGATAGATTCTTTCACCTATAGACTAGTTAGAAACGATGGTAAATTTTCCAATCAATTTGCACGACTTGCCAATGCCACTGCACTAAAAACATTGATATCAAATGCTCGCCGCCACTCTTCCGCATCCGAGTCAACAATTTTAGTAATTGGGGACAAGGAGCTGTGGTTTATCACCAGCCCATCAATCTTGCCGAATGATTTTAATGCCGACGCCACGATTTTCGGTGCCACCTACGTCACAGTAAGTTGTCGTTTACAGCAGAACCAAGAGGGGCTTCGGGCTGGATTACTTTCAAATCTGCCAAGTCAGCACTTGTGTAATCAACCGAATCCCCGTGTTGAGTCTTGAGCTTGCGCAGCTCGTCTTCGGACCGAGCGACGAGGAAGACCTTGTGGGATTCCTTGAGCAGGGCTTGCGCGATGGCGAGTCCCAGACCGCGGCTCGCGCCCGTTACGATGAAGGCCTTGGGCATTTCCGCTTACGTTGTGGGGGGATTCTGGGGGCTAGTTGCCGATGGTTGTGTTGCAGCTTCGGGGTGAGCTGTTGGACGCGAGAGAAATTGTCGATCGAATATCGCTAGGTAACCTAGGTATGTATGGTGGGATGTTGGTGGGTTAACGGAGCGCTGGAAGCTCTTGGTGGGGGGATTGAGGGGCACGACATCATTGTTGAGCCGCATTGCGCAGCATGCTTGCTTGGCTCCACCGACCTGGCCGCTGGGTTTTGCTTGCATGAATAGATGAATAGGGGGGCTTGGTACTTGTATTACTACCTACTTAAGTACGTAATGCTTTCTGGATTCTAACTTATCAATCTGATTTAGAATCTGAAGAAAAGGTAAGTCGGGAATGTTGAAACCATTCTTTCAAGCTACGGTGACTTAGGTAGACATGGCTATGTTGGGTAAGCATCGACAACAAGGTTCCCTTTCCTAGCTTCCATCGTCACCCCCCATATGTATGAAATTGAGGCCATTATCTGTCACGTACGACCATAGCCATCGGAAAACTCGGGATCCCGTCCGCTCTCCCATAGATAAGCCGGTATGAGCGCCGAATTAGTAGTTGGGTCGGTGACGACCAGCGAATCCTCGGTGTTGTACGTTTCTTTTTGCCAATGTTTTGCTTGCTTGCTCTCTCCCTCTCTCTCGATTTTAGGCGATCTATTCCTAGTGACAGCCCTCGGAAAATAAGACTGATCAGGGACTCGCTAGATGGCAAGATTCCGGTGAGGTTAGGTATCGCTAATCCCGATTCCCATACCAAAAGCTTGAATCCCAATCTTCCGTGGCCGATTTCCGCCGTATAGACGACCAGACCTATTTGACCAACAAGGCTCACCAGACGACCAGGCCAAACTGACTCCTTCTAGATCCACGCTCAACAGGCCGATAACTCTCTATAGACAGTGTAATGACGTTAAGCATTGAGGTGAAGAGTGCGGTACCAGGAAGCGTGTACCGCAGATTGTCAAACGTTCTATGCACGAGGGTGTTCCTATACCACTTGGATTGGGTAGTGCAGTCGTAATTGGCGGTACAAGAACTAGTCTCTTACAGAATACTTTCTGCACAGAACAAAAAAACAGGCAGAAGTCCAAGGGGCCACAGTGCCGGCAGATCCAACCAATAACCAGAGCATCAGATAACTCACCCACAGCAATGAATTCCTTAGAGAGGACGGATCCTTGGTTAAGGAAATTAAACTATTGTCACCTCATGGACCCAGCCAGCTATCTCGGGGTTGTCTAGGTGCGTCCCGATGTTGAAATCACGACTAGAGGATAATCCGAGTCGGGGAAGCAAGAATTCGTCGAACATACTACTAGTATCATATGTTCTCCAGAGCCCAACCCTCTTATATGCTGCCTTTTTATCTTTAGTAAATCCCGATCTTCGTAGTAGCACGCCATGTCGCGATGGTCCTTTCCAATGGTCTTCGTGGCGAATCACCATACACAGAAGTTTGGAGTCGTGCTCTGCTTCCAAGGCGGAAAACCTGTCTGAACCCACTTCCGATGAAGCCAGGAACTCATCCCAAGTGATATGGACGGCCATGTAACCTGTGGGAGATAACACCTGACTTACAGCAACATCAATTGACTTGATATTACCACGCCCCCTGCTTGCATTAATTCCGATGGTGTGGACGTGGCCCCATATAGCGATACCCCGTAAGACTAACTCGTTTGCACAAGAAGATTTCCCAACTCGCACCCAAGGCGTACATTTTTGAATAGCCTCAACGTCGCCGTATATCTCGTCGAACATGACTGGTCCATCGCTGCTCGCCCAAGACCATGTTGGAGCCTCGTGATCCGGGATCCTAGTCTGAGAATACTCTGCCGAACTCGTGTTCCAACTTATCAGACGTGGTTGCCAGAGCATTTGTTGCCAGAGATCATTAGCCCAAAGGCCGAAAATATATACGTCGTCATCAGCAATATTCTCTAGTTTGTTCGTCAGACCGCGTATGGCGACCAGTTTGTCAGATTTCACAGTTAGGCCGCAATGCGAATATAAGTTCACGAGTCCTGCCCAGATTTTGCGGATGTCTGCTCCTTTCCCAAATTGCAAGTGTGGTTTTGACAAGCCAGGAATCGGTGGGACACCAGCCGGGAACTCCTCACTTGCTACGAGCTGACAACACTCCCAATACACCTGACGCTTAGCAAAGCTAAGCTGTCTCCGTGCTAGGTATCTCTCTTGAACGACCCAGCCACGTTTGTTGAGGGGGGCTTCATCAAGCTCTTCCTTGTACGTGTGGGCCTGCCCTATGAGATACCGAACTGGTGAATCTGAGCTAGGAAGCTTCGTGGAAATAAGAGTAGGAGTTCTCGCAGCCGGGTCACTGCTGCTAAAACACCCCTCAGTACCATCCTTTGCCCAGCTTGCAGCAATATTGCACTCCGCATGACCGTATATTTTGTCCATCTTCCTGGATTCCCTTTTCCAATCTTCGTCATCGTCGTCTTCACCTTCCCTCTGGATTATGCAAAGAGAATCGATCCAAATATGGTGAATGCCTAGGGATTGCGCAATGCTGAGCGCATCCCTGTAGGTCTTCTGCAATCCAGACACTTGTGATGGTTGTTGAAACTCGTGGATATTTCTTTTTGTGAGTTTCATGTGTTTGGACGAGCCCCAACAATGGCTCAACGTAAAATATCGAACAGCAGTAGTACCACAGTCCAGTTTCCAAGCAGAAATCCCCCCCTGATCGTCTTGGAGTAATTGGATAAGTCTTGTAGGGCGGAACGCCTTCGACGACGTAGCTTGATGGCTTTGGCAGTCTTTATGATCGTTTAAACATGTGGTGAACCAACGGTGCCACAGCTTAGGTGCGTCTGCCGTTGAAGCCCGCCTAATTTTCAGATCAAGACTATTAATGATCTCGGGTATATCGTCACTGGCGGGCCACATTTCTAGTTTTCTCAGCCTGTTATTTCCCCCGAAACCGACCAACACTTCGTAATGTCCTTTGGCGTTTTCCATATCAGGTTCAAGTTCGATATGCATTCCAGACCCTGTTTGACACGCCAGAAACGCCACAAGCAACGCATGGAATCGTGGAATGCGTATATTATGTCTGTGACACCACAATATCAAGCGTTGGCCTGCCCTAAAGATTGCTCGGGAGATGACCTTTGTCACGGTGTATCCGCCTAGGCGGTGCGGCTCAGAGCCCCAGGGGCAATCTGAGGATCGCTTCGCGAACTCAACAAACTTGTTGCGGAAATCCTCAAGTCTAGAGGGAACCGAATTTCCCGGATCTCCTAAGAATATCGGAGTTTTTTCCGGGGGCCGTTCATTGTCAAAATCGTCATGTTGTGGGGGATTTGATAGTTTCTCCCATGTCCATCGGCAAACGAGACAACCATCTCGGGCCGACTCGTAGAAACCATCAAGTGAAAGATGAAGCGGCTCGACTAATAGTGACCCAAAAAATGGCCCCTGTTCGATTTTTGGGCCACCCAAGTACAGAGAATGCCGCCTTATCGCGGCCTGGATGGCTTTGTCACATGTTTGACAGAGAATGGCTAGCGATACCTCAGAGCAACCGATATTATACCGAGAAATAAAGGCTATTATATTGTATATTTGATTGATAAAATCCTGATACAGTGCTGATAGAGAGAAGCGTTTCCTCTGTATACAACGGTGGATGGTAGCGTGATAATGACGACGTGACGGCCTTTCGGTTTAGGTAGGTATTCTCACATTGAAATCGAAGATGAAAGGGTTTAGGAGCGGGGTAGAATAAAATTTTGTATAGTTACACAGCCCGAAGAGGCCAAATTCAGTATCCGACACAGCGCCTAGGTTACAGCTTCCGAATATCCTTCTTCCAGTCTTCTAATACGGATCAACGAGACTTATCGGACATCTAAATCTATGTAGATTTATTCTAGTACGATAAAAATGAGTCTCCTTTTTTTTTCTTCTGGGTCTAATGGCTACTGGATGTTGCTCCTCGTTTGTTTACTTATCAAACTGTCTGTCCCTATTATTATAGGGCTGAGCGTGGAGCGATGCGACGTTGGCCCGCCACTCATCGTGCATATTGACAGCTCTGGCCATCGGTCGTATGCATCTTCGAAATCGGAAAATCCTTTCTGTTGTACACACGCAGTGAACAATACTATGCGGAACAATCACAGTTGATATATTGAGACATGCGATAGGGGCAAGCTGTTATGCTCGTACGTGGTTTATGTAGTATCGGTCTGTGTTCGCTTTAGGTACCCGTCGCTAGGATAAAAGTAGCGGCGAGAAACCAACCAGCGCGGCAGTTAGGTAGACGCCACTAAGTCATGCGCATGTAGTGCTTCGCAATTTACTGCCTCCCATTAAAACGCCGCATAGACTAGAAGAGCCTAAGTACGTATTTGAGAATATCTGCCCACAATGCGTATTTAGGAGGACTCCATCATCGAAATCTTCGGTCCTTTTCCTACTATAATAATAAACACCTAGCTTCTAGGATATCACATGTCTTTTTCTACTAGCTTATCCCCGAGGTCCGCCATCAGAAGTGACGTGAAACATCACCCAGTCATGATGAGTGGCTTTCGGGTCGGCCCCCTTATCTAGTCGCACCTGTCATATCGGCCGTTAGTCTATTGAGAGAGCTGAAGCTTCATGTTTCTGCTGTGTCTTGGAGCCTTATCGCTTTTGTAAGTTTTCGCGCTATTGGGCCACGGAGCACTTAGCGTTAGATTCTACGGATTTGATAGCATCACGAGTGATGATGTAAAACCCTGCTGAACGAATTAGACCTATAAGTCGAGTGCGACCTTGAGATAGGCGTGAGCCTGACATCCTAGCGAAGCGCGGGACTTGTGAACCACGAAAAAAAAAATAAAAACAAAAAAAAAGCCCCATACACCCGGATACCGCAGGCATGAAAGTTGCTGGGTTCTAGCTGAACTGGGCGGTTTGAGACATAGTTCAAGTCGACTTTGCGAAGGCGCCTGGTGGCTTGCGCGGGGACTTGCTGTCGATTCCATCCCCGAGGGTAGGGTTCGATGGAGGCCGGCCGCTGACAGCGCCACTGGCCAATGAACGGTCGTGCATGAATAGATAGATTAGATAAATGCCCGGGGCTAAGACCCTATATCGATGCTCGTGTTGACGCCACTCGTGTTGACAATCGGTATTTTGAGTGGAAGCTAAATGCCCTAGCCTGGGCCGGGCTTCTAGCTCTTGTCTCAGCTTCACCCAAGGCCCGCGCCGAGAGTCATCTCGACAACAAGTCAGCCGAAGTGCTGCGTTGTTCTTTTCCCTTATCTACGGCTCGGAAGGGGAAGACTGCGACATTGACTTTTGACTTTCCCGCTTGGACGGATACTGGTCTTCCGCTCTTAGTTGCGATAGCGTGCGCCGCGTCGTCGGGGACTTATCACAGGAGCAACGTCGTTGTGAGAACGTATGTCCTGGATCATGGTCTTAGGGCTAATCTGTGACCACTTTGTCTGTCAGTGATCAGTGCGCATGCTGTGACGTATTGTGTCTTTCGGCCGGCCTCGATGCTCACTGAGCATTGACCACAGCATTCTTCTTCTCGCTTGATACTCTAGCGAGTTTCATAAATATGGCGACTATCGATCAGAGGGGGGTTGGGTGATCGACGTTAGGGCGGTCGGGCCTGCAGGTATAAGCAGGTCTCCGTAGATCTCGAAGTGATTGTTAGGGCTGACGTCGATCCTGAATATGATATCAATTTTTCACGGTTCGGTTGTCGGTGAACATGGTGGTCCTCTTACGCCGCCGGGCGAGTAGTTTCCTACCGGTAACCTGGCGATAGCCCGGGGAGTTGGCACGGAGGCGTTGATTGGTCATCATTTCTTGTAGCACTAGCCCTTATTTCTAAGCTCGTGGCCGTGCAGTAGGCCGTGAGCCAATCGTGGAGATGGAAGTCGAGATGATCAGAAATCGTGAGCTAGGTTGAGACGAACGATGTGCGCTAATGATGTAAATTGGGTAATGGTGTGATGCGAGATTTCGCTTCCCCAAGCTAGACCCAGGCACTCGGGTGGCTAGGGCTGATCGAAATGAATTCGATACTCAATGGTCCGGCATGGGGAGTGGAAACTTGGGGCGGTATTCGGATGCACCAACAACGTCAATTGGGGATTTCTTTTCTTTTACAACCTCATGGTGAGCGAAGCGCACTTGGTGTGCTGAGCCGTCCACGTAATCGTGTCTTCTTACCATCTGGATGACCTGATTGGCGCGGACATGAGGTATTATAGGCTACCTTCTGGCTATTTTTGAAGCATGCTTTCTAGTCATGGTAGATAGAATGCCATTATTTAAGCCATATGAAACGGTACCGTAATCCGTCCTCGGACTTGATGACGTACTTTCCGTAATATACACCCCAGCTAGGCGTGCTATAGGTGTCACAGGTTCTGACTGCCGGTGCTTCTAGAAATGACAGGTCTCGTTAGTGTACATGGTCCGACCCCCGGATGTAGTTTCGTAGCACTGGGTTACCTAGTCGCTGAAATACCGAGGGATAGCTCTCTGGGTTAGTAGTATGCTCATCGTTTGCTCCGTAGGCATGCCCAGTTCCGTGCGTATCCCTTGGATCACGATCGCTGACGGGACGTGATTCAGTGGGCTGGGTGCCAACGTGCCAGTCCACCGCGACGAATGTAACGATAAACTCAATACAACATTCACATTCAAATCGATAGAGATACTGCTGATCAAGCCAAACTGATTGAGCATGAAATATTATTGTTATTATGAACAGATTTGGATATTCAGTTCAGACTATGGCTATGGTAATGGTGATCCTACAGGCTTTCACGCCAACTATACACCATGTGTAGGTTCAAAAATTCAAATTGGTATCTTGGTCCAAGTCCCTGTCCCTTTCGCGCCGGCTGAATGCGAAACCCTAATAGATTACAAGTAGATGATACTAAGTGTTCCGGTGGTGGTGGTACAGAGATTGTCTCCAAAATAACCCGAGCCTTCCGTTGTGAAGCTCCCCTGGAACAAACTATGCGCCTCATGTATGACAAAAAGAAAGCGTAACTCGTGATAAGTCGTGTGAATAGACAGGTGGTACATGGTTAAGTCAAATTAAAGATCGTATATGTGGGTATGTCGGTATGCTGTGTGTAAGTGGGTGTTCTGAAGATGAAGAGGATAGATGAATAAGTGACAGGAATGTCGACAGTCGTCATTCGGGGAGCTCGAAATGCTGTTCCTGCCAGTCCTCATCTCTCTCGTCGAGATGGAAGACGATGCCTTGGCGTTTCCATGCCCCGCGCTTGACGAAGGCATCGGTATCGTCGATCCAATCAGTGTTTCGTCTTCGGGGGGTATCAAGCCGGGTAGGAGATGACGCCGTGGAAGAGCTCGATGAGCTAGGCTCCGATAAGCCGGGAGGTATGGTTTGCCAGTCCTTCAATGGCCACTGGGAGTCCTGGTCGTACTGGTAAGGCCGAGCCTTCGAGCCTTCAAAGTAGCAGTTCTTGCCCTTGACAGGCGAGTACTCTGCTAGGTCCTGGATATGATCTGCGGCATAGCGGGTCTGGTTGAAGAAACGAGTTTCACGTTCTTCGTCTTCTTTGTATCGTACCATATCGTACTCGGGTATGACGTGAGGTGAAGTATTGAGGCTGAGTGGTGGATGTAGAGAAAGAGGGTTATAGCTGTCGGACCTTTGGCGATGAGATGACTCAGATGAGGCATGAGAGATAGTGCTGGACGAACTCCATTTGCGTATGTGGGTTTGTTCTTCTGGGTTGCTCGGCTTACAGAAGCTGTTCTTTGGCTTCTTGTGAAAGAACGACGACTTCGTGATGTATGACATGGTGATAGATGGCGTAGTTAACGGTCGAACGAATGTCAGCTAGAGAGGCATCTATCTTTCTGGCTATAGACTGACTGTAGTCTAGAGGACATGGGGTGTGGCTAGCTCTCGCTTATAGCTAGCGGCCAGGTACTGGGAAATGTTCTGGACAAGTAATGATGGTTGAGGGTCTAAGGTCTAGATGCCCGAGATCGAAAAGATTATATATACCAGGCAACGGGGTAGGGCTGGTTTATTAATATGCCAACAGAGTACCTTGTGATCGGCCGGTTCCTGCAGATACATGGCCTTCTGCGCAATGGATAGGCTAGATACAAGTCGGGTGGGACTGGTGCCTTGCAGAAATGCTCCGGGGGACTCATTCACAGAGCGAGGGAAGGGATGGAGTCGAGCAGGGTAGATGCTTACAATAAGAAAGAATTATACTCACGCCAGTACTCACGCCATCGAAGTCAGATTTACGCTTTCTGTCTGCGGATTCTCGGTCTCTTAGGTTTGCGACGAGAGACGAAAATGCGTCATTGATAAGCGAAGCTAGCGGCCGGTGGCACTCCATTCGTTCCCTGCCCATGCTGCCCATGCTGCCCATGCTTCTGATAGTCGGGCACCAAAAGAACCAGCCTAGCCAGCCTATCTAGTGTACTATGTAAGTTGAACCGCTTGTTTCAAACGCTTGGCTCATCCTACTTGTCTGGTTCTGGCATGGTGACCTGGTAACCGGGAGTAATTATAGTAGGCATTTGTACACTACCTCCAATAGTACGAGATTACTATACCACCTCGGCTGGCTTGCTTTAAGTGGTACAGCCGCACCTGCGTCTGCCTGCGTCGTTCTTTTGTATCCGAGCCCACCGTAGACTGTCCACCGGAGCCGAGACCACCGGAGACGGGCTACGTGAATGTTCTTCTTCGGTTCAGGTCGAATAGCTCGTGTATCTACAACGGTTAAATGATGCGAGTTCACCTAGGCGCACGGTACCACGAATTAAGCATAGGACCAAGTGGTAGGTTATAGAGTTCATGGTTCAGTGATCAGTACGTCACGCCGTTACTTGGTTTCGTTTCTTCCTGCGGACTGTGCTTGATTGTGTGGCTTGTTTCCCCTTGGCAGGCCCGGATACCTGGGAAATTTCCCCTGGTTCTGCCCTGGTTAGTACCTGGTCACAATGAGCGCATGACCCAAAACACCAGCAGGCTAGGCCACATCCATCATGGCGTCATCCCACCAGTGTGGTAGGGTTGATCCTGCAGATCCCTGTCACTTGGCCACGATGGTTGGGCGATGTGGGGAGGGTGGGAGCCGGCTCTGGAACTTGTTTAGCATCTTCGGCCGTGACTTGAACACTATTGCCCGCCTCTTCCGCTATTAAGATCGGATATGCTGAGCTTCATCGGTCCTAAGCGGGCCTTATCGTAGCAAAAGCCTGTGTCACCAGCACGGCGGCGACCTGCCCTTTCGAAACACGTCGCAGCGGGCGATCTTCGCGGTGATGAGATAACGAATTCTTTGCTGCAACGTGGGCGTCCAATGTACTAGTACTGCAGATGCAGAGTGCGGAGCGATGCAGATATGTGCAGTACTGAACTCATAGGTCTCTCTACTGCTGCTTGTGACTACGTGGGTATGCTTACCCCTCCACGTCGACGGGCTGAAACGCTTGACTACATAGTCATTCCCTCATATGGTTGGGAGAGACGAAATAGTGCGTCTTGCTGATGTCAGATGATTATCATTGATGAGCGGACCGAAACCACCGCAAAGCAGCAACTTAGACATAATAGACGGGTCATCCGATATACGATGACTGGGCGCTGAACCATAATCGCATTCATATTTTCGATAGTGGACGCGGAGACAGGCGAGCATGCAGCGGAGACTTCCTCCCCGAACAAAGCCGCTCATCGAAGGTTTCCTGGTACAGCTGTAGGTGAAGTTAAATAGGTATCCTAGCAGTGCCCTAGGCGAGCTAAATGATGGGGTGCAGAAGCCTGTACTGCCAAGAGAACACGGGCGGACGTCTCGGCAGGCTACTTTACCACAGGGCGGAGAAGCTGGTGGCCGGACATATCGGGGTTTGGGATAGATGAGGTAAATATCTACCTAAGTACTGTACATACGAAACGTGGTCCCGCTAGAATTGGAACACAAAGCGAATCAAATCACCTCTGTCGTAGTTATTAAAACACCCGGATAAGTAAAGCTGGCTCGCGCAGGGAGAGACTCATCCGCTCGACGCGGTTATGCGCGACGCTAAAAAGCAGCTCTGAACTGCTATGAGGCTGAGCACATCGGAAGGAACAACGAGTCAGGCCGTGCGTTGGAATGAGAACCCCATCTTCCGCCCGATGGTGACGGCGAGCCTAGTGAAAGCATATCGCCCACGGTAAAAATGGTCATGATTCAGGAAGAGCTGTCTGGCTTATCCGACCCAAACCTTACTACTATACTACATGGTGACATCTCTCTATGTATTAAAAACTTTGATACGGACGGAGACAACACCGGTTCCCTCCGACTGCCGAGAAAGAGGCGAATTTAAAGCCTCAAATTGGTGAAAGGTTAATTCAACCAGTAGTATTGTTGCCATTATCTAAGATAGTTTGATTGACGACTGATGATATTCATTATTCAAATATACTTTCTCTTGAAGCTGTTCGTATAGCGAGGGTGTACGACGTAATCGGAGCGCTTTATCGATGTGAGCCCAAGCTTCGAAGGCCGGGTTTATGGTTACAATAGTATAATAACAACCAGACGATGGCAGGTCGTAGACTGTGTGATATGGCAACAAGATGAGGCAATTGGGTCTCTAAGAGGCCCCTGGCGCGTATTCGGGTCCCTGAACCTTCAACACAGAATGATAGCGGCGCGAAGGATCTCGGGCCGGTATCTCCTTGTTCAATGACTCTCACGCCCGCGGCAGGCCGGTCGCATTAACCCATTGCGATGTTTTGGTAATCCTGCCAACCCGAATGGTCAAGGGGTATATGATTCGACAGACTTGTACCGTCGGCTTGAATTGGTGGGCGCGGGCGATCTCGGGTTTGAGACCAGGAGGCCGAGGACACCGTTCTGTATTTAGAAACGATTGTCCCCGTCATGTAAGTCACGACGCTAATCAACTACTACAATATGCGCGGCCATTAAAGAAGAGCGATTCGCAGCGGAGCTCGACCACTAGGGGAGGGACCACCGCCTATCGGGTATCTATAGTATGCCGTCGTTTTCTCCGGGGAGCCGTTTGACGCGTTTCTGTTCCCAATCGTCGAGGTCCTTTGCAGCTAGTCTCTGGTAAGGTGTATTGCCCGTTAGCTATATAGCAAAGAGGTGCGTATGCGCGCACACACACACACACACACACACACACACACATATATATATATATATCGGAAGCCTTACGTAGTATTCGTCTTTTATATTGATTTTCCTCCCTCCCTTGCCAACCCCTAGCTCCTCATCGCGGGTCAGTTGTCGGACTTTTCGGTCGTGACGTTCGTATCGTATGGCAGTTGCGGGCGTGAGGGCAAAAGACCCGGCTATAATTATCGAAATAAAAGGCAATCCAAAGAGAAGGAATGGGTGCTTTGCCATTAGGGTGCGGTATTTGGCAGCGAAGGTGCCGGCATCGGTAGTGCCTCGATATTTTTTAGATTGGAAAATGGCCATGGTTGGATGATGGAGGGAGCAACTGGACGGGGTCAGTAGACGTTGGACGAGCGCAATAAACTAGACGATTTCAATAGTATAGAGTTCGTGATATGACTCCGTACCTAGGTAGGGTAATGGATGAAAACACCTGGGTTAGGTAGGTGGCAGTATATGAATTGAGGACTGAGCGACAGTTGATTCGGCTGTCGATGAGAATCGCGGCCCACCTACGTTGGCCGCCCATGCTGCCTACGGTGGCCGCCCACCTTGCCTAAACAGGCATTGGGTGGAGGTACTAAAGTAGATTAAGTGTAGTCTGCCCATTTTTATGTACTTTATACAAACGCTTTAACTTTAACAATAATATTAAAAGTTAAATAAATAAATAAATAAAAATATAAAAAAATATAAAAAAATAAAATAATTATTTTAATATTAAATTTTATTTTTATTTAATTTTATTTTAATTAATAAGCTTTTATAGTAGTAAATATTTTTTATATTAAATAATAGTGTTGTTAGGTTAGTACTTGCAGAATGGGTGAGTGGTACGGGCGGCCACCGTAGGCAGGATGGGCGGCCAACGTAGGTGGCCCGGAGAATCGGATCATATGATGTTAAGAAGCCGTAGACCCGCATTAGGTAGGTACCTAGGTACAGTACCTCAGACAGTTACCTACTATGTAAGGTGCTCAGGCAGAAGCTTCAGGTAGCTCGCAGTGCCCTAGGTACCTATTCAGCCCGCCTTGGCACTGTAACCTAACTTGGCAACAGCTGGCGGGGTCTGATAAATGGAAAACCCCAATGGGATGGATGATGACATGACTTCTCACGTGGTTCCGTGACAACTTTGTTCGCGCCCAAACGCGTCCCGTCTCCCGCACCTTGGCCCCCACTATCCAAACCAACTTCATGGGTTGTCGAACGGAGGAGCTGTCGGTACGTGGTATTCTTCGCAGGTGCTAGCTAGCCTTGGCATATCGTCGTTTTGGAGAGTTTTGGGGAACGAGAATGCAGAAAACCGCAAAGCATGGCGCCCACGTCTCATGGTAGGAGCATGCTTAGTGGCCGTGAGCCGTTCAATAACGGCGCCATGGATAATAACGCCCCACCACCGTCGACGCTGGCTGCGCAGCTAGTCGAGAATATATCGACTTCTACTAGATCTTCTCGCCCGGACGAGACCGCTGAGCTTCAAAGGCTATTTGCTGCTATCGAGAAGGTCAAGAACGAGCCTGCTCTTCTCACCTCGCATCAGGACAGGATTGAGCACAACCATATGCTTATCTACGTCTACGCCTGTGTTGTGCTAGAGGGCCTCAAGTGGGATGAACCCTTTGTGAACGCGTCACAGCTACGTGCTGATGCTGTGCGGGCCATTAATTTTCTAAAAATCACTGTCAATGAGACCCCAGAGGTTCTCCTTTTCACCCCCGACAACGGCGCATTTCTCTTTCGCGGCCCCGAACCCCTTTGGATATGGATATTCCCTAAGATCCTTAAGATGCTTGGGAATAACCTGTGTGCAGATTTGAAAACCCCGATCGAGGGCTTCTTCGGCGAACTATACTTAATAGCAGCTCGATCGAAGAGCTTATGGTCGCATATTCCGCAGTTTTTGGCCTATATTCGCAACAATTTTGACGGTTTGTTCACCTCTCCAATGCGGTAACTTTTCTAGCTGATGACTTCGGAAGTTACCCAGAGTTATTTGGCGGATCTGCCTCATACAAACCGGAACCATCTCCCCAAATTGCGGTTGCCCCAAGACAGCTTCTTCGAGTCTGTCGGTTATGGCCAGTTCCGAACCCTTCAAGAACAATGTACTTACACTATAGGCTTGGCATCTCATGCGCTGCGGCACGCCTCGGATCTCTTATCCCTCTTGTCTATCCCTCTCGTGGATCATCAGCTCAGCCCTAATATGCCCCCGTTATTCCAGGAGGCCATCCCCTGGCTGGTAGATGCTGCTGTGCGTATGAATGTCACACAAAATAGATGGCCGAATTTTTCCCGTTCGTGTTTACCACAATTCTTACGAATTACTATCGGCATCCTTGATGCTGAGAAACTCTTGGTAATCACCGATACTCTGGTCCAAGAGAAGGCCTATATCCTACTGGTTCACCTCTTTGCGGACGTGCTTGCTCAACGGCAAGCAGCCTCTGCGCTTGAGAAAATGACTGGTGTTGATGATAGACTCCTAAGTATAGTCGCTGTGAAGATATCAGAAGCATGTCTGTCATTCCCGACAGTGTCTCGCCTTGCAACGTCGCAGATAATCCCGATGATAGAAAAGCCAATAAGCTACGAGAAGATTGCATCAACCGGAACCGACTTATGGGTAAGTGAAACGAGGAGCCCGTATGGATCTTCAACTGCTAAGCTGTATAGACGAGCTTGGAGCTACTGCGCCGGACGATGTGTGACCCCCCTCCATCGTCATTAGACCCTATCGTCCAACCAGACAAGTTCCTCGACCCTGACATCCGACGTCGCGTACAGGGTCTGGCGATTTGTTCGATGCAAAATGAAAGTGTAGACTTGGAGCCTCAGTCGAAACGTAGGAAGACCGGCCTGCCACAGATACTACCCAAGGTAATTGGCCTCTTATGGAAGCTTATTGGGCTGGAACCGCGAGAGACTCTAGCCGACTACTCTAGCGCTCTTCAGTATGTCAATCAATCACGGCTATGTCATGAAAGCCTTATTCTCACGAGATTCTTAGATCGGTATATCCGGGCCTTCCCGACGCGGACCAGATTCGTATTATTCAGCTGATTGCCGACGTATGTTGCGCGGCTGATGAAACTCTCACAATGGCTACCGATGATGATGAATTACCCCGATTTAATTGTTTTGATTGCCGCATCCCGGGGAATAATCCTGACGCATCAACATGTATCGCCGCGGGGGCCAAGAAGTTTGCCATGGAGGTATTCCTCTGCCTGTTGCAAACTCCGACGTTTCCCGAGTCGCGGAAACCACGAGTAGCGGCAATGGTATCACTGAGGCGTATAGTCAAGCATTGCAACTCATCAGAATTCGTCGACATGGAGATTTCCCTCGCTGCACAATGGTGCTTGAAGTCGATTCATAGCTCGCAGAGAGAACTGCGTATTGCTGCGGGGTAAGACGAACTGATAACTTGCAAGCCCATAGCTAACTATGATTAGACGAACGCTTGCCGTCTTTCTTGCCCATAGAGGCCGTTCTGATATTAAGCATGCTGTCGTCCAGAAAAACAGGGGAATTGCCCTCGGCATCCTGAGGAATCTCTCCGATCAAAACCAACCCAAGTTTACAGAGTCATGCATTTTAGCCTGGTCCCAGGTATCGTCGTAAGTTGGATTATATGTATTCGAAAGAGCCTACGCTTACATACTAAAGAGTGTTACCTGATGACGAATTGATTCTCGTTCTCGTGAAGCTCGTGGAATACTTGGGCCACCAAAGTGCGGTTGCTTCGGCCGCTGCGTTCACAGAGGTAGGTTGGCATTAGGTGCTTTTAAACATGATCGATTAACGTAAGCTAGATCCTCCAAATAGCACGACATCGGTCGATCACCCCTAAGCAGCTATTTGAACTTTACTGGGGCTCTTTAGCCTACTTAGCGGTAAGGGATATAGTCACCGAGCCAAAGCTCACTCGGCTCCTTGCGGAAATGCAGGACATGAGTCTTGCCCAGCTGCTTCTCCATATTCAGACTTACGCTCTTCCGTACCTTGTTTTGAACAAGAAGAAGGACGTTATTCAGATGATTGCAGGAGTTCGCAACGAAACCGAGCCGTGGCAGCCGTGCCTCGACAATGCTAATCTTGGCCGCATATTGGCTCTTCTACTCACCCAAGAAACAACAGATATTCAAGAATATACAATGTCCTTACTGAGACACATTTCTCCACATTTTGATGAATTCAGCCTTGCCGATTTGCTCCAGATCGAGCCCCTGGCAACTACATTTCACATCTTGAAGGCTGCGGCTGATGCGGATGAAAGCCGCAAGCCCTCCGTGAGTCATAGCAGTGTTCTTTTGAACTTCAGCAGCCTAACCTGGACTTTTCACAGATTCGTAGCGCGCTGAATCAGATGGCTAGCATGATACTTATTGCTAATGGAGAGTCTAAGAAGAAGAGCCATGCAACTGGTCGTTTCTTGCATCATCATGCCCTTGGCTTAATGGCTCAATTGACAGATGTTATTAACGATACCTCAGTGATACGGGCCCCGTTTCATGAGAGAAGGCGGTGCATCATGGCAATGGAAGAGATGATCCGCATAGGGAAGAATGATGTTCGCATCGCGCGTCCACAAGTCAGTAACCTTGTTTAGATAGGCTCTGATTGACGTACTAATTATGGGCGCGTAGATCTCTGCGTGCATACTTGCGGCGTTGTCGCACGATGAACTCCGCGTGGCGGCTTTCTCATGCTGGGCTTCTATGCTGTTCTTTTTTGAGGAATCTGAAGTTGACATCCTGATCGAGACAACGTTCTATCTCGTTAACCAATACTGGTCTGCGTTTGAGGAAGCCTCACGACAACTTGCAAACGACTTGATCAAATTTCTTTTGGAAAAGCAGCAACCTACGATCGAGAAGTATATTGGCAAACTTCCATCGTTTAGCCATATCACCGAACTTTCTGGTATTGAGGCTAGGCTTAGTAAACTACGATCCCCGGTGGATAATCGTACTGCCTTCTCTTTATTAGCAGAGCGAATAAACCATGAAACTTCGGGCGTCGTCCTGCATGCCTTGAGGGACCTTGCTGAATACCTGCAGAGACATCAAGGCTATCTACAGGCGTCCGCTGTCAGCGAACAACCCGACTCTATCGTTCCTAACCTTGTCAGGGCGCTCCTAGATTGCACCTCGAGGTATAATGGCTTCCATAGTGAAATCACTGATCTATGCACTCAATGTATCGGCTTGGTCGGGTGTCTTGACCCAAACCGCATTGAAACCGTTCGAAGAGAAAGCCAGATTATCCTCACGAGCGATTTTGAAGATTCGCGCCAGGTCACAGAGTTCGTATTTTTCTTACTAGAAAACGTATTGGTTATTTCGTTCGTTTCTGCGACCGATACTAAACTACAAGGGTTTTTGTCATACGCAATCCAGGAACTTCTCGACAGAGGCAATATTGCGGAAGCTGTCAAATTGGAAGGTCTTATGGAAGGCGAAGCGGCCTACAGGAAATGGTGTTCGCTATCCCAAAGCGCGCAGGAGATCTTGACGCCTTTCATAACATCGAGGTACAGGCTCATGCCTATGAGCCAGCAGCCGATCGAATATCCCATATTTGGCCCGGGAAAGTCTTATGGTAATTGGATGCGGAACCTCACACTGGACTGCCTTCGCAGACCCCAAAATCCCTTTGCCATGCTTCTTTTCGAGCCGCTATGCCGATTGATTCGTGTTAAGGATTTGTCAATCGCCGAATTTCTATTTCCTTACTTGATCATTCATATAATTCTTGGCGAGGAGATTCAGGAACGAGAGCGGTCAGCCGTTCTTTGCGAACTGCTTAACGTTCTGCAATACGAACTTCCAGCTGAGGCATCTTATGCGCAAAAGGAAGATAGGAAGCTTTACTGCGAGGTGAGTAGTGGAAACTCAGATCCGAAAAGTTAAGAAGCTAATGTTTAACAGGCCATCTTCCGCTTCCTTGATTATGCCATGCGTTGGATTCACCAGAAACGAATGATCCCTAATCCGACTCCCAGAGAGATTGCCAGCATCGATAAAGTGGCAATCTTCTTGGCTTCTTTCCCAGCTGAGTTGATATCTCAACGAGCCGTGGACTGTTCCGCATATTCCCGTGCCTTGTTTCATCTAGAACAACATATACGTCAGGTTGATGAGGCTAAAGGTAGTGCCCATGACAGAAACCTATTGGTTCAACGGGTACAGGATATTTACACACAGATTGACGAACCAGATGGGCTTGAAGGAATATCGGCACACCTTCACGTACTCGATATCGAGCAACAAGTTTTGAGTCACCGCAAGGCGGAGAGATGGGCCGCAGCTCAAACTTGGTATGAAATTAAACTCGCTGAAGAGCCGGACAATATCGATGTGCAGGTAGATTTGCTTACCTGCCTGAAGGAATCCGGGCAACATGGTATGTTCAGTTAGAATCTCTGTTGTGCACGCTGGGTACTGATTTCAATATTAGACGTACTCCTCAATTACGTCGAAGGCATTGAGAAGCACACGGCTGCCGCCACTATAAACCGCGTAGTACCATATGCGGTCGAGGCTGCTTGGGCCACTGGAAGATGGCAGACGCTGCAAAAGTTCTTCAGCAAATATCAAGGAGATCCCTCGGAAGACTTTAACGTATCTATAGCACAATCTCTCCTATATCTCCAGAGAGGATGGACGAAAGAGTTCTTCCAGACTATGAAGACCATGCGAGAGAGAGTTGGCTCATCTATGACCTCTTCAGCCACTGCATCCCTGCAAGCTTGCCACGAGCCCATACTCAGAGCCCATGTGCTGACTGACCTTGAACTCATTGCGGGCATGAACAATGATGGGGATCAACATCCTCAGGATATTCTAAAATCACTTGGCAGGCGGCTTGAAGTACTCGGCTCCTACGTGAACGATAAACAATACATATTAAGTATTCGCCGAGCAGCCATGGAATTAATGCGGTAAGGCCCCTAACCTGCTGTCGCATTTATTAGTTACTAATTTTGAAAGACCTCGCTTTGGCGATATGGACATATCGGCGCTTTGGTTATCTAGTGCTCGCCTTGCTAGGAAGGCCAATACCATGCATCAGTCTTTTAATGCTGTCCTTCGTGCCTCACAACTCGGCGACGAGTCAGCTACGATAGAAAATGCCCGTCTTTTGTGGAAGGAAGGATATAACAGGAAAGCTATACAGACCCTCCAGGGTGCTATCGACAGCAGATTTTTCTCTCAGCACAGTTTCAGCGAGCACGATGCTTCTGAAAGAAACATTGGCTCGCAGCAGAATATATTGACTGCACGTGCAAAACTACTCCTTGCCAAGTGGCTGGATAACGCCGGCCAAACGAGCGCTTCGGCGCTGAGGGAGCAGTACCGAGCAATCCCTCTTATTTTTGGCCAATGGGAAAAGGGCCATTACTATGTCGGCCGACATTACAAAAAAGTTCTAGAGTCTGAAAGGGCTTTGAAGCCGGATGACCAGAGCGATGAATACCTCACCGGCGAGGTCTCGAAACTTGTGATTGAGAACTATCTGAGGTCTCTTAGTTACGGTACAAAATACTTATATCAGACTCTACCCCGAATTCTCACTCTGTGGCTCGAGCTGGGTGCTCAATTTGATAAGGCACCCGAGGGAAAGGTATCTCTTTCGCGGGAGCTTTTCCATCGCCGAAAGTCTCAACTCGAAGAGCTTCACGGCATTCTGCGCAAGCATCTTAATCGCCTGCCCGCATATGTCTTCTATACAGCGCTGCCCCAACTCGTTGCCCGAATCGCCCATCCTAACCTAGATGTTTTTAGGGTGCTACAAGCCATCATTCTGAAAGTTGTTGAAGCGTATCCCAGGCAGGCTTTGTGGAGTCTCTTTGCCATCATGACCACTAAACAGGCTTCTTCGGAACGCAAGGCGCGGGGCCAGCAGATATTACTTCATATCAAAGATCGCAACGTTAAAGTTGAGAGCGGCGCTTACAACCTCCCTTCATTACTACGTAAAGGTGAGAGACTAGCGGAGCAACTGCTGCTGGCTTGCAACAACGGTGATTTCCAAAGTAACCGAACCACAATGGCCAGCATCACTCGAGATCTACACTTCAATCATAAATGCACGCCTTGTCCTTTGGTCGTCCCCATTGAAGCATGTCTCACCGCCACACTCCCTACCCTGACCGAGAATCCAAAGCGTCATAAGGCGTTCTCCGGGGACGTGATCACCATCGCCTCATTCCTTGACGAAGTTTTAGTTCTGGGGTCCCTGGCGAAACCTCGAAGGCTTACGGCTCGCGGCTCGAATGGCGTCAATTACGGACTCTTGATTAAACCCAAGGACGACCTCCGAACCGACCAAAGACTTATGGAGTTCAATAGCATGATCAACCGATCGCTGAAGCGAGATACGGAATCGAGTAGACGGCAACTGTACATCCGAACGTACGCGGTCACACCACTCAATGAGGAGTGTGGCATTATTGAATGGGTCGAGGGTCTCAAAACACTACGTGATATACTCTTGAACATCTACCGTTCGCGTGGAATCGTCCCCAATTACCATAGCCTGCAGCAGATGATGAAGGATGCTGCCGTGGGTGATAAGAACACCAAAATATTTACCGAAGGCGTGCTGGGCCTATTCCCACCGGTCCTACCGAACTGGTTCATATCGCAATTCCCCAACCCGTCAACTTGGTTTACAGCCAGGCTCCGATATACTCGGTCGTGCGCTGTCATGTCGATGGTGGGCACAATCTTGGGACTTGGTGACCGCCATGGCGAGAACGTACTGCTAGAAGAAGGTAATGGTGGCATTTTCCACGTCGACTTCAACTGTCTGTTCGATAAAGGTCTTACGTTCGCGCAACCCGAGCGGGTGCCATTCCGATTGACGCACAATATGGTGATTGCGATGGGCATATATGGGTACGAAGGGCCTTTTAGGAAGTGCTCGGAACTGACGTTGAGCATCCTTCGGCAACAAGAAGAAACACTGATGACTATCTTGGAGGCATTTATCTATGATCCCACTCTCGATCTCCAGAAAGACAAGCGCAAAAAGCACGAGGTGGTAAAACTCAACCCCCAAAGCGTGGTGCAAAGTATCAAGAGGAAGGTGCAAGGTTTGCTCCCCGACGAGAGCATTCCTCTTGGCGTGGAGGGACAGGTCGATGAGCTCATCAAGCAGGCTGTCGATCCGAAAAACCTGTCGGCTATGTATATCGGGTGGTGCTCTTTCCTCTAAGGGCGAGGGAGGTGGGCCCGTATTCTGCCTGTAATTAATGAGATATTATGATGATTTCAGACGTGTTCAATATCGGAATGGCTTCGTGGCCGGGGATTCAGCTCAGTATATAGAGAGGGTGCCTGGCTAGGTGCTCACGGCAATAGGGCGGCATGTGGATTGAATATGATAGAGTGATGTCGATACACCTGGTGATATTTATAATTGCATTTGCATCTGCATTTGCATCTACATATACATATACATTTTTAAGGTTAGTCAGGGTTTAGGTTTGGTACCTACCTCTAAGTGCTGCCTGCCTACCTACCTACCTCCTATTAGACTTACCTAAACTAAGACTTGCGTTATTTTAACTTTGAGGATTCATAAGGAGACTCTCTATTCAATCCAATTGCACGGTATTTCAGCTGTCGCGTTGCCTGTTATACGATGCTACTGTCCATCTTCTATCTGCACCGTATGTATCACCCGATGATGTGCGGGTACTGGCGCGGCAACAGTCGAACCACGGTAACAGCTGGATTATAGTGGCTCCAGGGGGACTCTACAGTGGCTGTTCTGGGCGCCTCCACTACTTAGGTACCTGTTATGCCTCTCCCCGTCTTGGCCCCTCAGATACAAATAAATACCTTTCCCACTTCAATGCTGTCACTTGCACATTACCCCTAGACATGGGAAATAACCAGAAAAAAAGGAAGAGGGGGAAAAAAAAAGCAAATCAATATAAGAGTTGAAGGTTCATCACCTACATAGGTACCTAGTATATAATATCATATATGTAAGTACCTAGGTAGTATTGATAGATCTTATCAGTACCTACCTAGGTAGTGGTAGGCAATGTAGATAATCGAACCATTGTTTATCCTACCAAGAAACGCGTCTCATCTTTCTCTCTCCCTCTCTCTCTCTCTGTACCTATCTTAGGCAGTATAGGTCCGTCCTCCACTATCTACTACTACCTCTACTACGCCAACGTCCTACTGTCCTGCTGTCCTGCTGTCCTGCTGTCCTACTGTTTAATACCTAACCTACCTCCTTCTCACCTCTATCTATCTTAGATACCTACCTAGCAAGCTTAGCCCAGGTATTTATCGATCGATCCCATCTTATATCCATCTACCTACCTCTACCTACCTACCTACCTACCTACCTAATCTCTTCTCTTCTATCAGTTTTGCCCTCTCTTCTCAGGCAACACACCTCCTCCCCCTTCCCTCTTCATCTCTTTTCCCTCCCTCCCTCTCTCTCCCTCTCTACCTACCTACCTACTTAGGTATTCTTCCTTTGGCGCCTAAAAATACGCCAGGCCGACAAAGTCGTTCTTCTGTTTTTCCTGGCAGCCTGCTGCTTCTATTGATTGAACATTATTCGATTACTATTTGACTGATTCGTCTCTTTCTATATCCATCTACTCTTGTCCCCCCCTCCAACCCCCCTTTCGTCCATCCTTTACTGGTAGTCCTTACTGGTGGTCCTTCGATGTTGTTGTTGTCCTTTCCTTAATCCTTTAATCAACTTTCACACTAAGATTTGATCTGCACCCACGCTGATTAAAAATCCATCATCGTCGATCGCATCGCGACTACGTACATCATCAACTCATCCACCTCAGACAATTCCACCTCCCGCATTACATCCATCTCACATATCACAAATTGTCCCTTTCGACTGTTCTGTCTAGACGAGGGACAACATAACATGTCTTACCGTATTGGTGCGTTCACTTTTCACGTCCTCGTCTGTCTTGTTTCTTAGCCTCGGTGCGTGTCGCGTCTGGGCCTTTACATCTCATCTCATCACTCTCCCTCCAAACTCCCAAACCCACCTAAGCATTATATGTTATGCATCATATTTACTCATATTCCTCGGCTTTTCGATCAAATTTACCACGTGATTACTCACAGGATTTGTCCACTGACGCTCTTGACAGAGATCTCCGCCAACAACCGCGCCGGCTGCCAGGACAAGGTATGCAAGGACGCCAAGACTAAAATCACTAAGGGCGAGCTGCGTTTTGGTGTTTGGTTTGTTATGCCAAACACTGAGCACGGATCTTGGAAATGGCGCCATTGGTACGGCCTATATCACCGTACTATATTACTCTTGCGTTCCCTTCACTGACTCGGAATGCGCAGGGGCTGCGTCTCAGGCAAGACTATTTCCAACCTCCAAGAGTCTCTTCAAAAAGACGACGGCTACGACTGGGATATGTTGGATGGCTATGACGAGATTGAGTATGAGCGCCCCAGTCTCATGCCACCGCCCCCCCAATTCACTAATTCTATAATAGTGACCCCGAAATCAAGGAGAAGATCCGACGTGTGGTGAAGCAGGGCCATATTGATGCTGAGGATTTCAATGGTGTAAGGCCCCTCCACGTCTCTTTTCTCTACATTTCCTGGACTGCTATATGAGTACTCGGGACCTACCAACATTAAACCTGATTTCCAGAGTCGTCGCGTATATGTAGTCTTCCATGATTGCCTAACCATAATATTAGGATCCAGAGTTCAACGTACCCGGCAAAACCGCGATTCGAGGTCGCGCTAAGAAACCTAAAGCCAATGATGATGATGATGAGGTGAGATATGTTTGCTCCGCTCACTACGCACTTTTCTCACGCCCTAAGTTAGGCCGACGAAGATGTTGCTACTCCTAAGAAAGCGGCCCCCAAGAAGGCCGCCGGTGCCAAGCGCGGCCGCAAGAAGGCTATGGAAGAGGAGGAAGAAACAGAAGAAGAGGCCCAGCCTGTGAAGAAGAAAGCTAAAGCTGGCCGTAAGGCCAAGAAAGCCGAGGAGGAGGAGGAGGAAATCCAACCAGTGAAAAAGGCTCGAGCTGGCCGTAAATCTAAGAAAGACCAGGAGGGCGGAGAGGAGAATGAGGAGGTGAAAGCGCCCGTCAAGAAGACAAAGGGTGGCCGCAAAGCCAAACAGCTTGACGAGGATGTTAATGAGAATGTTGAGGAACCCGAGGAGCCGGCCCCTGCGAAGAAAGGCAGAGGCAGAAAGGCGGCGGCTAAGAAGGCACCATCCCCTCCCCCTACTGACGAGGAAGATGAAGATGAAGAGCCCATCGTCAAGAAAGCGAGCGTGACCAAGAACGTACCCGGTCGCAAGTCGACGAGTGGTCTTCCAAAGGCTGCCCCCAAAGGCGGCAGACGTCGCGTCTCTAAAGGGTGAGTCTAAAGCTGACGTGCGTTTACCCTGTCTCTAACTCTCTTTACAGTAAAACCGATGAGTAGTGGCGTTGAACACTCCTTGTACATATTATTTCGGCTTCATTGCCCTGTTTTCTCTCCCAATTTCCCCTGTCATATTCGAATGGTCGGATGGTCTGTTTTATCTCATCCCGAAAGCACGTGGAATTTGTCTGGCCAGTAATGATGAAAAAAAAGGAGGTGTGGTCTGGCGATAAAGTGATTCGAGACCGAATAAGTTAACTAACCTAGCAGGTGATAATGGTCTCGAGATATTTACATGTACACTAATAATTCGTCGCTGGACATCTTACTGTGAGACCTGGCTTCTGAGATACAAATAATAACCTCGCGGCGACGAGGGTTTCATCTACGTGCTTTTTTTTTCCCCACATGACCAATTGACCGTGCCATGATTTCACTTATGAAGTTATGGTAGATTGATTAATGAAGCTTAACGAAAGTCCCCCTTATTGACCACCCATCACTTATAGGGGAGTAGGTACATATGTATCTAGCTGACAACTGGTACCGACCGTTGCCAACCGCTTCGAGAACGATAAAGCAATCCCCACTAAGACCACAGCCCACTATCTCGCTAGGCTGACGGCTCACACAACGCCAAGCCAAGGTCAATTAATAGGTACCTGAAGCTGCTGGCTCTACCTATCTGGGGTACCTATCTAAAAGCTGC
The DNA here is from genome assembly GCA_004353285.2 of Xylaria grammica. NCBI lineage: Eukaryota > Fungi > Ascomycota > Sordariomycetes > Xylariales > Xylariaceae > Xylaria > Xylaria grammica. Next base: position 1,452,992 of record NGZP02000002.1, on the reverse strand, counting down.
GTGCGCTATCGAAAACGTCACCGATTAGCTTCGTGTAGGTACCGTACACCTGGCTGGTTGATATCACAGCCAATGTTCTGGTATCTTGTTCGGCTTTCTTGTTCAGGCCCTTTCTCCTCAACTAACCTCCGCACGTAAGAATTGTCGCGCCTTGCACATGAGCCCCCTTTAGCAAGATGCATTTATCTTTCCAGGCGCTCTCGCTGTCTGTTCTCCTCGCCCTACCCGCCAGCGTCCGCGCCGTTTTCCAGGATGAGGTTGGCCATATCGACTACCACCACGAGCTCCTCGGCGTCCCCCAGCGCGAAACCACATTTTTCCACCGACCCCGAACAGAAGAGAAAGCAAGCCTTCTATACACCCTCAGCGACCTGGGCGTGCTTGGTGCCGTCAACCCTAGCAATGGCGCCCTTGTATGGCGACAGCTGTTAGCCGGTAATATTACCGATGGCGGAGGGTTTCTGCGTGCCGCCGAGGATCAGACATGGCTAGTCGGCGCATATGGAAATGCTGTGAGCTCGTGGGATGCTCTGACCGGCCGCAATGCCTGGTCATTGAACTCAAATGGTGTAGTGAAAGACGTCGAGGTTATGGAGATAACCGAACGCGGGGGCAAGGACGTATTGGCTCTTTTCCAGGAGCCCGGCGCCACAGTCGCGAGAAGAATACACGGTACGGAGGGACACGTCGTCTGGGAACATAGGGAGGTGAACAAGGACGTCCCCTTACAAGTGAGCACCAGCTTGGACAAGGTCTTCGTCGTGACCTTACACGGATCGCTCCTCTCGTATGGTTTGAAGGTCATGGTGCTGGACACCTTGACGGGTAAGAAGTTGGATGAGATTCCACTCGGCACCAAGAGCGAAGTTCAGAGCCCTCAAGATGTCATGTTTGTGGGCGCTAACTCAGCCGCGCCTATCGTCGCATGGACAGACAACGGGTTGACTAAGCTAAAGGTCAATGTCCTTGGTCTCAAGAGCAAGCAGGAGTTCGATCTGCCCACGGGTACCGTGGATGTGGAAATCCACGCGCCACACACCATCCAATCATCACCCCATTTCCTAGTACACAGCCGAACAAAGTCCGGTCACAAAGCCGACGTCTTCCACATTGATCTGAAGAGCAACGTCATTACCAAGGCCTATGAACTCCCACTGATTGAGGGGGGAAGCGCTTTCTCGACAAGCTCATCCGGTGCTAATGTATACTTCACCAGAGTGACGAATGATGAGATTATCGTAACTTCGTCTACTTCCCATGGCATCCTCGGCCGATGGCCTTTGAAATCACGGGCCGAGAAGCTTGGCGCTCTACATGGCGTGTCCGAAGTCATCAAGAAAGCTGGGGATAGCTATGCTGTGAGGGCTGTTGCCGTAACGGACTCCGATGACTGGACGCAGGTTGTCAATGGCGAATTGGGCTGGACACGCCTGGAGGGGTTGAGTGGTGCCGTAGCCGCGACTTGGGCCGAGTTTCCCCAGTCGGAGGATTTGGCGAGGACTCTAGAGGCCGAAGCCCACGGCAACCCATTGTCGGCATATGTACATCGTGTGAAACGCCATGTCAATGACCTCCAATATCTTCCTGCTTACCTACAATCTATCCCCCAACGTCTTCTTAGCAGCATTGTTGGCTCTGAAGGCACCGAGGCTGCGGACGAAGTCACACGAGATAGCTTTGGGTTCAACAAACTTGTCGTGTTAGCCACCAAGCGCGGAAAATTATACGGTCTAGATGCCGGCAATCACGGAAAGATTGTATGGTCGAAAAATGCTAATGAGACACCATCGGGTAAGCATTGGGATGTGAAGGCCATCCATGCCGACAATACCAAAGGTTTTGTCACCGTTCGCGGTTCAGAGGGCCAATTCATCATTGTCAAATCTGATACGGGCAAGACCGTCGAGGCCATGCCATCCGGCCTGTTCCCGCCGGTTGATGGTGCTGTGGTTGTAGACAGCGACGCTGGTGCCTGGCTTCTGCCTATCGAACGTGACGGGAAACTTGCCGACGTTCAGATCGCATGGGCTCCCAAGCAAACTGTGATCACTCGCACCGGCGAGAATGAAATTCAGGGCTTTAACTATGTGGAGAAGGATGAGCTAGCCTCTGCGATCCCGATCTGGAGCTTTTCCCCTTCAGCCGGACAGCAGATCGTCGATATCGCGACTCGCCCACAACATGATCCTATTGCTTCCATTGGCCGGGTGCTTGGTGACAGGACAGTTAAATACAAATACTTGAATCCGAACACGATCGTAATCGCTGCAGTGGACAACAAGAATTCAGTATTGTCTACCTATCTGTTGGATACCGTGTCTGGAGAGGTTCTAGCTACCTCGTCTTATGAAGGGGTTGATCCTAACAAGGACATCACCTGCACTCTCTCCGAGAACTGGTTCCTATGCACGTATTACGGCCAATACCAACTGCGTGACTCACAAGCACAGAAAATTAAGGGCTACCAGGTCGTCATCTCCGACCTTTACGAATCTGAACTCGCCAATGACCGCGGGCCCCTTGGCGACGCAGCCAACTTCTCCTCCCTTGACCCCGTGGATTTCCCCACGGGCCCCGCCCTCCCGTCCGTAGTCTCCAAGACCTTCATCCTCTCCGGCCCCATCACCTCCCTCGCCGTCACACAGACGCGGCAGGGCATCGCCATAAGGCAGCTGCTGGCGTATATGCCCGAGTCGCACTCCATCATCGCCATCCCACGCATGCTCCTCGAGCCCCGCCGCCCCGTGGGCCGCGACCCCACGCCGGCAGAGCTCGAAGAGGGCCTGGCCAAATACGCACCCGCCATCGAGCTCGACCCCCGTATGACCGTCTCCCACGCCCGCGATGTCCTCGGCGTGCGCAGTATCATCGCTGCCCCGGCGATTCTGGAAAGTACCTGCCTTGTCTTCGCGTACGGCGTTGATGTCTTTGGCTCGAGGGTCACGCCCTCCCAGGCCTTTGATATTCTTGGCAAGGGATTTAATAAGGTTACACTTTTGGCTACGGTTGCGGCGCTTTTTGTTGGTGTTGTCGGGCTGGGTCCTATGGTACGTTCCATTCTTTGTTTTTCCCGTATACAAATATGCGTACGTGTGGCTAACGTTTTTATCGCAGGTTCGGAAAAAGCAGATTAATATGCGATGGCAGGCTCCTATGTAATAAAGGGGACGGATGGCCTGTATGGTAGGCATCACGGGGATGCCCCTCATGCAAATAGTTTACGATGTACCTAAAAGATAAAATTACGGTATTGATTTAATACGACGATAACGGGCTTAGATTGAACTTGATGTTACTGGTGTTGTGCTTTGCTAGCGCGGTATGTTACGAATTCAAGTTGCAAGCCAGCAGACAATCATATACTTAACTACCACTTTCTCGTTCGCAGGTAGCGGGTGCCCGGCATTATTCTCGATCTACATGTGCAAAAAACTTCGTAGGCTCCCTCAGTAGGTGCGCTGGAGGTAGATGGTGATACGGAAATACTTAGAATGTCATATTTATAGGCAAGGCGAATACTCTGCGAAGCACGAGATCACTCACTGGTAGCTGCGAATAGTCATCACATGCCAAGTACATTCACGATAACTTACGAGAGCACACTCGTGCGCTACCTAGGTGCCTTATGCCCGTATTGACGGTTGTTATCAGTGGATGAACCTGCTTTGCCCCGTGCCTGTATTTATATTTATTCCATTCTCGGGTTCTGCTCGGGTTGGCGTTGTCGGGCCGGGCCCTTGGGATGGAGGTCATTACTTGCGCAATCGTGAGACTATCGAAAGGATTGGTGAGATTCCTAACAGGCCACCGCCCCAGGCATAATGTCGCCCCGCCTCTGCAGTGTTAGCCTCCTCTCAACTTGGATCATGCATATGCCGAGATCGACCGTGTTGTTGGCCCGGGGTAGCAATGGGTATGTTACGATTTAGAAGCTGGGGTTCGAACTAAGTGCTAACCAAAGATAACTGGTGCGTAGGATATCCTGGGTTAGGAGGACTCGTTCGGCCTGAGGTCTTTACGGACTTGAAGTCTAAGATGTGCGTAGGGTAAGTACCCAGTCACTAGACAACCAACCTACCCCCTTCCAACAATCCCAGCCCATGGCACGTAGTAATCCACGTTAGACGAGATCAAACTTTTGCCTACATCCGTTAGTGAACTAACTGCATGATGGTATCTGCGTTGGCGGCGATGGCGCGATGAATGCCTATTGGCGGTCTTCAATCACGTTGCTAGGAATGTACTTGGTCGTAGAAACATGCACCTATTCTTGTGTATTATATGCATGCAGCTAACTTCCACGGTCGCTACGCGGATGGGGTGACTAGACGCAGATGGTGGCCTGGGGTTGATGAACATGCGTGGTAGCTCATGTATGTATCGTTATCAGTCGGTGTAGCCGTGTCCCGTCGGCTGGCACAGCCATTGTGGATAGAACGTAACCATTCTTCTGAATCATCGTATAGCACGTGATATCGCATCTCTAGAATAAAGGGATGTTCTATATATTAGTAATACACACTCGGGGTAGGTAGTATAGGTTCTCTGCGCAACAACAAGAGTTCACTACACCCCCATACCGAGATTATGATACGCACGGCCTACTTACGCTAGAGTAGAAGGGGGTTTTAATATCCAAGGGCTTCGAGCTATATATATAGTACTATCACCGTGGCGAGGATTGCCCGTTGCGCAGGCACGGCTGGAGGTCGTGGGGTGTGTAACATCCCTTGTAAACAGTGGTTACCGGCGTCAGTTACGCCCATTCCATTTATAATATTGATACTACAACTTCGCTGCAGTGCCTAGTAGCGTGGACTCAGAGTTGCGCCAACCTTCTGGGAGGGCGGACATTTGTAGAAGACGGGCTAAAAATACATGCTATATTACGATAACATGCTCTCAAGCTTTTACCAGGCTTTAATTAATTCGTAGAATACTTGCATTCGCATGTATAATGACTTTTGAGACAATGTGCCCTGTGCGGTGTACTTGGTATGTTCTATGGAGGGATGTCATATTACTAGGGGCCTTTGCGCATCGAACTCGGGATACATAGGACAAGCCGCGAAAACTCACAGGATGGGTAATGAGCGATGGCCTTTACGCATGTGCTTCGGGTCTCAATGGACAAGATACGACCAACTTGTTGATTCTCGACCCCTTCCCTGAAAGTAAAGGAATGGTGTGAATCATACGGGGGCTAAGCTGGTGGTTCAGCGCCTTGCATGAAGGCGGTTATTTAGGATAGGAGAATAGTTGAAGCTGAGTGTGGCTTTTCGACGCGCAGAAAGGAGTCAGGTGTGTGATTTTGGGGCAGGAATGATGCCTCTCTCCGAACGAGGCACCGGTCGATTGGGTCTATTAACCTTCCTTATGTTCAAGGGGATGGTTGCCATTTAGTGTCTACTAACTTGGTGTCTAATATATTGAACATATACCACCGGTATAAATCCTGAAAGGTACATGTTATATACCAAGAGCCTGGGAAGACATCCAAGGTCCGCAAGTCCGAAAGACCGCATTCAACACACGTACTGGGCACGCAAGTTGGTTTTCCGTCGTAACCCTACCCGCCTCCAAACTTTGCCTTCATAAGCACCGCCATATTATGAGACCACTATCATCTCCAAATGCTACATACTAGGAGTAGTCCTTATTCTAGTTACACGGCATCAACCGTTATGGTCTTTCTGATGCCCCCTGGCTAATACGGGTGAGAGTCGTCACTGTCACACGGACAACTCCGCTAGCGTGCCAAGACTACCTCAGCCACAGCGCCTGCGCAGAATAAATGATTGGATATAAGGAACTCATAAGGTCTGCAGGTTGGCTGCACGTACAGCCAACAACAATACAGATAGAAGCCAACAGAATGGTTAGGCAGCAGAACAGAGACGAAGGGTCAAAGATTGTATGAAGCCCAACGGGCATAAATAGCCAGAGATATTCCCCTCGAAAAGAGAGGAAGGAAGCCATGGCCTTAAGACCCGTAGTCGTTATTAGATGAATAAGACCTCAGTTCCAAGCCCAGTAATTGAAGCCTTACTGCCCTTGTCACAGTCACCGTGTCGCACAGCGTCTGTGTTATAGCTATCATCTGCCCCAACGGGACTAACTACCGCCCTGGGTTCCACACAATGAGGGGAGGAGTGCTGTCCATGTTTGCCATGGTTGCGAACCGAAGAAGGACCGGAGTATTTAACTTGACCAAAGCTACGCTGGCTAGGTGAGCTAAATATAAAGCGGGAGAGGGCGGACTGAAGGGGCATCGGGAACTTTGAATCGGCCGATATATGCTTCATCTTGGAAGCCTAGGCGGGCATACAGCTGCAGATGATGGCGATGTTAATCTCAACAATCTGTTGTCATATTATCAGCAACTTTTGAGAACCACGAACGCAGAGTATTACTTACGACATGCGTATGAAATTACCTTTATTCCAGTTGATATCTGGTTTAAAGCTCAACAACTACCGATAATAAAGTCCCAGCAAGCCATATTAGGCTAGGTGTTCTGCGGATCTTCCAATGGCTCTCAGTGAACCGGATAACCGGAACACCCCAAATGTGTCTTAAGCCAACCGCTTCCATACACGTTGCCGCGCGTCGAATTAGAAATTATATGAAAGGATGACACCGATGTATCTAAATTAGAAGACCGTGACCACCAGGCAAAGCCCTGGGTGAGGTTGGTTCAACTAGTTCGAGATGTTGAGTACAGAACGGACGTGGATAGTAAAACGAGACAAAAAACCCACAGCCTTCCCTTCCTAGGGACTGAGTAAGTCAAGACTATCGCGACAGTACTAATAGTGACCATAATTGTCTGTCGTTACGGTGGTCCACGAAACTGGTGGCTCGGCCCGGGGGTGGAACACTAGCCGGCGTGTGGACTAGGTCCATGATGGCGGGAAGGCCAGTCACGTTGGTATATCGAAAGCTCTGTAGTGTCACACCTCTGGAACAAAGAAGTGTTCTGTATATTAGTAATGCCACTCAGTATAGATAGTATAGGCCCTCTGCGCAACAACAAATGTTCATTACACTCCTATACTAAGGATTATGACAGGTAGAGCTTATTCTTTGGCTGGGCGAATGAAGATATGCAAGAGTTCTACACGGCTCGAAAAATGGTGCATAGAAACAGCTAGTTTCATATAGAATTTGTGACCTCCGTCAGTACGCCTCGAAATATCAGGGCCAGGCTAAGAATCCACAATGTCTCCTCCTACATATTTTAGAGCACAGAACTGCAAGGTTACCACAAGGCCAGTGTTGAAGGAAACATGTTGGTTCCAGACTCCACATGTCGGCGCAAAACTATGTCCATCAGGTGTGCCCCTTGAAGCAACCGAGCGCTAAACCCGATGCTTACGCAGGGATGGTTCCAAGGTACGCTAGGCGATGCTACATAAAGTGGCCTTTGCAGCCAACATTAGGTAGTATAGGAGTATATGCAGATTTTGGTTGGTCCTTCGGCCACCCCTTGGTTAAACCCCGGTCAATGTATCAGGCTACATCCTGATCCCGGAGGTCGTAAGCTGGCTGCACTACTCACGGACCATACGGTTACGGACCACTTCACTTACCAACAACCCTTTATCATATAAAGCTGCATTTCTTAACGCTTTTAGCTGCAATTGCCAATTTTACGCGTTTTTAACTAAAATATACTTTTTAGCTTTAGTTTTGTTTGCTTAAGACCTTTTTACAGCTTTAATTGCAGCTTTAAGTATATTATATTTACTTGCTTTATCTTTATATATAATCTTATTCTTTAGCTTTTTTTTTGCTTTTTATACGTTAGCTATATATACTAAAAACGGCTATTTAGTCTTTTGCTTTAAGTTAGTAGGTAAGCAAAAGCTTATATAGCCGCTATATAAAGATAGTTTAAACACTACACTTTTACATGTTTAAAATGTAATATAGCATAAAAAATCAATTAATTATAGCTTAAAGATATTAGTAAAAGCAAATAAGTTAATTCTGCGCGTAAATATTATTTTATTTTGCATTCCTTTATGCCTTTAATCTGCTAAAACAACCTTTTTTTCTTTATATCTTTTATTTAACTCTTTTAATAAGCTTTACTCTAATTCTCCCTAATTAAAATATAATTAACTTTAATATAGCTTAATTATTAATTTAACGCTTTAACTTAGTAGTATATATAATCAATTTATCCCCCTTTTTTTATTTCTTTCTAACTAGCTTTCTAGCTCCCTTGCTTTTATCATTAAGTTCTATAAGATTATCTTTGCCTTTTTTAGTCTTTTGCACTTCTAATGCTTGTTTTGCTTCTTTTAATGCTTTAACACTCCAGTTATACTAATCTTATCTTTTCTAGCTGTTTAAGTATAAAAGAGTAGGTCTATATACAATATTAAACTAAGTATTCTTAAGCTATCTATATAAAAAGGCTACTTTTCCTTGCTATAGTTAAAAAGCTTGCTGCTAAAGATTACTTAATTAAAAAAACTTTAGTAGCAAAACGTTATTTAAAGTATTATTTTAAAAGAACTTAGCTATATCTAGTATGTTTTTATATTATTTATAGTATAACTTTAAGCATAAAAAAAGGTTAGAAAATACCTTAAAGTAGGTTTGTTAAGTTTATTTATGCAAAGTTAATTTACTAGTTATGCTTTTCTTTTTAATGCTTTCTTTTTTAATTAGCTTTTTAGTAATATTTTTGCTCTAATTATATAATTCCTTAAGTTTTAGTTTTTTTAGCTTATTTAATAGTATATAAGTATTATCTATAAAAGCTTCCTTAAGCTTAATTCTTAGATATAGTATTATTTTGTTGCATAAGTTTCCTATATGCTACTTTAACTAGTAGTTTCAAGTTTTTTGCACATACTTTAGCAACACTTTAAGGACACAATATAAGTAATATAAAAAAAGTATGCTAAAAAACCTAAACTTAGCTTTTCTTTAGTCAGCAAATATTATAATAATATAAAACGCTATAAGTTTAGCTATACTAAGCAGCATTAGTAGCTATATATTTATTATTTTTTTCTTTACATTAAAGCCTTTTTAAGCATTAACAACTCTTATATAAAACATAAAAACTATTTTTTGTTAAGTATATATTAAAATAAGCTTCTACTATAAATCAGCTTTTTTTTTGCCTAATATTACTATATCTATAGTATATTTTTTATTTATTTATGCTATTAGCTTTATTATATTACCTTTTATAAAAATATCTTTTATTATAAGCTTAACTATAATCTTTAAAGCATATCTAGCAACATTAATATAAAAGCTTATAAAGGTTTTAACTAATACACCTAGATCCTAAAAAAACAACTTGCTATTTTGCTATTCTTAACATAAGCTCTATATAAGCAATACAGCTGTTACTATTTGCTAATAAATAAGCTAATTAGCATTAAAATTATTAAGGTTAAGATTAATATAGTTAGCAAATATTTAAGCACTATTAATTAGCCTTTCTTTTAGCTTTTCTAACTAAGCTAAGCAGTTATTTAGCTAAAAAAGCATTTTATATAACTAGGCCTAAATATTTTAATTATCTTTATATATAAGCTTTAATAAATCCACTACCTTTTTTAATGCCTTTAGGTCTTATGCTCCTTAATTATAAACTTCCCTTATAGCATAAAAATTAAAAAGCAAAAATAGCAAACTCTTTTTAATTTAAATACTAACATATATCTTAATAAGTGCTACTATTTATTTATAGTATACTTAAGCTAATAACTGCCTTTTGTTTTAGCTTTTTTTTTTATATATAATAATATTATTAAGCTAGCAGAATATTAAGTACAGCATATAAAAGCTAAAGTACCTACATATATATCTATTAAACTAGTTATATATAAGCAAGCTAATTAGTTAAGTAAACATAATAGCCACGCTAAACCTAGCCTTTTATAAAGTCTATAGTTATTTTATTATCTTTTTAATGCTGCTTTTCTTTTTAAAAAGTAAATTAAATAAATAAGCTAGTTAGTTATATAAGTCTATAAATATTATAGTCTAATAACTATAGCAGCAGCATCTTAAAATAATAAAATAAGCTTTAATACTTTTTACTTTATTGTTTTATACTTTATCCTATGTTAATTTTTTATAATTTTTTATAAGCATACTATATTTGTTCTTAAAAATAATTTTAAGGAGTAAAAAACTATACTTAAAGTAAAGCTTTAAAAAGAACTTTAGTATAGCTAAAACTTTTAGTTTACTTAACTACCTTCTTACTTTTAGTTTAATTAAAGCATTCCTTAAGTATATAGCAATATTACTTCTTTAAAAATTAAAAAAGTAGGCAATATTAAAGTTATAAAGATCTTTAAGTGCCCTATTAATATAACTTTAATTAAAATATCCTATATTAAAATTCTAGACTATATAATTTCCTTTTGCCTATAAAAAAAAACTAAACTTTAGATTTTACCTATTTAGCCCTACAAAATATATAGTTTTAAAAAGATATGCAAATTCTTACGTGCTGCTAAACTAAGCTAATAGTATAGCTACCTTTTTTACAACAAGTTTCTTAGTATTAAGTATAACTGCTTTAATATTTAAGTTAGCTATAAATAATCTACTAGCTTTTTATACCTTTAGTACTTTATAGCATATTATAAGTTAAATATCTTTATTAAAAGCGTTTTATATATTGTTAAAAAAGTTAAGGCACCTTTTTTTATCTTATAAATTATAAAAATATGCTTTAACTATATATAGGTATTAAACTATATTAAATATAACTATAATTATAAAAAGCTTATAGTGCTAGCTATTTTTCTATTTAAAAAATATACTAAAAAATGCTTTGTTTAAATATAAAATAGTTTGTTTTTTCTTAGTAAAGTTTTTTAGCTATAACTTTGCAATAATATACTTATAAACTATATAATAATATTTTTTAGCAAAACTAGCTTTAAAAAAATCAAAAAAGTAAACTATGCGCAAACTAATATAAATAATAATTGCAAACTAATAGCTGCTTTTTTCTACTAATTTATTTTCTCTAAAGATTAGTAGTCTAGCACCTAAATAAATATCTTATATAGTTATTTTAAGTAGTATTATTTTAAACTTATTTTAATTAAAGGTAGCAGCAAACTTATGTTTATAAGTTACTTTTTTATAAAAGTCCTTAAAAAATAATATAGCAAAAGCATTTATTTCTTATGTTAATAGCTTATCTTTAGCCTTAATATAAAAAAGTATGTTAATTATAGCAGGAAAGACCTTACTTAGCTATTTTCTTTTTATACCTTTGCTTAAAAAACTAAAGAATAGTTGTTATAATAATAAGCTAAAAGCATTAAAAGTATTTAAAATACTTTTTATTCTAGCTAACCTAGTAAAAAAAAGCAAGTTAATAAAAAAAGTCTTAATATATTTAAAAACTAGCCTTTAAACAAAGCAGTTAATACGTTTTTCTTTCTTTTAATTGCTTATCTTATTAATAAAAGCATTTTTTAATCTTTAATTGCAAATATCCTAGCATAAGTTTATAACATGCTTAAGCATTAAATTAATAATACCTTTTACTAGCAAATTTATAATAATAGTTATCTATAATAATATTTACAAAAATAATAGTATAAAGTAATTATATTAAGTTTAAAAAAAAGTAATAACTAAAAATATATTATTAAAAAAGGTTTATATTAGTTAAAAGTATTTAGCAATAATTTAATCTAATAAACAAATAATACAGCTATATTATTATAGTAATTATAGTAGTACTAATAATAAAAAAGTTATATTAAGTTAAATATAAAGACTTAAAACAAATAAAAAAAGTATAAAGTTAAATCTAAAAGCACTTTTATTAATACTTATACACTTTCTTTTTATTAAATCTTATTTAAAGAATATAGCTTAACAACTTAAAAACTAGTATTCTTATAATTAAATAATTCCCTTAATCAAATTTCTAACATTTTTATTATAGTTAATATAGTTAATATAGTTAAATATAGCAGTAGCAAGTAAATAACTCCTTTATTTATTACTATTTTATTAGGTCTACTAAAAGTATAAGTCCTTTTGCTATCTTTTACTTATATTATTATTTTTATAATCTCTTTTATAATTTTATTCTTTTTATTCACAGTTTATCTTTTTACTTTATAAATAATTATTTTATCCCTTTTTAGTTTTATTTTAATAATTAGATTTTATTACTATAAGTTCTAACAATTTATGCTGCTTTGCTTGTTAAAATAGCAGCGTAGTGCTAAAGCTATATTCCTCTCCTTTCTTTACAGTTAGAGATTAATAGTCTATTACCTAGATTAATAATATAAATACTATATAAAAAGTTACTTGCAAATATAGCTATATTAACAACAAAGTATACACTTCTAAATAAAATCAAGTAAAAAAAGCAAACCTCTTAGCCGTTCCTTTGTTGCAATTATTAATTATATAGGCTTTAAAAGGGTTGCAGATCCACATCTTAAAAAGTTGTGCTAAAAGTCGTTATATTTAATAAAAGATCTTTTAGGACTTTTTCATAAAAATTAAAGCTAGCCTAGAGATTTTAAGCTATATTAAGTTTTTTAAATCCTTTTTAGCTAAAAAGCCTTTAGCTAAGCTGCTATACGTTAAAGCTAGAAAAAATAGTCCTTAAAAAGAGTACCTATCTTGCCTGCTTTAAAATAATCGTTATATTGTTGCTTTATTTATTTAATTGTTTAAAACTTAAAACGCTGCCCTTTGCAAGCGTTACAAATTGCTTTTCACCTCTTTAGACTCTTTTAATTATATTAGCATGCATTTCTTTTTTCTATGTCGTTTTTTTCTAGGCTATTTAACCTTTGCTTATGCTAACTATATCTTTAATATTTAAAGGCAATACTGTTTTTTTAATTCTAGATTTAGCCCTAACATTTACTTTAAAACCTCTCTTTTAACAAAAAATATCCCTAAAAACCTTACACTAAAAAACTCCCCTTTAATTATTATACTATTACTTAATACCTTTATTAAAATTATCTCTTAGCAATCTATTAAAACTATTAAAAAAAGTAATAACTTTTTTTAAGTATAATTAATAAGTTCTTTTTAGCTATTCTATCTTTTTTATGCTAACTTGTTTTTTTAAAGGCCTTATATAGTATATTTGCTTAGTTATATTTTCAGTTTTTAAAACTAGCCTAGCTAGCCACTCCTTTCTTTTTACTTTTGCTAAAAGCATAGTTTTATAAACCCTCACCTTATTAGTTATTATAATAAATGTTATATAATTACAAATAAAAATAAGCATAAAAAAAGAAAGGAATTAATATAAAACTAGTTAAAAGATATTTAAAAGTAAAAAATAAAAAGTAATAAGTAGCAGTACTAAAAAAAATAAAAAAAAGATATGTTAATTATATATGCATAGCTAATCTTAATCTAATATTTTATATTAAATCGCAGTCTTTTTTATAATTAAAGAAAATTTAACTTTCCTTTTTTATTTCTTAGCTACTCTAACTATTAAATAAAATAAAAAAATAAACAACAAAATTTATAGTTATTAAAAAACTATATAGCTTATATTTTTCTATGCCTAATTAACTTAGTTCCTTATATTATTTAGCTTTTATAACTGTTATTACTTTTTCTTTAATGTTACCTTATCCTTATATTTCTCCTTTGTTAATATTATCCTTTTTTTTTATTATCTTTAATCTTTTTGCTTATTTTGCTCCTTTATATTAGCACTGCAGCTGTTTATATTAAGCTTTTTTACTACTTTTAGTATGCTTTAATTAATAGCTTAATTATAAAAGTAAATTTAATAAAAAATAACGCTAGTAAGCATAGTAGTAACTTTTATAATATATAATTTAAATAAAATAAATAGTACTAAAAGCATTATAAATATTGCTGCTGCTACTAATAAAAAAGCATTTTTTAATACTTAAAAAATATTAAAGAAAAACTTAAGAAAGGTAGCATAAATAGCAATAAAAACATTTATAATAATTAAAAAAACTAGTATTAGCCTTAAGATTAACCTATAATTCTTATTTTCTTTAAACGCTTAGTAGCTATGCTAAAAGATAGCGCTGCTAATAAAAACCTCTCTAGAAAAAAGCTAGCAAAAAAATTAACTAACTGCTTTAAAATTAAGTTTTATAATATCTTTTATTTAAAGTAAAAGCAAGCATAAGAACTAACTTTTATACTTAAATATAAAATCTTTCTTATTAAAAATAGCTTTTTAGTAAATATAATAATAAAGTTATAACTTTATAAAAGTAATTAACTATTTCTTTTTAAATATTTGCTAAAAGCAAATATAGTTAAAAAATAAGTTTATATTTTATTGTTTATATTCTTTTTTTGTTTTAACAGTAATATCTAAGCCTTTTTTATAAAAAATGCCTTTTTTTTAAAGTCTTTAGCCTTTCTTTTAGTTAAATTAAAAGTTTAAAAGTAAATACAAGAATAAAGGTTTACTTATAGCGTTAGAAATTAATTTCTCTTATTTTTACATTAACCTATTTAAAAGTAATCTATTATATTTTTTTATTTTTTTATATAATTTCCTTTCCTTAGTTTTTAATTACTTATTTTTCTCTAGTTTAATTTTTCTTTAATATTAAGCGGTAGTTTTCTTATTATTTATAGGTCTTAATTTAAATCTTTAAGTTTTTAATAACCTACTTTATCTTTAACAAAAGCTTTTAACTGCTTAGCTAAAAATACTCCCTTATAAAAGACTTTAGTTAAGTCTTCTAGTTTATACTTTTTATAGTTTAAAGCTTTAGCTATTTTAAAAAGGCTTAGCTATTAGTAAAGTAGCTTTTTAGCGTTTAATATATTTATAAATAGTAAAATGTTATATAAAAATACTAGATTGCTTTTAGCAAAAGGCATAGAAATCTTATAGCTATTTTAAATATTATATATATTAGTTATTTTTTTTCTTTTTTTTATTATAATGCTTTTAACTTTCTAAATATTTATATTATAGCGCTTAAGCTGCCTAACTTAAGCTGCAATTAAGTCTTTATAGCTATTTATTTTGTTTTATTTTATAATTTACCATATAAAAATAACATTTTTAACTAGTATAATAAAAAGCCTTTTATAAACTAGTTTATAAAGAAAGTAGCTATAATATTAAATAGCTGTTTAGTCTGCTAATATTATTAGATCTAAATAACTTACCTAATTCTTTTTAGTTTTATTTATTATTTTTATAAAGCTTTTTTTAATTAGCTAATAGCCTCTTTTAACAAGGCTTTAAAACTAAAGGTAATATATAGGTCTATAGTTTAGTTTATATCCTAAAAAAGCTGCTACTGCTTTTACCTCTTTTAAAAATTTAGTATTATTATTATACTTTATTTTTATAAGCACTCTATGTTAATAAACAATCTTTTTTTTTAAAAACCTAAAGACTATAGCAAAGTTAACCTTTCTTAGTAATTTAGCTTCTAACTATGCTATTATCTTATAACAAGCTTTAATTATAGCCTTGCAGCTATTACTTGCTAGCATAGTTTAAATATCCACTACCTAAAAGACTAATAAATCTAAGAAATAATTTATTTTATACTTTTCTGCTTGCTTTTTATCTTATAATCTTTAGCATTAAAAGCAGCACTTAATTGCATTATAAATATCTTTATAAAAGCTTTTTTAATAATATCTTTAGCAAACTTTTGCTATTATAGCAAGCTATTCTTTATATATAAAGCCTTTATAGCTTATTTTAATTAGTATTTTCCTCTTATTAAGGTTGTTAACAACTCTTTTTAGAAGTTCTTCTTTTTTTATTTTTCTTTAAAGCAGAAACTTGCTTAAAAAGAATTTTAAAGCCTCCTTTTTAAAGTATTTCCGTCTTATTTTAGTTTTTAAATAGTTAAAGGTATTACTAGTAACAAGGAACTTTGCAATCTTTTTACTCTTATTTAACTATACTAATTCTAAGGTAAAACTAGCCCTTTTAAAAAGTTTTTGTCTAATTGTTACATTTATTATAATAGCTATTACATATAATTAAAAGTTAATAAAGTCTTTTATATTTTCTTTTTATTTAGCGTTTAACTTATTAAATAGCTTAAAAGATTTTCTTAATAGTCTATTAGCTATAGTATGCTTTTTTTCTAGTATATAGTAAAGTTTAAAGTTAAATAGTTTAATAAAAGCTACTTATTTTATAAGTTATATACTTAAAAAAGCTAAAAACCTGTTATTTAGCTAAGCAATTAACACTTTAGCATTTGTTTTAAGATAGAATTTAATGCTATATAAGTAATTTCTTAGCCTTTAAAATATTTTTATAATAGCTAAGCACTTTTATTTTATAGTATTATAATTTAACTCTGCTTTTTTTTATGCTTTTAACTTATATTATAAAAGCTTTACCTAGCCATCTATTTCTTAACATAACAAAGCTTCTTAGCTAGTTCTTAACGCATTTACTTTAAGCTATATAGCACTTTTTTTATAATTAAGTATAACTAAAATTAGTAGCAACATTAAAGCAGCCTTTAAAGTCTTTATAGCGTTAAGCTAAGGTTTAAAAAATTAAAACAGCTTATTTTTTCATAGTAAAATAGTTAATAGCACTATAATTAACGCATACCTTTTAATTTAAATATAATAATATATAATAAAGCTAAAAAAAGCCTTAACCTTTATAATATTATTGCATAGTAGCTACTTAATTATTTTAATAATCTTAGCATATACTAAAAGTTTTCTATTAGTTTTACATATATATCTTACTATTTAAGCTAACCGCTTATACTAGTTACTTTTTATAACACTAGCAGTTACTTTAGCAAGCTTAAAGTTTAGCAAAATAGCATTTAGATTTTTAAAATATTTAAAAATATACTGCCTAACTCTTAAAGCAACCTTACAATTATTATATATTATAATTAGTTCCTTAACCTTAATATTATTAAAAAATAGCTTATACTTTATTAGCAATATATTATATAAAACTTATAACATTACTTTTAAAAATTAGGCTATAAAGTTAGTAGCACCTTAAAAAAAAGCAGTTATTTAAAATGCTTTAAAAAAGGTAGCAAATATAGTTATAGCTTAACTAAACTTAAAAAGAAAAACTTAGTTATATCTAAAAAATAAATTAACTACTAATAGCATTTTACATATTACAAAATCTTTAGCAAACTTGTTATAACTTAAAAAAAAGTTAACATCTCTAATAATAACTTTATTTAGTTAAATTGCTAAATTAATTAAACAAACCTTTTTATTTTTCTTTTTAACTAGAAACTAAGCATTGCAATATGCTAAGTAAGCCTTTTCTAAAAAGCTATTCTTAAGTCTTGTTTTAAAAACTTTAATAACAACTTCTTTTAAAGGCCTTAGTATTAAAATACTTTTAATTTGCTAAGCAGTATAAAAGATCGTTTTAATTTTATATAGAAGGAATATCTGTTTATTAATTTAGCTAATCTTTAAGAAATCTTAAAAGAATGCTATCTTCTTTTAAAACAGTATTTTAATAAAGATTTTAGTCTTAGCTTTTATTAGATTTATATTTACAATAAATTCTCTAACTAGTTAAAGTCTTTCCTTAGTTAACCTAGTCCCTT
Organism: Xylaria grammica; assembly: GCA_004353285.2. Taxonomy (NCBI): domain Eukaryota; kingdom Fungi; phylum Ascomycota; class Sordariomycetes; order Xylariales; family Xylariaceae; genus Xylaria; species Xylaria grammica. The sequence continues at coordinate 1,435,416 of NGZP02000002.1, read as the reverse complement.
TTAATGCTTTTGTAAATCTTAGGTATATGTTTTTATATACTTTTTCCTAATTAAAAAGTTTTTTGCTTTTAAAGTTTTAAGAAGCTAATTTAAAAGCTTTATATTTTTAATTATAAGTCCCTAAAAAAACAATCTTATTAGAAAAAACGTTATCTTTTAGCAGTACTTTTTTATCTTTTTTTTTATATATTATATTAATAAAAAAAACTTGTTTTTGCTTTTTTTATATATTTAGGCTATTTTTAGCTACTATATAAGAACTTTCTACTAGTAAAATAAGTTAAAACTTTAATTTTGCGCAGCGCTTAACTTCTTTAAGCTATTCTTGCTAGCCTTAGTTTAAAGCAGTTATAATAACTACTTAAAATAAAAAAATAAACTAATTATTATTAAAGACTGCTTTTACTTTTTTATTAGGTTTAAATATACGCACCTTAAAAAGTATAGTACTTACTTTTTTTAACTTTAAATTAAATAGTAAAAAATATAAATCTAAGTCTTTTTATTAAACTTAACTACTAATTCTAGCGCTTTTATAAAGATATTTTTAATTATTAACTTTCTTTTTACTTGCAAAAGATATAAAAGGCTTTAAAATGCTATCTATATGCCCTTATAGTAAGTAAATAGCATTTAGTTTTTTAATAAGTCCTTAACTACTTCTTTAATTAAATAGTTTTTTTTTTCTTTTTAAGTAATAACTAGTACTACTATTTTACAGCCTTTAAAGTTTATCTTTGCTATTATATATTTGTTTTAATAATAAAAAGCTATTTAAAATTTCGTAATAAAATTTATTTCTAGCAGCAATAAAAAAAATATAGTCTTATTTTTTACTATATAAATAAAAAGATCTAGCAATTGTTTAGCAATCTATATAATAGTCTCTAAATATCTAATATAGTATATAAAAATAGCCTATAAATAAAAGCTTTTTTAGGTTACTATAATATTTTATATTAAAAGTTAATACTTATTAATAAAGCTATCTACTATAATATTAGCTTAAGCGCTAATATTAATAATACTAATAATAGCACCTTTACTTCCTTATAATCTTATATAAATAATAAAATAAAAGCTAGTCTTAATATAGTCTTTAACTTTATTTATATTAGTTAAAACTAAAAAGGCATAAAGCTACTTTTTTAAATTAGCTAATACTAAATATATGTTTAGTAAAACTAACTAACTAAGCTTACTATTACTACTGCCTTTATAATTATTAGTTAGTTTATATGCTAACATAAAAGTATAAAAAGCATAGTCCTTATAAAACTTTTTACTACTATTTTTATCTTTATTTTTATTATAATTAAACTTATAAAACTTTATATAAGCAGATTAGTTCTTTAGCAACTAAATCTTATAATCGTTTATTTCCTTATTAGTTACTATATCTAAAATAACTTTTAAAAACAGAAAATCTAATAATAAAAGCAATAATAGTTTATAAGTACTAGTACTTTTATAAACAATAGCAAAAAGTTCTTTTTTAGTTTTTAAACTATTATTATAAATAGTTAAAAGCAGGACTATTTTCTAGAAGTATTATGTAAGCATATATATATAAGTAAAAACCTTATTTTTAAATCTAGTTTTAACTTAGCTAGCTAATACATCCTTTTATTTTTATCTTAAAACAGCAAAGCTTTTAGCCTAAGCTAAAGCAACGCTAACATCTAAAAATAAAAGCATATATTTAATTAAAGTTAAATTATTATTCTGCTTTTAAGCATTCTTAAAGTGCTTTTATTTCTTGCTAAGCTAAGTTAATAAGTTTTGCTTTTATATCTTAAGGCTAAATTATCCCTAGCTTAATCTTAAATACTCTTTACTTTAATAGCTATTATTTATAGCTTTTTTAAGATTTTTATTAATTATAAGCTTTTAGTTAGCTAAAAAAACAAGCTATAAGTTTTTATTAACCTTAAACACTTATAAAGTATTAATGCTTAATTATATTAGGTTTATAGCTTTATTACTAGTTATAAGTTTAAGCAAAAAGCTAAAAATAAACTAAAAAACCTTGTTAGCATTAACAAAAGCTTATGTTTTAACTTAAATAATAGCCTGTATAAAAGTTTTAAAATACTTAAATACTTTTACTATTAACTTTTTAAAGGTTATATTAGCCTTTTTATTTAGTAACTCCTTTATTTTTTTTGCTTATATTTAATCCTTTTTAAGTTTTTTTTTTTAAACTTTAGCCTTTTTTCTAGTTGCTAAGTAATCTAGTAGCTTATATTACTTATAAGTATTATTATAATTAGTTATACTTTTATTAGGCTTGCCTTTAAAAAGTAAATCTTTATTATTTTTAGTTTTAAGCACTTTTATTAGCTTTTCTAATGCTTAAGGTTTAGTTAAATAAAAAGCAGCCCTTTTATAGGCTTTTTTTCTTTAATTAACTGCTAAGATATTAATAGTAAAGTTTTTATCTTTAGGCATAAAGCTTTAAAAAGTCTTATTTTTGTTTAAATTAATAGTAATATTTTAAATAAAATCTTAAACCTAGTTTTTATTAACAAACTTATTATTATGCTATCTTATTAAAAGTTTGTTACTATAAGCATTATATACTCCTACTATTTTTATATTATATATTTTTAAAACAAGGTTTTTTTTAGTCTTTAAGTTAGCTAAAAGATTGCTTTAATTACTTTAGTTACTTTTTTTAGCTGCAATTTTAATAGCAGTCCTAAAAAAAAATACATTTTAAAAAGCTTTAATTTCTTTGTTTTTAAAAACAGCATTTCTTTTTTAAAGTTAATAGTATGCCTTATAGCAAAAGTCTTTATTTCTTTTTAGGATATAATTATATATTTACTGCAAAGTTTTTATTATAACGCTATTACTAGCTTAGCTAGCTTTTACTATTTCTTTAAGCACTTTAATATATTTAAAAGAATTTAAAAACAAAAGGCCTTTAAAATACTACTGCCTATTTTAATATAATATCTCTTTTTAACTTATTTTATTAAATAAGTTGCACTTATTAATAAAATAATTATTTTGCTTGCATTTTTAACATGCAACATTTCTAGCTATATATAAGTTTTTAAAGTACTGTTAACAAAAAAAGTTTAGCATTTGTCCTCTTTTTCCTTTGCCTTTTTAAAAGTACTTTTCTTTTTAAAAAGGCTTAATAAAGTTTATATTTAAATTTAAAAAAGCTATAGCCTAAAAAACTATAAATTTATAATACTAAAAATTCTATAGATTTAGCTTACCTAAAGCTATATATAAGTTGCTAACCTTTTTTAGTATAAACTTTAGTTTATTTTTAGTTAATATAATTTTTTTTTGCTTTATTTTAAGCTTTTTAATATGTTTTATTAATTTATCTACTTTATTAAAAGCTTAAGCCTTTTAAGCTAGTTTTATAGTTTAGCTATTTACTTAAACCTTTTTCTTGCTAAGTAAAGCTATTAAGCTAGTTATAAATTTATAATTTATATATGCCTTATATAAATATAGCAGCTAGTTTAGCTTTTAATTATAAAAATAATCAAGCTATTTTTATGCTATAGCAGCTTTTTTATTACGTTAAAAGTAAAGTTTTAGCTTAGACTTAATATTAACCTACTTACTTAAAGTTTTATATAAGTTATTATAATTTATAATTTAAAGTTTATTATAAGTTTTCTAAGCAGCTTTTATAACTTTATTAATAACCTCTTTTCTTAAGCCTTTTAAAAGCTTAAGTATAAACTAAGTAAAAGCATAAAGCTTTCTGCTTTTTTTTATATCTTTAACATAAACCTTATGCTAAAAAAAATAAGCCTTTAAGTTTATTAGATTAAAAAGTTTAAGCTAAGTCTTAAAGTCCTAAAAAATAGTAACTACAAAGCAATTTAGCTAAAAGTCTCTAAGTTTAAACTTAGCTTTTAGTTAATTATAAGCTTTACTTTAGTTTTTATAATCTTTTAAAACTATTTTTATAATATGCTTAATTTAAAAAGTAATAATATAAATAAAAGCTTACTAAATCTTGTCTACATTTTTTATTTGTTTAGCATAAAAAGCAGCATTTAAATCATCTATTTACTTACTAACCTTTAACTTATTAAATAATAAATAAAGGTTAATTTAAAGGTTAAAAGCTATAAAGGCTATACTATAATACTTTTTTAAGCTACTTTTAAAAATGCTTTAACTTAGCCTAGCCTTTTCTATATTAGCTAATAGGCTACCTGCTAAACTAAGCATATAGAAATTCTAGTCTAAAAATTCTATACTTATTGCTATTTTGCTAGGTAAAAAATAAAGGTTATTATAATTAAGCTAAATATAATATACTAAGTCTACTATATTATAATAGTTATTTTAATAGCTTTTTATAATTTATAGTAAAAGTATATTAGCCTGCTTTTTAAAAAGCTAATCTATTCTTAAAGAAAAAAGGTTATAAAAGCTATAAATATACTAATATCTTTAATCTTCTTATTTTTTTTTCTTTTTATTTCCTATTATTAATACCTTTTAATTTATATATGTTTATAATAGCTGCTAGCTTTAACTATAAAGCCTTAAGCTATCTTTTAAATATTTATTTTTAGTATTTTTTTTAACTTATATATAGCCTTATATAACCTTTAGCTACTTATAGGCTTGCTAGGTTATATTTTCTAGGCTTTTTTAATTATTTAGTATTTTTATTATTGCTAGTAGCTTTAGATTTTTTTTACATGTTTTAATATAGTATTAAGTTTTTTTTTTCTTAAAGCAATATTTTTTAACTTATTGCAGGGTTATCTTAGCAATATCTTATAATCCCTAGAAAACTTACGTAAGTCTTACAGCTTATTAAAATAAAGTTTCTTTTACTAATACTTTATATCTTAGTTTTTTAAACAAGCATATACAAGTTATTATTATCTTAATACTTAGTTTGTCTTTTTATAATAAAAAGTATATAATCTAGCAACAATTGCTAGCATAGCAATGCAAAAGATCTTAATTGCAAAAAACCTCTTTTTCTTTAAAGCAAAAAAGCAAAGCTTTAGCAGTTAAAAAAGCTTTTTATAGCTATCTTAAAAGTTAACCTAACTTTTATTTTTTTTATTATCTTAAATTTCTTTTAATTGCTTTAATCTTTATGTTTTAAAAAAAAAGTATAGTACTAGTAGAAAAGAAACTTTTAATTAAAGCATTGCAAATCCTCTTAGTAAAGCTGCTTCTTTTAAAAGAAAAAAAAGAAACGCTTTGCTTAAAATTATTATTAATGCTACTGCTTATAGCAGCAAAATAAAAAACGCTAAAAAAACCTAAAACACTATTAAAGTTATATAAGTAAAAAAAAAGCCTTACTTAAAACATTATTAAAAATAGCTATTTAGTTTTTTGCTTTAAGTTAGTAAGTAAGCAAAAGCTTATATAGCCGCTATATAAAAATAGTTTAAATACTATACTTTTATATGTTTAAAATGCAATACAGCATAAAAAATCAATTAATTATAGCTTAAAAATATTAGTAAAAGCAAATAAGTTAATTTTATACATAGATATTGTTTTGTTTTACGTTTTTTTGTGCCTTTAATCTGCTAAGACAACCTTTTTTTCTTTATATCCCTTATCTAACTCCCTTAATAAGCTTTACTTTAATACTAAAGTTTTTTTAAGCGTAATTTTTATGCTTTATTAAAGCTTTTTTTATTATTTAGCTATTTTAGCTTTAAAGTAAATAATTTTAGCTTTAAAAGTTATAATTTTATAAGTTTTATCACAATTGTTAAAGGCTAGTTTATAGCTTTATTAATGCTATAAACGAAGATTTTAAGCTAAAGAAAAAAAAAAAGAAAAAAAAAAACTAGTATATATAAAGGCTAATAATATATTATATATATAATAAGTCCTTTTAGTTATTAATAGTTTTATTAATAAAAGGTTAAATTAAAAGACTATTACGTTAGTAATTATTATAACTATTACACTTTTTTTAATTAAAACTAAAATATAGTTATAAACTTTATTAAAGTTACTTATATTGTTTAATCTTTATAGTAAAGCCTGCTTTTTTAACTAGATTATTATTTAAATAGTTTTTTGCTTATATATTTTTAGCTGCTGCTTTTATTTAGTGTTAAAGTTTTATTAAAGGACTTAAGGCCTTTTAATGCTACTTATAAAATTTTTCTAGCTATATTAGCAAGTTTTTAAAGTTTTTAGTAAGATACTATATATTATTAAGGTTATATCCTTGCTATGCTACCTAGTATTACAGCATTTTATATTTTTTATATAGTTTAGATTATAATATTTTTTTTACTTTAAATTTTATTTTACTATTAATTTCTTTTGCTTTAAGTAGTAGTTGCGCTTGTTATAATAGCAGATTATTTACAGCTTTTTATAGTCTATTAATATAAAATAGGTTAGTTATTTTATAAGAGTTTAAAAAGTTTAAAATATAGCTATGCTTTTATATTTGCAGTATTTTAAATAGTTTTGCTTATTATAAGTTTAGCCTAGTTGTTAGCGCTTAAGTTGCAAAGCTTTTTTTTTTTAAGAATATATAATTATTAACTGCAAAGTCTACTAGTTTTTGCTTACAGTTAGCCTGCGTTTATTATTGCTTTTATATTTTAAGTGCTATTTTATAAGCATATTATTAGACTTTTTGCGCTTATTATACTAGCTTAAGCGCTTATTTTTCTAGTTTATTATCTGCTTTTATATTAAGTAGCAATAATAATAATAAGTTATAAACATTAGTTTTTATAGCTACTTTTAATAAAGCTATATTTATTAATAAATGTTATAAAAAGTTATATATAAAATTTAAAGCAGGCAAATAAACACTTTAGTTATTTTAATACTTGTTAATATAAAATCTTAATTGTTAATTTAGCTTTTAGTTTGTAAGCTTTATAGCACTTTAAGTTTATAAGTAAAATGTGCTGCTATAGTAGTGCTTTATACTAGTTAATTTATTAATTTTAGCTATAAAGCTTAAAATAAATAGTTTTATATTGTTAAATATTTAAACTTTTAGTATACTAAATAATTAATAAACATATTAATAATATTTTAAAGCTATATCTTTTATAATATTAGTTTTATAAGCTAAAACATTAACTAAAAGATAGCTAAATTTATTAATAAACGCTTAAACGTAGTTATATTTATATTAATTTTTAAGTATAGATTTTCTATTAACTACTATATATTTTTAAACTAAGGTTAGCATTAATAGCAAGTATAGTAGGCCTAAGGTTTTATTTTATAGTGCTTTATTTCTTTTATAATTATAGTAATTTTATATATATCTTTTAATGTTTCTTTTAAAGTAAAGCTAATAGTAGTTTTATTTTAATGCTTTTATAGTTTTATTTTGCTTTAGGTAGGCTATAATAACTAAATAGTAAGCTTTTTTTATTAAAGCTGTTTATAAAAAGATTAGTTTATTAGTTATAATCTTTAAAACTTTTAAGCAGTATTTTTTTATATCTAGCTATTAAAGTTTTTTTTTTTTTTTAATAAAATCTACTAAGTTTGCTTCTTTTAAAGGTATTATAGTTAGTTTTATTAAAGCAACTAGTATAGCTATTTTTGCAAGGTTAATTAATTTTATGTTTTGCTTTTTAGCTTTTTATGCTTTAATAGTAGGTAAATCTACTATTTTCTATAAAAATACGTTAGCAACTATATTTTATTAGCTTAAACAGTACTAAAACATAATATTAAAATTAAATAAAAAGTTAGCTTATTATATTTATTGCATTAATAATATCTTTTTAGTTAAAAAGTAAACTAAAGCTTAATAATTAGTAACTATAAAAAACTTTATTTCTAGTAGTTTTAAACAATAATATTTTAATGTTTATATTACTACTAAAAGTTTATAATCTTATATAAGGTATGCTTTTTTATATAATATTATTATTTTTAAAAAGTATTTAATAGGTTTTTATTAGCTATTAAGTTGCTATTACTAAATAATATCCCTAGTAGCATTATATAAAGCGTTTATTTTTACTTTAATAAGTACTTTAGGTTTAAAAAAAGCTAGCACTAGTAATTAATAAGCTAATTATTTTATAGCTTTAAAGGCTTTTTTTTATTTTAAGCTTTTTTTAAAAGGTACGTCTTTTTTAAGCAATTAATTAAAAGGTTTAGCTATATTACTTACATAGTAAGTAAACATATAAATAAAATTATAAAGCTTTAAAAAAGATTAAACTGCTTATACTTTATTAAAGTCTTTAAATCTTTAACTAGTAATAGCTTTAATTTTAGCTAGATTTACTTTAACGCTTATTTTAGCCTTTAGTATTATACCTAAATAGTTTATTTTTATTATATTAAACTATAACTTTTTAATGTTGCTTTGCAAGTTTACTTTATATAGTTTATAGATAACCTTTTTATAGTAGGTTTAATACTTTTTCTTAGTATTAAAATATATTAGAATATTGTTAGTATATATGCTTGCAAACTTATCTAATAATTTTTATAGCTATATATTAATAAAAGTTTGCTATTAAGCTAGTTTTACCTTAAGTTTAAAAAGTAAAACTAGCTATTAAAAAATACTTTACTAAGTTTTAAAAGCAGTAAAATATCTTAATTTTAATGCTATTTTTATTTTATAAAAAGCTTTAATAACGTTAAATTTAAAGTATTTTTTAGCTTAATAGCTATTAAAAATAGTACTAGGTAAGTTTAAAGCAAAAATAATATAGTCTTTTAAGTATTTATTTCTTTATTAATAGTTAATATAAAATTATTATTTTTAAAAATAAAGCTTTAAAGCAAATAAAATAAAAGCTATATTAACTTTTATATATAGCTTAATAAAGCTTAAAGCTAGCAACTAGTTAATAACTTTTTTTTTTAATAAAAGATATTAAATTAAAGTATAATATTTTAAAGGTAAGTTAGTAGGCTTTTTATTAGTAGGTTTTAGCATAATATTAAAACTAAGTTAAAAAAGTGCTATAATATTTGCTTTAATTTTAAAAAAAAAGCCTTTTAAATAAGCTAATAGTTTTAATAGTATCTTATAAACTAATGCTATATATTTTAAGTTTTTATTAAGTAAGAAAAAAATATACTTTTTATTAAATATCTTTTATAATTTTATATTTTTTATTTATTTTATTAATGCTATAAACTTTATTAATATAAGTTATTTTAGCGCTTTTTTAGCTAGCTAAGCTTATTATTATCTATTTAAGTTTTAATTAACTTGCTATATAATATTTATAATTACTTTAAAGTTATTGTTAATATTATTTAGCATTTTTTATTAAAATATCTAGTATTACTTTTTTAATGCTTAGTTTTAATAATTAATATCTTTTTAAATAGCAAGGTTAATTTAACATTTTAAAGCTTTTATTTATAAGATTTTTATTGTTAGCAAAAACTTTATAAAAAGCAGTAAGTTATTAAGCTATACTAGCTTTTTATTAATATAGTTTAAAAAGATTTAATGTTTAGCTAGCTAGTTTAAGCTAATTATAATGTTTAGCTTTATATTAATAATTTAAAAAAGTTAATCTTTAAATCTTTTTTTATTAATCTTAAAGGTAGCATGCAAATATTGCTTTATGCTTTTTATAAGTTTTCTTTTATAATTAAAAAAAAATTGTTTTTATATTAATGTTATTAATTTAGCTTTTAGCTATTAATATGCTTATTAAGCTAACTTTAAGCTTATTATTAAAAAAACTTAAGCTTTAATATTATATAATATAATAGCTTTTATTTTAATATTATTTACTTATAACTAAATAATATTATAAAAAAAAAAGTTTTTTTTATTGCTATTTACTTTAGCTAAAAATAATAATTAAACTATTATAAAAACTTTTAGTAGTTTAGTTAGTTTTTTAAGTTAAAAGACTTATTAGTTAAATTTTTTTATTTTTTAACTTTTTTAGTAGGTTATATTTTTGCAACCCTTTTAAGTTTAAGCTTATTAAAACACTTAGCAATATAGTATTTAGATTTTTTGCAGATAAAATATATATTATTAGCTTAGTAAACCTTTTTTTTTTTATTGTTTAAGGCTTTTTTTAGCTATTTTAAAGTTTTTATAGCATTTAGTTTAATATTATATTAAATAGCTAAAGCTTTATTAGCAGCAAGCTTATTTGCTAGTTTTTAATTATATTTTTAATAATGCTAATAGCTATACTTATAGTTATATATAGCTTTAAATATTTTATTATAAAAGCATTTATAGCTTATATATAAGTTTATACTAGCTTTAAAGATTTTACTTTTTAAATTAAAATCTATATGCTTTTAAAAGATTTAAGACTATTTTAATTTAAAAAACTTAGCTTTTAATACTAAAGTATTAAATTAAACAATAAATTAATAGATATTTTATCTAGCTTTATAGTAGTATTTATTTAGCTTATTATAAGCTTTAGCTAACTAATTTAAGTTATAATAAGCAGTTTTTAAAGTTTAAATTATTTTAGCTATATTATTATATAGTTTAGTAATAAAATAAAAATATGTTTTAAAAGCTTATGTAGCGTTATCTTATAATAAAAATATAATATAACGCATATAGCTTTTTTTAATATAATAAATAATAATATTTTCTTTAAATTTATTAGCTAGCTTGCTTAGCTAATAGTTAAATTATTTTTTATTGCTAGCAAAATATTTTAGATTTAGTTTTTAGTTTTTAGCTTTATTATTATATAATAGGTTAAAACTATTTACTATTGCTTTTTTTATATTTTTAAAGATAATTTAAGCTGCTATGCTTATTAGTTAAAAAATAGTATTACTAAAAGCGCTTTTAATAATACTATCTTGTTTTAATTTTAAGATTTAATTTTGTTAAGCTTGTTTTAACTGCTATATTAACTAGAAAATCTAAGCCTATAAGTTTTTTAGTATTGCCTATTTAGTTGCTATATTATTTAAGGCAGCATTAAAGTTTTATTTTTGTTTAGCTTTTAAAAACTTAAAGTTAAAATCTTTTTTTATAGTTAGTTTTAAGGTATTTATGCTTAAGTTTATAGGTAAAGTATTATTTAATATAATATAGTCTTAAATTTTTTTAAATTGTTTTAAGTTGTTAATCTTTATAAGTTATTACTTTAAAAAAGTTATAAGTTTTAGTTTTAGTTTTTAGTAATAATACACTTATTTTAAGTTAAATATATAATAATATAATAAATAGTTAGTTTAAATTTGCAACTATAGCAATTATAGATAATATATTTATAAAACGCTTAACAGCAAAAAAAAGAGCTTAAAATAGTATTATAATCGTTAAAGGCTAGTTTATAGCTTTATTAATGCTATAAACAAAGATTTTAAGCTAAAAAAGAAAAAAAAAAAAGAAAAAAACTAGCATACATAAAAGCTAGTAATATATTATATATATAGTAAGTCCTTTTAATTATTAATAGTTTTATTAATAAAAGGTTAAATTAAAAAACCGTTACGTTAGTAATTGTTATAACTATTATAAGTTTAATAATTAAAAGCTTTTTAAGCTTTTTAAATAAATAGCTTTTAAGCTAAAAAGTTAAATAAAAAGTAATTGCTAATAAGTTTTTAACTGCTTTTTATAAGATTTTAGCTATATAAAAAGATTTATAGCTATATTATATTATTTAAAGCTTAAAATTTTAATATAATAAGTTTAATATATATAGTAAATATTTTAAGTAAAGCTTAAGCTTTACTTTTTTTTTTTAATATTATATATTTTAATAATAATAGCTTTAAATAGTTTTATAGGTATATTTTAGCTATTTTCTATGCTTTTTTTATTATTTTAAAAGTTAAAACAAGCTATTTAGCTAATTAAAATGCCTTTAAAACCTTTACTTTTAAAAGCTTTATTTTAAAAAGCGCGCTAGCACTTTTTTTAAGCTATTTTTTTAACTTTTTCTTTAAAAAGCTAAAAACTTTTATATTTAATACTTATAATATATAACTATAGTATAGCTTATAAAATATTAGCTAAACTTTATTTAATAAGCAAGTTAATAAAAAAAGCTTGTTTATATATAAGTTATAGCTATTTAAAACTAAAATTATTTATATATTATTATAATAAGCTTAAATAAAAAAAATAAAAAGGTTTTATAGCTATTTAAGTATAGTTTTATTATTAGTTTACTTTTTAGCTATTACTTTAAACTGCTAGTTATTTTATATGCTTTTAAACTAGTTTAAAAACTATTAACTTTATATTTTACTGCTTTTAAAAAAAATTAATAATAAAAAAAGCATATTATTATTGCTAATATATTTAATAAAAATAATTTATTTACTTTATTTAATGTTTTTTTTTAATATTATATGCTTATTACTTTTATAAACTACTTAGTAGTTACTTTTAATACTTTAGCTAATGTTTATTTTATTAATATTATAAAAGCATAAAGTAAAAATGCTAGTAATTTTTAAAGCTTTAAATTAGTTAAAAAAATATAAATATTATTTTTTATAGCTTTATTAACTTTTATATAGCTAATAATTTTTAATTTAAATAACTTTATTAATAGATTTTTTTTAAAAAAATAAATATGCTAGCAATCTTTAATTATTTTGCTGCTACTATAAGCAGAAAATATTTATTAAGCTATTTTTTTAAACTTGCTAAAAAAAAGTATATAGCTTAATTTAGCCTAACTAATAGCCTAATAAACTAGCTAACCTTTTAAATATAAAAATAAAGCCTATAAGTAATTATTAACTTTTTTTTAGGTTAATATATTTATAATATAGCAGTTTAAATAAAACTTTAATATATTTTATTTTTTAGCTACTATATAAATAAATAAGCTAAGCTTAATATTATAAAATATAGCATTAGTATGTTTTTTATAGGTTAAAAGTAGCATTGCAATAAAAAAAAAAAGTAGATAATTTTAATAAGCATAAAAAAAAGGTTATAAGTAAAGAAGTAATAAAGTTATAGTAGTATGATTAAATATGCGTTAAACGCATAAAATGGGTAGTTAGGGTGGTCTGTAACCGTATGGTCTGTGAGTAGTGCAGCCAGCTTAGTATGTTGTTAAGTACTATATAAGGGATGTTACTAGGTTAGGTTTAGACTACTATACGAGGTAGAAGGGGTATATTCCGAGGCTAGGTGCCTACGGCGGTTGGTTAAGTCGGTCATCAATCACTTAAGCTTCACCTAGTATTATTACATTTATTACCCTCACATAATAATTTCTATGGTACCTCTTCGTGTTGGTAATATTTTCATTTCTCATACCTTAGGTAGGTCCCTAGATTGAATCAATACGGAAACTAACGTAGGCATATATATTCAATTAAAAATACGACCTATATTGCTGCTATTGGTAGTCGGTAAATCGTTCTTCGAACCCGGATTCAAGTGCCCGCCCAGCTCACTTATTCGCCTCCGCTTCTGCTCAAGTAGGGCTCTACCCAGCCTAAAAGTAAAGCAAGCTTCCGAATCTTTTCATAAGTTGCCCTGGTGGCTGATCAACGCTATTGTTTCCTCTATATACGGTAATATCTGGGAGAGCCGCGACTATTCGCAGCTCTCAGTAGATTGGTTTGACTTTTATAAATCAGTTATGGACGGCTACATGCCTCTCATGTACACTGATGAGCCGTTGTCATTGATCCCTACCCCCAAGTTCCAAACGGGCAAGGTGAGTGATATAAATATCGACCCCGACTTTCGCGGTTGGTTAAATGTGCTCCCTTAGGACGATGCTTTTACTATCGAAGCTTCACACATGGCTTTGAGCCATAATGCTTTCATCCGCGGCTTCAATAGCATCTACCAGCAAGCTCCTCGTCTGACTCTCGATGCCGACAAATCCGACTTTGTGGGGTACTGCCTCTCTTGGGTTGATTGTGTAGTAACCCATCACCATTACGAAGAGACCGAGCTCTTTCCGAACATCGACAAGGCGGCTGGCCGGAAGGGTCTAATGGATGGAGCCATCCACGAGCACGAGGCCTTCTACGGGGGTATGGACGGTATGAAGAAGTATCTGGAAAGCAAAGGCTCCGGGTTCTCTAGTATGGAGCTGCTAAATATCATGGACTCTTTCAAAGAGCCTCTTTATAATCATCTTAAAGCGGAACCACCGGCTATTGCCGCGCTTGCCAAGTTCAGCACCGCGGAGAAACCAATCGATATCCTCGGTATTGCCGAGACTGCTGGTAAGTCAATATGATGTGCTATCTCTGTGCCATCTTCATCAAGCTCTAATACTAGTTGCCCTTCTCGTTAGGGAGAAAGCAAGTCAACCTAAGCTTCATGTTCAACACCCTACCCGTCTTCTTTCTGAACATGGAGACAGCCACATTTGAGGACGGAATGTGGCACGAGGTATTCCCGCCTTTTAAGGGGTTCCCAAGAGCGATCATGTTGAGGCTTATACCAATGTGGCAATCACGGCGGTGGCGGTTTGTGAGTTGTGCCCATGACGGCCACGTCAAGCCCCTCGCAGTTTGAACAACCATGCTCTCGAGACGGTTGCCGCAGCTGTGAGGGCCATTTCGATACTAAGGGTAATCGCAATTACTGCCTAGTAGGCAGGATAGGAAATGGGTTTACTGCTTATGTAGTCGTTTCCAACAACCTAAGTTTAGGTAGTTACTCTTTCATAGGGTTTAGTCGGGTTAATAATAGCGTGTTCCCGTGGTATGGCCGAACAGTAGCTATTTATAATAAAACTACTATTGGTAGCTGATGGTGATATTACGTGTGCGATGATATTTATGGGAAAGATATAACTATATTCCGCTTTATTTCAATCTGGGTTTTATAATGACTCGTATAGGTTTCTTTTCTACCACCACATAGCTTTTCAAGATTCCCTGTTGGGAACGATTGTAAGAAACCTAAGCGAGAGGCGCGCCACCAGAGAGGCCCAGGGACCTGGGGTAAATGATGAAGGTAGATGTTATATAGCAGAAATGAAGCCGTGTACTTCGTTCGTGGCACGTTCAGTTATAAGTTCTAGTTATACTTTGACAGCTATGAGGGGATATGGAACGCTTACTAGGAAAATCAACAGAGTCACGTGAAGAGCCAACGACGAGAGCCATGGGCTCCATTTCTGTGCATCCATTGTACGTAGAACGCTGTTGGATGTTGATAATAAATATTTTGGGCAATACTAATGGGAATTTGGTAATTTTGGGGGTTTCCAAGTCGCCTGGCCTGGAGATGAACAACACGGGCTTATACCGTCGGTTATATGCAGCATAGCCTGTTGAAACTGACCGGTGGAAGGGCCCAATCGCAGACTACTACTAACAATCCCCGAGAAAGATATCTCAAAGTATCGCTACGTACTACATGGTATCGGGAGTGGTGAAGTAGCACTTGTTGGTCGAGTTTTGCAGGTCGATGTGGGGGGAGGAGAGGGGGGCAACCGGACCAACATAGATGTTCATTCGCTCACATACGCGAGGGTCAGGTCAATCCATCCCCTAGGAGTCATTTGTTGGTAAGATCGACTTCGACCGTGTTGCTCATCATCTCAACCGGCGTAATTCCATGATGGCATCGCCGGCTGCTACAGCGGCCTACCTCATGAATGTCTCAACCTGGGATAGAGACGTGGAGGCATATCTCAGAACTGTCGTTAAGAACTATAGTAGCAAAGGCAGTGGTGGTGTGCCGGGTGCGTTTCCAAGCTCTACATTTGAGTTAACTTGGGTAACGCATTCTCTACCTGTCTCAATCTGAGCTTTTGGAACTGACCTAGATGTCCAGATTGTGTCCACTTTACTGAAGGCAAACCCATACGCAGACCTTTTCGAATTGCCCGAACTCCTTCAAATTCGTGCCTTACTTCAGTCTCAGTTTGACTCACACGATGGTCTTGTGGGTTTTGGTATGTACACACTCCGTAAAGCCTTTCCGAATTGAGCTCTTGAATTAAGTGCTCACGAAAACCACAGATTCGGGCGTGCTTGCAGACGCAGATGACACAGCTAAGATTATACTGACATTGACCCTCCTTGGTCGTACCCCTAGTCCTAAGAAAATGAATTCGCATTTTGAAGCGGACGATCATTTCCGTACTTACATACACGAAGCAAACGGGTCATTTAGTACTAACTGCAATGTGCTTGACGCCCTCCTCCATTGTACCAACCTGGCAACCTACCTCAACCAGATTATCAAGATATCCCAATTCCTGTGCCGAGAATTCGACTCCGGTACAATATCCGACAAATGGGTAGGTAATCCCATTGGAGTCTTTGAGATCTCTACTCACACGCATTAGAATCTTTCTGAGACCTACTCTTTGATGTTGCTGTCCCAGGCTTTTGTGAAGTTGTTCCAACGTTGGTACGAAGGCATGCTTAGCGACTTGCCACAAGAACTGATATCGGAGCAGATGCCTATTGTGCTTTTACAAGTAATGATGCGAACATTGCAGGGACAGCAGAAGGATGGGTCATGGATTTTCGGCTCCGCTTCCCGGGAGACGACCGCCTACGCGGTACTTACGCTCAAGGTGTTAGGCTCGCTCCCATGGTTCATGCGATTTGAGCCCCAAACCAAATCAGCTATACATAGTGGCTTGGCTTACCTTGTCCTCAACAGGGCTCTTTGGGACGAGCCTGAGTATATATGGGTTGCGAAGGTTACTTACGCTCTTCCTCCCGTGTCTAGAGCCTACATAATTGCTGCTCTCTCTGCAAATGCTCCCTATAAATGGACTGAGAAGGCCCTAACTATCGTCAATTTACCCACGGAAGCAGTGAGACACATCGCTGGTTTTTTTCCCAACCTTACCAATGTTCCACCAGGATGAATATTGGATACTCGAAGGTGATGCTGCGTTGGGATGTCTCTACCAACCCCAACTCACTCGTGCACTTTCAAGCACCTTCCCACAGCGCTCCGGGACCTCCAACAAGTATCTTGAGTACATTCCATTCACATGGATTGCTACGAACAGAAGGCAGAACCACCCATTGCCAAACTCAGTACTCCGCGATATGATGTTGATATCTCTTCATATTTATCAGCTGGATGAGTTTATGGAGACACTGTTGGACAGGGGTACTCAACTTGAGTATAACGAGGACGTGCGGGTTATATTGCAGGAGCTCTGCTAATTCAACCCTAACGGTTCAACTGCGAACGGAGAGAACAGGATCCAGGAAGCTAATAGCGATTTAACTAAAGGAACTTTAGGAAGTCTTCCGCCGAGTCAAGTGAAAAAGTACTTGAGTAGTTACACCTCTTACATACTTGAGCATCCAGCAGTTCGTCGATCACCGGATCATGTGCGTAGAAGTATTCACAGCAAGCTTAAGCAGTGCATGCTTGCGCACATTGACCATGGGCAGGATAACCGTCGCTTGGCCGCTCAGCAGCAGAAGGAGATGTCTAAACAGTCTTCAGAAATCCTTACTTTCGAGTCGGCTCGGCAGACTTACTACGAATGGGTACAGGATACCTCTGCTAAGGACACACAGTCGCCTTCGACATTTCTTCTCTTCTGCTGTCTCACAGCTCCCACAGGAGAGCCCTTTTTCGTGGGCGCGCGTCAGAATTATCTAGCTGATGCTCTGAGTCAACATCTTGCTGCTCTTTGTCGACAGTATAATGACTACGGGTCTGCGAGACGGGACCAAACGGAAGGAAATCTCAACAGCTTGAACTTTCCTGAATTCGCCCAGTCAGTTGATCGGTCGCGGCAAGATCTGGCGGCTGGTCCCACTAAGAATGAGGCTACTATGAAGGCTAACCTCCTTTTCATTGCTGAATACGAACGCGGGTGTGTCAGCAATGTCAGTGCGATGCTGTGTGAGGAGCTTCAGCGTAGCCGAGGCGGGGACTGGAAGTTCAAGGCGTTGAAGGTTTTCATTGAGACAGTTGATCTGTATGGCCAGATGTATGTGGCAAGGGACATGTCCAACCGCTTGCGATAGGCTAAGCTTGTCTTGCATCTCTTGAACTGGTGGCTATTAATTCATTATCCAGTACCATTGTTTATTTAGCCTGAGAAAAGGTTTTTAACCTCTGGTGATGGGATTCAGTCTTCGCTAAATATCGACAATATACACGCTCTCGAACCGTTTAATAAAGAGGTACATATCGTTATACGTAGAGGTATAGCTAGGCAAGCAAAGCGCACGCAGTATTATGATTAGCTATCAACGCCTTGGGGGAGTCAAAATCGTTGAGCTATGCTGACATCGCCGAGAAGGGGGGTTCCCAGCGGAACACGACACAAACACGTCTAGCGCTGACATGCTGATGAAGGTAATGCTACCTACGCTTGACTCCTTACCTACCTAGGCAATACGCATCTTGAACAATCAGGCGCAGCAATCCCTGCACCGCAGCAGCTTTACTCACAGTCCGGTCTAGACATTGACGAAGCTAGCTGATAGGTTAATCTCAATTTGGACGAGCTGCCAGATGAGCGATAGCATCTTTTACAACTACTGAATAGGCATATCGCATACCTTACGACGGACAGGACCTGGGGAGGCATAAATGTGGCCGTCATACCTCCGTTTGTATCTGAAACTTGCTGTAGGCAGAATGCAACCAAAAGGTAATAGAGAATCGCAGAGTGTTGCCGATCTCGCGACCCGGGTTTGGACGAGCGAAGCTAATTTCCCAAGGGCTTGAAGGTCTATTAGGACCACCGTCCAGGGGTGTGCTGCGACTAATACCAGGTATTTTATCTCGTATAAAGTACTTAGGACGTAGGGCTGCAGGCCACAGTCGGCTGCTACATGCAGATAAGCAAATTCTAAATTCAACCCTGGTGCTGTTATTACTAAATTTCTCATTGTAGTATATGGAAACGGCTCACCGGCTAGTAGGACTCAGGTGAAGAGAGGGTATCTAAGCCCGGCAGCTGAAGATTATAGACTATCTCGGTAACCATCACGCATAATGCGGTGTTACCTGTAGGTATATCGATGGACTGGTCCTACGCCAGTGAAAATCGATAGAAATGTTTAAGCTCACCGCTTAATTCATCCGCATGCAGGACGATGCTACCCTTGGATCCTTATATCCTACCTTAAACTCCCGGGATCGACACTAGGCGGTCCGTGGGGGACGGGAATCGGTTTCGTCGTATTATCGCTTTCTTAATCCTTCTCACACAATCACGGGATATCCGCCGTATCAGGGCTTTCGACCGGGGCGGGTAACTCCTCTAACTTGGTCCACGTCTTGTTTGTGTGGATTAGGGCTTTTGTGATTTAGTCTACTGCAGCCCACTCATGCCATGCGGGTTTGCGGCGTAAGGTGTGTAACCTCGTTCTCCATTCCATTCGCGACTAGAGAGTGTGCTGGTTCACCTACTTCACGAGATCGCCGGCTACCCACACCTTCGCGGTGAGATGCGCATGGAAAACCAACCAGCTGCACGTGAACCGTAGGTCACGATTTGTGCATCGTAAAGTCGCGTCGCGGGTAGGTTCTAGGCAGGAAGATATCGCCGTGTCACTGCGGCAGGCGTCTCCCACGTATCCAACGTATAGAAGAATCCCTTCAGCGTACGCCGATGTGGTATCACAGAGTAGTATTCAGATAACAAGGATGGTGATTCTAGAAAAGATGATGGGCTATCACAAGATAACACAGGCACCTAGGTATTGGCCCCGCGGAGTTTTCCTTCTACGCCAGCTCCGGCTCGGAAATGGTAAAGCTGTCCTGATCCCACTCGATATGCCCGAAAACCTTCTCGACCTCCTTGATGTACGGCGATCCCTTAGGACACCACACGAAGCGCTCAACCTGGGGGAACTCGCTGAGCGGCTTGGTGACGTTGATATAGCGGTAGCACGCCGTGTGCTGGCGGGACCAGGCCTCGAGCTTGTCCCAGCTGCGGCACATGCGCATCTGGTTCATGCCTGTGACTGGTACCTCGTCCTCGGTCGAGTACCGCGGCGTGTCGTCGGCGTTGCAGATGGCCTCCTGCCGCAGCTGGTCCACGCAGTGCAGCACGTGGCCCCAGCGCCGCGACTGCGGCTTGCCGGACTTGAACTCATTGAGGGAGATGTAAATCGCTTTCTGGTTACCACACCACGCTAGTTAGTATGCTTGTCACGTCGTGATATATCCCGCGTTGGGTTAGGGGGTGGGGCACGGAGGGAGACGCACGGCGCAGTGCAATGAATGGTGTCCGTTCAGCAGGTAGATCCCCTTGCTGCGGTCCCAAGGAAAGGGTTGGGACTCGGGCAGGCCTTTCTCCTTGACTATGGACTGTGGCAGAGCGACCATTCCGTCGTCGATGTTAATGGCATCCCACGCGGCATCGCGAAGCTTCTCGTCGCGTTGGTTATATGGGTTTTCATCGTGCAGCGTGAGAGGAGTGTCCCAGGCCAGATTAGCTATGGAGAGGTCAGCTAGGGAGACAAATTGGGGAGGCAAGGGGATTACGATGTACCGAACAGAGTGTGGCCGGTGAGGGTATTAGCTTTCTCGCGATTGTGTCGCGTCGAGATATACCAGGTGGCAATGTTCGACACGATGAGCAACACAACGAACGGTAATACCAACTTTCTCGAGTTACGCGCTGTGCGAGGAGTAGGGACGAGATAATCCGTGGAGTCAAGCTCGCTGTCGGTCTCTGAGACCTTATCATATCTAGCTTGAGGACTCATGTTGATTGATGGAGGGACTGGAGTGAGCAAAAGGGGGGGATTTTTCTGCGTGGGCGCGTCAAGTGAAATAACGAACCTTCTGCTGTAAGATATATACTTACTATTTTGATGCACGTCGGCAGATTGCTTTCTTTGTTTTGTCTCTCCAAAAGGGGGTAGGGAGGAGGACCATATCTCAGATTGCAGACTCAGGCATGAGCCGCGTAGATAATACTAGTATAGGTAAGTGGAGGAGGATAAGCATATGCATTCCCATCCTTAGGACTTACCCATGTCAATACGATACCGGTAACTGGTAAATCGAGTCTTAAATCAACGATACGCTTTAAGAGGTCTACTATAGGTACATGCCGACCCGCCGACTCAGCTTGCCGTAGATGGATCAGTTGATTACAGTCACCAAAACCAACCATTTATTTATTTGTTACCAATTATATTCAAGCTAGCTAGACCAGCAATCATGTAAGGGAAGTCTCTTTCTGAATAGGCACCCATCCGCGACCGCTGCCCAAAATCTCATCCTTTCGATGCTACATCGGTTTCTCCGCCAAATCACTACCGGGCGAACACTTCAGTAGTCCGCACCCCCTTCGAAGTCAACTCCGACCGACGGTGGAACCACGTTGTGGGCTTTGGCCCATGCAGCAAGAGTGTCGGTTTCTGGGAGCGCGTTCACATGTCAGCGACTCATCACCCACAAACCTATTCCCGCGAGAGCAGGCAGGTCTTACCTTCGGGAGCGGGAGTGGCGTTATCCCCCTCGGTAGAGACGTCAATGGCCTCTGACTTGGCAGGTGCAGGGAGGGCGCCGGCGAGAGTGGCTAGGAGAAAGCCCCCAGCTAGTAGGTGAAGCGAAAACTGCATTTTGGAGACTAGGGATATGGATGGATACTACTCGTCGTGCTTTTCGAGGTGCGAAGGAACTTCGCTATGGGAGCCTGACGGTTTGTTCGACACCTTATATAATGGGTATTTTGAGTAAGAAAGTGCTCATTAACGAGGCCCGACGCCCTGCTCCCTAGGATAAGCTTGGATGATGTTCTTGGCCCATGGAAGTTATGAATCACGGTAGCTGCAGGGCTGAGGCGTCCTGCAGCCGGCCTGGTTGCAACGCATGGAACCTGCCTGCCTCGTGAGGCAATGATATTTGATATTCGTCGAAATAGTCCTATGGCACTCGCTGATCCGTTCTCACACCGAAGTCAGGGGTGTGGGGTTTGCCAAAATCAAGTAAGTACCATACACTCACTACGGCAAGATGATTGGTAACTGGGCTGCAGGCTTCACTGCAACGCTGGGGCTCGAAGGGGATCTATCCACCGGATAGCATAACTAACTAGGAGGGCGGCATAAATGTTAATGATGCTATTATACTCTGTCTCCTTGTCCTCGTCTATCTCCTTCTTGCGTAACCGCCCTTCCTCTGGCGGGTTTTGAACGCCGGTTTTCGCTCCGCTACGCGCAACAGCTTGACATTGACCATGCTGACCGACAACTCAGCACCCCATTCATCCGAGAGCGTAGGTCTGTTGGCTACATTTGCATCATCGGAATCGGAAGCAAAGCAGCCAGAGCCAGAGCTAGAGCCGGCGCATCGGAAGTCCGCGAGGAACTGCCTCTGGTTTGCACTCGTCAGCCTCCTCCTCATCTCTCTCCTATGCAACGGCATACAGGCCGGGTACTCGCTTCGGGGGAGCGACTGTGTACCACCGCCAATAGGTACGTCTTCTCCACTAACGTTACATCCCTACACTGCCTACATCCTTCCCTAGAGGTACCTAATAATACGTATCTACCTGCTTACTTCTACTATATCTACCGATAGGGGGCTTGAGAACGGACCGGCACCATATCTCCGCTGATGAGGCCATTTGGACCGACATGTCCAACATGACGGCGCTAGACGAGCTGTGGGACGGGATGAACGTCGACACTGGCGTCATCCAGCTGCCCAAAGACGCTCGCCTGGGCGACACCCAGACGTTCCCCTGGGACCCGTCTAGGGGACTGTATATGCTGGAGAGCTACCATACTCTGCACTGTCTCGTATGCAAACAAGCCTCTTATCTGCTTACCTCCCTCTCTCTCTCACGATGATTAGCCGTGCGTGCCCATGACGAGATTACCTAACATCACCCAGAAGAACATATACGCTTACATACGCATCCGCCAGTGCGGCGAGACAGGCGGTCCCACGGCCGGCCACGTCTTCCACTGCCTGGCGGACATCCGGTCGAGCGTGCTGTGCGACGCCGACGACGCCGTACTTCCGTTCCGGGGGAAGCAGAAGTTCGCGGTCGCTGCGCCTGAGCGCAAGTGCCGCAGCTGGGAGCGGTTGGAGGGGTGGGCTGTCGAGCACTCGGCGTGTTTTGCGCGCCGCGAGGACGACGATCCGCTGCACGAGACGCTCGCCGAGTACGTGAATTGCCCGCCGGGTTCGCCATATCGGGGCGTGGTGCAGGAGCTGAGGATGGGCGATGCTTAGGGTTGAGAATGTGAGTGGGTTTCCCATGGCGGATATTTGGAGCTCCATTCGCAGCAATGGTAAAGTGAAATTCAGTGCCTCAAAGTAGTTATATATCAATAAACCGTGCCTATTTTGAGCGTCTGATATGAGAGAGTTCACCACTTCAGCTTGTATTGAATATAGCTATATGTATATCCGGGAGATGCCCAGGTGAGCGCTCTCATTCGTTTTCATTCCATCAGTTACGATACACGATTCGCCACGAATTCAATAACACACACATTCGGCTCCATCCACGCAAGAGCCTTGTCATCCCAACCCATCTCCTCGCTAGAGCGCAGCCAGGCCTGCGTCTCCCACTTCGACCCCGTCGCCTTACCAGCCCGCTGAAACATCTCATCAAGACTCTCAGTATTGTGCCGCCAAATCTTGACTGACGAGTCTCGCTTGACGGGCACGCTCTGCGCGGTCGAATTCCCGATCTGATTCCCCACGATCGAGGACCCCGGCCGCGTGAATCCGATAAGCGTCTCCAGAGCCTTCACTTGATCATCCCAGTCCCACTGGTGCAGCAGCTGGGAGACGAGAACGATGTCGATCTTGCCTTTCAGGGCAACGAGCTCCGGGGATGAAGACGACAGGAAATCGGCCTCGATGAAGGCGCCGCGGAAGCGGTCGCGGTCGCGGAAGAACTCGTAGCCCAGGTCGAAGTGGTTGACGATGTCGACGCCGAAGAGGTTCTCCGAGGGCGCGCCGTCGTACACCAGGCGGCGCAGGTCGTGCCCGATGAAGGTGCCCACGTCCATGAGGGATGCACCGCCCTTGAGGCGGGACAAGATGTCCGGGTACGCGGGGAGCCGGCGCAGCTGGGGCGTCAGCCACACACCGAGGCCGATGCACGGGTAGGCGCGGATGTCCCAGGCTTTGTCGCGCTGGTTGGACCGCCGTCAGCTCTGATCTGGTCTGGCCTGATCTCATCTGATCCGCCGGGGCTGCGGCGATGAGGCGACTTACGATGAGGTGAACATGTTCCACCTGCTGATCTCGTGGGACGTTGCTGTACTTCTCGAGCAGCTCTTGCGTCTGTGTCAATCCAGATCAGTTCAAGGGCGGGCTCTGTCAGGACCTTGACAGGGTTGGGCAACAGGGGTTGGGTGTTCCGTTCCGTACCTCGGGAACTAGACGGCTCGCGATATCAGGCGTGTAGAAGGGCACCTTGAGGCGGTCCTGCGCCTTGGCGTACTGGGGCTCGGAATAACTGGTACTGGATGGCGCGGATGCCATGGCGGAGAGAGAGAAATGGCGAGGGGGGATAATAGGGTGTGTTGGAGAGGATGGGATGCGCTGGATGTCAAGGGTGTCGTCGATGATGCCGACGAGGGGAATAGTGTGACGATCTAGCTAAGCCGTACGATTAGGTAATCTCGGGGTCTAAAGGGGTCATGTTCTCAAGGAGAGAAGGTCGTTACTAGAATTCCAAATGGGTACCATCTATGTATCTAACGATAACCAGAAGAATCACTGCGCCTTTGGAAGGGCTGACTTAGGACTGATTAGGTATCTAGGTCCGGATTACCTGTTGCATAGGACGTCGAGACGTCCTAGAGTGGGGGTACCAATACCGATTCCGCCTCACTAGTCTCTCTAGTCGTATTGGGACGGACCGAATGCCGGAAGACGGCGCTACCGTTGTATCAGAATCCTCTATCGTACTATGCCTAGGTTAGGTAGTTAGTACTGGTATACCATTCAGTCGTATCTGTCAAACCTCGCTTGCCAAATTATATTTAGACCCATGCTGCACACTACCGTAGGCCACGGCGCCATGCCGTCATCAGGCGCCCGCGCCGACCCCCGTCTCCGGTGCGGACAGCCTCCTCCCTACCTAGGTAGGTTAGGTATATCTGATCTCCCCGATGCCCAGCCCAGCTGTTTCTCGCGTCTACTAACTATCCGCCTAGTCTAGGTCGTTCGGTCTTATCCACTATAATAGCATCTAGAGCTGTTTCGTACGCCTGCCATGGCGTCCCATAACATCTACTACGTGCCGTCCCCGACACGCTCCGGCATCTACGCCGTGTCGTCAGTCCTCGTCTTCTCCTCGTCCCTTTGTGTCGGCCTCCGCTATAAGGCGCGACGCATGAGGGCCGCGAGATGGGGCGTTGATGACTGGCTCGTCTTTTCCACCCTAGTGAGGCCTTTCTGTTCTCTCTCCCTCTCCCTCTCCCTCTCCTCCCACTTACCAATGTGTTGTGTACCCGTGCTGATATTCCCCAGCTGCTACAATGGGGCCTCGCCATCATCCTCATTTATGGTATGTGATCTCGATGCTTTTCGTTCTCGCCGCGTCTCATTAGGCGGTATCAACTGATTCGCTGCTTAGGCGCGTCGCAGGGCACCATTGGTAGCCACACCGATGTCGACCCGGAGACTGGGGCCATCATCAACACGCCGCACGGCAATCAGGTCTCGGTGGTATGCATGCATCTGACCTCCAAGTCCCGAGCCTTCGTTGTCATTAGGGTTATCGTCGCGTTAGGCTTGTTCCCCTTGTGTGGTGCTAATCACGGTAATTATTAGTTCGGCTCCATCTCCGCCATCCTGACAGTCCTCGCCCTCGGGACCCTCAAATCCAGCGTTGTCACCTTCTACCGCCGCATCTTCATCGGCGAGGGGTTCCGCGCAGTGTCCCTCGCCGTCCTGGTGTTCATCGCCCTCTGGACCACGGCCTTCTTCTTCGCCACGGTCCTCGAGTGCAACGGGCACAACCTAAACCTCATCTGGAAATCCCTCGCGACCTTCAAGGGCCAATGCCAGAAGTACAAGACGATCCAGCTGGCGCACTGCGCCACCGATATCGTCACCGATCTCATCGTCCTGTCGCTTCCGCTCCCACCCATCTGGAAGCTCAACATGTCCGTTCGCCGAAAGCTTCTGCTGTCGCTCATTTTCCTTATCGGTTTCGTGTACGTCACACGCTCCGTAAGCCCGTTGGTGGCTATTTGCTAACTTTCAGGCGTGATAGCTCCCTTGCGGCGGGCACTGCTCGTCTCGTCATCGTTGTAGAGGACATTGTGGAGACCAGTCCAGGGGCTCGTGATGTTCTAGGTATGGCATTGACTCTGAACCAACACTCCCAGAAGGCTACTGACCTTTAAAAGGTACCGAGACGAACGTTCTCGTGTGGGCGTACGTCGAGGTCGGCGTGGCCATCGTTGCCGCGTGCCTGCCCACCCTTAACCCCATACTCGATGCCCGCACCCTGGGCGGCGTCGTCGCTAGTCTGCGTTCTAAGGTCTCCCTGGTGTTCCACGGTTCTAAGAGCAGCCAACCCTTTAGTGAAGAAGGTAGCAAGATTGACGGCTCGAGCGGCGTAGAGCTATACCCTCCTGAACCCTCGAATCCTAGCCATGACTTTAGAGATATAGATAGATAGCGCCGATACTATCAGCAGGGGCCCTCGGGAGTCATGGGCGTAGCTGGTGCTGGCCACAGTGTAAAGAGGACGGAGCAGCTAAGAATTCATGTATATACCCCTAGCCTAGCCACGGAGAAATCGTGGGCCTCATGCCACAACGAATGTCGACCCATCCTCCCATACCAGTCTAGTTTCGCTCAACACCGTATTCGTGGCTAGCTGCGAGTGTTGATATGCCCTTGATTAAAATGACGGACGCGCAAAACTCTATGGTATAAAACTAGTAGCATCCGCCGTCACTCTGTTTGTTATACGTGCCACATCTCCAAGGACTGTGCCGTACGCATCAAAGGAAGATAGGCGCAAAATTCTCTGGGAAGAGTGGAACGAAGCTTAATTCCTATGCCCGCCGACATCAATGTTTCCGGTAGACCGGGCGGAAGATAAAGCTCTCCCTCTCGTCCGCCATCCCTGAGGCATAGAAGGCATTTGGATAACGACAACGAGCATTCAATGTCACATTGGCTAAAGCGATTGGTTACTTCAAAGGCTCCCGGATCTTCAGTATGTGTTTGGACACCCTCGATTCGTTCGTGAAGCATCAAAAGACTATGCAATGGGAAACCGGGACCCTTTAGGGTGTTCTTTTCAAAGCGATAGCCGAACTCGGCCGACCCCTAAAACCCCGGGGGTACTACTGCGTAATGATAGGCGGACTCGATACAGAGGAGCATAAATTAGCGGAACGTGATCATGAGAGGGTCACGATACCTGAGGATATGAACCGATTTGTCTTGTGCTCTTCGAACGGGCCCGCCGAGGTTACCTCATATTCAGTTCAGTTCATTCACGAACCCGTCCGAAATTTTCTCCTCAAAGACGGCCGTATCTACCAACTCTAGCCTAGTCCTCGAAAAAAAGAAAAATTTGAAAGCTGGAGCTACAATCAGCTAAAGAAATGTTGCCACAATTGTATTAAAGCGCCGTCACCCGATGTTCAGGCCCTCCACCAAAGCCTGGTAGCCACCTGACAAGAGGCGCCCCGTATGCGCCGGGAAAATCCACAAGATTTCCCTCACCATATTTGCCGTATGGTACGTTATATCCCACTCTGAGATGGCTGTGGCTAGCTTTCTGTAGCGCGCTTTTCTTGATTCATTCTACCATACAACTTGGATTGAAATCCTCACTTTACCCCCTTAGACCACAGCACGAGATGGATATAATCCGTGAGAAAACCTATTCCGCTTACTTACCGTCCAAAATCGCGCTAGACTCATCGAAACTACTACACACAATCGCCCTACGGCTCGCACTAACAGGGAAGAGAGAAAAGACTTTGGTTCCCCGAATTTAAACAGGCACCGCGAGGAGGTGGGGGTGCTTGAATTGACACAAAGGATCAAAATGGTCGAACATCTTTGTATTGGGTCGCCGGCGGTTATAATTGTCATGAAATGGCATAATTACTCCTTGACAGAGGGGATAAAATTGAAATAAGGATCGAAACGGCCGGGCACCTTTATCTTGGGCGGTTAGTGGTTACGGCGGCTATGGAACGACAAAGTTACTACTTGACAGAGGCGCAGAGATAGGCGTACCCAACAATTATGGCATATCACCTTTGGATTTGGCGATGCATGGCACAATGTCGTCAAACTGGATTATCCGTCATGGAAAAACTAGAGATGCTGTCCGCAGCGAAATCGTGAGGCTTCTACTAGACCTCTATGATCGGTAGGGTATCACTAGAGAGGGTCCGGAATTCGAGAGTGTAAGTAATACAATTACTATGTAAGTCTACCAATGTATGTAGGCACCAGCTAACTAGAACCTTGCCGTGCGAAGTTCATAAAGGAGCTAATAAGATCATCCTTTGAGAAGTTTGACGATGGTATACGCATTATCTCATGCAACCCATAGCAACAGGCGCTCCGTTTGAGCTCTAAATATCTAGGTGCCTTATAACGGCAAAACATGCGGAGAAGATGAAATTCGAATGAAAGCCACGAGACACGCCGCCTATTTGATGCCACCCAGGGTTGGAAAATTAGTATTTTAGTACAACGAATTAGTACCACTTTACCTTTAAATAACTCTACAACAAATAAAGGGAATAAAGTAAAAAATATATCATTTTAAAGCCCTTTTTTTAAAGAATCTAACAGTTGTTTTTTTATTTCTTTAAAGTAGATCCTTAATTAATAATTAGCATTAGTATTAAATTTTAATATTTTAGTACTAAATCCATGTACTAAATAAGGACTAATAGTGATTATTAATTAACAACTTATTTTAAAAATATAAAAAAATAACTTTTAGATTCCTTAAAACAAGGTCTTTAAAATGATATATTTTTTATTTTATTCCTTCTATTCGTTGTAGAGCTATTGTAAAAAGAAAGAAATACTAATGTGTACTAAATTTGTACTAATTTCCAACCCTGATGCCACCGCAAGTTATTACGCCATATTGAACTATACCATAAACGCGGAAGAGCTTTGTTTCTCGTCCTTAGGAGATACCGAGATACTATACTTCCGGAGAAAATACCAGGCAATCGCTGTCAAGAGAGTCGTCGGGACAGCAAATACCCAGTACAGCCAGAACTTATCGGAAAGCGCCCACCCCGAATCGGCGCTATAATCAAAGAACGACATGCTGAAGATGGCAGAAACGAAAGTGGGCGGCAGAAACGTGAGCGTCACAAAAGCGATCGACTTCATGGTGACGCTGTCCGACTGCGTAGCGAGGCCGATCTTAACAGACGTGCTAGCGTCATATTGCGCGACGGTGTTGAAGGCGAGTTGGATCTCGTTGCTCATCCGTTTCTCGTTGGAGGAGGAACGGCAGCGCAAGCTGCTGATGTAGCTCTCGAAGAACTGGATCTGGGAATGGATTTGCTGCCACCCATACTTATCGGGGGTCGGGCGCATCAAGACCCCGTGGCGGACTAGCATGTGCTGTATGGTCTGGACGGCTACATCGAGGGTTTCGGAGACGTGGATGGCGTGCCGGGCGATGTCGTGCATGTGCCTGTAGTCGGGATCCGGCCTGCCCTTAGATGGGGGCTGTTTCTCGACTACCCTCACTTCGTCACGAATAGCCCAGACGGCGGCCTCTTGTTGTCGCGCTACCTCTTCCAACAGGTGAGGATAGAACCAAAACGGGAATTGGAGGGCGTAGGGGTCAGGGGTTGCGAGTAGCTCTAGGAACCGCGGGGCAACGGCAAGGGGGATATCGAACGCGAGCACGACAGTCTGGCGCGTCGCTGCGTTCCACCGTATGAACGTATTAAGCCTGTACCAGTGATACTGGGACGCACCTTCGATATGTTTGATCTCGAAGTATGCCCATGTTTCTGGGAGACAGGTTCAGCCCGAGACAGGGGTCAGCTTGGGCATGCAGACAAACGTACCGAACGAGTCGTGGCCGGTAGGGCTATGGCTGCGCTGGCAGCCGAAGTATCCGTTCGATTTCCGGCTGTAATCAGACCACCAGGAGGTCGGCATGCGAAAATGCCCGATGAAGAATTCCCGGCAGGGCTCGCATTCGCGCACCACGTTGGCGCTCGCGAAGCTGTAAGAAGATTAGCGAGTTGCTGCCCTCGGCCCCGAGCGCAGTATGGCTGACATGATGCAGATTGCTGACCCGGCAGATACGAGGCCACTATGCCCGCTAGAATCACCCGAAAGGATCTGATGTAGATCGGCTTTTTTGTGCCGCCAGCCTTGAGCTGCCTACTTTGTCAATATTCGGCCAGAGCCTGATGCGCATAGTAGGAGACTTACCCGTGTCCCACTCTGATACATCGAGAGCTGGGCAACACTGGGGATTGCCTTTCGGCGTATAGGCCGCTTGATTATGGGACATCATAAAAGATACGGAAATGGTGAAAGTTTGGAGAAGATTCGTTTTATTATTGTTTTACTGGGATATTTACAGTTCATCTATCTATGAAGGCATCCTAGAAGGCATCCTGGAAGGCATCCTTGAGGCGATCTCTGCGCGGGGTTCACTTGCATGCTACTAAGCTAGTACATAACATAGCCTGCCAAGCTATGCCTCGCCTCCCTTCTCCAAGGTGCAAATATAATAAGACCAATCAGAGAGCCCCGAAAACTGCATAACGTGGGCGTATTTGCGCCGCCTGGAGTTGTGTGGGTTCGCATATCGCGGCAGATTAATTGAGTAGACGATGATATGATGGAGTCTATGGGTAATTATACGTACAGGTGTATTGATACAAGCTGCGAGATAACCACGTAAGGCGGTATGACTAAAGACACATTTATTTCGTTTGTATGTTCGCTAATAACAAAAGGCGCCGGGGGGGACTCAATCCGATTCGCTGAAATGGATCACCGTTGGCGCATGGGTGCTGTTGCCGTACACATCGCCTCCATACGTCAAGTACCCCTTGACCTCTGGGATCCCGACGGTTACGATATCCTCCGTGTCGCCGAAGACAAACGGCGTCTGCATGCCCTGGATCATGTGCTGTAGAATGTGGCAATGCGCCATCCACACGCCTGCGTCCTCGACTCGCACCCGCCACGCGCGCCACGCCCGCACCTCGTCAACGCCCGTCGTCGCATTGTATCTGTAGAGCATGGTGGTGTCTCGCTGCACAGGAGTGGTGCCTTTCAGCTTCTCCTCCGCTACCGCAGGGTCGTATGCGCCCTCACCGGCCCCAATGTCGTAGTAATGCCTCCCGTGCATATGCCAAGGGTGGGTATCTAGACCGCCACCAGCGGAACCATCGTATGTGCGTGCTCCGATGTTCTGGAGCACGATTTCGAGGACTTCGCCCAGCTTGGCGGGGTACGTCTTCGTTTTAGGGTCAAGACCATCACTCATCACCGCTGCGCTGTAGTTCGGAAGATAGCTCGTCTCGTTCAGATACAGAGCTACCAGATACGGCTTCGAGGGCGTGGTGTGCATTCGGGGGTCGTTTGCGTCCTCGGTCCAAGTGACGTTGTTGTCCGTCCAGTAATACCACTTCTTGACGATCTGCTGCACGTTGATCACGACTCGGCGGGTGACCTCCGCCGCTGTGGGGAAGTCGTTCGGTTCGAGGGGTGCCAGCACGTAGTCAAGATACCCATTTTCAATGGGTGGTAGGGCAATTGGTGTAGTTGACGGGTTGGACGTGGTGGACACGTGGACGCCGTCGCCGCTCAACGCGGGATTGCAGCTGCTCCCATCATATCGAAGAACCGCGTAATTCCTAGTCACAGCGGTCCGGTCGCGGCTTTCAATTTGCATGTAGTAGTCTAGCTTGCCGAGGGTGTTAAGCTCGTCGCAGGTTTTTGTGCGGAATAGTGTGCTAAACCGCTGACCGCTTCCCATTTGTATGAAATCCACGGGGTAGGGCTTCGTGTAGTGGCCGTCTGCTTCAATGACTTTGAGATCGGTGTGGTTCTCAAATGCAAATGACGCGTACGCTAGAGAAGTCCCCGCGATATAGCGGAATCGGTATGTCTTGTCTGGCTCAACGTTGATGATATCCAATGTCGCGGAAGACGGATCGACGATACCATAGCTGGAGATCCCCTTGCCGTTGATCAACCAGCTTTTAGGCTCCCCTGGCCAGATTAGCGGAGCGGTTAGGAGGCCCTGTTCCACCTCCTCGTCCGTCTGGTTATAGAGTTCCTGAAGGAAAACGATGCGCTCATCATCGTAATCGTAAGGAGGCGGTTCAGCGCTTTCCACAATCAATGGACCGGTCGCTGTGATTGCCTGAAACCCTACGTGGGCATGGTAGAAGTAGGTTCCAGCTGTTACATTGCCCGTCCTGAGCTCATAGTCGAAGAAGTGCGACGGAGGAATGGGCCATTGGCTAGCGAGGGGTGTGCCATCCGAGAACGGATAAGCAGCCTGAGTTAACCCGTGCCAGTGCTGTGAGTCATGTCACTTAGTCTTCAATTCTTGGGTATACTATATAGTGAGGAGCTTGGCTTACCATAGTGAGGTTGGCGTCGTCCATGTCGTTGTGGACTCGAATCCAGGTGACCTGGTCTTCCGAAA
This sequence comes from Xylaria grammica, assembly GCA_004353285.2. Classification (NCBI taxonomy): domain Eukaryota; kingdom Fungi; phylum Ascomycota; class Sordariomycetes; order Xylariales; family Xylariaceae; genus Xylaria; species Xylaria grammica. Next base: position 1,402,921 of record NGZP02000002.1, on the reverse strand, counting down.
TTCTCAGCTCCGGTGCTGGTGTTGAGCCATTGACCAGAGTACTGTAGCGCTCAATGCCAGCGATGTTCACATTCTGTCTAGTCACACTAAGCACAATGTCTGGTGTGAAGGTGCTATCATGAATGTGAGCTTTCAGGGCAGAGATGCCGGTCGCCAAGGTCAATATGACCGCGGCGAAAGTCGAAAGGGAAGGCATTGCCGCAACTGGTTTCCCGTGAAACTCGATGACAAGCTAGACGACAGGCCATCTTAGAACTTATAACGGCTCCAAGGCGGATCGCTTCAATAGACTATCTGCCCCGATCCGCATTTCCTTGCACATGTTTTCCGCGCCTGATGTTGTCAGCTTAGTACCGATGCTCCGAGGTCGATATAGAGGTCATGCTGCGACCTGCGAGACGAGAATCTGCTTCGATTTCTTTGGTCGTATCGGTAATTAGCAGTGCAGAATTGGGATCAACGTCAGCGCCACCAAGCGCCGAACGGTGCATATCTTCGGCTCCGCCCTTAATTGGCCGAGCCACGTCTGCCTGGGGGACTCCCTTTTTTTTTCACATTTCCTAATTCGTGTATGGTATGCCCAACGACCCATCTCGGATGGATTTGAATGGGTCATAAAGCTATAGTAAGAATAGTGTTTCGTCGCCACACCGCCCTACCAGTTGATTTATGGGAAAGGATTGGCATGCGGACGCCATGCGGACGCCTTGTGGAATGTTATCTGTTCAGCTCGCAGCCGAATTCTGGATCTCCAGGAACCCGGAATCAATACTTCACGAGAAGACGCGCTTGCGGATTAAAAAAAAATAACAGGGGTATACGCGCGCTAAGTAACTCCGACCTTGACCCCTCGGCGTACTGAAGAGATAAGCTTCGTATCGTCCCTCGGCTCGGAGACCCTGGGTTCAAGCAATTAGGGGCATTCGCCTACTAGAATACTAGAAGTATTGAAAACGTGACATGGGTCTCTCGGCGTTACGCGGAATCTAGCCAGAGATGACCTGACCCATCGCCAGTAACAGTAAAGGCTTCCCAAAGGAGTATCGGGCTCTCGGGTCCCGTCGGCTGGCGGTATGCTTCCTTTGCCCGATCTTTTTAGACCAAGTGCTACAGTTGAAGCATTGTTAGCGTATCACAACATGCAACGATTCCACCGACCCAAATGCCTTTAGACGCAGATATTTGTAATCGTATATAGCTATCCATGTATCGAGCGTTACACACCGGAAAATTCAGGGGATTTCAGGAACAGGAAACAGACCGACATACCCGATGCCTATTATATCTACTTACAGCAGTATAATATAGGTACTACCCATGTTCAAGACATACATACTAGTAAGTATACGAGGCATAGAACTCCATGTACCGGTAGCGGCTTGGCATGAAGTCCCCCTTGCGCCAAGTCGGGATCCCCTGCATAGGAACCGGCCAGTTTATTCTGCGGGTCTCCGACGTCACGGCCTGCTTCCCTCACCCTAAAGGGTGACTAAGTCGATGACTACATATATAGTATTATTATAAAACTACTTCCTTCGCCTGAAGGGGTGACTAATATGTGGATAACTGTGCCGCAGCTTGGCACAGTAAAGGAAAGGTGTTGCGCCGACGACTAAATAAAACTCCAAAACGGCTTTTCTTTAGTAGTTTTGGCGTGCTTCAACTATCCTTCAGGTCAGCATTATCCGTTCGAGCAATGGCGACATCGGATATTGCCCGCCGCTCGAAGTATTCGCACTCAAGACTGTCCCTAGACGAATGGAGCGAGACATAGTGATGAAGTGATGGGTAAGACTAAAAGTTCGCGAGATCTCTAACTAGGAGCCACGTTAATATAGTACGGCCGCCTAGGGGAATGGAACGGTATTAGCCATTATCGAAAATTTACTGCTCGCAGCCCCAACGGGTAAGCCCCAGGTTTTGGAAGTGGGTTTAGCTAGCTCTAGCTCTAGTAGTGCAACTGCGTATATAATAGTAGTGTAGGAGAAACTTCCTGGTCGTCAAGAAACGAGATACAAGTTTTTGCACCGCAACGTGGATCTGAAATGGTTATTCGATAGGCCCCGATGCATCAATTTATGTGAAAAATAAGCCTAATTCCTAAGTTGTCATGATCCTAGAGTGCTGACAGGTACGATGAATAAATAATTGTTGCGCAAAGAGCTTACACTGACTACGTATCTAGGGGCTCCTGAGATTGGTATGTTCAGGACGCCTTTTTAATATCGTTTAATCTTACGAGGCGTGATAATAGCTTCAAGTTTATAGGCATCCTCGTTCATGACCGGAAGCTTAGTTAATTCTAGCCCGAGGCTTAGAAACCTACAGCCGAGGTGGTGTCGCTCGAATGAAGTTGAAAATAACACATTGTGACTCTATAAGCAGATTCTCTAGCAGGAAACTTAGCAACGCGTAATTAGGTATGCGGCCGATATGAATCAAGTTGTACTACCTGGAATACTAGTTACAAATTTCTCCGCACATTAACTATAGGTACTTCATATACCGCACCCTGAAATCGTAGATATCTTGTCACTTCAGCTCTGTCTCCTTCCCAATGGCTACGCCGCCACCGTGAACCAGGCCTCTCCTCCCCTTCGGGGATGTCTACCTCACAAGCCTGTAAAGCAGTCTCAAAAGACCCGTTTTCTATCCTGAGATTCACATTTGCCCCGGCTTTTACCAAAATATCTGCACACTTCTTCCGACCGAAGTATGCAGCAGCAGCCAATGCACAGCCATACTTGCCATGCCGAATCTGCTGATTGACATCCGCTCCAGCGTCAAAAACTAAGAATTCGACTGAATCATGTTTCCCCTAAGCAATCGCTCCTATAAGGGCGCACCCGTGACGGCCCGCCTGAACTTGTGCATTTACCTCCGCGCCCGCTTGGATTAAAAACCTCAGAATTTCCACGTATCCCCGACATGCTGCTGCTTCAAGAGCACTACCATAAAGACCGCCTGTTAGTGGCAAATTCACGTCTGCCCCCGCCCGGATTAAAAGCTTAACGATCTCGGTCTGTCCTTCGAATGCTGCGGCAGCGAGGGCACTGCCGAAATCACAGTTTCCCAGTTGCAGATTCACATCCGCTCTTGCTTCGTTGATCAAGAACTCGACAACATCCGTGTTCCGCCCACCCACCGCCGCCGAAAGGGCATTGCCATAATAACAATTTTCCAGTGGCATATCCACATCCGCCCCTGCCTCACTTACCAAATATTTGACAATCTCGGTTTGTCCTTGACACGCTGCGGCGGCAAGGGCACTGCCAAAACCACCATTTTCCAGTGGCAGATTCACATCTGCCCCTGCCTGAAGCAAAAGCCGAATAATCTCGGTCTGTCCTTCAAATGCTGCAGCAGCAAGGGCACTGCCAGGATCATCATTCCCCAGTTGCAGATTCACATCTGCTCCTGCCCGAATCAAAAGCTGAACAATCTCGGTCTGCCCATTAGACACTGCGGCAGAAAGGGCGCTATTACCGTTGACTTCCCGCTGAAAATTCAATTCTATTCCTCGTTTTATCAGGTTTTCGCAGATTTCTTTAGATCCACCGATGACAGCAACCCTAAGCAGGTCATATCCCTGGTTGTTTGTTACTGAGACGTCAAATTCTTCGCGCTCCCACCAGTCTAGTAGGATATTATAAAATGAGAAGAGGCACATTGAAAACAATGGAATGTCTCTGTCGGTTTTCTCCGCCGGTTGATAACGGTCTGGATAATGTAAGTTCCACCGGGAATGATTCCTGTCATACCATGCCTGGTATGGCAAACTGCTCTTCCTTGGAGAGCCGAGGAAGGTTTTTAAAAGCTGTGCCAATATAGAATCAACGTCTTGTCCCTCTTGATCTCGGATATGGCTCCGCCAATGGTCTCCCGCATATGCCTGAAATGGGTGATTCTCTTCAAAAATGCGGTCCGACCTCCTCTCCTGGAAATTATAGCGGAGGGATGGCATGCTGTATGGTATGCCATTCAAAGTAAAGTTCCCGTGTGTTTCCAAAAGAAGCTTTAAACATGCGGTAGCGCAATGACAATGAGCTCTTTTAAGGTCCCAGTGCCTCTCTTCGAAATATTCCGTGACCGATAGATGAGAAAACCTCCAAACTCTTCGCTGGGAGTCGAGAACAAGCAGACTCTTGCAAATATGCAGTAACTGAGACTCGCTAATCTTCTCAGATAAGTCAATAGTAAGAGTTTGTGAATCAAAACGAATAGCGGATAGAAGCTCCTCGCTTGTCAATGGCTTGTAGGCGCACGCCACCCATTTGAAAGCATTGTCTGCGAGGGTTCTATCATGCTTGTTCTTAATTCTGGCGTATATCTCATCATAAGCAGCTGTGAGACCGGTGGGGAGTTTTCCTAGTCGATCTAGGATGGCTAGTTCTGTTTCGCAACTCAGGATCTCATCGATTTGCAAAGAAGCCCATTGGAACCTAATTATTTCATATTAGCAATACCCTTGGAGCTTGTCGAAGTTTCTCTTACATTCCACGACTTTTGGTTTGGAGGGTATTCACGATTTTGTCCTTCAGGCCAGGCCGCATGTCATTCCAATTACCGTGTTTAGCAATCTCCTCACCTACAAATATCTTTATGTCCTCGTCATTATCTGTAGCTTCAATTTCGATGTTCGGCTTATTAAGGAATCGATCTCTAATATCCCGATCTGGTCGACTAGAAATGAAAACTTTGAGGGTATTTAGTGATTTGGATGTAAGGTATTCTATTACCTCTAGAACCAGCTTGCGTGACTCCGCTTCGCACTCATCAAGGGCATCAAGCACGAGAGTCGTCTGAGTGTAAAGGTTTACCGATTCCAACAATTGTTGTCTGCAATTATCGAAGCCGAGGTCTGACGCGTTCGCCCTTGCACTCCGGCAGAGATCCTCGAGCTGCTTTCTGATACATTCGGGATTCTTCACGGTTGTCGACAATTGCCTTACGTAACTCTGAAGGATAGAGAGAGGCTTTCGGCGTTGTTCCTCATTCCGATCGCAGTAGAAGAATGCAAAACCCTCTTGGTTCGGTGAGCTTTCAAGCAGTGCCTGTCTATGATCGATGACCTTAGAAGCAAGAAATGTTTTACCAGCACCCGCTATTACAAGACGTAAGCCGAACAGAATGTAACACAGTTAGGGTGTGGTACCTACGAGAACCTTGAAGCCATAATATCGTTGACGAACTAGCCTCCTCCCACTCGCGAAATTTGTGGTGCCTTAACAACCACTGACACGTGTCAGCTGATCGGGCCTCCTTGACCCTGTTGTGATGCTTTCCGTACGGGATATTAGAGATCCACTCCAACATCCGAATTCGGTCCTCACCGTCGATTCGATTCATAACTAGGGTACTAACTCGGAGATTAGCGTGGCCCTTTCTAAGTCAATTTGCAACATACGTCCGTTGCTGGAAAATTGCAGAGAAGTCTGATTTGAGCTTTAGGAGCTCCTGGACAGTGGATCGATTCGATAAATGGCGATCCCTGTCACAGTTATCTGCAGCTCGCGACAACTCCTTTTCGCATTTCGAAAGCCCACTAATATGATCCTCGGCATCTCCAAGCTGGAAAGGAGCGGCTACGGCTCTAACCCTACTTCGCTCTTGTCGGATGGCAAAGCTGAGAAATAGCTGTGATTTGGCATATGCTTGAACAATGGATATCTTCAATTTGGACATTGGTGCCTCCGATGGCCGGAGAACGAAGTCTGGGGCCATATACAATTGCTGGTATGTATCGCATTGTGCGAGGAGCGAGGCCACCATTGCAATTCCAGCGAGAAGTTGACTCCGTAACTCGCTCCTCGAGGTCAAAACCTTCGACTATCAGCTTAAAACAAGCGGCTACCCATCCATGTAGTCGGAATGGAGGATGTTGTCGTGGCCATGGGGATACTCACCACAAGGACAGATCGAACTGCAGCCCATGGAAGAGCAGCATGAACGGGATCAAAGCTAACCGCTACATCAACAGCAGCAAGAAATTTACTTAGTATTGCCACAGAACTGTCGACAATGCGACCCGTCTCGCCGTTGTGTTGTTGAGTCTTGAAAGCCACGTCTATTTTATCCTGAACAGCTACTGCCAAACTCTTCGCGTCGAGTGAATTCGGGCGGTCGCTATCTGGTTCGTCTATAATATCTTCAATGCCGTGCTTTTCTGACTCGTTCAGATAGGCTAAAGCTTCCTTCCACAGATCGACGCTGCTAGCATATGGCTTTGGTAGCTTGAGTTCGTTGCGCGGCTCTCGTCCCGGCTGTGCTTGAGCGATTGGGGAAGGGTCGACAACTAGCTCGTTCCCCGCCGTCGGGTTAGGAAGGGTCTCCAATTCGATAGTCTGAATAGACGGGGGTGGCGTTGCACCTAGCGGCACGATCGGTAGTTGGTTCGAGTCACTCGCTGGAATATCCGGATCGAGTAGATTGGGAGCCCGAGTAGTTGGTAAACTAACACCCGTACAAGGCCCAGTAACTAATGCAGGCGGTGCCGCCGAATTTTGGCCACACTCGGAACCCCCCGTGGCCCTTTTACGACGACTCTTGCGCAAAAATCCGCCGAACAACTTCCAAGTCATCTTCTAAGAATTTCGGTCGGTGGTAGTATACTCGGTAACAGAAGAGAGAAGACCATAGCACATTAAGCCGAAGCCGAAGCCCAACGGGGCTGAGATTGACAGGGTGAAGTTCAGCTGGTTGACTGTACGAAGAACAGTGTGTGGGTATACCCCTCACAGTAACAGACATGCCCCCCAATATGCATTAAGGATGAACATATGAAATACGCTGAAAGCTACGCTGATCAATTACCATTTCAATTCAAAATGCTAGTTATTATAGGTTCTCAAATAAGATGTTTCTTGAACCGAGAACGGTGAGATCATGCCTCTTCGGGCACGAGGACTGTTTGAAATCGCCACAGTCTATTGACGCGATGGCTTCCCTCTTGGGTGCCAGTGGCTTCGGCAGAGCTCTGCCACAATGCAAGAGTAAAGCCACACAATGCATGAGGTTGCATTTTGGAAATAACTCGGCTAATCATTTCTTGGCCTTTTTGCTGCCTTCGGATGTAAAGATATAGAACGGGCTCTGCCGACAATAGAACTTTGCTAACGCCGTCTTTCGGTGACTGATTTGGAGTTTTAGTTACCATTACGCACAAAAGGAATTGTTGAAGTTCCTATTATAATATGAATGTATAAGTAGAGTGGTGCTCTGTGATGGACTTATTCGAAGATCGAACATTCCACCTCGCTTAAGTGAAATTCGGCAGCCGCTTCATGTAGGAATCATTCTCGTTAGCTATCAGCCAAAGGTAAAAAGGGAGAAATCCCAGACGAACTCTTTTTCCTGATATTGTGTTGGTCTTGGCTCACGACTTCCCTTATTACCGTGATGTATTGTTAGTCGGAACACCTTTATCACTAATAGGTTCTAGTAATGTATCATAACCTTTGAATAACTTCTAGGAAGATATTTTAGCGAATCTTCGTATATCATTACTATAAATACTATGCATCTTATCGATTTGCCACCGTAGCGCTTAATAGCTCAATGCCCTGTTATAGCATCTTTGTCCTAAACCCTAGTATGAACCGTGCGGCTAAGAGGAGCCTATGGGCATAAAAGCTGACACTGCCACATGTATAGGCGCTATTGGCTCATATATAACGATGTAATGAGTATTTGAGTTGCGCAAAGAGCCTTAACAAAACCCAGTAACGACTTCTGCCATATGTAAAACATGTTCATTTTTTTATCTGATCCGAAGAGCGATTTCTTTTACCCACAGGGCTTACCTAAGATGCATACTATCGAAGAAGCCTCACTTTCGCCTTAAGTATTATATAACCGTAGAAAGCATTCGGTAGGAGTAAGATGTTACATTATTTTAGTACTAACATAAAATTCAAAATAAAGGAGTTCACAGCTCACGGGACTTTTGGGGGCAGGTGTGGTTCAACTTGAAGCACTATAGGAAACCCTCTTGGAATATAAGAATAGAAATGGCTAGTCGTAAAACATGGTAGTTAAGCAAAGCATAGGATGGGAATACCATATTTAGGCTGTCATGGCGCCGCTTTGTCTAGATCAAACAAGTGTTACGTGTACCATCGGGATACATAGCTCATAGGGGCACACAGTAGTTCTCGCTTAAGACCCATTCCCGTGACGCCCTCCGGCTCCTAACTTCGGGAAGATGTCGACACCCTAGTTAACAATGATAACTTCCCCGCTTCTGTTCCAAAGGCAGCGTCTGTGGGAGGCACCAAGACCGGGTAGGGACTAGCTGCTTGATCCTCATCCGCCTGAGCATATGTTCACAATGAGCATTCTCAGCGGGGAATACGTAGTTTGGGGAGCGACAAGGGAATGTTACTTAGTCTCTGGTATGATCTCTAGCCGGCTGAGATGCCGACTACCCGTTCGTACCTTGGTGTTTGCCTTTCAAATGTACGTTCATGCGCCATCGGGCGAAACTACTATTATGGGAGATTCGCACCGGGTAATATCTCTATGCCTGCAAAGACGTCTTCTTCCCACTTCTTGGCGTTGGCAACCATTTGGATAGGCCCGGCTTTAGAAGCGTTCCGTATCTAGGGGGATGGGTATTCATGAAGTTGTCATCCTGATTGGCAAAGCCACGTCTCTGGTATGATCATAAGATGCGATGGTTCTTTCCTTCGAATGGGAGCGAAAATGCAACTATGGCATTCAGGTGAACGGCGTGACCCGCCGAGCAACTCAGCATTCCTGCAATGGCGTTGTATCAAAATTCTTCAAGCGGACTAGTTAAAGCAAGGCGGACTTGTTGTGGGGTGACGGTGACGTACCCTAAGCGATATTCAGGTCCCTATCCGAACTAGGCTATAATAATGCAACATTGGCACCTTTCTCTGAGTGTTGCTCACCTTTTAACCCAGGATAATTGAAAGGCCATTACTTGCGGGATAGGCGACTGCTTAGTAGGCTTCTATATAAACGCGTAAGAGAGAAATCAAAACAGTAATATTTTATTCAAAATTGGATGCTGCCGTTGCTTTAGTAGTAACTATTCCTGGATAGGTTCTTGATTCAAATATTATTACTTTCCCTTTGGTCTATCTTCCTTGGCACGTGTAGTTTGAGGTAAGAGGCGGAAGCAGTGCAGCAGTAGATGAACTCGCATTCATACCCTGTCACTTTGCGGCTTAAGTCGAATTAAATGGCAGGCTGTTAGCGATGTCCACCGTCAACGTCGTGGTGTTTTGAAGCAATTCGATCTTCAATTCAGCCAATCACGGCGTGTTCCATGCGAAGCGGGGAGGCGTACCCTGGTCAACATTTACCGTGAACAATACCGAGCAGCGGAAACGGTTTCTTGGCTGCGGCGTAAAACTAAGCGATAGGTTAGGAGCGAATTTCAGAAAGGCAATATTCGTGTACTAGTGGGTATTTGGTAGGCATATCTCCAAATACAGGATTGGGGTTTATGTTGCGCGTATCTTGGGCGGCATAAATGGGGCAGATGACGCAGGTAAGTGTGCAGGTGTGTACGCGTCATCCAACGTTTTCGATGATAAAGGATGATAAACAACTCTCACTACTTACATAACCACCTTGCATGGTTAAGGGAACTTTACAAATGGATTAAGTCATGGAAACTGAGTTGACATCTTAGCTTATGGCAAGGTTGGTCGACTTATGGTATAGAGCCTAACCAAAAATGAATGCTTGGTAGTTTGCTATATTAATTAAAAGAAATAGGGTTGAGGCATGCCTTGGATTATACATGCAAAACTATGAGTAGTCTCACGGGAGAATATCGAAGTAGTCTAAATCTATAACTAGTCCAGTTCTATTAGGCGTCATCTGCTTTGCCCACTGGGCCACTGACTTTGGGAAACGCGAAGTGTCTAGCAAGGTATCTAGCCCTCAACTCTACAACCAACACTTATCATCTTCTACATACCTATGACATGATGTAATACAGTTCTGGAGGAGCGGTAAACTAAGGACGTTCATTAAGCGTTCTAAAGAGCTGTTTCCGAGCTGACTAAACGCCTTACCAACAATTTCACAGTTACACTACAGCCTATATATCACGCACCATGCTACCGAAGACGTTACTCGGAGGCCAGGAAAGGTTGCATCCCGCACTATCCTGCCGCTCTTTTGCTCGGCCAAGACAAATCGGTTCCACACCGCTCATTCTGCCAAGAGTCGAACCGATGCTTCAAGTCTTTCCGATGGCAAGATAGAGCGAAGTTTAAACATGCAGTCAAACTTACATATGTTCCCTTTAGCAACAAGTGCGTCGACGATATGTAATACCACCTGCTATATTGATCACCAACTCGTTTCTCGTGATGCAGTTACCTTCGTTCTGCATCACAGCCTATATTTTGGCGGCCCTGAAGGTAATCCTTGCCATAAGTTGTGTTGTGCACTTTCTATGCCATCGGTATGGTACGAACGGTGACGAAGATTTATTGCCCACCATGACGTCCCAATTAACTGCAATTCGAATCATTCAATTGGCCGCTATGCGGGCCCTTAGATGTTCTAGAAGTCTTTGTCCCGCAAACGCCCTGTCGATAGACGACCAGAAGTCCCCTCCGCCGCCACCGTTGCCGTAGATCTAGTTTCTTGAAGCCTTTTTCTTTTCCAGGGTCGTAACGGTCCGATTGGTTTAGGCCATACATCCGTCTCTTACTATCGAGATCATGCCTCATGGACGCGCCCCAAACTCGTGGCGTCTGTTCAGCATGCCCCAGTACTATTCGGCGCTAACAGGTTCACGGACTGCAGATATCGAAGGCATTCGGCGACTTGTCGCTTGTACCAAGATCACAAGAGCAATGTTTCGGTGGACACTGATGCACCCACGATTTACCTTCCCGATCTAGGTCGATATGGAGTGATATGAAGCGGATAATCTCAACTGCAGATATGATGGGATTAAGGTGTAGGGACATGACCTCGAAGACCGCGGCCTATAAAAGGATACGGACCGGCCCGTCTAAATGTGTCGAAAAGTAGAACCAACGCTCATCACGAAAGCGGATAGCCTACAATCAAACAACATCCAACTTCTACACCAATATGCGCTCTACGGCAAGTATCGTGGCACTTGTGCTGTCATTCGGTAGCAATGGCATTTTCGCCTCTCCTTATCCGAGACAGGCTTGTGCAGTCAAGTCCCAGCGCAAAGCTTGGTGAGCTAACGGCCGATCAAAACTTGAGAGTTTGCTAACCCAGTTCCCCAGGGAGAGCCTGACCGATGCTGAGAAGAAGGCGTACATCAATGCCGATCTGTGCTTGATGAAGGCGCCACCTATAGCCGGGGTTCCCGGCGCGCAGAATGTCTGGGACGAGCTGCAATATACTCATGCTGCCCAGGCGGACTATGTCCACAACGTCGTAAGTTATCACCGATTAAAGGAACGAAAATTGACTGAGTTGTTAAAACCTGTTGTTATCTAGGGTGCATTCCTCCCCTTCCACAGATACTACGTCACCCTCCACCAAACTCTTCTCAGCAGCGTATGCGGATATACCGGGCCGCTCCCCTACTGGAACGAACCCCTGAACGTGGGTGCTCTCGACGAAGCTTCTATTTTCGACACTGTTGTGGGTTTCGGTGGCGATGGAACCGGTTCTAGCCGCTGCATCACCGACGGCCCCTTCGTGAACACGACGCTACGTATTCAGGAGGATCTGTCGACTAGCGAATACTGTATCTCGCGCGGGCTAAACGATAGGTCTTTTAACAGTGCAGTGCAGACAAACGTCGATAGGTGTCTTAACATGGCCACTTTCACCGATGCCTGGAACTGTATTGAGGCTAGTCCTCACTCTGCGGGCCACGGAGGTGTCAATGGCGTGGTATGTTCCTACTACTCCTCATGACTCCAGCAATTATCTTAGGGCCTGACTGCCTGACTCTCCTTAGATGGTCAATGTAAAACTATCTCCGGGAGACCCGGTTTTCTATCTTCACCACGGTTATATCGACAAGCTGTGGTGGGACTGGGAGGCCCTGAAGCTCCCCGCCCGTCTAACAGAAGGTATGTATAGGAGACTCTCCCATTTCTCTTGCGTGTCTTCAATAGCTGACGTTTCGCGTACAGTAAGTCTTAAAGCCTTGAGCTCGTTGATCTCATGATACCCTCCGGCCAATTCTCTAACTTAATACTCTACGTTTGTATGCTGACGTATCGCAAGATTGGCGGAAACAATACTGCTCGCGGGAAGAATGATCCGGCCTTCGTCAATTATTTTGGCGACAATGGCAGTATCACTACTCTAAACCACGTCCTTTCGTCTCACGACCTGGTGCCAAACGCCACTATTGCAGATGTAATGGACATTGGCGGAGACTACGTTTGCGCTGAATTCGTGTAGACACTACAAACATACTGTTGCCGAGTCATCAGAGGCCTAGGGACTTATAAGGAGCGATTATAACGTCGGAGGGCGGGCAATGACGGTAGTCTGTGGTGTGAGGGGACTGGATCGGATTTAATCGTGTCATCATTTTGGGCACCAGAGCGGCGGAAGCTGGATGTCATCTGACTGCAGTGGTTTTATTACCAGTCCATTCCTTCTACTTCGTTCGCTAGTCTAGTAACGTCGTGTTAACAGCATCGCACTTGTTATTTCCAGGGCGGATTGTATTGACACAGTTAGAATGGGTTCTCCCTCATTGATCAATCGCTTTAACATGTCGTAGATGCCCAAGCGTACGAGCCGAGGCCAAAATTTGCTTTAACAGAGTCGGATAGTCCCATCCCAACCCTGTCGCTGCAAGGGCTGTAAGACTAGCCTGATCAGACCTTCCGGGTCTACCAGGACCGGTCATGTTCTGAGGTTTCGTTAGGACGGTGGAGGCAAGCGTTAGAGTGAGTACCATGGAGGGGGTCTTACGGGTTTTAGATTTACGTCGAAAAGAGCAAACGGGGATCTTAGGTTGGAAGTAAAGCGCCTAACATCAACGCGGATCGGAGCGGTAGCCTTGATGAGTTCAGCAACCGTTTCGCATTGCCGTTGTATATGTGCATATTCCGGGTCCGCCGAGGCCTCATCGGCCGAGACCACGCGCGAATTAGCAACCACAGCCACAGTACCGTTGTACGGCGCAATATTATCCTCGTGGTTGAAACGGGTGACAATGGGCATCGACCAATAATAGGGCTTGTCTTCAGACGGAGGCATCACCGTCACGGTGGCTTCCTCGCCTGAGAGAAACTCTTCTGCCAGAACAAGGGGCGATTCCTTAAAGAGAATTTCGATATGTCTGTGCAACTCGTCAGGGGTCGAACACACCTTGACGCCGTGGCTTCCCCTTCCCCTGACTGGCTTCGCGACAAGCGGAAAGACATCTTTCAGTCCTCCAAGAGCTTCATCAAGGTTCTGCTTCGCAGAGACGGTAACAGCACGAGGTAAGGTTAGAGACTGTTGCTTGCGAAGGAGGTCATTTAAAATAGCCTTATCGTCGAATCTCTCGACTAGGTTTGGAGGCTGCCCTACGATGCGAAGCGCATCCTCGTACTTTGATAAGCGCGATGAAGTCTGTAGTGGGTGCGACGAGAAGAGGATGGTGTTGGCCCATATGTGAGTTGCGCCTTTCTCGATAGCCAACATGATTCCATCTTCGTGATCCGGAAAACACCACCAAGTAGGGTCTTGCGGATTAGGAGAATCTGCGAAAGTGACAATGTCCACGTTCGCCTTTTCCCGAAGAACATAAGCAATATCTGCGCCAGAGTCTTGGTAGCCTAGTAAAGATGCACTTCAGTTAATAGGTGCCAAATGAAAAGGTGGCGAGTTGCCTACCGCCGGGCTTTCTTGGCTTTTTCACCCCATTGATGATTGGCGTGTCTACAGCCTGGTATAGCACGGCGACACAAATCTTGCTCCTTGTGGAGGTGAATGATGGCGTGTTATGCATTGAGCGCGGCCTAGAGGAACTGAGAGAAGATTCGAAAAGTGCACTGAAACGATGTTTAAAATGCGCTATTGGGCGTGTTGGGTTAGGTACCATGGTGAAACCCGATCGTAGGTTAGATACTTGGCTAAACTTCGCTCGCGGGCTTGTGAAATAGTTGGAGTAAGTCTAGAGGAGTGGTTAAAATGAGCGGTCAAAATAAAGCGCACGTTTCTGCCGCACCGAGCCCGGGACAGATCCGGGGCTGAAGTCGACTCGGAGACCAGCCTAAGAAGATCGGACTTTAATATGTAGTCGGAATATCCGAAAACGGGTCTCTACCGTTGCGTCATTGAAGGAGCCTTCCGTATATTACCTAATGACGACGGACCGCTCCGTTCCAACTGATTTTCCCCGCGCTGAAGCCCACCTTGCGCTAACACGTCTCTTCATCGTAATTCACTCCTTTAGCCCCATCCGACCCGTTGGCAATGTCTTCACTCATAACAATGACTTTTCCGTGGATGTTGCTCCCTAGTTCACCGCCATACTTTGCTTAGCAATACCGACATAACGCCCTCATAACATAGTGATAATATAGTCGTATGTGACTAGAGAGGATTTTGTATATTGCAATACGATTTATATCATTTTACCTAGCATCCCCTTAAACACTATACACCAACTGCATGCGATAGTATTGCTAAACTACAACTGTCTTGAGTACGGCATGTTCTATCTCACCCTAGTTCGTCATGCTATATTAACGAACAAGGAGTAGCCAAAGTAGGTATACTATGAACTCACGAGTGTGAAGGATACCAGCCTAGTTGCACAGGTACCTTTCCCCCGCCAGAGACCTGAGGGTATTTGATGCCTATGGGCGCCTCATAGGGGCCTCTTAGACATATCCCTACAGATGGGTGCCAAGACACAGAGTGACAGAATTGGGGGATCCGTAAAGTACTAGAAGGCTATGTGAGATGAACCGTAGGTAGGCGTGTGGCTTTCCTACTACAGATCTAAGGTATACCTCCACCCAACCCCCGATTTCACTATAGGTATGGGTATGTCTTCCCAGGACGTAGCCATTATCTCCCTAGTTTCATACAGGGTATGAGAGGGGGCTACAAGGGGGGTTTTCTGCTGGCCATGGGTAGCTACGGAGACTCCGATGAACAGAATATTATGCCTCCGATGCGCACGACAAGCTCTATAACTATTATAGGCATATGGTACGTGATCCGGGCATTGTATTAGGAGAGAGACACCGTATGTCATAATCACAGTATAAGTGTGTAATAAACACTTATCGTTGCAGAGAGAGCCTACACTGTCTACGCTAAGTGTTTATTTCTAATATGCAGGATATCTCTCTGTTCTAGAAATGTGGCTCGGTAGGCTCCTATCTAAGCTTTTACGCGTGGAGAGATTACCCGCCTGGATCTGAATAATCAGACGTGACGTCTGAGTTCAGCAATACGCCGTAGTATTCAATCACAACTCAGCGCGTATTTTTCTAGCTGGTATGAATAAGATGGTATAGTTGAGGGTGAAGCTATCAGCTAATTAAGTCGTACCGCTTTTCGAATATACTCATTCCATATTGAAAGCACCCGTATTAACTCTATGCTTGCCTGGATGGCGGTTACTACTACCACACAGGTGCATCACCAGGAGCTTAAGGTTCCTTTTTGACCTTATTATTCTTCCTTCAATTGGCATTAAAGTATTCTATGTAAGATAGGTGATACTGACAGCGGTTCTCCTGCATATTATTTAGTTGTCAATGCTCTACTCCATACCCCTAAGGCAAAGAATGTATTGTGTCCATAGGAGGAAACCCTAGGATATTTAATATAGGTTATTCGCACAACAACACATTTCCATTACACCTCGGTCATGCCGATGGCCTTAACATCATTTTCCGTTATTTGCGTCAGTTATCACCTGAAGGTTGGTGCTTCGGCGCGCCTAATTATCCGTAGCCCATACCTATCTAAGGTAGTTAAACTTAAGTACCTAAACTCAACGGCCGTTGGATACCTATCTACCTAATATAGCTACCCGAGTCTGCCGACGCGTCCGTCTGATAGCAGGTACCTACAATTATCGCCCACCTCCCCCTTCCCATCTCTCTTATTCCTTCTTCCCCGCGAAAAGAATATCGAAGAAAAAAGACCACAAGAAAACGTACTTCCCGTGTTGGCGTCATTTCGTTTCGTTTCAGCTTTCCGTATTCACCTCGGCAGTGATCCCTCCCCTTTCAATCTATTCGCTACCTAGGCAGTCTGATATGAATAGGAAGGCCTTTCGGGACTTACCGCGGCGCCTGTTCTCTTGGCGGCCGTGGCTTTCAGAGTTCCGATGCTCGACGCGAGTGTGCCATGTATTTTCGTCACATCCCTACCTCGCATATACGTCGAGCTCAAATGTAAACTATACTCTGATCGAAGAGGTGGAGTACTTAGGTTACTACCAGCAGGGAGGTTATCATCCTACCCAAATCAACGATCGTCTGCACAATCGATACCGTATAGTTCATAAGCTTGGTCACGGCACATTTTCAACCGTCTGGCTGGCTGTTGATGAACAAACGTATAAATACGTCGCTGTTAAAATCGGCATCTCAGATACAGATATTATACGAGAGGCAGATATTCTTTCTCAACTTGGGAAAAGGGCCAATGCCGTTAGTTCCCGTTTCGGCAACAGAGCGTCCATGATCCGTTTACCTCTTGATTGCTTTGACCTCGACGGCCCTAACGGGACTCACCCTTGCATCGTGACTGTCCTGGCAAGGTGCAGCCTGCAGGATGCGAAACAGGCACCCGGACCGAGACTGTTCCAGCTTGACGTTGCCCGGTCGCTAGCTGCCCAACTTACTATGGCTGTTTCTCTTGTCCACTCACAGGGCTATGCCCATGGAGGTATGTGTTACAAACTACAATTTCCGGCTACCATCTGACCAGCCCACAACTACATAGACCTCCACCTTGGCAATGTACTTTTACATCTGCCTTCCTCAATAGCCAATCTATCAGTGGACCAGTTATATGCCAATTTTGGTGCCCCTAAGCCAGAGCGGATCTTACGCGATGACCGAAAGCCAATCTCACCAACAAGTGGAGTTCCTTCGCACGGTATCCCACCCGTATGGCTTGGTATAGCAAGCCATAAAATCCCTCTGGCTGAGGCCAAGTTATCACTCACGGACTTTGGCACCGCCTTCCGCCCGTCAGATAAGTCTCGCTTTGAGTCGTATACACCCATGATTATCCAGCCACCCGAAGCTTTCTTCGAATCAGAAACTTCTCTCTCTTTCGCCTCGGATATATGGAGCCTCGGTTGCACTATTTTCGAGTTGTTTTCCGACGGACCCCTGATGGGCAGCCAGGGTGAAATCATCGCTGAGCAGGTCCATTTACAAGGACCTCTGCCGGCCGAGTGGTGGGCTGGGTGGAAAGAGCGATCCCAATGGTTTGACGGAGAGGGCAGACCGCTTGGTGATGATTGTGACATATGGCCATGGGATAGGCGGTTTGATGGATGGATCCAAGAGCCGAGACAGTCTTGTGGTATGGATCTTATAAAGGAAGGAGAGAAAACTGAATTATTGGCACTGTTACGTTGGATGCTTACATGGAAGCCCGAGGGACGGCCAAGTGCCGAGGAGGTACTAGATTCCGCTTGGATGAAGAAGTGGGCTTTACCTGCCTACGAACAGAGCGGGAAAGGTTAGGTAGAAATTGTTTTTACTCTTACCCTAAGATGTACGATACACCGAATTGGCAATCAGGGTTCCGGAGCGGTATATATGGTTTTCGGATCCGTTAACATTCCAGACTTTCCGTTTTGTTGTGGAATTAACACCGGTGCTGGCACGGCAGTCCCTATACTAAGTAACAAAGGTGGTGGCTAGGGGGCTATAATGCTAATAACCATGGCGACGCTTACTCTAGGAAGCACGGACGGGCGAAACTGTGGTAATTGGTTGTGATTGGCCTAGGCCTCTTGCTACTAGCATGCCAGTGAGAAGCGCGAGTGCCACAGAAAAGGCTAAGAAAAGAACACATCAAGATCTAAGAGCCGGATGGTAGCAGGGACATTGGTGACAGCGACAGTAGCAGTGACAGCTTGCTACGACCCAGGTCGTCATAGCCCATGTGTGTATGAGACGAAGTCCGGGAGTTTATGAACTATAAAAGGCCACCAAAACGTAAGACTAGGCCGAGAATATGTGGAATATATTCCTTTGATGAAAGACGATGAAAGAAACGAATTATCGCGAATTTGCCTCGTAGATACCCCTTGCACACCCCTGAGGCTGCCCCTGATCGCTGGATTTCTTTGGGCTATTTCTATCATTGGGCTTCCGACGTGAACTGGGGAAGGCGGAAAAGATTTCTCTTTTAAAAACAATTACTTCGGGCGAAGGGGCATCGTTTAGGATAGAGCATATGAGAAGATACACTATTTCGTGTATAGCCAGGAACGCTAATCTAGCTACCAAATTATTGTATTGAAGCTGTCAAGATCCAATACCTAATACTGAAGGCGGCGGTACTCCCCCCAGACGGCCCAAAGAAGTATTCATTGTAAGTAATTTCTCAAGGTATATTTAGCTCGATAGATCAAAGTGTAACTAGTTAACTCCTAACTCTACTTAGAATATCCCACGCGCTGAATTCCGGGAAGTATATCATTATGGTTTTAGATACCTAGGCATAATCCCCGTGGTACCTAGGAGCGAAATTATGAAATAAGCACCACTACCGCTACAGCAACCGCCGCCACTATTATTATGTCAACTGCCATAGAGAATCTCATCAACAAAGCCTACCAACACGTCACTTATACCTCACCTATCTATCCAGTTTTACGGCGCCGGAAACGAAAAAGCTGTTATCATCAAGCTAAATATACACCCGATCTTCGGTTGCGAGCGCGTCACATCACAGGGGTCGTGTATTGCACTTACTCCCAACTTGGACCCGTACTAATACCTGCTCTAACGCCCCTTCGCATCATCCGCAACTTCAACTACGTAGATCATGGACCCCATTCTCTGGATATTTCGCATACCTACTTGGATACTTCGGATACCTTTTTGGATCCTTGTTTTCGCCTTTGGAGTCGCTTTCGTCCTTTTGGTCATCTGCTCTGTGCTGATGATCGTCTCATTTATGTATTTCAACGCAGAAAGATGGGCCTCGATGCAGGGCATGTTCGGCTTGCCATACGACGAGGCTCCCTGGGATGTTCGATACGAGCGATTCAGACAACGCTTCATTGAAATACCC
This sequence comes from Xylaria grammica, assembly GCA_004353285.2. NCBI lineage: Eukaryota > Fungi > Ascomycota > Sordariomycetes > Xylariales > Xylariaceae > Xylaria > Xylaria grammica. The sequence goes on along the minus strand of NGZP02000002.1, from coordinate 1,383,706 downwards.
CAAGATCAACCGCGAAATGAGGCCAGCGAGTCCAGGTTGGCGCGCTTGCGACTAGGGCCAGATGGAACGTCAAATGAGGTGTTGGATGAGGCGCTAGACTTCTGGCCGGAGTATGAGGAGTATGATAGGAGACAGCTGAGTCCGCCCCACGGACCTCCTCCTCCGTATAGTGTCCATGATTCCAGGTCATAGGACTTATATATGTCACCGTACGGCCGTTGGGACGGCTAGGTCCTCATCACATTATGATTTATACCGAAAGAAGGCGAGATCTGCGCCATGCGCACATCGTCATGTGTGAAACGCGCCGGGAGTTGGGATTCAGAAGCATGTAGCGTATTAGACGATTAGCTGAGATCCATTCAGCTTATAAAACCCTTACATAGAGTCCAAAACAGTCAAAGAAATGAGGCAATACTAAACAAGATGGAATGCTTGTTGACAGGTATATACAGACATGGCGTCGCCGCCTTCAATTCCCGGGGTGCCCTTCCCAAGGATATAGGACCTTTTGGCGTATTAGAAGACTAGTCGTAATTCGAGTCGATTCCTCCAAGTCCTAGTTTGGTCTTTATCATAATTGTGCAGCAGACTACAAGATTTCGATTCTTCGGATAATTCCTGCGAGAAAGCCGGGGTAGCTACAAACTTTATACAAGACGTGGCCTTCTCAAAGATGCCTACAGCTTTGCTCGCGTTTCTTGCGCTGTAACAACAGTTCCCTTCTCGCCCCTTTTCGCTCGATCCCGTAACGCTCTCCGAAGAATCTTGCCACTAGGGCTTTTAGGTATCTCGTCTACGAATTCGATCTGCTTAATCCACTTGTGCCGCACCTTGTTCTTCTCCACGTAAGCGATAAGATCGAGCCCAGTAGTCTCATTGGCCTTATGCCCATGTTTGACGACCACGAATGCCTTAGGTCGTTCGCCGCTGCGTTCATCCGGGATCCCTAGGACAGCGCAGTCCTCAACTGCCACATGGCCTAGCAATAGGTCTTCGAGCTCGGCCGGGGCAACGCCAATGCCCTTGACCTTGATCAGCTCCTTGATACGATCAGTGATGGTGATGAACCCCTCGTTATCAATAAAGCCCTGATCGCCCGTATGTAAGAATCCATCGGCGTCAAACGTTTCTCGTGTTGCTTTTTCGTTGTTCAAGTACCCCATAACAACTTGCGGACCTCTCGCCAGGATCTCGCCCGATTCACCCACTTCGGCCTCAGTGCCGTCTTCTTTAATCACTTTAATCTCAGTACTTGCAACGGCCATGCCGACCGTATGCGCATTACGGTAATCATATGCCCAGGGCGGATGAGCTGTGAGGGCCGCACAGGACTCCGTCATGCCATACCCCTGCTTAAACCCGCTTCCTGGGAACTTCTTTTTCAGAAGCTGCAGGATCTCTTCGGACACTGGCGCGGCGCCGCTAGCTATACGCTTTATGCAGCGTAGATCGTACTTGTCGACGATCGGGTCGCGCACGAGACGAATTAGAATCGGTGGCACAACAAGGATTTCAGTGATCTGGTATTCGGCGATTGCCGTCAGCATCGTCTCCATGTTGAACACAGGAAGCATGATGACCTCGGCGTTGATCACTAGCGGGATGTGTAACCCGTGGAGGAGGCCGGTTATGTGAAACATGGGGAGTACGCCTAAGACTTTCTTGTGATCTGCTGGCGTGATGGGCTCCGTTTGCAGTGCTTGCGCGATGACATTTTGATGCGAGATCATGACCTTCCAACAATTAGAACTGGTTCGGACACGGACTAGCGTAAGACTCACAGCTTTCGGTAATCCCGTCGTCCCGGATGAGAAACTGAGGAGTGCGCATACATCCCCATTCTTTTTCCCTTGTGGTATCTTGGTGTATGGAACTGGATTAGTATCCCCATATCTCCTACCTCTCTCGATAAGGTCCTTGACTGTGGTATAGCCTTCTACCTGGCCTTCGAGCAGAAAGATGTGCTTCTGCGGTATGCCGGCGTTCCTCGCGGCCTCGGCAGCAATGTCGATAGATGCCTGATGTGTCGCGATGAATTTAGCATCGGCCGTGCGAAGTGCGTATGTCATCTCCTCGACATTGTAGGCTGGCGATGCGCCCGATACCACACCACCTACCCCGCCATCAGTTAATCAGCATTCCGAGCTCGGGAGTTGTCGGTGCAAGAATGCGCATACCGACACGCATGGCCGAGAACAACATTACGGGATACCATATCGTATTTCGACTAAATAGGGAGACCGTATCGCCCGGGCTCAAATGGTATTCTTTCACTAGTGCTGTTGAGATGTGGACAGCGGCCTCTTTGACGTCCTTCCACGATACCCTCTCTTTCGTAATCGCGTCTACATAGCCAGCGAGCTGCTCCTCGGGGTACTTGACTAAGGGCGAGTGTTTTGAGGTCTCCTCGAATAGCCATTCCCATATCGTAACATTATTGGGAACTGATACTCGATTAGGCGATGAGATAGAGGTATGGGATTGATGCTTGACTTACATGAGATGTCGGGGTGTCTGCTCTTGAAGATGGGCATGGCGAAGATGAGGAGAGGAGGCCTGCTTGTTGAGCTGCGACGGGGTTATTCGGACAGACATATGAAGATAAATTGTGGCGTTGAAGCCTTGGAAGCGTGCTCACTGCCCCGACTCACTTGACATTCCCCCGAGGTTACGGTGAGATTTCCCCGCAACTGCGTGCCACTGTACGCGGGGACGACGGGGGCGCCGGCGGTTACCATAAACAGGTAACTCTAGCGGTGTGACAAAGGGCCCAGCGGCGTTCCCTTTGAGATGTACTCTCCGTTAAGTTTATGGTTACTTGGTCTTGGGCAATTCAACATATAATCTACTCTCATGTTCTCATACTCGCTGTCGCACGCGATGAGACTAGCCAATATTCCGTTGTCCTAGAGCATGTGGATAAAGCCATTCAGGCCCTGCTTCGGAACTAATAAGACATGCAATGCACACGGCCCTTGAAGGCAGCCTCGTTAAGTCCCGAGGCCCGACGACGAGTACATTCTTTACGCTCTGGCTGTGGCGTTCACTGTAAGTCGATTAATGAGAAATGCTTTTTTTACGGACTCTAGAAGTGATTTTACACAGTGATCAAGATTACGTGACGTTCTGCAGCAATATCGGAATATGTAGCCGAATATTGTGAGCTAGTGCTCGCTCAGTATTGCTCGGTGACGCTTTAGATGGACAATCTTACAACTAATGCGCCACAGCCTGCTATATTTGACTAAAATTCTAAACCAAAGCCAACCACTTTACGTGCCAAATTTTGAACGTATAAGGCCGGACGTGAAATCTCAAAGGAAAGTGGCTTTATACGTTGATATGATGCCGAGGACCACCCCGCCACGCACCCAGAAACTGCCCGTCACCTTGTAGAATAGTACCTAACCCGTCATATACCGGTCAAGGCACGCAATTTTCATTTTCGCATGCTACCGAGCGATCTGGCCTCGTAAACCCCTTTCATAAACATACACTCGCGCCGGTATCAAAGGAATAGGTAGGTATACTAGAACTCGGCGAAGGACCTCCCGTTGGCTAAATATCGGTAAGTCGGCGTTAACTCCGATACCGCCGAATTTTTGCCTCACGCTACGACGAAATGAACTCTACGTAGGTGTTATCACCATCTTCAACATAAGTCATTGAAAATTGGCTAGCTGGCGGCAAGTCACGCTGCCAATCTGGCTCTCAAAACCTGTGGGTATTTGATGGATATCTGGAAGCGCGATGCTAGAAAAACGGAAACGCGTTGCTGCAGATGACGCTTCGCGCTCGATTACGCTAAAAAGGCCTCGCCATACGGTCACACCCGATCTGCTATCGCCTTTGTCCGACGAGCTGCTTGTGCGCATCCTGTCGTTCCTCCCGCTCCACGACCTCCTGAACCTCGCTCCGGTAGCAGACCGTTTCTACCACTTGTCCGGCGATTCCCAGATCTGGAAGCGGCTATACTACTCGCGATTCGTGTTACCCCGCGCCCTTCGTCTCCCCGGCTTCCGGAACGGCTCCGCTCGAGACGGCAAGCTACATTACTCTTCGCGCCGCACAATATGGGCAGACGGACGCAAGGGAGGATGGGTGGACATGCGCGCTACAGAAGGACGGGACGGAGAAACTCGCGACTGGAAGAGTCAATACAAACTTCGCCACAACTGGGCGAGGGGACAGTGTGCCGTCGAAGAGCTACAACTAGGCAACGAGTCCGAGTTTCCAGAAATTAATGATTCACCCAAAGTCCTCGTTAAAGTGTTGGAGGGAATTGCGGTAACCGCAGACGCGGCTACCGGCCTTCGTGCATGGGATTTGAAAACCAAACGACTCATAGCGCGGACTCGTCTTGATGGGAACGATTCATGTGCGCTGCCGAGCTGCATGGCACTGGATGGCCAGCTTCTGCAGAAAAAAAGCATTGGTATCGCCCTCGGGTTTGCAGACGGCGGTTTTGGTACATGGCGCTTTCAGCTCGAACAAGGGCGGATTATCGAAAATTACAGGCATAAGGGCTCGAGCAACGGTGAAATCATCGGCGTCGCGTTTTTGCACCCTTACCTATTAACCGCCACTAAATTTGCCCTCATCTCGCTATATACATTTGACGCAACACAGCCCTCGAACCGCCTAGGCTCTAGCGAAGAAGTCGACTTAAACAGCGAAACATGGACAGAATCGAAGAGTGAGATGGTGCGAAAGGGGTGTGCTGAAAACAACTCGTCGAAGGAGCACGCGGTAGGTGAGGGGCCGGGTGCAAAGAAGGATAAACCGAAGACGGATCTTTGCGCGCCATATCTCCTCACATCCTTGAAATCACACACCTCGCGAGCCCCTCTTGCATTATCACTAAGACGAACGGCTGCAAGCACGGTAGCTTCGATAGCATATACCTTCTCCACCCTGCGGGGATGGTCATTAGGTATCCAGGAGTTACATATACGCCCAGTCAAGTCAAAGTCAACGTCGCGCTCGGATGTCACAACGACGCAGCTGGCGTACACCCCACCCGTCGATGAAACGTCACGACACATGCTTTCGCCGCCTTCATCGCCAGCTAGACGGCAGCGCTCGGTTATAAGACCCACTGAAGAACACGAACAGCACGAACAACTTGATGGGCCAATAAGTCTTTCATATACGCATCCCTATCTGCTCGCGACGTTACCTGACAACACGTTGATATTACATCTCTGCACATCTGGCTCGTCATCGCTGTCCATATCACCGGGCATCCGGCTCTGGGGCCACACGTCTGGCATAAGTGACGCCGAAGTAACAGCCCGGGGTAAGGCGGTGAGCGTGAGCTGTCGCGGCGAGGAGATTAGGGTATGGGAACTGGAAGGACGGACAAATGGGCGAAGCATCGAGATTCGACCTACTACTAGGGCCAAGGGTGAAGATACCGGCTCACAAGGCCCAGTTCCAGATCCCTTGAACGCGCAGTGGGATGATCGGCGAAACTGGGTCGGGTTTGACGATGAGATGGTCATTGTCTTGAAAGAATCTCAGGAGGGAAGAGAGAGTCTTTTGGTTTATGATTTTACGTGAAAAGCGAGATACCCCTAGATACATATAAACACGCAATGCTAGATAGCTAGAAAAATCACTTATTTTGAGTGACTTCTACAATGGCTAGCCGAATTATACCTATGATTAGGTACCTAATCTTAACACATTACTAAGACACGAGGTAATACGGTGGGAGTGATCAATTGAGATGACCGGGACGCATAATTTGAGCCCGTCATCACCCCACGTACACACGAGACCGGGTTATTCTACGACTCATACTATTTATTCATTTATTTACCTGGTACCTATAGTAGGTAGGTAGTCAGGGATCGGTATCACCACATGGAGACATGGAGGGACTACCAGTAAATGGCAGCCTAACCAACCTGTCTAAACCCTTTCGGGTTCCGCGGACTCCGCTCTTCTTCACAGCGTTGCTCACTGACCACAAGTATCGTTCGAGGTCGTGTGGGCATACTAGTATAGAAGGCAATACGGCAGAAGGTGACGCTGGCCGAGGACCTATCGGACATTACTGCTTCAATTTGCTTCACACCGGTTTCCTTCTCCCCTTAGCCCTAACCCCGACACGGACGGCCCCCACGTGACAGCGAATGGCAATATGGAGACTGAAATGGCCGAGAGTCGTGACGGGTCTCCGCCGGCCTTGAGTCGGAGAGCAGTAAGTGTGTCTCTCTCCTCGGGTATCCGAGGACCCCGGAGTGGCGGACGCTACTGTACATGTGGTGCTCGTGTGTCGACGGACGCTACATGACACCAGGCTTTTTGGTCCCTTGGGTCGCACGTTGATTACCACCTGCATGCAGCATGAAGAATGCAGGCAGGCTAGCTAGCTGCGGTAGTGTACTTGGCTAACGATCCCGAGATAGTGTGACCAATGCCGCTTGAGAAAGGTGAAGAACCAATTTCCCAATCGAGAGACTGACTGCTGCGGATTCCCCCGCGCGATGAAAGAGACGAGAAGACTGACCAGTCGATTCGCTGGCTTTTGCAGATTCGCTGTGATAAGGAGACGCCGTGCTCTAACTGCCGTAGCGCTAGACGGTCGTGTAGCTCTACGGGCGCCGGACAGAAACCCAAGGAGCCACGCCAACGAGTTTTGATTTCTAGTCAGTAGTACGTACCGCCCGTTTTATATGAAGCCTTATGAATCCTTCCCCAATCGGAGCCTTGCCGTACCGTACACACGCATACGTACAGAGACTCTTTGTGCTACCACACTCCCATTCCTCTGCATTGGCAGGAGTAGGTACCTGTTCCTTCGACTTACTAACTCGCGTAACCTTCTCACATAGTGAGCGTAAAATCGATCAGATAGAGGATCGCCTAGCGGGCATTGAGAGTCTTCTACAGCAATTGGTCTCTGCCCAGTCGGCCTCGGGCGTGGATAGCCTTACGCCACCAAACAGCACTGGCCAACCCGGGCCTGTACATAGGACTAGGACATTGCGAGTGCCCGCGACGGCTGACGATCGGTCACCGTCGGATGCATCGTCTAGTCGTCAGGATAGAGGCGTCTCGGCATCGGATAAGGGAGGAGATGGCGACAATGCGAGCGCCCTCTTCGATCCCGAGGAGGCGGAAACCTTTGAAGGCAACTCGTCACTCGCGGCTCATACTGCATTTGCCTCCGAATTCTGTAAGTCATTCTACGATGTTCTTTTCCGTGTCTATCTCGATTATATATCCTAAATATCCCTGGTGACAACGCCGTACCGTCCACATCCGGGTTTCAAGTGGGAAGACGTAACTGGTCTCCTGGCTGTTTGCACTCCAAGCCAGATATATGAAGTCGCCCAAAACTGACATACATGATTCGTCGTCGTAGTGGCAGACGCGGTGCGCAAGACGACGCTCGGCGATGGTGGGAGCATCAACCCGAAATTCGATGCGGCGCTGAACTCGCTGCGGCAAATCATCACTATGCAGAACCGGAACAGGCAACGGTCGACGGCCGGAGTGTGGGAACCGGCGCCGGGTTTCACGAATCCCATACCGGAGAACGAATCCGAGGATAGCGAGCCTCCGAGCCGGAAGCATTTCCCTAGGACTAACCTTCGAGATCTGCCACTCCCTCCCATGGCACTCGTTCGCGAGCAGTTAAGCTTGATGAAGCGTAGGTGCAACCTCTTTCCCTGTCTGTGTACTGTGTAGTATGATATTGGTATAACTATGCCGTGTGATGCTCCATACGGAAGATATATACATATACGTGTTTTCCCGCTCCCTTTTAAGGGTAACAATAAATTAGATGTCCAACTAACCCATTTCACCCAGACGGCCCCGTACCGGTGATGCTCGCGATCCTGTACACATTCATAGACTACGAGCACTTTGCGGACCGATGTCGGCAGTTGTACTTCGCGACGGATTCGGTGTCGGAGGGCAGTTTCATTGTTGTGAATGCAGGGCTCACGTACATCTTCTTCGAGGCGTCGCTGATGGCGACGGACCCGGTCAAGAAGGCGCAGTACGAGGAGTGCCGCATCATGTCGCAGAATAACCTCGAGATAGCCCTGGCCCAGCTGAACATGATGATGCCGGCGACGGCCCAGAACATCGAGGCGTTACTCATGGGTGTAAGTGATTTATTCTGTGGTCCTCCGTTCACCTTGGTCTAGAAGCGTGGCCGAATATTGTGATAATAGAGGCGGCCTTGCTGACAAGAGGTTGCACGTTACAGGCATGTTTCTGCATCGATGAATCGCGGGCGTCGCTCGCATGGATCCTAGTGTCCAGAGCCGCACATAGTACGTAGCCACACACTCCAAACCAAGCCGTCTGCTCGCTCCCAGCACTTCCTCCTAGAGAACACGTAAAAACTAACCTCCCTTTTCGCCCACCTTAGTGTGCCGCACGCTAGGCTACCACCAAATCCACACGATGACAGACGACATGCCGCAAACCAAAGCGGACAAATCGCTCCTGTTCTGGTGCACCTACATGCTTGACAAGGCGCTCTCACTCCGCCTCGGCCGGGCCTCGGTCCTGCAAGACTACGACATCTCGCTCCCGCACGTGACGCCGGACGCGAAGGCCGCGTACCCGGGCAAGGAAGTCATCACGCTCTGGATCCAGCACGCGCGGGTGCTCGGGCGCATCTACGAACGGCTGTACTCGCCGGGGGCGCTGCGGCAGCCCGAGGCCCTACGCACGGAGCAGGTGAACGTGCTGGCGGCGGAGCAGCAGCGCCTCATGGCCAGCACGGTGGCGCTGTTCCGGGAATTCGAGAACGCGGCCGATGGCGAGGGCCGCATGTTTGCGCTGACGCTCAAGTCCGACGAGGTGTCCTTCTTAGCAAGTCTCTCGCTGACGTACCGCGCGCTGCCGCCCAACGGGCCGCGCAGCCGGACCTTCGCGGACGAGTGCATCGATGCGGCGCGCGCGTCGATGCGCGTGCACCTCGAGGCCACGGCCATGATGGACCAGCAGTCGCTCAAGATCGTGTACATCCACTGGACGATCCTGTACGCGCCCTTCATCCCGTTCATCGTCATCTTCTGCCTCGTCATCGAGACGTCGGACGGCGAGGACCTGGCGCGGCTGGCGGATTTCGTGCGCTCGCTGGAGCCCGCGTGCGAGGTCTCTTCGTCTGTGCGGAAGTTGCACCAGCTGTGCAAAGTGCTGTATAATGTCGCGGAGCTGTATGTTGAGGCCAAGGCTGCCGAGGGTGTGGGCAGCGAGTTCGATGCATATCTGAGCCAGCTGGGGTTCATGCCTGTGGATGTCGACGGGGCGATGATGGGTGTCCAGACGGATCTGGATGGTGGGAGCGGTGCTGGTGTGCAGGGTGTTGGGGAGATGAGGGCCGTTGCGCAGGCGAACCAGTTGGAGGATTGGTTCTCGGGTAAGAATTACATGATGGGGCTGCTGGAGGAGGATCTATCGGGGATCAATCCCATGGCGTGGCCCTCGTGATCGATAAGACCTGGATAACAGACTTTGCCGAGAGTAGTCCGGTCAAGATGATTATTTGCTGGGGTGACGGGTGTACTTGTACTTGTAATGATGGGAATGGCTTGACGTTAGAAGGTGGGTGAATCATGGCATGAATGAAGCGCCGCTCGGTTATAAATAATTCAAGATAATGACAAAGGGAAATCTGGATTTGCACTCGCACGTGTCTAGACGTAGATAGACTCTACTATCCATTTCCTCAACACCTGAACCAATCAATCACATGTTGGCTTGTTTCGACGTATTTATGTACACGGCATCTGGACGCCCTGCCTCTCTCCCTGCGTCCCTCCCTATCTCTTCTTTCCCCCCCTTTCATCGTCTCCTTTCCCCTCTGCTTTCCATCCTCACCTATTTCCCCAGCCTCTCGGCCTCGAGTTCTTGCTCGGCGGCTCGGTAGTACTTGGCGGTGTCGACGCCGTGTTGGTTGTGGTTTACAAAGTTAAACCAGGGAACGACAGAGGTGAAGAGGGCGGAGTAGCGGGATTGTCTGGCCGCGACACCCTGCATATGCGGCGTCAACGAGGTCACGCCGTACAACGGCTCGCCGGCTTTGACCTTGGCGACCATCTCCTTCATGTCGAGCTCGACCTCGCGGGCATTTTCGGACATGCCGTAGAACCTTACTGTAGGCATCGTCAGCGTTTGGAGGCCCCGGACGACTTTATATTTGAGAGAGCTTAGATCGTACAGCATGACCGTTCGTAAAAGTATAGGAATCCACCGATGACACCAATCGCACCGCCGAGGCGCATAGCCTGGGCAAATCCTCCACGGCCGACGTGCGATGGGGCAAAGCGCTCCATGGCGTATAGGAGACCCGGGCCAGCTGCGGCGGCCGTGATGCCGTGTACGTAGTCCGATGTGCGGGCATATCCTACTACTCTCCTGAAGTGCCTATCGGCCGAGATATCATATGTTAGTAAAGGTACCATCTATCGATCGGTATGTTTATGTCGGCTGGGCTGCTATCGACTGTGTCGTGTCCGGGTTCGGGATAATCAAACGTACGGGTCATTGTCGATGAGCTATAAAAGGGGAGAAGCATTAGCATATATGTTAGTGACCATACGGAGCTGCGTGGATTCAGAGGCAAACGGGGTCAATTGGGGAGGGCGAAGAGGGAGGGAAACTGACGGGATAGTCGGTCTTAAGGACCTTGCTAGTGATGTAGGGCTGTTGGGTAGGGGTGGCCATGTTGGTGTTGTGGTTGCGAGTCAATTGCGCTGCCCAACAGCTCGAAGTCAATTGATTGCTCTCAAGCTTCAAATCGCGAAGTTCCGAAGGTTCGAAGGCTATAGTGACTTAGGTAAGCGGTTTTTCTTCGGCTGTCACTGGTCAGTCAGACAGCTGTGAGACTGCCCGTGGGCCCGTGGTTCTGGAGGGGAAAAAAAGCATGGACCATCCCCTGCGGCCGGTTCAACGTCACCTTCTGTGGATCGAATCGTAGTGGACATCTAGGTGGATTAGGCACCGTTAGCCCCACCATGTAGGGCTCTTTGATGCTCTTCATGGTGTACCTAGGTACCCTGCTGGAGTGCTGTAAAATTCAATAAGCAACCCCACCAATTCCATTTAGACGCGCTTCGAGTAGCCAGACGCGTCACGTATTTTTATGCTCTACCTACTAAGTAACTACCTCATCAGTGATACTACAATTGACCATTTGCACCCCGAGTTCTTCTGCACTCGCCATACCCGAACCAAACAAACCTGTTTAATAGAAATAGATACTCGCTGTGCGTTGGATATGACTTCGCGATTGGCGTCAAGGCCTGCTGCACCGTCCACAACCCCGGCTGTTAATAATATCGACAACTACGACGTCGACGACGACGATCCTTTCGCCGAATCCGGCGACGACGCAGCAGCCCAGAAGGATGGAAACACGGGTACACAGTCCAAGAAACGGAAAGACGCAAGTGGTCTTGGTATCGATGAAGCCGTCTCTGTCACCAAGAAACCGAGAGTACCACGAGTCAAGCTAGACGAGACCCGATTACTGTCCGATAATGGAATACCCAAGCTACGCAGCAAGGCACGAAATCTCAAGTTCAAGGGGAAGGGGCATGAGTTCTCTGACACTGCCCGGCTACTGTCGTTCTACCAGCTCTGGCTCGACGATCTCTTTCCCAAGGCCAAGTTCATTGACGCACTTGCCATGGTAGAAAAGGCAGGCCACAAGAGTCAATTGCGGTTGAAGCGCATACAGTGGATCGACGAGGGCCGTCCAAGGCCAGCTGGGATGGAGAATGATGACGGCGATCTCTTTGGCGACTTGAATCAACCTGAAGAACGAGACCCCGCCATATTCCCGGCCAGGGTCGCTCCCATATTTCAGAACAACTTAGATAAACGTGCCGAGACACCGATTGTAGACGACCTGTTAGATGAAGACATTTACGGTGCGAGTCCCAAACGGGTGGACAATATGGCAACCGGCATGGCGTCGGTGTTTGGAAATGGTGGGAATGTTGAGACTAATGGCGAACCGGACGAGGATGACCTCGATGCTCTGATGGCGGAGGAGGAGGCACAGCGGACGGCGCCGACTTCGCTGTTTGGAAACGGAAAGACGACACAGACACGGCACAAGCCAGACGATAACGGTGATGATCTGGACGCGCTGATGGCAGAGGCAGAAGCCGAATCTTCTACCACGAATCCCACAAAGCCGGCAACCCACGGACCCGTGAGAAGGAATATAATAGACGACGATGAAGACGATCTAGATGCCCTCATGGCCGAGGCCGAAGCAGAGGGTACAATGGCTAAGCCACCACCACCGCACAAACCAAGCACGGCAGATACCAAAACAGTGCCGATTACGACTCACGAGATAGATGAGGATGAGGAGGCTGCGATGGCAGAGATGGAGGGATTATGGTAATCATACATACTGCCTAACTAATCGAGCATGCGTGTACATACCTCATAGTGGCACGTCATTTCGGAGCATTGTTGGCGTTATTGGTTCGGGGCATGAAGATTGGGATTAGGCATGATAATGACATTGAGTTAGTTTGCGCCCCAGACAACACCCGTAAATCCATTCAAATGCTCACACGACGAGAATTTCGTAATACGATATACCATTTCCCGTATATACCTAGTTAGATTACTTATTCCAGCTTGTCAATTTGGAGATGTTACTTAGGTAGTCCGGTACTAACTCCCTGCACTCCCTAGCACCTCAGAATAGGGCAGTGGGGTTACGAGCGACCCATTGTGACGTGTTTGGCGGGGTAACGTAGGCACCTTCTACGTAGGCAGTACTACCTAAGTACTGCCTAGGTAGCTGTAAAACACCGTCAGAACGCCCTGGCGGCGCTAAAAAAAACAGCTAACCCACCTAAACACCTCACAATATCCGCAATAGCTCAACAGCTTACCTAGCCTAGGGACATAATCGATATACCGAGAATCAACCCCAATCCCTCGTTTTGCTGGTGCCGACCCCGAGCTCGTCTAGATGCCCATGACAGGTGTTACTCTAGAGAAAGCACCATCATCATCGTCATCATGGCGTCTACAGACCACCCAGGGCTTGTAGAAGCTATGCAGCACCTTGGCATCGTCGATACCGCCGACCACTTCGACATTGACGAAATTCTGTTCCAACAACGACCGAGGAAACGTGTGAAGCAGGACCCCGCCGCTCTCAAGGCCGAACTCGAGAAGAAGTATCTCACGCCGTCCAACAAGTTTTCTACCGAATGGCTTAACCGCCTGCAGCAACGGTGGGATAGCCCTGCTGATCTCACCGAGCTTTTCCGCATAGCTCCCACCCAGACCCGGACAGTCACGCGTTTTCAGAGGCAAGGCTTGGAGGGAAGGGTCACCGGTTATAAGAACGTCACCGTACCCGCCAACAGCGCGACAGCTAAGAACTCAACTTCCCTCACACGCAAGCCCGGAAGTCGAGCCGATTTCGTGCGGGGAGCCGCCGGGTTCTTCCCCTTTGCGCCCGGTGGCCTGGAAGGCGTTGAAGCTACCGCTGCAGCCGAGGAGCACATGCTGCGGTCTACCGCTGCGAGGGTGGATGGCACAAAGAACAAACTGGAGCGTGTGATCAGGCTCGGTGCCGAGGGCGGCCTTCTAGAAGTAGCCCCTGGTCTAGATCGGGGTATTGACTTTAGTAAGAAGAAATCCACTGTCAACGAGAAGGAGGCCAAGGCCATTGAGGCAGAACTGGACCAAGAACCCGAAGATAGCCCGGAGAAAGAGGAGGTCGATGGGCATGTAGACACTGTCAACGGCCTAGGAGATGAGCTCGAAGACGACGAAGATGAAGACATCGATGCCCTCTTGCCTGTCGAATTTCCTGCCTTGGAGCCTCATGTTAATCTGGCTGCATCCAGTGCGAGGAAGGCCGGTCGCGAGTGGGCCCATATGGTCGATATCAATAGAGACATTCCCAATTTCCGGGAACTGGTCCCCGACATGGCAAGGGAATGGCCTTTTGAACTCGACACATTTCAGAAGGAGGCCGTCTACCATTTGGAAAACGGCGACTCTGTCTTCGTGGCCGCTCATACCTCGGCCGGCAAAACAGTCGTCGCGGAATATGCTATTGCTCTAGCGGCTCGGCATATGACCAAGGCTATCTACACTTCACCCATCAAAGCTCTCAGTAATCAGAAGTTCAGGGATTTCCGAGAAACGTTTGATGAGGTCGGTATCTTGACTGGCGATGTCCAAATCAACCCTGAAGCAAGTTGTCTCATCATGACAACCGAAATTCTTCGAAGTATGCTCTATAGGGGCGCTGACTTGATTCGTGACGTCGAATTCGTAATATTTGACGAGGTTCATTACGTGAATGATTTTGAGCGAGGCGTAGTGTGGGAAGAAGTCATCATCATGCTGCCGGAGCATGTCACCCTCATTCTCCTTTCAGCAACAGTACCAAATACGTACGAGTTCGCCTCCTGGGTCGGAAGGACCAAACAAAAAGACATCTACGTTATCTCAACACCGAAACGACCTGTGCCTCTAGAACATTATCTTTGGGCTAATAAGAATATACACAAGATCGTCGACCATCAAAAGAAGTTCCTGGAGAAGGGTTGGAAAGAAGCTGACCAAGCTATGCGTGGGAAGGACAAGCCCCCCCCAGCACCCGCTGCTTCACGAGGTGGAGGCAACCAGCAGCGCGGCAACCAAAGAGGTGGCAACACTCGCGGTGGCAATCAACAGCGCGGTGGACAGCGCGGCGGCGGTCAGCAGCGAGGCAGAGGCGGTCCTCCTCGGGCTAGTCACGCACCAGGTCACATGGGTCGCGCGGGGCGACCAGGTGGTTTTACATCCGTTGCACAAGACAAGAACTTATGGGTTCACCTCGTACAGTTTTTGAGGAAGCAGAGCCTCCTTCCTGCCTGCATCTTCGTCTTCTCCAAGAAGAGATGCGAGGAGAATGCAGATGCCCTCAGCAATCAGGACTTCTGCACGGCCCATGAAAAGAGCCATATCCATATGATCATACAAAAGTCTATCGCACGGTTACGCCCAGAAGACAGAGTCCTACCTCAGATCATTCGTATGCGGGAGCTTCTGAGTCGAGGGATTGCTGTACATCATGGCGGACTCTTACCCATCGTCAAAGAAATTGTTGAAATACTCTTCGCAGAAACCCTAGTCAAGGTACTGTTCGCCACGGAGACCTTCGCTATGGGCTTAAATCTCCCGACAAGGACCGTGGTTTTTTCAGGTTATCGAAAACATGACGGCCATTCTTTCAGGAATCTACTTCCGGGTGAGTATACCCAGATGGCAGGTAGAGCTGGTCGCCGTGGACTTGATCCCGTCGGATCCGTCATCATCGTCCCTCCCGGCGGTGGTGATGAGGCGCCGCCGGTAGTTGATCTTCAGAAGATGATCTTAGACCCGCCTAGTAAGCTGCGGTCTCAGTTCAGATTAACCTACAACATGATTCTGAACTTGCTTCGAGTGGAGGCATTGAAAATCGAAGAGATGATTAAGCGCAGTTTCTCCGAGCACGCCACCCAACAACTACTACCAGAACATGAGAAGGCTGTGAAGCTTTCTGAGGCAGATCTCGCGAAGATTAAACGAGAACCATGTACTATCTGCGATGTGGCGATGGATCAATGCCACCAGGCCGCTATGGACTATAAACAGCTCACGCAAGAGCTATATAAGGGCCTCATGGGCATACCTATCGGCAAGAAGCTCTTCACTCAGAAACGTTTGGTTGTTTGGGACAAGGAGGGTGTACGAACCCCTGGTATTCTGCTCAACGAAGGTGTGAGTACCAAGGTGTCAGGCGGCCAGCCGACAGTCCATGTGTTCGAGATCAAGACAGGACGAGAGACACGAGACTCGTCAGACATACTTCCGTTCGTGAAGGGCTTCAGGCCACTTCTCAAAGCGTTGCCTCAGCAAAAGAGGAACATCGTGGCCAAGACACTCCACGTGCCCTTAAGCGACGTTGAGTGCCTCACCACCACACTCGTTGACGGCATTATCCCCGAGTTCTTCCAAGGTGGTGATAGCAGAGCTAAAGCCAAGGACAAGATGTTAAAGATCTGTAAGAGCTGGGAGTCGGACATATGGGACGAAGTAAGCTTCGCCAAGATCAAGAGCTTGAATTTGCAGGAAATCATTCAGAAACGCCAGCAAGAGGCTGTGAATATTGTACAAGCAGCCACTGTGCAATGCCCCAAGTTCTTGAAACACGTGAGTCTCCATATCCCTCTGCTCCGTGTACCTGAAGTCAAGTGGCTTGTTTACCGCCTTGGATTTCTTCTTGAAACCGCACTTCGAGGCACGACTAACGACGCACCAGTTTGCTATGTGCCATGACCAATGGCTTATTAAAGAACATATCTCATCCTTGCGTCAAGCCCTCTCAGATCAAAACCTCCAGCTTCTCCCCGATTACGAACAACGCATTGAAGTCCTCAAAGACCTCTCGTTCGTTGACGCGGACACCCGTATCCAGCTCAAAGGCAAAGTTGCCTGCGAGATCCACTCGGCCGACGAATTGGTACTTACCGAGCTGATCCTCGATAATGTACTCGCGGACTACGAGCCCGCCGAGATTGCGGCCCTACTCTCCGCGTTCGTGTTCCAAGAGAAGACAGAGTCGGTGCCGAACCTCACGGGCAGCCTCGAACGCGGAATGAAGACGATCATCGAGATCAGCGAGAAGGTGAACACAGTACAGACGGAGCGACAGGTAATTCAAAGTGCTGAAGACAGCAACGACTTTGTGTCTCGCCCACGGTTTGGCCTCATGGAGGTCGTATATGAGTGGGCACGCGGTATGAGTTTCAAGAATATCACGGATCTAACGGATGTACTCGAAGGCACTATTGTACGAACTATCACGCGTCTTGATGAGACGTGTCGCGAGGTCAAGAATGCAGCCCGCATCATTGGTGACCCAGAGTTGTATCAGAAGATGCAGACCGCTCAGGAGATGATCAAGAGGGATATCACGGCTGTTGCTAGCTTGTACATGTGAGCGAGTGGCGCTGATTCTATAGACCATGTCGGTGTTGAATTTTACATGTACCGTCTCACGCATGTACGCATACCCGTTGGTAATGATCAATGAAAGTCATGAAGGTTAACTTGGAGACAACATCCTTTGGCGCGAGCACTGGCATTATTATACTACTTAGTTCGAGTCGGGACTAGGTCGTTTTAATAATCAAAATACACAATTCGGAGCTGTCTTTGCTCGTTTATGGATATGCCGTTCCACGATGGATATGCTTTCGAGGTCATACTGTGCTATTCTATTACCCGTGCTCACTTTGATTGAAGCAGACTTGTATTTCGTCAACCACGTTTAGTAAGCCGTGCACCCAGCCGCCCATGGGTTGAAGATTTATGCCTTGCCAGGTTTCCAGGGGAGGGTTCAGCTAATTTGAGGAATTGAACCCGCCTTATCAGGATTCTGACGATACGACGTCCTGGAGTCCTGTCCTTATTACTATTCCCGGCCAATTACACACCCGACACCGCCACCAAATGAAATAATTAAGCCCCCTGCAATTTCTATGAGGGAAAAGTAGCTAACAACCTAATTATTGCGTACATGTGAGCGAGTAGAGTTTGAAGTCTAAGTTGGCACCGGATGTCATAAGTGGGTGTGTGGTGACTGAACTTCACAAGTCCCTCACCCGGTCAGAAGCCTTATTATCTAGACAAGCTGAACCGCCACCCGCACCACTCGGTAGGAGTGACCCCTTGGCATGTTTTCATGTTCCTGAATCCTCATACCGTCCCCATTCCGTTCAGCGGGGGCGGTGTTACATCGCCTTCCCAGGATCGCATGCATCCCATCCCATCTCAACTGATAATAGGTCGGTCATTCCAACCGCAAAGCCAAACTGAAACTCGGCTTAGAGAGAGCACAACAGCGTCCGCCCCCAAATCCATCAATGCAACATTTATTCGGATACGACACCAGTTGCCTTGGGTTGATTAGCAAAAGGCGAGTTGGCTGGGAATTTTTGGCCTGTGTAATCATGAGTTGAAATAGTACTTTAGCCAGTGTCCTCCCCATCTTTGGTTCACAATGGTAGTTTGATAAAGCCACTGCCTGCTACTTTGCCGGTGATTTTGAAATGCCGCCGTACGGGCTTCTTTACTCAGTTATCTTTGCATCTTCGATTGAGCGATCGGCCCGTCGTACCACGACAGCAACTCACTAGCCAAGCCTTCAACAATGACCAATCCGACAACATTAGAGTACTGGGACCCGCCATGGCTTCGAAAATCAGCACTTTTTGCGTTTATGGCTACTTTCATACTCCTTTCCGTGGGACTCGTTCTTATATGGCGTTTCGTAAATCGGTACGACGGGATACCACTGACCTTAACTACAAACCACTATGCCTGGACGTACGGACCTACCGCGGTATTAACCGTAGTGGTAAGCTTATGGAGACGAGTTAATTATTGTATCATGGTCAACCAGCCGTGGCAGGGGCTACATAAGGGCCCGCAGGAAGCATCCAAGACGGTGCTTCTGGACTATATCTGGCCTCTTCAAATCACGAGCTTTGTTTTAGCACTTAAAAACAGACATCTAGCTGTGGCGACTAGCATTATGATCTTCACTTTGCTCAAACTAGTCATGGTCATTTCTACCGCACTATTTGTTCTCGGCAACGCTTCTTTATCCCAGGATATACACGTGCGGCTTCTGAAAAGGTTTGGTGACGCGGGATACGGGGTTAACGACAATTCGGTTGGCGGCGATGCGGTTTGGGACTATTTCAATCTACGAGAGCAGTATCACGACACGTCAGTCCCAGTAGAGCTTTCCACGGCTTACACCGATTATTCGATCATGTCAAAAATCCCAGAGGGTGCAGGCGAGGTCTCTGCCCTGATCGATGTTTTAAAAGCCAACGTCACTTGCGAGATTGCTACTGTTAGCTGGTCCCTAAACCAGCCGGGGGCATCTTTCAACCTGAGTTTGACTTCACCCACCTGCGGCCCTCTTATATTGGAACGGTATGCATGCGATACAGGGGACTGTAATAGGACCGAAATTCCAAATGCTAGATACTTCTGGGCGGGAGTTAGGGATTGTAATAATCATTCTTTCGAAGCTCAATTTATATCCCCACCCGCCATCCCTAGTGATCGATTCATATTCGTCGCGACGGAAGGCGAGTTGGCGCTGACTTCGCCATCAATAAGCCTCCCCGATGGTTTTCAAACGTGGGGACTTTATAACATTACCATTCACCGTACCGCAGCCGTTACGTGCGATCTGGATTACTCAATCCATCAAGGCGTTGCACGTGGGCCAGCATTCGACACGCGTACAATCGACTCATTGCAAATTGGGGGACGAGTACGGAGCCAGATCGAAAATATCACGAACAGTGCGCTTCTAAACCTGGCCCAGAACTCCTTGAGCAGTGTGGTTGATATAGTCGTTCACGATGACTCCGTCCCGCAAATAGACTTCTTTCAGAAGACTCTGGTCGGGCTGTTGACAGATTCAAGGAACATAACCAGAAATGCATTCGATTTACTACTCAATGTATCGCTACTTCAGAACAGAGCGGAAGATACATTGGCTGGTTTGAGCCACCAACTAATCCGGCGATATTTCTTAGCCTCGGATAACAACACTGCGACGTCAGGTTCCATAGACTACACGGAAAACAGACTTTACACCCGTGGCATCGCTCTCTGGACCATGGTAGGGCTATTATCCGTTATCACCTGTCTTATGGTTGTTGTCCTCGCCCACACCACGCAGAGACTGGCACCCCAATCTCCAGAAAGTATTGCCACCGCCGCTTACACCATATCTAGAAGTCCAGATATGGCCACACTACTAGGAGACTCCAGTGCAACACGCCTGAGCGATATACGCACAGACTTAACCAACTATGATTTCGCAACAATTCAGGATCGGGCCGGAGCGTTTCACATCAAGACCTTCGCTGTAACCCGGGAAGGGATATTACCGAAGTCCCCTAGCTGGCTTTCGAGAAAGTGGAAGCTCATAAGCTCGGACCGCACCAAAGACTCCGTCGACTCTAAGTCCAGCCATAAAAAGGCCTGGATGCCGTATTCAAGTCGTACTCACGCAATATCACTGACAATAGTTCTGCCTATAATCGCTATTGCGGCTCTGGAAGTTCTATGGAGTGTCTCTGAAAATGACCAGAGCTTCGTTACTGTTTCATCTGACTCAACTCTCGCTGCCTATGTGATCAGGTACGGCACTACCGCTACAGTTTTTATTATTTCTACTCTTTTTAATGCGCTGGACTTTTCTATTGCAACTATGACACCGTTTAGTGCTTTGGCCACTGGGGATGCGACCGCAGAACACACCATGCTCTTCACCATCGCTGGGAATATCCCCCCCATAGCAATGTATAAAGCAATCCGCCATTTGCATTTTGGGGCGGGGCTATCCTTGGTAGCGTCGACAGTTGGTAGTTTGTTGACAATCGTAAGCTCGGGCCTCTGGTTCGGCACAGCTATTGAGATCTCGCGAGACGTTACCGTTGATG
The DNA here is from genome assembly GCA_004353285.2 of Xylaria grammica. NCBI lineage: Eukaryota > Fungi > Ascomycota > Sordariomycetes > Xylariales > Xylariaceae > Xylaria > Xylaria grammica. Next base: position 1,363,178 of record NGZP02000002.1, on the reverse strand, counting down.
TCAAATCAGACTGGGATGTCGATTTCACAGCCTATAAGACTCCGAATTTGGATACGTTGCATTTAATTAATGACCTCGAGCATGGTGTTCCTGATGAGGCAACCCTTATTTGGGGTAATGTAGTGCTGCCGAAGATAGGTAATCCACAGCCGCCGACTTCTTCAGAGCTTAGAGAAACCTTCAAGGGCGACACTCTACACTACAACCTTGCTGTGCCTGCCATCCGACCAGTACTCGAGTGCTCCGCGATACCCCCATCGAATTTTACAATTGAGGTGCTACTGGCTACTAACGAGACTTACTATACAACCGTCAACACTGGGATCTTGCTCCCAGTTGGCTGTGGACCGGTATATAATCATACGGCAGTATTCACTAAGGGGTCCGAACCTTATGACAAATCCCCTTTTTGGATCGGTTATATATACGAATTTTCCTACCCTCCAGCTAAATCGGGCTCCCATTGTCCATCTCTTGGTGCCATCTTCGGCACGTACGAACCCGCGAACTCGCGCCCTCACTTTAATATTACCGCCCTCGCCTGCAATCAACATGTCGAATGGGTCGAAGCAAATATCACTTACCCTGGCAACTTGTCTTCCCTGTTCACGCCCAATCTCACTCAAGACGTACGTCTAAACTCGGCTCCCGCCCAAAACATTAGAGATGCACAATCCAACATTTCCACTCTCTCGATGGATGTTGCTTTACAATTCGGTACTCTTGATACCCAGGGACCGGCGTCTCCGAACTGGTGGTGTGATAGCTTTTTCAGCCATGTAGTTTTCGGGGCTGATGGCCACAGCCGCGAGAGCCTCCTCGGCAGTGGTAATGTCGACACGCTTATAGCCGCCGTGAACGAGGTTTACCAGAGATTTATGGTCCACGTCATCGACCGCGAGTGGCGCGCGAGCAGAGGCAACGGAAACACCGCCCCGCCAACTCCTAACGGCGGGATCGCTCGGGGTTCAATGACGGTAACCGTCACCCGGCTCAAACTCAACAAGACGTCTAAAATCATCCTTCAGGTCTTCTTGGGCACGATGGTGTTGTTCGGGGGAATTGCTTGGCGCTGCGTGGATATGCGTGTACTACCGAGAAATCCATATCCTATCGCAAGCGGCATGGCGCTCTTTGCGGGATCACGGCTCATTAAGGAGTCAACCCAGGGCCCGGGCGGCAGCAGACAACAGGGGCAGCAAATGGTGATCAAGAGGAAGCCTTTAGTGATCTTGAAAGGAAAGAGGTTTCGCTTGGGGTGGTGGGAAGATTCAAGAGCCTCGGCCGACAACGATCATGAAAGTGATTCTACTTCTCAAGTTCTATCATCTACAGTAAGGAAAAGGTTCGGTATTGACGTTGAGGATAACAGGAAAGGGGTTTAGTTGACAGTGCTGAAAGTCGCTGCCGCTGCTGCAGGAAGATGGCTTGTATAGATCTTAGTGGGCGTTATATACGATGAAGCAAATATAATATGGGTAGGCCCTCATCTTACATAACTAGGGTCGCTTGTTGTTGCAAGACGGCTATATCAAAATAGATACCTAGCCATCGAGCCCTTCTAATTCACGACAATAGAAGGAAGAAAAATAGACTTACCTGTATTCTCTCTTCACTTGAAGGTTCTATAACTTACATGAAGAGGTTGAGTATCCCTAATCGGGAAACGCGTTATAGGACACCGGAGATGATCACGAACTGGTCGTAGTTGTATGTTGACTCAAAATAGCATTCTAACACCTCAATGCAGTACATCGCTACATTAACTAGCTGGGATAATGCGTAATGAGCGCCCCCGCATCCCCATAGCGCCGCTGTGAGAGAGGGATAAGATTATCTCTAGTGAATTCGGGAGCACGCAATGAATTCCTCCTACTTGAAATTGAAGCTAAAACTGATCTTATACCGCGAACGTTATACCAGGTTAGAGATCGCGGTGTGTCGGGGCCGACCACCGCCTGCCATGTTGCATCCCTTCCTTATGCTGTGAACTCTCTTTTCACAACTGGGTTAGTGCCAGGAAGTTCTTTAAGCCCTAGAAGTTTACGAAAATTAGTATTGTTTTAAATGAATCTGGCGTAGGTTCGAACGAGGACTTAGTAAAGCATTACTTACAGCCATCAATGGGCTCGCCGACCACATCAGCAACCTTGCACTGGTTCTGCAGAGCAACCGTCTGAGTCTTCAACATAGGGGCGGACACGTAGGTGTGTCCGTCCATCGCCTTCTGCAACGAGTCATCCTTCCACCCGAAGACGTAATCAGCATGGTCGGAGAAGCCGGTTGGGTCACCGCTAGACCAAACAAACGGCTGGTTTCCATTAGCGAAGTCAGAAGCATCGATGCTATTAAACTGCTTAGTATCCCAGACAGTCTCCAGAAGGATCTGTGGAAGTCTGACGGGATGCGTGGCTGGGCATGGACCGCCGGATTCAAAAGTGCCGCTCTCAGGGTACGCGACGTGGTCCTGGTGGTTAGGGGAGTCAAGGTTCTTGCCGTCCCAGCACGTTGGGAAGCGATGGTTTGCCATGATGCCGAACGGGCACGGTTTCGTCGGGAAGTTGATCGTCTCCGGAGCACGTGTGCTGGCGTCCTGCATGCAGGTGTAGGTCAACTGGCGCCATTTCCTGGACTCATCGCGGTTCCGGTAGGTCGAATCGCCGACGAGCATGCGGAAACCGGGCTTGAAGGCCGTCACGGTTGATCTTTGAGCCGTGTCGAATAGGGCGTCGGTCATGTAATAGACCATCTTAGAATTTTGTTAATTGAATTCTGATGATTCATCTCCGGCTAGTACGTACCATGCCTCCCTGGTTTTGGGAATTGTCTTGGGCTTTCTGCGGAACTCGCTTGAACGTACCGTTCTTTGCACGATAGCTGCGGTGCTCTGGGTTAGTAATCACGCACAAACCCTTCCGAGACATGTAAAGCGCCGAAGGCACGTTGTAGTACAACGGAGAGTTATGTTGAACTTTCAAAACTTTTCTTTTTTTTTTAAAAAAAAAAAAAGGAAGGGTAACTAACTATAGAACGGCAGTCCAGTAGTTCGAGAAGTCCTAGTAATCTAGGGTCAGTAGATGCTTTACAAGAGCTTCAGGTGCTGACAGAATTAATAGGAGTAGAAAACTCCTCATATTTTCCCCAGGTAGGTTAAAAGGGAAAGTGATGCCTCAGTGTACTGACCTCCGAAAACTGGCAGGTGGTGCAGGTCGAAAGCTTCGCAAGATCATGGGTTACGGGGGTCATGGTAGTGTTGAATGAGTTCTAAAGTGTATCAGTATCACCGTCTCGCCAGGGATGGCGTGAAATGAGATACTCACACCTCCCACGACTTGATGAAGATGGGCTGAGGGATTCTGTCCGGGGTTGACGAGAGGGTCCAGACGTTGGACGGTAAGCTGCGAACAAGGGAATCGAAGGAGCGCATTTACGGGGGCGAGGAGCCCCAAGGCAGCGACAAAGCTGTTCAACATCTTGGTGTCGTATTTCTGATTCCTGTGTCCTAACTATGACCGGTGTGAAGAAAAAAGATGATGGTGATGATGGCGGCGCGAGACTCGAAGTTGATATCGCAGATGGGAGCCCGCCCTGATAGCGTAGCCCATACCTTCGGCCATATCAACTACTACACGTTCCCGCGCCAGCTATTGCCGTATCTCTGTGACTTCCACCGACTGCCATCCTGGTGCCCAGTCTCGGAAAAATTCATTTGCTAATATCGGAACTTCTTACAATTGGTGAGTGAGGTGGTCATTGATACCGGTTAATGTGGAGAAGATGGCCACCTCGGGACTTGTAAACCAATGTCGTGACGCCGTTCTCGGCTTGCTTCGATCGACAACACCTCTGTTGCATCATTAAGCCTTGTCTCTTATTTCTCATTTATTCGTCCTTCATTTTAAAGAATCACGCGCCTACGTAGTGTTATCAATCTTTGTTGGCCTTCGACTTGTAGCAGCGTGCGCGCCGAACCTGGGATATGATTTGGAGTATATAGAATATTTCTTTCTTTTCGGTACAAAGCCCTTATAACCATGAAATTCATCAATCGTGCTCGTATAAGGACGGTGTTAGCTGGCCCTGATATCGATTCATGCGGGTGCCGTGCAGGTGAGCCGTGAGGTCAGGCATATTCGGGCGCCCATTGGACTGCTTCCGGTCCAGTTCAGCTCTTTCCGTATACACCTAATGTAAAACATAGTAGGTTTAATTAGGCCAATATATTTTCCGACGAATGGAAAGTACTCCGAATCTCCTGTTCGAGTCTCGTTTCTATTTTGATATCTGGGTGCTGTCATATGCTCGGCTAAATGTGGCAAGTCGATCATCAAGCAGTACCAATCGACCTAATGAAGCCAGCATGTCAAACTCACGGCGCGAGCCGTTATAACTGCTCTGATGTCATCTATTGCAATCCCGAAGAAGTATTTGACAAGTTAATTTCCCCTCGCCGGCGCCATCATCAGCTTAGTTCGGCAGACAGACCGCTTTTATCGCGAATATCTTGTTCCGCACCGGCGCCCGCTCAGCCATGAAGCTCCCAGCCACACTTGTGCTCCTCTCGGCCACTTTGGTACTTGGTCAAGCGCAGACCTGTACACAGGAGATGATAGCCAGCGACGATTGTGCGGCCGTCATCGACGCTAATGCCTGCTATAATGAGTTCCGGTGGAATGCGCAGACGCTACAATGCATCGACGGCAAAGACAATGCCGATAGGCAGAGGAAGGCAAGACACACCCGGAATGAAGACATATTTCCCTGTCCGCCCGTAGCCGAACCCAACTAACGGTATGAGTGGTGTAGGCGTGCCTGTGCTGCAGTTGTGTCGGCCAGGTCATGTGCAATTGGGTGAAAACGCAGAGATTCTCATGTGCGACAAACTAAAATCAGCGTTCGAGTGTCGCAGAGGATATCACCACGAGCGCCACGGATCAGTAATCGTTATTCGTATTATCAGCGCCATCTGAACCGTAGTGCAGGCTGGCGATGTTCTGCTAGCGGTTGGATCTTTTGTGGTTTATCTTGGGGAGATGGTTCATTATAGGGGTAGAGCTCTTATTGGGGCGCAGTCAAAACAAGTACAAAAAGATGCTTAGTAATTTACCTCCTTGAGTTAGCTTAGGCGCATTATGTCCCGTCGCTGGGGCCCCTGTTGTGAGCCTTGGATCTAGATCACGTGAATCTCATCGTCATGATTTGAATTGAGATGAGATGATCGGCGTCGTTTATTGCGCCTATCCCCCAACCACCAGGTTTCGGCCTGCTTCCATGGCTCTGCAGCGCTAGACTCTTCTTTCAGGAACGAAACACTCAATTTATAGCATATTCCCGTTGCTATCATCACCTCTTCGCTCAGTATGCCACAAACAATGTACCGCCGTCCGTGGCCAGCATGGCTTGTCCTTGTCCTCAGTCTCCCGCTTTCAATTACTTGGATCATCCTGATTTTAGTGCAAGGTACACATTCACTAGCCGCCCCGATCGTCGGAGGCATCGATATTTTGGTGCTCCTGATCTTTACCATACTCGACCCCGAGGTCACTATCACAAGCCGTAAGGTCATGCCGGATGGCACTGTCGTGAGTGTCCGGCGGCCCATAGTCGGGTTTAAAAGACTTGAATCCCAGCTTGGTTTGACGGGCGGATATGAAGTTAGGATCGATGGGTTTCGGTACGAACCCGCGTATATCCGGATTTAGACATACAAGATTTGTTCGACAATGCACTAGTTCACGGCTCGGGGTTGGTTTTCGGATCGCTTTTAAGCGCCGGACCCCTCCCATGAAAGCGTGGAGGTTATTCGTCGAAACCTGCCTTCGACTCATTGGGAATTCGACACCTGTATGCTTTGCGAGGGTTTAGGTTCACTCGCCTAGGTTGCTCTCGGACCGAATGGCAGACATAGAAACCCTCATGCAACGGTCCAACCTGCTCGGTATTATTCCACCTAGGGCCACTGGAGCCCGACATGCTCTTGGTCCCATACGGGCTGACCTAGATTTGATTCCACCCCACGGGGCAAAATAGATCCCGATCCCCCTACGCTCCTCATGAGCTCCCTAGTGGCACCAGAGTCACGCTTTTGGCATATCTTCGACATAACTCGTAGCTTATCCACATCCTAGCTCCGCACAAATGCCCGGGGGACGGATTATGTACCCCCATGGTTATTTTGAACCCATTGAGAGCTAGGAATCCAAAATGTCGAAGAGGAGGCGGCAATTTCTACCGACTCGGTATTTTCACAAATCAGAGCTCATAATAATGACGTTTTACACTCCTGAGACTGTCTCTCGAGGTTCTTCGTACCATATCTTCTACATTATTAAATGTGTTGCCAACAAACACATGATACGGCGAATCAACAGTTATACGCCCTGGGAGATAATTAAGGAGCGACCACAGTTTAATACTGCAAACGTCAAATAACGTTAAATTCAACGGCCTATCGATGGCTCGCCTTTATTATTTACTATTGATACAGTATGAAAATCTTTTCCGATTCGTAGCCTTTTACGACTTATCCAGAACGCCTTATCTTACTTTCGCATACGTCCTTCGAACTCCTCCCGGGACATGGGGGCATTGATAGTAACTCCCTCGTCAAGAGTCGGCTCTTGATGCATTTCCTTGATAGGAATGGTCTTGTGCGTGACGGATGGCATCACGGTTTCTGCAATCGAGTTAGTACGCTGGTAAGGACTTCTACAGCGTCTGGACTCTAGGTGATCTCAAAGACTTGATTTACCTTTTTCAATGACGGGCTGTACTGTCTCGTGGAGATGGTGATGGATATGGTCGGACGTCAAGGTCGGCTCCTGGAGCGTCTTACTGCGGGCAGCAGCTTCTTCGCTGGTGTTCTTGAATTGACCTTGTTTGCGGTCTAGCATGACCCTGGCATCATTTTCGTTGCCGTGCTTGAAGTTGCGGCGTTGGACATCGGCTTGCTCGTATGCATGCTGTTCGGGCATCACCTCCCGCTCTTTGAGTGGCTGAACAGTGGTCTTGTGGTGCTCCTGGTGGCGTTCCCTGTCTATCACCTGCTGCTCCCGTAGTTGGTGCTTCTTCTGTATGGTTTCATGCTCAACCGCCTCCGCGGTCTTCTTGTCGTATGTGGTTTCATTGTTGCCGGCGCTGCCCGGGGCTGCCCCTTCCTCATCTTTGCCGCCTCTGTGTAGGATCTTACTGAAGGCGGTCGATGCGGCGTCCATTGTAGCGGGTTTCGATGTAATTAAATTGGGAGGTCGTACGTATAGTGTGCTTTGGAATTGCGCATCTAAGAAGAAACGAACGAGGCGTTGCCTTAAAATAAATGTATTTATATCCAGGGGAGATGGACAGAGCCTAGGTCAGGTTTTCTTTCGGTATCATCATAATGATTACCGTAACATACTATAAACCTACCCTTGGGGCTCGTCGATGCATGCAACGTCCTCTAATCGTCATATATAAGCCTTAATCGGGCGCCATAGGTGATTGCCACCATCTAATACAACTAGCCGCTCTCCAGCCGCCTAGTATGCCCCGGGGAAGGGACAACGTCGTTCGGCGGCGCTTCGATAGAGTTTCAGGGATCGTCATTTTTACGGATAGATCCATTTATGGAAGCCCCCTAATGATGCTTAATCGATGATGCGCCGGTTTGGTATAGAGCTAAGTGTGAGGTCACTATGATATCCGCCTCACGTAGACCTAGCTTACACTTGAAACCGAAGTTATTCCCGGGGAGGTCAATCACGTGCCACATAACACAACGGCCACGAGATTCATCTGAGGCTACTAGTAGGCTTCTGGTTATTCATATCACCCTTTGTGTAGTATATGAATAGGTGATAGAAGATCCGTATTGATCTAGTTTTACCTCTGCCGTTAATAACACTCAAGCAGTAAGAATTGAACTTACATATCCCTCGATCTAGTTAGTAGATAAGTCACTTCGGGACGTTCGCTAAATTATTTCCTAGGCCCCCTTTTTCATGACGCCACCATGAAGTGCACTAGGAACAAAGCGTAATTCCCACAAATCATGGAGATGAATAAAGTTTCTCTAGCCTCTAGTGCAATAGAAGTGTGGTCGGAATTACGCCTCCATCCGCGACAAGTTTGCCACGAAAACCAAGTTGATCGGTAAGGCAACGGGGGTGGAAGACTCAGTGTCCGTCCAAGGAACTCAGTTCAATATATACGTTCAACAAGGAACAGACTCCTCGAGTGGCCAGCGAGGCCGATGCCTTGGTACCTACCCCTCTGATCCTATCAGCAAGCCATGCCCAGCCTATCGAGTCCTGGTTCGTACGACAGTAACCCGTTCATGATTATGGGCCGAGCGGAGCAGAGATGTCGTCGTCCCCTCCCCATTCCCCCGATGGGACAATTGACGTTAATTTATCCGAGGAATGCACAAGCCTTGATTTTCAGCGAATTCAACTGTGCTGCCTACAATCTAAAGACTCCTTAATCCCTATGGGAATTCATTCCTATAACCTACGTTAAGACCTTCGGGGACTTCTGTTTTTGTAGTTAGCGTGCCCCTGAGTACGGACACGCTAAGACTAGTTAGTGTGGCATCTTTGCGCCACGACGAATATTCATTATACCCTTGTCCTGAAGGTCTTAATACCGGTAATTCACTGCGAAAACGAGCATGTTGAACAGCGGGGAAGTGTACGAAAGCATGTTTGGAATAACAAGCTGGGCGATCTAAAATGTCTGATTTCGACATGCATGACCGGCGATGTCTCGGGGAGAGCGGAGATATTCCTCAACTATTGGGTCACTGCGGGCGGCGACGGCCCCCTACGGTAACCTCGGAATCACACCTAGCGCCTCTTGAGCAGGATAGGCACATGACGCAACAAGTACTGCGATTCAAGTAGCACGTATGGTGTTCACGACTGACCCTCCTTAAACTTGAAATCGAAAGTGCTGATGAACTTGACGCAAAACGATTTGAATTTCTGCTCTAGAAAATGGCGCCACAGGCGGGGTGAACATTTGAAAAATGTCAGTAGGCAATTCTATGTCGAAAAAAGGGGGCTCGGGTTGGGAAACCCGCGCGCAAACTTGTCCGGGGCACACACGAGTATCATACGAAGTATGATGCAGTTAAGCCTTTGACTCTCCTTCATGATACTATCCATTTTGAACAGTTTAGAGAATCCCTCCTTAAGAATCTTGCCATCCCAATCCATGGGTAACGAGGTCTCATTGCTGGCGCCTGCTATGGAAATCTATCCTAATAAAAGTCAGTGCGCATCTGCCTTACCCGAACATGTACTGTCTACGGCCTTGGCGCATCAATTCCCTGGCGTACATCCGTCGCCTCCTGTTGCAATTTGAGCAGCTTTTCGTTCTCCTTCCCGAGCCAGTACGGACGCAAGTCAGCCGTCGGCTCCTCAATTTCGGTGAATTTGTCACCTAGGACGTAAATAATGCGCCCGTTCCACCGCTCTTTCTTGTATAGATCGTCCATTTTCTCCTTGCCGTAGGTCTCAACACGCCTGTCTTGCGTTGCCGTCGCCGAGTAGATGAGGGCAAGCGCAGGCAGCTCGGGTTGAGATGTAATGGGCAATCCGGTGGATACAAGCGGGTCAAGCCACCCAGCTGTCATCGGCGTACGGGTGCCCGATGGCGCTACAGCATTGATGGTGATACCGTCCAACACGACAACGTTACGTAGTGAGCGCACTAGACCAACCAGACCGGCCTTCAAGGCCGAATACGTCGGTACCGCCGCCTCTGGTGCATAACCCGTTGTGCTACTTGTTATGACGATGCTACCCGCAATCTTGTGTCTTCGCATTGAGCTCCACGCTAACTTTACAGTATAGAGCACCCCTTTGACGTTGACGTCGAAAAGCAGCGGGTCAGGCCGTGCCAGCCCGCCGTCGGCATCGAGCACATCGGAAAAGAAGTCCGTTCTCTCAAGCACGCCGGCGTTGGCAAAGGCCATGTGCACGGGACCAATGTCATCAAAGACTGCGCGTTGCGAGGTAAAGGAGGCCACATCACACCGGTGATAGCGTAGGTTCCGCCAGGTCTGCCAGCCAGCTTCAATAGGTTCGTTCCGGTCAAGGTTATGCACAACAGCTCCTTTGGACAGCAATATCTTGACGGCTGCGAGACCGATGCCGGATGACCCGCCTGCGGAGGCCGCCCTCGGGCGCAGATTGTTAGCAGAAGGACAGAGACGGAGTTAATTACAGCCAAGTATTTCTAAGGTAGATTCCGTCTGGGGCAGTCAGTACCTGTTATGATGACGACCTTCCCATCGAGGCCGGGAATAACTCCGTTATTAATGTGTAGTGATACCATTTTCTTTCTCGCGTTCAGACAATGATAACGATATAATTAAACCGGAAAGATGGAGTACTTTCTCTCAAGCTTACTCTAGAGAATTGACGACAACAATCAAGACTATATATATAGCGGCGCTCCGCTGGCGCCACTGAATTAAGAACCGTGGACTCAAGTTTCTCGCGATGCATTGCCCTCTTCCTTCGTCAGTGGCTGGCGCAACTCCATGATCTGGTCGGACCGCTACGCCGCAGCTCGGCCATTTCCATATTCGTAAACCGATCGTCGGGCACCGAATTCATTAGGCCTCATTTAGTAGGGTGGCTGAAAGCCATAACACAGCTTTCCGTATGGCAATCTGCTAGAGGGGCCTTAGTGATTGGTGGTTTAATGGTGTTTAACGACATGGGTGACACAGGCAAAGGATTGCTTTCTGAGATTCATGACTGGTATCAAGTGCATCCCAACCATGATGCTCGCGGGTGATGGGGTCCTCACCGGTGTACGGGCCCAGAAACTCGTGTGAATTTTACAATGAGCTCTGAAGACTACATAACACAGAATCACAGATCTCTACGCGATGAAAATCAGGGCATGGGGTGAATGGTGTCGGCTGTAATGCCATCGAGTAGTTATCTTGCATAGCGACTCTGTATTTAAGCTTTGGATCCGACAGCATAACGCTTTCCAAGATACTCAACCCCCTGACGAATCCTCTTTCAGCCTGGCCCCCAAGCAATATTCGCCGTTTCCAGAGCATCCCAGCTTATATGCCCCCCTTTCCGCCAAAACTTGACACATACCCCTCGTAGACCACGCCTCTAGTTTGAATTCTGTAATGCATCAAGCCGGTTGTGGGCGCGGACGTAAAATGGGGGTGTCCACCAGAGGATCCACTGCCGACAATGAGCCTCCCAATTTAGGTCCGGGTTCAGCAACTCCATATCGTACGTATACAGTATCTTAGCAAACATAAGACTCAGCTGCAGCATAGCAAAGCTAAACAGTATCCGGGATGTGGTCAGCACGTGTTTCTGTTCTGTAACTATCATCCGCCACAATGTGGAATACTACATACCTCTTCCCGGGGCACGCTCGATATCCCAGCGAAAAGGGCTGGCTCGCCGCTTTGACATCGGTGGATTCGGGGTCGATCCACCTCTCGGGTATAAACTCGTCCGGGCGGTGCCAATAGTCGGGGTTGCGTGATGCGGCCGTCGTGCAGGTGTAAACTTCGGTACTCTTGGGGACCCAAAGGCCGTCGATGGTGGCGCCAGGTGAAAGGCGCGGGAAGCCTTGTGCGCCTGGTGGATATAGACGAAGGGCCTCGGCGATCACCGCTTGTAGATACGGCAGCTGCTGCGCTGAGCTCGAGTTGATGTTGGCGTACGATGTGTACCGTTCGCGGACCTCGAGGTTGGCCTTGGCGAGCACGCGGGGCGTCTTGAGGAGGAAGTAGAGCATAGCCGCGCTCGTTGTGGCGGTGGTTTCAGCCCCGGCGAAGCTATCATGATATGTCAGTGAAAGAAACCCCCCGAGCTCGCACAGTAATACCTACATGAGATTCGAGGCGGTCGCAGCCATCTCTTCTAAAGTCACCTCGCCAGCTTTGACCTTAGATACTACGTTGGTGAAGAAGTCCTGGCGTGACGATTCGCATTTTAGCCGGCGTTGCACCTTATCTCGGGTGTACTGGGTGTGCTTGGTCAGGATGGCCACGAGGAGCTTGGGAAGTAACCTTTTGGAAAACAGCTTGAAGGGCATGAACCGACGTAGGTTATCTATGATAACGACTCCTCTAACATGACTAAGCACCATGTCGATCCAGATATGGTACCTTTCATCCGCGATGCAGTTGAAGCTCTCGCCAAATGACATCTCCCCAAATAGATCAAACGAGCTCATGCTGAACCATGAGACCATGTTTATCCCTTGGGGCGATCTTTGGCTAACGGGCCCAATCTTTGCGACGAAGGCATCAATGCACCGATGAATAATGACCTCTTGAGCAGCTAGGGCCTTGGTAGAGAAAGCTGCAGCTAGGTGTTTCTTCTTACTCGCGTGGATCTGCGGGTCTCGTTCTGAGCCAAAGCCCGGCACCTTGAAGCCGCCGCCGGCGATGTCGTAGAACTCGGTCTTGATACAGGGTTGGGACCCAGGGGGTTGGGCGCCGTAGATGTCCCGGTAGGATTTTACACTCGAGAAGCTAAGCTCATTGGGAGAAACACGCACAACATGACCTTCCAAGAAACAGAAATATTAGTTTGAGCAAAATTTATTAGTACCAAGCTGGCCGTTGACCCCCATGGTACATATTAGCGAGGATAAGGTAGATGACTTGCCGTATTTTGCGTGCATCTCTCGTAGACGATTGTAATGCTGACCACTAATTGTGGGCCATAGGCGCCATAGCTATTGTGGAAGTGGTCAGCGCCGGGAACCGTCAGCGATGCGAAGGTGTTGAGGGACACGATTATCCGTCTTACTAAGGTACTACGGCCTAGGAACGGCCCGGGAACTTGGGCCAAGGGGTGGAAGAATAAGTTGTATATAACAGTACCAAGTAGATAGCTTATGTACTAATACACGTGATTAGTGAAGCACCGTTTTCCTCGGATAGTACTCGTCCCCTCAACTCACCAGGATTCCCATAGCAGCGACCCAATGGGACCCAAGGTTTCCAAGCCATTGTTGATCCATGTCAAGAACCTACGATCAAGGGTGATTGGTAAAGCTATGTCGATAAAAATATGATAACCGCAAACAGATTAGGCGGGGACATGTTGGCAAAGGAAAGACAAAAGAATAAAGCTTTCCAAGAGCATGGGAAATCAAGCCAATATTTATTCCCCTGGCTTATCTCGGGGCATTAAACACAAAGGTTGCAACCTTGGCGGCAACGGGGAAGCGCTTGAACGTTTCATTGAGGGCTCCCTAGTTAAGGGAGCCAAGTAGAGATGTAATCCACGGGTGAGGTGTTTCGGTTTCTAAGGCCCCGAATGATTCCCCAAAAGCCAAATCGCCAATGACGTCAAACGTCATTCTCTCGCACCCATTGGTAACATGAAAGACTATTAGATTTTCCTAGATTCACCCTAAATCCATTTAAGACATCTGGGGGCAATTGCGGCCTGCAAGCAGATGTGTGACCCGAATCTGTTGTGCGAGTCGTCGATCTTAGCTGCTCAGAATAGTGTGGCTGACAAGGATCTCCGGGGATTGTTATCTAGGGTAGCCTAAGCCTAAGAGTGGCTCACTTGGTACCAAACCCTTACATGTAGTGTTATACGTAGTTCGGACGTGACACATGAGACGCCCTGGAACGCAAGATTCGCTAATTTTCGGTATATCAGCTAGGGTCACCGAGACCTCCGCGACATATGCTCTCTCGTAGCTAATAGTCGAGGCACCCGCAGAATTCCCGGAATTAATGGAAACTGCTGTTAGCGCGATTGGTCTGGCTGTGAGGGTTGACTTGTGTTACTATACAGGGACCGAGGGTTAAGCCGAATACCTATAGCGTAATATCATGTATATCTTACTGGCTTAGAACCTCATGGCAAGCGCCGAGACCAGGCTGTAGGATACGGTTGTCACATGTGGAAGAGGAATCTAGTATGTAAGTCTCGGTTAGTCTCAGCATGCAATAAAGGAATTCTCAAGCTTACTATTCGGACACTTAAGTCTCTATAGAATCCAAGTCACAAGAAGGAAAGGGGCAAGAGAAAGCGAGCCAGGAATAATCGCTAACCGGTGTATATAGGCCCGGAATACCCGGCTTATTTCTGCCGGGCCACTGAGAAGCGGGGAAAGCGCTTTTGGCGCTCCCCAACAGTATTCTGATTCGACTAAAGCCTCATGCCTTCTTTCCCCCCTCTTCAATAGGGGCTTCACATTTTCTTTGAGTTGAATTCGTGTCTTGGGACATGAACCTTTGATAATATTGATCTAAATGGGTTGCTGGCACTAGTCACATTTTCTTTAGGAAAAGCTCAAGACGAGGGCCTCAGGGCTTGTTCGTTATGTGGAATAAGGTTAGCCCAAGGCCGATAGCTGAAGCGCTGCCTAGGCAATTTTAGCCTAAGAACAGCGTTGAAGGTGTTTATGCGAACAAGTTTTAGGGTTAGTACCAAGCTATCGTGTCTGGCAAACCTCCGACTTGGAGATGCAGGTGGCTTTTCAAATCGAAGTAGGGTGGCTTAGAAAGTCTCAAATAATCCGAATCCGGGTGTGTTGTCTGTTAGCGTAGACTGATAGACTACATCTTGTAGGATCCGCACTGGTAACTCAGAATGAAAGTAGTGAGGCGACAGAGTCAAGTAATCTTAGCCAATTTTTTTGCGACGGCTTTCCTGAATATATCATTTAACTTGGTATACTCCAAGTAGATGGTAAAATGACTGTTAACCCAACTATCGGCGGACACCAAGCTTATAGGAGTTTTATGAAGGCGTTGAGCACCTTTTCCATCTCTTGACGCTCTATTCCTTTTTGCTACCGGTAGCGCTCAGCCCCGCCCTAATAGTACCGAGGTATCGACATGATGACTTGTGATGTTCGGGGCCTAATAGCGGTGTTACTGCCCCTTTAGTTAGATTGTGCGCCCTTACGGAGATCGTCCGGACGGCGTCGCACTCAAAGGGGGGGGTATCGTAGTGAACCATGTTGTCTTCGGTCCGTTGATACAGATCGCCGTCTTTTGCAACTCCGAGCTGGGACGATACGGCGACTTCCGTAAACAGCAATTAACCGAGACCTAGTAGCGCCCTAATTTTCTACAGTCGTGAGAGAAATGAACTTGATGGTTGGGTTTACATACATGTTAGGTGATTTCGTGGCTATTATCTAATCACGCCATCACCACCATGTTGCGCTCGAGGTGAGCGAAAGCTCTCACCACTTATCAGGGATTACTGCCAGCCCTCACTAGCCAGATACTCTTCCTGGATAATGATGAGTGGAATGTCGCCTCTACGAGTCAGTTCGAATCTCGAAGCGCATGGATTGTGAGGACTTTTGACACGCCCAGATATGGCTGCCTACTGGGGCCCGATCAACAGGAGCTCACGTGAAAGGTCACTTCGTTAGTCTAGAATGAATCATACTGATACATCCTTGGCGGTGGGGCGAACTCAAATAAATAGCATACACTAAAAGTATAAAATAACCACGGTTGTTAACACATTGTCGACACCGGAATTCAGCGAACAAACGCAGAGAAAATGGGGAGACCCCCGGGCCACGCCATTGTTTTCGGTGCATCCGGCTTGATCGGCTGGGCTGTCGTGGATCAGCTTTTGCGGTGTTACCCTGAAACGAGCACCTTCGCCAGGATCACTGCTGTTACGAACCGCGAAGTAACATTTTCCGAGTCACATTGGCCCGAGCCGAATGCAGAGCGCCCAAAGCTACAGCTCATCTCGGGCATTGATCTCTGTCGTGGCGATGGGGTTATGTTGGCCAACTCTTTAAAACAAGTGGTGGAAGAGGTAGAAACCGTTACCCACTTGTTTTATTTAGGTAAATTCAATACCAAAAAACTCTATGAACATCAAATAACAAGTGTAAGTTTTCACTGCACATCTTAGCGGTACCGAGGAGGTTGCCACGAATCGCCGCATGCTACAAAACGTCATTGATGCCCATAATTCCCTGAGTCCCGATCTGCAATTTGTAGTATTCCCTGGAGGAACAAGAGTAGGCACCCTACCTATAAGATTCTCCTTCCATCCCCGCTAATGATGATCCAGGGGTATGGTATTTACGCACCCGGAGGCGTCTTCACCCCTCCCTTGACCGAAGACATGGTGAACAATCTCCCGCCGGAACAAGCAAGGACGGTTGTATACCCTGCGAACCGCGAGCTACTTAGTGCTGCGAGCAAAGGAAGAGACTGGACATGGTGTGAAGTCTGCCCGGATGCGATAGTACGTTTTGATGTCATTGATGCCTAACGTGGCTAACGTCAGCAAGATTGGATTCACGCCCAACGGCTCTCAGTTTAGTTTAGCACTTCACTGGGCGCAATATCTATCTCTATACGCCCATAACCACGGTATTGGGCCATCAAATCAAGAGTCTGGGAGGCCCGCGATCGAGATACCTTTCCCTGGCAGTACAGCTGGTGCCAATTCGCTGTTTTCTCCGGCATCGGCTACAAAGATTGCCCGCTTCATGATTTACGCCTCGTTGCACTCGGATATTTGTGGCGGCGGCCAGCTATTCAACATTGCTGATAACGATGCCCCATGTACGTACGGCGAGCTTTGGCCCCGGCTCGCCGGCTGGTTCGGGCTAGTCGGCACAGGACCCGCCGGTGATTCGCAAACACAAAATAATGCCTTAGCGGTTGGCGAGCTTCCTCAAGGTGCTCAACAATTGACACCTGGAGAGTATATATCAAAGCACAAGGACATTTTTACGCAGTGTGGGCGTGGCAAAGCTGTCGATGGAGGCGTCAGCGCTGGGAGTCGACAGTTGGACAGTGTAGGGTACTGGCTGACGTTTGATAGACACCTAAGCCTCGAAAGGCTCAAGAAGACAGGCTTTGAAGGGAGCCAAGATCCGGTTCAAGGCTGGCTAGATAGCTTTCAAATGTTTAGAGAGGCGGGTTTGATATTATAGTACAAGTGGGTGATACATCAACAAAGACGCAGTAGATAACAATGTTGTGTTCAAGTCAGAAGATGCTTATGACGGCCCACTGTCTAAGACTAATAGTATGTCTAGTGTTGACTTATAGGTTTCGCATGAAGAGGAAAATCATGCTATTCATACCAGTAGAATGTTAGGCTTAGTTTCTGCATAGAGCTAGCTAGCTTTGTACTTATGCAGTGTTAATCAACTGGCTAAAAATAAGTGTTACATGGTCTTAAAGACCACTCAGCTAACAAAGATGAAAAGAAATATATATTAGCTCCAGTAAAGTTCTTTGTGCCAGCACTTGCGTGCCACTGTACTAACTAAACTAAAATTCGACGGAAGTTTTCAATAATCGTGGTAGAACCAGTGGTTTGCTGAGCCTATCTCGTAGATAGGTTCCCAGCAGCCCATCCATCCCAGCCTCCATTGCTTCATTTATCCATTCTTCCGTTTCCTTTACCTTCAGATCCTGACCCCATATTTCCCCCCAAACCACCTTAAGATCGTGCACATTCGTCTCCGTCTCTCCCACCTCATGGACGCACCGAAGCTTATCACCAACGTACCAGGTGCCCTGGGTTAATAGTACGTGCTCTATGATCTCGTGCGCAGTTCTCTCCACCGAAATTGAATCCAAGTACGCAGACCAACCGTCCAACAAGGGCACCGCCGATGTCTTTTTGGCGTATTTCATCAGATTTCCCATAAGATCCATCGCTGGTGCGTTTTCGCCGGTGATACTACTCGGGCGATGTATCATGACTGGAAGCCCTCTTTGGCGACTGACGCGTTCCAGAAACACCTCGGCTACCCACTTGGTGGCGGTGTACCCATCCAGCTGGAAATTAGATAGCGAATATGTCCCTGCCAGATCTGGGCCGGCTGGGTCCTTGCCTGAAAGACGTGATACGTTTGCGGAGGACACGAAATGTACTGGAACGCAGCGCGGCAGACACATGGCCACGACGCCCCAGATCGAGGTAAGATTTGTTGGTTTAAGGCTCTCATAGGGCTTCATGAATGAGACATCCGCAGCTATATGAATAAAGACGTCTACCTCGGCGCAGATTTCGTTTGCTGTAGATTCGGATAGCCCGAGCCGCGGATCCCTAAGATTGCCGGAGTGGGCGGAGATCTTCGAGTTATGGAAAAGCTCTGGGAGCTGTTTGAGTTCTCTACGAACCGCGACGCAATGAATTTTGCGAATTCTATCGTTACCGAGAAGCTGTTTGAGTACCTCCCTCCCCAGAAACCCCGTTGCCCCAGTCAAAGCCACGGTCTCGGGTTCGTTCCGTGGCGCCTGGACCTGGTCGTTTACTTTTATGCTAGCGATATGAACAGGAATTTCTGCTTCCATTTGGAGATCGTCAATAGTTAAAGGGCTGAGTACTCTTCTTCGTTCTTCGCCGTCCTTAAGGAGAACCGCCATTTTCCCTAGAGTCATGTGCTGAAATAGCGTCGCGATAGGTACGACAATACCGACCTCCTGTTTGATACGGCGCTGTAGATTGACCAGCGCAATAGAGCTACCTCCAACCTGGAAGAAGTCTGTATTACTGTCAATCTCTAAACTGCTCGCAAGATCGCTAGGGAGGACATCTTTCCATAACTGCCGCAGCATTCTTTCACTACTAGAGCTATAGGGGTTGTGACCTGATTCCGATACGGCGTTGATCCGTGAATCTGCCAAGGGCAAGAAATCTATAGCCTTGCGATCCAACTTTCCGGAAACCATGTATGGGAGGGATGGAATAGGTAAGGTTAAAGACGGTCGCATGTACTGTGGTAAAGGGAGTTGTTGCAGTAGACCGGCTATAAATGAGACTGGATCGCTAGGAGGTTCCGTATCAGACAAGACAATGAATGCCACGAGGAAATCTGTATTCGGCCCATCTTTACCCATTCTGTGGGAAACAGCGGCCTGACGTACATATGGTGACATATGCCGCACGATGGAGTTTTCGATATCCTGTAGTTCGATCCTCATTCCCCTGATCTTGATTTGTGTGCTTCCCTCGATCCTACCTTCAACGATCAAGTGACCAGCGGCGTTGAAGCGACCACGATCCTCTGATAAATACATATTTAACCATCCTTGAGATTTCAAGAGCGTGGAAGAATATCGATCGTGACTCAAGGACACTACTGTCAACGCATCTGCGTGGAGATACCCCTTCATCACTCCTGCTCCGCCGATCGCGATACGACCTGGCACTCCAATCGGAAGGGGTCGTTGATTATCATCGAGTATGTAGATTGTGTAGTTGGGAAGCGGTTTCAAGCTATAGGGTGCCTCCATAATATTCATGTACGCAACGTCGTTGGCTGCGCAGCCGAAGGTCGTTTCCGCTGGCCCGTAGCAGTTGATGAGACGTAGATCGGGCTTTCCGAGAGCTCGGAACTCTTGGCATAGAAATGCAGTTATGGGCTCGCCACCACTAATGGCTCTTTTCCAATCTGATTGTTTGAGCTGATTTCGGCCATGCTGAGCCCATAGGAGATACTCAGACGGAGTAGCCAACGTGAAGGTCACACTCTGGGAAACGATTGACTCGCATATTGCATCTGGATCATGACGCTTTGTGCCATCTAAGATCACAAGTTTGCCTGCGAATCCTAAACAAACCATGATTTGACACAAGGCCATATCAAAGGAGAATGCGGATTGTTGTAGAACTGTTTCCTTTGCCTCTTCGACTCCCCAGGAAGATGGTGCGAATTCAACAAAGTTTCGAACCGATTCATGGCGAATCACAATTCCCTTAGGGGTTCCCGTTGTGCCGCTCGTATAAATAACCATCATTGGGCTTGTAGGGTTAGCTCGGTTGGCGAAAAATGGTATCGCAGAAGTGGCACCGAATCTAGAAACATCGACAAGTGTCCCATTCGTGCCCTCGGATAGCAAATTTCCGCCATACCTCTCGGTTGAAGAATCAAAAACGATGAGTGATGGGTTGCAGTCTTGAACGATTAGTTTGAGTCGTTCAATCCCGACTTGTAGGTCCATCGGGACACAGATTGCCCCTGTTCTAATGATAGCAAGCAAAGAGCAAACCCAGTCGATACCTGGGGCTTGAAAGATTCCAACATAAGACCCTGGTCGTACACCGAGCTCAGCTAGCTGGTTGGCAATACTGTACACCCGCGAAATCAATTCTTGATATGTTAACGAGGTCCTCCCATCATGAAGCGCAGCGTGGTCTCCGTAGAGCTGCGCCATCATGTCAATGCGTTCGACCATTGAAGAAGGCCATTTGGAGAGACTTGGTTGTCCTTCCCATCAAGACTGCGTTAGCATCCATAAAAGCAATGGGCTTACAATAGGAGATAGCACATTGTTCACTTACCTTGACCAATGCGGACGGCGTTCATAATATCGTCCTCCTTATGCAACGGACCGTTAACGGGGCGGAGTGTTGGGTCCTGCGAAAATACTTCCAGCAAATTGACGAAGCTTCGCCCAAGAGCTTGCAGGTCTTCTATTGAGTACAAGTCTCTGTTCCCAACGAAGGTGACCAAGTTCTCCTTGCCTTGGCTTTCCAAAATGTCTAGACTGATGTCATAGGGGTTTTGTCCGACACCCAATGACTGACCACTAGCTGCACACTCCAAGAAGTTTCTGTTTTCACGAACATTTGGTCGATAATTTATGAAGGCTTGAAAGAGAGGGCTAGCTGTAGGAGACCTGGGAGCGCTCAGGTGCTGTAATATCACATCGAAGGGGACCTCTGAATTTGAAAAGGCATCATCGCTAGTGTGCCGTGCTGCTTTCAGCGTGTCGACAAAAGGCTGATCAGCAAGAGTATGCATCCTCAAGGGCAAGAGATTAAGAAAAAGCCCAAGGCATTTCAACGTGTCACTCTGCTTCCTGTTACCGTCTGCAACACCGATACAGACATCCTTGGCGATACCTTCAGTAAACCGGAAGAGGAGAACCGCGAAAGTGGCCAGATAAAAGTGAAATCTGTTCACACCTTGACTTCGACAACAATGCATTATGCTTTTCTCTAGAAGTTTGGTCATACGAAAGCTGATTTTATGCGAATTGAAAGTAAGCGACTCCGGTCTAGTCGACCTGTGAGCTACCGACAGTAGTGGTAACGAGCGTGGGAGAGTAGCAAACTGGGTAGTCCAATAACCAATCTGCTTTTCCCAAGTCCCTCTCTTATAACCTTCGAGCTGCCTTAGAGTGAAGCCTGAATATTGCAGCAGCTTTTCATCATTCGTATTTAATTCACCGCGGTATGCGGAATCTAGATCAGAGCAGAAGATTTCAAACCCGATACCATCCGTTAGAATGTGATGATATCCCAACACAATGTAATGGGTGTCTTTAGACTGGGATAGAAGCTTCATCCGTAGAAGCGGACCGTGTGAAAAGCTGAACGAAGTGTTTTGCATATCCTGGATCGCGACTTCGACTGCCTTTTCATCCGCGCTAGTTGTCTCCCATTCCAGATGCAGGAGAGAAAGAGGCAGTATACCTTGAACAGGTCCTTTTCCTTTCTCATCGAGAAAGAATATGGTGCGTAGAGCCTCGTGGCGCTGTCCAACTGCGTTTAGCGCGCTCGATAACCTATACGCGTCGAGGTGCCCTTTTAGGGTGATCAATGTTGTCACGTTGAAATTAGCCTCATTCCCCACAAGGGAATTGAGGAACCAGAAACGAGACTGTGCGAATGAAAGTGGCAGAGTTCTTTCTGGTGTACGCTTAGTTCTCTGGCTGTCGGATATATCTGACGTTTCTGTTGTGCTCGTGTTTGTATCAGCCGTGTCCGACGTAGATAACGTGGGGGGCGCTGTGCCGCCAGACAATTGGTACTCCGTGCTGGGAAAGTTAGGCAGCTTTTTCTGTTGGAATACCTTCCTTTCAATATCAGTTCTTGTCTTGGGCGTCGTCGTTCTATCAAGGGTTCCAGTGCATTGCGAGATATGATCCGCCAAGATCAGACGCGACACTAACTCCAGCATGTCACGTATTGTGCGCGAGTTGACAATGTCGAGAATGGATATTTCGACTTTTAACTCTTGTCGGAACCAAGACCGCATGTCCACAGCGATGATTGAGTCAATGCCGATAGCATCTGAGCTAGCATCTAACAATTGATGACTGTCATTTAGTTGAAGTGTAATACGAAGCTTTGAAAGCACGGCATCTACCTAAATATTAGCATGCACCTCACGGTTTTCTTTCAAGTATACACTGACTTGTTACTATCTCCATTATCTGCTGTTCATTTTCCGCGTTCTTGAGCTGCGTGGCGGCAGAGGAGGCAGGACTCTGCTGATTCTTCGGAGACGTTGATCTGTGAGCCCTGGAAATCAGATGTGAGAAAATCGGGTTTGTCCTCCAAGTTTTGACAGTACTACCAATCTCTTCTAGGTTGAGACCAGTTGATATTTCCCAGCTGCCGGGCGGCCCGAGCTTGCTGGAAAGAATTCCCTCTGCGAAGACCTCATGAAAAGCCTGTTCTGATAGGAAACAAAACCCAGCGCTTCTTAACGCATGCTGAAACGCTTCCGGCATCTCGCGTGAGACATAACCATTCCCACGAATAGCACCGAGGTTCAGGACAGATGCTGACAGACCCCTGTGCCGTCTATTGGCAGCAAGTGCCGCCATAAAGCCATTCGCCATAGCATAAGCACTCTGGCCAGCGTGGCCGGCAGCGTACGCCACCGAAGACAAGAAGATGAAAAAATCGAGCGAATCCTCTTTGAAAATCTCGTCGAGATGAATGCTTCCTTGAACTTTCGGTCTCATCACTGCTTCAAGGCCTTCAAGGTCAATCTGTGGGAATACGGCGTCATGAAGAACCATCGCTCCTTGAACAACTCCTTTAATAGCTGGCATTGATGACAAAATGGACTGATAGACAGCAAAAAGCGAGTCCCGGGAAGTCACGTCGCTATACAATGCGGCTATTCATTAGCACGGAGCCCGAAGTGAGTTGGTTCTGTGTCTAGAGGGGACTGAGCTTACCCTGGAAATAGTTCCACCATACAACGCCCTTGAGACAGGGATCGAATTACAGCCGGGTCGATGTTAGGGTTCCTGCTAGTTAACGCGATATATCGTGCTCCCCGCGCTATCATCCAGTAGCAAAGAGATAATCCCAACCCCCCCGTTAAACCAACAAGCCAGAACGTTCCGTTTGGCAAAAACCGGATATGCTCACTTGCTGGCTTCAGTGGAACACTAACCGTTGAATCCCTCTCCCAAGATATAAGCATCTGCTGGTTTGGCGGGGTAGTTTTACTAGATGCTAGCTCATTGAGACCAACTTCTGGTAGTCCCTTGGTGAAAATCAGTCCACTCTTTGCGGTTGAACAGTCAAAAAGAAATATCTCTAATTGCTCCGCAATTTTTCGAAACTGAGGGGATGTGTCACAACATCCAACTCCACCGCGCATCACATCAGAGTGAGTAATTCTCTTGCAATTTGGTGGTAATGAAAGAAGAACAGAAGTGGATAGTTCGTCATCGATGCGCATCTGCACATACGTACCAGTGTCAATAGGGATCGCTTTTGCAATATCGCGTTGGCGAGCCCTCGGATGCAAAAACCTCCAAGGATGTGAGCACACTGTTGATTCGGTGGTTAGAAGGACGAGATCGATATTTTCCTTCACAGCCTGCTCTGCCAGACTTTTTGCGACGGCAGGTTCAGAATCAAGGACAACTAGCGGCTTTCCTCTTGTGGAATATGATATGATGTTGCGAGCTACGGACCAGCCGTATAAGAAAGCTAATGCCTGATTCATTGATAGATCTGGTCTCAGCCCTGAAACAGTCCATTTTGGTGGCACTCGAACGATAGAGCTGAGTGACTCTGATACGACAAGCATATGATTATCGCTCTCCATCTTCTTACCTACAGATATGAACGCTGTGCCTCCATCGCGGAAATGTACCGGTCTCAGGAGTGAGTAAATAAGGTAGATAGATCCCGGTTTAGGACCGGAAATTCGCCTCTCGGCCTGGACGAGAGACTGCGAACCCCTCCAACTAATGGAGATGTTATGATCAGGGGCGGCGATTGGCAATGTCAAAGTTTGCTGTTTCGAAGCATGTCGCTCGTTTCGCGCCAGATCTGGTAGTAGGCGCGGCACTTGAACAACTCCATTTCTAACTAGGAGTTCAGGCTCGATGATCCATAGAATATCGTTCAGTTTACCTGCGTCATCCCAAGTACCCCATGCTTCTAGCTGAAGAACCTTCTTGGCCACAACGCCATAGTCAACCTCATTGAACGAACTGAACTCCAGATGTTGAATTCGGAGATGCGGCATCTCTAGCATAACAGTTCTTTGAAGGCCAACGAATATGTTCTTAAACACATTTTCTGTTTTCGCGCCACTGCTCACCCAGAGAACGTTTTTGCATTGGCTGAACAACTTTTGTAACGCTCTTAATTTTGCTGCTGTCATTTCTTGGAAAACTGAGATTTCTTCGAGATCAACGAGACTGACCACAGTGCCAAACGGTGATAGTCTAGCGGTTTCGATATCCGACAGGTTTTGAAAATGTTGGATAGCACTAAAGTGTTTTTGGATATCGTTGATAAACAACCTTAGTCCATTGCCCCCAATAATACACAAGGATGGTGATGCCAAAGGCGAGTGACCGGGAGCCAGAGGATCTCGAAGGAATTCTACTCGGTCGTCAATAGCTTGGGCAACTAGGATCGACAATGCGCCTAGCTGTTTGCTGTCCTCAGGCTGTGTAATATCAATCGTCGTAAATCCGCTATGTCGCAGAATCTTAGCCCAGTTATCCCCTGAAACCATTGGGGTAAATGATTCCGGAGTGTTGGGGTTGTGCCCTCCAAATGATATGTGGCCGCGGATCAAGTTGAGTCTGAATGATGTAGCCACTAGCACCACAAGGTATCCCCCGGCCTTAACCATACTTCTTAAGTTTCTGATTATAGGATCGGTTTCTTGTGTGAAGCCGCTGAGCATAGGGGTAATAATAAGGTCGTAAGCCCCGGTAATACTTGTTGGAACCTCCATCGGCTCATTGGGATCAAAAGTTTCGAAATTGATGGCTTTACTACTGTTGCCCAGTCGTTCTTTGGCTTTTTCGAGCTGTTCGGCGTGTATTTCCGTGTAGGTATAAGTACCAGTCATCTGCCCAGCCTCACTGGATATATATTTAGCCACACAGCCGAATTCATTTCCTGGCCATTCGGGTTAGCTCTGAACGCGTGTTATTACGAATTCATAGCGATCCGATTTGACTCACCGATCTCGAGAACACTTAAACCTGCGAAACGGTGATTCAGTTGCCTTACTATCTCTGCCGCCAGCTGTAAACTGGCCGTAAGCCCGAGCCCCTCACTATACGAATCACCGCTTATATCAGGCAACGTCATCGTCGCTGTGTTGTCTGACCGCTCTTGGAGCTCCAAGAACAACGACTCCCCAGTCGCGTCAATAAGCTCAATAGCCGTTTGGTAGGAGGGGCTAGGATTGGCAGGTTAGTCTATAGACATAGGATTCGTACTTGAGAGCTTCCTTACTGTATCGGTTTATCGATAGTTTCCCGCATATCATGCGTCCACTCCTCTTTGGCATAAGAATGATCGCCAGCGGTGACCATTGCGACACTGTTGTCGATAAAGTCTAGCAGCCCTTCAAGTCTCTGTGGAATTTTCGCTCCCGTATTTCTTTGAAAGTGCGCATGGATTCTTTGCAAATGGAAGAACGCTATTTGCTCTTGGATGTAGAAGGCTGACGCGCTGCTGCAGACTGTAATGTCATTTCTCGGCAACTCAACGATACACAGAGTTTCAGGCGCCCACTTGTATTCGAAAAACTTGCTTTCCAGGGTTCCCAGGGGCGATTTCTCCAAGGGTATGGCATGTAAACCCTCTAGTTGAATCACAGAATGCTCTTCGTGATTTGAGCAAATGTCCACATCGCCAACCAACTCGCTCCTTTTTAAATTCGCAAATGCATGAAATTTGAGATTACTGTCAGGGAAGCCTGCCAGACTTTGACAAGCAAGAACATTTATGCGGATTCGGTCTATTTTGGACGGTAAATGAAGTTGGCGTAGAACGCCATCATTGGGGAACGACGAGGCCAGTAGGATCCCCTGGATAGCGCTGTCCAGGACTGCAGGATGCACGACCAACGGAGGATCACTTCCCCCAGCTGGCTTAGGATACGCAATGTACCCGACGGCCTCATTCATCTTTCTCTCCAGGTTAGAGAGGCCCTTGAATTGGTCGCTGTAATTATATCCCAAGACATCGATCGATTCATAGAACGAATCGGTATCAACTTGAAGCCATTGCCCGCCCTTCACTTCCAAAGGCATTTTAGGCAAAGCATCACCGAAAGCCCTTCCAAAAGTTATCTTGATCTTTCCCGATGCATTTTCCTGTAGCATGGTATCACCATTCCTGCTGTCAGAATTATACGAGAACACGGCTTGCAGCTCGTTCTCAATACGCGTGAGGACTGTGATAGACACCTGTGTCTCAACCGATGAATCATCATCGAGCATTAAAGCATGCTTAAATGACAGGTCCGAAAGCTCAAGCATCTCGATGTTGTTGGTTGGCATGCGATGAATGATTGCTTCAACGACTGCAGCGACATAACCTGCCGCTGGAAATAAGACTTTCCCCATAATCTTATGTCCCTTTATCCAGGATAGCTCATTTAGACTCAGATGGTTTCTAAACCGAGTTTCCCTGTCGGATTGATCAGGGCAGACGGACCCAATTAGTTGATGAACTCGCCCCTTGCTGTTTCGTAGCGCTGCGGTCTGCCGACTCTCATGCCAAAAGACTCTTTCATGGACCCATGAGTACACCGGTAGCCCCTTTAGGAGCTTTAGAGGGGCCTCGCTATTAATAGCCTTGTCAAATGCCTCAAAATTCACGCAACGTTTTCCAAGATTTGTCCAGACCGAGCCGAGTGCATCTGAAAACGATTCTGTATCACTAAGTCCTCGTGATAGGGTCCCAGTATATGGGATGGGTGTGCCAAGAACCGCTTCAGCAACATCCATTGTTGGACTCTTCAAGGCTGGGTGTGGCCCAACCTCAATTGCCATGTCGAAAGACCCGCAGAATTGCATGGCTTGTTCAACGGCTTGGGAAAATAGCACGGTCTCAATCATATTATCACCCCAGTACTGTCCCTTCAAGTGATCTAAATCAAGACCTGCAGCATCAGCCCCTACGACGCTTGAGATCCACCTGGGGTACTCATCAGCTGGAAGACGAGGTTGGATCCGCAAGCCACATTCTTGCAGGGCCTTGACATAAGGAGTCATTGATGGCACCATATGATGAGAGTGATACGCTCTATCGACCCTCAACAACCGAGAAAACTTCTTTTCGTCATCCATCACCAGAGAGATCCGCGTCAAAGCATCAAGGTCACCTGAAATGGTTACGCTTGTAGGCGAGTTAATAGCAGCCATACAGACTCTTCTTTCGAAAGCAGGCAGCGATATCAAGTCGAGCGCATCTTCGGGTGTTGTGCCTATAGCTATCATCGAACCAGCGGGCCCCGTTGTGGATGCTTTAATTGTGTCGCAAAAGTACCCGCGCAAGTATGCTATGCGAATGGCATCTTCAGCACTGTGTACCGATATCAGTAGCCAGCCTCTCTATAGAAGTATGGGCGCCCTTAGGCGGTCATACCTAAGATATCCTGCCGCATAGGCTGCAGCGATCTCTCCAGAGGAGTGGCCAACCACGACCGCGAACTTCACCTTTGCGAATTTTAACAGATCAACGAGAGCAATCTGGACTGCCGTGCATAACGGCTGCGAAAATCTCACTTGACCAATTCGGGAATCGTCTGAAGTCTTTCCGAGTTCCTCAGAAAGTGACCATGTCGGCTTATAGTCATTTGGCAGAGTATCCAATGACTTTTGCATTCTCCCAAAACAGTCATCAACCACTCTAGACTCTCTAAGCAACCCGGCTCCCATGGTAGCCCATTGTGCGCCTTGCCCAGTAAAAATTCCAAGAATTCGGTTGCATGGCTTATTATCTTCGATCAACCTGCTGATTCGGGGTGCTCTGGACCGTTTACAGATCTCTTCCAATTTCGACGCTAGGTTTGTTGTATTTGACGCTGAGACCGCGATCCGAACTGGTAAGTCTGATCTACGATTTTTTATTGTCCATAATAGATCCCGTAGCGATATTGATGGGCGTTCTCGAAGATATGACGTGTAGTCAGAAAGCATACCAAAGAGGGATGTTTCAGACATAGCGGAGAAAACGAATGGTACCATGGAAGAAAATTTAGGCGGTGCCTTCTGTAGTGTATCTGTGTGATCGGATAGGAAGTTCTCGAGAATTGCATGAGCATTCGTACCTCCAAATCCGAAACTATTCACGCTGACTCTTCTAGGAAGGTCGGGATTACGGACTGGCCAGGATATCGCATCCCTGGGAACTTTCAAATGTCTAGAAAAGGGCGCGATTTGTGGGTTGACTTCACTTAAAAGGAGATTTGGCGGAATAACGGCGTTCTGAAGAGCAAGAGAGGCTTTCATGATGCCCGCCACCCCTGCAGCCCCCTCAGAATGGCCCATTACCGTTTTCAACGAGCCGACATACATAGTATGATGCACTCGACAGTTTTCTGATGGGTTGCAAGTACTGTCGGGGAAAAATACAGAGTGTATGGCTGCTGCTTCGATAGGGTCGCCCGTGGGAGTTCCTGTAGGGCTGATTAGTTAAGTACAACAAAGGGATGCAGACAAGAACAACCAGTCCCATGCGCCTCGAAATAGTGCGGCATGTTGGAAACTTGGGATAGATCCAAGCCGGCGCGACGGTACGTTTCTCTTATCAGGTCAGCTTGTGCTGTTTGGCTTGGAGTCGTGATTCCCTGCGTGCGGCCGTCCTGGTTTACACCGGTTTCCCTTATGAGGCATTCCACAGAGTCGTTATTTGCTATCGCGTCTGATAGTTTTTTTAGAATCAGAACCCCGATACCGTCGCCCCTAGCATATCCATCCGCCCCCTTATCCCACATCTGGCTTCGACCAGTCGGACTCAACATCTTTAACTGGCTCTCTGCTATAAAGGGTTCAGGGCCTAATATCAGATTGGACCCCGCAACAATCGCACTGGTTGATTCACCAGTCCGTAGACTCTGAACTGCCTGATGTAATGCGACAAGACTTGAAGAGCATGCGGTATCGATTGTCATAGACGGGCCGTGCAAATCGAAAAAGTAAGACAGTCGGTTAGACAGAAGGCTCCGAGCCGCACCAGATGCAAAATACCTGGGGGTATTCTGGATATCTCTGCCACCAATACCATAGTAGTCGTCTCCCATGAGGCCAATAAACACCCCCATATGAGATCCTCGAAGGTCTTCTTTGGGTATCCCTGCAGACTCCAAGGCCTCGTAAGTCACCTCGAGCAATAATCGATGGTTTGGGTCCATCCCGGAAACCTCCACTGGTTTGATACCGAAAAAGTCAGCATCGAAGACTCTTGGATCTTCGGACAGGGTATATGCATCCTTAATATTGCTAGTGCCGCGGCGAAGTCCACTTTCGTGATAGAACCTTTCCACGTTAAAGCGATCTGGTGGAATCTCACGGCGAAGATCGCAAGGCTCTTCTATCAGTTGCCAGAGCTTTGAAGGTGAAGATGCGCCACCGGGAAACCTGCAAGCACTTCCGATAATTGCGATCGGGACGGTCGGGTAGTTGAGTTGAGGGAACGTCATGTCAACTTCAGAGTGCTAGTCCTGACACTTGATTGTTAATCTTCGTCGATGGATTTTGAGATGCTCAAAGAGCCCTCAATCCAGCAAAATGTATGTGATATTACACTATTGGCTCGTTTCACTTGTTTGCTGAGATTGACCCAAGACCCTAGATGAATGTAAGGACGCTGCAGCCCTACTAGGGCTAATTCTTATTTAGAGTGCAGGATCTCAAAGCAGTTGTCCGTCTAGCAAACCCTTCGGAAGCAACTTCGACAAGTCGGAGCCCTTGTATACCTGTGGACTGGGACCGGTGACCAATCGGGGCTCGCCTCCTTATTGGCATGTCCCGACTCCCAGGTAGCCAAAGGCCCGGTCCGCATCTGCAATTCTGATTAACGCTCTGGAAAGCATGCTTCGTAGAAATCGACACAAGAATAGAAATTGCAAGCAGAGTGAATATCCGAAGAATCCTGCCTCAAGCAGAAAGAATCATGATGCATGGATTTTACAAGAACGAGTTTTTCAATTTCGAAACTATTCGAATTCTAGGTACGACGAGGTATGGAGGTGCTGAAGTAGGTGAGGTCCTAGAGGCCGTCGGAGAGACCAAAGAGAATGATCCTGAAAGCTGGTATCGCGCTTGGTCGAAGAAATCTACTATGGTTGAGGCAATCGCCGAGGAAGCTCAACGCCATGGCCATCGTGACGCCGCCCGAATGGCTTTTCTCAGAGCGTCCAATTACACCCGCGCTAGCGCATACATGATGATAGGAGATAAACCATTAACCTCAGACGCACGCGTGGTCCCAATTCTCAAGAATTCCGTTCAGTTATTTCAAAGGGCTCTAAATCTCACCAACGCGGTGGTGCATCAGCTTCAGATCCCCTGGGATGAGTCCCTAAAACTCCCGGCGTATCTCTATCTGCCGCCATCATCGTGCAGAGTCCCTGGCAAGATTCCTCTCATGATCAACTTCATCGGCGCTGATTCAATTCAAGAAGAAATCTTTTATATGTTTCCAGCTGCTGGGCCAGATCTAGGCTACGCGGTACTTACTCTCGAAGGGCCCGGGCAAGGACTTACGCTGCACGAACATAATGTACCATTCCGTGCTGACTGGGAGACCATACTGCGGAAAACCCTTGAGCACTTATCTCATTGGATCGAGGAGAGTCCAGCCCTCGACCTTGACCTCGACCTCGACCGAATTGCGGTCGCAGGTGCATCTCTGGGGGGGCTTTTCGCGCTGAGATCAGCGGCTGAACCTCGGGTCCGAGCTTGCATCGCGATTGACCCATTATACGACCTTTGGGACTTCGCCACGATGCATGTATCACCTACTTTTCTTGGTCTTTGGGGGCGGGGATGGATACCAGATTGCGCTGTGGACGCGGCCATTTCTCTTGCCACTTGGTTCTCTTTCCAAATGAAATGGGAGATCGCAACATCATCCCGGTTTTTGGGTACGTCGAGCCCGAGTGAAACGCTTCGCGCAATGAAACAGTTTACCCTGCGGGAGAAGGATGGCACATCCTACCTAACGAGAGTTAAATGCCCGGTATTCGTAACTGGTGCAGGGAATTCTCTGTATCTGGACCTTAGTCGTCACACCGGTATGGTCGCCAAGAACCTGTCAGAGTCGCAAAGGACTGTCTGGATATCCACAACGCCAGGCGATGGGAGCCTGCAGGCTAAGATGGGAGCCTTGGGGCTATGCAACCAACGTGCATTCATGTTCTTGGATAAGGCTTTCGGCATAGACAGAAGGGACTGAGTGAGATCCGACAGCGGAAGGCCAATGGGGCGAACCAAAAGTCGAACACAACGTACGCAGCTGTACCTAGCACACTTGGCTCGCTAAGCTTCGGCTCTTAACTGCACGTCACGGCTTTCCCCAAAGCAGGCTGGGGGGGTAAAACAGTACGTTGGTGATACCGATACAACGTTGAGGGTGATCTTTGAATCCTACTATTACCACGTACCTAGCTTGATGCGATGTGCCATCCGGGCACCCATATATTAAGTCGGAATAATACCGGAACTTGCCGGGCGTGCCTACATGCAAAGTAAAATTGTGACGTCTGGAGGAGAACCATATATTAGATGCAAGGTGCCCAGTTTCCAGTCTAATGTGCACACGATTCAGCTACTCTTAGCAATCTGCCTGCTTCGATGCCACCATGGACAGGTCGAAACAGCCCCGAAGATTCGCATGTGACCGCTGCCGTATCTATAAACTAAGATGCGAGCGAGTGTCCACCGAAGGAAACAGTTGTAACCGGTGCATCAAATTCGGTATCTTCTGTGAGACGACCAATGCTCAAGGCCTCGGCGCCAAGAGCAAAACCACCCAGCGCCGCTCGGCTCACACATTATTCGGAGACCGAACTACGATGACTCCGCAATCCGGTACAGCACCGACCCAACGCATCGCACCGCCGCCGATTGAAGCCCAGGCCAGTGCCGCTCTTAGTCTTGACCCACATAGTACCGGCATGATCATAGACCCTGCAAGTTCATTTCCCCTTAGCACCTGACATCATCCCGTGCTAAATGTATTAGTGCCCCAGCGATCTAATGCTTTCGGATTTTGACTTCTTAGACATGATGGAGAATCATGAATCTCCGCAGTCTTATGACGAAATAACGAGATCTATCCCACCGTCGGAGGGTCTTCAAGACCCAAGCGAGCTGACAGTCGATACGACCACCATAAGAGATCACCCTGAAACACATAGAAGCACAAGCGGTCACCGAGACCTACTAGAGCTTTCGGCAAACTTGATTGATGATATAGACCGGCTTAACGGTGTGGACATCTCCCCAACAGTATCTCCCAACCCAGCTGTTCTTGAGACAGCAACGCAGCGCGCGCTAAGCCAGACAAATGTACTCATCCGCATTTTGAAGAGGTTAGAAATAGAAGGAGAAGAGGACAAGGCCCAAGACTGTGATATCAGTGACACCTTCGTCTCACAGGATTCCGGTAACTACATCCCATCTCTGTCTTAAGTCATGCATTGCGAGTGCTGAATTGGCACTAAACTGTCTCAAACGAAGCAGGTTCATCATCTAGAAACCCCGACGTCTTATTTGCCTCTACTTTGATTACATCATATATCCTCATAATCCGTTACTGGCAGAAGCTCTTCTTACATATCAAGCGCCTTCACGTCGAAGACCCGGATGCTTCAACCAAGCCGTTACCTATACTACCAGCACTATTGTTCGGGGGCATACAGGCGACAGCCAACCTTGACATCCAATTCATGGTCCTCCTAGAGACTTGCTCGTCAATGATCCAGCTCATAGAGGCTTATCTAGGCGTAAGCTCCTCGGGCGTTATGAGGTTTACAGAAACGGTAATTGAGAAAAAGACACTGCTTCATGACCCGATATCCATTTCGGTGAGGGAGACGTTGTTGTCGGTCGAAGGTTTACAAAATGCTCGGCGCGATGGTGCTCCTCCACTCAAGGAAACAATGAGGTGTATGCAGGAACATGTTCTTAGCAGGTGTTGTAGGCTGAATAGCAAAAATAAGTTACACTAGTCTTATTTAACGCGCGACACGATTCATACATCTATAGCACACTTTAAGGTGATTTAATAGATAGGAATAGCGTATATGTTAAAAAAAGTGCAAACATTTTAAGGTTTTTTTCAAGTTATATAGTTAGTTATAATATATAAGAAAAACATAACATTATTATAGTGACAAAATTTATTTCTTTATAATTAAAGTTTAAGCGTTTATATAAAGTATATAAAAATAGGTAGACTACACTTAATCTACTTTAGTACCTTCACTTAATACCTATTTAGCCAAGGTGGCCAGCCAATATAGGTGGTTTTATTAGATATTTTAGGTGTGTAACACGGCCTGCTAAGACTGCCAAGGCCATTATCATAGCGCCAACGCGAGGCCACTCATAAAAGGTTATGCACTTCAGCATTAAGATAGTCAGACGATTGGACATGGAGTCGTCGCAACAACGCACAAGGACCTAACAAATATGTAGACCAAATCCATAAAGCCACACAGAACTAACGAGGAAAGGTAGGGTTAGAGGGATTTCTATGCCTATTGTATCAAGCCTAACGGGCATAAATTAGTCAGGCCAACTCCCGCCTCGAAGGACGAGGCACTTGAGGCCTCTGGAGAATCATCATCGTGAATACGCCCAAACCCTCCGGTCCCCACTGCTGCCTTGTTTCCTTGATGACTTCACTGTACCGAGCTTTACTGCATATCTGTAGGTGGTGTAGTAGTCGAAGGATCCTATGGCCAATCCCCGGAGCCGAGTGGAGGATAGTACATCTGATTGGACCTTTCTACCTCATAGCCTGCGTGAAGGTGTACTGATAGGACGGTGGTATTCTACGTCATTGAGTTGTGAGTTACGACATAACAGAGGGTAGGCAGCATAAATCCCCCAATGCTACATCCAGGAGGAGCGCGGAAATGTTTTTGGGGGGGGGGTCTACTGTAAGGCCTGAAAACCCGAAACCGCGGGCTTGACTCCCCCCTCACCCCTCAGGAGGCGATTCGGCTTACGGTTATGCTATGCATTCGAGACCCATGGTTGGGTTGAATAAGAGTAGGACTCCGACGTAAAGGAATCCGCAACTACTGTAGGTCATGAGTTTCCCGCCAGTTTTCCGTCTCGTTCTTTTCTAGCTCCTTGATATTGTATGTTCTAACAGAAGCTTTAGTCATCAGTAGAAGCGTGTCGATGTCCTCAGGCGAAGGTCAACAGATGTCGCCGTCTCTCTCGGGCGCAAGCTTCAAGGACGCTATCTTAGGGTCGACATGGGCTTTGACGATCGTCTCGATTGCCGCAGTACTGACTCGGTTATATTTTCGCAAGAAATACACAGTCCCTGTATCGTCAGATGATTGGTCAATGCTTATCGCGACGGTATTCCAGATCGTCTTTCAAGCGTTCGTTACCGCGGCCTGTGATGCGGGCTTGGGAAACCCCGTCGTAACGCTTAAGCCAGAGGACATATTGACAACGAACAAGTGGTCGTGGATATCGACGCCGTTCTCGAATGCCGTATCAGTCGTAGCAAGAATATCGATTACGATCCTGCTCGTTCGCATCTTTGGAAGTACAAGACGTTGGTATAGATGGTCTATGATAGCCCTTACTGGTATCGTGGCAGTTCTCGGTGTCACGAACGTCATCCTCATTTGGGCGATGTGCAGGCCCCCAGAGTCTTTATGGGACAAGTCAGTAGTCGGTTTCAGATGTTTGGAATCTAATATTCAACGATACCTCAGTCTCGTGCTACAAGGTAATATGGCTCTGATCTCGTCTCTGTTGCATATAGTGCAAACTCAGCTAATACGATCATGCGGCAGTCCTTTTCGCTCTTTCCGATGTCATATACGTCGCATTCCCTGTCACATTTATTTATAAGCTCAACATGGCGACTCATAAGAAAGTCGGCCTGGCGATCCTGCTTGGTCTCTCCTTAATTACGGGAGCGGCGGCCTTCTCCAAGGTCGTTACGAACCTCGTTTTCTCCGACAGTGATCTGGACACCCGGGAAGACGAACTCTTTACTATCTTCGGAATCATGCTATTAATCACATCGGTCGAGCAATCGCTCGTCATCACAATAGGTTGTGTACCCACCCTTCGCCCGATCGCATTAATTAGAATACCCCCCCTGGGTTCTATCCGCAATACACTAGCGAGTCTGCTCTCTAGCGGCAGCAGAAGAGGGTCTCCTTCTAAGGGTTCATCTAAGCAGGTGGGCCACAGTCGGGAAGGCTATGAGGATCTGGAGCTCAGCAACATGTATGGTACCTCGAAAGATCATATGGTCCCGCCATTGTCGACATCCACCGTTCACGCGGAATCCGGTGTAGATTCGAGCGATACGGGAAAGCATATACACAGAACCCACGACTACAGTATTACTTATGCTGACAGGCAGAGAGCTACGGGGAACCTGCTGTGATGGATGTGCTGCCCCTAGGTCACGGACCGTCACGGGACGTGGAGATGAACATGTCCGTGTAGTATCAAGCACTTGTACCAAAATAAAACAATTTCTTAATTTTGCTATATTAAGATTTCCCCTGGATGCCACTCCTATAAAGCCCGTCTGTAATACAATACGTACATGTAACCTACTACATGTATTCTGAGGCGCATTGCTCCTGTGAACCATGTTAAGCAGCTGTCAAAAGATAACTTGACCTTCATACCAATAGTTGCTCCCTCCCCCCTTCTTCTCTCCAACTTTAAACTCTGTTTCCCGAATCTCTCTGGGCTTCTCCGTAAAAGGGGGTTGGCCACAAATGCAAGGCTAGGTCCGACTCCGGTCTTACTTCCGGTTCCGACTCCGATCCCGGTTGGGGCCGTTTCCGATTCCGTCTCCTACTCCAGCATAACAAAAGAGCTTGGCAGTGGGAACTAACGCGTGGGTGGCACCCCGGTCGATGTGGATTTTAGGAAAAGGGTGGATGTTAGAGCACAAGGATATTGCATTTGCGTCAATGGCTTTTCAGACAAGCAGCATGGTACTTCTCTCGGAGAGTTGACTGACATCTCAGAGGGATGCGATTCATTCGCAGCTTGAGGCTCCTAGCTGCAAGCTTCTCCACGCTACAGCTAGTGCAATGCGATTACCAAGCAAGTCACTCGTTAGATCAGCTTAATTCACCCCTTCGGGGGAAACTTCAGAAAGCTGAGCCGTTAGCAGCTCCATGTTTTCGTAGCATACACACGGCTGAGTGCAGCACCCTGCGCGGAATCCTCGCTTCAGGAAAGCCTGATTATTTTCGTTCCGGACGATACCAAGGGTTTCAATACATACAAAGCGAGGCATGTCTCTCGGAACCAGAGAACCAGTGTCTCCTCAGTGATTCTAGCCTCCTGCCGGCAAACGACACGTTATGTCGCCAGGGAAGCGTGTCTCCTCACTATGTTGAAATTACCGGCGCAAGGGACGTACAAGCCGTCTTCAAGTATGCACGGCAATCTAAGACGGCATTGGCAATCAAGAACGGGGGTCACGACTACGTGATGAGGAATAGCCAAGAGGGTTCTCTGGCGATGTGGACGAGGAGTCTTACCGAGAGAATCTATCACATGTCCTTCTCTCCCCTCGGATGCGCCGATGGAATACCCATGCAAGCAATCGAATTAGGGGCAGGGGTGAGCATGAATGAGGCGTTCGAATTCGCCCATGCTCACGATGTCCTGTTCGTCGGGGGCACGGTTGCCACCATCGGGGCTTCAGGCGGCTGGCTTCTCAATGGGGGCCACGGCGTTCTCACAGGAACGCATGGTCTCGCCGTAGACCGCGTCCTCCAGTTCGAGATCGTCACACCGGACGGCGTGGTGCGCACAGCGAATCGATGCGCGAACCCGGATCTCTTCTGGGCCTTGCGTGGTGGTGGTGGAGGCGCCTTTGGGGTTGTGCTCAGCTCGACGCACATGGTGTCCGTTGATACGCCCATCACGGGCGCTGTGATCACATTCCCGGCGACGGCAGACAACCAACGCACGTACGTGGACACGCTCGTGGAAAACATGCCGCGCTGGCGGCTTCAGGGCTGGACGGGGCCATCGTACCTGAACGCCACGTTTATCTCGACTCCCCTATTAAATGTCTCAGAGGCCATGGCCAGCTTGGTCCCAGCAATCGAGTACGCAAAGGCTCAAAACGGCACTGCCGTGTTCCATCGCTACAGCTCATTCTTTGAGTACTACTCCAGCACAATCAACGGGACGTTGGCAGCGCCGCAGCCGATAGTACAAGGCGTTTTCATGACAAGTAGGGTGATAACTGAGGACGTCTTCACACGCTCCGACTCTCGGGAGCGCCTCGTAGATGCCATCTTCCAAGCCCTAGAAACTCTCGGCGCGCCGCCATCTCTGATGATTACGCCTCCTTATCTCTACGGCCGCACACACCCGGCCGAAACTCGCGGGACATCAGTCCATCCAGCATGGTACGACGCGCCCCTTATGGTCCTCGCGGCCTCGGCGTTCCGCCCGCATAGTTCGCTCAACGAACGCAAGGCTGTCGTCGCAGCGCTGAGAAACACTACCGAGATGTTTAAGCGTGTCGCGCCAGATGGCTGCGCTTACGCAAATGAGGCGGATCCGTGGTTGGACGATTGGGGAAATCAGATCTGGGGAAAGAAGAACTACGAGAGGCTGCTCCAAGTGAAGAAAAAGTTTGATCCTTTGGGTTTGCTCCATTGTTGGCATTGTGTGGGATGGAGCAGGGATATTCCAGGCTATCGCTGTATTTCTGGAATGTCGCCGCATGGCGCCTAAGTTTGCCCCAAGGCGCCCTCACTCGGCCCCTATTTGAATATTTAGATTTGTGTATTTCTTCCCTTACCATATCCTCGTCCCTGGAGTTTAACACGGGGGCTACAGTAGACGCTTTTTGAAGACCTAGCTTTGAACTTTTCGTGATCCTGACGGGAGCCGTCTGACTTAGGAACTTACCTAACCTACCTAAGGTACCTATAGCTACTTAAGTGCTTACCTATTGAATATCCTACCTAAGGCATAGCACTACCTAAGGAATCCATCATCAAGCGCTGTAGACGCTAAAAGCTTAGCGCCTGCCAACCTTCTACTTAGGTACCTACTTACCTACCCAGGTAGTAGGCCCCTAATCAGGCTTCCCTATATAAATCGCAAGATGAGGCATAAGATGAAAACATAGTACCTTAAGGTTGACACTTCGATGGTAAACTAACCCTATATTTATCAAGCATTGTACAAGTTAACCTCAATCAAGCACTTATTTACCGCTCTTTCTTCGCCTCCTGAGTTGCGACCTTTCGTTCACGAAACTCAATGCGAACTCCCATATCCGGCCGGAAAGATCCATTCGGCATAGAATACCGCTTGGGCTTGTTTCCGCCCTCGGGAATGCGGAAGTCATAGTTCATGAGTAGATAGGCCAGGGCCACCTTGAGTGTATTGCCCGCAAAAGCACGGCCTGGGCAGGCCTGCGAGCCATCCCCCCAGCCCGGTGTATCGGCCCCGAGGCTGGTGAACTGATGGCGATCTTCACGGCCGGGCAGCTGTCGAAGTTTGAGAAAGCGCATCGGATCAAAGGTGTCCGGGTCAGACCACAACTGTTCCGATCTAGGCACCCTGTGGATATCGACACTCATGACCGTGCCTGCGGGTAGTTCGGGCCCGGCCGACAGTTGGACAGGCTCGCGAAGCCGTCGGAAAAGGGCCACTATGAGAAACAAAGTAAAATGTCAATGAAAAGCGCTGCTACAGGTATCATCAATATTGACATGATGAGGAAGGAATATTACGCACTATGGCCGAACGGATTCCAGCGCGAGCATTCGCGCATGACGCTGTCCAGTTTCTTCAGCTCTGCCAAGTTTGTCCGTGGCAGCTTGCCGTCAATCATGATCTGCGATATCTCATCCCGGAGCTCATCGCAGAGATCAGGGCGCGTGACGAGCTCCGCCATGATGAAATAGAAAGTGCCGGAAGTGGAGGCTGTGGATTCGAAGGAACCCACGATGAAGTCGTGGGCGACCTGCTGCGGATTGCGCTCTGAGGGTCGGTATCGAGTCATTAACCACGCCGTCATAGGAAACTTCTTGTCCGGCGATGCCTGTACGAGCTGGTTCTTGTCGATCTCCTTGGCTGCGGCCTCGTACTCGCGGATATCTTTCCCCACGACGGGGCGGAGGAGGAACCTCATCCACCAATAGAGCGCCCAGGCAGGCAAGAAGATAAACCATGTAACGACAGGCCGTAGAACCCGCGGGGCCAAGCTAGATACCGAGATGCCGAGGACTATAGCCATTGGGAATTGTTGGACAGCGCTACGCCAGCGAGGGTCTATTTACAGGCCGGAGTCAGTAATTACTAAACAGAGTACGAATTCAGCTCATGTTCCAAGAGCATGCAGGAGTAATTAGGCCCAAAACCTGCCCAACAGAGAAGGAAAAGGCTTCAGGGGACTCACCGGTACCCAGCTCTTCACCCACGAGTCCGATGGCATTTGTCGTTGACACTATATCTTGTAGCGTCCAGTACATCTTGAAAGATTTCCATTCCGTGCAGGAACCCAAAGCGACCTCGCTCGCGAACCGCGCGCTTTCATAATGCGCCTGAGTGCGGGTGGGTATAGCTCGCGTAAGGTCGGTACCGATTGTTTTGTGAAGGGCGCTGATGTCGGTGCCTAGAAAGCCCCAACCGCCAAAGAAGACATGTTTGAAATACTCCATGGCAGAGGCTTTAGCCTGAGGAACGCGCTTGACTTCATCCCACATCGAGGGTGGGAAGACTACGTACTCGAACCCGGAATAGCTGATGATGAAAGGGGAATCTGGATGCTTGCGGGCTCCCTCGTCTAGGATCGCCGCATAGTCCCATCTATGGACACCTTTTGGAGCCTGCACGTAAGGCAGTCTGAGACGGTGGCGGAGAGACTGACGGTTTACGCGGATTTCATCTATTACAAGGGCAGTGATGAGGATGGGAACCGCGAGCGCAGCGTACTTCGCTGCGGGAGAGACCTTCCCTGTGGCAATCATTAGGTCATGGTACAATTTTCTGACTCCCAGTTGAAACATTTCCCATCTTGTTAGTCGCACCGGAGCGATTGCAGTCTGGATCGCCGCGAGTTGATCCTGCAACCCGTCGAGGAGCGAGCGGATAGTTTGTAGCATGGTGGCGGACAGTCTCAACACAGTAGTTGAGAAATGACAGTATTTTTGAGATCCAAACAGCACAGAAATCGACGGAACGCGATCTAGATGACAAAATTGAAGTTAACACAAGATGATCTCACTCATAAACTGCTGTGGACAGTGACTGGCAGCCCCCAGGCCCGACGGAGATCAGGGGTGCCGCAAAGCCGTCGGGATCGGGCGAATCGGGGTACGCTGCATTTAACTCGGATAGATTCCCCTCAGTGCGGTCTCAGCGCAGTTACTGACCCTAGGTATTGGGTGGCGTGGTACCCATACTGCCTAGAGTGGCTTTGTTGCTACGCCGTATGATTGCATTAATCGCTAAATCGTCTTACCGGCACGTTGGATTCGGTGCTCAATGTCACTACAAGTCGCGACGAGCTAGAGGTCACCTAAGAGCTTTGAGAGTTTTGAGAGTTTCGAGGTTTGATAGAACAGCGTAAACATTAGGGAGGAAACCAAGCCAGAGATGGCTACAGGGAAACCATTACAGAGAGGGTCATTACTACAGGTAGCTTTGAACTCCAGCCTTTTCTCGGAGGATTGTCAGAATCTCTTCATTCGTCTCTTTCCCCAGCTTTTCGCTCCGCTCCGTGGCCATAAACCCAGCATACCTGATAGGTGTCAGGGTAGTCAAAACATACAAGGTGTGGCTTAAGGGCGGGTTACAAGCGCACTTACTCTGGTAGTGTGTCGTTTATCCACAACCTGCCGTGACTTTCACGGCCCAGTCCAGCGGCGCTTACCAATGTTCGGCTGCCATGCTCGGGGTCTCTTCCACAGATGAGTTTATAGGGGATCAATAGGAGCCTCACGTACCACGGGTAGCCCCGGTGCAGATCAGTCCCTCGACACATTGCTGGGCAGCTACAGTTGACGATGACGTTAGTCTCACCTTCGGGCGAGGTTCTAGTGCAGTGCGCAGCTAGTCCTTCGATGAAATACCTTGCTGCGAGCTTGACCAAATAGTACTGCGAGACATGTTCAAACTTAGTGGGGTCGTTGATGCGCTGGACGAGGGTCTGGTCTTCGGGTATCCATTCCCCGAGCACGTCTTGTGTAGCTACACTATTGAGGAACGTTATGTGTGGAATGTACCCGTCATTCGAGTCGGAGGCGGCGGCGGCGGCGGCGGTTTTTTGGACCTTGTCTAACAGTAAGATGGCCATCAGAGCTGTCGAGAGGACGTTGATCTGAAACGCGTTCTCGTAGCCTTCTGCACCCATCGTAAACGAGGGTGTCATGATACCAGCGCAGAGCTGCGCCACATGGAGCTCGGGAACAGTCTCGTTAATGTCTTGTACGAAGGCCTTTACAAAGTCGAACGTAGATAGATCCACTTCCTTGATGATGATGTCCCCAGGGCTTTTAACTTGGCCCGTAATTCTAGCTTTCGCCGCATTGCCCTTGTTCAAATCGCGTACCGCCAGAATCAATGTGCTTGCTCCTAGTTGCGCATACTTGAGTGCTGCCTGGAATCCCATGCCAGCGTTCGCCCCCGTGACAAGCACCGTTTTCCCTTTGAACGAAAGATGTGTCGGGTTAGCAGGAGGATGTCGCGCATCCCAGAACTGTTCACTCAAAGGGGGGGGAGGCATTGTGCACGGCTTAACAGCGTTTTCATAGATGAGTACAGGATCGCGATCGCAGCCGCACCAAGGTAGATAGATGATGATGAATGATGACGATGGGTAATGATAAATGGCGGCGTGAGAGGAGGCTAAAACACGCTGAGAGAAGGACCTAGATAGCTTGATTGCCTAAAAGTGTTCTCCATTACCTAGGTAGGTACTGCTTGGAGAATTACTAGTAGGTCCCTACATAGGTAGGTAAGTTGGCAAGGCACAGAAGGACAGAAGGGGGGCGTATGCGTAAAAGGGGAGTCGATATCTGGGTGACGTCCGATTGGGGTTGCTGCATAGGGGCAGGGGTATCGGACTTGATTCGCTCTATTTATACACCCTGGTGAGTTAACAGTACAATACCGAATACCTACCCAGGTAGGTACTGAATACTGAATACTGAATACTGAATACCGACTGAGCACAAGGCCTGATTTGTCTAAGGGTTAGAGAAAATGGAGGCGGCGACGATGAAGTCATTGCCTATCAATCAAAGCGCTATTATAGCTGGAGACGCGGGCGTTCTTGTATTGAGACACGATGCGCCTCTGCCTAGTGTACGGTCGGGTATGATTTTAGTGAAGACGGTGGCAGTCGGGATAAACCCTGTCGATGTGAAGCTTTCTGGACAAATGGCATCTATTGGGGCAGTAAGTGGATGTGACTTCTCGGGCATAATCGTTGCGATAAGTCTAGACGTTCCTGAGCAGAAGTTCTCACTTGGGGACCGGGTCGCTGGAGTTGTCCCGGGGATGGACTCCCTTTTCCCGGAAAACGGCGCTTTCGCTGAGTACGTGTGTGCCTATGCCGATTTTGCCTGGCGGCTACCTAGTGAGGTCTCCTTTGAATTAGGCGCAACAATCGGGGTCAGGAGTCTAATCGCGGGATATGCTCTCTTTTGTTCTCTTCGCCTCCCTGGGCACCCCGATGCACCGACCATAAAGCCCGAGTACGTTCTAGTGTACGGCGGCAGCACATCGTCGGGAACGATGATGATCCAATTGATACGCAAGTACGATATCTCTACTGACGCCATCAGGCTCAAAAGAAGTAGGTAGTCTCGCTAACACACGAAGGTCTGGCTTTATTCCCATTACAACATGCTCCCCTAGAAACTTCCAGCTCGTGAAGGAATACGGGGCAGAGAAGGCGTTCGACTACCATAACCCTGACAATGCGGAAGTTATTCGGAGCTACACCAAAGGTGCCCTATGGTACGCAGTCGACTGTTACTGTGAGGAGTCTAGCATGGAGTTTTGCTATAGAGCGATAGGACGCGCCGGCGGAAAGTGGTAAGTAAACCATTCTACGTAATAATTATATTAAAATCTTTGATGTCTGACTAGTAGCAGTAAGT
This sequence comes from Xylaria grammica, assembly GCA_004353285.2. Lineage (NCBI taxonomy): Eukaryota > Fungi > Ascomycota > Sordariomycetes > Xylariales > Xylariaceae > Xylaria > Xylaria grammica. The sequence continues at coordinate 1,319,840 of NGZP02000002.1, read as the reverse complement.
AACCCAACCACTCTCGTTTTCACCGGATCAATCATTCCCTGTCAGTTGACTGGCCGTGGGGTTGTTGTTTTGGGGAGGCCATGTACTAAAATTAACAGATACGACACTGGAACCATATCAAAAGCGACTACATACAAGAAAAGCTATTGAACCGGAATATGTGCTCGCACATGCACTCTTAGGGACTGATGTTGGTTGGAAAGAGCCGTACAACGTGAAAGCAGACCCAAAACTTCACTCATTCGGCAAGAATTGGTCCTCATGTATCCAGAGGCTGTTGGAAAGCGGGAATATCAAACCTCATCCTATAAAGGCTCAGGGAAGTGTCGGTCTGGAACACGTTCTCGATGGAATGATGTTATTAAAGCGGAAAGAAGTGTCAGGAGAAAAACTCGTATATCGTATCATCGAGGCCTAAGCTACAGGCCACAGGTCCGGTCAGCCGGAGATACCAGGTGGTTAAAGAATAATTTCTGAAACCTGTCGCATTCAAAACCGCCTTTAGTGCCAAATTCTACTCAATGAAATTCCTAGAGAACAGCATGGACGTTTTCGGGAAGCTCATTATTTCCGTGTACGCTGGTCCTTTCCACGGCTCACCATCAGTCTCTCCGCCCATGGCGGTGCCGGAATAGCCAGTACTGCCAAATCCCCCACCAAAAGGGTACTCAAACCCAATATTGAGATGTGTAACGATGAATGCCCAGCTCGCATTTCGTCTTGGTGAAATTAAGCTGAGCTCAAAGCCAGTGGCTTTGTCTGCTAACAGCTGTGTCGTCGTGCCCGGCCCGTCATAGAGTTTTCGGAACCGCAAATAGTCGTCTGTGTTGGAAGGCTGGTCTAATCGAGTCCCGAGTATTTTTTCGCCGTCTTTCGCTAGGAGCACGGAAGACAAAACTAGGTCCTTTCGGATGTTGGACCTAAACTGCACTAGTGATAACGCAAACGGTCCAGCGCGGATACGGACCGCCGTCATGCTTGCAATACATGTAAACCAATTAAATGCCCCCCAGAGACGCTCATGACCGCCCATACCAGTCCAAGCTATCCTGTCTCCGAGGACCGTGGCATCAATGGATGCTTCTGCGACCGGAATAGGCTCAACCCAATGAAAGTACGGAACAGCCTCAGAAGCTGCATCGCTCGACGGCCAGACGGAGTTGTCGGCATACCGTGGGGGGGCAACGCTCGTCATTGTGATGATTCCTTTCTCCTCCGGACTGTCCATGGTGATCTCAGCGCGTGACATGTCCGCAGATACTTCGAACTCAAAAGACCAGCCGTCGCCGCGCCACGTACCCCGCGTCGCTTTCCCAGGGCAAGACTCAACGATCGACTCTTCAGCATACTCAACAGCGGCATGACGGGAACCATTCGCGTACGAAAATTCCAGGTAGAACCGCAAATTTCCGGATCCAAATATCGAGAAGCTAGGGTCGCGGTAAAAGCCGAACATGAACGCTTGCATTCCATCCTCCGATATGCCGTCGAACTCCCACTGCTCGCCCGTCGTCGCGTTTAGCGGCACTACACTCGGCGCCTCAAAGTCCTCGCGAGGGTTGATAGAAAAGTGTATGCGCTCTTGAGATCGAGCCAGATCGTATCTAGTCATCCGACTTATACTGCACGGCCTGTGTATCAGCGGCTCCTGTTCAGCTGCATTTGCACGTCGCGTCCAACAGGTGACAATTATGATAGCAAGTAATGTGGAAAATAGAGATTGGCTAGCCATTTCGATCAGCTTCGCGATCGCGAACATTCAAAGTATATAACTTCTTGGTTCGAACGGCGGAAAGCGTCTTGCAGAAATCTGACAGAGTTGGTAATGATGGTCGGAGAAACGCAGGCTTTAAAGTAACCTAGGCATCCATCCATCCGAATCCGGTGTGTGCCCATCTACGGATGATAGCACCACATGTCCGATCCTTTGCTCCGGTACACCGAGCACTGAATTATTCTTCACACAGATTAAACATACTCACCTTTTTATTCTTCTTCATTTTACTCGTTTTAATCCGACTCTATTTCCAACTGTCGCATCAGCTGTTTTCAAAACCAGACGTCAGCATACGGCAATAAAGTATATATTTATATAACCGCACCTGAGACGTAAATATGACTACGACCGTAGCTCTCTCGTCACCTTATTCGTAGCCGCCGTGTGGCTGGTAGGAAAGAGACTACGAGATAGCTCGACTACGCTAGATATCCCGTACCTCGAGTTCGATGGCGGCAACTCTCCAGAAAGATACGCCCGGGATACAAGAGAGATTATGCAGAAAGGGCACCAACGGGCGAGCTTCGCGATCTTCTGCATGAGAACGGAACAATATTGACAACATGAATAGTATTCGAAGAAGGGCATCCTATTCGCGATGCGAAACCCGGTGGACCGTAACCACCCGCAAGTGATCATGCCGCAGAAGTACCTCGAGAGCGTGCGGAATGCACCACAGAGCGTTATAAACTTCTACTCGTTCCTAGAAAAGTAAGAACTCAGAAATCAGTCATAATAGACCCAGATACTCGACGTTAACCCAACTTACACTTCGGTGCTTAGTCGTCTGTTATGAAAGACGTTGGCGGCCCGCCACTATTTAATGAAGCAAGTGATATGGTCCGCATAGACTTGACCCGAGCATTGTGTGAGTGTCTGTTCCTTGCTCTTCAGATTTGAGAAGCTGCAAGCCAACATCGCATTTATACATAATGTAGCCGATCTTATCAGCTAGATGCAAGACGATTGTACACGAGCATTCCAGAAGGGGATGCCGCCATGCCAGGGTGAGTGGTAGTTACAAACATCCTACTTTAGGCATGCGTTGTGTGCGACGCCTTAGCTAATCCTGATTCTACCATCACAGACTGGACGCCGCTATTCCCTTTTGAAGTCTTGTTGGATTTGTTTGCTCGCACTATTGCACATGTACTGTATGGGGCGGAACTGGCAGGTAGAGATGACTGGCTAGTCCACACGATATACCCCTACGTTAACCATCTGATGCTTGCGCCACCAGCCGCGATATCTGGCTACCACCCTTCACTACGATTTCTGGCCAAGTACTTCGAGACACATACGAAGATGGTATACAAGGGGCGCAAACAGGCAGAAGACATACCCAGGCCTATTATAGATAAGTATAAGGTGCAAAGAGCTACGTCTAATGAGAAAAAGGCTCCCAGGGATGGCATTAGGTGGCTGTTGGATCGGTATGATAGTTTGGGGAAAGAACTAACACTGGAACTATTAGCGCAAGATCTACTATTCGTCACAGTTGCCGCTATCCAAACGAGCGCAGCTGTTGGATGCTCGATACTCTTTGACATGATGGATCGGCCGGTGTCGTTGAGCCAAATTCGAGCGGAGATTTCATCGGTTAAAGAAGCTTGTGGAGGGAACTGGAGCCGCCAGTCACTTGCGCAACTCAGGTTTCTCGACAGCTTCATGAAGGAGAGCAAGCAAGTACACACTTTCACTCAAGGTATTTGTTTATTCTCGATAACAATAGGGGCTGTTCGAGTCGGCTCACGTGTGACAGTTACAGTGGAAAGAATGGTCGTGGTCCCATGCAGATTCGACGATGGACTGCAGATCCCTGCTGGAACACGACTCTCTTTTCCAAACCAACAGCTGAATTTGGATGACGACGTATATCCTGACGCTGAAGCCTTCCAGGCAGACCGCTTCTTGAAAAAAAGAATGGAGGATGATCCTAACAAGCATCATTTCGCCTCCGTATCTGAGGACTCGACTACATGGGGCAGTGGCTATCACGCATGCCCGGGGCGCTTTCTAGCCCAGGATACTCTGAAGCTTTTGTTCATATATCTCCTAGATGGATTCGAGTTCAAGCATGTCAAGGATGGTCAAACGAGGCCAAAAGACATGTATCATGGCTTTGCAATCGGACCTGACGTTACAATGCCAGTTCTATCTCGCAGACGAGGCTAGAGCGATCGCGTTGATAGCACAGATAGTTACCATTATGCTAAACTCATTCACTCTACTCATGAAAATAACATTGAGTGCGTATTAGCATGACCCTTGCTAGTGCAGCCGCTCTGCGCAAGGTGCACGACCAAATCGACGAGACATTCAATAACCCCTCTGAAGACACTGGATACTTCTGTTTACTCGAGAATTACTCCGCTCGAGCCGTAAATCCGTCGCGAATTCCGCTGCTTTCTCCGATTGAAATAACGAGATGCTCGTGACCTTAAATAGGTAGGCTCAGTCCTCTTGTAATATTCCCCGTGTTTCATTGCTTCTTCTCTCGTTACGATTCGTTCAAGTGTCAACTTGCGCTAATATCTGGCACTCTTCATTGATACATACACTTCCTTGCCGGTTTAAGTATTAGGCTGGACCTGCTCAACACATACACACTTCATTTCCATTCAGTTGGTTTCAACTCCGTCGCTAAATTCAAGTCGCGGTAAAGTTAGGACTTTTCACGGTGCGGAATAGCGCGGGCGGGGGGCTTGACAAAGGGTTTTCATTTCATCCACAACAAGGCACAGGTTGGCCCTGTCCTGTTCGAGCGCTTCTAGAAACAATTCATCGAACCCGCTTGGGAAAAGGTCTCTCTCCATAACTTCTTAACATTAGATTCAAATGCAATTTCCGACCAAATAAACCGTTGCAGGACTCTGAGATGTTCTGACCAAGACTTGTACACGTCTCTAAATCTCGAAACGCTATTCAAGCGCAGCAGGTTAATGTAACCAGAACGTACAGGCCCAGCTGGAGCGAATGCGCCGCCGCTATACAAAAGCCACAGTAGCAAATCAGGGTGAGAGTTCCATACGGGGTTATCGTTGTTTCGCTGGAGTTCGTGGAGTAGCTGTGACGAAATATGGGGCTGGAAAACCGAAAGTCAGCATATTCACCATTGTGACTAGTAACCAATTATCCGGCATAGTTAAATCCGAGATCAGATCTATCATAACAGAAACGTTGCTAGCGATATATCGAGAACGTAAAGTTTGCGATTCACCTACGGGAATTACTGTGGCGCACCAGACCATACAGCACATCATAACTGAGCATAGATATGCTGCAAGGTGGCAGCAGGACATGACAGGAGAGGCAGTCGGCAAGCCCACTAGCCTGGATTGGATATATGCTGTGTGAGTATTAATTTGCTCCATCTTTGCGGCATTGAACTTCTCCAGATTGGGGGCATTTCGAATGCATTGCAACGCATGTAGATCTTCCAATATCTCAATAAACCTTTCCGTGAATAAGTGCAAGCGGACCTGGAACCCGGGTGGCAGCCGGAAAAAACTTGGTGGGAAAGGATCCCGTGTCCAATGAAGTTCGCGAAACGTCGTGTGATCAACTATGCGACTAGATCCTGCCAAAATTGAGGCATTGAGGTCTTGCCTGTAGGCCAGCGTAAGCAAGTCTTATAAATATGTCTATCACTGCTTACCAAAAGATTGCTCTTTTAATTCCAACCGTCAGGTGAATGCCCTCAGTTCGACAGATATCAAGCAGCAGACGCACGGCCCCCATGTGAAGTTGAACCTGGGATGTTATCCCAAGACGAGCCTAGATACTAAACGTCAGCTACACGACTGAAAGCATCGGAGAATAACCGAAGAGCCGGGCTGGCAGACCTGTACCCCGGCTAGTAATAAAATAGCCCCAATAGTAGATTCCGAAGTAGCTTTACGCGGGGAACTCATCGTCTCGCGAACATACCCATAAGCTTGGCCCTGATACCCAAGAGACTCTCGATTAATACCTCCCCCAGCTATCCCAAATGCTAAAGTATGCATAACAGCGCTTAGAAGAGCTGGGTCAACTAAGCCGACTCGAAAAACAGATCGCAACCCCTGAAATGTCAGCTCTTCTACATCGCTGAGCACTGGCTCGAGAGACTGCCTAGCTTCGTCTAGATAATTTAGTAAACCTGTCCAAAGCAGCTTTTCGACTACTAGGAGGGGCTTACGGTGACTGAGCAGCGTCTGCAATCTTGATGAATCCACGTTAAGTGTCTGGAACGGATCCATCATGCCCGAAGAAGGCGAGAGGGGCAGAGGAACCACGATTTCAGCCCTGATTCTCTTTCTTACAAATCTTCCGACTTTATCTTGTGGAGCCATCAGGCGAAAATTGTCCCTCGACTGTTGCTGGACCTTCCGTTTATTCTCGAGTGCATGCCTTACGGCATGTGACCGGGCTAGGCGCCTCACGGCCCGGTTCTTTGGGCCATCTGGCGCCTGGATCGAGATAAATTGAAAACGCCCAACTCGTAACTATTAACAGCCATACCATAAGCAATTGCCTAAGACCTAGTCCACCTACCTGTGTCAGCTTCTACCGGGTTCGGACTTGTTGAGAGCATTCTGGAAGGGAATTGATAAGGCTGATGTCCGAATCGTGCGAATTTTGAAACTGTAGAGCCATCTATTATCAATGTAGCAGGTTACCAATCCGACCTTATTTCATGCGAATCTTCAATGGGGCCTAGGTGGGTATTTCGAGGCCAAGGCGTGCCGTTGTCAGCGGTCTTCATCCGATGCTTGCTTATAAATCGGAATTAAAACCCGAACTACATTGCTAGTGTCATGTAGTTAATAAGCGCCCAAGCCTCTTTTGGAAGTACCTGATTCCTCGGATTGGAAGTATCACTTTTCCTTGTTTGGGGTAATCTATTTGCCTTAAATGGACGTATCGTATGTTGGTTGAAATGCTTCGGTCTTGATATTGCGCCTAATATGTCAGCCGTTCTTAGCATCATATGTCAGTGCGATGACGAGTTCCTCGTCGAACCGCGGGATCCAGATGTATAAAGACCCAGTAGCCAACGCAAGACGAGAATTCTGTCTCCCGAGTGTCCAAACCACTAGAAGAATATCATATCATCTTAATACGATTCTAAAAACTACGAAATCTTGTTATATCACGGTTAGAACCCTTTCGCCATGTCCGAAACACGCCTTTTCAAGCCGTTGCGAATAGGCGACGTTGAGGTGAAGCATCGAATCGCGATGGCTCCCTTGACTCGCCTTCGAGGGACCAGCCAGTTCATGCCAACACCCTTGATGAAGGAATACTACAGCCAGCGAGCCTCTATTCCCGGGACTTTGATTATTTCCGAGGGCACATATGTCTCTCCATCAGCCGTTGGGTCATTCACTAACACTCCTGGGATTTGGTCCGAAGAACAGATCGCCGCTTGGAAAATCATCACGGACGAAGTCCACCGCAAAGGCAGCTTCATATTCTGTCAGATCTGTGGCATGGGTCGTGCTGCGAAGACTGAAGAGGCAAAAAGGCGGGGAATTGAGATCGTCGGGCCTAGCCCCATCCCTATTGACCAAGACTCGCCGGTTCCGCGCCCCATGACCATCGAAGAGATCAAGAAGTCGGTTCAAGAATTCGCAACCGCCTCGGAGAATGCAGTGAAAGCGGGATTCGACGGCGTCGAAATCCACGGCGCCAACGGCTACTTGGTCGATCAATTCATTCAAGACGTGAGCAACCAGCGTGACGACGCGTACGGCGGTAGCGTAGAGAACCGGTCTCGCTACGTCGACGAAATCATGAAGGCTGCCGTTAATGCCATCGGCGCGGGACGCGTCGGGCTTCGTCTCAGCCCGTGGAGTTTGTTTCAGGCCATGAAGATGGAGGACCCGATTCCGCAGTTTTCGGACGTCATCAACAAAGCCGCGCAGTTGAACCTAGCATACCTGCACTTGGTCGAGTCTCGAATAAACGGAAGCAATGATATTGAAAGTAGCGAACGGTTAGACTTCGCATACAAGCTATGGGATGGACCGATCCTTGTCGCCGGAGGGTACAAGTCGGCGGACGCACAGAGACTTGTCGATGAAGAATACCCGGACAAAGATATCGTGGTTGTGTTTGGGAGGCTCTTCGTCTCTAACCCAGATCTTGTCTACAGAATCAAGGAGGGTCTCGAACTCAGTGCGCACGAACGCGGGACCTTATATACCGTCGGCTCGCCCGTGGGCTATGTGGACTACCCGTTTAGTGCGAAGTACTTGGCAAGCCAGAGTGTCTAAACAGTCTGACCCGAACGTGTTCGTTAGATAGATTCACTCATATATCCATCTAGATGGATTTTAACAAGTACTTATACAATCTAGCTACATGCCAAAAGACGTCAGGTATTGGAAATTGAGTTGCGGAAATTCTCACTATATAAACCCAACTATCAACACCCGTATTATTCGGGCGCTGTCCCTTTTGGCTGTATGCCAAGAGAGGATCATTAAGGGGGAGAGCCCAGAAACCATCACACCACGAATAAAGGCCCATTTGCATAACCCGCCTTAGGTACCTAACCGAGTAGTATTATAACACTATGCATTTATAGGCATATGTGCACAAAGCTATCTTACCAGGTAGGTACCTGGGCCAGCCTATCGTAACCATCTCCCAGTCCAACTTCTTGATAATAAATAGCCTGCCAAGTAAGAGATCGTGGCGCTTCATTTAATATATATTTACGTACTCATTTTCGTTTTTTATGCTGCCTTCTCATCTTTCTAAATGTGAGTTCCTCTTGTAAACATCAACACTCGTCTTAACCTCGCACCCGTTCTACCAGCTCATTTCTTCCTACCAGAATGGCATCATCGCCTCTTCACCGCCACCAATCATCACTTGAAAATATCCCCTACTTTTCCCCAGATTTATCCCTAGATACGGAGCTACACGGCCATGCTAGCCATAAACTCTACAGTATTTGTGAGCACTTCGACACCGGAAGACCTCACAGAGATTTTAGCCGTCCTCGGCTTATTCGTTATACCTATACCTATTCGTTGTCTCAAGAATCCCGAGATTACTTCTTACGCGCTTTCTTCCGAGCCGTCGATCTTCGAATCGACGGGAATGAACACATCAACTTCGAAGCTATCCGTTCGAAATTCTTCGACTTTGGAGACTATCTTTTCAATAATTTCTTTTTGCCCGGTAAAGCTTCGTTCAGCCTGCAACTCATCTGCTTCACTACTCGATTGCTAATACCCTTCAGTGAAGGCTTGCACGAGGATGACCCCTCAACCTTCCCCAGCGCCGCATTCTGCAGTCCAAGAAGCACAAAGCCAAGATGAAGTCCGACTATCAGCTCTTCAGAGGGACTGTCTTATCCGTGACCGTCATCGTTGCGTAATATCGCGAAGATTTGACTGTACTAAAGCGTTGGAACGTCGTAATGCTCCTAACGGAGCTCAGGACGATGAAGGGAATTTATTAGAGAACGATCCAGATGACCCTGAATTTCTTGAAGTGGCCCACATCCTACCGCACTTACTCACAAGAGTCAATCAGGGCGAACTAGTATGTATTTTCTTTCCAGGCGACGTCTTTGACTAAACGTTCCCTAGGATCATCCTAAAAACCATATGCTTGCGATCCTTAACATGCTAGATGTTGGTGTTGCGGAATTAATTCAAAGCTCTGAATTTGACCGGCCACGTAACGCTTTAACGCTTACTTCTCATTACCATCGGTCATTTCGTGATTTCCAGGTCTACTTTGAACAGGTTCCTGACAAGGATCATATTTACACGATCAAAACATTTTATCCTAAATACTTGGTCCGGCGAGCAGCATTTCCCGTTACTCGTGAGCTTTATCTCACTCCCGACCGAAACATCGAGCCTCCATCACGTCGACTACTTGCTCTCCATTGTGCCATTGCTCATATCCTACATTTATCAGCAGCCGGGGATTATATCGATAAAATATACGGTGATCTGGAAGAAAAAGGAGTCCAGGAAGACGGGTCTACTCCGCTAGGTCGGTTCGTATCTCTTGCCATCAGCGAGCAAACCCTTCCGTCTGGAACTAGGTAGTCAAATAGTAAGCGACAGCTTGTGACGAAAGGTTCCTGGCAATGCCATGGCATTCGCCTAATATGATGGCAACATATCATATGTGACACGCAAGCAGCGCTAGCACGTGAGGCTCGATAGTCTTCAGAGTGTCAGGGAGACTAAAACTTTATTCAGCTAATTCAGGTCTTAAACGAAGTCCGATATGGTAGCACAAAAATAAAATAGTGACACTATTTCACACAGTAACAAGGGGATGATAAGAAATGTTCGTCGAGGCGGTAGATAGTATATAGCCACGATGATTACTCGCAGTTACGACAAGAGCCTACACTAACTATCCAGGGGTGTCTACTCTATATACTGCACCTTTGTTCTGTTGAGTAAGTCAGAAGCTGTATCTCTTATGATATGAAAAATGAATGGGACTTACCAACGCTAGAAATAGGCATAACACGCTCTTCGCTAATTGGCGATATCATAGGTTTAGAGACAGGCGTATTTAGAGATGCAGACGAGCAAATGAGAGATGTTGAATCGCTTTAGTTTGGTCTTGTGAAGCCGAGAAAGATTGTTTGTTACCTATATTCCGTCATATTTACGACTCCTAACTTCTTGAGCCTCTTAGATTGATAACGTCTTGAAGTTCTGCACTACAGGAGAAAGTCCTGGACATTCTACGTGTCACGTATAGGCTGAACTATATATACCGTTAGTACTCCGCGGAGTATTAACGGCGTCTTTTTTACCTCCGCGACACTATGGCTTGAAACGGGCAAGGCTAAAGATATATGAATCGTGGGGGGCGTACATCAAGAGAGATAACGGAGAGAAACCCGGCGAATATGAGAAGTCCCTTGAGGGAAGCCTCCTAGAGAAAGAAGAGCAGTTAGATGAAGATGCCCTGGCTTTGGGCCACGCTGCTCCAGCGTGGGTTCCTATATAGGAGTGGCGGCCGCCGTAGCAGTAGTAGGAGGCCCAACACTTGCTATCGCAGCTACAGCGTTCGGCGCAGCTGTAACAACTATTTGGCGAGCGATGCTGCGAGCTGAGGTATCGCAGCTTAAAGACAGGCAGATCAAAAGACAAGATGATATCAATCGACTTTCGGTGATGAATAAGGAGTTGGAAGTAAATTTGGAGAGTCTAGCTTCCAAGCAGAGCTCCATTGTGGGCTTTATCTGTTCCACTCAAGCAATTATCGTAGTCGGTCAATAAGTAGTTGCTCTAACGAAGTCTGCCATTCTCAGGACTGAGTAATGAAAAGCTCGGGGCGCCGCCTCGCGCGTATAGAGAGTTTGTGAAGTCTAATCCATGATTTCATGGGTACTTGCACGATATATATGAGCAGGTGGGTGGATCGCACTCGTGGCCCTACCGAGGTAGTTTAGAAGACGGCTGGAGACACCGAGGGCCTCTCGCACCCAAAGATCAGAGATGTAAGTGACTCGCCAAAACCAACACCAAGGGTTGGTGCCTTTTGCTTTCGAGTAATCAGTTTTGTTACCTTCTAGGAAATTGACACAAGTCGGATTTATGAGAGACCCCAGGTGCTACTAGGGAAGGGTATAAACAAAAATGAACCGATCAAGATACGCAACCGTTGTGTTTCCTTAATTTGGTTGCTGATACGTTCGTACTCCAACTACACCCAGCACCCTCCAGATGAGCTAGATCGTGTAGATAGACTCCACTCTTCGATCAGTCAGAGTTGTTTCTTTTCATTACGCACTACATCGACCAAGAGTTTTAATACCGTCGCCTTGCAGCCGAGTCGCTTACGTACTTAAACTATCTGCCAATCTACCAGAATAGTTCAGACGATATAGGTATTAATGCTAACATATTTACGAACCGACTTTATAAACTTAGGCGACGGCAGAAAGCCGTGTCTAGGATCCGTCATAGCCGATGCAGACGACCAACGGCTTGGCCGGGTTTGTATTGACTGTGGCTCATGATATGGGTATTTCTTGGATGCCTAACTGATGTGCCTAATTTCTATGCACTCGGCCTTTTCAAGGCCGGACGTCAGAGAAATTGCTACTACCTGCAACGCTGGCCGTGGCGGGCGAAATACCCGACAAGCAAAGGGAACTTGCTAAAATGGGTGACCGAGATACATTGGCGTAACTATGGGTAAAGTGCCTGTCAGCCTCTTTATTTATCACCTTTGAATCGCTTACGTTTCCTTCGTTGATAACGCTGCGCTCTACTTCACAATTTATATGCATAGAAGTGGATTCTACTGTCATTAGTTCCGAAAGTGGACATGACAATCGACAACCGCATGCCTGATGGCCTCTATATAAATAAAGCTCAATAGAATCCTGATAACCTTTAGAGTATGATACCTATAAATATCGCGTATATATGTAACGAATCAAAACACGATCAGTGGACCATGATCCGTCACGCTCTCAGTCAGTTGGGTGGGGGTGTATAAACGAAACCTCACGCTACTACGTGGTTGGGTGTGGCTGCCGGAGAAACACACCCCAAACTCTCGCCTCGTCTAAAACCACATGAGGAAAGGCGTATGTATTGCCGTCGTTAATATTTATACCACGCCATGCTATTTACGATATACCAACTCGCGCCCTCTAGGGCCTCAGAACGCCAAGTAGGAAAAACTAACGATCCCCAACGCCAAACAAACCCAATATCACAAAATCTCATTTCAGGTCTACGGGTTGCGGCATCTCGCAGCTTCGCCGTCCATCAGTTTCATCACTTTTATTTGGAATAGGCGCAAGCCTGCCACCGCCATGATCCTCGTCTCCGGGTCCATCGTGATCATCATCCGAGGCCCTCTAGGCCCTGAGGGCGCGCAGGCGCTGTTGCAGCGCGTCTTCTTCCTCGGCGGTTGGTTCGTTCGTCTGGGCCGGGGTGGGGTCGACCTTGGAGGGCTGGGCTGAGTTGAGCTCGGAGTTGAGCTGGACACCGGCATCGTCGGCGAGCTTTCCGAGTAGTTCGTGCACAGCGTCCTCCGACACTTGTTGTGATGTTGTCTGGGAGATGGCGTCTTGGTATATGCCGTTGTTGACGGCGTACTCTTCGTTCTGTTGTTTGAACTGCTCGAGGGTCAAGAGGGTCTGTGAATCACAACCAGTTCACGTTAGCAAGATACTTCTGAAGTAAAAGATAGACTCGCAGCTATGTGGGTATGGTGGCATAGTTGTACGTCGAATTACGGAATGGGGGATAATAAAAGAATATGCGCGACGTACCCTCTCCGGATTCATGTTCTTCTGCGCCGCGTTCATAGTCCGGGAAGACTGGCCCATCATATGCGTCATGCGGTTCATGCTATTGTTGGCCTGGATCTGGGCGACGCTCAGCTCGGCCATGTCGGCCATCTGATCCATCTGCTGGGCGAGAGCCTGCTTAGATAACAGCATTTTGGCCTTCTGGTAAGCCTTGGCGGTCTCGCCTTTCTTTAGAAGGTCCTGTATCTGTTTCTTCAGCAGCGGATCCTGCTTGGCGGCTTTCTGGGCTTCGCGACGGGCCTGTTTCGCTTGGAACTGGTAGACTGTATGTTAGTACTTGGGGCCAAGTAGTCGATGGACAGCATGAACAAAGCGTGGGGAAGGCGTACGCGGGCCTGGAACTCGACTTGCATGTCGCGGGCGAGTTGTCGGTTCGACATGGTGAAAGACGGACTGAATGCGGGGTGTTGGTGGCAAATGGAGTGTGGTTGTATGAGGGCTTTGTGGAGGAATTTGAGCGATAGGAATCGAATTATAGCGCTAGAGCTTTCGCGATGGCGATCTTCTATCAAGGTTATCGCAACTTCGTAGGGGTCGCGGTTGAGCGGGATGAACAAAATCGACGGTTGTCAATACGAGGCTGTACAGTATGATATGGTAGGTAAGTTGGCGTAGTTGGTAGGCTCGGTACTGTGTCTCGCTATTGGTGGGGAAGAACCATCAGCCACTAAATGACGCAACGTTCTGCCGTCCTTATCTTATCTTAAAGACTATATTGATAGACCCACGTACCGAGCCACTTATACAAGTTAGCATGACATTGGCACAGCCACAATTGGTTGGGATTGATTCATCAAATAGGCAGTGAAAGGGGTTCACTCATACTGCCATCGGTTGTTACTCTAGATTACGACGACCACAGGGCCTATTTTTGAAGTAATTCCCCTAAATTATGGCAAGTCGAGTCAAGTTCAACGTGCAGTCTTTCCCTCGGCCACCCTTGCTCGAGCGCACTGGTAGACATTTACGAGTAAAATGGAACGATAAGTTAATCGCAGATACCAAAGAGGCATACTGGGTTCTCGAAACCCATCACCCGCCGAGTAAGCTGGTCGTGATGCTAGACGGGGTTCTGGCAATATATAAGAGAAGTGCTCATAAAGATATCCAGCATACTACCTCCCGCCCTCGTCTATTCGCGTACCGCTATCACCGACAGCACGGTCGTCGATATGCGAGTGGAAAGGGCAGGCTACGTACTATTCAATCAAAAATGACGGCACCAACAGCGTCGTTTCAAATCGCATCTGGTCGTACAATAACCCCACCGAGCCCTTTGCGGCTATCAAAGGGTACCTGTCATTCTATGTTGGTCCATGGGACTGCTTTGTAGATAATGAGAAGGTTGAGCCGCAGCCGGGCGACTTTTACGGGGGATGGGTGACGAGCGACATCGATGGCATAGTCAAGGGGCGCACGGGGAATTTGGACCCGGTGTAAAGCACTTAAACGATGTGGAACGGGAGGACTTTTACTCATATGTCGAGAACGGTTCCAGGATGGCGCTAATGCGTTTCTTATCCATCGTCAACTCTACAAACCTGATTTGTCACCATCGGTGATTGCTTACACTTCGCCGACAGCCAGAGATATGTAACAGCGGTGGCGCCGGCTAGAAGGAGGATGAGCCTAGATATAATACGGTCGTCCATCGCAGATAGGAACAGCACCGCACCGCAGGGTCGAGCTGATATGAGAACCCACCCAGATCATTACATAACCGGAGCGGCGGCGCCGTGAGAGTAACGTTGCGAAATGAAGCACTCATCCGGAGAGCAGCTTAGCGTAGTAGATATTTTGTTGATAATGTCTCGAGTCCCCGTGGTGGAGTTCTGAGTAAAGCCGGCTGGGTATACCACGCCATAGATCCCGCTACCCAGTAACCGAGACACCATTTGCGAGTTCATTGTTCCGAAGCCGGCTGATTGGCTCCGGAGCTCGCCTGTACCTCGGGTGTTGAGGATGATGTATGATGGACACGAGCCTGAGTCGGCGGCGCGCTTGCTTGAAGTGTCGTCCACCGGCGCGGCCGTCGAATGCAAGGCGAATAGGGAATGGGGAGGAGATTTTTAAATTGACTGCATTGTGTTCAAATGAGATACTAGATGATAGGGCCTATTCTGAAGGCTGTCAACTCTTTGAGGGTTATACTTAAGTGCTGTTGGTAGCTTGTCTGAGGCGGTGCCTGAAGGGCAAAGGATCGTGTCTATATAATGCCTCTCTCATATCTATTGAGCGGTTTGTTATTTGTAAGTGGGTGGCAGTCCTTCATCGCGATTAGCAGCATCAATGCATCATCCTCGGCACGAAATTTATCCGGGTTGACCAGGACGCGCCCCAGCGAGGGTGTTGCGTGTTCATCTTCCCAGTTTATCTAAGCTAGCACACCAAATGCAGGAACTCTCGCTAAGGCGAGAAAACGGCGTTTGGTGGAAAATAAACAGTTGGGCTACCGAAAAACCCCAAACCCCGATTGTTTAGTCTATGTGAGGCCGAGTGTTTTATTTAGTGTACCGAAATTCCTAGAGGGAACCGAAGCCAAGTTTCACGATACAACGACATTTCCTTCTTCTTCTTCTTCCTTTTTTTTTTGGCATCTGAAACGTGATAACACAAGTTGTGGTCCGCTCGCATTATGTGCTTGAGATGGTTAGTCGATGAGCTAATGTATCGTGTTATGAGTGGAACTCCCAGCAGAGCGATTCGCAACCGGATATAGGGTTTCCGTCACGGAACAGGACTGCAACACTATGCCACAATACTACCAAAAGTAGAACGCTGTCAAGTTAGGCACTTGACCGTTTGCAGGCACTTATATATGGGATCATAACAGTTTCATGCCAGATCATTGTTAAGAACCCAAAGGCTAGGAGGTGAGCCCATGGGCCCCTAATGTACAGACCATAATTAGGTTTTAGAAACTCGGATGAAAGGACTTTATCCGACAAGACAACTCAAGCCTAAAATTTATATTTTCGAGACCTGGCGTCTCTTAACCCCCTATTAATACATCTAGGTAGCAACATAGCAGTCTAGAGATTTCTATCTTTCCTAACCATCCACTAGTTCAAGCCGCCATTCCTATATTTTTATGGGCAACCAAGCGGCTATATTGGAACATGCTATTTACAAAATTAAATAATACGGAAAGGGGAAGGAATAGGGGAGTGGCAGAGATCGGACGGCGATATACACGCAAATTGACTGGCTAGTCCTAACCCGTAACATATATCCTATTTTCCGCCGCCTCAATCCCACCAGAGCAACCTACTCAAAAAGCCAGATAGATTTTGGGTCCTCCTTCATGGCCATTGTTTGTAGCTAAATATGAGCCTATCTCATTGTGTAATTAAGATGTGAATTCCGTATATCAGTACTTTCAGGGCCTAGTACAGGGATTCAACGAGTACTTGTTCTTGCGCAAAAAGTTTACACTAGCTATCTAGGGTGCCCACTACATAATAACAACATCATCATTCCGTCCTAGGCTAGGACGTGTGCCAGCGGAACGTGAGTCCAAGCCTTTCAAGCTCCCTCGGAAGATCAAGGCGCAGTGCAAGGCGGCAAAGCAAGACGAATTGCTCTATAGGGCGAAGCCTTTCCAAGTCTATAGAGTGGCGTTCGCACTCCATTCGTAAGTTGTGGAAGTTTTCCGATAGATTTCCTACTCCTTTGTAATCTTGGGATAGCACGGCGCAACACATGCATTGTCCACGTAACGTAACGTGTTCTATAACCAGTCTGTCCATATCGAGGTGTCGTTTTTCACCAAAAAGGTACTCTGATAGAGTCCCACCAGGCAGTTTGGCGATAATCCGACAAAGGTTTCGTTCATCCCAATGCTGATCTATGAATCTCCCCCTTGAACTAATGAAAAGTTGGCCATCAGCATCGCACAGGGCACATTCGATCCAATCACTCACCTGATAAGGGTCCCGTTTACGTGAACCCAGCATTGGTGGATTGACCCCTTTTTTCCTTCGTCGAATTCTCATTGTGTTTTTTGTTGAGGTGGGCCTCTGCCATGAGCTAAGGAGTTCCCTTGTTTGATTCTGGGTGGCCACCCCAGTCTTTTATGCGTAATCCAAACATCCTTTTGTTTCTATTGCAATGACTATGTTTCGAATCACTCCATGAGATGCCAAACAATATGGCAGTATTTCAAAGCATCTGTCGGGATAATAAGGCTGTTTATGAGAATATTCCCGCCCCCAATCGATCCCCAAGCTCAACGCCTCGAGCGCTTCCAGGACCTTGCGTCCTTGGGGTGCGCGTCATCTCCGGATCAAATTCGCAGGCGGATCAATATATGATATTACGGTCGCCGTTTTGATATGAGTATCGTTGTTGATTTCGAGCGGTGCGTCTTCGTGAACCGTTCGAGATCCCCCATAGTGAGGTATGATTGAGTTATTAGAGAAGCTAAAAGTAATAACTCATTACGACTATCGGACCGTATAAAGTTAGCAGAGGCAATAAGTTCAGTAGGAACTAATACGTCGTATACTGTCGAATTAAGGTACACTAGTAACGAGCTACCAGATTCAACACATTAGACAGAAATACTTACCCCGTCATTATAACTACCCTTTCCAGAATCTGGGTATGATATAGCTTGACTCTCCGTTCTAAAAAATCTAGGCTACCTTTCTCTCGCATAGCACGCCAAGCTACTCGGAAAATCTCGGATCTTGATTCCGAGTTTCTCTGTGTAAGTTATTGAAGGCTTCTAAAAGATCGTTTGACGGATTCACAGGGCAACGTCATCATAGGTTGGAATCCCACCGCCGTATCCTAGCCGGCGGGTCACCAACTCGACGTTGCTTATCACCAAGGAAGATCATGCTCTTCCTTTCTACTAATTTTCGACGAGTAGACCACGTACCCCCCGGATATCAGCTTCGAGTCAAATTCAATCAAGGATATAATGCTACCGGTCAGTTCCATAGCAGTGAGAGGGTCTACATTTAATTCTGTCGTAACTCGCAAAGTAAACCGAGCATAAGGCAGAAACTAGAATACGTGTTGCTGGTGAGTAGAATCAGTTGACCTAGAGAGGGTCTTAACGATACTTGAAGGAATTATATGGTAACGAAGACACGCTACTTCTACGAATGCTGTACGCAAATTTGCGCTTTTTTTTTTTTTTTTTTTGCCTTTTCACGTTATTTTTTATAACAAGTGCTATTTTGCCGTTCAGTATCATCGTGAGCGGAACAGTGTATAACAAGGGCCAGTGATAGGACTTGGAATGACTTCCAATCATCAATAATCTTCTAAGGTGCTCAAGGCCCTTGACCAACTATCCCGAAGGCTTCTGAGATAGCGCCAGAGCTAGGGCTATATACACTAGCTGGCGACTATCCGGCTCGCCGTATTGTCTCGATCGCTTTCTTCCCGCGCGCCTCGGTCCTTACGTAAGGGGTAGGGTAAGCTGGATGAGGTCTCTCGGTCTGCCTTTGTAACACACCGAAGACGAGCGAATCTCGCGTGTCACGTATGGCATGGCAAAGATACAAGACCGACCCAGGACAAGTTGCAATGAATGAGGCCAATATACTAGTATTGGGCGCCACGGGTCAAGCAACACGTGCCATGCAACCGACTCAAAGGGGGTCAATAAGGAAATGAGTGATTTATGTCATTGGGCGGTGATGAACCGAGCGGTCAAAGTGACCCAAGCATCTATCAAGTAAGGACAGACATTGAACTAGGTTAAGTAAGTAGTAAAAAGTGAAGGGATTGCTAATATGGGTGAGTCGTTGCAACCCACCTATGCGGACCGTTATGCTCTAACCGTACTCGTTGCATCGGCTGTGTCGCTGCTGGAGCGGGAAATATATGAACCAGCATTTCTTACATGATATAACCGCAATTAAAATTTCGGGCTGGCGGCAGTTGATTATAAAGTCTTATAGCAGATGGTACCTAAGGTATGGCCCTACTCGTATAGAATAAGGGTATTAGACATTAACATTACTACGTACTACTACTATGTACTATATACCACAGGACAAACGCGGCCCAACGCACATCTTTGTGACTATAACCTCAACTCGAAACAAATACAAGTCACACTAGCACGGCCTCTAGCCTACCCTCGTCATGCCATACTGGTCCCAATAAAACGAGGTACCAGGAATGCCAATAAAGCTACAATGGGACCAATTAGCTCTGCTCGCCCCACGGCTCCAAAGAAACCCTATTACGGAAAGTCAAGGCACTCACTTAGTACGGTAATCCAGCTCCCGGTCGAAACCGCCCGAGCCAGCCCACAGACCTTCCATCGTCAGCCGATGGGCGGTTTTGGGCTTGTTCTGCGCGATGCGCAGCTTTTCGAAATACACGTAGGCCGCGTAGAAGACGGAGCCCCGGGCCCCCGTCCGCGAGCCCTTCATGGCGCGGAAATCGGCCAACTGCTTCGACTGGATCCCCTTGCACTTCGGCGCGTTCAGCTGCGCGTACAGGTCCCGGCAGAACTGCGTCTGCGTGAGCCCCGGCGTCTTCAGGTGCGCGTTGATTTTCCTCCGGATCTCGTCGCAGCTGTCGTAGACCGCCACGTCATCTGTCTCCTCTCCGGGCAGGTGGATGCCCTTGATGTCGGGCAGCGGAGCCGTCGTCTTTACTGCGGGCCTTGGTTTTCCACTGCTGATAATAGGTCCTTCTTTGGCTGTAGCTCCAGTGGCCTTTGCCGTCGCCACCACCGCCGCCGCCGTCGCGTCTGCTTCGAGCTTCTGTCTTTTCTTGACGTCGGGCATCTTCAGATTAGCGAACTGCCGTTGCCTAAACCACGCCCATGCGTTGTAGTAGGTGCTAGTCCCGGAGCCACCCATCTGGCCAGAAGCCTGTAGGAATCTAGTTAATGAAGCGTACTTCACTCCAATGGCCGTGGCAAATTCCGTCCTCTTCATGATGCCTGAGTCAAGGAGCTTGTTGATCCGCCCGCGCACCGCATTGCAGCTGGGAATCGGGTCGTCTTCGAAGGCGTCGGGACTGATAACGTGGTCTAGGTTTTGCTTATAAGTAGCTATCTCCTCATCTAGTGTGATCCCCGCCTTCCGTTTCTTGCTAGTGGCACTAGTGGTGACCGCCTCCCGGGCCTTAACAGCGATCCTAGGTGCCGCTGTGGGCCGATCCGGCGGCCCAAGGGTCTTAGGTGCGGCCTGGTCCACACTGGTCATGGCCATAAACTCGGTGAAACTAGGCATAGAAGGTGTCGGGCCGTTCACGAACTTCTGGTCAACTGGTCGAGCGAGCGAGAGGTTGGCGCGGTTGTTGGCATCACTAAGGGCCATAGGATGCTGCCCATAATCAGTATACCGTATCCATATCTAATTGTGGCGACTGGTAGTGGTAGTATGCCCCTTACTATTTGATTTCCCGGCATCGATAGAAGGTATATCTCCACAGATACGCGCACACGCTGGAATGTATTTACCTATATAGTTAATAAAATATGTTGCGCAATTCTCGTTGATTCGGAGAAGAAAATATTTTGACGCGATCTCAACGTGTAGGGTTGACATGCCATCAGCTGAGTACCCCTGAACTACCCTTTGGTAGACTAAGCCTAGGCTAGTCAAGGGTCAAAGAGAGGGCACGAGCCTTTCCGAATACCGTGCCTTGAAGTCAGTCTCTAGGACTTACTTGATCCTATGGGATGAATAGACGAACTACGAACAGAATCAATACGCCCACTTCTAACAGTACCTAGCTCTCCCACACCCACCATCCCCTCAAGTTCACATATTCAGTTCATCATATGGTGTAGGTGACATATTCATCTATCGTTATATAATACCAACATACCGAACTTTTATACATCCAACAGCAGTCATTCCTTATTTTATAACTCTTTTTTCTCCGAAGCTGCCCTCTTTTTCACAGAGCCAGGGGGGGCCTTAAGCCCCGCGAAGACTAATATTGACACGACCAAAAGCCCCACGGAACCTATCGTGTAGGCCAGCTCTCTTCCAGCCCACCAATATATACTAGTGAAAAGGACGGGCCCTAAGCCTCGCCCTAGTTGGCCCCAGCTCCTCATGATTCCTAATTTCCCACCACGCTCATTGGCACTCGCTTCAAAGCTAGCTAGTGCGTTCAAGCCGCTAACAACCGTAGCTGACGTTGTCGCTAGGCATGTAGCAGCTATATATAGAGAGCGAACCGTATACGTACGCGTGAGAATCGCGAAGGCAACCAGGCAAGCAGCCACACCTATACGCACCGTCAGAAGCGGCGGTAAGCGACGCGTAACACCTCCTTGTAGAATCGACGCCACGAGGCCGATATAGCCGAGCAGGCGTCCATTCTTGGCGGACGAGTACTGAAAGAGATCGTAGGTCATGAACGGTAGGGAAAATTCCATGCCGGAGAAAAAGAGCAGGAACAAGAAGTGTACGGCGTTGAGTAGAGTATGAGAATTTGTACGAGTTATCGGCACAGATTTAGCGGATGTTTTAGACGCGCTCTTTTCGTCTGTTTTCAACGGTAGCGTTTCTGGTAGAGTGAAATATAAATATAGCGTCTCGGTAACAATGAGCGACAAGGACACGGCAGCTGCAGTTGCGAAGGGATTTGCCGCAACTGTCTCAATCGAGCTCAGATAGGCACCGAGTGCGGGACCGAACGTGAATGCTATAGAGAAGCATGCGCCGATCAGAGCCATTGTTGAGCCGCGGCTATTCTCGTCTGATATATCGGTCGCAATGGCCGTCGCCAACTGCACATTGCCCTCAGAAAGTCCACCAACAATGCGCGATGCTAAAAATGTCCTGAAGTCGACAGCCACCACCCAAAGAAGCACGGATACGATATTCCCGGCCATGCTAGCGAGCAGCGCAGTCCGCCGGCCATACTTATCGGAAAGGTGTCCAATGACGGGAGACGCGATCGCCTGTAGGAGAGAGAAAAGACTGCCGAGTGCGCCACCTAGCAAGACGATGTCGTATCTCGAATCGATCGGTCGGGAGAAGGAGGACTTGTAGGCATTTAAGCCGTCAAATATGCGGGCGAGAACGGTTGTTCGTGAGCCCAGGCCGGCTTCACTATTGCGATAGAATTCGAGGAGCTTCGGGAACAGCGGTAGGATAAAAGTGAAGGAGATCTAAGAAACCAAAGGAGTACCACATCATTAGCATATAAGCTACGCCCTCGGAGGGGCCAGAGAGAGCGCTTACCAGATCTAATAGTAAGGACACAAAAATGACCTTCAACACCCTCTTCCGCAGCGCAGCATCTACGGGGGCCATAATGGACGAGCTTCTCCAGCGCGGAAGGGAACGCTATATAACAAGAACTACTATCGTCGCGATGCGCCGGGCTTGCGACTCGAGTGATACAATTAATTAGATAAATACCTGTGGCGGGGGTAGTATAGTAAAACAAAAACAAAAAAAGTTATAGAACCGCCCGTGTTGTCACAGCTAGATCTAGCTACCACAGCTAAGTAGGTAGGTTAGCCAGCTAGCGCAGCTATATGTGGACTGCCTGGGCAGTGCCTGGGTAGACAAGAACACGTTTCAAGTCGTCCCGGATTTTACAAAAAGGCGCTGAAAATAAACATCACCATCAATTGGACGGTCGACCCCGACCGCAAGCCACAAATGACGAAGCGATGGTTCCATACCTACCTTAGGTACGGAGTAAGTAGGTAGTGTAACACGCAAGTAGGTTGGAGGAGGTAGTGTTCAGATGTACAGGCCCGATGTATAGGGCCGATGTACAAAATACATACTTTTACCCCGTTCAGCATACTAAGTAAAGGCTTAGTTAGCCCCGCTATCTAGAGGCGTTCGTTACGCCCCTATACGTGCCAAGTGTGGCTCAGCACTCCTTCGCTCGTAGTCTGTGGCTAAATTCCAGTGTAGGCGTAGATGCCCCCTTCTGGTAACCCCCTACCAAACCCCTACCAGGTACCTAGGGAGGTAGGTAGGCAGAAGCATTAATGGGGGGCAGTGTATAGACTAGGTTGGTAGGTATACAAGGTAGCTGGAGGCTTCACACCCGGAGTTTTAGCGAAAACCACCGTTAAATTCCCGTGCATTTCCCGCCGCGTGGTGAACCACCCCGAACCACGGCACATCGTTGCGAAGTACGCAATTTTGTATTGTACGCTAATCTAGGTAATGTAAGTAGAGAAGAGAAGAATAGACAGAAACTAGATTGAAAAGGGAAAAAGAAAAGAAAAAAAAGGAATGAAAGTGAGGCTTGTCGAATATCCTTGCACACACATGTGGCATTTCACACCATACTTAGTACAACTCCCAGGCAGCAGTTTAACAAGCTTCGTCGACCAATTGGAATCAACAATAGGTCAGCCCGTATTTCGGCTCCGTACAGTGGGTAAGTATATTCTGCCGCGATTGACTAGGTTAGGTCACTACCAGGTAGGTAGGTCCCGCGGGGATTACGGAATGATTCGTTCTATCAACTACCCAAATCAACCATGGAAGGGAGCACTGATTGGCCAGCTCGGACAATTAGAAGACGGAGGTAAGAGAAAAAAATAAAGGAGGGGGGAATTCATCATTTCATTCCACTTTCCGGCGTATTGATGCCACTCACCGACTTATTGAAGGCGGACAATTAGTCTACCCGTCCGTTTCACGATCAAATCACCCAACCCAGGGTTGAGGGCAACGGTGCCAGTCAACCTGCTCCAAGAGACGCAAAATCATCACCCCACGGCCTCTATCAAGGGAATGCTGCTAGGTAGTACCTTATGCGCCAGATCCGCTAGCGTGATACCGCGCACGCTTAATTTGAGGAGTATTGGCCTATGCCACGATAAACGTTCCTGCATTCCATGCAGTTTAGCTTGGGACAACACTTCACTCTTCCATTGCGAAATCAAGATAGAGCGCCTAGGTAGGCCCGATATGGCCCAATGATCCCCTTAGTTATACAATTAGCGGTGCAACTATTGGCCTGCCCTCTAAGCGAGTGACCTCAATAGGTAGGTCTCATCCCGAAGTAGATACCAAGCCAAATCAACGTCGACTTCCTTGAGCTGCCGTAGGCGAGCCAATTGCGCCTCTTCCATCTACACTAACGCAGATGCCGGGCGTATGCTGTGACGTTCGATGACATAAACATGGCCTCTAATTGGATACGAGAGCCCGTGCCGTAACCCGGGGTGGACAGTACGGGTGCCGCGGAACAGAGATAGATAGATCCCCATTCTTTCGATACCAAGTTTTGGACGGTGCCTAGAATCTAGATACGTAGTATCCATCGTCTGCATTGCATTCCCGACTCTCTAAGCCCCGAGCATCCAAGAAATTGCAAGGAGTCGTTGTCCACGCTGGTTTAAGCTGACCGGCACTAAAGCGGGTTTCGCTCTACACAGCCGATTTCCGCGTCCTACTCTCCCACAGCCTCAACGCCCCGTGTTAACGATGTCTCGGACTAGAGACCTTCGCAATATTCCAAATTCAACTCCACGTGCGTAGTCTAAACAGCACTCCAAATCATGCAGCGACGCGTACGTACAGAGCTCCGGGTCCCGCCCCGGGTCCTGTCGCTTACCAAAGTGTATTGAGTCCGACTATATCAACATGGGAGAAGCACTTAATATTAGGAGTATAAGAATTCGAGAAGTCCACCAGCATTACTCTCGAAAGTCCCAAGATCCATAGACCAGTTGACATCGCCCAAAGCCACCATTTACTCGATTTCCAAGTCTAGATCAACAAGCCTTATATTCAGGATGAAGCTCGCCACTCTCTTATTTCCGGCCGTCGTCTTAGGCGCTGCTTGCCCATATGGTACTTTCAAACCAGAGGAGCCAACCGACAGTATGTGAAAACCGGATTTCCCTATGGCCCTAGGTACGGCTAGAAAATTCTGACTTGCGTGGTTCCTAGCTCGTGGTGTCTGCCCTATGCTTAACGCCCTCTCGAATCACGGCTACTTGCCTCGCAACGGCAGAAACATTAACGAGAACCAGACAGTCAATGCTCTATATGATGCTTTGAACTTGACGCCCGATTTTGGCCGGTTTCTCTTCACTGCAGGTCGTCTATCGAACCCTAAGCCTAATGCGACGACTTTCGATCTTAACCATCTCGACCGTCACGACCTATTCGAGCACGATGGGAGTCTGAGGTATGCTACGTTGCCCGGTGTATAGTATAGAACCTAGACTAATGGGCATCATATGTAGCCGACAAGACGCCCACTTTGGCCAGTGGAGTAGATTCAACCAAACTGTCTGGAACTGGACCATGCAATATTACACCGGCGACGTGCTGGATGTTCAAATGATCGCGAATAGCCGCGCGCAGCGGCATATGCGCTCCAACCTCACGAACCCAGAGTACTCGCTGTCGGAGGTGGGCTACGAATTCAGTGTGGCGGAAAACGCAGCTATTCTCTCTATCCTTGGAGACAAGGTCACGCAGACCTGCCCCAAGACATTCGTTGACTACTTATTCAGTGAGAAAGCCTTCACTCCAACCTTAATCGGCAATGCAGACAAGCTGACATACGTGCGTACACAATAGCCAACGAAAAACTTCCCCATGCCGTCGGCTGGAAAAAGTCAGAGCTTCCCATCAGTCTCGCGGATCTGCTGAAAACCTACCAGTATGTTTGTTGTTGAATGGTGTCGATTATTCAGCGCTTGCGGTTATGACTGACTCCTGAATTTCAATAGCGACATCGAGGCAGCGACCTTGTTCCCGCCCCCTCCTCCTCATGACAACAGCACCGAAATCTTCAACTAAAGGGGTGCCGCAGCGGAAAGTGTTTGTATGCGGTTATTGGGTGCGATGTAGCCCATTGATCACTTCCGACGACGTTTTTCGGCCAGATATCTTGACGGCGATGATTAAAGCCTGGAGACTCCTTGTTTTACGACGTCATCTGGCATCTCTTATTAAGATTGCGCTTATCCCTAGACAAATTTCTGGGCTAAGTAAGCAATTGGCATTTTTTTCCATTTTATTTCTCTCTTTATGTAAGATTAGTCATTCTACAGCTTTGAAAATACACACGCATACCGCCAAGCCTACTACATGTTCACCATTTGGGAATTCGGACCAATATGGAATATGGAAGACTCAGCAGACGATCAGACTAGTCTACAGTGGCTCCAAAAAAGTCCCGTCCGCGTTTTCGCAAGTCCAAAATTGTCATACGTAATACTCTATATTAGCTGAAGGTTCGGACGTGACACGCGAGATTCGCTAGTTTTCGGTGTATCACCTCAGTCAGTTGGGTCAGCCCCTTGCGTAAACACCGAGACATTCGTAAATGAGGCTATTAAGGCAACTTTAAGCGAGGCAGAATATTTGCCGACTGGTGTATATAGTCTGTCGTTTGCGCCATCTCAGGACCCCTTTGTTCTGAGGAGTCATGGACCTTTGACACCATAGAAGATTATACTTAATCTGAACACATTCCAAGCCCCCTTACATGCCCTTGTTATAAAAATATCGTCCCCACGCAAAGTCATATAGCCCTTTCCCCCCCATTTATCGATAAAAAATGAATAAAAATCAGTTTTCAACAGAGAGGCCATTTATTAATCCTGAGTGCTTTTACAGGGTTATCAGAGATTAAGAATGTATTGTTATGTTAATTTTTATTATGATGACATTTAGACCTTGTCAAAAAAGCGGACGGTGCCTTTTTCGAGTGACTATAGACCAAGGTTAGGTTACTCGCGCAGCGGTGCGGCAGTATTTATTACCGGATCGGCTAGGGATCCGCCTTAAAAAAATAAAAATAAAAATAAAAAAAAACCACTCTTCATCGAAAATGGACGATAAGCCTAGCTAGCCACAGCAGAACAAAGCCCGACCAGAAGCCTAACCAACGGTCAGACGAAACGGCGAAGTAGGAGCCCGATCACGACCCGACCCGGTTAAAAGGCTAGAACTACAGATAGGCTAGCGGCTAGACCAAAGACTGGGGGTTGGCGGAGGTGGAACAAGGGGCCAAGCAGGTGGTTTTGCATGCGGGTGTTGCGCAATTGATAAAGGCACTAAGCTGTATTGAAAATCACAATATTTCTTCAACTAGTTGCCAATCAACATGTAACGTGATTAGTAACGATTTAAGAATGCCTTGTGATACAAAGCAAAGCAAGGCTAGCCTGCGCGCTGGAGGGAGAGAAAAGTGCATTCAAGTATATGAAGAGGGTTGATTGATTCTGGGTAGCAGACCCAGAGGAACAGGGAACAGCAAAGGTCTGATTCCACGGCACTAAACGATATATATTCTAGACTATTGTCTTGTTGTTTAGACTTTCCCATAGACTAGCAGAGATATGTTACTTCGTGGGGTGGTGCCTACGCATGTTGCAATCGTCACATATCTAGCCTTTTTGGGATCGAGCTGAGTCTCGCATAGAGCTGAACCATAATCCGCCCGTTTTTTCAACGTCCGCTCCCGTTATCTTTAATCATATCCGGTAGCTTGAAAGAAGATGTGCCCAACACTAGAATAGCTACCCGGTTGCTTATTCACAGTGTGCACCCGTTACGAAGTAGGTTACGAAGTAGGTTACGAAGTAGGTTACGAAGTAGAGTATGTTAGCCCACCCGAGAAGGGCGGTGTGCCTATTCCTATCTTGTTGAAGGGCCTGTCCCAAATCAATGACTACCAAGTTAGGTTGATTCCTTCACGTAGATCAATTCGAGGCTCTGTTGTTTCTTTAGTCGCGTCTTCTGTATGTAGTGGGAGGAGTTCCAAATATAATTCAATGAATCTGTCATCATCTTGGAGCGTTTTTGCTACGTTGTATTGTGTTGTATACGACAGACCTTTGTACCTATAGCTCGAATCCTTGAGTGATTAGGAGCGTATTCGCAATGTCGCCTTGCCATGATACGTTATACTTATTCGGAGATCACGCTGGAAATGTTCTTCAATTTATCTAGAATGTTTCAAAACTTGCCCCCCAGAGCAGTGCTGTGAGCGGCTTTTTCCAACGTTCCATAAAGCAACTAATTATAATTATAGGAAAATTGCAAACACGCCATTCTAGGGATATCAATGATATCTCTACACAATCCCCCTTAGAACTATCCCTTGCTGCTAATGCCAATAAGAATAATGGTAGCTCGATAGTAGCTACGGCGCTCCTTTATGTCTCTCAGTTTGCCCATATCATCATGTGAGTTCTGACGTGCTAGCTGATGTATTGATCAAAGCTAACACGGTGCTTTTGAATAAACCAGACATCTAGAAGCCAATCCCAGAGCTCTGGAAAAGACTGCAGTATGTCGGAATATTATGGCGGGAACGCGCACCGATTTACTTACGGCGGCCGCAATCTCCTGTTGCAGAAATTCAACCGAAGTGCTCTCCATTGCGGACGACGTTGTTGAAATTGCCTTTAATCTCGGACTCAAAGCGAAGAAGAGATCGAGTTATCTGGAGTTGGTTTACACCGTCTCCAGAGCAGCCCTACACCTGGGCAACCTTGGTTCGCACCACTGATGTGGGCAACGCTCGAAGGGTAATAGATAACTTAAATGTTCCCCCCTTGCCAAGTTATATATACGTGCCTTTAGTATATCAACACTCACAGTGAGTAGACTACTATTGACGATGGGAAAGGTGTTCGGTAAAGGTGGCATTCTGGAGAACTGCGATACGATCTCCCTGCCTATTAGGGCTGCATTTCATGCGCAGCACTTGGAATCGATACCCATAGGGCAGCTAATCGGAGATACGAGGCCGGCCCTTTTAAGTATGAAGGTGGAACACCCATTTGTTGTCTCATCTAGCTCGGGCGGCGTTTCAGGGCAACATATTCTTGGACTTGCTTATTCGGGTCTGTGAGGACGTCATGCAACATCCAATCGACTTAGAGGCCATCCCCAGATGCCTCGAAAAACATCTTATTCCCGAAGCATCTTGTATATCTTTTAGGCCGGAAAGCACTGCTCACGCGATCTGGCCCCTATTGGCGGCATATTCGAGAAGCTGGCTAGACTCGGATTGCTTAGCCAAAGCCGAATCCCATTTGCTAGAGGCAGTACCTGAAGTGCCCTTAACGGATCCCCGTGATATCGCTACCATTATGATGGGTGTACATCTTCCGGGAAGTGAGACACTCGAAGAGTTCTGGGACGTGCTCGAGGATGGCCGTAATCTTCGCTCGCGCATCCTGGCCGACAGATTCGACCTAGCCACACTTTGACGCAACTGGAAGCAGACCGAACATAACTCGCACCCCATACGGCAGCGTTTACTACTGCTTGCGGCATACGAGGCTCTTAAGATGGCTGGGTACTCCCCAGATGGTGCTGTAGGGGCATATCCGGGAAGAAGTGTCGGGCCTTTTATTGGCCAGATGAGTGACGATTGGCGGGAAGTTGACGCGAGTCAGTATGTTGGTACATATCTTATCCCTGGCGGGATGCGAGCATTTAGACCGGGAAAACTGCATTATCGCTTTAGGTGGGAGGGACCTAGTTACTCCATTGATACAGCATGCTCGGGGAGTGCATCGGCTATTCAGCTTGCGGTGTCCTAGCTCCTGTTGAGAGAGTGCGACATGGCTGTTGGTGGAGGCGTGAATCTCTTGACTGCCCTTGATTTATTCCCAGGCCTGGGCCGTGGGGGTTTTCTTTCACCCACGGGCGGGTGCAAAACGTTTGATGATGCAGCGGACGGATATTACCGTGCCGATGCTGTCGGGGTGGTGGTGCTCAAACGTCTATCTGATGCGCTACGAGACCGAGATGTAGTCCACGGTGTGCTGCGCGGTGCTATGACCAACCATTCAGCCGAGGCCGTCTCGATAACGCATCCGCACTCCGAAAATCAGGAGCGGCTGTTTAGTACATTACTCATCCAACTCAACCTAACTCTGGGCGATATAAATTACGTCGAGATGCACGGCACAGGCACTGCAGCCGGCGATGCCACCGAGATGTCCTCCGTTATTAACGTGCTCGCTAGAAACTCCCAACCCACCGTGACCGAGGTTAGGTTTCACGCTGCCGACATATAGGGGTTCACGGCGGGTTGGGAGTTTCTAGCGAGCACGTTAATAACGGAGGACATCTCGGTGGCATCACCTCGCTGATTAAAGCGGTTATGATGTTGCGCAAGAGTATAATACCACTACACATCGGCATCATGAGCCGTATTAACAGGAAACTCCCCAATATGATCAAATTCCAGACGCACCTGTCCACTGGCAATATGCCATTCTTACCACAGCCCGGCCGGAATAGGCCGCGCCGAATACTTGTCAATCATTTTGACGCGGCTGGTGGAAACACTAGCATGGTAACCCAAGATCCGCCACAGTTGCTGATCGAAGGGATGGACCCTCGGCCATACCATACTGTCAGCATCTGCAGGAAGACGCTGAATTCAACTCAGAGGAACGCCAAAAGGCTGCTTGTTTACATCAAGGAACACCTAGAAGCTCGACTCGAAGATATAGCCTACACGACAACAGCGTGGCGCCTGCATCATTAAGCATACCGACAAGCCTACGCCGTCTCCTCCATCAATGGGTTATGCCGGAGCCTCAAGCAAACGATTGCGGGCAACGACTCAGCCACCCGAATTATCCACCATACCGCGGCCACATCACCATTTGTTATCTTCGCATTTACCGGCCAAGGATGCCAGTACGCCTCCATGGCTTCAGAGCTCTTCAACACATGCCCGCCGTTTCGCGACTCTTTAGAGGATTTGGCACGTATCTATGTGTCTCATGACTTCACTAGCTTTTTGCCGCTGATAGGGGGTCCCGACACCGATATGTTAAATGCAACACCTGTAAAGATGTAGATGGCTATTGTAGCTATTGAGCTCGCTATGATTACCTTGTGGAAATACATAGGCATGGCTCCAGATGCTGTTATTGGCCATAGTCTCGGTGAGTTTGCGGCACTATGCACAGCCGGTGTGATGTCTGTGTCTACGTGCCTGTATCTAGCGGGGCGACGGGCAATGCTAATGGCGGGACATTGCGCCGCGGGCACTCATGCAATGCAGGTTGTACACGAGGGCCAAGAGTACGTCGAGAAATATCTAGCCTCAATGCCTCAAGTAGGTAACAGTGACGAGAAGGACTCAATCGCAAACTACACGTCTCAGATATGTGAAATTGCATGCATAAATAGCGCTAAGTCTACTGTTGTCAGCGGCCCCTCAAAGAAGATCGACGTCTTACAACAACAGTTGACGAAGTCAGGTGTTAGGACGAGTGCGTTGAACGTCCCACTTGCATTTCACTCGTCACGAATGGATGCGATACTTGACGACTATGAGACGGAGGCCGAGAGGCTTTCTTTCATGGCTCCCCGCGTACCGATAGCGTCCGCAGAACTAGGAAAACTGGTTGCCAGCCAGGGTATTATCGATGCGACTTAGGCAAACACGAGGGCCTGTAAAATTCTCTCAAGCCGTGAATGCCCTTAGGCATGATCTCGGTTCTCCCAACACCCAACGCCGGGTTTGGATTGAAGCCGGGCCAGACGCCTCATGCCTTTCCCCGATTCGCGCCAATCTAGAGCAATCCGTGGGAGGAACGACCTCTTATTGCCTTCTATGGGAAGAAATAAAGGCGATTGGGAGGTCCTCGCGGGTTCCGTCGCAGCGGCGTATAAAGCCGGCATAAGTATTGACTGGAGGCAGTATCACAAGCCTTTTGAAAAGGCGCTTCGACTACTTGAACTCCCCAGCTACGCGTTTGGTCTGCAGAACTACTGGGCTCAATACGAGGGTGACTGGTCCTTGACTAAGGGAAGACTAGGAAATACAACTCACGCTTGTATTTCGGATGTAGCAGCTGGGAAGCCAATTAACACACCGAGCCTTTACCAAGTCCAGAGTCAGCTAATTAATTCCTCAGAAGTGACCATCACCTGTAGGAGTGAAGTCTCCGACCCCCGACTGCGCGATATGATCCATAGTCACCGAGTTAATGGGAACCAACTGTATTCTAGCGCTCTGTATGCGGAAATAGCTTACACTGCAGCGCGATACATCCAAAGTTTGGCCGATCCTAGTGCAAAGGGTCCCTTATGTATGGATCTTCGAGACATGGAAGCATCTGAGCCGCAACTCGTGGAAAAGGGAGACTCTAAAGACATGTGCTTGTCAACGCAAGGCAAGCGAAAGGATCAGATACCGTACAAGTTACGTTCAGCTCACAAATAGGCTCCATCCAGAAAGAGCATGCGAAATATAAGGTGGTCTTTGGTGATGGAGAGATGTGGCGATCTGAGTGGCGGTAGTGTGCTAGCCTAGCTCAGGATCGTATCGGACACTTGACCTCATCGTCGCTTACTGGGCCAACGCACAGGCTCCTAGGCTCAATGGTATATAAGCTGTTTGGTACGTTTGTGGAGTATGATGAACCATACCGAGGCATGCAGGAGGTTTACTTGGACAACAAAATGCGAGAAGCATCGGCCAAAGTGCGTTTCGTAGCCGAGGCAAATGACCTCTTCGTCTACCACCCGTGCTGGATCGATAGCCTTACACGTATCTCTGGTTTCGTTTTAATTGGGACTACGCTCACACCTGCCGACACGGTGTACATCTCTCATCGCTGGAAAAGCACGAGGATTGCTGTGCCTAAATATCATTCAGCACAACGTACAATACTTACGTACGTATGAAACAAGATCCCAAGATTTCTGCTGTCATGGTCGAAGATGTATATGTGATAGAAGACGGCCATGTGGTTGCGTTGATCCAAGGTATTAAGTTTCGGCTGATTAAACACTTCCAACTCGAGCATTTCCTCCCTTTGAAGAAGCACAACGATTGGAATGACGGGATAACCCCTTGTCTCACCCTACGAACGCTAAACGCATCTAACCCTAGCGCTTAAATAGAGCCTCCTCAGGTACGGCCTAAAATCGAACAAGTCGCCTAAGATGAATATACCCAACTCTCGGAGATAAATATTATCTTCAGCCTTATCGCCCAAGAAGTGGGCGTCGAGGCAGAGGAACTACCAGATCACGCTTTTCCTACCGACATAGGGGTCGACAGCTTACTTTCCCTAAGTATCGCCGCGAGGGTGAAAAATGTGTTAGGACTAGAGGTGCCATCGAGTCTTTTCCTCAATTCCGTCTCTTTCGGAGATCTGCGCAATAACTTGACGGAATATTATGGCGTTGGCACTCGGAGTACGGAAGACGGAACGACCACAAACACATCAATGGCTAGTGATACGGAGGAAATTCCATGTAATGACGCACAGTTGGCCCAAAACGGCGCCGAGACTGCGACTGGGCTTGTAGTCGAAGCCAACCTGCTCTTGCGCGCGAACCGGAGCGCTGCGCAGAGAAACGCTCTTTTTCTCTTCCCCGACGGTGCCGGTCGCGCAAGCAGCTACATACACATGGCTGTCAGCTGGAGCGACTGGCCTAGATACTTATGGATTAGATAGTCTATTCAAGGGCGACGACGCAGCTGCGTTCGGCGACGTGTTACTTAAAGATGTCGTGAGCGCATATATACGCGCATATATACGCGCTATCCGTGCGGTAAAAGCACATGGCCCTTACCATTTGGGCGGCTGGTCCATTGGCTGTGTTCTCGCATTTGAGGCCGCGTCGCAACTTCAAGACGTCTCCAGCCTATTCTTCATCGACCCCCCCTGCCCCAAAATGCTAGAAGAGCAGGATGGTATGGGTCAAGCTGTGTATGGCCCCAAGACAGCACGGGAGATAATTGACATTGCCACCCTCGTCCGCGGCAATCACATCAGTTCTAAGGCGCCTTCAAATACCCAGGCCGTCGATGGAGATGCAACGCAAGCACACTTTATCAGTTCCATGCGGATGTTTGAAAGGTATCGCCCATTATCGCTTCCTATTCCTAAAGTGGGATTACGTACTACGTTATTGTGGGCAAAACACGGAGTGCTAGAAACCTTGGAGCAGGAGGTCGATGTAGCGAACGGTCCCTTCCATGGAAACTTACACGGCGCTAACGCCGCGAGCGACTAGATTTTGAAGCCGAGACAGGACTACGGACGACAGTAAAGGAAATAGCCCTGATGACGATGCCTGCTTTGATGATTGCCCTAATGGCGCCGTGAGGTAATCGAGGGGTCGTGGAGTTGGGATAGGAGCGGTCGGAAATATGCACGCTTCGGAGAATTCAGTGTATTTGAGCGCCGGTATTTGAGCTGAAAAGCCGCCGCGATGCTATAGGCGAGGGGATGGGCGGGTGGAGATGTCTTGGTGAGTGCCGGGCATGCGCTACCTACATTAGGCTAGCATACGTTTAAAAATAAAACATGCATATGTTTGGAAGGATTGAAACCGATCGTCATGTCGGAAGCCATGTCAGTACCATGTCCTGCATGTCTACTTTAATTAGGGTGAGTTTTTTCATCGGGCACGCACAAGAGGCAGACATCTCATGAGGAGCAGTGCTTCTACTTCTAGCGTACCGTACCTACATACATATAGTCTTACGGAGGACAAGTAGAAATCATAGGTAAGTACCTACCTAGGTAGTATCTTAGGTACCTGAGAAGTGCCTGGGCTCTGCCTGGGTACTACCTACAGTATAGTTCTGCTATGCTAAAGTGCTATACTAGGTAGTACTAGCAGTAGATAGTACGTACTACAAAACAACGACCTACTACCTAGGTACTTAGTAGGAGGTAGGGAGGAGGTAGGTAGGTGCCCACCCAGGCGCTTAAGTATACCTAGGTAGGTAGTAGGCACATACGGTAGCACTAGTATTACGTACTTTTCCCTAGCAGGAACAGTAAAAGGAAGGTTGCAAAAGATCGGCACTGCTCCAGTTCTTACTCAACCACAGACGTCTATAGAGGAAATGATATTCGCTGCGGAGAATGAGATTGGCGACGTATTCATCGCATTGTCGCATTCATCTCTAGCTAACCCTGCTAGACTCGTACGCTAGACCTGACAGGGCTGACAGGTTTCGAGGTGATTGGTTCCAGTCCGTCGGAGCTGAGGGTTGTCGTGGGAGCGTAGGGATGCCACGCCTTTGGTCTTTTTAGTCTTTTTAGTGCATCAGCACAGCCAAGGCAAAATATTGCTGCTACCTAAGGTCCTAGGTTAGGTAGGTAGGTAAGGTAGGTATGTATGTATGTAATCATATATGGGTGCGTGTACGCCTGTCGTAAGACGTTCTGGAAGGATGGCCTCAAATTCTCCCCATTCTATACCCGTTTTCTTTTTACTTGGCTCCTTCGCTGGTGCTTAGCGATTGATCGAATTGGCAAAATAGGTAGTGTGGGTTCAAGAACGTCTACTACTACCAACGACGAGAGAGCGGTCGATCGTCGAACTTGTTTTTAATTCAACATGAGTCCTATTCTCGGTCTTGTGGCCCGTATAGCCAAGGGCGAACACAGTCAAATTTCATACGGCGATATCGAGTATAGACGCGTTCATCACGACGACGACGATGATGATGATCGGCTCCCGTGGTGGGCTATCTTGCTCATCATATACTTTTCGATATTGCTCACGGTGTTCTTGGTGTCTTTCATCTACTACTGGCAACGCCGTAAGTTCTTCCACACCCTCAATATAACGACCATAAGGCTATTAGCCGAGCTCATACTCGTTACTTAACCGTCGCTGGTATTTGGGTTACTGACGCTTTACCTGGTACAGAAAGAGAGCGTGCGAGAGACGGTCAGCCCTTCCGCGCGAGTTACGTCTTATGGAAAGCCTTTAGCACCGCGACAGGCATAGCGGTTTGGATCTGGCTCTTCAAGAGACTGGGATGGTGCGGCGCAGACCGGAAGAATGATCGCGCCGCCGGAGTCGGGCCATACGAAAAGATCAGGAGTAGGCAACTTCACTCTGCCGCAGGAGCGCCCGCATCAACCGCTGGCTCCTCCAGCGCACCATCTACGAATCCCAACGCTTCTGCGTGGTACGGAGCCCCAGCAAGCCCGAGCACAACATACACGTCACACGAGCATCCGTATGGCGCGTCCAAATCCCCCCGGTTTAACCCGGCTCACCAGAACTTTGCACAACACGATTCTATTCCGATGATCACGTTGAGCCCGAGCCCAAACCTTAGCTCTGGTAGCCCGAGCCCGAGCCCGAGCCCGAAGCCGAGCCAAAAACATACACCCCCGCCGCCATATATAAGTAGCCCGCCACCAGCGGCGCTATATGGTCAGAATTTCCAGGCTCAATATACTGGTCCTGCGTACCAGCATCTAAACGACGATACGATGAAGGAAGCAGTACGAATTGGATAAGGCATGGGGTTGTGGTTACGCATACTCACTACGGCGCTGGTTGGTTGGCAGTCGCATGGGAACGGAAAGGTGCATTATCTTTGTTGGGAAATGGATTTAGACATGGGATACACGGTCGGACTTTTCTTACTCTCCTTTTTTTTTCCTTGGTCAAGAGACGGCATGAGCCCTAGGCTCAAATATTTCCTGTTATTGTCATATGATACCCGATTCCTTCTGTTTTTCCACTACATGGAGGGTTTCTCAATTATCTTACTACTACTACTACTACTACTACTACTACTACTAAAACCTAACATGGTCTAACAAGACGATTTCTTGCGGACGGCGAGAAAAAGCAGGGTGGAGCGGTACAGATGTGCCGAGATTATAATAGAAACGAATTATCCTACATTACGCCGTATATAATCTATACTACATAATAAATAGGCTTCTCCAACTAATTTTGGGTTCTCATGAGTAGTAGGACGGCTTGGTTTCGTTTCATCTGTCGGTAAAATAAATGAGGGACGGGCA
Source organism: Xylaria grammica (assembly GCA_004353285.2). NCBI lineage: Eukaryota > Fungi > Ascomycota > Sordariomycetes > Xylariales > Xylariaceae > Xylaria > Xylaria grammica. The sequence goes on along the minus strand of NGZP02000002.1, from coordinate 1,283,039 downwards.
ATTTGAGAAAAATGCTTGCTAGTCTCAGTCTTTCTGCAAGTGCTGCGCAGGTACACTGCCTTACCGAGACAGAACCGGGGTAGAACCCAGGTTCCCCGTCAGCAGTCCTATAAACCCACTATAACCCACTATAACCCACTGTAGCCGGCTTTCCGTGCTTAGGTACCTATACTTAGTAACCACAGTGCTATCTAGCCTCATCCTTTCTACTTAGTACAACTGAATATAAGAGATCGTCAAGATCGGCCCATTGCATTACAGATTTATTTGCCTACAAATCCATATACTTGATCGTCCTACTTAAGTACTACCTGGGTAGTAGTCTAGAGAAAGCGTAAAACGACCGGCGATTAAATCACCTCGCCCCTGGTCTCCTTAACACCATCCCATAGTTCTTCCACAAGAGGAAGCACGTTATCTGGCAACAGGCCCTTCCGAATAAAAGCAACATTTTCCACAATTTGCTCGACCTTGCTCGCGCCCAGCAGTACGCAGTCATCGTCCGTCAATTTCGAATGATGGAAGATCCAGCGAACCGCCACTTCCAGCGGCGTCAAACCCAGGGCCCTAGTCTCCGTGTCGAATTTCTTGACCGCGTCCAGTACATCCTGGCTCCCGTACATTTTCTGGATTTGTTTTCCGAGGGGGTTGTCGTCTCCCATTCGCGTCCCGGCATGTTGTCCGTTCACGAAGTTGCCTGTCAGGAAACCCGCGGCCAGCGCCCTATCGGAGCACATTCTATCAGCGAAAGCTATACCATGCAATCTTTTTTTTTTTTTTTTTTTTTTTTTTTTTTTTTTTTTGCTTATATAACAAGAAATAGTTACACTCACCAGAAGGCCACGAACTTTACGTTGTGGGTTTGTAGAATCGGCCAGAGCTTCGTCTCCATACCGCGGGAGATCACATTGTAAGTGCCCTGGTAGTAGCTTGGCTTCGGCCACCCATTCTCTTCACATAGCCGGAGCAGTTCTTCAAGCACCTCTGGCCGCATATTCGACACTCCCCACTAGAACGAGAAACCACTTAGCTGAATGCTGTGCAAGAGAGGTAGGACTGCGCGCCCGACATGGGCGACTCACGGTCTTGCAATGGCCTTGCGCTATTTGCTCGGCAAACCCTTGAATCTGCTCCTCAAGAGGCGTGGTGGGATCCGCACGATGTATATAAAGCACATTGACCTATTAGGACACATAAGCGACTTGCATCGCACGACTCGATGATAAGTATCGGGGACGTGTTCGCAGCATATTGATCGCACGTACGCCTTCGGGCCGCTGAAGCCGCTGCAAACTACCGTTGGCAGATGTTGAGATAGCTTCGAGCGTCAGATCACCGCTCCCATCCTTTGTGGCATCCGTATACACCTTCGTGTCGATGACAAAGTCACGACTAAGCTCTCTCGCCTCCCCAAGAAGCTGTTCCGATCGTCCGGGATTAAGAGGAGGGTAGCGAGCGCCCGTATCGAGGCGGGAGATACCAAGATCCCGAAGCATTCGCAAGAGGTCCTTAACGGAACTTGCGTCCTGGAATGCTGTCCCATGCAGCCCAAGTCCAGCCGTTCCAAAAACTACTTGAGGCGCCATTGAGAGAGATTAACCGTGTATGATAAAAAGCTGTGATGTAATATTCGGTTCCCGAGCTATTCGGGGAGAGACTGGGTATTTAAGGTAAAAACAATTTGGGATCGAAATATCTTGTTTTTATTACCGATTTATAAGCCATGCTGTGTTGTTGTTATGTTTGTTACGTAGACTACCTATCTACAGCGGAACCAGAGGGCGGAGTTGTTCTAGCGCGGAGGATGCACGGAGGTTGGCAACGGAGCGTGCAACGGAGGGTCACTGTCACGCTAATCTTTATGAGTAGCGAGCTAACAACTCCAGGGAAGCATCTATTGCCAATGTAGGTATCTTAGGTAGGTGTGTATGCTCATTAATAACGGATATCGGACTCTTTCTTATAATCTCAACATCACGGCATCATCCCATAACAAACTCCCGGGTTCAATCCCATAACTCAATCTCCCTTTGTCTACCAGCCCGGCTACCGTGTTGTTTTATCTACCCTTTCATTGCCGCTAACCTTCTCGCGACTTGGCATGGTCTACGCAGTCCTGCCATCGCAAAATCCTCATATAGCAACATTCAACGGCGGCAATGATGACCATGCCGCTACCAATACCAATCCAAACGCCATTCAGTTCTAGGCCGGAAGGCCCTAATTCTAACCAAATGGCAAACGGGACAGCAGCGCCATAATTCACGGCGGTTACTACCCACGCTGCAACAGACTGGCGGCCAAGGCCGCGAAGCATCCCATTCGTAAAGCAAATGAAGGCATCAATCACCTGGAACACGCTGACAGCTAACATAGTCTTAGCAGCCATGGCACAAACGGCGGGATCATCCGAGAAGAATCGCGGCAAGTAATGCCGCAGGGAGAAGATGGCCAGCCCGTCAAAACAACCGATCAACGCAAATATGCACCCATATAGAACAGCCGCCCGGCGAGCCGTAGCTACTAGCCCTGCGCCGATTAGATGGCCGATCCGCGTGCTAATCCCTACACTTACGGAGAACGGAATGTGCCAGGACACAACGGAAATTGTCGTCAGCACCGATTGAGTCGCGAGACTGTGAGTAATCATGAGTTAGCCATCACCGCCGACAGTAAAGATTTAATAGATCTTCGGAGGGCGTCGGGGCACGGAGGGATTTATAGTGCATAAGACGTACTGTTTTGTGCTCAAATATGAGGTGCTAAAGGCAACGATTTCAAAGGCACCCCATTCCGCCAAATTAACAGCCGAACCTGCAATAGAGAGTTTGATCATTGGTCCCATTTTGGAGACTGATAAAGCGGCCTGAGAAAACCCTCCCCAGCATTGATGTGACCACCGCCCAGCGGGACTCACGATGTACAATAACAACAGCGTGGGACGAAGGTTATTCGTGAGCGCAGTGCCCAAAGCCGCTCCCGCAAGCCCCCATCCCAGTTTGAAAGCAAACAGCCAGCTGAGGAGCGCATTCAGCGGGGTGCATACGATGAGAATACACACTGCGACGTTTAGAGTCAGTAATTATCATACTAAGCGCCATCTACAATTCGTTCGGAAGCGACGCCAATCAACACAAAATAGAGCATCACCCCTCCCCTTCTTTCCACTACACAGTTCTGGTTCAACCCGGAGCTCTCGCTTGTGGTAATGGCTCCCAGAGCAAAAGTGTATCTCAAAATTACTTACTGGCAGCTTTGAAATCCCCCTGCGCTTGAAGGAAGCGTTTCAGGGCTTCAAATGACGCATAACCGGGCATACCGATTATACTGACCCGCAAGAACGTCCCAGCCATAACGGCTAGATGATGCTGCTTCACGAATACGGATAATATCCACGGTGATGCAGCCCAGATGGCGCCAATTGGCACAGCAGCAAACGCCATCAAGATCAGCATACGCTGGACGTGCAGACCGACGCCGGTCAGGCTTCCAGAGCCATAGGCCTGGGCACACAGGGTATCGAGGGCCGTAGCCATGCCCTCGAACGCGGCAAATCCGACAATGTTCATGGTAGTCATGCCGACGCTTGCAGCGGCCAGGTCGTCTGCGCTCAGGTGCCCAGAAATGAAGGTGACGATGACACACCACGAGTACTGGAGGAGATAGGTGGCAATGAGCGGCAACGAGTACCGCAGAAGCAGCCATAATTCCGACCACCAGTCATCCCTCGTCGGCGAGACCAGGGCCTGTGACGATGAGTCGCCGAGGAGCGGTGTAGACTCGGACGGTGGAAGGTGTTGGGCCACCTCATCGCGTGCCTCGTCCGACGCCATTGGAGCCGTTACAGCTTGTTTTCGACGGATTTCGAAATATGCCCCGGCAGACAAAGGGTTTGCAAATGCTGATGTTGGTGTTGAAAGCCCGGGAGTCGGAGGGCTGCTCTCCAGAGCAGAGTCTCCATGAAAAAACCATGACATCCGCTATCTAGGTTAGTACGGTCAGAATACGGTATAAGGGACAAGAGACCCCACAAAACAACCATACTTTTCTTTTGTGCTTACCGGGACAGGTCAAGATCATTGCTTAGGTAGAGCCGGCAGTTACACTACAGTTAATAGACCCATATTATCAATGCAGAGTTTGGATCATATACTCTAGACTACCTTGTACTTGAAAAAGTTACCCAACGAGGCGGGTATCAAATCACACGTACCTCTCTATATAGGCGCAAGCTCAGTCATGTAGACGCCCTCTAGACGCCCTTCTAGACGTCCCTAATGAGGGAAGATATCCAAAGAAACTCGGAGACTTGAATTATGCGAAAACTTAAACTTCATATAACATAGCGCACCCACACTACCTAATTACATTAGGTACCTACCTACACAACAAGCGTCCCCCCTCCCCCCTCCCCCCTTCCTCCCCTTCCACACTAAGTCGACGCCACATACATATATAGAGTTGGAAAGAATCGAAGCCATAGCGGTGTGTAATACCAAAGGGCTTGATCACAAGCAACCATCCGTAGTATAAGACAGCGGAAAGACAGCCGCACGCCCCACGGCAAGGAAAGAGATGATCGCGGAGATACCCCTCAGTGAGTCAGTCATATTAGTCAGTGGCTAGATTTCACACCCTACGCAAAGATATGGGCTGACAAGCCACTTCAGATTTTGATTCAGATCGTCCAGCCAGCCACATCCAAATATTCACGAGGATGAATATTGAATCGTACCAATTGCAGCACGATCGGGAAGATCTTATGATTAGGTAAGGGCCGCAGAGGTCTAGCCGTGACTCCAGGTGAAAGATTGCTTTTAACCTCGTCTCAAATACGCCGCCTAAATGAAACTTCAAAGGAAGGTAATTAGTGTATGTTAAACGCATCACGGATGGGCCAAGTTACCTGCATCATAGCAGAGCCTATGCATTCTAGAAGCCTCACGAAGCCCCAAGCTTGTCAACTGCTCTCACAGATGACGCTCACACTCAAGGGTTGGGCCCCGCGACGTGGTTCGGAGAAGAGGGAATACTCGGATGTGTCTCAAAGAGAGATTCGCAAATCGACTGGGTCGAACCCAACTATTAATTATCTTCAATAGAAGGCAGGACATTCTCCCAGGCTTTACCTCGTAAGGCCCTCCGCAATTCTTCGCCCCTGCCCCTATGATACATATCCAGACTCAGCAGAAGCCGGTCGCGAAGCTCTCTGGCTACTCCGAGAGTATTCGGCCGCAGAGCTTTATGCTCGGCCAGATCTTGCACGCGGTCCATGTATCTAGCCCAGTGCTCGTGCGGCTCCATGAATTCGTCGATTTTGCCCCCCGTCTTGGGCTCGTCGACGCTGATCCCCGCTTTGACGCGGTGGAGGGCGGCCACGAGCCCTTCGTGGACGAAAATATTGCATGTTGCCGTTTGGGAATGCGCTTTATCATGGGACGGCATTGTTGTAATCAGGGAAGAAGCGGATGAATGAGCGAGCGAGCGAGCAAGTGAGTAGGATGGTCGAACACCAGCGCGAGGGTTTGATAATCCGGTGTGATCTTGGCCGAGATGTCGGTGGATTCTTACTGTCCATGGGAGAAATGCATCTTATGTAGTTATTATACACCAGAGGTGCTTTATGACAACCTAGTGGTTTTGATCTCTCGTACATTTTTTTGTCGATTAGGCTTGCCTCTTGTCCGTAAGCCCGGCAGCAGTGGTACAGTTGTCAGATAAATGAGTTTGTTCACGACTCCGTGGCGGTCCCTTCCATCACCCTGTGCTGGTATTTGGTCTTGGGCGGAAGAGCTGCCATATGCGCCTTGCGTTAACACGCGCGAGGGATAGATAGAAATTTTTAAGGGAAAGCCGCGTGGCAACTAGATGTATCTTTACGGCTAAGGGCCAGTTCGGTGGTACTATTAGTGCGTTGTGCGTTGTTTGCTGTTGGTCTACGTAGGTACGCCGTTTCACCTTCGCCGGCGTGGAGGCAACAAGGGGTTTGCATGGTACCACACTCTTGGTAACTCGAAGTAAGATATCGCTACAGTTTCATCGAACTCACGTACGCCACAGCCAAGGCAAATGCCTAGGTTAGGTATGTAAGGGCGAGCCAACGAAAAGAAGAAGGGGGGGGAAGGGGGGATGTCGAAACCCTCAAATGCAGTGTGTCGACAAAAATAACCACTACCGATATCGATAGTTGAGCGCTCGATGAGACTCAGCTCCTCTTGCTGCAAGCAACCGTCACCGTCGTCTCACACTCACTTAAGCTACCTCTCGTTGATATGTACTTGAGGTCTTAGACTAGGGTCACTGTAAGTGCCTTAGGCGGCGGGTGACCTGACGCGGTAATAGCCGTCGGAACCGGCACAATCACATAGAAACTCACCGTTAAATTATTTTAGAATAGAAGTAAAGCCCCCCCCCGGGGGGGGGGGTTTATTATTCTTGAAGAAAAGACGATTCAAGGTCTCACCTATTATTGTTGTTAACCACTTGCTTGACAGCTGACAATGGTGTTTTACGTATCGACTGATAACCCGAATCATTTCGATGAAGAACCAATAGTACTATATATAGCGTTGTAATGCGTTTGGGGCTCTCAGACTGCACATTTTCTGCACAAGCATATTTCACATTTCTATATTCAACGGCTTCCACAAGCTCGGATAGTGAGAATGTTGAGACCGTTAAATTTAAAAGTTGGTGCTTAGGGCCACAATGACCGCTATTATGTGTCCCTACCCGTGTTCCTAGAGGTACCTACCTGGTAGCGGTAATAGCAGTAACAGCGGTAACACTACCTAGGTACCTATCCTACCTGTAGGCTATACCCACGGCACTATCCAAGCCCAGGAAAATGACCTTAACGACAACAAACCAACAACAACCTCAACTCAGTCCGGCAGCCCGGCAGCTCATGGGTGCGAGACAACCGGATTCGGGCTCACTGTGCTGTAAGTACGTCTTACCTATGCCAAGTCTCAGCCGTCACCCAGAAACGGCGGGGTTTATATATTGGCATCGCTTCTCCCTCCCTCATCATGATGACTGAGTCCGAATCGAACACTGATGTCATACTGGTACAATTTATTGCCTTGAGCAGACACACGCCATCCGTCCGTAAATATACCGACCGTTGTGATCCTAGGTAGAAGCGCCTACACGAACTACAATTCAGAATGAAGCTCGCCGTCTTCTCCGCCAAGCCTTATGACAAGGTTTACCTGACCCAAGCCGCCGAGCTCGACCCCGACACCGGTAGCAAGATCGAAATCGTATATCACGAGTTCGCACTCAGCTCCGAGACGGTGTCGCTCGCCGCCGGCGCCTCTGCCGTCTGCGTGTTCGTGAACGACACGCTGGCCGAGGACGTGCTCACATCTCTGCACTCTCTAGGCGTGCGCGCCATCCTTCTCCGCTGCGCCGGGTACAACAACGTGGATCTCAAAGCCGCCTCTCAGCTAGGCCTCTTCGTCGCCAACGTGCCCGCTTACAACCCCGAGGCCGTAGCCGAATTCGCCGTCGCTCTCGTGCAGACCCTAAACCGCAACACGCACCGCGCCTACAACCGCGTGCGCGAGGCCAACTTCGCCCTCGATGGCCTCCTCGGCCGCACGCTGCACGGCAAGACCGTAGGCATCGTTGGCACGGGCAAGATCGGGATCGCATTTGCGCGCATCATGCGGGGGTTCGGGTGCAAACTTCTCGCGCACGACCCCTTTCCCAATCCCGAGTTCGATCAATTCGGCGAGTACACCACGCTCGAGGACCTGCTCTCCCGCGCCGACGTCGTCAGCCTGCACTGTCCGCTTCTACCGCCCACACGTCACATCATAAACGAAGCGACGCTGCGCGTGATGAAGAAGGGCGCGATGCTCGTGAACACGTCTCGCGGGGGCCTGATCGACACGAAGGCCGTCATCGCGGCGCTGAAGAAGCAACAGCTCGGCGGGCTAGCGCTCGACGTGTACGAGCACGAAAGCGCGTTTTTCTACAACGATCATTCCGGCACCATCATCGAGGACGACGACCTGATGCGGCTCACCACGTTCCATAATGTTCTTGTCTGCGGACACCAGGCTTTCTTCACCGAGGAAGCCCTTGGGGAGATTTCCGGCGCTACTATTCGGAACCTAAGAGATTTTGTGAATGGGCGGGAATGCCAGAATTCGTTGGTTGAATTGAGCCAGCAACAGGGCGCGGCGGCCGTAACCCGTGCTAGGAGTGACACCATTCCCGTTCGGATTTAGGGTTCTATATTCCGGACCCATCAGGAGCAGCATGATTAATGCGGCGGAGAGGGTAAAAAGGTAGAAAGAAGCGTCGGTAAAATGGTGCAAACGAGAAGCACACTCATTTGTTTTATTTCGGCTCACAAATCACTTTGCTCACTATAGATATGCCTTACTGACGAATGATACTCCCTTCTCCAATGCACCTAATATGACTGTCATATGGTTTATTAGCAAGAAGTGGATATGAGATTCTGATCTCCGCATCGGGAATCACGACACGTATAAATTATCCTCCCTCTCTTCCTATCAACATTCTTCAGCCAACACTTCCCCTGGCTTATTTCATACCTACCGTACAGCTCTCTTATGTAATCACATATCTCTCCTTCTGTACCAATACGCCATCTTCATCAACGCGGATCTGCTCAGATGAGAATCTGACCTCGACACCAAATTCCGTGACATTTGGCGCGAAAACCGCACTCGTGTGATTGGTCCACTGCTCCAAGACCGTATCTTCATCGGCGCCGTACCATAAAATGGTATACGCCTCTTGGTGCGGGATGGGGATCTCCCTAAACTCCGCCAGTGGAAGAAGATCAAGACTGGCATTCGTCGAGCCATTAGAGAGGGCAGTCTGCGTGACGTTGTCGATGAGGGACAGGGGTTTGAGGAGCGCTAGCCAGAGGCCCTCCAAGCATGCGTAGCAGTAGTTCGGCGAGTAGATGCTCCGCATTGTGCAGAAGTCGTTCGTCGGACGATAGCTCGTCTTATTCGTCTCCGAGAATCTAGAGAAAATCGTGAGCAAATGAACGGAAGGCCCGAATGATAGGTTTCCTGCCAAGTTTTAATCTGGTACTCACGTTGGATATAAACCATGGTATTTCAGCTCGAAGTTGAACCTGGCCGATGGTGTGTGTTAGACGTGATCAAGTTGGACTTTCAGTAACGCGATGTAGTAGGATAACTCACTCCTCTTCAGCGATGCCGTATTCTAGTATTTCGAGGTTGCAAAGCTGCGCGGTCCCTTCTATCTCCTTATTCAACAGGGTGAATGACAGTTCATGTTCCCCGGGGCTCAGCTTAGAGTCTATCTTCATATTGTATATGTACCGATCTACTCCAAGCTCAGGGTTGATCTCCCAGCCTACATCCTCCCCGTCCACCTCCACGCGCAGGTCGCTGCTTGCCGTCATGCCGCTATATTAGAATCTAGTCAGAGATCGCCAGGTTTTGGTGAAGTCATTGGAGGCATCGAGGGGTAGAGCCACTCTAATTAGAGAACTCATCATCAAGGGACACATTAAAAGGGGCTTAGGAGACCTAGAATACCGACCTGAGGCTGACTTGGAGCAGATACGTATCGTACGTCCCCGCCGAGGTGAATTTCTGGCTCCACTTCTGCGTTGTGTTCAGTAGCGTCCATGGATACGCTTGTATCGGCATGTTGGTGCGCTGGATTTTCGGCTCGCTTCCCGGATCCGTGTACCACTGCTTCCACGGCACGGACTCGGGAGACTGGGCGGAGTTGACGCCGAAGTAGGCATATCCTCCCTCGTATTCCTCCCCGACGTCGATGATAGAATGGCCTAGCTCATGGCGGAGCACGGCAGGGCCGTTGACGGGAGAAGCGGTCACGACGCTGAGGAAAGGTCTGAGCAGCTAACACGCAAACACGGAAAAGGTTTAGGTTAGAATATTGGAGGACCCACGTAAATGTACCACCCAGTCCTCCGTATAGCGGATCATTCCCCAGGAGGATAGGATAATCGCATGCTTCCGTCGACTGGCACGCCGCGCGGGCTACCTCCGGTTTATCATAGTATACACCGCGCAACTCAGTGCCGTCGCGGTAAAGTCCATAGACGGTGCTATCCGCAACAACACACAATCAGAAACCGAACGCGCGACAATCGTCGAAAACGGATATGCCTACTCTAGGGGGTTTCCGCCAACACCAACGCCGCTCTTTCAACAATAAGTTAGGCAACAGCTCGTTTTTACATATCGTGCATCGGGACTAATGCGTACCTCGGCACTAGGCGAGAATCCGGCCCAGAAGTTCATCAAGGGAACCACATCAGCAAACGTCTGGCCATCCGTCACGTTCACGGCAAGGGCCATGGCATCAGCGAAGAACTTGTCCTTCTCGTCCTCAGTGTCTGCAGCATTATATCAGCTGGAAGTAAGAGTTTATCGTAAGGTTAGGCTTACATCCATCGCCGAAGAAAATGAGGTCGATGCGGTTGTTCGATGGTCCGTTTATGATGAGGGGCTGGATGTCAAGAGGGGGTGGAGCGACATCTAGTCTCGTCTGGGCATCGTCGGTCCCGCGGCTTGCGAAGCGTCCTTCCCACTGATGCTCGCAGAACTGCGCCAAAGCCGTGTTGGCGGCCGTAGCTAGTAGGAATGAGTTCTTCATGGCGGCGATTAGTGGCTGTGGCAAAAATAAGGGCAGTTCACAGCCAGTCTTCAGCTATTTGTACAACCCCAATCATGGAAGATCGTCATACACACCCATATACGTTCAGAGTTCTTGGCTTACCCCAAGAACTATGATCTACCTTCCAGAAGAGGCATATCTCTGCTCCCGATATGGCTAACATTTCGGTGCCACCTTACAACCCACACCTACCAACGTGTAGCTATCTACTTATGGACAGCTTCATTGAAGTCACGCAATTACGTCGCCTACTTTCAGGGAGCGCATTATAAGCCTTCGATCGCGATCAAGCCTCCGGCCTTAAGTAGCACCGTTACCGGAACTGCTCCCGGAAATGTATTTGAATCTTGGCTTGCTCTCTCACAAGGAGACTTAATATCGAACACACGGCGCTGGGCACGAATCTAGAGGGTGGAGTCAACGGGGGCAGTTTGACTGCCATGAGTATCTTGAGGCTAGATTTGTGGAATATCTTGTATCATGTATACGAGAGTAACCTTCCGGCAGGTTGCAGGATAGATAGTGCACACAGCTTCACACGCTGTATGCCCCAAGCGGAGCCCAGCGGCCCTCCCTTCCCTCCCACGGCGTTAAATAAACCGACAATCTAATCAACCGCAATAAAAGGTTGATGCAATATTATCAATTAGGACGGTGTATGAAGTATAGCTACACTACTTCGATCTTATCAGCCCAGGTTACATAAGATACGACGAGTAAGTATGGCTACACTAGATCTATACGAGCGGGCACGACATACTGACTAACTTTCTCACCGTGAAGAACACTTAAGCCTATACATAAACGATCACAGATTTAGGCCGAACATCTTACGGAAAGCCAACCACGGACTCCAGCTTCAACCGCAAGGAACGGCCTTACCAGACGAGAAACAGACACGCTGCTTATGATTATTTATAATGACGAATGCATAACCCATAATTAGTGTAGACACAGCTCTCACTCACCCACTCACTCACTCCCTCGCTCTCACCCCTTAGAGTCCACAAGCGCTCTTATCAACAGCCGTAGCCGTAGCTTCGACCCGCCCGAGCGCCACCGCCTGCCCATTGGTGAGGGTGTTCATCGCCTGGAGGGCGATGTTGAATCCGGCGCCCGCGTGGTCGACGGCCAGGACGTTGACGCTCCTTCCGTTCCAGGTGAGTTTCCAGCACGTGCCACAGGACGCCGAGTTCCAACCCTCGACCGCCGCCGCGGCGCCGATGTTGGGGAAGCGCGGGATCTGTCCCTGCGTTGTCCATCCGTACCGCGTCTTCAGCCCGTTCGTGCCGTCCGAGCACGCCACGGCGTCCAAGCTTCGCCCCGCGTCATCGTAGCCTTGGTCGTACGCCACTGAGTTCGAGATGCGTTAGCTACGTGATGCATGGGGGGTTGGTGCGTAAGCGCTAATACGGGGCCGGCGAACACGGGGGTAGTTGGGATATAAGAGACTGGTGGTTAATGGCTTGAAGGAAACGTGCAGATGTAGTAGGGGGAGAGGAATCCGTAGGCCTACCGGTTATAGCTGAGGTGGCGGCAACCAGGGAGAGGAGGCTGAAGATATTGACTAGCTGCATCTTGTTGTTTTTTTCTTTTTTTCTCTTTACGACGATAGTGCGGTGAAAGCTGAGGTGCGCTAAATTGGCAAAGGTATCGAAACCACGAACGAGGACGGGAAAAGGCGGCTGGGCTATGTTTCCTCGAGGTAATGTTAATGAGACTGCCTGTAGTGTTCGATACTAGAAGCGGCCAGACGATGAGACTGGCACTCATCACCGCCCTTATATAGCATTTCCATTTCCTCCCTATACGGTGTCAGTCAGCATGGGAGGAGTATTCAACAAAGGGCACGGATCCCCGTTTTCGGTCCACCTCGTATGTCATACATCTCTGTCTTAGAACACGGCGCCACAGCTCCTCGTATTGCACCGCAAAGTGTCATCCGGGACATCGGAGCCGTTGATCAGGGATAAGTAAGTCAATTCGTCACTGCAACTGTGATTGGAGGACCTCACGAATCCCCAATGCCGAGTACCACAGTAGCGGCCATCGTGGGCCGACAGCTCTTGACGTCAAAAACCGTACATGGCGTTGTACAAGAATGTCATGACAATACGAGTAAAGAGTAGGTAGGTAGGGCTGCGCGATGTGTGTCTGACACATATGCAGGGCAGCTCGTGGCAGTTTCTATTTTATCTTACTATGTATTCTTATTCTATATGATTTGTTTTTCCGGCTTCTGATTTGTCTTTATTGCGGTAGTCAAACCTGTACTGGATGTCTCGCCATACTTACATCAAGTGACAACAATTTCCGAACACAACATTAGCCCAATCACGAAGACAATCCCTTCGAGCTCTCACCCCCAAATCCCCAACTTTTACCTAATCCCATAGCCTACGCCCGAGGGCACGAGCCAAGACCGGAGCCATAACATCACGTATCACTAAAAATCTCGTGTTGGGCCTGCTTGTTTGTGGGGTTTAGGCCTATGCGTACTGCCGATCTTGGCTGGAGGCATTCGTATCTGCCGTCATGCCCCACGACCCTCACAGCAGCCCAAGCGCTTGGCTCTGATTGACTACCTATCGTAGCGTCACGAGTTCCACTACAACCAAGTGCTGTCGTGGGAAACTTGGGTGATTGTAATGTAATGTTCATGAAGTCGCCCATTCTCGCGGCGACATTTCCAGTAATGCTTACTAGTAGTAACAGTAACCCCTTGTGGTAATTATACTCGAGCATCTCGAGTAGCTCTAGCATCTCTCTCCATTTCGGTTGAATTATTCTACGAAAAAGCATCCACAGGGGAGAAGTCAACCATGCTGAAGAATTATTACTATATTTCTCTTCAAATAACCTCCCATTAAGCTTTTCCTCGTCCCCCTCCAGGGATTTTCTTTCCGCTCTGGTATATGCACCATAGGTCTCAACTCTCGTTATATAAGCATGGCCTCCCAATCTCCAGGCTATGCAAAGTACAAAGGAAATAAAAATGCTCAATCTCCCGAATCAATCTTGAGATTTTGCCGATGTGATCCGTGAAGGACCGAATATGTAGGTATCATTAGGTTCCTGTGTGACAAGCACAAAAACATACAGGGCTATGGGTATCAATCTAGCATCACGTAAAGAAATAGCAAATAGTATCAAAGCAGATGCGACAGATGGTTTTAACTTCATCATGATGCACCTTCTTGCTCGACAGCTCCAATGATTAGTCGTCAAAGAAGGACGCGTCGTCGAACTCTTCCATGCGGGCATCATCATCATATGAATTAGACTGCATCATGGGCGGTGTACGAGGCTCTTTCCGGTCTTGTGGGGGAGGCGGTGTGCTTGCAAGCGGCATCTCCTCAGCCTGCCGAGCCGTTACCGATGGTCCTCGAGCTCTATTGGCGAACTGCTCAGCAGTATAGCGGCGGCCGGTGTTTCCAAACGCTGTAGGTTGCGGCTGGCTTGGGTCTGCCTGAGATATGTTGCGAGTCCTCGAAGCCGGGGGAGTCATTAGACCAGAGAGGCGGCCGTTCTGTGAGCTCACTGAATTGGATTTGGAAGGAGTCGCGTTTCTAGCTGGGGCGGGAGATGACATCACGCCAGATAAATTCCGCGAAGACTGAGTTGATTTCCGCCAGCTGCCCCAGGCGGCGGCGAGAGGGCCCACTGCTTGGGCGACTCGCGGAGTCGCCGCTTTAGATATTGTGGCGGCGATATTGGGCAGATTCAAAGCGGAACCCCCATTCATGGCGCGCTCGCGCTCTTGCTCTTCCATTTGAAGATTGGCCTTGAGTCGGATAGCTGCATCCTTGACAGCCTCTCCGTCATACCTGTCGGCAGATAGCGCTGCAATAATATCCTGCAGATCGCCATGTCTCACGGCTAGAAGTTCACGCAACCAGGTGATTTCATCATCCCGCTTAGAAATCTTAGTAGCGGCATCAGGGTCAAGGTCTGCCACCACCTGTTCAAGCTCTTCGATACGTTGCTCACGAGCCTGTAATTGCTCCTGTAGAACCATAATGGACTCGCGAAGGGCCTGTGGTGAGATCTTCTCGGGAAGTTGCATTGCTTGTGCGAGTTGCTTGGTCTGGCCAGCTGGACCAGGATGAGCTGCTGGTTCAGGCATGGCGACAGACTTGGAAGCTTGAGCGGCGGCTTGGGCTGCTGCTTTAGCTGCCTCCTGGGCTATTTGCACCTTTTCTTCTAGGTGTGCAACGCGATCTTGCAAGTGCTCTGTCTTGGACGCTGAAAGACTAAGTCGTTCCAGGAGATTCTGCTCCGTGCGCTGGGCATCCTCGGTCACGTTGCTGATTTGACGCTCGTAGCGGGCTTGAAGGTCTTCAAGGTCGTTCTGGTGCTTGCGGGTCGCGTCTTCAAGCTCAGTGGCCTTGGCAACCTTGACAGTTTGAAGCTCTGCCTCTTTGGTGTTTTGCACTTCCTCAAGCATCATTTCGTGATGTGCGCTTGCAGTGTCAGCGTCCAATCTGACCTGATCTAATTCAGCCCTCAGTTTAGCAGTCTCCTCTTCGAAATCCGCCTTCACTATATTGACCTGGTCGCGAGCAGCTTCCAATTCAACGGAAATAGATTCACGAGCTTCTTGGGCCTCAATAGCTGCCGCTTCTCTAGCCTCAAGGACATCCTGGTGAGCACGTTCAACTGCAGCAGCCGCTGCATCCTTAGCATGCTGGATTTCAAGCTGGGCGCGTTGAACTTCGGCGGCTGCAGATTCATTGGCTTTCTCGACCTCGAGTTGATTGCGCTGCTTCTCGGATATTGCCGTGTCGTGAACTTCTTGCGCTTGTCGTTGAGCAGCGAGGACTTGCTGGTGGAGGCTGTGGTTGTCACTACGGAGTTCGAGAAGCAATCCTTCAAGGCGCTTGCACTCGCTAACTGCTCTCATACCAGCACGTTCTCCGTTTTCTAGCCTTTCCACTTCTACTTCAAGTCGCTCGCGGGTTCGTGCCTCTGCTTGAAGTCGAGCATCAAGAACTTCATGGCGAGCGATGAGAGCTTGTTCTTTCTTAGATCGTCGTGAATTCTCTTCGGTGATTTCCCGGGCCGCGTGTGCCATGTCATCCTGAAGGGAAATAAACTTGGCTCTCCAGTTGTCCCTAATCCGTTCGTTCTCCTCGAGCTGAACACCAAGCGTCTCAATGAGCTTGTGAAGATGTTTGTTCTCCTTAACAGATTGAACAAAATCGTCAGCTTGACGGGCCGCCGAGTCTCTAGCTTGCTCGGCTTCGGAGCGCCAGTGACGGGCTTCCTCTCGTGAATCACGAAGCTCACTATCGGCAATATTCAGACGGTTCTTCATTTCCGCCTGTGTTTGTTCCGCATTTGCCTGGGCCGCTTCAAGTAGAGCAAGGCGCATAGATGTCTTTCCAGAGGATTGTTCAATGCCTTTGATCTTCTGATCACGTTCCTCGAGGACGGCTCTTAGACGATCTTCCTCTTCAGAGGAAATTCGAAGTAGCCGCTGTATTTCTGAAAGTCTGTCCTCTGCATCCCGGCGAGAAGAAAGCTCGAGATCCGTTTTGCCTTCTTGGACCTTCAGCCGGTCCTCCAAATCGTGTACTCTCTGATCATAAATACTACGATTCATAATCTCAACTTCGACCTTGGTCTCAGCTTGTTCTAATTGTCGTCGGAGTTCAGCAGTGCGGTCTTCGGCTGCGCGTCGCGTAGCTGTCTCGGCTTCCACTTTAGCTTCACCGATGCGCAGCTTCTCTTCCAAATCTTGAACCCGTAACCGCTCCGCATCTGATCTTAGCTCTTCAGTATGCAGCCTCTCTTCGAGCGCCTCCATCTTCAGTTGCATCTCAGCCAGTTTTCTATTCGCTTCCTCATCATTCTCGAGGAGGGGAGCTGGTGGAGGCATACGGTTCTTGACGGCCTCTTCCACGATGCTTCTGAGATCATCGCTCTCGAAATTGGGAATACTCTGAGTAATTTGGAGTTTCATATCCTCGAGCGCTTTGATAAGAGTGGGCTCCTCCATCGCCTGGTTGACTTCAACTGGTGCAAATTGAGCAGATTCAAGATCACGAGCAGTTTGATGTTGGCTCATCGCATCCATAACGGCGATTCGAATCTGTTCTAGCCTTCTATCCCTCCTTGGGCTCATGGATCGACGCATTGGCAGTTCCTCATCCTCGTCATCAGCGTCACTTTCTTGAACCTCCGCCGAGAAACTCCTCCTATCGCGCCGTAGAGAGGATCCCCTTTGGGATATTTTACCCAAGGCCTGCTGTATAGCACCTAACGCGTTTTCAAGGGGATCCAGACGAGAAGCTAGTAAATTGCCAACCAAGTCATGAACATGCCCATCGAAGTAATGAACCCGTTGTTCGAGTTTTCCTTGCTCACTTGCGCTGAAAGCATCATCCCATTCGCTTTCTGGAAGGTCATCTCCGTGGTTAAGGCGTTGAACAGGCGCATCAAACGATTGAGAAAGCGCGCTATGCGGCGGGTCAAGAAAAGGATCGTCAAGTTCCGTCGATGGCTTAGGATAAATATGCTCTTGGGGCAAAGACCGATATTGAGGACTGGGAGCGTCGCTTGGAAAGGACGCTTGTGACTGTAGGTGAACTGGAGGCGAGTCGGCCGTGGACTTCTTTGGAATTTCCCGTACGGGGCTAGTCTGAGGCCATTTAAGCGAGTCGACCGTTCTCCTAACTCCCATGGTAGGGTCATTTTTGTTGATATGCTGCATCACAGCTTCAATTTCTTCAAATGTGGGCTCATACGTTTCATCAGTTGGGAGTGCAATGCCAGCATCCGATGGTGGGCTAACGGGGAGTGGCTCATAGCTGTGGGCATCAGATAATCTTCTCTCAGCTCGAACAATCGGTGCCGCAAATTGTTTTTCGGACACCGGAGATGGTGAAATAACATTGCGAGAATCCGATTCATGGACGGACCCCAGGGAAGCTGAAGGGCTAGAAGCAAATCTTGACGCTTTCAAACCCTTTGGAGGGGTTGGTGGGGACGCAAATCGGGAAGAAAGCAATCCTCTACCTGATATCGGCGCCGGTTCCGGGGATACATCCCGATCTTTCGGTGCTTCGCGTATCTTAGTAACAGTAGCTGCTGGGAAATCAGGCCCAGGTGTTGGCGAGCCACCCCGGTCGTCTTCAGACTCGTCGAGAGACCGAGCCAATCGATCAGGCTGTGTTGTAAAGTCAGGTTCGAACGGTGTGTCGACGACCTCTGGCGTCCCAAACATAAAGCTTCCGGGAACAAAAGGCTTAGCTGTAGCAGAAAAGTGTGCCCTAGATGACTCATTGAATCCTGGCTCCTGATCACCAAACGGTCGAGCATTGTTGAAATCGTGGATATCCGTCTCATTAGTGAACTCGATGGGCCTCCAATTGTTCTTATCTGGGTCGGGAGACGTTGCTGATGGGCTAGTAGTAGCCTTTGTACCATTAGACTCAGATGGAAGCTTGCCGTCTGTAGATTCGGAAACTACAGTAGATGCCAAGGTCACATCAGCTATATTCACAATCTCCTCTTCCTCATCTCTGGTGTCAGCAGTGGAACCGATAGGGTCGCGTTCGGTACTGATCTCTAGCTGCGGCTCACTCAAGACAGAAGCCTCAGGCTCTACTTTTGGTAACGACTCAGGCTCTGGCGTAGGGTCCGCGAACTGTGGGACATCATCACCATCTTCGTTATCCTCGTTTCTAAACTGCTTCTTAGCGCGGCTAGCACCGCCGTCTCCGGCCGATGCTACATCAGCAGCAGCGGCAGCGTTAGAAGCTGCATCTAGTGAATGACGACTTGAAGGCCGCACAATAGGAATAGCCTTCGACTTGTTGCTTGCCTTGCCGTACTCGGAACTTTGAAGATCAATGTTACCAAAGATAGACTTAGGGCGAACCTCAGCGCTCTCGTTACCAGAGGCACCTGCACTAGCAACTGACGAAGCGAACGAACCCATGGGCTGGAACGCCTTGGCATCGGGGTTGAACTTCGGGCCAGATGTAGAAAAACTGAAATCGCTCTTGTGGGGCGAAAATACAGGGGCGGTGGGATTGATTTTGGCGATTGTAGATGATCCAGTAGATGGCACACTGAAGTGGCTTGAGGTTGCCGACTGAGGAAGACCAGGAACAAAAGCTGGAGCTTGGAATGACGCCGGCGTGAAAGAGGACGCCTGTGGGGTTTTACCGCCAAATACAAACTGGCCGGGCGTGAAGTTGTTTTTAGGATTAAACTTAAATTCAGCTGCGTTGGCATTCAGTTTCGAAAGGGACGGCTTGCTGTTGTGGCTCCCTTGGCGTGAGTGTAATTTGCTGGGAGAGTATGGCTCCGGCTCAGCCCAAGGATTACTGGCTATTGATAGTGATCGTCGACGGAGTTGATTCGCCAAACTGAAATTTTGCGCTGGCGTACCCAGATTGCTTGGATTGGTCTCAACCTCGTAGGCGCTATTAACGTTTGCAGCCGCAATATCGGAGCGAGGCTTTCGAATGCTGCCTTCATCGGTACTATCACGTACTTCATCGTTATCGAAATACGGTGTCTGAGACAGCGAGTGACCTCGGCTGTGCGGTTGCGGATGATGTAATTTGGGCTCCTCATCGGACTCTGTACCAATGCCACTGAAGTGTACAGAGGGGCCTCTTGCGTGCAACGGCTCAACCTGTGTGAAATCATCGATAGGCATATCAGATTCCAAACGACCAATCTCATTGTGCGGACTATAATCCTCATGCTCCAATTGTGAGCGGAATTGTTCTTCCAGATGGTATTCTGCCTCGTCAATCTCTTTTTGCAGACTGTTGCTGGCGTTGTGCTGTACGAAGTGCGCCGGTTCCGGAGTTTTAGACGGGCTCTTGTCGTAGGGGTTGGTCTGGGTCTCTTCCTCATCATCTTCCCGTACCTCTTGCAGTCGCGGTGACGCTCTCGCAGAATCCTGCCTATGGAGAAACTGGTGAGGTAACATAGGATACTGCAGAGACTGGTGCCTTTGATGAATACCCATCGATGGCGACATACCGTCAGGTGAGAACGGCGAGCCAGGCGACATTGGGTTAAGAACGGAAGGCGAGCCACTACGACCCAACTGCTGCTGTTGTAGCAACATTTGTGGGCCCCATCCCATCGGCGATGGTTGACCGGAGAGATGGAACGGAAGCTCATGGGGCGATACTGAGATTGACGCGCGAGAATTGAATCTTCCAGGTATAGGGCCGTTGAACGAAACCGGGGACGTCCCTGCCAGGAGTGCTGGGCTCTGTGATGCAGATGGTCCACCTGGGATGAAGGGTGCCGGGAATGGAAAGCCCTGGGGCCCATTACTTGCAGCAGACGATGTAGGTAGTGGCGGCGAGAACGGAAAAGGTGGGAATTGATTTGAAGCCTGTCGGCTCATGTTAGACGCAACCGGAGATATCGACGCTTGAGGCACTGGCTCTTCCGCAGCAAATGTCACACCAAGCGCCCTAAGCTTGGCTTCTGCAAGCTCATTTACGTATTCCTTCCACGCTACAGCATCATTAGTTTGCGTTTTCAAATCGAGTTCCACCATAACTCACCATTTAGATCAGGCAGAGCAACATGATACTGTCGAAGCGACCGCTCTTTCGCAATATCATTCAGCAGGGGCCATTCATTCCGACTCTGAGAATTTTTTTCCGGCGCTCCTTCCGACGGGTGAGCATCAAGGTCAAATCCTCGAATATTATATCCTAATTGCTCCCATGACCGCAGCATAGATGCGGTACTTGTAGCATCGAGAGGTACGGGAGCCCTACCAGGCTGGCCACGTTCTTCATCGCGAGGGAGTAAGACTAGGATATTCTTCCCCTTCCAAGGTACCTTCTTCTTCAGCCTGGGTGTCTGCGATAGAGCCAGTTTGGTAGGTTTGGTAGGGGTTGCGGGAAGCATAGATTCTATACCCATGCTAAGAGCTGATCCATTCATACGCGCCTGTTCAGCCTTGGTTGGAGTAACTGGTCTAGGCGTCATATCCGAGTTAGACTCAATAGTATGAATGCTAGCCGCATCCTGAGTAACGCCGTGTTCTATATCTAAGGAATCCATCTTGCTGATCGTATCAGTGGCACGGCGATCTGAAACTGCCTGTCTCAGGGTTTCGTTGCTAGAACGAAACTGTGGGTATCGAGGTGGTGGACCTTGGACCGGGGTAGAATGAATAGTAGGACGAGGCGTACGTGGATCGGCTTCCTCAAACCAGCCTGCCTCGTTACTTGAAATAGAGCCGCTCAATGAAGAGTGCTCAGTCTCGTCGTCCCCGTCACTCAACCAATGGCGCTGTTCCGAGCTCGGGTCGTTAGTCGTGTGCTGACGAATCCACTCTTCCGTGATACCACCAAGTGGCCGTCTAGCACGGTTCGCAAGCACGGCAGCACTACCGGAGAGCGAAGGATTGGGTGGTAAAGACGTCGACTGGGTGTCGGAAATAGACGGAACTGGACGCAGGAACGGAGTATCAATCTCGAGCTGATGCAAGGGCGATTCGTCCGATGTCCCACTACTAAAACTCAATCTCCGAAGGTGATGGCTATCAGCCTCGGGATACGGTGAGCCCCAGCTTGCTGTCACGTATTGATCTTCTTCAGTCTCGCGACTGGATCGCGGAGGCGTTCTCAAATACCCTAACGCTCTCTCGGGTAGTTGGGGGACCTGTAGCGGCGGAAGTATAGGCGAAGACAATTCCCCGTCGTCAATCGTCGAAGCACTCGAGAGGGGCGAAGATGGAAGTGACGAGGCCCGACGAGGAGCAGGGGCTTGGACGCCGTCCTGTACCAACGCACGAGGCAGGGGAAGTAGCGACCTTGGGGAAGACGTTTTTTATTGACCTGTTGCGTTGAACACAGAAACCGGCGTTAGTGGTAGATCCGTTGACATGTGATGTTAAGGGTTTGAATTGGGTGCGCATACAAAAACGGGATCAAAACAGCAGACGAAGAGCAAGTCGCCTGCTACTCTGATCTCGCACGTCTCGCTATCTCGCGTCTTTTCTGCTATCGATGATACCAACCCGGTATCGTGGGCAGCAGGAGCTTGGGTCGCGGCAAGGAGGGTAAATACGCGTGCGCGAGTCTCCGACGGCAAAGGCAGGAACAGCGAGTCGCTAAAGTTGACTCAAAAACGGTTGGACAAACGGAAAAGATAATTAAAAAGGAGAGAACTTGATGCATGCATCGGGTATACGCTATCGTATGCAAATGCCTTGCAGAAAAGGGGAGCAAGCACAGGCTCGAGAGAACAGGAGTTTGTGACAACGGACGACGAGGAGGAAGCGCGTCGTTGAAGCAGGTCGTGAAGGAGAAAGAAGTATGGCCCAACTTTCCCGTGCTAGAAATTAGGAAAAGGGTCAATCTGTCGAGAAAAAAACCACTGTCACCAGGATATGCCTGTAGTCCAGGGAAATGGGCGGGTCAATTTGTCTAGGAGACGATGGGAAATACATTCTGTTGGCTCGGAACCAGGCATGCTTAATAGTGGCTCTTGGCGCTGTAAAAGTAGCTTATATCGGATGGTCTTAGCGGCTACAAAGCCCCACCACTCCAAATTGATGGGAGTGGGTCGCCCGAGAGCCGACTAAGCCCATCACGGGCGTCATAGCTGCCAATTTCCTGCCAACACCAAGGAGCTGTCTACTACGTACTACCTACCTACCTAACCTAAGGTAGGTAGGTAAGCTACCTAGGTAGGTCTAGGAGGTAGGTAGGTACTGTAGATACTATACCTAGGGACCTACTTAGGTACCTACATGGGTACCTTTCCTTCTATCCATCTCAGTGCCTGATGGTGTGAAGTCTGTCAAATTGCCAAATTACGGCCCAGTGAGCACAGCTTGGAACCACTACGTAGTACACCTATTGATGACTCGCGGTAGCTTCTTGCCTGCCTGCCTGCATTCATTCATTCATTCAGCATCAATCACCAGGGGGGGAAAAAAACAAAGGAAAAAAACAACTCACTGCCCCCGAGTAGTGGCGTCGACCACGTGTAGCGCAGTGATTGCAGCACTGATTGGCCGCGTTCGGCCATGAGCTCATATCGAC
Organism: Xylaria grammica; assembly: GCA_004353285.2. Taxonomy (NCBI): domain Eukaryota; kingdom Fungi; phylum Ascomycota; class Sordariomycetes; order Xylariales; family Xylariaceae; genus Xylaria; species Xylaria grammica. The sequence continues at coordinate 1,260,327 of NGZP02000002.1, read as the reverse complement.
AACAACACATGCACGAGGACCAACCAGTGTCATGATTATGGCAGACTTGCATCGGAGACGCAGGAACCGTTCGTGGCTCTGCAACACCCTTACCGTAGACCAAGTGCCTAACCCGTTCGCTACGAGATGGCAAAGATCTATTAGGTAACCACTAGATAGGCTGCTGGGTAACCTGTATGTATAATAAATAAGCCCATATCCGAATTTGCCAATTAAAGCATGCAATCATTTGCCCCGACTCTCCTCACACGCTTTACAAAAGGCTTCATGCTCCCTATATATAGTCGTAGTCGTCATGCCACCTACTTCAAATACAGGAATGAAACAGAAGACAAAATAAACCCGTGAAAGCCACAAAGAGGATGTACCCGAATAGGTAGACCGAACTAGACGACAATAAGTCGCGGTCGCACCTACGAACCATAAAGTAGGTAATAATCCACATTTTTCTTACGCCACGTACCGCGCCGTGGTATATAATAATAGCACGCCGAGTGTCTGTTACTCAATTTAAGCACGAACCCTCAGGAATATACCAACCGCAAGAGTCATAATTCATACGATAACCTGCCTCCTCCTCCAAAGGCGCCATTAATCACAAATACCATGCGTATATGCAGCCCGAACGGCCTAATTCTCGCAAAGGAAGTCGAAATCATCGTTTCCGGCCACCGTGACCCGTGATAAGAACGCCGTCTGAGTCGCCGACGCGCTGAGGAAGTCTTTGCATCGTTCTATATCCTCGTTAGTCCTCGCTACTCACTCCACAACTCAGATACGGCTCGGGTATTTATATCAGGAAATATCTTTTGTAGATGTCGAATAGAGCATAGAATCTTGAGCCGCCCCGAGACGAAGCAGGAGCTCTCAAAGGAGCTCAATACCAAGTGAGGTAGAAAAGGAGGATAGCGGATGAATATGCTCACTTGATTGCTCGTCACACTCCGGTACACCAAATTTGCCTTTTAGGGCACCATTTGCCAACTCTGCGCAATCGTTTTTCTGAAAATCGCATGTCTTGTCGACTGCAGTGTTAAAATCTGGCTATTACCCAAGATTCTGTTAGCCGGCCACACATCCCAACCCAGGCCGGAGGCCCAGCCTGCCCTTGCACGATATAGCCAGAAAGGGGCCGAGAAAGCTTACTACATTCTCCCCTTCAATTGCATATGGGTGATCAGGATCGCTTGAAAGCGTGATCTATGCGCATCACCGATTCCGCGTCAGCACTTGACATACCCTCTGTCTCTCAGATGACCATACTTACCGGCGGCGCTTTGGCATCTCCTAAGGCCTCGGTGAAAGTCTATTCAAGTGTCAACGTTAACTCGCCCCGTCAGGGAGCATATATGTGTACATTTAGATTAGTCAGCCCGACTGCAAGTCCCTGCTGGTCCTGGCGTGCGAACAAATTCATACTGAAGTCATGTTGGATCTCTTGGACGAAGTCGAGCTCGCCTCCCCACACGCCAAGTGCAAGCATCGTTGCTATTACGGCTGGAAAGATTGTCTTTATATAAGGCATGGCTTTGGATATAGGCCGGAGAAAAATGGCGGCCTTCCTGAGAACAGTTCTTCGGGTAGAAATTCCTTTGTCGTCCGGGAGCCGGTGGATACGTTCAGTTCACATGAATAGAACGTGCGCTCGCCGTTTATGCTCGATCCTAAATTCCGAGATATTATCACTAGTAGCCCAGTCGTAGAGTATCGATAGAGTACTCCGCCAGCGGAAACGAAGCAAAACTTGTAGACTAAGTGTCATATGTCGGTCTCGAGAGAAATGTTCATCGAGGGAAGAAAATATTCGGAAGATAAGACGATGAACGAGTTTTTTGGCTCCGCGTTTGAATTGAATACGTGCTCACGTTTGAGCCTTAATATGAATCAGAGCGTGGCGGGAGAACGCGAGGAGAGGAGGAGGTGGAGGGTGCTGAAACCATTCTGAGACACAGCATCACCCACCACCATTCCCGCCAAAACACTAAGCGTGCAGTGTGCATCACACAAATCACCAAAGCCAGGTAGTCATAACAATGCGTGGTGTAGGCGGTCGACCACTCCAGTTGAATGGAGTTCATCGCGAGCTAACACGACCACATGCGTTATCCAGCTCTTAGAGTTACTCTATACCTAATACCGTAGCTTTTAGCTCAAAATAGTACCTAGGTAGCGTTTGGGTTGCCGACTGCTCGCTGTGCTGCCGAAGACAATTAGAAACAAAACCGGCTGTATACCTGGGTGGGTAGCAATGGAATACAGAATGATATTACCATACCTAGGTAGATTAACAGACTTGTGTACCTACGTGCTTGCTTCTACCATACTACAGTCAGGCATTTAACAGCACTAATAAATGCCTCATCAAGTTCTATACTCTATTGATCGTCTTTTCACCCCACCCCTAGTCTCAAACTTCAGCGATTAATTCGTCTTACTTACAAAAAAATATATATTGTTACTCAACCTCATACTCTGGACTATATCAAGGGCACATGAACTAGCATCGTTAGCCCTAAAAAAAGTTAGCGGAACTACTACTTATCAAAAAGGGCCCTGCCTTTACGACCCTTTGCCCGGAAAATATCGTTCATGACAATGTATTTTATACAGTCGGGGTATGGCCAGGTATAGTTACGACTACTTCATATATCCATAAATTCCAGCGAGCTTTTGTTTTCCTTGAGGACTTCACGGTTAGGTTAGAAACAATCGAGTCAAAGGACGAAGTAAGTTTTATAGTAGTAGCCAGATACGAATATAAAGGGTATAGTATTAGAAGAGCTTTATACAAAGTGTTCCTCGAGCCACTGAGATATTTTTGCGATTGAATTTTTGGCTGAGAGTCATCTTGAGCCTCATGCAACGTCTTTCATGTCCATTCAAGTTAGTTCAACACATGGACAAAACCCGTGAGACCAAGTGCTGGGCATGCCAAGTTGCCTCGTCATCCCCTTCTCATTCTCCATCTGAGGCTATACCACGCTTAACCTGCCAACGGCATCTATTGTAGTGATACGATGGCGTTATAACCATGTGCTAGGCTGTGAATTGTCACCCGAAATACAGATTGGCTTATATTATGCCATGCAATTCCCTCTAACTCCAACGCCGGTTTGATGAATCGTCGCCATGGATCGCGAAGTCCATGGTACGCCGCTTGTACAAACAATTGAGACAATACGTTTAGAAATTGGAAGCAGCGTTCGTTTGTGTCGGAGCGTGGTAGGTCTCAAGTGTGCTCTGGAAGGGGCTGCGAGCACCCCCAGAAGGTCCGCTTGCTTCACTTTTCTCGGCCGTTCCCGGGCCACCAAAGCCAGCGCCGTAGCTGATCAACTCTTCGTTCTCCTCCTGGCTACGTCTTTTGTTGCGAAGTCTCCAGAAAAGAATGCCACCGGCGGCGAGAATAATGGCACCACCAACACCAACGGTAACACCGATGATGATGTTCCTCTGAGTAGGGGTAACACCGGAGTTACCATTACCGGATCCTCCGTCACCGCCAGAAAATCCAGGGGTTGATACGACGACGGACTCGGAGCTTTCAACGTGTGTTTGTCCACTGTCATCGGTGCTTGTGTGGAAAATCGTGGTTGTCTTAGTTACAGGCTTCTCCGTAGTTGATTTGGTTGATTTGGTGTCCTCTGAAGTCTCAGTATCGGAGTTATCTCCAGCCCCATCGCTAGAAGTCGTAGGTACGGCTGAGCTGGTAGAGTCTGAGGTCGGTGCTGAGGTGATAGGGCCAGTGTCGGATGAGCTCGTCGTTGTCGGGCTGTCGCTCTCCGATGTCGTGGTGCTGATGGACGGGGTTGGAGTGTCTGAAGTTGTCGGTTCGTCGGTAGTTGAAGAAGAAGGTTCATCAGAAGAGGTGGATGAGGGCTCAGCCGTGGTCTCAGCCTCGCTTGTCGTGGCAGCGTCGCTAGTAGTTGAAGCTATACTGGTCTCGGCTGCGGTACTAACAGCGGATTCTTCGGTATCGTCCACTGCACTGCTGGATGAGACTTGGCGGACCCCTACATCGTGATGATGAAACCAAGACGCCCGTGTTGCGATCAAGATGGACAGGGCAACAAACAATATCTGAACCCAACGTTTCGAATACATGATCTCGAAGTATGATGGCTCAAGACAACACCAGCAATCTGGAGAGTAAAACGCCGAAGTTTGTCGAGAATAAGCTAATAGACAAGTTGGTTGAGGATCTAATAGAGGGCCACGTGCTTTCGCTGGGTTCCTTGGTATTCTTGGTATTCGCGTCGACGCACAGGACAATCGGAGTAAAAAGGATTATCTGTTAAACCAGGAGAGTGAATGACTGCGAGAGCAGGGTCAAGTGGTAATCCCCAGTTGGGCGTGATTGATTGCAGAAGGGTCGTAAAACCGGAAGGAAAGGAAAAAGGCAAGAAAACAAGTTGATGGAAACGAGCGAAATAACAGGCTTATGCCCTTTGGATGATAGGATGGGGATGGATTGGGAGATGAGACAAGATGGGGTGACAGGAAGCAAGATGGTATGGATGGTAGGACGGACGGTAGAGGAGAGGGAGTGCTGGTCGCATTGACTTTCACGAAATAGGGAAGTGGATCGAGGGTCGGGAGGGTCCTTTGACCAATCTTCTGACCAGTGGCAGACAAGTGGGACTACAGTCGGAATACAGAGTCAGAATACAGTATAGCATGGCCTCGTATTAAGTATTGCTTGCACAGCCATCGGGGGATGGGGGCCCTCTTTTATGCCACCGTTCATTGATCGGTGTTATGTTATTTATTTGATCGCGCTATGAGAACCCCTGTTCGCCCGTCTCCCCGAAAGAAACGAGTGAAAAGAAGAGGGAATGCGGAGGGAAAAAAAAGGAAAAAAAAAAGGTCCCTGAAGAACAAACCACGTCAGATACCTACCTCCTACGTAGGTACTTGTGACGAGTTTGTAGTGTACTACAGCTGTACTACATACCCGGGAGTATACCAGTACAAATGTAACATTGTAGCATAACAACCGCCCTGTGTCTAGACGACCCCCTTTCTCAACATTCGCCATCTGTGGGCAGCTGTTTTTAAACCCCTCATCAAGCACCAAACTCCACGTCTTAGGTCCTGTCTTAGGATATCCATACCGACGGATTGCGTGGAGCGTGACGTTGACTGGTCTCTTGTTCACTCTAGGTTCTGTCTAAGGATTTAAAACACCGTTCGGGTAGGCAAGGTACAGCTGACGTGCAGTCGGACTGCTGCATGTTTGATAGGTAACTCTCTTTTCTACTAGTAGCGGCAACATGGCAACAGGGCAACATAAAGCACTATTATACAAGTACGGAGTACATCCCTTCACTGGCATCTCTTCGAACAGTTGTTTGTTGCTGCTGGTGGCAGCTGCGAGCGCCCCGACCCGACCCAACACAACACGCAACAGCCCACTTTCTCCATTCCACCCACCGGCCCACCTACGTTGGCCGCCCATGCTGCCTACGGTGGCCGCCCGTACCACTCACCTGTTCTACAAGTACTAACTTAATAGTACTATTATTTATTTAAAGAGATTTACTACTATAAAAGCTTACTAATTAATTAAAAAATTAAATAAATATAAATATTAAAAATTTAATAATAAAATTTTTAAATTTTTTAATATTTTTATTTATTTATTTATTTAATTTTTAATAAGATGCTTGTATTAAGGCGTTTATAGGGTACATAAAAGCAGGCAGACTACGCTTAATCTGCTTTTAGTACCTCCACTTAATACCTGTTTAGGCAAGGTGGGCGGCCACCGTAGGCGGCATGGGCGGCCAACGTAGGTGGCCCGCCACCCACCTACGTTTATTACTAGTGGCGGTTCCAGGCAGCAATAATAATACAAAAGCCGTCGGAAATTATATAGGTAATTACTACCATGTAGGAAATACTACTGTACGTACATATTCACTCTGTTATTTATACCAGGTTCGACGACTTGGTATATGCAAAGGGAGGATTGTGCACCATTCTATTCATCCGTACCTATCGTATAATTACAGGTGGATTTTAAGGTAATGGTCGGCGGTGCAAATAACGCTCGGGTAGGCTGCCCGGGAAACGCACAGTAGATACCTACTACCAGGCTACCTACTATACGGCATAACGCTGCTGTGTATCACCTGGGTAATGCGCGAAAACACTTTCTGCGTTCGGTTACTCCCGAGCCACCTTTAGAAATACTAGTAGGTAGTGAGACGGCACTCTTAGCCCTATACGGTAGTCTAGAGTTATGCCACATGGAACCGCATATTCCTCTTCAGTAGCTGATGTTCTGGCTGGCCACTGGCCGGCCGATCACAAATCCGTGATAAAAAAAGACATGATCACCCGCAAGGTCCCACGCTGACAATGACATAATCCTGCTAGCCACGGTGGCGGTTGGGCATGTAACATCCTTTGAATTCATTGATGTAAGGTTGCATTCCTTCTAATACCTACTAGTATGTCATGCTTCTACTTCATGTCGCTCGGACTTGGGTAATGTCGTGGTGTTTGATAGTCTATATCTACCCATACCTAGGATTAAACTCGCTTGAAGAGGCCTTTTAGAAGGTACCTGGCGGCTAACCTTACCTAGGTAGTCTGTTTACTTTGGTCCCTGTCAATGCTCACGCACGTGTCTGAGGAACGAGCTAACGGCTAATGGCCTTCGGGTTAAGCACTAACTCAGGCCCTGACTCGGGGGGAGAACCTACTATTCATCATCGTCTACCAATCGTTGCTAACAGGATATGCGTAGACAAAGCCACCAGTGCACCCTGAAACACTCGCTGTGCTACGGTAGAACCTTGCCATATATGAACGCTCGAAACTACAAGCTGCTAGCTAATAAGGGCTAACGGCGGTTAGGGATTGAAATCAACTTTACTAGATGGGCACAAGTAATGAGAAATGTTGGGAAGATCGGCGTGTATAAAACGTTATTATTATGCTTACATTCTTAGATCGAACCTAGTATGAAGGTGATGAGATAAACTTCGGTACGTACCAAGTCGACCATAGGACAAGATCGAAGAAGCCCCTGGATATAGTCGCTAGGTAGTATGTGAGTTTATAGCCTGCGATCAGCCGCGAAATCGCAGCAGGAAAGAGATCAAGACGATTATGAAGAATTAATGCTTTATGCCGTCTGTAGCCCAGTTCCTAGAAGATACAAATAGGCGCCATAGCTGCCGATGCCCAATATGATATCGAACTCCCGCCGAAAGAGCAGTGAAAAAGCCATCGCGCAAAGGGGAGCGAGAGATGAAACTAAACATCAGCGACGCCATCCGGAAAGCTTGAAACACAAAGCCCGGTGATGCTGTCCAGTAGTAATACCAGTTGGGATCACTCAAAGAACGCCTGATCGTCGTATCCTTCCCACCCATAGTAAGACAAATGAAAAATAGACAACCGACACGACAGTGTCTCTATCGGCGGTATCAATGCATGTACTCATAACGCCCACCGAAAGCCATCTAGGCCCTTCTGTAGTTTTCCCGGAGGTCCATTTCATCTCCCCTGTGTTGACAAAGGAAAGTATGACGATGATGTGCTCCCTTCCTTCAGTTCCTTTTCTCAGCCACCTGCCAACGCCATCACTCAGTTCGGCGCCTCCCGTCGCTCAGCTCTCCTTTCACTCTCCCCCTCAATTATGCCCGAGATAGAGGTCTCCGGCGAACCAAAAATGGACTTGGCATCTCGTCCTTCTCGGGGTCCCAGACAGGAGCGGGGGATTTATCTCGAGCTCGCTCCTTAAACGTGCGTTTGGGGCTGGCATTCGTGCTCTCGATCGGGCGGCCGCCAGCCCGTGCCTGCTGAAGCTCAACAAGTGTCCGGCCCTTGACGTTGTTTTTCACGACCACCTTGGTGAGAGATGCATCAGAATCCTTCTTGGCAAGAGAGGTTTTCCGCTGCAGGCCATTCTCTCCAGTTGGCCCACCACCAAGGTTCGCCGCCGAGGGGATTTTACTTAACCTACGGTTTGGGGCATTGCCTTTCTCACGCAGGGCCCCGCTACTAGGCTGAGATCGTAACTGTGCGTTTAACGCAGAGACACCACTAGGCAACGGCGGCATAGGTTTATTCAGAGCCGATGAGGGCATTTGCGAATAAGTTGGGGTTTTCAGCTGCTCCGCCGGTGCTGACTTCATCGAGGTTAATATAGGCCGTAAAATTAACGGATTCTTGCTAGTTCGAGGAGCCCGGGTTGGTGAGGGGATGATCGGGGTGTCGTCGTCCTCAGACTCGGATAGAATAGGATCCGAGTCTGGAGCCTTCTTCCATCGCGGCTCTTCATTCGCTTCATCGAAGATGGTAGGCTGATGTGCTGATCGGGTTTTAGTAGAGTTAGCCCGTCTGGGCGATAGGGACAGTGATGCAAGTGCAATTGGTGACGGAGAAGCCATGTCAATATCCATTGGCGTACCGATATGACGCTCGAACATGGTCTGGGCTCGCCCAATGGGGCCACGAGAACCCTTCTTGGGGGGTGCCTCGTCAGGTGAGTCGACGGAAAATTCGGTGATATCAGTGGTAGAGGGGAATTCTCCATCAGTGCTGGCTCCAGCAAGGGATTGTGGGTAGTCGGGTTTCGACAACGAGGAGCTAGGCTCTATAGTTTCTACAGTTTCAATACTGGTAAATGGAACGTACTTCTTGTCCAATTCTTCTTGGACTCGTGCTTGTACTTCGGACTCAAATCGTCTTTGGAGTTCTTGAAGCTCAATCTTAACAAGTCTGTCAATCTCAAGTCGTGCTTTGACTTCCCATTCTCGTCGCAGCGAAGATTCAATCTCTTGTCGAGCTAAAGATTTGTCGGCTTCAATACTTGCCAGATGCCTATCTGTTTCCTTAAGCTTCAAGGCAAGAGCTGCTTCCCGTGTCGATAATTTGCCCTTCAGCTCCACTGCCTCACGCTGCATGCGCATCAATCGCACGATCGGGAGATTCAGCAAAGCTGCTGTGTCGGGCCTCGCATCCGGATTAACTTTCAGGCAATCTTTGATGGTAGCCATCAATTCGGCCGAGTATATTCTAGGTAAGTTTGCGACTTTTCCCTCTTTAATCCTTTGTACGAGTTGGAGGTGGCTCTTGGCGTTGAATGGAGGCTCCCTTGCGCATAGTTCATATATGACGCAGCCCAAAGACCAGATGTCTGACTTAAGAGTATACCGCTCTGCTGCACAGATCTCGGGAGACATATAGAACGGAGTGCCGACATACGTCGAAGCAAAATCGTGCGACTGAATCATCTTAGACAGGCCGAAGTCCCCGAGTTTGACCGAATTATTCTCTCCGAGGAATACTATTGCCCGTTAGCAGTGTCGTCATGCCGCCGTCAAGTACGACTCACCGTTCTCAGGCTTCAGATCCCGATGCAAGATTGTGACAGCTCCAGGCGGGGTCCTCGGTTTTATCTTCGGGGCATTGAAAACCGCAGTGCCCACATCAGGCGGGTCGACACCATAATGACACCGGTAGAGAGCAGTAATAAGTTGAGAAAAGACGACCCATACGAACTCCTCATCGGCGTACTTGTTGGCTTTCGTGAGGTCTCGAATGACACGGCCCAGGTCTCCATTACCGCAGTACTCCATGTACAAATGAAGGTCTTGGGTTTGCTTGAGGTGTTCTCGATGGAAGTAGCCGACGATGTTGGGATGTCGAAGGGAGGAAAGGATCTGGAACTCGGCGTGGAGCTGCTCTCGCTCTTTCTGGGACATCTTCAGGTAGCTGATCTCTTTTCGACAGAGAACCATGCCATCGACCTTTCGTTTGACTTTTCGGATAATGCCAAAGGAGCCATGACCTAGAATTCAACAGCGACGGGAGTTAGTGACCAGCACAAAGCCAGTGAAGCTAGAGGCAAACGTGGAAGAAAGTGGAAAAAAAAACCATACCGATCAACTCGAGCACCTCATACTTGTCGGATTCTGACATGGCGAGGTAGATACAGGACAACGTAGGAATGCAATACAAGGTGCCTAGGTGCAAGTACTATGCCATAAGGTGTAGGTAAAGATGTAAGCTCGAAGGATGGGATGACGCTGAAATAGTGTTCGATTAACACTTTGGGGATGAACTGTAAACTTGGCAAAGTTTTTGTTTTTGAGTTAAGAATCAAAATAAGAATGCAACACAGAGAAGTTAAAACCGGAAGAAGTGTTGAGCTATGCTTGGCCTGTGTGCACGCTATCCTCTGGTAGCGGAACCCACCTCATCTTAGTTTGGGTAGGTCGTGAATCAACAAACTGGACCCCTTGGCTGGTGGGCACGGCAACAGCTTGGGGATGTGGATCTCTACCCTGTTTTCTCTTATCGATAAAGGACCCCCCCAAAGTTGCTGGTTTAAATGGTTAGGTACTTATAGGTGCACTTCCCTACCGAGGCGCCTAGGTTAGGTACCTGTCATTGGCCGGTTTAGGGATACCCAACTCCCGCTACCCAGTGGGTAGGTAGATGAGGTAAATGACCAAGTCCGTCTCAATGACGCCTCTGCTCGTTTCTTCGCCTCACCGGAGTTATCGGGTTTGGCTTCCCGTCCATTTCCAGTCCTCCATATTCTTTTTGGTAGTATTTTGAGCATTTGGTTTTTACCCTTTTTATCATTTTTGGTGCCTCGGATAGCCTGGCAACGATGGTCATCCGTAAACACGAGCTGGAAGCAAAGCTTAAACATGATTTGGAGTTAGTTCAGAGTGGCGTGTTGAGGGACGAGAATCCTCTTGATTCAAGTGAAGAATTCAACGAACTTCTAGAGGCATGTCGCAGAGGAGATTTGAAGCGGACACAGGAGCTCATATCAGCCGGTGTTAATCTGAACGGGAAGGACAAGTTCGACTATACTCCTTTGATCATCGTAAGCCTATGTTCGAAGAACTCTCTCATTGGTATCTGATAGTGTACATAACACGGATATCACTGACCCTGGTGGCAGGCGAGTTTATGTGGTCACTACGAGTTGGTTGAGCTGTTGCTTGAATCCGGTGCATTAGCAGAGCGTGACACGTTCCAGGGCGAAAGGTAAGCTCCGCTGTCATAGGCCGTTGATGCCGTTAATATCTGACACTGAAGCCCTCTTAAAGATGCATTTACAACGCCCTAAATGACAAAATTCGAAATCTACTACTAAAATATGACTATTCAAAGTCTACTGATCCTTTACAGCCATGGGCTGCCCACATTACCTCGTTGTTTACTAAAGAGGTACCAAAAACTTCGGATATCACATTGATGGAGGGCACCGAGACTTTTGAGCTTCATAAGTTCGTTCTCTCTGCTAGATCACCATATTTCCAGAAAAAGCTCAGAGAAGCGCCGGATACGACTATGTGGAAGCTCCCTCTGTCGAAACCTGTCGAGTCTTTTCGAATCGTGCTACGCTATCTGTATCTCGGCGATATCCCAAGAGAAGTAGTCGACGCCCGTAGCAACCATTCAGAGGAGGAAGTACTCACCGGAATCGACAAGATTAGCAAACAACTAGAGATACCTAGGCTATGGGAGGCGATATTATCCGGGCATGATCGACGACTCGTGAGACAGCGCCATCAGGACGAGGTGAATCGAGCCCAACAGCAAGTCGACGACTTCTTCAATCAGAAAGTGATTAATCATAAAATGACTGTCGAGACACGGAGAGTATCCGAGGTGAAATGGCCATATGGTAATTCAATTTTTGCGGATTGTCTGCTACGGGCGGACGAAGAAGCCGACGAAGACACAAGCCAAGAAGGAGACCCAGAATCGAGCGCCATCCCCATCGGCGCTGGAGCTCAGTCGAAACCGCAAAATGGTACCGCTAGGCACAAAAAATCTATTCTTTATCCAGTACACAAGGCAATGTTGATTCGAAGCCCATACTTTGAAACAATGTTTTCTAGTGCATTTATGGAAGCCCAAGAGTCTGAGCATCTTCATGTCATCAAGATCGATTGTCTACCACAAGTTCTGGAGATCATACTTAGATTCCTCTATACTGAGCAAGTAGAATGCCCCTTAGAGTTTGCGCTCGACTTACTCTATGCATCTGATATGCTCCTCCTCGACAAGCTGAAAAGCAAAGCCGCCGTCTTGATCAGCTCGCTCGGTAGCGGGAACAATAACGTATTGGTTGATCGGACACACGGTGGGAGCGGTGAGGCTGGGGTTGAAGTCGAGCCTATAAACGTCTACGACGTCATCCATGCCGCATGGGATTTACGGGTTCAACGCCTGGAAACATTTGCAGCTCGATACCTCGCCTTTCGACTCGAAGACTACATCGACGAGGAGGAATTTGCCGAGCTAATCCAGGAAAGTGCTGCAAGAGTCAGAAACAGAGAAGAGACGGATACAATTGAATTGCTCGACGACATTCGATATTACCTAGGAGACCGATTCAGATTGAGATTTGAAGACGCCGGATTAGACGAGATGCTAGATGAAAGCGGCGAGATAGACGCTTCAGTTGCTGAAGTCTTGTCATCGCAGCTACAGGTTATGAACGATACTAGCGAGTTATCAAGGCCCCTCGAATCCGAGAAGGCTACTATCACGTATTCTCGAGAGGCTTTAACGGCTAAACAACCAGGAGTTGACGGTGGCGTCAGAACGCTTGATGGGGAGCTCGCTGAAGATGAGTTTGTATCGGATGCTATCAACTATCAAGTATTATTACAAAAGATCGACATCATGTTAGAAAAACTCAAGCTAGACGCATAGACCAAACTGGGTTAGAAATAGAGACCTGACCAGTCTGATATGGCACACAACCATACACAAGCAGGCAAGCTATATTCCGCTAACGGTAGACATGTATTCAAGTGAAGCGAAGATGCACACCGCCTGGTTCAAGTTACTTACTTAGGTGCCGGAATACCCTTGATGTAGTGCATGTAACTGCAAGTGTAGTATGCAGCAAATCAACACGTAGATGGGGGCTTCTCTGCCTCGATCTCCCTTCAGCAGTCTTTGTCAAGCATCCAGGCTTAACTCACCTTGTAGCTACCAGACTCCTTTGAAACAAAGCGCGCCTAAACTTCAATCTTCCATTGCCCCTCTCCTAAACTCACAATGTCGGTCTTAGACGCCATAAGAGCTATCGCGAAGATCTCGGGCGGCCTAGTCGCTCTCCTAAGGAGCATAATGGCCTTGCAAAATCTTCGTTCGCGGAACTTGGGGGCGAAACAAAACTAGGACGATTTATTTCACCAAAATCCACGACTCAAGGTGTGGAGCTACTAGGCTCTTCGTTAGACCTCCCATGCTCGCTCTTGGTGGTACCGGCCAACAAGTGACGTGCGGAGTTGCAAATGTGCTAGACAGCCTGACTGTCATCTTGAAAATATTCAGGGCAATTAGATTTATGCAGACAGAAGAATTGTCTCCACCGTAGTGGGCGAAAGTACAGACAATGAATATGATGAGGTCGTGGCTGCAGGACTCGGAGCGGTCGGAAACCGTCATTCTAATGATGAAATTGGTGGTTCGGTGAGTTTGTACTGCCAGCCTCAAAGCTCTACCGGCGAGGTACTTTCGGGGGCGATCGCAATAGGCACATAGAGGTATAATATAAGCGCTTCTCGCTTAGTGTTGTTACGGCACCAAATCAGAAGTAGAGTCGTAAAAATGACCACGACGGTCGGGGCTGACGCTAAGATGCTGGAGGACTCTATGCATATATTTTATGCCCGACCACATTTGAACCCATCGCTCACAGCAGAAACTCCCTAGGCCTCAAGCCATCCGATAGACCGCGTGTCGTACTGTTGTTGCTCCAGACCTCTCGGGATACGTTTTCCTGACGATGAGAGGGGCTAGTGGTAAATAAGGAAGCGTTGCAAACCGCCCGGACCAAGGCACTGGATATTAACGTAAATTGGCCTTTTCTCTAGATGAATTATGGATTCCCTCACCAGGATCCCATTACCTCGTATAGTGCGGAGAGTAAGACGAACTTCGAGGCTGTTGATGAAATATAAACCCAGGTGGATTCTTTCAGACTACGGGCAAGCGTAGGACGTCCTATGGGGGAACCCAAGTTAGGAATTGGTATATACGTAGTAGTCTCGACCGATCTGACATCGCAACGTAAACCGGCCTTTTCTGTTCCCACGGAAATTAGTGCAGGCGACACGGGAGAAAAGAATTGATCGATTGAGTACAATATATTAAGGTGGATAGAATGTTGGAGATAGACGCCGAGCATTACTTACTAGGTTACCGTAGTAAACACACCAATTATACCGAAAGAGAAGGCTATTCCTTGTTCAGGATTCCATATATGTATTTAGATTACTGCGTCTGCCGGCTGTACTGTTTTGTGCAGGGTACTGACTGGGCAGTACACCGGCAGACACTGGGCAGACACTGGGCAGACACTGGGCAGACACTGGGCAGTACTGTACCTGGGCAGAGAAGGAGGAGAAGGATCGCCCATCACAATACGCGCGACACCAATGATGATCTGGAGTCTTCCCTGTTTCAAACGTGTTCGCTCTTGGCGGCTGCAAGTCGTCGTTTCGGTTCCTTTTAAGGAGTGGCTCGCAAGCCGCATAACACCTATTATTGCAATGGCTCTCCTGAATATCCTTACAGCCGAGGCATTCCAAACCGCCCGGGTCGCCCTGGAGGAGGGTAGCATCCCCTGTAATGCAGCAATTAATGCAGCAATTAAGACCCGCCGCGTAAGACACCCGCCCCCAAACCCCACGGGCAGCACACTCGGGCTTCAGAAGTTACGGTACCGCCAGCAGTACGCCAAGTTACCGCCAAGTAACCGCCAAGTTACGGCCGCCAACATGCCGTCATTGCCGACCGCCAAGTCCTGTTGGATGCTGGATGCTCTAAGTTTAGTAGTGGACGGACTATCAAGGTAAATATGTACAGATGTACATACTGGTGGTATAGTATGTACGTAAGTCTCAAGCAATAATGAAACTCTTCGACCTTCTTGATCAAACCCTCCTATTGCAGGCAATGCGACGGTATCCAGAAGAATGAAGGTGCTCTCGGTGTTTGGACGCTGCTCGCAGCTCCCGGCCTTCTATAAGTTCACCGTAGTTGGTGTTTTCGCCTTGATACTGATCGGTAGGTCTGTTCCCGCCCGGCACGCGATCCGGGTTTTGTTGGTTCGGGTGGTTCGGTCTGCGTAGAGAACCTTGGGAGTGAGACGGACATAGAGGTTTCTAGTTAACACATCGTATAGCCACACTTCAGACCGGCCCGGTGGACTTTCGGGAACATTGGGATAAACTGCGACGGCCAAAGAAAAATGGCCTCGCAGATGGCATTCCCCTCCGTGTCATGTTCATCGGTGCTTCGATGACTCTCGGCGAGCACTCGACCGGCGAAAGGGGTTACCGGAAGCAGATTCGGGACTGGCTGGTATCACAAGGGAACGAGGTGAACTATGTTGGCCAGGTTTGTATCCCAGGCTCTCAACCGCCAACCCCATTTGCTTGTCCTGATACTGATTCACCCCTCTTGGTAGAATCGGTTCGGCGACTTTCTCGACAACGATGTTCAAGCTTTCGGCGCCCAACCGATCAAGCCGACCCTTGACCGCTGCAAGGAGATCGTACCTCAGACACAGCCAAACTTAATCTTGATAAATGCGGGTTCCAGCGACTGCTTCCAACAAAATAACTGGGGGCCGGCCTTTGTCTTGCAGAAAATGCGCGATCTTGTGGATTATCTCTTCGAAGCCTCGCCGCGCGCGACAATCATTATGTCAACGATTATCACCAGCCCCTGGGATAATGTCGAGGATTGCGTTAAGTCGGCAAATGCACAGATTCGCCAGGTCGCAACAGACCTGATCCGTGAGGGTAAGCCCGTCGTGATGGCCGAGATGCATTACGACCAGGGCCTCCCGAACCGCGTCGAGAGAAAGCATATCGGCAAGGACAACATGCATCCCATCGACGCCGGTTATTTTCTCATGGGCGACATATTCATCGAGAGTATCCAGGACGTCGAAGAGAAGGGGTGGCTTCGGGCTCCTGTCAACAACGGTATCGCGAATGATGGCGAGGCTGAGCGGCATGCCGAAGAGGCTAAAAGCGAGAAACAGATCCAGGAGGAACCCGACGAGCAGGCTAAAGGCGAAGGGGAGAAGGCGGAAGTAAAGCCCAATGCCCGGAGAAGACGGAGTACGTAAACTGTCGCAGGACTGACGGTGTTCTTTCACACGTCCCTAAAGTTTTAATACCCCATCCGGGGAAATCATTAGACTATATAGTTGGTGGAAAGCTTAAGAATGGAAGGGGAGGGGAATTTTGCATTTGTTATCCCAGAGGAAAAACGGACGGGGTTGGTCAAAAGGGAAACAGGCGAATACTCATTTGATGAACACGTTAGGCATTGTATTTGTATTATCAAGGTTCCTGAGTAACAGGGCAATTGCCTCGTTGCACACCTCATGGTACCACTGTTTAGCGATAAGTTCTTGTAAATTCGACCTTTTTCTTTCTTTTTTCCAGAAATATACATACTTTCAAGTTCCTACTCCCTGTCCCCGGTTGTTTTATTTTGTCCGTATACTTTTTTTTTCGGTCGCTCGCCCCTTTACTTCAATTATTGTCACGAGTTTAGGTTCAACCAGTCGCATCAGTGTAATTCATTCAATTCGTAAGACCTACTGAAGGGACACTGCGTGTGCACCAACATTATCTGGTTTTCTTGCTCCCTTTTCCCTGGCTTCTCATCCCGAAAAGAAATAAACCCGAAAATAAGAAAAATACAAGTACACAAGAAACAAACATTATAATCTGATTATCATGACACCCATTAAGCATACCACTAAGAAACCCGAACTATCAAATCTCATCGTTGAAGCTCGGCAGATCTCTCCGTCTAAACGAGCAACTTCATAACAGCAAGCGATCCAGGACAAAGGAAAAATGTAACCGTCTTATTTGCTTCCCCACTGCACCTAAGCTGGTAGGGATAAGACGCAACCGCCAGGCCTGTGATAGAGGAGACCCAGAGGGCTCTAGACAGATGTGATGGCCAGCTGAGGCATAGCCGAGCCCAGGCCTAGAATTGGCAGAGGAGGTAGAGGAGGTAGGAGGTAGAGAAGGGTTGGGGTAGGCAGAGGAAGGCCGGGTGCTTATCGCTCTTCAACCTGTCCAGGGAGAGCCTATTTTTTGGCGATAACGCCAACACCATTACTCTCCAGATGGGCGCAAGCTTGCTTGCAGTTGTATTTACCCTGGGAGATATCCATGGCGATATGCGCGGACTGATACTTGGAGCCGCAATCTTCCATACAGGCATCGTAAGAAGTGTAGCCGACACCAACTATCGGCGTGGCAGGCTGGGAGAAAGGCTTGGCCGGTGGTGCTGGCGGCGTCGGTTGCACGGCCTTCTTGACGATCACGCCCGCACCTTTAGCAGCATAACGAGCACAGGCCGACTGGCAATTATCTTTGCCTGTCGACATATCGCCCGCAATGTCAGCGTGCTGCCACTTGCCGTTGCAGGACTGCATGCACGCTTCGTAGGATATATGCCCGACGCCAGCAACAGGGCCGGTAGGTATAAAATCCTTAACGTCTCTCTTGATATCGGCAGAAGCCTCCTCAACGGCCTTCTTAATGATGACGCTCGCCCCAAACCCAGAAGATGCGGCACAACGCTCCTGGCATCCAACAGCGGCATTGTGCCACCTAGCAACACAGCCCTGCATACATGTTTCGTACGTATCGGCGCCAGCACCAATGACGGGCTCAGGAGGGACAAGGTCCTTGAACTTTCTCTTGATGACCACGCCCGTGCCAGAGGAAGAATACTGTGCGCAGGCGGCTTTGCAGTTCTCTTTGCCCGTGGAAACATCACCGGCGATATCGGCGTGTTGCCACTTACCATTACAGGACTGCATGCATGATTCATAGGTCACAGATCCAACACCAACAAATGGGCGGCTTGCGGTAACTGGGACGCCGGGGACATTTGGGGCAGCAGGTACCATAGCAGCGCCCTTAGCTTTGTCTTTGCGGTTCTCGGCGCTGCCAACTAGAACACCGCCACTGCTACCCGCGGCGCAACCCGAGAGGCACGAGCTCCGACATTGTGTAACATCCATCGCGATGTGGGCGGTCTGGCACTTAACCTCGCATTGCTGCGCGCATACTGAGCTTCCGGACGGAACAATGGGGTCAGTCTTCGCCGAAGGCACGTGAGACGGGACAGCTGAACCTCTGCTGCTTGCGGCCGCAGACTGTGTCTTACTGTCGTACAGAACCGGGATCAGAGTCGAGGGTTGTGCCCCGGCCGGGTAAGTTGCCTTCGGCACTTCCACGACTGGAGTCTTAACACCATAAGGGAGCTCTGCGACCGGAGTCTTAACATTGTAAGGGAGTTCTGCGATTGGAGTCTTAACACCGTAAGGGAGTTCTGCTACCGTGGCGCTAAGCGGGATCTCTGGCTGAACAGCCGGAGCCTTGACACCATATGGGAGTTCCGGTTGAGCGATGGGCGTCTTGACACCGTAAGGGAGTTCCGGCTGTACTGCCGTGGCGCTAAGAGCGATTGACTGAGATACTGGCGTCTTGACGCCGTATGGGATTTCCGGCTGAACTGCGGGAGCCTTAACACCATACGGGAGTTCCGGCTGAGCGATAGGCGTCTTGACACCGTAAGGGAGTTCCGGCTGTACTGCCGTGGCGCTAAGTGGGATTGACTGAAAGACTGGCGTCTTGACACCATACGAAAGTTCTGGCTGGACAGCTGGAGTCTTAACACTGTAAGGAAGTTCTGCTATCGCTGTGCTGAAGGGGATTTCTGGCTGAACCACTGGAGTCTTGACACCATAGGGAAGTTGTGGCTGTACCACCGGAGTCTTGACACCGTAGGCAAGCTGTGGCTGTACTGCCGTCGCGCTAACCGGGATTTCGGGCTGAACCGCTGGAGTCTTGATACTAGACGGAAGCAGTACCGTACGCGATGAAGTGGATGATCGTGACGGTGGTGCTACGACCGGGTATGTCGGGTTCGGAATAACGGGCTGAACTGCTGGGGTTCTGATGCTGTACGGAAGCACTGGAGCCGACAAGGCGGAGGTTGGGACCTCGACTACCGGTGATGGAGTCTTCACATTGTACGGGAGCTGTACTGGGAATGAGGACGGAATGACGGCCGGTGTCAAGGTTGGGACCTCGATTGCCGCCGCTGGTGTCTTAACACTGTAAGGGAGCTGCACTAGAGACGATGAAAGGGCGGCGGACGTCAATGGCTTTACGACCGGGTAAAAGTCCACTGCGGGCTGGACCGGGGGCTTTTCAACAGCTTTTGATGGCAGGGCAGTTGGTAAGGAAGCCGGCAGGGTCAGCACGGAAAACGAAGGGGCAACAGAGGGTAGAGCAACGACGGGGTAGCCTGCAGGAGTAGAGTTTAGTGTTTTGTTTTATCTTCGGATAATATCATCACTTACCTCCTCCCTGGGCAGGCTCTCTACGTTCAACGCCCGCGGCCTCAAAGCCGAAATTAGCAGCAACATCGGCCAAATCATCATCGTCCCTTTTCGCAGCCGCAGCCGTCGAGAAACCCATTTTAGCCGTATGAGGCCACGAGCTCAAGGCACTGGACGTGCTCGTGGCGTTGTGGTGTGCGGCGCTCGTACCGGCATTAGACACGTTGTGCGCAGCGCTCGTGTCCGGTCGTGACCTAGGAGTGTTGGTTAGTTGATGGTGCGTCCGGAGGTTCCTGATCTAGGAGTCTTACATGGCGGGCTTTGCCAACATGATGGGCTTGGCCATCATGCCGGGGATGAGCCCAGCAATGATGATCTTGGTCAACATGGTGAGGAGATGGGCGTAATAGTGCGGCTCGAATATCCTCCGATTGTAACTCGAATAAAAAAGCAACTTCCTCGATTACCTTATCCGCTTTGCTGTTCTGGTTAGTATAGCGATGTCTGATGCTTTCATTTTCGTCTTCATGGTTCCGGCCGGCCATACTTTATACAAAATTCTAGACTGCCTGGCGCGCCGGACGACAAGAACAACAAAGGCTCCATCTTGTGGTTGAGCGATGGACATGCCAAAACTTCATAACCCGCGGAAATTAGCAGCGGATTTTCGACTCGTCCAAAGCTCTCGGATTGGCCCATTAACCTTGTGTCTAAGACAGCGACATTCTACCTCAACGTTCACTCAATGTACGAGACTTCCCATGTTAGTTAGCTCATTCCAGTGGCGCGAGTCGACTCGACTAAGAGTTTGTCGTTTGGCATTAGCTACTATATTCCCTACAATCCAGGACTTTCTACTGACTGTACACTTGTTTGTGCCCACGTTGAATGCATTCTTGGGTGACCATACTTCATTACTGTCAATACCCGATGCAATCCAAATGTCAGCGTGTAGCAGCCCAATACAAACCAGTGAAGCTCCGAGGTGTGAAAGATCGACTGAATCCTTTCTCCATTTGGAAAATTTTCCTGAGTTAGCGAGACTTCTGTTTCAATGTAACTTTTGAGGTGCTGTGGTCGCGTGTGAAAATGGCCGATGCCCTCACCTGACTCCGCGAGCCCTTCATGATAGTGGCTCTCTTACTATTGTTCAACTCGCCCCTCACGTGCTCTAGGGGTAGTTAGTAGGGAAATGATTGACAACTGTCAAATCCGTAACGATTCTACAATGCATCGATACTGCAGATCCAAAAGAACGTTTGCTAGGAAACGAACTCGTCGTTTCTGACTCTCTCTGCCTATAGGCGAACCGGCTAGATGGGTTTCTTAAAATCGTCTCTTAAGCAGTCTTCCCTAAGTAAGCCTTTCTTATCCATCCACACCATAAGTCAAATACCTCTAGTACCTTTTACCGCCCGTGGTATTTTGTGATGGTTTTATAGTAGATGCCGATCAATAGCCTCAATATATTAAGAGAGTTCTACATGTAGATTCTAAAATAAAAAATAAAATAACATACCAAGCAGTGGGATTCAGGTTCGAACCTACGTCAGCGCGATGCATCGTGAGTTGGTGTCACATGACATTGTTGTTATTCCTAAGGGGCTTGCCGTTAACCGGAACCCCAATGTTCAAAACTAAGGGATTCCGACGACGTTCTTTTTGACTAGACCTGAGTTCCTATCCGAACCGAATAATGTGCCATAGATGATATATATCGATGATTCTAGAATAGACGACACAGTCGCGTCGATTGGCTCGGAGGTATTACAGGCCATGTATTTTTACAAGATGCGCGCCTTGATATGAAAATCGGAGTGAGAATGCGAGTATTACATGGGTGGAAGTGTATACTAGGTATTTATTATACCTTAGAATACGTAGATTGGATATGTATATCTGTGCGTCTATTAATAGCACGCTCAGTCGGTTGTTCTTTTAGAGCAGAGTATATATGTGACTTGATTATTCAGCGCAGGCGATTCATCAGAGCTATGTAACTAACAATACCTCCATCCGGTTCGAAAAGGTTCGAACCCTCGGTTTATAGTGACACCAAAACTGCCAGCAAGGGACATAGGGCAGGGAAATGACGACCGGCCTATGGCTCGACGAGTCACCCAAGTGTAACTTTTTATGTCAAGCCCCGTATTCCCGACGTGGTATCTTTGAAATATAGAAAGACCCGGCATCCCTTTATAGTCTGGGAAGTTTCACCGTATGGATATGAAGCACCTGGTTGTTCATGGCGACTATCTCCTTGCTCTGCCATGATAGAGATTACAGCCAAGACGGCCTTTACGTATTGACAGAATATTGCTACTGTTACGATGGCAGCTAGCGCTTCACAGGTGTATGTGCAACGCTTCCCAGCACAAAATTCGAGTGACAGGACAAACAAGTTTGGCGTCTCTTTCGACAATGTAAGCAGTCCTCCACCTTACACCATCTTAGAAGGAGCTCGTAATAACGCCGTCGTAGTATGCCGGCCATTCAATGGACTACCTGAGGCAGCTGTTCGCATCTAAATTCGATTTGATATCCAACAAACCAGACTCGTTCCAGATCTGGAAACAGAAGCCTCGGAGACAAAGTAGCGATCGCACATTTATTATGGTGGATATGGATCAAGGAGGAGCTACAGACCTCGTGAAGGCTTCGACTGACCTTATGGGTAAGTGACCGGCATCCAGGGCTCCTATTAGAGTGCTAAGTAACTAGACAGATGTCATTGAGAGTGAAGCTGGACTCGTACTGCGTAAGAATAACAGAGATCACTGGATCACTCTCGATATACCCTGCGGCTGCGACGAAGAGCATTTACCATTCCCCTCCCTTCAGCAAATTCCGTATTCCCCTGAATATGAACCAGTTCAAGGTGAATGGCACGACCCAAATAAGTGCGATAGCCAAGGGCTGCTCCCCGTTACGTCTCTGCTTAACAACATAAGTGCTGCGGGCACTTTTGGGGATACACCCATAGCCCAACCTGCATTCTCGCCGTTAACGGGAGGCATTCCGATGCCAGTGCATTCAACGATTGCCCCAACCGTGCCTTTCGTATCAGCCCTAACAGTAACGGCGACGTCCCCCTCACGCGAATCCACCGCCGCAGCATCACCAACAGCTAGAGATCCTTCTAAGACGTCCTACGACGTGGAATTTCCTGTGGCTCTAACCTCGCTCACGGGTCAGCCGCCGACGAACACCAACTCCTCCGCGGCAGAGCTGGCAGACGAAAATTATGTCTATCCGCTTATAGAATGGTGGATGGACAATATCCGGACGGATCCTAGAGAGGCGGAATGTGCGACGGAGCTGACGTTTGAAGGCGACTAGAATACTCGGGAGGAGATATTATCATCTCGTTTATCGAACCATCTATTTGGTAGGATACTTAATGTGAGATAGTCATTCTGGTTTAGGGGGTATTTCATGGCTTTGGTATAGGCGGCGAAGAATTGCAGCTCTGCTACAGGCAGACCGATAGGACAAGATTACTTTCGTCCTCGGCATTTTTATTTATTGGAAATCTAGACTATTAGGAGGTTGCGAATATAATTTTATCTGATAGGAAAATAATTTTGAAGCCATTTTTGAGTTAACTATGCCAATATTTGATGTTCCGATCGTTGTATATACTTGGTTTATTCTCGTCGCTCCCTTCTCGATGAGCCTGCTTATAAAGGAGTGAGGGGCTACCCGGCAATTGGGCAATACAACAAGGGTGTTTGAACACTTCTATAGAGCCCTCCTGATTTACCTGTATGCTTCGAACTCGCCAAAAACATGGACGGCATTAAAGTATTCATGAATAGGTAGCTCTATATGCCGAGCTACTACAACTATTGCAGAACACGCATATGATCCGTAATAACCTCGGGTCTCTCAGCTAGATAACCCCTCTTCCGGTGTTTGATCTTCGGATGTGCGCCCGCAAACTAGGGGAATTATGCAACCCATCAAACGGTAGCGGCAGCCTAATGACCAAGCCGTATCATTCTAGATACACCATAACCCCGAGTTTCATCTGATGCTTCGACTTGTCACGAGAATTTCATCATGCCATCTCGTCGTAGTAGTCATGGAGACGGCCTACTTAGTCCTCATATAAAGCGCTAGGTCTCTTAGAGAATTGACTCAATCTCCCTAGCTAGGAGCAGCGTCTTCCCGGATAATACATGCACTCGGACTTTCAAAAAAAAAAGACAAAAAGAATAACAATTAAATAATGGCCGGTTACCGCCCACTCATCTTTTTTCTCTCAATACCTTCCATACTCGTTGTGTCTCAACAATGCGATCTTCAATTTGACGGCCGGGTGCCATCTGATTTTACCGCGGCTACGTTCAACACTAACAACGGTGTCTTCGATCCTAATAATGTCTTCGGAGAAGGTATGATAACCTATCTCGAGGCATCAGACAGACATACTAAGGAGAATAGGACTGGACCTTGGCTCAGTAGTTGAACTACAGAATTCTCTATCGTCGCTCGTAGGCAGCACTAAAATCCCTACATCATCTACTCACCCACTCACCCTAGATGGTTTCAGTTTGACGTAGACACTATTCCCGTGGGAGTCACCATCAGGCAAGAATAGATCTCAACATATACTAGTGCGTGCAAGGGAGTCTGTTAACACGAGACTAGTGACAATTCAATTTTTGCGCCAAGCCCCGATAACGTGCAAACTGGATTTCGGAGGGCGGAGCTGCTCATAGCGAGTAACGACGGGACTGACGCGTCGACGACGGGATTGAAGACTCTTCACTTCAGCGCCATGAAAGATGCGGGGCGTCCGTTGAATCTCACTTACGAGTACCAGCTCGTATTTCTGGAGAGCAATGATTTTAGCACGAATCAATTTGTTTTGAAGACGGGCACGATTCTCGGTGCGGACACCGCTGACCCAGACACGTTGCAGCTGTTTGGCAACGTGGACGCCAATCCGGCACAGACTCTGTTTAGCGTACCCTTCACCGAGGATGTATTCCACAACTTTGCTGTCACGCTAGACTTTGATGCATTGTAGGCGTCCTGTAGTAGAACCTTTCACGCTACGCCTGGTAGTTTTGGTGTGACTGACATGATTGATAATCCTAGGACTACCCAAGTCTTCTACTCGCAAGGCACCGACGCGCTGGTCGCACAGACAGAGGTACTGGCCAATGATGTCAGCGGGCAAGGGCAATTTCACTTTGGCGTCTTGAAGAAAGGCCTCAACGGCGGCGATGACATCGTGAAGAACGGTGAACAGGAAGAGGACATCGATGAAGGTATCATCTTCGGCGGCATCTTCGAGGAAGATAGCTCTGCTGGGTGTATCAGCTTATCAGCTTAATTGTCAGTCAGTCGGTTGTGCGCAACCCACAACCCGCTGTCTATAACCCGCCGCCTCAATTTTTAAACCATGCTGTCCCTCCACACTGATGGAACGAACTTTGGGGGTAACTGGTCTACTGACTGGTCAGTACCTAGGTAGTACCCTGAAGACCCTAACCTACTACAGACATTTGACACGCTAATAGCCCTGTCTGTTTGGCATGATCCAAGCGGGAATAAGCTTAGCTCAGGCCATTTAGTGTCTAACCTACCTCGTAGCTGTCCCGTTCGGGAGCTTCCTTCACAACCTAGCTGCCCCTCTTTCAGGTACTTACCTAAGGTAGGTACCTAGTGTATCATCCCCAGCATTAGCGGTGTGCCCTTCTTGTGCCCCTCTATCTACGGTCAAGGGTAGGTAGGTACCTATTCATGACAAGTCAAGGAGATATGATGCTGCCTGTGTGAATAGGTAGGTAGGAAATAAATATGCCTAGGTTAGGTAATTATGTAGCTCCATTCAAGTCGGACTTTATTCATTTTTATTCCAGTTTTTTTCCCCGTTATCATAACCCCCTGTCGTCCCACGCGGTTCCAACGAAGGTTCCCGTCGCTTGGGGTCGCCGGGTGGCTGGTGAGATTGACACCCAACCACCCACCATCGTCGCTGTCACACACATCAGCTCAACACCCGCCTCGCGCATTATGCCATTGGTCTTAAAGGCCTTTCAGCGCCTGATGCGCTACCATCATGCATTTACCTATTTTCTCCCGTGTTACTAATTGGCCGAGTCATCCAAAGCGCGGAGGAGGCCACCGTCAAATTTAATTTTCTTAGGAGTGTAGTAGTAGTGTGTACAACTCACCAAACATGAATCTCGGCCTTGACAATGTCGAACCCAACCGTACGTCGAGCTCTTTCCACCAAGTCACCCAGCTTTTCACCATAGAAGAAACCCTAAAAAAACAAGCTGACCTTTATTTTCTCTCGTTTGTGTAGGGACAAATAGAAGTTATAGATCCAATACGCCCATGAATGAACCGCCCTTCACAGCTTCACAGACGACTATTGTTTACCAGCCCGAACCCGGGTCCGACCTCCAAGACCTGCAGCCCCCAGCGTTGGCCTCACAGATGAATTCAATACCTTACGCCCCATCACCTCCAGAGGCCCCGACCTTTCCTTCTGTCCCCTCGGAGGAAGAGATCTACGGAGTAGATAGATACGCTGGTTACCATCCTGATTTTCCCGAATATGCCCCCTCAACTCCCGGGCCACCGCCTTCGGTGCACTTCAACCCGGCACCTTTCACGATGGGAGGCATGCAAACGGATTCGTTGGTACAGAGGGACTTCAAAGATGAGCTTACGAGGGCCGCCGGCGCCGTCACTCCTGGCGTAAGCGATACGCCATACATTCGCTATGCTATCGAGGCTCTTACGCGGCAGCAAGGTGACGATTCTATGATTCCATCTAGGATTAACATCCCTCAAGCTAGCGGCGAAAGGTACCTCCCACGGGCTCAGATCATTCCTCAGTTCAGTGTCGAGGTCTCTCCACGCTCACCTAGTCATCAATCCCTAGGTGCTGCTGATAGTGTCGACGAATCCGTGTCCGGTGGTTGGCAACCCGTGCCTGGAGGATGGCAGGTACCTTTCCCTATTCCTATCAGCCCTGGAGTAGAGCCTAGAGTAGAGCGGCAGGCGCCTGTCGATGAGCCGCAGACGCCTATTGATGAGAGACCAGCAGCGAGCCAGCTAGCGAGCCAGCCAGTAAAACACCCAGACCAAAGACGCATCGACGAAATAACCGACCAGTTCTATCGTGTCAAAACGTTGGTTGAGCAAGGCATCCCCGCCCCAGCAAATAACCACAGCCCACCACGGACGGTAGATGTTTGGAGAGCTCAACCAGATTCTTTCCATAAGCACGACCTAGAGGCAATAGGGTATAGGTCTCACGCACCTCCCCTACTAACACACAAACCCTGGATATTACGACCGCTATCGCTGCTGCTGCTTGCAACGCTCTGTGTATTAGTGATAACAGCCCTCATATTCTCCGCCGTCTACTCAATCGGCCGCGATGGCTTCACAGCCTATGCCGGAACTATCTACGGCGGCCAGTACTTCCTCTTCCGCGTGCTCCCGCAGCTAATTGGTGCCGTGCTCCTCATCTACGCCCAGTGCATCGTTGCAACCGTGTTCCGTGTCTTTCCCTTTTCCGCTATGGCATCCGATGACCGCCGAGAACGACGCAATGCCGTTTTCCTACCCTTATTCCCGACATCATTTTTGTGGCCGCGGCTCTTCGGTCCCTGGCAAGTCTGGGTACCTACGGTTGTTGTTTGGCTTACGAACTTTACGATACCTCTACTAAGTAGCCTGTACACAGTAGTGCTCGTCGATGGTGTCTGGAGGTGGTCGACCGTTCAGGGTGTGGCCTGGACCTTGGTAGCCGTATATGTATCGTTGCTGCTGTCTACAGTTGTTTTGTTTGTCTACTGGCGTCACCGGAGGACCGGCATGATCCAGACATGGGACGTTCGGAGCATCGCAGATATTATCTTCCTCCTATCACCGAGCAACTCGCTACCCCAGTACCGGGGACTTGAGACGGTGGCCTCGCGCGGGGAAATGAAGAAGGTCCTCGATGGTACAGCAGAGAGGCTTGGATACTGGACGACACCCGAGGTTCCCGAGAACTCCATATTCTGGGGTATCGGTGTCCCTACAACTGAGGAGGATATCGAGGTAGAGAAGTTAGACAAGAAAAACTGGGCTACACAGCGAGATGCATCACGCCTCGTGATGCTACCAGACGTTGAGGACCAGAAGCAGCCGTGGGCAGTGCGTTCCCGCTACTTGCCCTGGTGCTTTCGCGATAGCCCGATCATCTTGTTCGTCGTAGCGGAGGCACTGCTCTTGATCGCCCTCATCGTTGTCTCGTTTCTCCCTTCCACGGACCTGAGGGATGGATTTCTGCCTCGCCTGAGTGCCGCCCCCCTGGCGGGTGCGTTCTCCCCTGCTGATTTCCTCTACTCTTTCCTCCCTTCCCTTATCGGTCTCGCTTTATTCCTCGGGTTTCAGTCTCTCGACCTCACACTGCGCATCTTGGCACCGTGGGGAGAGCTAGCGCGTGAGGAAGGATCTCGCGCAGAGACGTCGCTCCTGCTAGACTACGCCGCATGCTTACCGTGGCAGTCTACTTTCAAGGCCATCAAGCTTAAGCATTGGCGTGTGGCATTCGTGACCTTCCTCTCGCCCCTTTTCGTGCTGATTCCTGTGCTCAGCGGTGGGTTATTCATGGCTTTGACTCCGCCGTCCGGTGCTGTACGCATATTTCCCAACGTACCTATTTTTTCGCTCATCCTGGCTCTTTTATTCCTACACCTCGCAGCTATGGCATCCCTGATCCCTGGCCGGAAACAATTTCGGCTTCCCCATGCCGTTACCTGCCTAGCTGAGATAATGAGTTTCTGCTGCAACGAGCAGTTGCGCACGGACGAAGCGTTTGACCAGGGGAAAATAAGCAGACGGACCGAACTCAAAGGCGCCCTCGACTGTGGTAAAGACTGGCATCGCCAGGGTCGCTGGACTTTCGGTGCGGGGAAGAATAACGAAGAACGCTTGGGCATTAAGCGTTATAGCAAGTTCACTGTCAATTCGACGAAACTACGACAGTATGACAAGTACGTGAGAGGGAAACCTATATCAGGACCCTTGCTTAACGGTAGCGGGCCGTTGTTTGGGCATTATTAGAAAGTTTTCCCTCTTCATTTTAAGCATGTTTGGCGCGTTGTGTTTTTGCTTTTAAAAAGTTCAAGAGGCTCGCGGTGCATGGCTTCTTTCAAGATTGATGGTTATCGGTTAGCATAATGGGGTAATAGCATAATGGTTTATGGGACATAGGAGATCTGGATAATGGACGAATGGACGAGGCATGAGTGTTACGGCGTTATGAGATATGGACTTATGATTTGTCATGAGAGTGGCTTTACACATCATAGACAGCGATAGCTTTACAGGATGTTCGTAATTAAACATGGGTTATTGAGGAGGAGGATTGGGTATAAATTCATTTTCTTAATCCTTCAATGTCACTTGATCTTGCGTTGTCTACTAAAATCCTATCGATTCTGCTCCCGTCCCAATAACCATCGACTCGGATAGGCAAAGATAGATGCTGAGCACATACCTTTATAACACACTAGCCATCACTTCACTACGCCACTACTCTCTTATCCGCTCTCATTAATATGACGGAGGGTTATTTTGATTTATCCATTCTATAAGCCTTGTTATGACTATTGTTATGATGAAGCAAGTAGGTAGCTAATATTGATTGGCATAAAATAGTCGTTTTAAGTAAAATTAAGAGAACCGACTGACTTAAACATTATATTTGACCAGATTAGAGGCAAGAGGGGTATCAGGAAGTAGACTGCAATGATTACTTAAACGAGTAAGAAGATAGATTGTGGGAAACTGTCTCTCTAAGCTTTCTACTCCCTTTGGGTCAGACCTGACTCCTCTGTCTTTATGCATGATGCTTAATACATAGGTGCTTCCATACTCTTCTAGGGCTCTGTGCCAGATAAACCGAGTCGATTGTGGTAATCTAGTTAGATACCCGCGAGGTTTCTGAGATCCTTGATACTCGGCCATTGCCTTTTCTACCTACTCAAGACCTACGTCTTATGTTAGGACGAGGATTAGCCTAGCCTTCCTGAGCTGATTAATCCTGAACTCAACCATCAACCACCAATTACCGCACCGGAGTGAACCTTATGCCCAGCAGCACTACACGCAGGCAAGAGTATATTTAATATTAGTTGGGGAGATCCGTGGTCGAGTTGGGATGGCCTAGCGAAACACAGTACTCTTATTTAGCAATCAGCATCTTTACTTACTTGTATTGCTAGGCTTGGGGGTTCGATTCCTCCGTCGGCCAAACTATTTTTTCCCTTCTTCCCAATTGCATTTCTAGTACTCTCTCTACATGAAAAATATACACTATTTTAAGCTCGGGTTTGTTTAAATCGAGTACTCAACGTCTTTGCCAATCCTGTACTTATTTTTACTACGTTGCTCACGAGTCTTCCTTCACATTGTGTTTCCCAGATGAGTATCTTCAGTAAATTATATATTTCTATTTCCTCAATCACGTTCATAAATCGGCCTACGCTTGTTCACGGATGAATTAGTAGTGCTGCAAATAAGTTTCGGTATAAATTCCGATTCCACATCAAGCTACGATAGACCTGCTAGGCTGCCTTACTCGTGATAACTTGGACAGTCCGAGGTGATTATTCCAAGGCTCACTAGCTGAGATAGCGACTACTGCCTTTCGGTAGGCCTCATTCATACGGCTAGATCATTGGCCTAATCTCTCTCTCTCTTCGTCTCGGAGTGGATGGAGGGTTCAGCTTGGAGATATTTGGTTCTACGATCTCTACCCAAGTATACTGAATCAAAGAAACTTCTTTCTCATTGAACGTGAAAACAAGTACATTTCCCAGCTGAATAAGTGCCTAGTCCTGTATGTTTAAAACCGATATTGAGACCTGAGTAGTAGCTGAAGCTCAGGCCTTGCCTCTCTACGTGATTGGTTATATATATGAAGCGTTCAGCCTCTGGCGGCAAATCTAACAACCTAGAAAGCATCTTGGATTTTTTCAGGAACGTCAGCTTCATGCCGAGTGCTGATTAATAATCGATACTTTAGGTATCTTTATATGTAAAATCTTTATAATGTGAGACAAGGTGTCAGCGAGGAGTTCCTATGTAGGCACGTAGATCTTTGGGCTCTAGATAGACCCCCGGGTCTTCTTACAAACCATGCAGAGCAGCGACATGTGGCGAGCTAGGTATTCCGAGCAAAAGCCACAAGTATTTTCATTGCCATCCAATAGAAATTTTCATTCCAAGGGGCTAGACCAGGTACCCCACACATTAAACGGTCGGGTGAGACAATGTTTCGCAGGTTTAATTTTGTTTTGAGCATCCTAATACCTCGTTGCCGGTGGGAGCGCTTGCTGGAGTAGGCGCCGGTATGGCGCCGCTCTGTGTCAAATTATAACTCTATCTGAGTGATCCGAGGTGGCTACTTGCATAGTATGCAGAGAAATGCATGTCTGAGTAGTTTCGGGCCGACTCATCGAGGCCCAGGATAGGGGTTTTCTATCCATCGCACAAAACTCGACCACGGTGGAATTTCTCGACATCCCAATGGCGGTTGCAAGAATCTGGTAATGGCACGGTACGAAGTAGAGAGCCACATTGACGTAGAGAATGCAAGCTTAGGATGAGTGCATATGGGTTTCTTTTTCTCCTAGTCCATTACGCCTCTGCTTGTCGACAAGCAGCTATATAGTATACTCAGAAAACAACCGTAACTAACGCCGTCAAGAAAGTAGACAGGGAAGAGCGTACAAGAAGTACCCAATGAAGGCGAAGAGAAAACTTGAAAAGCACACTCCTAGGCGCCATCGCTGATATTCCTTACAATGAATAACGAAGAAAAAATTCATTCCCTCGTGTCTCGCAACCCCAAGTCGTATCTCTGTCCTAAGAGCCTGCAATTACCCACCGGTTTTTCGCCTAGTTTTGATCCCCCCTCGTGGGTTTGGGCCCTGCAATTTTGTCTATTATGTGACCGCGTCTCCGTTTTTGAAGCCCCTCATGCACAAAGAGTAAATACCAAATCATCATGGTGGTATTTTGTAATCCGAAACTCCGATTCCAGACGCCTAGAACAAATGAAAAATAGGGAAGAAGGTAGATAAAGCCGTACACTGTGTTTTTTTTTGGTCGTAATACAGATTCGATCATTTCTTAGGCGGTGAGAGCGTGCGTCGTGGCGAAACATCAAGCGTGGTATACGTAAAGTGAGGTAGACAAAAGACAAAAAAGAAAAGAGCGCCCGACTCAGCCTTATGGGCGTATTGGTGAGCCCATCCAGTTGGCAATTTGGCATTAGATCCTCATGAAACCAAAGATTCGGCCTAGACTACCACCGCGCTTGCGGCTGAGGCTGTCTCGTGGGTTCCCCTCCGAATCTTTGTCGGGCGAATCGGCATCTAAAGCTGTAAACTTGGAAATAATAGCCTTTCGCTCTGCGACCGGCCGCCTTTCGGTTGTGCTTCTTTTTTGTAAGCCCCTAGCAATACGCTTTGCGAAGCTGCGGCCCTCCTCCGCGGTGTCGGCCTCGCTCTCCGTATCTGAGTCTAGTTCAAACACGGAGACGAATCGCTCCACTTGAGGTCGCGTTGGTAATCGCTCCGGCATTGGTGAGGGGAGAAGTGGTGCTAGTGGTGCCGTGACATTGTGCGAAACCAGCCCTCTGTTGTTGCTACGAGGCCGTGCCTTGTCTCGGAGGTTGAACGCTGATGTACTAGGTCGAAGGGTCCTAGGCGTGGGAGGCGGAGGATAGACTGGTGAAACTGGGACAGATGCTGCCGTGTTTTCTGCCGCCTGTGATCGTTGTTGCGGTGAGGGCATGTTGCTGTACGACATAATTGATGGTGCAATGAAAAGTGAATGAACGTTATGCGTTGATTTGCTCGACTTTAAGCCTGCGCTCGACCTGCTACCTCTGAGGAATGATGGTCGCAGTGGTGGTGAAGGTGGTTCGAAGCTTAGCGACGAAGTGCGTGGAGGGTGTGGGTGCCTTTGTATACTGATGACCGGTGGTTTCGGGTAGACAGAGTATGTTTGGGGGCTTTTCTTGGGCGTAGACTGCGACGGTGGTGGCTGAATTGTATGCCGTGGTGAAACGGGTTCCTCCTCCTGCGGGTTGTATTCTCTGGTTGTAATCTTGATGGTGTCACTATCCGCATCAGAAGGCTGGAAACGTGTTGGATTAAGCTTGAAGTAGTCCTCGCGCTGTCTAGGCTGTAATAGAGGAAGGCTCTCTTCTTGGGATTGTCGATATATTATTGAAGAATCATCTGGACTATCGGGCCAGAAGCTATCCCACAGTTCGCCAGCCGATGTGTTGTACATCCCGTCGTCATCAAAAGATAAATCAGAATCCGATGTATCAGTCATTCCTGGTATGGAGCCGTTTGATGATCGACTTTCGTTCGACCCATGTCGGCTTAGTCTAGGATAGGAGAAGTTGGTCCTCAAACTGGGTAGTCTTGACGACCTGTGGCCTATGTCTGTATTGATGCCGGCCGTCCTTCTTGTAGACTCGGATAAGAACATATCTTGCCGATAGGGCAGAAGGGTGTCGGAGGGTTCCATGATAGGCATGATAGAATCTAAAGGAATTGATCGAAATAGAAGTGAAATCTGGAGCTTCTCTGGCAGGATATGAAGGTTTATACAATCGTCTCCGGATGAATTTTTTTGCGCCGAACAAGACAACCTAGCATGGAAGGACTAACTAACAAGTCCTAGCAAGCCTGTCGATCTCGGACCCCAAGGGCTGAGCAGGTTTGACTAGTTGGTACAGGGAAAGGAGTGAAGTCTAGAAAAGTGGCTCAGGAGGTGATCCAATTCATTGAGGAGGGGGTTAGGGAGGGATAATAAAGCGGCAATAGTAAAGGTGTCTCTTCGAGTCGCACTTGAGTCGAGAGGTGCCTAAGTAGTCTTTATGCATATGTAGGTGCATAAACAGCAAGGGGGGGATTCCAGTGTAGAGTTATCAACTTTCCGATGGGATGTGCTGTGTGAGATCTCACATCCTACATTTTCGATCCGATTCGTGCTCTGCCGTCGGACGGACCACAACGCCACGGGTACGGCAACGGAATGGCACCCACCCAAACACCGTAGGCAATACTAGTACTAGTAATTAAGATGCAGTGGGAGCGGGCAAACGAGCCCCGAGAGCTGTCAGATGTGACATCACAGTATACGAATCCCTGTTGCTCGTTGGCATGTGGTGTTCAAAAGAAATGCGCATGCGTTCTCTCTCACAGCCTAGAAGAGAGAAGGGGGGATACGTGTGTTTCCCCTTTCCTCTCCACATGGCGACCGTCCAACTTGTGTCAGTAGTCGGACCTCATACAGTGGATATCGGCCCCCAAACAGCAAACAGGGTAAGGGGTCTTGGGAAGGGCACTCAGTTAACACAACGGAAAGAATGTATTGGGAAATCGATTTCTAGTTTCCCATTCCAGCCACTTGCGATGCATCTCCGGCCCGTTTGAGCTAGTAGAAACCGACTACTCTGAAATGATGGATCAAATGGAAGCTTAAGGAAAAGGGCGAAGCGTAGGGAACGCGCAGGTAACGCTGCCTCTTCCGCTTTCCGCACTCTTACAGTAGCATCTACGAGGGCTTGGAACGCCACGATACATCAATTGCTCTTACTCTGCATGGCCCTTCAATGAACAAATTGGAAGACCTGGCTCAAAACGTTCTGCTGCATAGCAACTACTACTAGGCAGATATAGCAGCGCACCGACTTGGTAGCTGTTGGGCGATCAAAGTCATGTCTTGTGATGCCTCCGAGACACATGTGTCGCCGGCATCATTGAGAAAATCCACAGCCTTTCATGTAGAATGGAGTATGGGGGGAGGGGGGTGTGGTTGAAGCCCGTTGCGGCTGTGTAGGGGATCCAGCAAGATGGGTGATCGGCGTTGTGGCTGTTGTGGCATCCGTAGCTGTCGCGGATGCAGGATCCAGGTACGTTACCTACATGTGTCGAAAAGTCTGCCTTTTGGTAGGCGCTTTTTTTTTTCTTTTCTTTTTTTTTCTGCGCTTGCCTCGGTCCTGGTAGATGGGAAAACCGCCTCTTTGGTTTGCTTTGTTCGTTTGCCCGTTTGCCTGGATGGGTCTGGCATCGGGAGGACTTGATTGTCATGCGTCGTCATCATCCAATCGTAACGGTCGAGTCCAAATCAAACCGACTTCGTAATACTTAGTACAATCAGCTGTTCCAAAGACGCTTCATCTTTTAGGAGCCCCAGAAAAAACGCGACTGCTTGCTAAGGCGTTCACTTGGGACACGGCTTGATCCAACCGTGTAGGGCAATGGGGTGGCTTTGCTTTGCTTTGCTTGCGGCTTCAGCCCTGTGGGCTCGGTGTGAGAGTCCTTTAGATGCTCCCTATGCGTTTTAATGGTGCTTACCTATATTAGAAGCTAAAAACAAGTCTTGTGAGTGCTCAAGTGTAACCTAGTGTACTTGTTTCGCTTTGCGCTGTATCCAAGCCTGAGTGTTAGCCCACCGAGGGTATGGTGAGTACAGAACAGTTTTCTGACACAGTATTTTACGTGTTCCCGTTCCACAATATTGTAGAATCTTTTCATTCTTCGCCTAAAGGAATAATCTAGAGTTAATGCAGAGTATAGTTGGGCAACCTAGGTATGTCTCGTAGGCTAGGAAGTGGTTTCGGCCTCGGCAAGATGAAATACAAGACGCTGAGTATCTGTGTATCTAGCATCGTTATGGATTCCTCACAGTAGGCGCCCTAGCGCTTCGCCCGAAGCCTGCTCACACCTAGCTTTTGTGACCTGATATGGAAAGGCACGGTCGGCCGGTAATGAATATGGCTGCGCGAACTAAGGGGGTTTTCTGTGACGGGTATCTTGGGCCTTCCCTTGACTGTTGAGTGGCTGGGCTCCTATGGGATATATCGTGGCCATATAAGTGGTCGGTATACTCTTACTATGTGCGTCCTAGGCGGGACAACTTGGATACTACACGATATATTTCCCGATGTGACACCGGGAAAGTAGCACGAGAAGAAGTAGGTAGTGAGGAGTTCACATTCCAGGGCGGTGATTGTGCTTTGGATATGGGCGGTAGGTAGTGTAAGCCTCTCCTATATAGTGTATGGTCTTGGTGGGATCAATGCTTAGCTCATAACACACAAAGTTCGAACGGCTCGTGATGTTTTCGACCTATTCACATGGCTTGCTTTGGTAGCACGACGAATTAGATCGACTCAAGCAGTGCCCAAGCACCCGAGGAGGTGAATCTAGGAGGTGAGTCAAGGAGGCGAATCAAGGGGGTGAAGCTCACTAGGTTAGGTACCTAGGTAGGGCGTAACTGTCCACTATACCCGATTGCTCCTTTAGCACTGTAAAGTGTCCCAAGAGTGTGGCTGTTGACCCCGCATGGATGTTTGAGCTGAATTTCCCTTCTAGGGACATTAAATGGGAAATTGAGGCCTTTGATTGGCCAATGGCTTCTTCCTCTAGATGGGGAGAGCTGGGAGAGCTGGGAGAGCTGGGAGAGCTGCGGAGCTTCGGAGCACCGAGGGTCGGCTCGTCCCTCCATCAGAGAGCAATCAACTTCTATCAGGCAATTCTAGTCGAGGTAAGAGAGTTAGCAAGTGTAGGTAATGAAACGATCCGAATTGACGTACCCTTCGCTCTGCCTTTCAACTACCTAGGTACCTAGGTACTTACTAGTAGGTAAGCACTGCTCGTCCGCTGCTGCTAGCTAGGGTATGCCGGAAGGTATGTATGCATTCTACCTCTAGTATGCCTATCCAGCGGTGAAACATTTCCGCCGACAATTGATACTAGGTGGTATTACTAGGCATGGTTGGTGTCGTACTATAATAAATAGCTGACGGCCGGTCTTTGTATGTTGCGACTTTTTATCGTAGAACATGCATAATGAATGATTCTGAGACTCTAACGGTGGCACCAGATGATCCTCAACGGGCACACTGTACTCTTAACCCAGGTAAGAGATTAATGGAAGCCCAACGAAACATATTACCTACAGGGCCTACTACATACAGAGAAGATACCATTGATGTATAGTAGATATAATAAGAATACCAGGTAAGTACTAGGTAGGTATAATTAGGCAGGGTTACCTAGGTAGGAGGTACCTAACCTAGCAGACTGCCTAGGACATGCATCTGCGGGCTGGATGAACCCCCGCCCTGGTAAAATGCATGAGCAACGCTTGGGTTGTGAAGATCCAGAGTGCTGGTGTAGTGAAGTGTTGCCTCCTATATGTAGGTAGCGAGCGCATGAGGGAGTGCATGAGGGAGCGCATGAGGCTAAGCTATGTTGGGATTGGACGGGTTCTGGTCGCTGGCCAGCAGTTTGCCAACACATTTCTCGGTATCCTGTCTTGCGCAATCCTACATGCAACTTTCGATCTTCCTTCCAAGATTTTGCCGACTTTGCCCTCTCTCCCAATGCAATGAGCAGTTTGCACGGTCACGATAAGGCCGGCTCTTGGTTTTGTGGGCAATGGTATCATTGGGCCCCCCAACCTCGGGTTTCTGGAAAACTGACAGAACCATTTGCAGATGAAGTCATTCTGCTCTTACCTACTATACATTCTTACGCCTGTCTTCAAACTTCAAACTTCAAAGGCATCGACATTATTAAAAGGCACAGTCGCGCAATTGGAAAACCTACTGTTGCATGACGTACCGACCCATGGTCGGCCTGTCTTTAGACTAATGGGTTCCGTACAATACTAAGTAGATCCCAGCAACTCTGCTGTTGTCATCGTAGGATGTGTAATTCGAGGCCTCCTTCGGGCTACTTACCAACAGTTGAACACCCATGGCGTAGGTTAGATGCTTATTATATGTGCTAAGTTGCAAATGACGGATAACCCCCTGGCGAGTGGATGCACTCACTATATCGAACGAATAGAAAATACAAAGCCCACATCGGACTGGCACTAATTAAACAAAACCAGTTGTGGGAGAAGAATAATGATGAACTACAAATCGTCATGCCTCCTATATACCCAGGTACGTAATCTATATGGGTAGCAACATAGGGAGTACCTACCTACCAAGGTACTTATCTGCTACCTACACTCATAGCATCATGCATACCTAAGTAGGTACTTAAGTAGGTACCTAGTAGGTAGTGGGTAGTGGGTCGGCCCTCTGCTGTAGTGTATAGTAAAGACTCCGGTACTGCTTCCTTCACCCTTTCTGCGGCACGGCGTCTCTGCCGGTCAAAAGCTGTCTCTCGTTTCGCAAGCCGGAAACTTGACCTGGCCTACCTTGAAGAAATTTACCTTACTACCTCCTACTTACTTTACTTACTTACCTACTTACCTACTTACTTTCCCCCGCTTGTGATCGAAGTGCAGCGCCTTAGTGAGTCGTGTACGGTGAGCTGTGAGTGAAATTGTACACGATGCACTACAAATGACGTCTTGGAACCAAGAGCTTCATGACACGCATCACCCGCTGCCCGAACTTTTATCAGACCACAGGGAAGTCTGGCAGCAAGGCTGCTTGGTCTTGTGCCCAGTAGCGGCAGGACTGGAGGTGGAGGTGGAAAAGCGGTGGTGCCTTGGGCATCATAAGCACACCAATAACCCTTCCTTACCTTGCGCTGTTGTCCTGTTGTCCTGTTGTTGTGTTGTACAGTTGTACGAGTAATCAGGTACCTACAGCTAGGTAGGCAGGCCATAGTGGTGGTAGTGGTGGTAGTGGTGGTACCTATTGAGGAAGTTGAGTGGTAACGGGCACGAGCAACGAGCGAACCACGGCACCACACAACCACGACGAACAACCCACAGTGGGAGTGGACGGTACAACACAAGAAGCACAATACACATAATAGGTACACGCATAATCGTGGTCTGGCGCAACTACAACAATTATATTATTGTTTTGTTGGCGATTCCAATTCTTTTTCCATCTTGTTCTCCATTAATTATTTGCCGGCGCGACGCGGTTATCTGTCAATTGCTGCTCAGCGCTTGCCCATACTGCGCCACCGAATATTTCACAACTTGTCGCATCCCCAACCTCCTCTCCCAGAAAACAGCGGGTTATCGTGCACACCCATTTCCTCCGCAACTTCTGGAAAAAGGCGTGTTGCTTGCTCTGGTTGCAGTTTCTCGTCTCAATTATTTCTTCAGTTTGTTTAACCCTCATCGTCTTGCTAGTACCTGCAGGCGGCTTTTTCTGACTTTGTTGTCGCCTCTCCCGCAGCCATCCCGCAGCCATCGTTGCCCATCTTGTCTTCTCCAGCCTCCCACCGAGCTAGACAGAGCGCAACCGCCAAGTTGACGACGCCCACTTCCACCAGACCTTTTTACGACCGTAACGACCCTGACGAAATCTCACCCATAATTGCACCAGACCAGCGCCAGCAGAGTAGTCTTCCATCCAAATCCCCTGCATTGCCTTCTTCCCCGGCTGCGATATCCACGCCAGCCTCTCACCACCGGCTTCGCCGCACTCCCAACTTCTTAGCCGCTCCCAGCCCTCGCCCCGAAGCGCAACGTAGGCTACAGTCACCAAGTCGTGTCACTGTCACTCTTGGACCAGCCGGGCGCTACATTCTCGCTGACGAGTTTGCTGGGCGCAAACAACGACCTGGCCGTCCAAAGGCTACCCGGCAACTCTCTCAGGGCAATCTCAGTTCGAGTTCTGTGGCAACCTCGGCTTCATTTCGCCGCCGGATTGCAGACTCGAACCTCGAAGAAACGTACGAGCAGAACTCCCACCCTGTTCTTCGCATTTCGAAAAACACTCACAACGCCATCTTATACGCGTTAGAGGCAACATTACGGGGTCCTAATACCATCTCCATTGATCCGGTCGAGTACTATTCACAAATGGCCGATTTAATGAGCGGAAGGGGTCCTGCCACCTCCAATGGCAATGGCGCACCATCCGTTCGTGCCACCTCCGGACGATCCGCTGTTGGTTCGCCTGGGATTAGAGGTCCCAAAGCAATTATGCAACAACGCGCCGAACGTGAGGCTAGACAGAAAGAGGAACGAGAACGGCGAGAACGGCTACAACGGGAGCAGGACGCCCAAGCGCAAGAAGAAGCAGAGAACAGAGCTGCCGAAAAGGCAACCGAAACGCGAAGAGCTACAGCTGCTGGCGCTGCTGTTGGTTTAGATCCTTCCACCTCACGACAATCGGCCCAGCCGACATCTAATCGCCCGACTGCTGATAGCGGGGGCCGC
Source organism: Xylaria grammica (assembly GCA_004353285.2). Taxonomy (NCBI): domain Eukaryota; kingdom Fungi; phylum Ascomycota; class Sordariomycetes; order Xylariales; family Xylariaceae; genus Xylaria; species Xylaria grammica. The sequence goes on along the minus strand of NGZP02000002.1, from coordinate 1,220,735 downwards.
ACAGCGAGAACGTCGGGCATACCCACCAGCGTTCAGCCGCAAGTGTCTCAGTCGACACGCAATGAGCAAGCTTCGTCGAGACCTCCACAAGGACCTTCGGGTCCTTCAGTACCCGGGGCTACGGCAAGTGGGCCGTCTGGAACACAGTCGCGACCTGGAGAGTTCTCAACCGTGTCGATTGGGCGAGGCAGAAACTCTTTTCCGCATGCGTTCGAGCGTTGGGAGACACTCTCCGCCCACTGGGAGGGATTGACGAGCTTTTGGATTCGTCGATTAGAGCAGAATGCTTCAGAGATACAAGGAGATCCTATTGCTCAACAGCTGTCACGCCAAGTGACCGACCTCTCATCCGCGGGAGCCAATCTATTCCACGCCGTAGTAGAGCTCCAACGATTACGCGCGTCGTCAGAGCGCAAGTTCCAGCGTTGGTTTTTTGAGACTCGTACCGAACTTGAGCGTAACCAGGAAGTCACGGCGATGCTAGAAGCCGCGCTTGAGGAAGAGCGAAGAAATAGGGCCGACGCTATTCGAAAAGCCGTCGAGCAAGAGCAAGGCTCCTCTAAGCTGCATAAGCAATTGGCGGAAATGCGTAAGGAGCTTACCATCTCGAAGGAGGAAGCCCGCCGTGCTTGGGAGGAGCTCGGTCGACGGGAGCAAGAGGAGCGAGATCGCACTACCTCCCTACAACTCGGCCAACCTACAATCGTCGGAGGCGTGCAGGTGGTCCCGATGACCCAGGGTGTGAGTCGGGGGAACACACAACGTGAGCCCCGTTACGCACAACCCGAGATGCCCGAGTACACGCAATCACCCTCGCGTGCCGCTCGTCCGGAATATACGCAGGCGCCCGCTGTTCAGCCCGTTCCGGCCTCCTCCAGTGGACCTACCTCGGCCTTTCAGACTCCCTCGTCCGTTCACCACCAGCAAAGCTACGCCTCGGAGGGAACGATGAGCGAAGGTGAGTACATCCGTGACGCCGCAGGAAATTTCGTCCGGGATACCCGGGGCCAGAAAATTCCCTATCATGTTCCTCCTTCGGAAGGATCTGACTTATGAGCAGAAGAATTCGAGACACCGGCGACACAGCCTAGTGCCTATCATGCGCCTGTCTCCGTGCCCCAGCAGCCTCAATACTCCTCTGCCCCAGACTATAGTGGCAGCGGCTACTCAACTACCGGATGGGAGGAATTACCGCGGCATCATCATCCTACTCGCCTGAGTGATGTACTGGAAGAAGAGGAGGAACGAAGTCGCACTAGCGCGAGCCAACTGAGCCGACATTGATAACTCGCAACCGCAAGGAGTCTTATCTCGAAAAAGACAAAACTTACGGTTTCGAACTGTGCATAAAAAAAAAAAGACTCACACTTTCCAGAGCCTGGTGTTCGAAATTTATCGTCGGTAATTGCGGATGTTGTGCGAGATTCTCGATGCCAACTCTTGAACGAATTCTCGAACTATCACGGCGTCGGGTTCGTCAGCATATTGGCGTTCTTATTGGGAAACTGTTTCTGTTTAATCCATACTACTCAAATCGGGCGGTGCAAAAGGCGTACTGCGAGCATGGCGATTGATAGACCAAGAAAAGCATTGCGTTTGTTTCAAATTCTTTCGATGTCAACTCAGCCACCAATTCACACGGAGGTTAGCTGGTGGCATATCAACACGGCGAGCATGAGGTTTCATTCGCAAAGGATTAGACTGCATTGCGCGTCTCTGTTTTCTTTTTTTCCTTCTTTCCTTTGTTCTTCTTGACTGCGACAAAGATTGGACGAAATGCGTGGGAATTGTCCTCTTCGAGAGGGGTAACGAGGTTTGGCCCCCCCAGGCTGCGAGGGCATTTCAAGTGGTGGGGAATGATAATATCAGGAGAAATGAATATCGCCGGCACGGAACGAGCACCATGTTCATATTGAGGTCTCGTATGAGGTGGGCGAAGTGTATTTGTAGTGATAATAACCTGCTAGAGCCGGTAGGAAAACCAACCAACCGTGGAAATATTAGGCAGAATCTGACTTCATTTATGACTGTGACCGCAGGGATAGTGAATCCGCCAGGCTTCCTACATAGCTTTTTGGCATGAAGACAGAGATCTTCGCAAAACTTTATCTAAACTACCTATAGGCGTTACAGTTTCAACGGCGGGTTACGCCTCGAATCCAGGTCAGCTGTCATGACGGGTGTATTGGTGCGCCCAGTCGTACGTCATAGCTCCTTCACAGTAATGGGATTCTGTACTGTACTTATCTAATGCCGATTGATAAGCCTTGGCGCATAGAAAAAGGCGGACCGCGAACAGCTGATGCCGCTGTGATATCCCGGGAAGGAATCCAGAACGCTTGAGCTTAAAGCTTCAGCACCTTGCAACCGATAACCCACAAAACCAATTGAGAACTGGGAACGGGGAAAGATGTCGCGCTCAATCGCACCGTCAAGGTCGCTTCTGCGGCACCTGTTGCAGGTTCAACCGCAGCCACAGGCGTGCCAGCGTCTGCTTTACTCGACACGGCGTGCCTCTTCCTCTACCACGACGCCCGCAACACCCGATCTACCCTCCCTCGTAACGCCTACGGCTCTAAGCGCGCGGTCTGCTTCCCCCCCACACGCCTTCGCTCATTCCAGCGCCAGTCGATATCAGCAGCGTCGCTACAAAGCAAAGACCGTCGAGGAGGCCCGCAGTCGATACCGGACGGGACCGTTCTCATGGAAAGCCGGCGTGCTGTTTGTGCTAGCTGGCTGCGGCATGGTGTGGTATTTTGAAGAGGAGAAGAAGCGCATGCAGAGGCGGCGCATCGCAGAGGCAACTAAAGGCGTCGGAAAACCCAAGGTCGGCGGAGACTTTAACCTTGTGGATCATGAGGGCAGGCCGTTTTCTAGCGCTAATTTGAAAGGAAGGTACTCTTTGGTTAGTGACTATCCTCGTTTCTTTTTTTCTACATCTGAGAGCCGGCCTACGGTTTGAAGAAAATGCGTATATTGGAGTGCCCAATACTGGGGAGGTGGGGGCCGGGGCGGTTATTATATCATTACTACAAGCGATGGGCAGAGCGCTGATTTGAACACTACGTATTACAGATTTATTTTGGCTTTACACATTGTCCCGATATTTGCCCCGAAGAGCTTGATAAGATGGCGCAAATGTTTGATCTAGTCGAGGCCCAAGCACCCGGAGCCGTTGCGCCTATCTTCATTACCTGCGATCCAGCACGCGATGGCCCCGAAGTCCTAAAGTCATATCTCGCCGAGTTCCATCCCAAATTTACCGGTCTGACGGGCACCTACGACGAGATCAAGGACGTTTGCAAGGCGTACCGTGTTTATTTCAGCACACCCAAGAGTGTCAAGCCGGGCCAGGACTACCTGGTTGATCACAGTATTTACTTCTATCTGATGGATCCTGAAGGTGACTTTGTTGAGGCATTAGGGAGACAGCATAGCCCCCAAGAGGCTGCGACTGTGATCCTGGAACACGTTAAGGATTGGAAGAAATAGACCCGGCATATTCGATAATGACGCAAGAAAATGGTCCTATAACGAGGGGCCCTGGAGGGAAATCTGTATTATAAGAGATGTGCTGGCAGCATTCCCCTCAACTGTGATATATAAAATGTACATGCACAATGCATCAAAGGTCCATTCTTGGGGTGGCTGAAATGGGCAGATGTGGTGCATGCATCCATTTTCCCAGCGTGGCATACTGTGAACACAATACCGTCTCTGTTGTATTCTGTCGAGGTCTGATTTGAATGGATACTTAGGTAAAATATATATAGTAGTTCCGTATTCATTCTTATCCTATCTTTTATTGACTACCTAGGTATCTATCTACTGAATAGGTATTGAGCCTCAGATTCGCGTACTTACCTAGCTACCTAGAGGTAGTTTTATATGTGTAGGTATGAAATAGGCTGTTCGGCTTGAAAACCTTTCCCCACCTATCCACTCCGTATCTAGGAAGACTAAATTGTTAGAACAATCCCGTGGATACTACTACATTACCTCTACTCCTCCTACCCTAGGTACTGTACTGCCTAAAGTAAGTGCCCGAACTATACTCATTATACTCATCTGCATTCATTCATTCAGTCTGAGTATTGTGCTCACTCTCTCGACATCCCTTCTTCATTTCGCGTCTAACCCTCAAGTACCTGCCTAGTTAGATAGTTCCAAAAGCATATAACCACAGCTTCGTATCCCGTGCTCCTCCGACCGGCCAGCGGCATGATTCCACGGAAATCAGTAATCCCCTCTCTTCCCTCGTAGTTCGCAATGAAAACCCCCAAAAAGACACCGTTACGGGTTTTGGGCAACATCGCCCGGCCCCACTCCCCAACCCGTACCTTTGCGGCTGTATCTCGTGCGACGCCAGTAAGGACTCCGAACCCGGGCAGTCCGCTGCGTCGGGCATCTCACGGGCTGTTTGTACCAGCTCGCACCTTCACTCGTGATGGCACGAGTTTCAATGCCACGTCACGGACAGCACCGCCTTTTGCTTTCGCTTTTGAGTAAGTTAGTCTCACTAATCTCTCATGTTCACTCGCTATACTCTCAAATTCCTATTTGCCGGTAGTGTGCTACCATAGCCCATAGCCCATATTAGCTATGGAGAAGGGCTATAAGATTATTTACAGTCTACGATCCAGCATGGTATATCAAGGAGAAGATTCCACTGACACGTCTTATTCAGCATTGATGGCGTCCTGCTGCACGTTGCGAAACCCATCCCGGGCGCGACAGAAACGCTGGAGTACCTGCAGCGCCACGATATCCCATTCATTCTTTTGACAAATGGCGGGGGCAAACATGAGCAGGAGCGCGTCGAAGACTTGAGCAAGCGTCTCGGCGTGCCGTTGTCAACAGAAAACTTTGTACAGTCTCACACGCCGTTCCAAGAACTCGTACACAGATCTTGGGGCCAAAGTCAGATCAATGGACAGACCGAAACCGAGCTTCAGAATGAGAACGGGCTATCCGGTCTAGTCGACAAGAACATCCTCATCACTGGATCCGACCCGGCGAAGTCGCGTCTCATAGCCGAGGCATACGGGTTTAAGTCCGTCATCACGCCCGCAGACATTCTAGCCGCGCATCCAACCTTGTTCCCCTTTGAGCCGTTGCTAAAAGACCGCTATATAGCGACGGCACGCCCACTACCCTCTGCAAACCCGAAAATAGACGCCATCTTCGTGTTCAACGACCCGCGGGACTGGGCCCTAGACACGCAGATCATCATTGACCTCCTGCTGTCACAGGACGGAATCTTAGGTACCTATTCATCAAGGAACGGGCGCGCCGAGTACGAGAACCACGGCTGGCAGGCCGACAACCAGCCGCACCTATACTTTAGTAACCACGACCTTTTCTGGAGCGCGGCGTACCACCTCCCGCGTTTCGGCCAGGGCGCTTTCCAGGCGGCGCTCGCAGGTATCTGGAACCAGATCACCGGCGGCAAGGCCGAGTTGAGACGGTCGACTATCGGTAAGCCGTACGCGAGAACGTATGGATATGCGGAGAGAGTGTTGTCGCAGTGGAGGGCGGAACTGCTTCGGAGGAGCGGTCGTGAGGGCCCGAAAGCGGAGGCGCAGCCTTTGACTCGTGTCTATATGGTGGGTGATAACCCCGAGAGCGATATCCGCGGCGCCAACGAGTACACGAGCCCCCAGGGCACCGAGTGGGCTTCTATCCTTGTTCGCACGGGCGTTTGGGACAAGGACCGTGATGGCGAGCCCAAGCATACACCTACCGTCATCGTAGATGACGTCAAGAGCGCGGTTGGGTGGGCGCTGGAACGCGAGGGGTGGCGATGAAGAGGACATGCATGTCGGCATGAGCTGTGTTGTTACCCGCCCTCCTATGGACAGATAGAGAGAATAGCGACGCCCTCGTAGGGCCCATTGACACGATGACGATAGCCACCGTGTTTAGCGACGTACTTTAAGATAGAGTAAATATAAAAGGTAGCGTGATTATTTCTCATCAAGGTACTTATCTACCTTAGTGAAGACATGTGTACCAAAGATATGCCACGCCTATCGAGAATGGACACCCATACGACGATTATTTTAGATACAGGGAATTCGGCACGATTGACCTAACTGACGACATCCTTAATGCTTTACACTTGAACATATCGTTTATTATAAGCCAAACGAAGGCTACACTAAGATTTACGATACGTAGAGCCACTTAGATATTTTTTGTCACTATCTACTACCTAGGTAGTTAGGTACCTACCTACCTGTCTAGTAGGTACCTAGGTAATGAGGTGGGGAGCTTGCTACAGATAGGTAGCTACCTACGTCATTAGCAGATCTATGCAGCTGGGCTGTAGTGTGCTGTAGTGTACTGTAGCGCAGGCAGGGTTTCTGGTAGGGGTTGTAGTACTTAGTAGATAGGGAGTCCAAACTATACCTAAAAGGTAGTGTAGGTAGATGCAGAACAAGCACGTGTTCTTCTTTGTACATGTGAAAGGCCAGGCCAGTCAAAAACTTTTGATGGACCACCTGCACAGCCCGCATCCCCGTACTTTTCGTTTAATTTGATACCTATCCTACCTACTCGTACATACCTACATACCTACCTAGGTAGGTAGAGGTAGTTACTAGTATTAGTAGGTAGAAAACACACATTACGGGGTGTCGATCTATTGAATTTCACGGGTTCGTTAAGCCTCACAAATCCAGCTCTACTTAGTAGAATACTACGCTAGCACAAGCTAGGTAGCTAGCGAGGAAGCAACCCCCTCCCCCTCCTTTGAGCCTCTCTACGTAATTACATACTAAAACCCAGGTTACCCTCTAAACCGGCACTACTAGTAACCTAGTACTAAGTCCTCTCATAGCTCATTCATACCTAGCTCTAAGTACTTATCATCGACCTTCTTATAACACGCCAACACGCCACACACACACACACACACACACACACACACCCTGGCCAGAACAAGGACCTGGCTTATCTACTACCGCCTCCGCCTGTCTGTCACATACCACAAACTAAAAATACGTCGAAGGATCTTATCAGACTACCACTACCGGTCCCGTATCTCCTTGAACGTCAGCAATTGATACACAACGAACCACTTTGTCTCATATCAGGTCACGCACACACACGTCAGGCCTTCCACAGACGTGAGAGCTCATTGGTTCCGTCACCTGGCCCTGCCAAAATGTCCACCTCCACACCGAATCTCAGCTCGGGCGAACCACAACCCCTCCGGTCAGCTATGAAGCACGAAGACGAGGGGGAGAGGCCCCCGGATTCCAGTACAGCAGCAAGCATGAAAGGTGTGTTCATCATATTCCGTTTACAAGTCATCTACAAATCCATATGTGCGGATCACACTGCCATATCGAAAACCCACCCGGGTCACATCAACTACTGAGCCATCCATCATCCATTTGGTAATTGAGCTCGCCTCTTCTTTCGAAGATCGCATGTTTGGTGGTGAATTGTACCCGAGAAGAGTATGAGCCTGCCGTTTTATACAAGTCACAAACCCCTCACTCAGAGTAAAGGTAGCCTAGATAGAAAGTCGATTCAAGGCTTATGTTATGAATATCTCCTGGAAACAAATCAAATTCCAAACTACTGCGCGCCCTTTTGAGATCACCACGCTCACTCGCCACCAGCCGTACAAATCGCCGAACCAGAACAAGACGCAAACAACCCCGAAGAAATTCCGCCGAAGAGACAGTACTCTGCGGGCCTTGCTAAGCGCCTTAGCGGTCGTTCGCCCATGCCCGCTGCCAGCTCCTCCAGATCCTCGTTGCTCAGCCAGACCAACCTCGAAGGACTCGTCGGCTTGTCAAAGACCATATCGCCCCAGACAATGCAGCAGGACTCTGCATCATCGCAACCTCCTCACCGGCATAGAATAGACGCCGTAGGGGAGAGAATCGTCGCCCAGGTTGCTCAATGGCTCGAACATGAACGGACTAAAAGACAAAACAGGAAAGCACGGAGAGCACACGGAAGCCGAAGAAAGCACCAGAAGGATGATGTTGAAGAGTCCTCGTCCCAGGAAACCGCACGAACGAGGAGGTTTTCAATAGACTCCCAATCTAGCGACGTATCGCTAGACAGGCTCCAAAAGATCATCGACGATAGCATGAGCTCACTGGGCTTGCACGGCATTCCCCACCATAGCCCTAGGTCAACTAGGAAGTCGCAACGACGGCGGTCTATAGCTCTGCATAGGGTCGCTTCATCCGATACCGAATTTTACGACGGGGATGTGCTGGTCCCAAGCTGTGATGGGATCCTAGACAATTCGAAGACGCTCGGCTATACGGGTGGGGATGCAGCAGGCGGAGAAGCAGCCTCGACATTGAAGCGTAGAGAGGATAAGGAACGCAAGGCGTGGCTCTCATTCAAGAGTGAGATCATCCGCTTGACTCATACGTTGAGACTCAAAGGATGGAGACGTGTGCCCCTGGATAGTGGCGATGCTATATCAGTGGAACGGCTTAGTGGCGCCTTGACAAACGCAGTCTATGTAGTCACTCCTCCAGAAGACATGGCGAGTAAGGCGGAGGGCGGCAAAAGGAATCCAGCTAAACTGCTCTTGCGAGTGTACGGCCCCCAGGTCGAACACATCATCGATAGAGAAAATGAATTAAGTGTCTTACGGCGACTTGCTAGGAAGAAGATTGGTCCGCGGCTGTTAGGGACATTCGCAAACGGGCGCTTTGAACAATACCTCAATGCTGTCACACTCACCGCCGAGGATCTAAGGGACCCTGATACATCAAAACAGATTGCCAAGAGGATGAGAGAGCTCCATGACGGCATGGAACTTCTCGAAGATGAAAAGGACGGCGGGCCGGCGGTTTTAAAGAACTGGGACCATTGGCTCACAAGAGTTTCGCAAGCCATTAGCTTTTTGGATGCAAAGATACTGGCAGGGAACCTTGGGCCAGTCAGGAATGCGGCAGATGCTTGGAAAGAGCGTGGCCTTATTTGCGGCACTGATTGGCCCACGTTTAAAGCTATGTTCGACAAGTATCGACAGCACGTTTTCGACCGATACGGGGGTTCAAAGGTTGTCCGGGAGCATCTAGTATTTTGTCACAACGACGTGAGTCTAACAGGAATGTTCTCTTGGGCCAGTTACTAACCAGTTTTATAGACTCAATACGGCAATATCCTTCGAATTCGGCCCGACGATAAGAAATCACCCTTACTACAACCCAATTACGAGCACAAGCAGTTAGTAGTAATTGACTTTGAGTATGCCGCCGCAAATGTAAGGGGTTACGAATTCGCGAATCATTTCTCAGAGTGGTGCTATGACTACCACGATGAGGCGGCGTCTTTTTCTATCAACGTGAGCAAATACCCAACGCTGGAAGAACAGTATCGATTGATCAAATCATACGTCAATCACCGCCCCGAGTACCTACACCCAGGAGCGTCGACTCCCGTCCTAACGCCTCTCGCCACGCCAACCATGGGCCCCACGACACCATCACTCGGCCCAGCCACCGCCGGACCAAGCAGCTCTATCGTGGAATTCATGTTGGATGCTCGAGTTCCACCAGGCGGGTGGAAGGAAGAAGAGAATCGCCGAGAAGAACAAGTCGAGGAACAGGTCAAATCACTGATAGAAGAGACGCGACTGTGGCGTCCCATTTGCAGTGCAATGTGGATCGCATGGGGTATCATGCAAGCAAAAATTCCCGGCTTCGATCCGAAAGGACCCTCGGAAGGTGCCGAAGGGGGGCAACCGGATGCGGCTATGAGCCAAGAAGAGGAGGAGGATGACCCGCACGCTTTCGACTATCTAGGATACGCGCAGGAAAGGGCGATGTTCTTCTGGGGAGACTGCGTCGCTTCGGGACTTGTAAAGTTGGAAGATCTGCCAGAGGCGGTGAGAAACAGGAGTAAGTCAACTCCAGTCTCATCATTCATTCCTCCATTGTTGCCCAGCTTAATGGTGCCCACGGACCTAGTTATACCATGAGTCACATACACCCAGGGCCCCCCTTCGCTCCGAAATCAAAGAGGATTTGCTAACTTGTTATATAGTCAAACTAGCCCAGCATTAAGAAGTGTCAATCGAAGTTGTTTAATAGGCCCAATGGAAACATTGAATCGGAGACGGTATGCCCGTGTGCTAAGCTCTACTAGTTAGATAAAGAGTAAATTACATGACAAAACATTGGATAAATTGAAACTATGAGAAATAAGTCGACTTCTCCGAAAAGGCGAAGTCGACGACAATACAGTAGTAAAAACAATAGCACGGGGGAATGGCCTCAAGGTCTGCTTTTAGGAGCAGGAGATTCTTCGGAGTTACCGGCACACAAGGAAAAATGATGACTAATGTGATAAACCTCGGTATGCATTTCTAATGCGTCGATGATGCCATCGGAAACTCGCACGCGATTGGGACAGCTCCAATCGCCACTGCGCCCTGTGAACCCGAATGACATGACAAGAAGATAGTATACTCCTATAAATAAATCCTTCTCACCATGGAGATTTGAGCACCATCATCATCATTATCATCGTCATTTACAATATTGAAAGCCCCATAACGTTATTCTCACACTACAAGACAAAAACTTATACAAATTCATCAAGACAATAAAATCGTCGGTCATACGAACCCAACCCCTCATCTTGAACCCCGCTAGGGACAACGCACACGAACGGTATCATCAACAGAGCAGCACAACAACGCACCTACAGACTCACAAAATAAAATCAGGATGACGACTACGGCTACATTCAATCACATTGATATATCATCACAGCCCGCCGGCACAGTCAAGCCATGGACGAAAGTAGACGGGGGCGGGATCTCGTACAAGCACAGCCAGAGCTCGCACCCAGTGCACGACCTCCGCAAGGAGTCCGTCTCAGAATTCAACACGGACGTCTCGGGCTTCGGGCTGCAGCACTGGCCTTCCGGTGAGGAGGACTTCGTGGATGACGAGGCGGTGCGCGGGCCGTACTACGACGACGTCGAGGCGCTGCTGCGAGTCAACTGCGACGCGCTCGCCAGCAACGCAGGGACCGGGAAGGGCGGCGCGAACAACAAGGTGCGCAAGGTCGTTATCTTCGACCACACGATCCGCCGCCGCATCCCGGGCGCGCCGCGTGCCCCCGTGCAGCAGGTCCACGTCGACCAGACCCCCGGAGCCGCGGCCGCGAGAGTGCGCAGGCACCTCCCCGCCGACGAGGCCGAGGAGCTCCTCAAGCACCGCTTCCAGCTGATCAACGTGTGGCGGCCCATCGGCCACGTAGCGTCGGACCACCCGCTCGCCGTCATCGACTGGCGGAGCACGGCGCCCGAGGACTTCATCCCTGTCGACCTGCTGTATCCGAAGCGCGCGGACTCGGTCATGGACGACGACGACGACCGGGGCAAGGAGAAGTTGCCCTCGGAGGGGAATGTCAGGGAGTCGACCGAGGGGTACGAGGTGCGCGGGGAGACGATGGGGGTCGCCCAGAGCGAGAAGCACAGGTTCTACTACGTCAAGGACATGACGCCCGACGAAGTCCTGCTGCTCAAGTGCTACGATTCGTGGGGCGAGGGCGAGCCCGGCGGGAAGAACGGCCTGGCGGTGCGCACGCCGCATACCGCGTTCGAGGACCCCGCTACCCCGAAGGATGCCAAGCCTAGGGAGAGTATCGAGGTTCGGGCGCTAGTTTTCTATGAGGAGTAAAGGGGTTGTGCTAGTTAGTTCAGCGAATAGCGCGTAGGCCATATTGGTGCTTAGCATAGTCGGACAACCAGTGTACGATCTAATACAATTCAGATTGGCTTCGCTTCCGACGAATTGTTTCACGGTTCTCTGCTCTCCGCCGCCCATGTGAGTGTAGACTGCTTAGTTTCTGCGGTCTTCTAGAACATAAGGGAAAGCTTCATGTCTAGGTACTGGGATCAACCTAGCCTACTATGTACGCACCTTGAAATACAGCCCGTATTTTTTGTCTAATAAAATAGACTTCTCCTAGCAATCTATCCGAGACACTTACAAATTTTCCATCCGCCTTAAGTGGGAAAGATTGGGGCATGAGCATAATTGCTAGCACTCTAGACATCACCTACACCACTTTCAGGAACTAGTTGATGAACGCCGGCAGCGCCATAGACCCTGACCTTACATATATCAGAGGGGGGGCAAAGTACCGGCCGAAACCAAAGTGTCATCTAAGCCTTAAGAGAAGCTTTTTTCAAGAGGAAGGGAGAAGCCAACTACGAAGATTTCAGCCTTTTAATCTAGTACCTATCAACCCAGTGGTTGAACAACTACTTTACCGCCCTTGACTATCCCTGTCAAACTCTACATAGTCCGAGGGAGTCTACATTACGGCAACGGCGCGCAGGGAGTATTTGCTTGAGTGCACAATCTACTCCGGTATCATCTTTTTGTCACTACCCAGCGATGGCGTGGAATTAAGAATGCTGTGCTATACTATGGTATGTTCAAAATAAAATAAAAAAACCTTAGCAAAAAAGGCGCTGCATTTATAACCCTCTCCTTTCCTCTCACACAATTAAAAACAAAAGGCCTGGAAAATACAATTACTTAGTAGTTATAGGGTATTTAATATCTATCTAGCGATAGTAGCTAGACTCGAAAAATTGGCCGATGAGATAACCGTAAATAGGGGGCATGGGCACCCTTGCTGGCTGGCCCTATACTAGATATAGACTATTTTTCCCTTGCTCAGAGTAAGTGTAGCATCGTGAAGGCTCTGAAGCTGCTGAGATATGTGTGGGGGAAGCTAGCAATACGAGACCTGGGTGCAAGGGCTTTCTTGCCAGAACGGACTATGGACATAGGTCATGATTCTAGTTGTTGCGCAAGAGTCTGAACTACTTCAGCCAGTCCTCAACTATGCACATGCCGTAGTAAGTCCTTGCCCCAGGAGTGTAGCACCATGACAGCTATAAACACACTACAGTTCAACATTGCTGTCGTTTGATTAATCTAGGGGTAATTGCGGAATGTATTTCTGTTTCTAAAGCTCCCTGCTTGTATTCCGCCGGTGTTAGACATGCCATGTCTTAGAAGAAACAAGACGAGTTAGACATACCCTCACCGAGATTAGCTCCTGTCCCTTGTCATTATCTCCATCGCCAAACGCGCCTCATATGCGTATACGGGACCAACATATGCCATCATGCGCCTAACCCATGGACATCTCATGTGATGATATAGGCATTACCAAGAAAGACACAAAGATACGAAGTTGGATAGTTATCGTGCCACCAAAACCCTTCGTCCGTTCTCGACGTCGAGTGATAATAATAACATGAGACGACAGGACTACCGCTGCCGTGCGGGCTGGACGCCTCTGAGTAGCAGATACTACGTCGTTTCCGTCTAAAAGTATGGGATGCGGTTGAAGTGAGGCTCCTCGAGTCTCAACATCACGACAGACGGTAAACCACACCGCTTCTATTCCTGGGTTCGTTTCCGGATGTGCTGTGATCCGCCGTGTCTGAGACATCTATCGCCGCGGAGACACGGCGGATCAGCGACAGGGTGCCCAAGCAGTCCTGCCCCGAGGGCCAGATTCGCTCAGGGTCTTGTCTTTTTTCAGATGAAACCTTGAAACATACATGCGATGCAAGCAAGGATCGGGGTACGATAAACAATCGGCGCAAGCGATGTGACACGGCCCAGGACCCCTTTTGATATTCCACCACACTATACATGTACGTAGCAGCGTACTGCTAGTAGCAGCGAAGGGGAAATCCCAAACGCGAACTACACATGGGATGAATCCATGTGGGCTGCAAGGTCCTGGGTTTGACATTAGCCAGGGCGTGGGTCGCAGATTTCATCCGAAGGGAAGGGGTGTTTTACAGGGCTGAGACGGCTGGTGTTTGAAGAACACAAGATCGGCTCGACAACCGGGAACGGGGGGTTTACATAGTGCAGACAGAGTCCGGGGCCAATATTTCTGGAGGCGAGTTGGCCAAACCACCACGTTAACCTACCATGTTAACCTATAGACAGTCTTATCGAGCAGCTGTTCTCGGAGACCTCGCGCGTGACCCCGTCAACTTGGCCGGCCGTTAGTTGCCAAGCGGGTGTGTGGGCACCGAGCCGGCGCACCGAGCCTGAGTCCGCTCGTCGTGGCGGTTGCGACACATCACCACTATTCTATGGTAAGTCTATGGTAAGTCCGCTAACTCGAACACGGAGGCTACACTACACCGTCTGAGCCAATATGACGACCTCTTTTGTTTTTTTTTTATTTTTTACTGTTTTTTTATTGGCAGCCATGTAAGAGGCTACGAGCTTGGCTCAACTAGTTAAAACTGTGTACGGAAGGATGCTCACCTGAAATCACCGACAACGCTATCTTACACCAATATTTACAGGGTTATTTGCTATTGGGTTAGTGTCAATCTTAACATAGTTACATATTATTATCACCATCATCATCATCCATAATCATTACAAGTAACAAATAACACCTCCGATGCGCATTTCCTTGAACCGTACACAGCGAGCTCTATGACCTTCAACTCATCATTCACGGTCTGCACCACTATCACAACCTGCAGGATGAACACAAGGTCAGAGAAGTCCCAGGAGGGTTACACGTACACCCCAGGCAGGGGAGGAGATGCACGGGAATTCTGGCGCATGGAAAAGTGCAGGGTAAAGGGCAAACAGTTCAGTTATAGGGTGTCTACATACTATATAGTACAGCGAGGTAAGACACTTGGTTAGATGATATAATCATTATGTCAAGCAGATGACACAAGCCGCTTTTCACTGACATGTATTCTCACCCGCTCGCAGCGTGCCTTGCTACCAGTAGTAAGTACCGGCCGGGTGACGCATGCGACACTACGCTGAGATATAAACCCAGACAACCCGATTCGATGTTCAGTGACAAAGTCCGGAGGTGCTGGATTCGGCCTCTCCCTCCCTACGGGACGATAGTATGGCGTGGTTCCGCCCTTGAGCGTTGAGTCATTGGAGTACCTTTTTTTGTAAAAACGCCTTCATGTTTCAGCTACTCGCCCAGACAGATGTGAAGGTCAGGGACGCAGCGCCAGCTTACGTTGCGATCTGCTGTCAGCACAGGCGACGAACCAGTCAGAAAATTTTATAGCGGGTGATAATGTGATTGGTTACGAGTATGTGACTTCCGACCACGTCGAGCATCGTGCTTGTCATCCCGCAGTGTTTGTTGATCATCATGGCAAGTTCCGACAAGGCATTTTAAATGACTTGGATCGCAATCTCGGCGGTGTGTCTCTAGTTAAGACCAAAACTAAGACATCACTCAGTCCGTTGGTGTGGTTGGTCGCGTGATGTGTGATATACCCGAAGGAATATCGGATTTGTTGGATGATTGGTAGACTTGACCGTCGCCGAAGTGAAAGAGCATGTTTCCCAGTTTTCCCCAAGTTTCCCGAAGCTCGGAAGCGAGTGTGACATAGGCCTGAGAACAACCAAGCTTTGTACCGTCTCCTGTTGACGATAATCCGCGAGTATTCACCCTATCGAAACATTGGCAGGTCGTATACTTGACGCCCTCCCAACGGCTCCTGGCTAGGGATAAAAAGACATTCTTGTGGATGCTGATAGTATCAACGGCTGATGGTGGCGGCTTAAAAGGAAGGGATATTGTGGTGGCTGGATGAAATCCTCTGTTCCGCAAGACTAGAGCATCTGACTGGAGTTTTGGGCTTAAGCAAGGTGGTAAGACGGATGTCTCGTCGTTTTCGCGCAAGGCAAACAAACTCAGAACGTCCTTCTGACCATTTTCAAGGTCGGTATACCGTGACCATGAATGCATGCACCCATTCGTACGGATCTACCTCTTCTCACTGGTGGATCATTCCCCAAGCATGGCACCACTCCGCATTGTACTGTATGGAACTAACACCTCTGTGTTCTATTTCTCGGTAAACTTCTCTCTATCCTCTCTACTCTACGCTGCGTGCCTCGCTTCCCACGATTTGGACGATCTCCAAGCATCCTGGGGCCCCCGATGCGACGCGGAAATTGCCGCACCAGTCAATCGTCGGGTCTAGCAATACTAACTACATGCACTGCACTACATACCAGTAGTACTATAGAACCGGCACCGAGTCGAGCAGCATTCCAAGCCTTATAATCAAGGTAAGATTCGGCAGTGCAACCCTCTCCAGTCCCGGGCGTTTAAGATCCTGGTGGTCCCATGAAAACGGGACAGGCAAATCACCTTGCGCGATAGCCCGAGCGGATTATCCTGTTCTCTACGACGGTACCAATCAAGAATACCGCTTCGAGCTTCATAGCGCTGCGGCGTCATGGATAGACACGATCATGGATGGAAAGATCGCACCGGCTTAACCCATCCCAATTGATTGAGTGAGGAGATGAAGGTCCGGAGAGAGTGCAAAAAGGAGGTATACTGTAATATACTCCACGCCTAACTAGGTTGCATCAATACCTGCAGATCGCCTCCAGGATATTCTCGCCATTGGTGCTTGACAGGGCGATACGCATCTTGCTGCCACCCAAACCTCTAGCTCGTTCGGGTGCCGACAATGTGGACGTCTAGAAAAACCTGCCAAAATGGGGGATCATTCGCTTATAATATCTGAAAGAAGCAAATTTGGTGTGTTCCTACTGGCCGAATCCTTCCGGAAATCCAGCCAAATGATGTGTGTATCTAAAACTCGAGAGGCGCACAGGATCGCATCTGCCGTACTCAGACTTGGTATCACTAATCCTAGCGGAGCTTATAAATTCGGCTGACGGAAAATCCCTTGCCTAAGGGCTCTGCATGGTTGAGCCGTCGAGCTCATGCTATAGCCCGGGCGCAATGCCAGTCGGGCACAAGTATAATCTAGGTTCATATCCTCTGCGGCATGTCTACGTAGTAGTTGACCCGGGAAAGGACCAGTAGCTTAGGTATAGAGTTATCATTTCCCGGGTAGTTTTACGTATGATCTTGTCAACTGGTACTCGGGGCGTATTGGCTTACTACTATGTATAGACTTGAGTAGTGTCTTGACGCGGCTGCTTGGCGAAGAATAAAATGCCGCGGCAAGGAAAAAAAGAAAGAAGGGCTAGTTCCACGGGCAGAGATGATCTTTTCTCGGCTTACTTTCCTTTCCCTTTTCTATCCGTATTCTTATTTTTATTTAAATTTTTTATTTTCTCCTCCAATAGTTACGATACACGTCCCAGAGGGTCAATTTGATGACTATGCAGGATGCTCAGGCGTGCCATCTTGATTGTAACATGAGTCCCTAGTCCTAGCAGAGGGCATTATCACCTCCTGACAGCTTTAGAGGGGATCGGGCATATGCAGGATACATCAAATAGGCATTGTCGCAGTGTTAAGACTACATACAGTAAGTCGGCCTGTACATGAAAAAAGCCTGCCGTCTGCACCTTAGACGGGACTGGAAACTCTATTGAATCACGGCAGCTGTACCGTGGTGCCTGATCCAAAGAACAAATCATATGTAGGTTCCGGCGCCAAAGAGGGGGAATGCAGCAAGCTGCTGCATGGGCTAAATGTGACTTCGTGGCCTGAGAGCCTTTCAAGATATCGGATAACCGGTGTCTCACGAAAGTCAATCATCGGCATGCCTACAACCACAACGTAGTATTAAGGCACCCCGTTGAGCTAGAGTTTGACAATCAGATCAGTTTGCGAAATGAAAGCTTGTCTGTCCCCTGGATGAGGCTGATCACAAAAAGAAAAATACTCAGTACCTCCTTTTGATGGAGTTTGCCTGGTTAGTGCCCTGGTCTAACAAGATGCTAGTAAGTAGAAGATAGGTGGAGCGCGCCCGGGGACGATAGCTCCCGGGGTGGTCTCCATGTTTCGGCAATGGTCGTTAGGGCTAGATTGCTTTTTGTTGAACTGCCTGAGGGGATCTGCTGTAATGGCCGGGGAAGCGATGAGAAACTCCTTCGCGCTGCGACCTGTCAGCCACGTGAATAGAATCGGAGCATTGAGCTAGGTATTGCTCAGTATGACAGCAGCGGGCTGGAGAGCGTGGGACTCGTTGTTGGTCACGCGCAGGGCACGCGTTTTATGTACTCCGTACAGTCTCTGTAGATAGCCAGTCGCCTTCTCATCGGTTCTTTCTCGTTGCCGTTGCCGATGGATCGTCGGCCCACTTGTCGAGACAACCTGCTAGAGAAAGCCGTTTCGAACTTCCGCCAAGACTGCTATGAGCCGGGGGAGGTTGACAGGCAAGAGTTACCGGCATGATATCAGAACTCGCTCTGACTGACACCACAGTAGCACGCAAATCATCCCTCACATTTTATCTCCCGTACATGGCCACTGCCTGCTCGCTCGGAAGGCAGCCAGTGGTGTGCAACGCGACTGGTAGAGACGTTGAATGTTCTTTCTCGGTTCTAGGATATGCAGGTGTGGTTACAGAGACTGTGTCGTTGACCCCTCGTCGGGACCGCTAATCCACCGGTTGGCTGTTACGCTTACCCTTGGCTTGAACTGCTGCACAGAAGGCCGGGAGCTAACATTCGATGCTGTTCTTTTGGAGGAGTTGGTAGGTGACGTGGACGCTGCAGGCGAGCGAGTGCCGCTTGTATCACTGCGAAATAGGAATTGGTGGTCGTCCTATTGCCTATAATTCTCTAGGGGATGACACACAGCCTTCGCCAGTGGTCACGGTCACTGCACGGTCATGAGGACTTTGGCCAATAATGTGTGTCTTGGCAGCGGCCCAGGAGCTTTTCCTTCGGATGATCTACTACATCCAGCGATCATTCTATCGGGTGTCGGTGAGGGTTGCTTAGTCTGAGCTGAATAAGGGAGATGTATTGGTCACCCTTCGCTACACCCTTGATCGAGCGGTTATCAGATTTTGCTGCTGAGTGTACCAGCCAACGTCACCTTTTGGCATGTTATGATACTGGATCGATCTCCATTTATCCGCGACCCTTGCTCCCGAGGGTCCCAGCCCAACGGCCTGGGTTGAGTATCTTGGCAAGTGTAACCGCTGGAGAAAACCTTAGTGTACAGTTAGTTGCTGGAGTAGCGCACGCATATAGCGGGAGAGGGAGATGAGAGAGAGAGAAAGGTTGGTAGATACTGGTAAGCAGTCTCCGTCCTCGAATATGGTTCGCGGGTGTTTCTTCAGTTATAGTCTTGACTAATAATGTCTAACTCTAGGTATTCTATTTCTCTACCTAAATATCACGGTTATCAGTTCTGTCTCCCAGGTAACTTTCTCTAGTCGAACTGGTTTACTACGGGCTTTTGCGGCCGAGTTGAAGCATACTGATTCGAGTTTGTTTGCCTAATTCAACCCCAGTTTAGTCCAGTAAGGCGCGCCAAACACATATTAAAATTGTTAGAATCCCTCTTTGCTTATCCCTCCCTCCCTTCCCCTTTTTTTGGTTATTGTCATAATACTGACGAGGATACTGTCAGCTATGCGCCATACCTCTTCGGCTCAACGAGTTGTCTAAAAGTATCATACATGAGCAACCCGGCCTGCGACATCAAGCCCCTCGGCTAACGGTGGCCCGGGCTGGAACTACTTAGTAACTGCTATCATGTTCGCGGGCGCAGACAATTTCAGATATAATGCGGCTCCAATATAATCAACACTGTCTAACGACCCTCTACAGGAGAATAGGTTACATGGTCATATCGGCATTCAGGTATCTACTAGTAGTGAGCGGCTCCCGCATTGGGTAGAGATGATTCGATTCTCACTGGCGGGCTGGAAATATGTGAAAGACGTGCATGGTACGGCTTAGGGCGATAATTGCTTGGTTTAGCTGAAGGAACCTGCGGTACGGATGCGTTGCATTGCAGTTCTGCACCGTCCGGTCGTAGCTATCCATTATGGGCGTGGCACATCACTCTCGAAATTACTCCCTGGGCCGAAGTTTGCCTTCCGTGATTCGATCCCACATTCCCGGGAAAGATAAAATATGTTTAGCAGTTCAAGCGATCGTAATGTCGCATAAGTCGCCGTTGAGGTGTTGTTGTAGAGACTATTTCAAGCGCAATCAAAATACCTCGACCGCATGTACTAGCATCACTCTCTATATGTATGTGTGATATAGGAGTGTAGGCATATTCCACGGTCCACCACCTATATGCGATTGGTATCTACACGTACACTAGTAGTAATAAAAGAGTCCGTGTGTGTACATATTTAAGAGAGCCCGCCACATCAGACCATAATGAAGGGAAGACCAAATAACTTCAGCAAACCGTGTGGGGCCGAAATAAAAGCTCTAATCCGATTTGCTTGGTACTTAGTAATGTGGTCAGATGAATGTTGCATGGGCTATGGTGTACCGAACCCCGGGCGGTTTGCCAGCGCTCCTTGAAGTGAAAGTCCAGTACATGGTGGGAGCCAGGTCATCGGGAACGTATTACATGAATGCTAAGGGTTGGTGGGTGTGTGCTGTCCACTGGCTTGGCTGCCTACCCTCGCCATGGAGACTGGAGGGAGGTCCGTGGACAGCAGGATATGAGGAGTCATCTCCCATCTCACATGCATATCTGCACTGATCAGCATTCACTTATTACTTGCAGGCACGGTCTCGGGATAGAAGTCTGGGCGTCTTCCAGCTGAATTGCTCGGAGCAGACACTAGGATTAGAAAACCATGGTTTGTACAGAGGGCGTTGGTGAGTACTATCTCTTTATTGGCTGTGATAAATGTGCGAAACCGTCATTGAACGGACCGTTGGTGTTCCTTAGATAGTCGGGACTCGGGACATAGCATTGAAAGGCTGTCAGACTGACGGAAGCTCTACGCGTCATGCTAACATGAATTCGGACTACGGGCGACGATAATATACCGTAGGCTAAAATACGTCGGAGCCTGAGCCGCAGGCGCGCAACGGTTCTTATTATCACTCATGTGTCCTAGACGTTCGAATTTTCATCACAGTAGTATTATTAAACATAAGTAGGGGAGGATCTCGGGAGCCTC
Organism: Xylaria grammica; assembly: GCA_004353285.2. NCBI lineage: Eukaryota > Fungi > Ascomycota > Sordariomycetes > Xylariales > Xylariaceae > Xylaria > Xylaria grammica. The sequence continues at coordinate 1,199,818 of NGZP02000002.1, read as the reverse complement.
AGTCGCGCAGTTCTATTGGGGAAATGCGCCGACGTCTGCGCCGTTAGATAGAACTACCCCGGTCCTAAATAGGCCTTCCCAAGGGAAATCCTGGCCCTCGCCGTTGTGAAGAGGCTTGAAGCGGTTTAGCGAAGCTGACTTCTTTTGCTAACCCAAATTCGAGGCTTTAAGCTGAGATCGCTCCGGCACCATCACCAAGATGAGTTGCTGATTTGCCAGTGACTACATACAATGTGAGTAGTGTAGTATCTACCTACCCTACCTACGCCAGACCCTACACTACATTACCTTAGTCACCCTTGTGTGTGCAGATCATCATCCTAGCTGAGATCTACGACTTAATCTGCCCTCTGCCTTTCTGCTTTCGTCGTCACATGCAAGGGTCAGGCCCCGGAGGGCCCAGAACGCCGGTGACACTAATATTTACGAATTGTTGCCATCGCGGTTTGGCTGGGATACATGCGTTGGTCCAAGTTTGGCCTCCAAGTCCTATCCGAGGAAAGGCTTCAGCCGAACGATACTACCCGTTTCTCGAAAAAGACGGAAGAGATAAGCTTGGCCAAGAGTATTGAGTGTAAAGCCGTGATCGACGAATCGGCAACGAAATATGCGGAATCTGGTGGGACAAGATCAGCGCAGCGTCGCATTAGTGCCCTTCGCTTAGGAAACATTACCTACAGTACTTAATTAACCCAATCATATCCGCCACTGGATCGAACAGGACGGGCGGAAGGCGGCGATGTCTCTTTACTAGTAGTACACCAAGTATTGTAGGTAGTTAACAGCTGTGTAACAACTTACTTGATCCGTAGTAGAACTTGTGAGTATGCGGGAACAAATCAGTTCTATTGCTGGCTTGAACGAAACTTATACGATGGCAAGCCTATAACGTTGCTATACATTTCAGCCTTATAAGTGTAAGAATATGTACTATGTAGTATTGTACCAACCCTCCGGGAAGTACTGTACACTACTCTACCAGTACAGAGCCTTTGTGTAGTGCTTTGTATCGTGACCTTAACCTACTAGGACTACTAGTAGTTATCGGAGTACGCTAGCCTTGGGATAATTATGTAGATACTCGGTTTGAAGGTATCGATCAGCGACTAGGATAGCATACGAGAGTCGCCGAGGTAGCCCCGTGTCCTTGATTCTCCCTTGAGGCTGGACTCGCCGCGGGGGTAAAGGTGGTCTGAGAAACACAGCAAAAAGAAACGCCACAGCGGGTGAAGATCCTACTTAGTGTAGCCCTGTCAGGACAGGTTCTGTACAAGACAGCAAGGATCCATCTCCAGCCTCCAATCTTCAACGGTATCACTGAACGGTCACCTTCTACTGTATGGAAGCCTCACGAAGTAATTTCCGCATTTGGCTAGGCCTTGGATTAAATCCTAACAAGGCATAAGACTCGGCAGGTTTTGCTCCTCAACTCAGCGTTAGGTTACCAAGTTGACATGTATACCTACTCCAAAAACCTAGGAGCATGGGATTGGACCGTAGTAGTTGCATAAGCAGAGAAAGTACTAGTAGAAGAGCAAACAAGGCCTGGCCATCCTACTAAACGTACTACCGATTACCGACGTATTATTAGGTTGTTTTCATGGATATCATCCATTTCGGAGGTGAAGTATGTAACGTCCCATCCCTCACATGTAATGTAAATCGCGGTTTAGGCCAGTCAAGCGATGGCATATTACTCGTGCTAGTAAGTGGTGTTAGTAAATCCACTCAATTTAGTGACGAGGCACTATTGTGGCTGCCTTCGCACTCTCACGGAAGACACAATTACAGTTTTGTATCTGTACTTCATATAATATACCTGTAGCGATAGTTGATGCTATTCTCGTGGCCTTCCTTGCTAATGAGATAACTAGGGCATCTTATCACTCTCTACCTAGTTTACCCTTGCGCAAGCTCGCAGGAGGAGAATATCATGGTACGCTATTGTTTACGCGGGAGTTTGAACTACAAAGTATGTTAAACGTGGCTGCTCTCTCTGCCCCAACTAGTTTTTATTGTATCAAGGTTGGTGTCTTGTCTGTGTAGCAATCATAAGACTCCCGAATACCAAATATTAGCCGGCATTACTTATAATCCGGGAATTTGGCGGGGAAGAGGGCAGGCGAGAGAGGGTAGTAATGGTAGCAGTATACATCCACACAATAGCAAGTCCATGGCACTTCGGTTTCCGATGAATGGTCAGGCGCTCGACGGATAGTTGAAGTCCTGCAGCTCGCGTCTCACATTCTATTTGCACTTCCACATCCCCGATGCTAGGCGCGGCTTCCTGGGAGTGCTCTCTGGGGAAATGGGCTCGGGCTTTTGGTTCTGTCACGCTGTCTATACAGCGAGGTGTAGAGGAAAGCTGGGAGACGCAATGCCGATATTATGCTAAGACTGGTGCACACACCGTCTGTACGCCGTCGTTCCAAAGAAGAATGCTCGGTCCTGTAATATATCCCCTTGTCGAGGCGGCAGTCGATCACGGACGGACCCTCCCAAGGATTCGAACGCCGCACACTAAATATCCGACTTGTGCAAGCGATTGCTTTTCCATGGCGCCATCTATTGTGTCGGCTGTTCGGTATTCTATTATATAGAGTATGGAAGGTTTCGGCCCCCTTGAAAAATGTAAGTCTTACAGAAGAAGCAACCCTATTTTCTCAGCATCATAGCCATATCAACATCAACCGCCCGAACACTTCGAAAGGGTCCTTTCAGTTATGCTTGCCGAAGCGCTTGTTGGTCTAAAGGCCCATCTGCCGTACCAAGAGGCGCCAATATGAGTCCTCGCAGGATGAATGACCCTGCCAGTCTAACGGCTCGTGGATTCCGAAGGAATAAGAAGTGGTCCCGTTGAAGACAAAGTTCCATACCTACTATGGCTGGGTGTATACTGCCAAGGCTTATGGATTTGAACGAGACTAGCTTCTGACTAGCCTTACGCAGAAGCTTGCGGAGGCAGGTCGGTCTATAGCGTAGTGCCATGTACATAGCGGGCTAAAGGAGCGCAAGCGGCTCCCACTAATGACGATCTCTGCCTCTCAGAGCACGATCTACACTACTGAGACTTGGGCTTAATGTGCACCGGCAATCCCCGAGCAACAACCATGACAACCTACGAGGCTTGCAAATAATCATAATTATCTTGGAATGACCTCGCTAGTGATCCCGTTTCCAAGTGGCCCGTGTGCGCTGATAACTGGCAGCTAACGAGTCTACGACAATCTCAACGCCTCCGGTTCGGTAGGGCATGCATCTCGTTCCTCAGATCCCATAGGCTGGGCTCTTTGGCTAGGTTGTGCTTATGAGCGACCTGCGAACGAAGTACTGACTAGGTACTCGGTACAGCTAACTGATGGAGTGTACACTCAAGTTTGCAGCATCCTACCCATTACGTGTACCTACGCAGTAGTGTGTAGTTAGTTGACATACTCATAGTCCTGTGAGGTAGCGTACATACAGTACTTAGTAGTAGTAGTAGGGGAGAACCGGTCTGGTAATCTATGAATGTCCTATAAATAACTAGTCACACAGCACTATACCTCCTACGTCGAACTGGTAGTATATACTCCTGTTACTGTTACCAGGTTAGTTAGTATTGATGCCATGTGCTGTCGTGCCCAACGTATACTAGGTTAGTCCCGTATAGAGCACATGTACTAGTATTCAAGTCCAATGAGACGCTTTACACAAATATACTCCTTCTAGCGGCTATCACAATACTAGTAGACATTATGCGAAATATGCTTTAGAAGAGCTAAGAGCTATTACATACAGTATATACTACGAGCACTCAAATCAAATACCTACTAAGTAAACACCCTAGATTGGTGTTTATTAGGCCGAGCTTCACAGTTCTTCCATCACCCGGGTTCATTTCGACCAGTCCCATTGTGGTGAACGCTATAATTTGCCTACGCATAATTATGTCTGAGAACTATCCTCAAGTGTGTTCGTGGGTTCTTAACAGGTAGATCGCGGCAAGTTCCCGAGCCGATGGCTCCCTAATGCAGTGTGTTTCTGGCAGCTGACAATCCAACCCATCCAACCCGGGGCTTCAGGATCTGGGCTTCATAGTGGTAGTGTAAGGGAACCTCTTCAGCATGAGGGCGAACAGATCGAAACATGCTGCAACAGAGGCAGCAGTCATCCGAAGTCTGACGAGTGCATGGTGTGTGTGACGTCTTGACCCGTGGGGATGAACGGCATAACAACACATTAACAATCCGGTCACAGCAGCGAGACGGTCCACGCCTGGGCGAGGCAGGGGTGAGGCTTTTGCGCGGCGTCAACCGTCATCAGTCCCAAGAAAGACGAGTCGAGTATCCGTCTCAAGCCCCCCGTCGGTCCCCTGCCTTAAGGTCGTTTGGGCTAGGACCCTGGCTTAAAACGCCTCGAGCAGGGGGTCAGTGACCGGCTAGCCGACGGTAGTATATTCCCGAAGAGGTAATGGTGGCCCGAGAACGCCTACACACCCACACATCTCTAGCTGGTTCTGATCTGCTGCGTACCGGTACACCTAGCGTTGGGTGACATGGACTTGGTCCCTAACTACCAGTAATACTCGTAGTATCTAGTTTACAACAGTACCTACCTACACAACAGTATCGGTCGTGGATGGACGGCCACATAGATGACAGGCGGCAGACGGTGCTCGTCGGCTTTGCTCGTCGATGCGAGTGTGCAACCGTATAGGCTTGGTCGTTTAACGTCGGGCGATCCTTCGTGGTGATACTCGGTACTGAGCAGCCAGCTTACACTATGCCATTAGATCTCTCGGCTCTACTAGTAATGGGGATCTGTCTGGTACGTACCACAGCCGTGCTGGATCCTGTTGCTGGGAATTCGATGCGGGCGAGAGTTCACAATCCCTGCTAACGTCCCCGTCATTGCTCCAGGAGTCAGATAGCCCTTGTCCCCTCTTCCATTAAAAGGAGGCGCTATAAAAACAAAACGCCCCTGCCGCTGATGCAGGAGTACTTTGATACTGACGATCGACTGTTGCTTTCATCCCAGGTCTGCCGTGGCCCACGTCTAATTTGTAACAGCTTTTCTCCAGGGATTCACATTAGATTGGCGCATGATCGTCTTCATCTTATACACACATCCGGGAGATCTGATGGATACATCATCTAGCGTCACCTCGCTTCCAATCCATCCCACCATATTTAACTACCCACACTCCCTCGGTCGTCCTGCATATGAACCTCCCTTGAGTCTAGATATATCGACATACATAAAAGCTATTCATTAATGAACAACACCAAAAATCGAAAGGCAGCCTGTCGCACTCACTAATATTAGCCGCAACTACAACCACAACCACAACCACAACCGCCCTCACCTCTCTTTGATATTGTTAGTTATTTGGGAACTCGACGTTTATTGATTTGGAAGATAAAATGGCGACGGCCATATATGCGAACCAGCCTGGTGCTCACTACGGATATCCCCAACCACCGCCATCGCCCCCAATGGACGAGACTTCTAAATGCTCTCTCCCCTCGATCTCGAATTTGTTAGTGATGGCTGATGCCGGGTCACCAACATCTGAACAGTCTCCTCAGTCACAGACAGGTATGAGTCACTTGCCTAACATGAAGCATAAAACGTGTATGCTAAGACCAGGAATAGCACCTTCAACAAAGGCGGAGACTCGCCCGAATTCGTCTCATTATTCGAGCAGTGCGCCATCGCGAGCAGCTCTACCTCCCACGCCACCTATGAGCACGGATGCGTCGTTTGAGGGTTACAACTCACCTTCGGCGAAGTCACTTACACAAGTGCCGGTAATGGCCGGAACGGCCAACTACTACTATGAGACAACGCCACCAGTAGAGGATGTTCATCGCCAACACATAAACCCGGTTGTTTCACGATTACCAATGCAGTCTCAGTCATATGCCCCACAAGCTTTCGCACCATCATACTTAAATCAACCGGCCATGCCCGCCTACTATGCGCCGTCACTCCCTACCACTCAGCCCCAGATATCCGGGCTTTTCTATCAACGACCATTGCCGCAGGTAGGTTCACATGGATGATTTCCCGTGTACAGTGTTTGAACCGCGGTGCTGACTTTCCTGCAGAGCTTTCCCCCTCTCCCCGTCACGGTGTCATTGACGCCATCATCAGGAGCGAACCCATGGCAACATCATCACTACATCTCACCATCCTCTGCGGCATCTTTCCCGCAGTCGCAGGATCGGTACATCTGCCAGACCTGCAACAAGGCGTTCTCGCGGCCAAGCTCACTTCGCATCCACAGCCACTCTCACACGGGAGAGAAGCCTTTCAAGTGCCCCCACGCTAGCTGCGGCAAGGCCTTCAGCGTGCGGAGTAATATGAAGCGACACGAACGCGGATGCCACAGCTTTGAGAGCAGCAACTCCTCGTTACGCTAATTTAGGAACCCAACAACGGGTCCAGCGAGCGATCTTAATCCCAATACGACCGGATTTTTTTTCTTGTTTATTTTATCAGTGCGGCCTCGTTTTGGCGAAGGATACGGACTGGAAAGGCAGGTTCCAATGATACCAACTTGAATTCGAACGATGTTTACGGCCACCAATAATGTCACAAATTTATGCGTTGCGACAACGAGCGGATAGGAGCAATACGGGGGGGGGGACTGGACTGGTGGACATGATACTGCCCCTTTGCATGATAACGGCGTGTTGGATTTCTCACGGGAGCATCTTCGATGGCGTTACATTACGGGCGACGGTAAAAAGCTACTGGCATTAGAGGCCCGCTGTTTTGGCTCTGTCGGGCTCTTTTATTTTTAATGTATATAACAGTACAAGGGGGGGACGCTGGGTGGGTGGTTGTATCAGTAAGCCGCAAGCATAGCATACAGCGGAACGGAGTCCCGGGGAGCGTCGTGGTGGTTAGTATAGGATTTGCGTGTACAGGCATGGTATATGAGTACCGTTGATCAATACCAAATACTAGTTTATGATACCTTGTCGTCCCCGAAGTAAACCTCTAATAGACGATTCATATGGGAGGGTACCATGGCAAATCTACACTTGTAGTACCGCAATATAGCTACAATATAGAAATATAGGGGTTTACGGGGACTATACGAGCGGTATACGGGCACACACACCATGTATGCAAATATTGCGGTCAACTAGAATGGGAATAGTATGTATCTCTCGATCCTAGCACGGGCACATTCACTGCCCACCTAGGCAGTAGGTAACCTGGGTAGGCCTCTACCTATCTCGGTATCAAATCAACCAGTGCTCCGTAGTACCAGTAGTGTATTGTAGTGTAGTGTAGGTTGGGTATAGGTGTAGGGGTAGGTGTAGGTGAAGGTCAAGGTGTAGGCGTATTTAGGCGTGGTAGTGCGATGCACCCCAAAGCAAAAAAGGCCGACCCTGAAGGCCAACCCAACCCTGAAGGTCAACCCTGGAGGCTTCGGAAAGTGGGTGGATGTGGCGGCGTATGACAGGCTCTCTCTCTATCGGGATCTTCCCTACCGCCTCGGGGAGGATCTACGATGACAGGCGAGGTTAACTGTGCCTTTTCATGTATAATACTAGTATACGTACACTACAATAAACAACAAAACAAATGAATAATATTGAAATAATTAAAATGCTTACTTACTTCGAACACCCACTTTCGGTTTACGAATTGCGCCGCCCGTACTATTAATACACCAATACACCAATATGTCAATATGTCGATATAGCAATATAGCAATATATCAATCAGCGCAATCGCCATTCTCTGGGGTGTTTTTTTTTTTTTTTTTGTGCTCCCATTGACAAACTACCCTTTTTATTGGTAGCTTGAATTCATTATCAGCATCATCATCATCATCATCACGGTAACACAAAAAGCAACGTCATGGTGGGATCTGCACCCACATGCCTTACCGAAAACCTTCTGGCAGCATGGCTAATTAGCAAGGTAAAAAAAACCCAGCGTCGGAAATTACCACGCTCCTGGAAATGACATTCACAGGGCTAGTGTAATACGATGTAATACTGTTGCAATGCACTCTTGATTATGAGCGAAGAGCTCCGAGGCTGGGTCCTTACTATAGCGTCCCTAGTTCCTGATAGAGTAGGGTTTATGTCGATCGTCGACGCTTTCGTGCATGGACACTACATGGACTCTACATGGACTATTAACAAAACCACCCGAGCTACTGGCTGCGGGCTGCGGGCTGCGGACTGCGGGCTGCGGACCAGCTCTTTTCACTCAACCCATCGCCCATCTACTAAGTACTATACTAATACTATATATGTACTAGTAGTGTAATGATCCACGATCCTAGCCCTTCTTGGCGAGCGAGAGTTGGGTTAAATACGGCTGTACGTGTTGCGTTTTTGATGGCCACGTCAAATGACGGCTCCCTTTTATTTTATTTTATATATGTACCTAACATCGTAAGAGACTCCATTTCAATTTAGAGACTGCTGTAAAATAGACCCGAGCAGTAGAGCAGCACCCGAGCAACGCTAGGCCAGACTACTACTCGTGCTAGTAGTGTATAGTAAGTATCTAGGTCAGTACTAAGGAGTACTACGTACGGAGTACAGTGTACCCAGTGGACTGTTAGCTGCCTAACCTCCTCGCCTATTCCAATCTAGCTCAACCCTCGGATCATTTTACAGTAGCTTCGCCTACCGGTATACTCTTACGAGTAGGTAACCAGGCAGAGGTAATGACCAGGCAGTATTGGCCAGTCGGTGCTGACCAGGCCCGTAACGTCTTCAGCCAGCAAATAAATACATGATAATACGGATCGATCTGTCCGAGGTGAGACGTGAGACTCCAGACCTCAACAGAGCCGGCTCAAAATCCAGATCAAGTATCTTCAGCTTTCCGTCATGTCAGGTATCATACATGCAGAGCCGACTTTCAGGTGGCCAAAATCATGATGCTATACCAAAAATTACCGGCCAAGACTTGCGCTTCGTGATGACCGAGTCAATGGTCACGCCGGAATGCAGGAAAACTACCACGTCACGACTCAGCGACGGCGATGGATCCTACCTTGGTAGCACCTGGGTTAGTTGACGGTTGAGGCTTCATTCCCTTCCCAGGTTTTGCCCAGGCGGGGGGAAGGGGGGGCCTCTGTCACTTTCATAAACAAGCCCAATCCCAGAAGAGCACCCCTGACAACTTGGGACCGCCGAGAGCCAGGTGACTTTGACTTGCCTAGTTTGGCAGAACCGTTAGCCACGTTTTGGGATTTGCCCATATTTCCATCTCGTCCCCACAAACTGTCCTGGCAGGCAGTCTAGCCGGCCCCCGGGCCCCAATCCCAGACTATTGTGAGTGTCGACTCGTCGACTTACCATGACATGGCGAGGCTCCAAGGTATCTCTCTCCCCTTGACTGCCTTCTACACTACTGTACTCGCACACATACCATACAATGGCGTACTATACATACCGAACCCCGCAATGTATAAATTCTTAAGCCTAGTCCCTTGCCGTCGTTCAGATCACTTCTTGATTGGGAGAAAGACTTTCCCAAATTTGTATTATTCATCTTCCAATATATGGTTACGACGTCGAAAAAGGTAAGAGTACGGGCGCTACAGTAAGCCTCTCATGAAAAGCAGTGTCGACTTTACCTCAAAGGAGTGCGGAAAACCCAGCGCTCTCCAAGCGCATGGTCTGCTTTGTTGCAAGCGAGGTGTAGAACCGACCTGCCAAGCCTGCCGCGGTGGCGTCAAAGTTTCCAAGCTCCCGCCCTTCTGGATCGACCCATGGCGTCACCCAGCGATTTCTCATTTTCGATGTCCTTAACGACCAAACCATTGGTTCGGCTAAAAGCGCCGCTGTCACCGGATGCCGTCCCAGCATCTTCCGTGTCTGAGGATCGACACCTCTCCGTTTTTAAGGCACACTGTTTGTTTCTACACGCGTGCAAACCCCCTCTCTTTTCGGTCCGGTACCGTCTTCAAAGCCTTCCAAAGCCTTGCCCCATCCGAAATGCCAACGGGCTTCTCCCGCCCATACACAATATACCAGCGCGGCTATCCCGGCTTTCACTCGACCGAGCCCATTCATAACACTTCCGGATGATTCGTGTAGGTAGTGTACGCGTGTGCACAGCCTTGGCACCTCGAACCGGTCGCAACGCACCTCGATATTCCCTAGCGGTAACCTATCCTGTACGCTAGCTACTACTTATGTACTATCTACATAGTATGTAAGGAGTGCTGCAGTATGCGGTAAGGTGGGATGATCCTTTGTGTCACTGCTCAGGGTGCCCTGCATCGGAGACTTCACCCATTTCGGTGAATGTCCCGCCTCCCATAGTTGACTACGGAACGGGTCCATGGATCTTCTGCACTAACATGTCCAACTCACCAAATACCCCAGCTCTACCAAGTCTCTTTTCCCTCGCTCTCTCAGCACAGAGCACGAGCCGGATGGTGAAGTGCAGATGTCCCGGGGGAATCCTCTGGAGCGCCTAGGCAGCTACTTGCAGCTTCGCTGCTTGCCATGCTATCCGGCATATCGCCGTCTCGGTTGTTTCAGTAGGCACACCCAAATAACACGCAACCCGCAATGCTGGAATCCAAACGGATCTTCCCGCGATGAACTCGCAGCTGACGTATACATATACATATTAGGTGCGCTAAGCTTACTCTTGTTCATGATCGACGAGACAGTCGAGCCGTGCATATGGGATGCATATCGCGTTCAGAATCCGAAGACAGTCCGCGCTATCAACAGCCAAATTATCCAGTCATCTCGTTCCTCGAGGCAGACCTTGGGTCTACCGGTAGGAGGGGGTTTCATCGCATCGTTTCTGATCAGCCCCAAGCGGCACACTAACGAGACTACCACCTTGGTATCCAAGTTCCAGTCTGCCGTCAAGCAGTGCCGTGTATCGTAGCGGCACCACACTCGTGACGAAGCAATTTCACAAGTCGGCTATATCATGTGCTAGCTCATGCACCTAGGCACACTAGAACATCGAAGCGGCCCTTGGACTATTTCTAGCCTGGTACGAAATCCGCGGAACACTACTGTCGCCTAGGCCACTGTATGTATAATACTATAGTGGCATAGTACGTCCGTAGCAGCCTACTACATCAACACTACGCTACACTACGAGTAGTAGCGTGTGTAGTAGCATACACTAGCGGGAATCGTATCCATGTGGCACATCTCTCGTCCTAAACGTAGATCAGCGCTCTGATTAGCTTCGGGGGCCCGCAGGTCATCATCAGCCCAAAGCAGCATAATTTGTTTGGAAAACTCGTTTTCCAGCCACTGATAGAATTAGCCCACCTAGACCAGTCGTGCGGTATTTCTACACCGGTTAAACCCCCACATTGTCTGATGATCGTCCCATAATTACCCAGAGCACATCAATCAGTTTACTAGGATTAGCACGTGTGGCCGTGTGGCCGTCAGTCAAGTCTTCAAGCAGCAACGAACAGACAGTAAGTAAGTAAGTACTGTCTGTAGCTCTCGTCCAACTACTGTAGCCATCCAGTATATTGACGGTTTGTTATTAGTACGACGTAGCTAAGAAAATAAGGCTCCAATCGATGCCATACCCATTCGTTTTTTTCTTGTTTTTTTTTTGTTTTTTTTTTCTTTTAGCATATATTAATTACATCGATTTTTATGCACCATCTAGCTGGCTATGCATACTACCACCCAACTGGGTAAAAAAGCATCCTTATCTAGTGTAGTAGTACACGAGGTCCCTGGGTAACGTACATACAAAATAGCTAGGGAGTCCATCGTAGCCTTAGTTAGGTTACTTGCATGTGTACGCGATTGCAAGGAAATGACCAAACGAGGTGGAGATTAGCTTGGTGTAGTGCAGAAATATTGCATGGCTGGTCTAGGTCGCCTCGGTTAGTGATCTTCCTACGCAGTTACCTAAAATATCTCTGGATTTCTCTGCTTTTTATTACAGCAAGGTCCTTAATCGAGCCCGAAGGAGCGGGAAAAGAAAACAACGCCCACAAACGAATGCCGTTGTTTCAACTGACACCACTAAATCTAAGCGAGCCTAGGCGGCTTCTCATGCTATAGCTAGCTATAGCCGCCACAGGTAAGTACAGAGGTTAGTGTGCTAAGTAGTGTAGGTAATACCAAAACTAGACAACAAGGCCGGGAGAGCCTCTAGGAACGCCCACCGAACGAGCCGGCGCTAACCGGGTTTAACTGCCTGTTGGGCCGCCGTGCAAAGGAGGGTGAAACACACCAGACCAGACGACGAGAGCATTTAGTTAGTCAGCTGGGCAACGAGTCAGCCTGACGAGGAGGTTGGTGGTCTGTCTCTGCCTGCTTGTGCTTGACCGGTTTCTGACCGGTGCAACTTGAGAGATATTATGACCGTACACCGTCGGTGCATTATCAAAGGCTGCGGTCACAGCCAAGGACTAGGGCAACAGTTAGTAATCATGGGGATTCGGGCATCGAATCCCGTAAGCTGAGCGAATATGCAGTATCACCGCTTCGTGTTGTAGATTATGGACTCGGGTATGCATGTGACGCTCTCCGGGTCGACACCATGATCACCGCGAGGCGGGCCCGTAGTGTGCTGATGTTATATAGTCAATGGTTTAGTAATAAGTAGTGACAACTGGTCGGGCACTCCTACACCGAGCTACCACCAGTTCTCTCGCCGGTGTGGGGTACTCGACATATTGCCCTGGTAGTATGTCCTTCGTAAAGCAGCATGTTGCTTCCCACAATTCCAGAGCTTTACCAAGTAGTTCGAAAAATTCACCTATACCAAAACGTTAGCAGAGTGGCCATATCCAGAATCAAAATCGTTCATGGGGTGCTAACTCCTTAGATAATGAATGAGTAGTTGTATGTCTCTAGCGTTACGAGACTATTTACGAGAATAGCCTGAAAAAATATTATCGTTGTACCAATACCGAATAGCACTTGTCGTAGATAAACAAACCTAAACGCACCAGTACCGAACGTTGCGAGTACCTTACGGGTAATTCGCCTCGCGGATTGCCCAGAGTCGTCTTAACTATAATTCTTAATCTTCACTATAAAATCAACAAGTCAGCAGGACGTATACATGTGATATAGTAGAACAAACACAAGCGTAAAACAAGCAGGCAGAATAATACTCAAGATTCATTTAGATACGTCCATTCTTTTTCTGATATACGTAACTGCACGATTTAACGGAGTTCAGACGGCTCAAGGTCTTCTAAACATAATATATCGCCTTGGACTCCATATTGAGAGGAAAAGACCGTAATGCTGAAAGGCAATGAGGCCGTTTAGAAAAGACCCTATGGCAGAGATACAGCCACTGCGTCTGCATGCTTCGAGGCCGCGTTTTGTAGGACCCAGAAGGAGCCTTGCGTATTGTTAGCAGACGTCAAGGATTAGATACGGGTATAGTCTTAATATATGTTGTTCTACCGGAACGATGAGTTTTTCTGATGGATTTTGCTAGCAATATATGAAATAGCTCCTATGTTCTACTGGTAGAACACCCAACCACAGAGTTATGTATAATATAACAAGGGCTTGTGAGGGGCTTGGAATGTCTTCATATTATTGATAATCTTCTAGTGTGTCAAAGGCTCCTTGGTTCCTCGGAAAACCAAGGGAACTTGGAATGGCGATCATGCCAGGTTTATATACACCAGTCGGCGACTATTCCCCCTCGCCTAAAGTTGCCTTAATAGCTTCATTTAAGAATGTCTCGGTATTTAAAGTAAGGGATAGATTAGCTGAAAGAGGTCTCAGTAGTCCAGGTAATACTCTGTGAGCTAGCGATATTCGCGTTCCAGCGCATCCCGTGTGCTACGTCCAGTCTTTCGGCTAATATATGGTGTTACGTATGACATATAAAGTAATTGGGAGGATTTCGCGCAAAGACGAGAGATAAAATAAAATAATAAATCAATGTACGCATAGCTTAGACTATGTAGAAGAGAGAGCTTGAGACTCTGTACCCGAAGAGACCTTAAGATTTTGAAAGGCTTAGGGACCGCCCGACTGCTTCTGCAAGCCTTCAACTATAGGCTCTAGGTTAGTTAGAATCTACACTTTCACTACTATAGATGTCTAGTTCAACCCCTCCGCAATAGTTATCTCTTTGTCGGTCCTTTTCAAAATAACAATTTCCCCGTTATGGCTAGGCGCAAGTGTAGACGTGACGAACTTGAAGTTGAGTAGTTCTAATCTCTCATCCACGACACAACCTCGCCTTAAAGTAACATCAACACGAGAACTAACAGGTCTTTTCTGCGACACTAGGATTGAAGCGGTGTAGCCGGTTCAAATACGACAGGCCGGAAGTCAAAAAACGACTCAGGCACACATGGACGTGCCCAGGAACCCCCCGCCCAAGGCTTTGGAGATATTTTATTCGGGGATACGGACAAAGTGTGCGACAGTCTATGCAAGGTATTGGTCGGATATGGCGTCTTTTGATATGATAGTACGCTTGTTATCGCGCGACTACTTTCCTCAGAACGAAAATATTGTTTTGTATGTTGTTAGCAGAGCTACCCGTTAAAGAGTTCTGTGACCATCGCACAAAACACGTGCGTCATGCTTCCGCACGTATAACACTACTACAATACTAGAGTAATACAAAATATTGACTAATTGATACGGTTCATTTATATGATCAAGTAACCACTAGTATACCACGAGAACCGTATAAGTGCTTGAAACGGCGAAACGGAGGTAGGGGGTTACGAATCACGTTCCGCAAAGCGTTCTGAACTCTCTTAGCGGCTAACCCTATGCTACGTATAGACTTCTTTCTTTGTTCTAAGCATAGTATCGCAATAGTAGATAGAGTCATGGTGGCCGACAACTTATTCGCAAAGGGCGGGCTTAAATCAGTAGCTGTCTTGATCGTTCCAGTATAACGTCTCATGGAACACCCTAATAAGTACGACTTGTCAGTCACACCGCATTCATCTAGCTCGACAAATGGACACGAATGCATAGGCCGAGGCACAAAAGACACGAGCAGTTGACAAAGCGAGAAATACGTACTCAGGACCAGTTGCAACCAAATCCCAGCCGAAAGTCAACTTGATATACTGAAGCAGATGACTAGCGACCTTGATCGCACCAACGTCCGTAGGATGGTACTAATTCGGGTACCTGGAGTCAGCAATTGCCATTCAAAGTAAAAATTAGGGGGTATTTTGGGAGCTTTCGGGGGCAACAAGCGTAGGAACGCCTGATTAGGCAGGCTATGACCCTGGGGCACGTTGGAAGGGGGGATAAAAAGCTTCGGAGACTGACCTGAGGTCCGATATCGTTATGCTGTAAGATGCCCTTTGTCCGAAAATAATGGACGAAGGGCTTACTTGGCGTAGCGAGTGTCTTGGTCGTATTCGTCGTGCCATCCCATATCTTTGGCGCAGATAGGTACTCCTCGGAGTTGAAATAGGCAACTATATCCTCAAGTTCTTGTTGGAACCCCAGATTTTGACCGTAGCTGTTGCCATATTGGTAGAATCCGAGCCAGAGCTCCTGTGGGGTAGGCGAGGTATCAGTCCCCGTCACTTACGACGTAAGAGACTCTGGTTGACGAACACGCAGGATATTATGGGGTAAAAATAATAAAGAGACTTTGAGTCTTTGGAGGTAATCAAGGGCACTTTCTTTCACTTACCATGACGACGACCTGGGCGTTTGGATATTTGCCATGGACACCTTGAATCAGTTTTTTATAAGCATCGACGTACGCCTCGGCTGATACGTTGTTCGCTACGTTGTTGTCATTCGTGCCTAGGTTGATGACAACAATATCCGGAATCGTCTCCATCTTCTCGAAAATCCATGGCTCGGGGTTGTCTTGACAATCAACAATTAGTGACCGACTACTACACCAGGACCGAGAGCTAAGAGGATACTTTCCTCTGAGCGCCCGGTCCTTATGGATGCGAGTAACGTACTACCCCAGATTTCTGTCGCTCGCCAGCTTGTATCCGAAGAATAGAACCACTGGTGTACTTGTCCCCGGGAATTGCCCCAGCATTCCTGATCCGCCACGCAAATTCCAGGGAATGCTATCACGTCGTACTCTGTCTCGCCGAGACCCTCGCCCACGCCATATGCAAAACTTGACAAGCTTTCGTAACTCTGAAAATCGCCCGCCGATAGACTGTCGCCGATAAATTCTATCGTTCGATTGTAGGGTGGAATCTTGATCAAGGACTCCCCAGCACCGACGTGAACCTTGTCGATCTGGACCCCGTAGCCCCAATTTGAAACTCGCATCTCGAATCGCTGGGGGTTTACCGGGTATGTTTCACCAACCCCGGGCGTCTCGGGGGTGACGAGCAAATGCGTTCCTCCCACGGTAACATTTGTGAAGATCCAGTCCATGCCGCTAACACGGTAGCCGATGAGGGTCCCATTAACCGTGTTTTCGCCGAACGAAATGGCGACCGTGTCTCCCGAGAAACCAAAGACGAGCCCGGGGGCGCTTCCTGACGATTAGAAAAAGAACTTCACACAACACTTACAGCCAGAATAAATATCCACTTACGACCAGTACGACACCTTTTTCGAATCCCATCGGCCTTTATACGATAGCTCTGTAGCGTCTGCATCGTATGTCTTAAAGTCGTACGTTGCGAGGTCGTCGATTTTCGTATTAGGGAAATCTGTCTCCCTCACTTGGCCGTTCTGGAGGATGGTGCCTTCGGCAACATGGCCCAGCGTTAGGGCAAGTGCCCACGTCTTGAGTATCATCACGATACAAAAACACACCTATCAGGGCCCCTAGACCTCAGAGAGGGAGAATGGTACGGCATCGCTGTAGGAGAAGCAGCTACCTTATGAACCGCATACCCGGAGTCAAAGGGACTCTGAATTTCACCGCAGCCCGACATGGCGGAGGGGCGTCCACCTCTCCAGAAGGGGATAGGCGGCGCGCATTTCCGGAAGTAGACCAAAAAAAGACATCTAGGCACTCTCGCAGGTATTGTTAGATTGAAGTTCAAAACTTATGTGCGATATGGGGTTGGGAGATTTGCAGGCGATCAATTTGTAGAGGTTGTGAGTTCTCGTCTCGCGGTATGATAACTCTAACACCTGCGTTGAAATAAATAAATACGAAACAGATAGCTGGGGTAGACGACGAGCAACTATTCACAGGGACGATTGTGGGCGCTCGATTACTAATAACAGAGTTGAACGAGTCTCACGGATTTTCGTAAACTAGCAGTAGTATGCTCGCCGGGATCGCGGTGGCTTGGAATTCCGTTCCCGATTGAGAAGTTCTTGTGCAGTAGACTAGATTAAAGATCCAGGTATACTGTAGATGTATGCAAGATGATGCACGGCACGTGTAGGCGATCATGCACACGGTAGTCGAGCTGAACCAGGGATTGCATGAATGCAAGACGCAGCCGTCGTATTCACGAGGGGCGAGGGGTTCTCATATCTCTCCCTCTCGCTCTCGCTCAATTTTTCTTTCTCTCCATCGGCCTATAATTTGGGGAAAACGAAGACGACAATAGTGGGTTGGTCTGATAAATCGTATGACATCTCCAAGGACGAGACATTCGAGACATTGGATAATAGGAAGCCAGAGAAACAGCAGAATAAACATACGACACTCTCCCTCGCCGGCCTGTTTCTGGCCTGGATACCCATATGGCGTGTTTAGTCGGTCAATCTGATGGACTTACTCGTGGAGTGCCATAGATGTGCCGTGGCGCTATAAACGTGTGAAGGAGGGTGTGGTGAGACATTTCTTGCAAGATAACAGAGTCTTCTTCTTCTCCTCCTCTGGTCGTGACCGAAGTCAGCAAAGGTCAGCACTATCATTAACAAGGATAATTAGTGTATATTATTGCCGGTTGTATTAACACAACTGCGCATCCTTTCTTGTTCTGTATGGGTACTTCGGGCAGGTCTGTGTAGGAGTCGACATTTGCCCGGCGGCTCTAGGGGAACATCGAAGGGCGACGGATGAAATAAACGTATTCTATAATTCGCGTTCGATATTCTTAATGGCATCTCACAGATAGAAATCAAGGATACAGCATGATAGATTTATACGTAAATGACTCGAGTCTACTATCTACTAGTAGTAGATAGGTCGCTCTCTCATTACCGATGTGCGTAACTGCGTAACGGGATGGACCCGAGACCATGTGTCTTGTCTTGGTGGCTTTACATGTGCTCTTGGCAATCCGGGGAGCCTGAGGAAGGCCTGGAGAAAGCCCCTGGAGCGCGCCCCGGTGGCCTATGAATGTCCCCTGTTTTGCCCCGCTGAGCTTCCCCAATAATCCTCTTTACCGCATCAAAAGCCGCCTATCTTATAGTATACCTAGGTAGTACCTACTACCAGGCAGGTATGGCCTGTACCTAAGAGATAGGTACCTACATAGGTAATAAGGTTACTCTAGTACATGCTTATCTAACCTAGTATAGAGGTATTCGCGAATTGAAGGTCTTTTCAAGCCTTTTCAAGCACATTGGTTGGATGGAACACCACCTACCGAGGTAGGTTGTAGAGAGGTAGTGTAGAATAGAAAACATCCCCATGAAAAAAGCTACCGTTCGGTGTGGGTAAATTTGTGGAGTGTTGCACCGTCGAGGAGGACAGAAAATAATTAATTTACTAGCAGATACACGCTGGTAACATCACAGGGCTCTCCAGGCATGGCCATATTTTTATCACACCACCCTCACCTTACCTACGGTCACAACTACCCAGCTTCCCGTTCCGTCTAACACCCGACTCCTGGAACCGCTGAGCGTCGAGCACGAACGAAAACGAACAAACCCCCGACGGCGAGTGTACCCTATATACTAATTACGGTCGTGCCGCGTGGCGGGGGTGGTAAGAGAGGCGGAAACAGAAATAGAGGCAGAGACACAGACACAGACACAGACAGAGATTGTGTGTGGCATGGTCCTGGCCTGAAGCAATAAATAGAAATACTGTCGGAAGAAGTTGTGGTGTTCTGATTCTGACCTCTCGGTTCTGGTGGCTTATTCCTGTATCACCAGTAAATCCTCGCTTTCTAAATCCCCAACCAAGCAAGTTGGGCACACTCGTCTTTTCCAAAATCCGGGCTCTCGTCGCCTTCTCCTCCCCTTGTCGCTTCTCTCGCCCTTGTCCCCCTGCGAACTCCTGCAGCCCTCCATCCCACCAACAGCCAAACGCACGACTCCTTGGCACGCCGCCTTCGCCTGGCAAAATAAAGCAACTAAAGAAAGAAAAGGACTAACCTTGCTCGCAACTTCGTGTGTGTGTGTCTATCTCTCTGCCGCCTGCTTGCTAGTCCAACCACAAGCCACCGTGCGATGACAGTCGAGCTTGTCATCGCCGTCTCGAGACAATGAAGCCGCTGCGCGCCTCGGGAGATTCGACGCTTTACTTGAGGGTGTCGCATTCACATCCTCCTCTTTCGACCCGAATCGAGACGACGTTGCATCCGCGTCCGCATTTGCATTTGCCCCGCCTGCCCCTGCCCCTACCCACGCTACACAGTGATTGATTGTCAGTTGTAGCTGTAGAGGCTACTGCAATTCACTGTCGTCGTCTACCCCGGCTTCTTTTCTCCATAACTGCCCTCGCCGTCGTTGTCACCGTCGTCCTGGACGCAGTACACCCGCCAGTGGTGCTTCCCGCCGTGGGCCGCGAGATATGCCGTCCACGGAGGCCAACACTGTCGAGGACACGCAATTGGGTCTGACGGACGAGGAAATTGCCCTTCTTCGGTACCACCAGGCCCAGGCCGCCGGGTCCTCATCCTCACGCGCCGCCAGCCGAGCCTCGTCACAAGGTCGCCTCCTACTAGATAGCTCGAGCCTCGCCGCCCTCTCACGTCATCTCGACCGGTTGATGCAGCAGATCCAGGTCCGCATCGAGTACCTCAGCGAGCAGAGCTCCATCGTGACACTACAGCAGTATGACCGCGCTGGCAACCTGGTGGACAATGCCGATGCTGAGATAGCACGCTTCCAGGACATAATGAGCCAGATCGATGAGCTCGAGGTCGACTTCGACCGAATTGCCCACATCCGGGATATCGTAAGAGACTACCGCCAGCGCGTCGAGCAGCTGGAGCGCGAACTCGAACACTCGAACACTTCGTCTCGGCGGGATCGTGAAGGCCACCGCCATCATCATTCACACCGACATCATGGCCATTCCCAACGCCACGAGGGTGGCTCTTCGGGCCGTCGACACCGGCATTAAATGACGCCCCCCTCTACTCACGATAACGCGTAAGGTGATTGAAGAAGACGAATCAAATAATAACACGAAAGTTTCTTTTGGCAAGAGGAGGAATGTGTATGGGCATGCATCAACTCGGGCCTAGCTGGGCGAGAGAAAATAAATAAACAAAAGAATACAGAGGCTCATAACAAAAGTAAAGAACGGGAAGAAAAGAGGAAGAGGAAAGACTCGCAAGAGACGAGTAGGTGGTCGGCCGTTACAGTTTCGGGGCTACGAGGTGGCTAAATACGATTGAAGCAAACGTAAAACAAGCCATGTTTGCTAGTCCAAAACAACACAACAACACCCAACACGACAGCGGGGCGTGGCAGCGCAACCGAGCAACACGCTGGTCTCTCTAACTAAACACGAAACACAACACGCACGGCAGACAGGTTGAAGGGAAGATGAGGAGAAAAAAAAGGCCTTTGTTGATTTGAATCAGCAAGGACCATCATACCCTGGTTAGAGAATGGTGGGAGCCTCACGGCTGCTAAGAGACTGTAGAGTGAGATAATAGCCTCGCGGCTGCGTCATGAGACCTTGAAACTTCCCTCTCACATACACACGGCGTTAGGAATGGCGGTTTTGTTTTTTGTTTTCCCTTCCTCTCTCTCTTTTTAACGTTTTTTGTCACTTGGTACTCTCTGTATGCGCGCACTCGTATCGATGGACAGGAACGGAACGGCTTGGAACTGTATTTCCCTTACTCCTTAAGGTGGTTTCGCGATATCCTGGAATGTTTGTTTTTTTGTTTCATTTTGTTTGTTTTCTATGTTGATCGTCCTGGGTTTCTTGTTGGCTTGAGCTGTTTCCCCGCGATTATGATACCATTTGTCGGATTACTTGGTCTTTTGGTGCTTGGTGATGATAAGAATTGACGTGGCTCCGGCTTTGGACCTGGAGATGTAGTGTACTGGAGAGCTGTGGAACAAAAAAAACACATGGGAAATTTTTACTTTTCTCAATTTCCTGTCTGACTGTTCGCCCTGCTGGTCTGGATACTAGAGATATGAGTGAATCATAGTCGTAGAACCAACTGACTTGTGAAACACGGTGCAATTCGGATCATTGCCCAATAACCCCTTATTGCTCTTATTACCCTTGCGAGGAATGTGAAACATGCATCCTTTTTGGATGATGGCTGCCCTTTCTGCCACCTGAAATGCTGGTGTCCTTGCCGGACTGGATGGTGCTTCCTCCCTATATAAGAATTATGTCTGGTCTCTAGAGTCTAGGAGTCATGGAGCTCATTCTCTTCCCCTCTCTTCCCCTACCTCCCCCTTTCCCTTTCTTCTTCTCCTGTTCTCAATCCGAACTTAGGGCCTCCACGTAGTTGTTCTCTAGCTGGCGCCGCTCGTACCTCGCCTCGGCCGCCAAACGCATGGCTTCTTCGGCTTCGAGCTTCGTGGCCGCGGCTGTCGCCGTCTCCTTGATGAGGACCCGGACGACGCCCATTAGTATCTTATACCACGACGCGTGGGGCTTGCAGCGTTTCCGGTCGCAGGTGCCGTGGGTGGCCGCGTCTGTTGGGGTATCGCCGCTGTTGTGATTATTAGTATGATCGGTGGTCGGTGCCTCGAGCTTCCCGGCTTTGAAAACGGCCTGGCCATCCGGGGTATCGAGCCAGGCGGCGAACTGCGCGCGCACGGACACCGTGTCGAGCCGCCAGTCGTAGCCACAGCTGTCCTTGGTGAATTTGCCGGCCTCGATGGCGCCTTGTCGCCGTAGGTTAGCCCAGTCGAGGAGCTGCATCATCTTCTTGTATTGCACGATCTCGTTGCCTAGGGCCAGGCGCTCGGCGCTCGAGGTTTGCAGGAATGCTTGCTCTTCTTCGCTTAGCACGTCTGAACGCGTAGGGAGGCCGTTCGCCCAGAGACCTTCGATGTTGCCTAGTTTGGTATATTAGCATGAAAAAGAAGGACACCTCACAAAAGAAGCCACGAAAATACAAGGATGGAGATGATGTGGAAAAGATGTGAAATATGTGTGCGGCCGTCGCCGTTTGGAAAGTGCAAGATAGAGACAGAAGATATGAACGTACCGAATGGTTTATCACCAAGTTTCCAGCCGCCCTTGTCAACTGTGGCGGTGGCGATGAGCAGACCAATCAAGTCTTCTTGCGTGAGAACCTCGAGGGCAGACTTGGAGGCGGCCTTGGTGGGCAACGTGGCAATCCTAGCCGCCCACCAGGCATCGCAGTGCTCATTAGAGCAGAAGACACTTCTGTCCTTAAGGGCTTTAGTATAGAGGCGGGCGGCGTTCTTGCAGCCGGACAGCGAACAAGTCTTTCTGTATTTGGTATAGTTCTTCTTGCCATCCGTACAGTTCGGGCAAACGAAGCGCTCAACGAGCTTCTCGCCGACCTCCTTGTCGAGGTCGACACATTCGCCGTGGAACCAATCTTCGCAAACGTCACAGCTTATCATCCATCTGTGGTCATCCGGTCCCCGGCACAGACAGTACGGACCGTTGTCAGTCTCGTCATCAGAACTGCCCTCATTCTCTTCGCCACCGCCCTTGGCGGTTCTGGCCTTGGATTTGGGCCCCTTTGTTTTCCTGGACGATTTCTTCGTCGCAGCTGTACCTTTCTTCTTAGGTGCCGATCTCATCTTAGAAGATTCTGCGGGCGATGATGAAGTTGTTGCGGGTGGGTTCTTCTCATCGGGATCTGCCTTCAACTCGAAGCTGGATAAGGCATGAGAAGAGAGGTTGTTTGTCTGTTGTGTTGGATCAAGAGGATCGGTGCTGGCGGTGCTGGCGGTCCTGCCGGTAACCGGTTTGTTGTCATGGCCGACATCTAACTCGGCACCCCCCATCTCCACATCGCCATCTCCTGCAGCCTCACGAACCGCCATTCTCTTTGTGAGACTTTGTGAGAGATGCTCCGCAACGGTCCTATAACGTATGTTTTCTAACTCCGTACCTTTGTTTTCGGTCCAAAAATAACTCTCCTGCACAAAGGTTTGTTGTGAAATCTCTAGAGTCTCTTCAATTCCTCTCTTACTTCTGCTTCATCCTGGAAGGTTGATGTAAGGAATCCGCGATGGATGGTCTGTGCTCATTATCAAATGGAGGCTTTTAGGAGGATGAATTGGGGGGATGAGTTAGGAAGATGAATTAGGAAGATGGAGTTCTTAACCGCGTCGGGAAGCTGCGGGTGCTCTTCGCTGTGAGATGGATAAGACGGATAAGATGGAGGGAAATGGTTGTTGGGTTTTGATACACAATCCCTCCTTGCTGGTGGGCGAGGAGGTGAGTTGACACGATCGAGGTGAGCTCGCCTGGGACCCCCCCCTATGAGCTCTTCTCATATCTAGTCTAGTCTAGCCGGCCATAGGCGGCAGGGCAGTGGAAAAAAAAAAAGCTTGTTAGGATTGGACCTTTAACACAGTTAGTCTTTCATATTACACTGTAAATAAAACACTGTGTCTTCCGTCTTGTGAACAAGACAAGACAAGTCAAGTCAAGTCAACAGGTCTTCTTAGGCCAGATGTCTTAAGTAGGCGACTAGTTAAATCCCGAGCCCTCCGTGCTACTTTAATACTCTATCGTACCTCCCCGAGTGGGTAGTTCAAGCACTAGCCAGATTCGTTACACACTCTTCTAGATCGTCTATCTCTTCGAATTTCTCGGTGATTCATTTTGGCCGGAAAAGCGAGAGCGGCGATAATGGCAATACTGTACTCTGATGCTGGTAATACCGGTAGCGTTAATATGGGTTAGACTAGATGTACCCCTAAAGGGTGATGGAAGCACGAATATAACGCTGTATGACTCTTTGGTCTTTCGAATCTCTATAACTTCCCCGAACACCTCGCTAACCATTCCTATGAATGTGTACACACTCGCGTCCGCTATAGTCAACTCACAGCTCTCGCAGGACTAAGATTATTTTGAGTGTTGTCTGCCGGTATGGCAGCACCTAGGAGGGCATCCTATCACAAGCATTGCGTAACGACTATTTGGCCTATCTCCAGATGATCCGGTTGAATACGGGTGTTGTCTAAAACGTGTGGTATGGATGTATTCATGAATATGGATTAAGTAAATACCCTATTGGAGTAAATAAGTAGGTAGTAGTTTGTAGGTATCATCCAGGCCAGTGCGCCCCGTCATCGCTAAAAATGGCTGTAAGTATTGTACAAGTGCTACCGCCGGCACTGTATAAGTAATTTAGTTGGTATCTTAAGAACCCCAGAACGCCGAGATCGTTGCAGTGTCGTGAACGCAGCTCATCGAAAAGGCGGATACTACGCTCCTGCGCCTCTCCACAAACAGATAATATGCCGTCAACCGGCCACCTAATGGTATATACAGGTTATCCCCGAGCTTCTTTTTGATCTTAGAGAGCGTAGTTCTCCGTGTGTAGGAAAATCTCCTCTAGCATCGGGTCACCCCAGATCTCAGCCTGTAAGCGTGCCACGGTGTTGGCAACACCGACACGCATGCTCGCCGGTCCGCAGACGAAGACGGCCGTTCTCCGCCCTAGGATACCTCGCCCGTCGGGACCTCCCGTTGTCCATTCCCGTAGCATGTACCCGAGATCTGGTCGTCCGTACTCGACACTCCATCCGCCATCAATCTGATGGGGTACAGGGAAAGCGAAGCGCATTAAACTCTTCTGGAATTCCGTCGGTGTTGCAGGGAAGCCAAAGTCGAATCCCGAGGGCGGACCGAAGGTAGACGTTGGCCGCGGTGCTGACTGGCTTGGCAGATTGGTAGTACGCAGATGAGCAAGCTCGGGTGGGTGCACTGCGCCCTGCGATGGGGCACCTGCAGCTTCTTCTGTGCTAGGTGGTGGCGGGAAATTTCGTGGGGAAGGAGGGCCATAGTTGAAATGTGGCTGCATGTCAGGTCGAAGTTTGAGCGGCGGGAAATGGAACTCCCCTTTTTTGTCCTCTGGGAAACCGTTGGCATTGAGGTTGGATGCTTCCTCCTCGATCTCTACCTCGTCGACATCTCGGCCTTCTAAACGGCGTAGAGATTCTTCCTGGGGTGATAGATCGTTTGCCGGTGGTGGGCGTTGGGGAGGCCCATAATTGGGTTGGAGATACTTTGGCTGGGGAAGAGCCGTAAATTTATCCTCGTCTTCAGCCCGTAGCTGCTGTTCATATTCGGGATTCCCTTGTGCTTCGTCCCGAATCAGCTGCGAGTTGCGCTTCGAAGCAATATTAGCTACAAAACCATCTAATCGATCATGAAAGACATTGCTAAGAGGGCGTGGAGCACGCTGATGTTGTGGTGGGACTCGAGATTGTCGAACTGCTGCTGTGACAAAGAACTTGCACGTTACACTTTCTGGAGGTGCCGAGTCACGACAAATTCGTAGTTCTTCGCGGAACCAGTCCATTGCCTCAAGCCTTTTCAAAGACCACACTACCACCACCTTTTTTGTGATAGCTTTGCCGTCTCTCATGCGCTTGATCAAATTTAATAATTGCGACATTAATGCAGTGACGCCGCTCCCTCCAGCGATTAAAATGCATGTGTCGAAAGCGGCAAGTTCTCGGCGCATACCGCCATAAGGACCGTCAAGATACGCCCGGTACGTGTGGAAAGGGCCCTTCTCTATAGCGGTCTCAAGGACTCTCCGGGTAAAGCCGCCATACGGCTTAAAGACAACTGTACAATCCCGGTACTGCTCGCCGTATTCCGAAGGGAAATCTTCGCTACAAAGTGATGATATAGTGAAGGGGTGGTTGTCCAAGAAAGAGATCCCAGGCATTCTAAGGTATATGAACTGACCAGGTTTCCACTTCATCTGTGTTGGAATGGTGATCTTGATAGCATTTTCCGTCATCAGGGTGATTGCCGCTTCATCCCCGACAAGAAAAGACGACCGCCATGGCTTAACCCAATTTAGCTTAGATAGGCGATAGATATAACAGATCGCCCATATAGCAATAGTTGCGAATAGGTAGTCCCAAGTTGCTAGGTAGTTTTTCGTGTGCCAGAAGAGTAGGCCCACATACAAGATTCCAACGGGTACATGTAGCATGATGAACAACTCGTACGCTACTCGGCGGATAAAGGGGAGTGAGGCTACACAGAGCCATCCCAGGGGGACAAGGCATGCAATACCCGTACCGTAGATGACGCCCTGCGGGAAGAGTTTTTGGTAGATTTTTAAGCCGCCATCATCCCATACAGGTTGGACGAAGAATGGGACAGTGTGTATTAGGGAGAGGAAAAGGCACAGATATCCTGCCCATCGGTGGAACACGTTAAGCCGCTCTGGCCCAATGCCGGTGATAAGCGTGAGCAGATTCGCTTTCATACTTGTCGCAATAATCCAGGGGGTCATGGCAACAGCGATCATGCCGGATCGAATGGCAATCGGTGGTGAGCCATATTGAATACTTTGCCAATAGTACGGCTGTTTGAGAAAAACAAACAGGGAGGTGAAGACCAGCGCGATAAGCCCGACCCCTAGAACGGCGAGGGACGAAAACGTGAATCGATGCTTATGCCATACAATATCGGGAATCGGTCGATAAAAAACCCATCTAAACAGCGCCAAAGTATCGAGTACGGGCCCAACAGCGGAGAAGTCGGTTTTGGGTTTAAAGTCGGTTTTCTCTCCACCTTGTTCGGGAAAGAAGTGCGGGACGCTCTGGCCAGTCTGGATTCCAGTCATTACCTGGCTCGGATCGAGACTATATAGGTCTCGGTAGTGCTCTTCCACCTCTTGTTTATAAATGGCTTGTCGTATCTTATCTTGCCACCAATGCCATATCCTCACCACGACCACGACTGCGACGAGAGCCAAGCTGAAATACGTCCATGCTAGAGCGTACTGCCCTGACTTCGTCCACGGATCGACCGTGTTCGCTTCGATTAAGCCAGGAGGGCTTGTTGGCGTAGTTGGTATGAGGATACGCTTCGTGAGCCCTTCTACCATTTCAATGGCTCTCGCTACAACAGGATGGGCTGACTCCATAGCGAACGAAGGGGGTTCGCGCTTCCCTAACACTATGCCGTAGAGATCAATAGCATCGGTCACTCTTTGAACGGTATACTCGAAGCGCGTTGGCAAAGCACTCAACACTGTTCTCGGATGGGTGTGATCTACAGGCCCTGGGTTCGCAGAGTGCTCAATAATAATATAGGCAGCTAATTACGTGCTTTGAGCTTGTATAATAAAAGAAGAATGAGTATGGCCGGGACTCTATAGAATGAGTCCTGGATTTCTCAGACGGATACAGTCAGAAGCACTTCAGGGAGGTGCCGAAGCCCCGCTGAGATCATGACTTGAGCAATGATAAGAAAAGAGTAGGAAGGGATGGTCGAGATGGTGTTGGGGTAATGTCGGATGAATATAGCGGATGTGAACTATAGCGACCGTGAATTGGGTGGAGAATCGATATACCCATCATATATCGGAGTAGCGTCACTTCGTCACACAGTCGTTTGTCGATAGTGGATCATGGGCTTTTGCAACGATCCCAGATGTGCGAGATTGGCCTCGTTCCGATTCAAGGAGCTCGTTCAATCAGATCTCAGCAACGC
This sequence comes from Xylaria grammica, assembly GCA_004353285.2. Taxonomy (NCBI): domain Eukaryota; kingdom Fungi; phylum Ascomycota; class Sordariomycetes; order Xylariales; family Xylariaceae; genus Xylaria; species Xylaria grammica. The sequence goes on along the minus strand of NGZP02000002.1, from coordinate 1,172,113 downwards.
GCACTGGGGTCTCGTACTAGTTAAGAGAGTGTGAAGAGTGAGTGACCCAGCGGTTGACCGCACTTTAATATTGGCTGGCGACGATCGACTTGTTCCCCGCAGGCCGCATTCCATCCCATGCAGAATGTACGAAAGAGGAGTCGACGCTAGATCGAGTTGAACAAGTCAAGCACCCTTGGCGGACCGTTGTGACCAGGATCGTCAATGCGGGCGCCGGGAAGACGACAAGGGTTCAATGTTCTACATACACATAGGGACCAACACTATGCATTCTGTCCACATTAGTGACCGGATATGCAGTGTTCCCGTGGACGAGCAGCAAAGTGGCAAAGTGACAGAAAGCCTCGACTACAGCAGGGTGGCTGGGATCACTATCTACTAGCATATAGCCAGGACAGAACCGGACAGAAATCGTAAGAGCAAACGGAAAGTCGGGGGATTAGCAGTACCTAGATAGGTAGGCAGGTACCTACTACTAGTGACCGATGAGAGTGGTATTCTAAGGGGAGCCGGTGTAGTTGCTGTGCCTTACCTAGGTAGGTACTGTATTTATAAAGATTATAATACGCTCGCACGTGAAATGCCGTATGAAGCTTCACCGTGGGCTTGATCTGTCGACGGAAACGTGGAAAGGAGTCGTCGGTATCAATCGATTGGGTTTGTGGGAGATTCGCCATTTTCCATTCGCCATTTGTCGCTCACTCGCTCGCTTTAGCACCCGAGACGCAAACAGGTACACAAATCAAATCACATCTTTTTTGCGACCCTGGTAATACCTAACTGCCGTCGAATAGGTACTACACTAGTAGTGTGCTTACACAGACCAGGAGCCCAGGCGCCCAGATGCCCAGGTGCCCCGATGCCCCGATGCCCCGATGCCCAGACCTAATAGTACTTAACCACTAACAGAGAAAATAAGAGAGCAAATAAGATGATAAGAGGTACCTATGCCGCCAATACTACCTATAGTATACTACTAGTATAGTGCCACTGACGGGACATGAAGCCAAAGCAGCAAGGGCGGAAGGAGTCGAGCGTGTGCTAGGCTCGTGATGGGCGCCTAACAGGTCAATCTGATTCGCCAGAGCTTCTCACTACCCGTCGTTCCCCACAGGAGAGAGAAGTACTATCCATGTATCTGCATTGACGTCTGACGGATCCGAATGAGTACCACTAGTAGTATACTGGTAGTGACCCCTTGCTTTTCAGCCCTTGTACACAGTCTCGCTTACTTGCCGGAAAGATCCCCCCTAAAGCTATCAGACGTTTTTCTCGTTCGATAACAGAACAGATCGCATCGCATTCACTGTCACTGTGATAGACGGGCCAGTTGGTCGCGGCAGAAGATGGACGCTGATAGAGACATCATTAACTTCTGGGTTCCTATGTACCTATGTATATGGATATCTACATATGGAGCATTTGATTTGATTTGTTAGGTCTGTTCCTGCAGCTAACAATGATTTGACGTTGTGATGATTTTCGTCTTCACACGAGGATTGACCACTAGTTAGTCAGGATTGGTATCCTTCGGGTGGCACTAGCCGCGATGTTCAAGTCGCGCCTCACTCGTTACTACACTACTTACTAGGTATGTAGTACTACTTAGTAAACACTACCTCTACCGTGCAGGTACGAAGTATAGCGTATAACGGGAGGTATTGGAAGTATAAATGATCGCTTTTGGTGACTGGGCGAATTATTGGCGAGGATCGTTGCAAAGCTTGAGATTCGTACCTATCAGATGGTATACCTATTGCCCGGTAGATATAAAGGTGCTTATATACTACCTAGGTACGCAGAGCCTTAGATGAGCACAAGCTCAGCTCATAAACAATTACAATATTCCATGCGTCGTCTTTCATCAAGGTATTTCGGATGCCTGCCGAATATAAAATAATCCCAGAGAAATCGGCTTGGTGAAGCTCAACCCTTTCTTGAACCAATTGTAGTCTAGGTGGTGTACCAAGAAGTTTAAACATCAATTACCCCCTAGCCCCTGCTTCAAGGATGGACGACGATGCTACGGGGCCCGAGTCGGTAACACGATCAACCAAATGTGCCATATAAATTAAGCCAGCAAGGATGATGGAAAAGAGAAGCCTTCTAGGATCCCGGTTTCCGCTGCTTATACCTACCATTACCATAGTACATTTAGATGGGGGCCGCGAATTACCAAGTACTCGGAAATCATCCCGTCCTTTGATACTGCAGATGCTCGATCTAACGGAGGGTTTCGTCATTGTGATCAAGAACACCTTTGCGTCCATTTATTCAGTACAGCAGGTAGGGCTACAATTTCAATTGGAGTCGGCAATCTGCTGTACCACCAAGTCCATGTGCACCTTGGGAGATTATGATGTCGTTCCATGGCTTATAACTGCAGTGCAGTGCAGTAGGTGGTTGAGGCCTAGATACTGCAGCCTGTGACCCTGCAGATAGTGGTGCTGAACCCACTATTTAACCCCACCAAAGCAGCGAGCCAGAGAGAGCTTGTAGCCCCGCGAGGCTGGAGTGGCCCATTGAAATTTCCAAAACCTCGGTCAACATATTCCATGTCATGACTACAACACAACGCAACGACACCTCGTCAAACAGCCAGTTCCCTCTCCTACGCCTGCTATGGCGACACAGAGCTCCCTGACGCTCTCGAGCGCCACCTTCGCCAAGTTATCCCCACACCCATATCTCCTCGCGAACCTACAGCCTCCCGACGCTAGCACACCGTCCTCGCGCACAAATGGCCGCCAGCCAACACAAGCCAGGCCGCCGGCCATCAACACGTCTTCCCTCTCACATGCCCACGGGAGCGCAGTGGTGCGCACCGGCGACACGACCGTGATATGTGGTGTGCGAGGGGAGACGCTCACGACGTCGCAAATCCCGAATTACCGGTCCTCGCTCTCCAGCCTTGGCGACACAGCAGGCGCAGACGAGCTACGCGACTACGACCTCCTCGTGCCGAACATCGAGCTAGCCACAGGCTGTGCGCCTAATTGCCTACCGGGAGTGCCTCCTACCACCCTCGCGCAGACGCTGAGTACGCGCGTCTACTCGCTCCTCCACAGCTCAGGCGTTCTCAACGTCGAGGATCTGCGGATATACCACAATAATAGCAATGACGAAAGACAAGGGGGCGACGCAGACATGCAAGATGCAGACGGGGAGGATATAGACATACCCTCGCGAGAAGCCAAGGCCTACTGGGTCCTTTATATCGATCTCCTCTTTATTTCCCTCGACGGAAACCCGTTCGACGCCGCCTGGGCAGCCGTGCTCGCCGCGCTACGAGATACGAAGCTGCCGCGCGCATATTGGGACGCAGACCGCGAAATAGTGCTGTGCTCACACCGAGAAGCTGCTGTTCCGCTCTCTGTGTCTGGGCTCCCCGTGGCTTGCACGGCGGCGGTGTTCACGGCGAAGGAACGGCTGAAGCAGAGCCAGAGCCGCAATACGGGTACCGAGAAGGGGTCATTCTGGATATTAGTCGATCCGGATCGGTTCGAGGAGAGCTTATGTGATGAGATGGTGACAGTCGTTGTTGATCGTTCTACGGAAGGCGAGGGGGCCAAACTACTGGGCATATCGAAGAGTGGCGGGACGGTTGTTGGGCCTGAGGTTCTAAGGAGATTTGCTCAGGTCGCTGAGAGTAGATGGCAGGAGTTTAGGGATGCCTTTTGATTTGTATGTAGATGGAATGACGAATAATAATGATACCCGATGCCACAACGTTGCGGAGTCATTACCCACAGGTGTACTACCTACTTGCCAGGGTACGTGTTGGTTCTACTCCTCTAATGCTGCCAAGGGTATACATCCATAATACAGGAGGGTCTCTCTCTACACAAGAGCCAGTGGTACTCTAGCGATGGCTAGAAGCGTGATATACACCCAACCAACCCGTCTACAGTTCTATTCCACATCCATGCGTTGTACGGGATTCGCCCCGTGTAGAGGATAGCCATATGCATCTCATCTCCTATGGCTCGAGACAAAAACAGCAAGTTACGGAGTCCGTTTTCGAACTCGGAAATCTTGTGAATGTCCAAAACAAGGAGGTCAGGGACTTAATTATTGCATACACAGTAATTAGGCACTACAATCAAGATTAAGACAGATATGATGAGCAATTTGAGATTCTACTAGACTTATGAAGGGTTGGTTAACACAAGCAGCCTAGAGACAATGATCAATGAAAAATTCCCCTCACGTTTACCAGTTTCCTTGTTGTTTGAGACTCCAGATCCAACAGATCCCCCTCCAAGTACCATAACACCGGTTCCTCCGTAGTGGGGACAGACTATTTCTGTCGGAAACCAGGCTTGCAGGCATATCCGTAACAGGAGTGCCAAAACCAATGCTGAACAACTGTAAAGGATACGTAGTCTGCTTATAGGAGGAGCAAACGACGCCAGAAGTTCCATTTCCATTATTCGCATGGTCGAGAACCAAAATCCTGGATCTCTTAAGTCACTCGGTAGGCCATCTTGAAGATTGTGGTATGCCGCAAGCAATATCGACAATTATATCGATGCATAAGGCATATAGTTCAAGTAGCCAAGGGTATACAACACCAGTGTCGACTATAACACGAGAAGCTTAGTGTGCTGATGGGAGACCATCAAAGAATGAACAGGGGCTCCTTGTCAACTTCGTCGCCCAAGGCTCTCGAGTCTTCCTCGACTTCCCCGCAGAAATATTCGCCCACATGCGTGTTCAAGAACTTTTCATACAATTCCATGGCCAAGTTGCAGATGGCCTGCGAATCATCTTGCTCGTGGGGCTTGTTGGGTGCATTGGGTGGTGAATTGGGCACGGGGTTAGGGCGACCGGCGGGGGAATCCCCATCATCTTCGTCTTCGTCCTCTTCACTCAGAACGCTCATTGCAGTATCTCCATTGCTGGAGTCGGAATCTGATTCATCTAATCTGGTGGTTTCACGCTCAATAGCATCTGGGTCATCTAGAGCTTGCATCACCTTGTCGGCGATGAGCATGGCATTCCCAAAGGACGTCTGCATAAAGTTCCGGGCAGCCTCATCGACAGACGCAATACCATAGCGGCATCGGCTCGGGTCCAGCAATGGCACATGAATGAAATGATGGTTGCCTATCTGTCTTCGAATGGGTTGGCCCGCTTCATCGAGAAATACCTCGGTGATGTACTCGCCAGAGTAGCCGGACTTGTTGACGACGAATGCCGCCATCTGTTTGCCGAAGGTGACCTAGACCAACGGCTTGACGATCTCGAAGTAGTCCCACATGAAATCCTGTCGCATGTTATTAGAGATCGGAGACGTTGAGACCATATGGAAGAACTTACAATGGCCTTTTCAAGGGATCCGTGCCTAGGCCAAGGAGCCAAACAATAGTACGCAAAAGGCTCGACGTGCATTGCGAGAAGATCTACATTATTGAATTGACTGAGCAATTGGCCAATTAGTTGATTGTCTGGATCGTGGCTCAAGGAGAAAGAGCGGCCGTGCATGTAATCACTGATGTGCATGCTTCGTGCGGCAATGATCACTTCAAGACAACAATCAGTAACCGATGAACAGAAATTCTCTTGAATGCTACTCACTAATAGCTCTGTCACGTTTATAGCATCGTGGAATAGATTGACCAAGCAGAGCAGCGCACTTTGCTTCATTTAGCTGGAGCATACTGCTGTAGATGCCTGTCATGTCTGAGCTCTGGGCAACATGTAGGTAGTCTTTAATTCTCACAAAATGATCTTGCAACTGGGCGGCTATGGTGACAGGGCACCTGAGCCCCTGCTCCAAAGTGCTTTTGTCGAAACGCAGGTTAAGTTCGGCCAACATAGATTTGTGTTCAGTAAACACTTCAGACACTCTGTTGTGGGGATGACGGTTGAGGACAAAAGAGGCGCCAAAGAATTCGATCAGGGCCGAATGCATCAACTCATGCAGTCCATAGTCGTCTTCTTCTGACGTGATTACATGTCGGATAAGATGACACCGAAGAGTTGCCGCAACGGTTGGGAGCACGCAAAGAAGGGCCTTGAGGAAGTCGGCTAGAATGCCCGATCGGGCATCTTCAGTTTGGTCGCAAATATTCACCATGGACTTAACCGACCATTCAGATAAGGCGCATGACCCAACGTAGCGAATCGTGATTTGGTTGTCATGCTTTAACTTGTTGTCCGCAATAAACTCATCCCAGGCGACCAACTCCTGGACAGTTCTCTCTTCTTTCTTGAGATATTGGACAAGAACATCAAATTCGGAAACTAGCATTGTCCATGTGTAAATGAAGAAGCCCCGGGGATTAGGTGCTGCGTTATGCTCAAGCCCAGAGGGATATCGAAAGTCTTCCATAGCAACAACCTTCTGCAGATTCTCGGTAGACACCGTTAAAGGACTAGCCATCAAAGACTGCCACACTGCGACTTGGTCATTGCTGTATTGATGGTTACTGTCAGGCAAGAGGTACGCAAGCCTCCGGCGGATATGGTCCCTGGTATCAGGGTCGTCAACATCAAAGAGGCCAAAGTCAAGATCCGGATATTTCGAGAGGTTGTTAAAGATGCTTTCCCAAGCCCCATCGGTAATCGCAGTGGTGCCCACGTAGTAGGTATCGTCAATTGGGCGGGGCAGCCAGGTAGGCCGACAGAGTAATGCTCGTGCACTCATCGCTGCCTGGGATTGAGCTGATTGATAGGGGTTCAGACAGGAAAAGGAGCCTAGGCATAGATAAGTACTATACAAACCCGGAATCCCCAAATATCGCCAATAAAGATACAGAGATGAATGCCTGTGGTCTGAATGGCCCTGGTTGGTTGTGGGTGTATAAAGGTAGAGAGGGATGGGGCAGAGAAGTGAGAGATGGCTGACGCGTCTTGTGAGGGGACAAGGAAGATGAGAACATAATAGTGGGAAGGGACAAGGTTCTTCACTTCAGTTTGGGTGAAGCGTTTTGTGCCAGGGTGTTCGTGTTGGTGAGTTTTGGTGCGTTCTTGCCCATTTAGCTTGATACCTAGGTATGTTACAAAGGCTAAAGTACGAAGGGAACGGCTACGGTAGTACCTAATGCAAACTGGCTGCGTTGTCACCTAGGAGATAATCCCTCGGGGTATATATCTGCAAGCCTTGATTCACTCTACTTGTCACGCGTAGTATAAAGTACCCGGGTAGTTGGGTTTATGCGGATGTTATAGCCAAATCTAGGAGCTTGTAGATGGATAAAAGATGATTGTTCAAAAGGCCATACGGTCCTTACATCAGTCGCTTTGCCAAAATCGATTCTGAACAGGCAGATATGTTCCGTTTCTACTCATGGCCCAGTTCACCCGTTATGTTTGTAGGGCATGGATATCATCCTTCCTTGAGAATGTCGTTCCCTGTCGGAACAGAGCCCCTAAAAAACACTGCTGTGTCGGATATTTTTGTTGAGCCGGCATCGATCTCCTCGTGTGGGAGTGTATTCCCACCGCCCAAGACATTACGACGGTGCCAAGGCCCAATGAAAACACCGTCGGGGTCGACTGTTTCTCGAACCTTTCGCCATTTTTGGATTTGAACGCCGTAGATTTTCTCAAGATCCTCTCCTGTTGTCTGGAAATTCTTTGCCCAGTGAGGACGACCACCCAGTTCCAGCATTAGCCATTCAAACGCCTCATAATAACGGGCCCGAGAAGGGGGGTCACGGTAGTAAGGCCGGTAGAGGGTTGCGTTGAGGTAGAGGGTCGGACCATCGTCGACTGTTGGGTCAAGATATGGCCGGCTGTTTGGTGTTGCTGAAGAGTTGTCGGAAACCCGCACTTCGACAGGGGCGTGCACCCACACGTCCTTAGCTGAGAACGGAATATTATGTGGTACGTAGTCCGGATCAGCGGGCGGCAATTGATTTAACCAGCTGCTAAGTCTCCGTAAAGCCTCGGGGCCTTTGCTCAGTGGAATTGCCCATTCGTTGACATATTGAGAGTACAGGCAGTTCATGAGCAACGCCTGCCGGCTAGGTTGAATCGCCTGTTTCTTCGAGCCGTTGGAGAAACCGAACTCCATACCAAATACAAACCACTCAACCCATGGGAGGATACGTGGAATATAATGCCCCAAGTAGAGTAGGTTATGATAGATATAATAACCAAGCGCACCTCCGTAGTAAGATCTTGGGGGATCTACGGGAGACTCAGACGTCTTCTCCGCTGACCAAACCACTGCACGTCGTGTGTAGGGATACCACCAGACTCGGACAAATTCAGCCTGGGTCCAAAGGCCCCTATCCCAGGAATTTAGCATTTTAGAATCAGCATCAATGACTTGCTGCCACTTTAGAGTGAACTCGGGAATGGCCTGGAAGGTAATCTCCGTGATAATTCCCAATGCGCCGAGAGATAACACAGCGGCGCGGAATAGCTCCGAGTCCTCGTCAGGTGAACAAAACCGTGTAACTCCATCGGCGGTGGTGATACGCAATGAAAGGATATTCTCGGACATGATACCATGGCGAAGACTGGAACCGTGAGTGCCGGTAGATATGGCACCAGCAATAGATTGCTGATTAATACTTCCGAGATTGGGCATAGCAAGCCCGAATTTGGCTAGTTCATCGCAAAGCTGGTATAGACGGATACCGGCTTGCATGACCACAACGCCGGTGTCCCCATCAAGAGATAGAATACGGCTGTACTTGTCGAGGTTCACAAGCCAAGAGGAGGTACAAGTCAAGGAGCTAGGAGAATGACCGCATCCGGTGGTTGTAATGCGGCGGTGGCATCTATGTGCTAGCTTCACAATCTTCTCTATCTCTTCCAATGACTCCGGCTGGAAGTAGAAGTCCGGCCGTGACAGAAAAGTCTTAGCCCAGGTGCTGTGGACATGGTGGAGCTTGGGGTTGAAGGGAATCCCATCATCGCACTTAGACAGTTCAGAGACCACGAGGGGATCCATCATGGAGCAGGTAAATGCAATGTGGAAGAAGCAAATATAGTAATAACAATGGTCATAGAGCTGACTCAAGGAATTGGGAGGGATTTTGGACTTTACAAATGCTTAGATAGGTGTTTGCTAGATACGTAACGGATACCTAATCGTCAAGTACCTAGTGCCCTTGTTGGATAGCCCGGCAACAAATTTGGGGACCTAGCAGCGGCGAAGACTGTATCTCATTGTGCTAGGCTACGGCTTGGGAAGATAATACGTGATGAGAAGCCAAAGAAATGAGGAATAAGTCTCAGGTTGTGATCCAAGTGGGAGGAGAAACAGAAACAGGCAGATTAGATTGATAAAGGCTACTGCTAATCTCATGTAGGGTGTCTTGGCATGCGCGACATTCTTGTGTCAGATTCAGCAGAGGTGATTGGTCAACCTAACTTCATACTTCCTGCATAGCATCGGCCCGATCCGGATCGACGTACTGATTCGAGGTTGTTTGTCGATTAAAAAAACTTACCTTGAGTAAAACTGTATATACGTAGATACCTACCTACCTGGTAGGTTAGGTAATTCGTATTCGAGATTTAAATCTTAGAAATTTCGGGTAGAATTGCACTTGTAGCCTGGCACAGCCTGTCCGTTCTCCTTCGAGCTTCTGATTAGCGGCTTGCTTAGTATGTAGAATATTGAGAAGCCGTCTCACAGCAATTTTATAGTAGCTCTTTGTGCAGATGTTGTTCTACAAGGTTGATAAAGAACTCTCGGTTCATTAGTAACAACCGACGTTGATAGGATCCCATCTGGCATTGGTTGGGACCTCTGTCGTTGTAAAGGGTGTGTTAAGCATACCTACCTAGTTTCTAGGCTAAACGCGGGCAGATGAAGGCGCTTCTTTCTTGTCGGGTTACCCAACGGTCTGGGGCATCGTCCAGGTTTAGGAGGAAGGGAAATAGCACTAAATAGCACTAAATATATGCAAATACTAAATACGGGTACCGTTAGAGGTGCTAAGCGCCCTAGGTACGTACCTTGATGCATGTAATTGAATGTTCACGGGAGGTATTCTTACTCAATCGCTCACATTCTACTTGCTGCTGCCTTGGCCGACGATGCCATTTCTACTTTCGCAGCCCTTTGCGCCCTAAAAATATATCATCATATGCTATTGTGCGATAGCCCCCCTTCATTATTGCTAATTTAAGCAAATTCTTCCATAAGGAGTACATACATGACTAGAATATCCAAGTTAGAATAAAGCCCATCTTAGACACACCGCTGATAAGTCATCGTAGCTACCATGTAGGTACCTAACTTAGGGGGTTTTCCAAGGTTGGCCCGATGAACGCAATATATCACCACAATAGAGTACCTACCATATAAGGTATGATAAGGTAGGTACCTACCTAGGTAGCATGTATGCAGATGTTTTAGAAGTACCTAGGTAGGTGCCTACCTACATAACATACCCAGGTATATGTACATAAGGGCCACCAGACCCGAGTGACTGCTTCACCTGCGCAGTGACACAGTTCTTGACCAGCTGTTGAATGACGCGCCTTCCTCAACACGCGTTTCATTAGGTACCTGTATTGGGTACCTACCGAGCTCACAATGGAAGTCACTACCTTAGGTGCTCTTGTCTACCCAGGCTTCATATCAATATCAATATTTCTACAGATCCTGACTCACGTTTCAGTTGATCTGCTTAGATGCCAACACTTTCCATCACCAGCACGCTTTTTCCGATGTCCTTTTTTGCTGCGCACATGAGCATGTTTACGAATTCGTATTACTTGGGAATTCAACCAGGAACAGTATTTCAGACATCTTTTATTATACGTCCGTTCTATCGATGTAAGGGCGGTGATCACCATGTTTTACAGCCACGAAAGTAAGCATTGCTCGAGTCTGAGATCGGCCTGGGCCCTAAATACTAACCTACTCAACTAACGCCTACAGTCCTGACGAGCCGTCAATACGGCGTCGCCACTATCTGGTAAGACATACAAATCCTGATTCGTTTTGCTTTCTCGTTGAAGAAGACGATGGTGGCTATTGCTGATATTCATCAGGCTTGTTGCTACCACCGGCAACACATCAAGTACGAGGAGAGTAACTCGCAAGGCTATACAAGAGGTAGATGTACAAAGAGCATGCGGGAAGATTCTTGAGCCAGGTGCGCCCATTGCATTGCGGCTACAGGGTAACCTTCTATACGGCGTCTCGCGTGTACATAATCAACAATGCACCTACTTAGCCGCCGACGCCAAGAAGATCCAGGACCAAATGAGGCTCTTCTTCAAGGCTTTCCCTGGCAACCAACTAGACCCTGAAGCGGGGAAATCTAGGTAAGGCGTGTATGCATCTCGCCTTGGATAGGCTGACATCTGAAAAGACCGGAAGATAACCTGATTGAGGACGATGGAGCATTCGATCCCAACATGCCACTACCGCAGTTTGATCCCGACTCTCTGATTACTACTAACCAGGGGAATACCCAAAAGACGTCGTCTCAAATGTCACCACAAAGCTCTCAGCTCCCAGGTTTACAGAGCCCCGGACAAGCCTTCGCCATCCAGCTTGATATTGACCATTCAAGTTCCTCAGGGTACCATGGGTCTCCGTTTGGACTCGGCGACCTATTATTAGCACCAAAGCCGGATGATGAATTGCTCATTTTCCCGCAAGATGATGGTGTGTTTGGTACGCAGGGCGACTGGGGTATTGAGATTGATGGGAATGGGAACATTATCGAATCAGCAGAACCGCAGCTCCCTCCCTTACCACCGGCCCAGGGGGGAAACGACGTACAGATTAATGTTGATCAATTAGACGAAGAACACATACGTGACGACCAAGGTGACATAATTATGCAGGAAGAACCTCTCCCAGAAGCAGAACCCTTCCCCGAGCGCCAACAGCATAGGCCATGGCAAAACGACGAGAGACATATCCGACAACAGTCGGCTCGTAGGAGGAGAAAGTTGCATATTGACGAGGAGACCCAACTCTCGCGAAAAGTCATCCGCCATTGGCAGTCCTACTACTTGGAAAACTGTGGCATTCACTCAACGCGTTCGGTTTCCTTGACCCAGGCGAAGAGGAATGCAATGCTTCTTACTTTCGGAGTCGGGATCGGTAACATCGGACAGAGCATTAGTGTACCGAGACTCATCCACCCTTTGGCCGTTGAGTTCTCTGGCGATGCGTTATTCACGGCCATCACTAGGATTGATGTTGAGAAACCTCGTCATAGGCGCCGAACTGCATCGGAAGCGATCGACGATAACGAACAAGAGGAGCGACGTGTTAGGCCTAGACTCATGGGGGACGAGGAGGAACAGGAACAAGCTAGGGCAGCTCAAGAAGATGAATTCATCAATCTCGATGATCCATTCGCAGATGGAGCTCTCCCGGAAGTTGGCAGAGAGGCCGAGCACCCCATGTCAGATCATTTGTCTTCTACACTTCTACCTTGGAACCGTGGCTCTTCAGCGGTACCTGTATCATCGGTCCGTGCCCCTAATCTAGCTCAACAGGGCCGCGACCTCTCGAGCCCCCTGGGCAAGCGTGGCGGGCCTCAAGATATCGGACGTTACAGCGATGATGCACCCATGGGTGGCTTTGGAAGTGATGGCAATTTCGGCGGCGGATTCGGATCGGCGGACTCCTCTTTTGAAGGAATGCAAGTTCCTGATTTTGGTCACGAGGGGGAACCTACCGCTGCAGACATACAGGCAGAGAACGATCGTGTCCTAGCACAGCTCGACAGGGAGGGATACAACTTTGTAAAATTTATCCAAGACGCTATCGACGAAAACGGTGAGCGCCGGCAAGACGCCGATTTCGATATGAAGCGCAAGTGGACTGCCTTCGACGACCTGTTCATGCCTCAAGCTACGCCACGATCGGCGGCTGCGCAGGCTTTTTACCACACACTGTGCCTCGTTACTAAGGGCAGGATGTACGTTGAACAAGATGGGGCTGGCGAGACGCCGTTCGGGGCTATCTGGGTTGGAGTCACAGCAGCGGCAGAGGGCTATTGAGGGATACGTCTTGAGTTAAGATAGAAGGACCCCTGCTTTATCTCTTCTATCATAGCTATTGCTATCGCGGTTATCTGAGCCATCGTACATCTGTACAATTTAGCACGGATACAGGACTTTGGGACTGGAAAGACGAAAGGAGGGATACGGACCAGATGACTGAACTTATGGTCATATTGAAATGAAAGTTAAAAGGTTCGATAGGCATACTCACTATCCTATGGCTTCTGTGGATTAGCTACTAAACCATAATTCGACGGTAATAGGCGAATGGGTAGAGTTGACCCTGAGGGTTTGTTCATGGCCTATGTCCTCGTGGTAATTTCCCGTTATCTAGGCAGATTAGCCAGCTAGGGCCGGCTAATGATGACAAGGCTAATATTTTATTGCTGAGTATTAATGCAAGTCTTCCTTCGTGATTCATCGCTATGTTACTCAGTTGAATCACTAAAAACGCATCGCCTGTTTGGGTGGGTTGGGAAATATCTTATTGGTTGCTACGGTCGTTACACATAACGCTATCGTTGCTAGCATACGATAGATTAGATAAACAGTTGGGTACGCCTTGTGATGTCTATGACTATCCTAGTCATAGACATCGTCGTCATCATCCATACCTTCGCGGTCCTCGAATTTCATGAAGCTATTATCTAAGGCTTCATCCTTCATTACAATCTTCCAAGCTTCCTTGACAGCATCTAAGCTTTCATCGTCAAATGCTAGGCCAAGCGAGGGAGATGGGAACTCAAACACAGTGGCGTCGCCTTGCGAGGTCACTAACGACTGGCGAGAACTAGTGGCTTGCTCGTAGTATAGCTTGTATAGAATATCACCCGTGACCGGCACGGCTTGAAGCAGAGTAGTCAAGGCCATATCAAGAACTTCCGATGCCGAGGAAAGTGGTATGGTTTGCATAGTCAAGTATACGACACCTATCAAGGTCAAGGCGGATTAGCACATGCTTTTGAGTTATCGGCGATTGAGGTAAAGATAGACGTTGGTGCAATCAGTTTGTCAGAGGTTAAGATTCGTCAAAGCAAAGCTCAGACAATGTAGATAAGTATTCGATATGTTTGATCATCATAACACTAAAATAGAAGACCTAGAAGGAAAGCAGATTTGACTTACTTTGACCTGAAGGACACTCTCCAGTCTCACTGGAGTGCACAAACGCGTAGACTGGGGTATTCGATCCGAGCTGAGTGTTGTTTAGCAGTGAGCCTGGAGGAAAGGCAACAACGGTAACTGCTGGTAGCGGAGCTCCTTCTGCTAGGTCCCCAAATAATGGCTGTAGTGGCGAGTTAACGACGGCCACGAGACGTGAAATACTTTGTGAAGTGGTTGAACGAATCTGTTGCGAGGAGATCAAGGTAGTAGTCCGAATCGAGACTTTATCCGACAACTTGATGGAGATATCCCCGCCATTACCAGCCTCGTCAATGGATGCCGGAGTATCGAGCATGTATGTGCTACCGCCAACTGCCCCGGCACGGCATCCTACCTGGGCAATCTCTGATATCCCACCCCACTTGGGATACACAGCACAGAAACCAGGACCAAAAAGTCCTATTGAGGTAAGATGGCGGTGGATTGTGGTTAATCCGTGTCTCACAGTAACCTTCCCATCCAAGGTCAGAGTCAATGCAATAATAAAGTCTCGAAGACGATCATCAAGCTTGAATTGATCGACGAGAAACTCAGAGAGTAGCTTCTCAGCACTTCCTTGCCAAATAGGCTTTTGTTCGTCTGAATCATAATCAATCACAAATTTGAGAAACTTCATTAGTGTCCGTTTTGACCTAGCCGGAATGGACTGAGCAGAGAAGACATCCTCGCGGCTACTAGGTATACGGGCCAGTCTTGTACCAGACACGGCATCTGTTGAACTGTAGACAAAAAATGAGCCTACAGCTAGGAACTCAACTTGTCGGTATGCCTTGGATGAAACGAGCTGCGATAGGAGCTTCGACTTGGTATGAATTATCTGTGGGGCCAAGGCAAGAGAATATGCCCTAGGAAACGATAGTCCTTGTGCTTCGGCATTAGGATGCTTCCACACATATGCATTTCGGAAAATAGTAGACTTCTTTCCGGATAATTTAGGAGCTACCGAAAGCTTGTCCTTATCACTAGTTACGTCTTCGTCGGCGTTCTCTCCCTCGGCAAGCTGGTTGTCAAGGTGGTGCGTAGCACCACCGCCAGCATGAGCTTGAGCCCAAGCATCAGCCTCCTGTAGACTCAGCGCGGCCTCATGCTCGCCGTAGAAGTCGTTTGCGTCAAGGTGAAGAATACGTTTCTTGGACCGCGACAGGGCGCTTCATCGTGGGAGCATGCTGGGTCAGTCAGATCGACGGCGTCGACACAGTGGAGCGGTGAAGGAAGGGAAGACGAGGCACTTACAGAGCAAGAAGGGATTGCGACAGACCCGTACCGCAGATAGCAGTGTCCCATGTCTCAGCACTCAGAGATTCCATTGTGGGAAAAAGCTGAAGAAAATTGCGCGTTGAGAATTGGCAGTAGAAATTTATTGATGAAGAGGGAGAAAGCTTGGGTGGGTACCCCACGGGCCGAAGTAAAACCGTGTTAACTACCTAGGTAGGCATAGCATACCAGGTACCAGGTACCTACTGGGACTGGCTAATTCTCGGCTCAAGATGGAGGCGTGCACAGACCAACGACTATCCCGCCCATTGAAATTTACCTGCTGGAAAAGCTTCGCTTCCTTTTGTTTTCTCTTCTTTACAATCACCGCTTGCCACAAGCCGGCGCTTTGCTGTTACAACTTCCACAGTAGCGCGGGCGAATTGAGTCACCTTTCAGTAGGTTTCTCGTTCTGCCGAGCGGCAGACTAATTTATTTTCGTCCCGTATCTACTGTCCTAGATTCTCGCAGCCTGATAGGATGGTTCGAAGGGTTGATACATCTTTCTTTTCCTGTAGTTTCTCAGATCATATCACATACAACATGTATGGCGACCCCCTTACGTGACAAGTTAGAAGCCTTGATGCTACTTTACTTTCGGCCGCAATTTATACGTCGCGAACGGTGTAAAGGGACCGATTTTAACGCGTTGAAGAAGATTGGAAGCAACGGAGAGAATTTCGCACAAAGCTAATTCGATTCTCCTTAAGCATTGAATGGCGTGCCACCATGGACCACCATATTTAAGGAGGCCATGCTGATCAGGCTTCAAGCCCGGTCTTACAAACATCTGTAAGCTCCTGAACTCTGAGACGATCATGCCTGTAGCAATGTATCGGTTAAGCCAAGGATGGGGGTATTTCACGCTGCGTATGGTTTGTAGTTTTTAGACGAGGATGTTCGCTGGCCCTTCCCGACCGCTCTAACTATGTTATTGGCGTTGTCAATTATTTGATACCTCTAGTGACGCGTCTAAGTCATCGATTATTCGTCGAAAGCTCATAGAGTCAACGGTGGAGGCAACGAAGGCTACAGGGGGTCGCGGACTGTCAATGCGCCGCAAGAGGGTTGTTTACTTAGGTACCATAAGTAACGAAAGGGTAGCACGGTTTTGTATCCGTAGTGTGTTGAACATAGTCCGATTAATTCTTTTGTGGTGATAAGAAGGGGGTTACATGCGGCCGGACGCCTTCAATGCCACTGTAACCCAACTGTCATAAGATGGACTCCTACATGGAGTAAAACTCTAGATCGTGATTATTTGGGATATCATGCTCAATCGCAGCTCAGTGGTGGCTCATCAGATGGCAAGGTATGATGACAGGTTAAAGACGTTTTGGGAAGCTTGGTACCTACTTATACACTAAGTACAACGTCTAGATTAGACTCAATCAACAGAAGTGACAAGTATATGTAGGGGTTTCTGAAACGTACATCAGGATAGCCCTTGATTGACTCGTTACACCATCCGTCCACGGATAGTAGAATTGTGTCTGGCAGTGGGCAGTTAACAACAACTCCGCGAGCGTAATTTATTATGCCATACTATAGAAAGGGCCTCTACACAATAAAATTTAGCAAAGCCTAGAGACGAGTGTAAGCTTGAACTTAGACTGCATATATTGAGGTCATAAATAGTAAGCGCATGTGTCAATGTGACACAACTCATAAGGTACTCGAAGGAGCGTCTATAGTGTCAGCGTCTGTTTTCAAGTCATATAACACCGATGCTACACCACAGTGGCTCACTATTATCGTTGTTCTCACACCTGTAATGGTTTGGATGGATTAAGCACAAGCAGAGTGAGCGACATAACTATCCTTGCAGGTTTATACAAGCAGAAATGTTGAGATTTCATCGTGGCGTAGTAAACCTAAGGAAGGAGTTTGCTCTTTTATCCCAGTCAGCAACGTGGAATCCGAAGTACCCTGGAAATGTAAACGAGGTACCGATACCAATGCATCCCATGAGCTGTACTAGGCGTTACTGAGCCGCCCCATCACGAAGCAGCAGGGGGTTTTCGCCCCAACTTATGAACAAGATCGGAACAGATTAGCATATCTAAGTGAAGCTACGTAATACGAGCACGGTAGCGTTATTTCCCTAGTGCGCGAATTCAGGATACCTACGTAGTACATAGTGGTGTATATGTAGATAGGACAGAATTAACAGCTGCTTCTCATCTAGACCAGGTAATAGGGAAATAGTACCAGATCCAGTTCTAGCCAACCCTCCATGTAGAAGATCGCACATGCGACGAGAATGACTAAACCGGGATTGTCTGACGAAAATTGTGACAGCGACAACAGTGCGCTAAGTACTACCTAGGTAGGTATTGATGCGGGTTTGCGATAGTCCAATGAAGCCCCCAACGTTCGCCTTAGGTTAGAGTGTTAAATGAAGTTACCGGGTACCATTGGTAGCTACCTCTTCAACCGTTTTCCGGTTTGAGAACCGTTTCCATCTGCATAAGTTAAAAACAGTTGCTGGTTTAATTTGTCAGGTATCTCAACAGAAGCCTTAGGTAGCTAATGATCGCACTAAATACAATTTGTCGTGCGCTATAAAACCGGTAACCCAGAACTCTTCCATAAAAATGTAAGTAGGGGAAGGGCAGTCGTCCGTACATGCGTTATATTCCTATTTAGGACGTGTCGAGTACGCACGGGCTCGTTTCGTTACGGCTATTGGCTATTTTGCCTCGAGTAGGAGGGCATAGAATTGTCGACGCAAGATAGCGAGCTTAGGTTAGCCAAGGTAAGTGCTCAGACACATTTCATCACTTAGGTACCTAGGAAGGTAAACAGTATCCCAAGCTTCCACCGTCTTTCTTTCTTTCGAATATGTAATGTCAGCTACCCTTGAGTTGATATTAATGGAGCACATTTCCTCCTGGGAATAGTCCCCAAGCCTGGCGATAGCGGCGGCGGCGGCGGTACACGAGTCGAAAATTTAAACCCCCCCTACCGATGCTGAGCCAGCTCAAGATAGTAGTCAAAAAGATCGTTACTCGTCTTTCAGCTAATGGGCGAAGAGACTCGTAATACCAATAAGCGTTTCCATGGGTTTCTCTCCACCGACGGCTAACATCTACTTCTCTGATTTCGCCCAGGTACAGGAAGACTTCCGTCATACCTAGTAGTTCGGGGCATGTTGTAGATTCCGTTTGGCGATGCTGCGGATCTCATTGGCCGACGCCCTGTATTCATAGTCATTTTCGGCGTATATGTACTAGCAAATATTACGCTAGCACTTTAAGACAACTTTATAGCATTACTCGTTCTCGAGATAGTGTAAAGATTGGGCTATTCTGCGACTATACTAATATCATATGGAGTAATCACTGATGTATCGACGCCGCCAGGACGAGGCAATATGCAAGGCATCGCTCTCACGGCTACCATGTAGGACCGATTCTGGCTTCCGTCATCGGGGGCACTTTAGTGAGCCGTGCTGGGTGGCTCCGGGACTTCTGGTTTGTCCTCATTGCTAGGGGTGTGGTTTTTAATCACGATCCTTTTGTTTCTCTTGAAGTTCATTACCAAACAGCTCAAAGAGACATACAGCTTTGAGAATCGGTCATAGGGGCCTGCTACCTCGTCATCGGTTTAGGGGTTATCATAGGGGTTTTATCAACGGTGGATTCGGTGCTGTTGATCTATCCATTCTTCGTTAATCACCTACTGGGTAAGCTTGTCAATTATAACTACGAGCGCCAGGTCTAAGGAATCGCCCATTGTGTGGATAAAGCGAATGGCGACAATTTAAAGAGTTCCCGGATCGAATAGGGAATGGTGGATATTTCACTATGCTTTCAGCATTTGGGTTCGTGGACTGTCGAATGAGAACCTTCAATCTCTATAGGTTTAGCATGGAATGGAGACTCCGGAGACAGAAAGCTAGGTAGGGTTGGCCTGGAGGCTGCGGTTGGAATGGCCAGAATGCCTTGGTAGATGGTTCCAGGCCTTAGCGAAGAAAGTAGGCCGGCCCTAATGGGTAAATCCCACGATCAAGGCCATGCGATACGATTAAACTCGGTTAGAAAGTGGAAGCTAGGTGGGCGCAGAGAAGAGTGACAAAGGTGGGAATATCATACTTCTAAGGAGGTCGTTCTATCCGCTCACCTTGGATAACAAAGAACGGAATAAAAGTAACTGGAGTTACAATCTTGTGGGTGATTGGTGTACTACTCGGAAGTAGGAGGAAAGAGAAGAGAGGGAATATGAGGGTCTGTGTGTGTTAATAGATGGCTTCTCTCTCGTTTTCGACCGTACTCAACACATCGTCACTCATCGTATTATCCAGGCCTTGTGCCTTTGACTATATACGGGGAGAGGGTCGTTAATGCAGCACACTTTCTGAATAAAAAAACGAGAGTTAAATAAAGCTAGGTAGATATTCTCTCCCGTTGCATATAAGTTGTAAAAGTGGTTAGCATTGATTAAACAATTCACTCTATATTAAGCGGCGACTGATGCTCGAAACCGTTTTGAAATCCATTGCCGTGTTTTTACGGTAATATTTCTTTGGCCAAAGGCTTAGACGAAAATCCCTATCTCAGGGTTCTGCATCAGAGTCGGGGGCAGAACCAGGGGGGGTCATGACTATCTGCAAGCTGTTTAAGTGATTTACAGGGGGTTGAGGGTTTTCTCCGGATACTTACTAGAGGTACCTCTACCTACTGTAGGAGGCATGCATGATTAGATGCCAAGGTATCCACCTAAATGGGTAATGGTACTTAGTAGAATAGCACCCGTTAATACTACCTAGGTACATAGTAGGTACTACACTTCCTATATACTAAGTATAGATTCATTCGCGCGTCAAATTGACCTTTCCTTGGGCAGTACTAGTAGAATAGATGTACGGCAGTCCAAACAAAGAGAGAACAATAAATATGTACCTACCTGTGCATCCCTGGATATTGATTATACAGATAGGTAGGAAGAGAGGCAATACGCACTACCTAGGTAAACGGTAGGTAGTTACTGAAAAGAGCACTCGACAAGCGCCACTACCAGATCAGTGACGACATTTGATTTGAGCGAATTGGAGTTGGTGCAGGGACCAACCGGCCACTGCAATATCAGGGGATTTCAACGTCATCATTCATTACATAGACGTACTAGTATGTACCTGGTAGGGAGTTGTAGCGCAGTGGAGTGGTGTAGTTCTCCCCCCTAAGTTTCTAAGATTGAGCTTGTCCACTTGACCTTTTTGGAGCATCACAAGCCACCACCTTTAGTGTACCTAGGTAGAGGATATCTTGAATTACAGTAATGAGCCGTCTTATGTTATGAGAGATGAGATGGGGAATCGCAAATCTGCCTACACCACCTTAAGTAGGTATCTCTATATACACTGTCCCTATTCTACCCCTCCTTTTATATCATACCATCGCCGCTACCTAGGTACTGTGTGCACTGCTGTGTGTGTAGGTTAGGTACTTAGGTAGGTTATATGTTGCCATTCTTCGTCTAAGCCACCACTGGGTATACTACCTACCTACCTGGGATACGTACTAGTAGGTATACCGTAATTGTAGGTACCTAGGTAAGTGGTAGGTAAGGTATCGCTACCTCGGACCCCCCTCGTAGGGTACTTACTGCCTGACTGCTCGGTTTGGGGAAAGCAGTGCGCCTAGCCTTCGGACCCTTGCTCAACTCATCCTTCGCTAATATGCCCAGACCTCTATCATTGGTGGCTACAAGACTCCGCTAAATCCAGCGCGGCTAGGAAGCTCTTACTCTCTTCCAGGTTCAGGTTCCTCTTAACAAACTACCCGCTCGAATTCAATTCATTCTGGCTATCTCACTCACTCATTCACTCATTCATCTATTACTATACCTAGCGTATATCGTGGCTACGCTTCATCTGTACACCCTGCCTGGATTCACGTTTTGTTACCTGTACACAGGGCAGGTTTATTTTCGGTAGAGTGGTTCTCATCTGGTGTAATAGACTTGATCACGGACCGAGGCCACCGAACGCCATCTCCGTCGGGGCCGACTCCTCTGCAAGAGAGCGAGTGCATGCGCCTACCGGACGCTAGACCACCCAAGACACGCACCTACGACGTACCACAAAGTCGCAATATCAACTTCCGATACTGCCAGCACAACTACGAACAAACCCGGGATTTCGCCAAATGAGAATCGCTTTCCCTCATCGCCAACCCGCTTAAAAGTCTTTCTACCCAAGAATATCCTCGTCACGCTCTCTCAAATGTCCATTCTCTTCGGTTAAGCATAGCAACGGGATCTCGTGTCTTTGGGCCGTCCAGGTCCACCAGTCGTCAAGCTGGAGTCGTAAGTGTGACCGGCCCCGTGCATCGTGCTCCCTGCAGTCTCCCAGCTTGTCGGCGACTATTACCCTCAAATAGGCATGCTGCTGCTGATGCGCACGGTCATGAAATTGCAACCCTCGACTCAATATTCAACTCTAGTTGGAGTTGTAGGCTAATATAATGTCTCTCAGCTTCGCCCACATTGCGGCTTGGTCGCAGCACCGGCCTGAGAGTCCCTCTCGCCCTTCGCTGCAACGAGCCTCTCTGGGCCATCTCCGATCGCTGTCGAGCATGAGCCCTCCTTCCAATGCGTCTCCTCGCTCTCGATCACCGGCCAAATCCCTCTCTTCGTCTAATGTCCTCGAGATCATGAACTCGAACGACTCCTCCTCTCTTGCCCCAACCCAATTGAGACGAATGATATCCTCCCAGTCGCTCATGGAAGATGCAGATCATAGTACGCTTCCTGATCCAAGGGTGAGAGCTATGTCACCTGCAAACGGCGCTGCTAGCCCCGTACACCACCCGGATCTTGACCAGGAGGTTGCCGCGCTAAGTACAAAACTCATCAATGCGATAAATCACCAGACCACCCTCGATGACACGCTTTCTGTTACACGTCAAGAATTGGACACCTCGAGGGAGCGAGTACGCGAGTTGGAGGCTCTCGTCACAAAGCAGCAAGATATTTTGTCTTCAGACGCTTGGATCCCGCGGAAGCGTGTTGAAATTGAAAAGAGCGAGTTGCTGGCGATTGTCGCGGAAGAAAAGAAGCAGCGCATCGAGGTAGAGAAGGAAAAGAAAAAGATCGAACAAGAGCTAGAGACATTGACCGTATCACTTTTCGAGGAGGCTAATAAGATGGTGATAACGGCCAAAGAAGACGCTAAGGCGCAGCAGGATGTACTTCATCGGAAAAACGAACAACTAAAGGCGCAATTAGCCGATACGGAGGTCCTCCTAAGGTCGCAGCAGGAACAACTTGCGCAGCTCAAGCTTGTCATGGAACAGATGGCAGCCGATCAGGATGATCACAGCGGGACCGCACCATCCTCCCCTGGATTCAGCAAGTTCGACCCAAAAGACGATGATACACAAATTTCCGAGGGAGTCTCGCAATCTAGTGTCCTAGAATCGTTTGTGCCGACGTATCCGACAAATTTGCCCCATCTTGTGCATCCCGTTCTGCGGACTGATCTCACGTCTTACGAGGATTTTCTCTCCCTCATTAAAACCTCGAAGAGAACCTCTTCCCGGGTCTCTTCTGGGTCGTATACTGGCCTCCCAATCCTCAGTTTTACCGGCAGTACTGCCATTTCAGTGTCATCTAACGCCTCTTCAGCATCGCTGTCCGCTGCTGGCACACCCACATCTACAACTGTATCCCCCCAAACACCTAATACTCCGGCCTCGGCCGCCAGCGCTGGGTCGGTGGTCTCGACACCTCTACCACCCTTAAAAGAAACGAAATTTTATAAGCGGGTTTTAGCTGAGGATATCGAGCCCACGCTCCGTTTAGATATGGCTCCGGGCTTGTCTTGGCTAGCTCGGCGGTCTGTACTCAGTTCTATGACAGAGGGGACTCTGGTCGTGGAACCGATACCTACCAACAGTCCTTTCGCATCTATCAGCAGGCCGCAGTATTACTCTTGCTCACTTTGCGGCGAAGCGCGAAAAGATGAATCACATCTACGCAATCACCGGTTTAGAACGAGCGAGTCGGGTTCAGCTCAGCGATACCCCCTCTGTCAGTATTGTCTTACGCGTGTCCGCTCTACCTGCGATTTTTTGGGGTTTCTTCGCATGGTCAAAGATGGCCACTGGCGCGCCGATAATGTCGATTCTGAGCGAGCGGCCTGGGAAGAAAGCGTACGGCTCCGGGACCAAATGTTCTGGAGCCGTATTGGAGGTGGTGTGGTACCGGCTCACAGCGGTCACTCGCAACATGTTATTGCCGGCGAGAAGATGACGCGTAATAGCCACGAAGTAACACAATTGTCTAGGGAAAGTGACATAGCAAAGGAGTCTTCAAGGATTTCCAAGACGTCTAACTCGTCCGGCGCGACACTCACGTCAGATGAGCCATCAAGAGGGGAAAAGACGCCGACCCCAGAACCAACGACCCCTGCCCTTCCTTTAAGCATCGAAGCCGCTATTTCACCCGAAGGTGACCATCGCCACCTCGAGACTAATAGTACCACGGAAGCTAGTGATCACCTAGGAGATACGGTGGTGGAGCAAGGAAAAGACCGTGGCCAACGACTATCGCTCAGAATTCCTCACGTATTGGGTGACGAGGCTTCGGTATAGAAGCTCACTGCCGGATAAATATCCCTTTCATTTACAGTCACAAAGCATGGATCTACTTAGACATCATTTTCACGGACATACTTAATTACGAGGACCATAATTTGGTCCATGTGTACAACACTTGTTAGTCATCACGAAACATGTGACGACTCTCGACTTTTATTGTTTATCAGCATTGGAGCATCACTGGAAGAAATGGCGCTTTTGTTTTGGGGGAACCTGGGTCTGCTCTGGAGTGGGCGGTAAGATGTACGCCGCCTTGCTGTGGCATAGATAGATCTGATACCGGGCTTGGGGAAGGGGCACTTGGATTCATCTTGGAATGTGTGCTTTTTGGGGGGGTGTTTAGGCTGGGACAATGAACATTTGCATGGTGGACTCGGTTTGCGCCGGGCCCCGGTGACGGCCCAACCAACTGTGGCTTTTATAATGATAAAGGAACGCATAAACGCGGGAGGCTGCCTAGCAATTCATAGGTGCTATTTGCCCTTTCATCTAGTCGGTAATGATATGGCACCCTCCAGCTGTGACGAAAATGATACGCAGTCTGCACCTTTCAACGCCGTTATCTTGATTTATACGACGACGAACCGAGTACTATCAACAACTTTATTCCAAACTACCTAGGTACCTGGCAGGCGTGCACTACGTACCATAAATCATGAATGCTGCCTCCGAGTTAGGTGAATGACGAAGGGAAAAGAAACGGAACCGAAAGCATGTGACTGCGTCGTGAGTGTGTGAGTGCGTGCATATCCCCTATGTTATACAGTGCCATATCATTCCGTGTGCGGGCATGTGGGCGGATGGGTGACATTTGAAGTCCTATTGGTACCTACCTAGGTAGGGATACATCCTTGCATACATGTAACCTGTAGGTGCTATTCCGTAACCACAAGAGTATTACTGACCGGGACTCTCCTTAGCCTTCGTTATCGGCCTATTTCGAGAATGATGTCGTGATGATGCTGGAACACAAGAGGAAGAACAGGTATCTAGATTATAATATGGTTGCTAAAAAGCGTGCCTGTAATTATAATTACCTACCTAGGTAGGTAGGTACTGTGACCGATCGAAACCGAAACGCAGTACAATCTAACCTAGACGCCTGTCACATACTACGTATACATCAAAGCCCCAGACTTTAAGCTGTACTAGTATATGAGGTTAGGTAGTAGCCTAGGTTACCTGTCCATACACGTGTACTTCTGTCCCGGGCAGAACCTAGGGTAGGCATCAAAATGGGGAAAAAACAAAAAGCAAACCCTGCTTAGGCAATAAGCTTAATTCGATTCGCGTAGGCGGCGGCAAAAGGAGCCAGGCATCCAAGTGGGAGAGGGCGTACGACGGCCCCTCCAGGCCTCGATGCCCTCGGCAACAGGAAAATGGGGACAGGGTGTGTTCCGGGCAGGCAATGCGATGCAACGCCCTCACCTACCAGAATAGTAGTACTCTCGTCGCAAGTCTCGCCCGACTTGCCGAGACATTTTTGGCGGCAATCGAGGACAGCTCCCATGCATGTAATCTTGGTAAAATGATCTCACCTTACCTAATAATACATTATTGGCATATCGCGACGACATGCGCATGGGGGAGAAAGGTATGTAAGACGAGGCGGCGTCCTAGCCTGCTTTTTGCTCGGTGAACAGTAGAGAGAGAGAGATACGGTGCAGATTGCCCGACATCGCAGGTTTCGGCAGCTCGCCTCAACCTTCTCTTCCTTGCACTTAGTGTACTCCGTCAGCTGTCACCCGACGCAGTGCTTTCAGCAGCGATACCACCTCGTCCCATCTTATCTCCAGCGCCATTTACTTGGCGGGTATTGAAATGGCAGTAGTATCGCTCCGTCGTAGGGACGCCGATAGGTACCTATTTTGGTTACTTGGAACTTCGAAGCAGGTATCGGGGATAGGAGGACTCGGAGGACTCGTAGGACTCGTCGCGCGAACGCAACTTTTTCTCCAACATTGGCTACCTCTGCGCTCTACCTGCTCTACCCCTCCGGTAGACCCTGGAATTATAATCATCCACACAGCCTCATATCAACGCCCGTAAGCTCGCACTAGATAGCGCACGGGTGCCTTGCCGTTCCCGATATCCAATAGACGACAAAGAGGAAAACGCGCCGGTTACCATTATATCGTTCGAGGTCATCATACCTTGATACACTGCTAGACTAGCAGAGGCAGACCGCCCGAGGAAAGGTCTTCGATACTTAACCATATAAGTATACTAGCCGAGCTCCGCACAGTAATCTAGCCCATCCTAGAGTGACTAAAACACCTTAGTAACAATACGATGGCCACGATTGGACAACCCCAGTACCCTTACCTATTGATAGTGCAGGTAGTGTGTATATAGTGTATATGTACAGCGCAGAGCGGGCGATTATTAGGGGCCGATTAAGAACCTCACTGGTTAGGGGGTACCCTCCGTTCTGCCCCCCCTCGCGACCGAAGGCAATCAATCAATCCTTCCGGGCGACGCGCCTGAATCCTGCCAAAAAAAAAAAAAAAAAAAAAAAAAAAAAACCCCCAAAAAACTTGGATTATCCGAACAGTATCCGGACACCCTCTGTGCAAAGGATTGGTTGGGAACTGTAGGCGCCTGGAGGTGTAGATACTCGTCTACACTACCTACCTAGGTAGGTACTGTAGATAGTGCATCATTTACGTGCTCACCTACATACCTATATACCTGGGCGACGTACGTACAGTACCTAGGTAGAGGTAGGCAGGTAAAGCAGCTCAGAATGGGTAGGTATCGTGCTTATTCGAGAGAAAGTAGGCACAATACCTACCTAGGTACCTAACCTCCTATAGCGTAGGTACCTACCTACTACATGTACTTACCTTGATACCCGTTGGATGATCCTAGTGCTGATCACCTTCAGCAGCTGTGAGGCCAATGTTCTAACTGAGCTTCGTCGTCTCCTACATTATTTGTTCAACGGGCAATTGATCATCAAAACCATCTACCCACCTGCTGTAGGTACGTGACGGAGAGATAGATATATTTCCTCGTCAGTGCCCATCTGTCCAAACTACCTAAACATCCATGATAGTATACTGGAACCATTACACTATATGTATTCACTCCATCCCCACAACCCGGGATCAGATGGCAAGAAAGCCTCTCTTGAGTAGACCAATTCAGCATAGTCAGTGCGTCCGTTCACTCACTCACGGCCCCCCTGCTCTATCTTCGCTTCGTTTCAATAACCTGACAGTTCTGAGGGACTGTTTGGATTTTGGTCAAGTGGAAACTGTAGTTCCTCATGTCTTTATATTTCCTTCACCTACCGCAAAATTCCCTGCGCACCACCACCCAGCTTCATCAAGAATCCTCTCTTTGGGCGTTCGTTATTTGACATAGTCTACCAGTAAGTCACATCATCGCTGGCTACTCATACTCGTCAATCAACGTCAATACAAAGAAAGCACTGTACGGCGGCGCACGCGCCGTCTCTTTTTCGCCTAGCTAGATTGATCGACTAGCCTAACTGCCTAGATAGTACCACCCAGATCTAGACTACAGTAGTAATAATATCGACCTGCAGATTACTACAGTAAAGTATCTATCCGTCACAGAAGGGGGCGAGTGCCGCGTTGTCAGAATAGGTATCAACCACTCCCGCCCTCTTCTTTTTCGAAATATCGACAGGGGCAGAGAGACACCGAAGGAGAGAAGAAAGGGGGGCGGAATAATTAGAAAGTGAAAAATAAGGAGGAAAGAGACGAAGAGAGCAAGAAGAGGAAGATATACCGACTATTACTAAACATCACCTCTTAATCCTACACCCTCTCTACCTACACTACAACTTACCCACGGTGCCGGTCACGGGCCACAGGACCTACGCCTACCGTTACTTTGTGGCTTTGTTTAACGACCCTTCCACGACACCCCGGTCCCCGCTACCCATACTGCAGTGCAGTGCAGTACAGTACAGTACAGAATCTTATTATTAGAACGAGAGTCATCTGGATTCCTTCTCCCGAACGTCTACTCGACGAATTGGTCTTAGTCAGATTACCCACTGGTGCTGGCTGTGTCCCACCGGGGGCATAAACGCTTGCCTGCCTGCATCGCTGCCGGGACTTCGCGGCATCGTTGCACTTCTCTCACGGTAACCTTAATTCATCCCGAGCCGCCGTGGTGGAAACGAGCCCGTTCCTCGTGCAACTTTGCCTGTCCGCCCCTCTGCTTCTCGTGTCTACTTACCTAATTAGACGTCTTTCTTGGCAGCATTGGACGAGACGGGTGTCTGTCTGACTGCCGTCTTTGGCAACCATGAGCGTGTCACCGGGTTTTGATAATACACCCTCTCCGAATGCCGCCTCTTCGTCCATGTCCATGTCGCCTTCCATGTCCGGCACGCCAGCTAATAGTGTTGCGCCGTCGGCGCCGGCTCCGACCGTGAAGCGCCGTGCTCCAATTGCCTGCCGAAGGTATGGATCCCACAGTATTGAATCTACCACAGCGTGGATCAAGCCTTCAAGCCACCGGTCCCTTAGATTTGACTCGCTTATTAACTTTTTTTTATCGTAGGTGTCGCCGCCTGCGCAGCAAGTGTATGCACGATAAGGCTCCACCCTGTAAAGCCTGTAAAGAAGCTGGTGTGCCGGAGGAATGGTAATTATTTCCGTTTTGCGCCCGTCGTTGTGAGATGTGCGATCTGTTCGGTGACACTGACTCACTCCGTCGCTATAGTTCATTTCCGAGTCGGGGGGACTTAGACCAGGACCGTGCATTCCGCCATCCTCGGCAGCGCGCCGATAGGAAGAACAAGCTCGATCTTGTCAACGTGAAGAGAGAGCCGGCCTCGACGCCGAGTTTAGGCCTTGATGCTTTCTCCAACTACCGGCCACCGAAGCTGGCGAATGAATGGGATCTTTTACCCGAGATGGAGGTAATCGTCGACGGCATTCATACGTTCATCCGCCACTTCTACCAGATAGGCTTCATCCCTAAGAAGATGTTCATTGCCGGATTGAGGGAAAATACCGATTCTGTGAGCGTCTTCCTACTGCTTAGTATTCTCTGCATTAGCGCTAGGTTCAACAAGTATTTCATCAACACATACGGCGACGGACTTAAGGCTGCAGACGAATTCATGCAAAAGGCGCAACGACTCGCCGTCAACGAGATATATCTAGAGCCAACGTTGGAAAGGTGTCAGGCCTTCTATTTGCTTAGCATCGCCGAACAAGGGTCAGGCAAGTCAAACACGAGCTACGTAAGTTCTGCTTAACTTTGCCGTGCTCAAGGCCTCTACTTACGCTCAATAAAAAGATAAGCGCGGGTATAGCATTCAGAATGGCGGCGCTCATGAGGCTTCACCGCGAAGAGGCCTATAGCCCTATTACCAACAAATCCCATGTCGTACAAAGGATACGCGCAGAAGCCGCAAGACGCACATTTGTGAGTGAGCTAAGAGTGTCAGGGTCTCTACTAAGGTAGCATGAACAAATCCCTGGCTGTCATTCGATCTTCTGTATTGCCGTGAAAGGTTGAGAGTGCTAACTACCCATTTCTTCCGAACAGTGGATGTTACACAGTGAGTAAAAGAAAAAAAAATAGAAATTCTTGTAGACCGTTACCCATCTAACCGAGGACAACTAGGCCAAGATAATTTGCATTCCGGACCATATAAGCCCGTATCCCTAGGACCTAGCGATATTACTGCTTTACTTCCTTGCGACGAAGCGGATTTCGAGGCCGGTAAAATACCCGAAAAGCGCGCCGCTCTCGAGGGTACACCTCCGGCCATCGCAGACCCTAGTCTGTGCTCACTTAGGCCAAGGCCTTTGCTTGCCTCCCTTATGCAGGTGCATAATTTCTGGGGCATAATCGCACGCCGAATACTTTATAACGAGAAGGATTGGCGGCCACAAGATGACGATAGCGAATTTGCGAAGCTAAATCGCCGGTTGAGGGATTGGGAAAGGGACTTGCCTCCGGAACATGCGTTCGGGAAAATATTACTCGGCGGCTATCGACATTATGAGGAAGACTTAGTAAGTGGTGCGAGTATATGAGGAAATCCCGTACACGTGGCTTACCCGATCCTAGGCTTACCTTAGCCTAACCGGCTGTCTGCGCCTCTGCCATATTGTCCTACGCAAGGTCTACATGAGCGAGTCAGTTCTCGTCATGATCCGTAAACTTGGTCCTCAGTGTTAACACTTTTTTGCAGAATGATACGTCACGCTCAAGGGGATCCCTCTAATCCAGAAGTCAAGTTCTACCAAAACATGTCCAACGACTTATTCATCAATGTTCGTGTGCTATACGAGCAAGTTGATGCACACTTCGAAGATGGTACACCCATTGAAAGTCTAGGTTCACAAATGGCCGTAGGTGATGTTGATGAGATACTCGTTATGACTTTCGTTTCTTGACTGATCACGCTTTCCAGGCCTTCATTATTTACAGCTGTGGCTTATTAGCTTCCTACCTCGTCAAATTCCCTCAGTGTAAGCACTTCCACCCACATAGTGGATAGAGCTTAGTTATGCTAACAGAGTTCGCATAGTGGACGTTCAGCATGTGGGAAGTGACCTACAAGCGGCGCAAGCTGAAGGTCGTATGATCTATGCGCGGAGTCTCGGCATTCTACGAGCATATTCGCACACATGGCCGCTCGCAACTGCTTGGGCCAACGGATTGGAGAAGTGGTTCAGAGATCAGAACCCGAAGAAGATCTCGTTTCAGTCTGGCACCATGACGGATGGCGTAAGTATCATCTGCATCACACTCCCATGCCCTTGGCTAATTCGCAACTTGGCCTAGATCGAGGAGCCTCAACCATACGCCCTCGGCACCGTACACCCACGACTCAACGCCCCGGGCTTCCGCGGCACACATTCCATCAAGAAGTTTCACACGACACGTTCCACAACACCGCCAGTAGCAGACCCCCAGCATAATACTGCCGAGATGGGGCCCGCGGGCGAACCTCCACGCCTCGCGCCCCTACAGCACGCACCAAGCGCTTACAGTGAGCCTGTGTGTCTGCCGCCCCTCTCGCAAACACAGTATGTTACGTCGTCTTCACAGCCTAACACACCGCAACCCGTTATCCAGCCATCATACGCCCCTCCTCCCGCGCCCCAGGTCGCTCTCGCGCAAGCGCATCAACCACCACCGCCGCCGCCACCACATCAGCAACCGACGAGTCACCCACATGCCCATCTGCACCCGCAGCCACAGCCACAGCCTCCACCCCAACAGCCCTACGCAGCGCAGCCCTATGCACAGAATACCGGCCTCGACATGTTAATCCATGCGTCGGCATCCACGCACCCGCCGGCCGCACCGCCGATGGAGGCGTATGCTGCCGCATACTACGGCGACTACGGCAACATGACGCTTAACGATGGCTTCGACTCGAACCTGCAGATAATGGTAGACGGCGGCGCACGATGGACTGCCATCGACGCCACCACGGCGATCTATAGCCCATACGGACCCATTGGGACAGGGCCTTGATCGATGCCTACTAGGGATCTTACATATTCCCTGGCTCCCTGAACGAAAGGGCGATTGTCAAAACTGTATTTTTCTAAACATGTGAAGTGATGTATTTCTGATGTGGAAAACAAACGGATGGAGCAAGAGAGGAAGGAAAGGGGGAGGGGGAGGTGGAAATGAAAGGCTACGGTAGGCAGGAAAAAGTCATCGAATTTGGGGTTCGAGATACAAGGGCCGGTTACTCCTATCCTACCACGACACCCCGGGCCGAACCGATAGAGAGGACCGGACTCAACCACGCAGCGTTTTGTTTGTTTTCATGGGCATATTCTCTTTATAACTAGCCGGCTCTTCGGGACGATGCGAGGCTCTTTATACTATACACAGGACCTATCGGGCACCCACGATTTACAGGAGGCTAGCGATATATACCCCCCATATTTCTCTGTTTCCAAAGCAAGCACGCCTTTCTCCGGATTTGGAGGTGTTATTTTTGTTGTTGTTTGTTTCCCCCCCCTCTCTCTCTTTTATGATATATCACCACGTATTTAGTGTTCAAGGGCTCGCCCGATACAATATATCCTCACGGAAAACCAACACTCCTTTCATCTGTCTCGTTCCTCAACGGCGGCAATACTAAATTATTGCTTTGCGCTTTCTGGCTTTTTATGCGAGGGAGAAAGATGGGATTAGTATATATAGGGGCTAGAAGGGGAGGGAATCATGGAATACGCCTCCCAACGTGTATGTATGTATATGTGTGTGTGTACGTGTGTATGTGTTACTCTTGTTTAGATCCATTCCCCCCCAATCGCCCCCCCAGCCGATGATCGATATAATACACATGTTTGCCCTTAGACTCTTCTCCGTGGTACTCTTACGCCCCCATCATTCTCGTAGCATTAGCCAACTTCATCGATCCATCCCCTCTTAACGACAAGAGACACCGGCGACTTCGCCTAGGCAAGTGAAGGACCGAAAACCCATCTCGCTCGCCGTTACTACCGCGGTAAACATGCCTCAGTTGGAAAATCCGTATTTTGGTCCTACATTCGCTTTACTACCCTCACAGTTCCGACATAACAATGCTGTTTGTTTACATCCAAAGCAGCGTCAGGAATCATACGATACATTCCGCTCCGTTCCGCTCCAAGGAAAATACCAGACGGAATAGGATAACTTGTTCATGTGGAAAACTATCGGCCGAATTACGCGAAGCACGTGGCCGCTGGGTATAGCCCCCGAAGAGTAGATACGTGGTAAGTAGAGCACACCATACGACGTATGGGCAAACAAGACCCCAAGAATTGCCAAGCTAAACATTACTATATGTTACTATGCTTTAAATAGTTGCACGCCCCGTAGGCAAGGATCTACGTTAATTGGTTGCAGTGGAATGGCATGTCGCGATTATGCGATACACACAACACAAAACCCCTTCGCACTCATTTGATGGGGGAGGGGGGGTTGGGGGGGGTAGACAGAGCCTTTATTTCTGATATAAGCACTAGTCTACGGGTGCACATTTACCTGTGCTGGGCGAGGCGAGTCGGTAACGCAACGCGTAGGCTCCGAGCCCAGGGCGAACGAGCCGTCCCTAGCCAGTTGGTGGGGGCAGCTCATCCTGTTCCATATAACCGCCCACGGGAGCGAACTCTGAGTTGACTCGCCCCCTGGCCGACAAACCCCAGTCCCATGGCTCCTCCGGGCATAAGCAACTACGGCCGTCAGGTCGCGGGGTATCTGTTCACTTGAACAAACTGTCAGCCATATAAGGCATACATCCACGGCCAGTCCTCTCTTCCACGTTGACGACCTTTTTAACTCCTCCGATACTCCTCTGTTTACATGACTTCGTGGCCCCAATCCAGATGAAGGGGGCGTTACATGATGTAATCTACTCTCTAAACGCATGTCTCCGGGGCTGTTTGTGCTTTCAAAACCGGATCGAAACTCAGCAAAAAGGGGGTACATGGATGATGCGAAGACGTGATTCGTGACGGTTCAAGGGGCTATGCGATGATATCAGGGGTATTGGATTACTAAGGCAGTGGAAGAGGATCTATATACACGTGTCTCATTCATAAGGTGATGACGGCCTGGGCGAGGGTGCTAGGGAAGGGGGCGGGGGGTGGGGGATGGGATATTTGCTGGTTTTCTTCCGACTTTGGCATGCGTATTCAAGCCTAGGTTAGCTCGGCTTGCTGGTCGGGAGAAGCTGCGTGTCATGACGTATGGCAAGGCACTTTGGAAGAACGTTGAAATCCTCAGGTTACGAGGTACTCTCATGTCTGCTGCATGACAGATGAAGTACCGCCAAGTTGTCGCTTAACCTGCTCACGAGCCCAGCGAGCCGTTTCGATTGTTCGAGACTGGAAGTCACGATTGCTCTTGGTCTCTTTGATCATAACACTGAGCCAATCTTGCCGGAATGCGTCTGCAAGCTCCCCGTTGGGATAAGCATCGGCCAAATCACTACGGCTGTTAGTATGTGGATAATGGCTGATGAGGTTAAAATTACATACCCAATGACTCCCATGGCGGATCGCATCAGGGATTCGCTCTTGTTCAAATCCTGGGCAATGATATTGAGCAGCTGAAAGATGGACTGCACGTAGGGCTGGAGAGCTTGGGCTTTTGCCTGTTAGCGAGAAAGAAAAAGGTGGCGCCTCGTTTCGTGCTAGGACACTTACTCTTGCTGCTGATCTTCATAGCACCAATAATGCCACCCCAGGCATCCATAATTCCCTCTCGTAGGGAGATGACGTAGTCGTACATCTCATAAGATCCATCGGGCGCGGCAGTGACCGCAGCCGCTTGCTGCAGAACTTGCGCGACGACGGACAGGTAGGTCTCAAAATGACCTCCAATAGCACTGGCGATGTCGCCGAAACATTGCAGAATGGCAGGCTTAAACTGGTTGGAAAGAGCAGAACTCTGTGAGAAGATTAGTGGCTGTATGATGCGTGGTTGATAGAGGGGAAATGCCCAAGGATTGGGAATACGGGGAGACAAACCCTGAGGTTATTGAGTAGGTGGTTCATGAAGTTATCGCAATACGGCTGGCTACGTTCGCCCATTGAGCGCGTGATGTCGCTGACCAAGCCGATAGCCATCGAGCAGACACTCGGCTCTTCCTGGTTCGCCAAGGCATTGTAAAGGAAAGGAGAGAATGCCTCCATGTACTTGAAGAAGTCTTCCTCCATAGCGTTCGCAAGGCCACTGATAGTAGCAAAAATGGCCTCGGGAACGCTGGACTTGGGCCCAACGGTGTTCAGGATCTGCAGATCCACCTGCATAATTCGGTCACCTTGTGGTGCAATTTCTTTCTCCAGGCGCTGGATAATAGCTTGAAGGACTGTGCTTAGACTTGTCTGCATCTCTTCTAGAGCAATTTTGTCCTCAATGCTCACAACCTGGCTTTGCAAAGGGATAGTCTCTTCAAGGCGCTTGATGATTACATCTGACAGCTGAGCAATGGACGGGAAGCTATCCGTTGCAGCATGCTGAACGAAGGCACTAAGAACTTCATAGGATGTAGTACGGACGGCCGTCTCGGCTGCAGCCTGCGACGTTACCTCGAGGAGAGTCTGCACGCTCTGGTTGAAGTGGGGCGTTATGGGGTTTGATGTCGCCTCGAAGTCGCCCGAGAATCGGTCAGCTAGATTCATGAGTGCCCAGCAGCAAGAAGCCGCCATCTTTGAGTCGTGGATACCCGCGAACAAAGACCGAATGAGAGGGTCTAGATGCGTGTTAGGATCAATAGCTTCTGAGCAAGCCTCTGTAATTCGGCCGAGCGCGTATGCTGTTGAGTCCTTGACGAAGATAGAGCTGTCTTCCATCATATTGATGAGAATAGGTAAGGCTTGTTTCACAATAGGCTCTAAGGTCTTCTCTTCGGGCCCTTCCATAATTGCACCAAAAGCGGCTACGGCAGCTTCGCGATAATGCCAGTCCTCAGAGCGCAGATGCTGCTCGACAAACTGAAGAACTGGTGGAACAATATTGGGACCAACGGCCTGCGCGTAAAGTTGAAGACATTGGTACGCGGCACGAGCCAAGTTATACTCATCGTCGGCGGCATCCTCATCTTGCTTAGTAAGAAGAGTTAGTAGCTGTGGCACAACCTCTCCTGTTGCAACACGCGCAAAGTTATAAAAGGGTCGCATCTGCTCGGTGTTATCGACCTATTTTGATCCATTGTTAGCGTGCCGAGACAACCAAAGAAAGGTGTTTTCATTACGTACCTGAGAATTATCCTCTTCTATGTTGATTTCCTCCTCGCATACGGTACTCCAAAACTCGACGGCGAGTTTCGCAACATCCTCATCGTCATTCTTCATTCCTAGGATTGTCAGGCCAAACAACGCCTTCTCCATGTAAAAGCGCATGTTCTCGTAGTAAAGACCCATAATACGGTTGAGGCACCCGAATGCAGCCTGCTGTATCCGCGAATCATCGGCTTGCGTAGCTTCACAAACAACTTGCATAATGTAGTTCCGTTCACCCTCGTGCTTGAAGTTGTTGCCTACGAACTCGAGAGAGTCACCGAGCGCGTAGATAGCCGACAGACGAATCTCCTGGTTTGTCTCCTCCTTGCGAGCCCCCTGTACCACAGCGGTCAAGATGGCGTTCGAGTGGGCAACCAAGGCTGTCCGTAACTCGGCGTCTTGGCTGTCACAAATGTATCCAATACATGTTAAGGAGGACTGCTTCTGATGAGGAGCGCCAGTGCTAACGTTTTGTACTAGAGTCCCCATAAGCTCGGGCCATTGATCCCTGGGAAGTTCAAGTGAGGCGACGGAAGCGATGACCTGGGCAGCAGCGTTGCCAGCCTGGCTGTTGCTTGAGGAGAGGGTCTGCAGGGCAAGGGCCTTGACACGGTTCTTCGTCTCTTGGTCCGTCTGCTGCAGCCATTTGGCCTGCAGCTCTTGCGCTCGAGCGAACTCGCGGGCGGTGAAAGAATTCTTCAGGGCCAAGCCTGCGGCAACTCTTATCTGGGCTTCGGCATTGTCATCGGCCAGAGCTTGGACGAGGGTGGCAAGGTAGAGAGGCTAGGGGAATATCAATATTAGTATCCACGATGGCAACAAAGCTGGGATAGCAAGGGCGAAAGTAACTCACGAAGTTGGTGTCGGCAGCCTGCGAGAGCTGTTGCTCGGCACCATTTCGTGTCGCAGCATCTGGGGGTGGAGAGACAAATCGTTAGCATTGCGGTCAAAAGGAAATGAGGGAGGCTGAGTCGCGTTCGCGACAACAAGGGTAAGGCTGCTTGCTGTTGCACCGCTGAGGGGCTATAACGGGGGAAGAGGTGGTGCGCTCACCTGTAGACAGCGAATTGCTGAGGACTGCGTTGATATCACCGTTTTCAGCCATGTTGTGTAGTCAGATGGCTTTGCCACAGGAATAAGGAGTAATCCAGGTTGGTCGCCGTTTCGGTGGGGGTAGTATTTTGTTATTGTATGTTCATCAACAAAAAGAAAAAGACGTCGGTCAAGAGGGGGACCCGCAAGTATGGTATGTGCGTGTATGGATTATGCCGGTAGATTGAAGGGTCACAAGGAGATGAAGGAGGGGAAGAAGGTGAATAAGATAGGTACTGGTGGCCGACCTCTTGAGTATATCGAGGGTTGGACCGAGACACAGAGGAGAAGTTGTCTGAAGCTTGTAAAGAAAGTAGAAGATTGCAGAAAGGAGGTAGAATAGTGCAGAAATGCAGAGCGAGGTTTCGTCACCTGGTGGACAGTGGGAGTTTTGCCTCTAGCTGTAAAAGGTACAGTAGAAGGTACCTACAGTAGTGAGGTGGATAGGGTCTTCTAAGGCGGGCAGGCGGGTTCTATCAGGTACCTACTATTGCATGCTACGTACCTATCGCCTACCTATCGCCTGCCTATCGTCTACCTACAAGGGCGGGTCCCCAATTATTTTTGTTGACAATCACAAGCCAGAATGGGGGGGGGGGAAGGGGGGCGTTAAAGAGAGAAGAACCGACCCAAAGCCGCCCGCACTTGATCCCTATCCCTAGGTAGGTTCTGGGGTGACAATGAGGGAGGGCAACAAGCAGTGGGTCCCTTTTTTTTTTCTTGCCAGCGGGTTGCCACCTGGGCACGGTGCGTAACATTTCTTAATGGGTTAAGGTCGGTTGGTGCACACGTAAATAAAGCATACCATACATACATACCCAGGAGGTAAGTACCTCCAGAAGACAGCAGAAAGAGGTATAGTTTACAGTGAAATCTTAAAACATAAAAAAGAAAGGCTGTAATTAAAGAGGCCTTCCCATATGCAGACATATACGTAGGTATCAATTATCCCCGTCTTCTTCTTAAGGTTAATGTTGCATAGAGCATCTCTTTTTGTCAGGAATTTCAGTGATCAGTCATTTCCGTTCATGGCATTGGTGCCTATTGCTTGCTACCTGCCTGCATAATACATACTCTACACACAAGTGCATACTACCTAGATATTTACTAGCCTAACTACCTTTTTTTAAAAAAAATTAATAATAATAAACGCCTATAAACATTATTCCTAGTAATAAAATTTTTCACGGAGAAAATCAAAATAAAAGGCGTCCTTAAGCGTCTCGTTTAG
Organism: Xylaria grammica; assembly: GCA_004353285.2. NCBI lineage: Eukaryota > Fungi > Ascomycota > Sordariomycetes > Xylariales > Xylariaceae > Xylaria > Xylaria grammica. The sequence continues at coordinate 1,134,086 of NGZP02000002.1, read as the reverse complement.
AAGAAAGACTACCTGCCAAGAGAGGCAGCAAGGCATATTATGCACGAGCCACTTTTTCCCCTCTGCTACGCTGTCTCCACTATCCATCTGCTAGAAGCCAGTTGCCCACAGCTGTGAAAAGGAGCGAGTATCTGCTAATATCTACCTAAGCAGGTTGGTTTCACCTGTTTTCGTCAGTTTCGACGTCAAACTAAACCTATCTCGGCGATCGGATTGCTGATTGCCAGAACCGAATTTCCCGCTTCCCTATTGCCCTACAAGCTACCTACTACCGAGTGTACAAGTGCCCAGGCAGTATTGCCTTCGGACAGCCAGTCCTATGGATCCTCCCCGCATTCCGTTTCCGAAGCCCAAGTCCTCTCAAGTCATCATTACCTACCTCCTACGGTCCTACCGGTGCAGATCGGTTAATTCTACTACACTACATGTGCAGCATCACCTCTGGAATTAAGTCATTATGGTGTTTGCTTCCAATGGGTTTGAATATGAATATGCAATGCGTGCACACCGCCCATATCAATCGGTATAGCCCTATCGCTAAATTGCATAATGCAAGAGGTGCCATGAATTTAATTGCGATGCTACCCAGCTATCTACTGCCTAAGCCCTTGAACATACACTACCTCCTCCGGGTGCATGTATACGTATGAGGTGCTCTCCAATGAAGGGGTGGAGAGGGAGATGGGCCACACTAGATACAGCCTTGATATCATGCCCGAAGATGCCGATAAGGAGCGACTTTTATAACTCACATTGGGTCACTACCTACCCAATGCTGACTGACTCTTTTCACACCCTTCATTCATATTACATCTCGTTCGCCTTTCCTTCCAGAACCTGGACTATTTGTGACGGTGGAGCTTCCGGAGCCGGCTTGACTACTATTGGTGTTGTTGTTCCGTTTCCGTTAAGATCCAAGTCTTGGCTAGGAACCCGCTTAGGCGATGACTTAGATAAGATTGGACTACCAGGCCTGCTTAGGACAAACTGTAAACTTGTTAGTAGTGTGTACGTCGGCTATGCTATAGTAGATGAAATTAGCTTACGTTGCTGGCAGCTCCCAAGAGTGCTATGAGAGAGCTCTGCACCACATCCTCATGAATGCCAACACCCCATACCTTCTGCGACGTACCGGCTGCTATACACTCTATGTATGTGGCAGCTTTGACCTGCGATCCGGACCCTGTTGATGTTGAATTGATGGAGTGCTCCTTGTAGTCTGCAACGTCGAGGTTGATGCCTACTCCCTTTAGAGCATTGGCCAGGGAGGAGATAGGGCCATTCCCACGGCCCTGGAGTCTATACTCCTTACCATCAATGGCGATGACGCCCTCAAAGATACGCCCGAGGTTCCTTGTGTCCTGGGTCTTGCCGGTAGCTGGCGGCACTGGTGATATCGAGCGATCGATGGAGATTGAGTAGTCAATGATGTTGAAGCGCGGGTGATCCCGCAGGAAGTACGTCTGTTCAAAGAGATCGGTGATCTCGGCCGATAAAAGCTCTCGGCCGAGCTCATCCGCCCGTTTCTGTACTACTTTGCTAAACGCAATTTGGAGCCCACGAGGGAGATCAAGCTCGAGTTTTCGCAGAATAATCCAAGCAGCACCACCCTTGCCACTTTGGGAGTTGACCCGTATGATGGCCTCATACGTCCGGCCAATGTCTCGTGGGTCCAGGGGAAGGTAGGGTATTTGCCAATTGTCCTCATACGCCTTGCCTTGCTGTTGCCGCGTTACAAACCCCTTCTTAATGGCGTCCTGGTGAGAGCCGCTGAAAGCACACACGACGAGAGAGCCACCATACGGTGCGCGAGGATGGATGGGGATCTTGTTGCAAATCTCAACGGTGTCGATGACACGGTTGAGATCAGAAAAGTCAACATTGGGATTGATTCCCTGTGTATACAAATTGAGAGCCAGTGTGACAAGATCTACATTGCCCGTTCGTTCGCCATTTCCAAAGAGACATCCCTCAACACGGTCAGCGCCTGCCATCTGCGCAAGCTCGGCGGCAGCGACAGCACAACCTCTGTCGTTGTGAGGGTGGAGAGAGACGCAGATCTTCTCGCGTTCGCTAATGTGGGTGCAGAAGTACTCGATCTGGTCGGCATAAACATTCGGGGTAGACATCTCAACGGTTGCTGGTAGGTTGAAGATGATAGGATTCTCCACGGACGGCTCCCATGCAGCCTTGACGGCTTCGCAAACGCGAATGACGAATTCGGGACTCGAATCAGAGAATGTCTCGGGACTAAACTCGAAAGCCCATTCTGTGCCGGCCTGCTCGGGATCATCCTTGGTAATCGATCGCGCATACTTGGCGCAAGCTACTGCACGCTCAAGGGTTTCTTCTTCGGAGTAGTTGAAGACGATGCGACGGAAACATTCACTTGTGGCGAGGTAAATGTGTAGAATAGCTTTCTTGGCGTCCTTGAGGGAGTCGACGGTTCTGCGGATGAGGTCCTCTCGGCAGGGGGCAAGAACTTGCAGCCACACATCGTCGGGCACGCAACCGGGGGTCTCAACAAGACGTCGCGTGAAGTCGAAGTCGGTTTGCGAGGCGGAAGGGAAAGAGACCTCAATCTCCTTGTAACCCAGCTCGACCAGCATCTTGAAATACCTCCATTTCTCCTCGCCGTTCTGTGGACGTTGCGGTCAGCACACAAAGCCCACTCAGCGCTATACAACACAGCAAAAAACGAACCATGGGGTCAACCAAGCTCTGGTTGCCATCTCTTAGGTCGGTGGCAAGCCATCTAGGAGGCTTGTCGAGCGTCTTGGAGGGCCATTGCCGATTCGGTAAGTCCAGAGGCGTGAACTTCTTGTATTTCGTAGACGGATCCTTTAGCCTATATTTTTGGAGACGTGGCGTCAGCTACAGGTAAAAGGCCTTTCTTTTTTCTTTCCGTCGTATTTTTTCCTCTTTCTCTTTTTAGGTTTGGAGCCATTGGTAGAACTTACATCGGCATCTTGGAAGCATGAATTTCACGACCACTGACGCACGCGGGGCAAAAAAATTAATGTGGGCAAGCTTGAAGGAGGGGCAGCTTGTTCCTGGACGAATAATGAGGAGCAAACACGTGAACGTATTCTTCCTCTGTCCTCTGGACCTGGAATAACAATAATTGAAAGCGAGAAGGTAGAATAGTATAATGCCAGTCCTTGCGGGAGGAGAAAATATTAAAAAAAGTACCCAATTGGTATTCAAAAGAGACTGCCACTAGATGATGTTAGTCAGGTTATTGGCCTATATATCCGGGGCCCCAAAATTGAGTCAGAGCTGGAGTCCCGATTTCTGTCCCGATGTCGTCGTAGTAGTAAGAATCCTAGCAACGGTCTATGCAGTGGAGGTAGCTGTCAGTGCCACAGGCTTAATAGAACCTAACCTGAGGCCCCCTTGACCCAAGACAAGAGGTTCAATTAGGTAAGATGAAGGGTTAAAAAAAAAACGGTAATGGAGGTAGTTTCTGACAGTGGGAGCCGTTTGGACACCGGCAATATCCGGTGGCCTAGAAGCTGTGAGGTGCACTAATATAGTATCTATACTGCCCGCCCACCTCAGGTACTTAGGTAGTATAATGGCGGTAGTGGGGCTATAGGAATCTACCCAACCTACATAGTACGTAGTAGGTACCTCTATACCTGTGTTGACAATTGGGCACGCCCTGCAGCTATGGAGAAGAACATCACTACCTGTTGGGTACGAGTACTCCTATACCATTGGAGGTAGTCGAGCAACCCTTTTCTTGGCAGGCTAAGTACCACTACCGAATATCCATCTACTATCACCGAACATGCACCCGACAGTTGTGTTGTTCCCATCGGCGTTCATATTTTAACATTCACTTGTAGCCATCATGTGCTCATGTGACTCAAAACCCTGCGGGCATCCACGCTGAGGCGGTAGTTGTGCGTAGATGTATGGTAGGGCCGTTTATCCGGCGTCTCTCTCGTTAACCACCCAAGTAGGCTGGATTGGAGTATGGGAAATAAAGAGAATCCATAACCACAAGGAATACCCGCTGAACCGATAGGGCATGAAGCCTCCTAAAAGAGGCCGAGACCGCAGTAGCTAGAGATTTCTACCAACTAACAACCTCAATCTTCCAGATTCGTTTCAGAGCGCCTTTTCAGAAGAGAGAGAGAACCGAGGGCCGGGGTCGGGGCGCCCACAGCTCAGGTCCACGCGCGGTAGCTGAGGGCTATAACTGTAAGTTTCGTCACCGATCAGCGCCGACGCCCGCGGTAGGTTATAGTCAAGCCGACCGTACCCGCGCGTGTGCTATTTAGTGTAGTCCTAGGGCGGCCTGGTAAACCTGGGACTGCGCCCTAGACTATGTTAAATGGGTCCAGAAGTAGCTAGATTACGTAGCCATCTATGTCGAAGCAACTCATTTTGGACCATGGTTAGGTCAAAGCGTGGGCTTGTTGAGGGGATCGTAGGATTAGTTGTTCATGTCATAGGGGGTTTTGTTTAGCCACAGGGGTATGGGATGCATATTCCATGATATGTTGCAACTGAGGCGATGAGGGACGCTTGATATTCGCTTGAGTATGCTCAAGGATCTTATATCTCTGTTGCGCTGCCGTGAAAATATAAAGTGACTACCTCGTAACAGCTCTTGTTACGAGGTAGTTACGTGTATATAAGCATCCCTTTATTCCTATAGATATTAGTTCTGTAGGCTATAACAGAGTTGTTATCTGACCCCTATTATGTGTCACCTCTTGTGCCTATATACATTACTCTTTGTATCTCCTTCTTGTAACCAGGGGTTACTGCGTAACAGTTTGTAGCCTCTACACAATACTCTTTTACCTACCTGGTACTTTAACCATAAAGACCCCAGCCTTACGAACCTCAGCTTTACGGATCCCAGACCTTTTAGCTTCGCAGATCTCTCAGCTTTACAACCTTAGGACAAAGGCACTAGAGACAAGTCAGCAGAATAACCTCAAGAACTATAGGTCAGAACTACTAGACACAATTAGCTAGCTACTCGAGCTACAAGACAAAAGAGTGCTTTTACGATTGATAGTTACTAGGCTTAGCTACTGTTTCAGTTAAATTTTTTAGCCGCCTGTGTTAGTATTGATGAGCAAATATTTTTCTAGCTTAGCTGACCCTACTTTAATTTTTTTTTGTCTTCTGGCAAAGCCTCTAAATCTAGACTGACAGACCGACATACCGCCTTTTCCCAGAGGAACGTGACATTATGAGGCCTTCTACTTGGGCTTGGGCTTGGGTTTGTGCTGTTCTCTAACCGCTGTTGGACTGTATAAATATAAGACCTCTAGATAGCTGCCAGGCACTTTCCATAGCTAATATACTATACTAAACACCTTTTGATATCTACTTTAGCTACTAGACAATTACTATCCTAAACCTAATACCTATTAATACCTACTTTAGACAAGAACTTGCCTTTCTTTCTTTCCTTCTTATTATAATAGCTGAGAACGAACACTAGCAGCAAACCCCTATGTCTGCCCAGGATTTCTTTTATACCTTTGCTAGTATTTGGGGGGCCCTGAGTGAGCAATACTACAGCAACAACATGCGGCCCCTCTACACAGCTGTCTATGACAACCCTGAGGCGTTGGCCTGCCTGCAGAGCGTTGTGGGAGCCCTAGACGACAGACTATTCCAGCGGGACGCTGAGATTACCAATCTCACAGCCCACGCAAGTTTCCTAAGCAACGAACTATCTGGCCTCTGTGAGGTAGTGGTTGAACAAGGCGGTTAACTCTGCGCTTTCTAATTGCTTAGCCCCTCGTACGGGGGAGGAAGCGGTTCGCGAGTGCGCGACCCCGAACCCTTCACTGGAGACACCAAGGATGTCAAGAAGCGGCAGACCGAATTCCGCTCCTGGAGAGCCGGCTGTGAGCTGAAACTTAGACTTGATAAGAACCGCTACTAGACCGACTTCGACCGGATCCTCTACGTGATCTCACGCCTGGAAGGCAGCGCTAGGATCTCCGTGCAGCCCTACGTCGAAGCGATCATGGACAACGAGCACGACCCATCAACCTAGCATTGGCAGAACTTAACGGACGTCTTCCTCCATCTCCAGCAGGCCTATGACACGACCGACAAAGCCGGCTAGTCCGCCAGGGAGATGGCAGAACTCATCCAGGGCCCAAACACGGCCTTCAACCTTTTCATCGCCGAGTTCATCCGCATCGCAGCAGAACTCCAGATGCAGGACGCACACCGTGTATCCGAGCTGAAGTCGAAGGTAAGCCCAACACTTCAACGGGCTGCTGCGAATATATTCCCCCAACCAGGCCCGTCCGAGTTCGACAAGTGGGTAACCCTCTACCGGGGGCTTTCAGAAAACATCGCGGATATGCAGTTCCGTGTCGGTCGCAGCCGCCCCCCACCCATCGACACCACCCTTCAACCGCAAGCACAAGCACGTGGCGACCCCATGGACCTAGACGCCCTCTCGCTGAACCGCATCTCGCAGTCCGAGAGAGATCGACGGCTCGCCTATGGACTTTGCCTGTACTGTGGCGAGGAAGGCCATACTAAGAACAACTGCCCCGAAGCGCAACAGAGATCCCAGCAAGGCCGGCGCTACTCTAACCAGTATACGCCAGCGCGACACTCAGGAGACGGACCAGCGTACCCAAGGGGCCAACACACACCACGCGCCACAGTGGGTCGAACGCCCCTTTTACACCGACAGCACCCGACAGGGGTTGTGAATAGCAATCCGTTCCGCAACGAAAATAGACGTAGCGAACCCCCACTCCGCCGACTCACGCCGGTACAGAACACCAGAGCAGCCCGGCTCCGCGCGTTCGGATGGGAAGACGACGAGGCGAATGAGGAGGAAGTCCCCGAAGAGACTCCCGACGATTTCGAAACGGCCCAGGAAAACGACAACGACGACCAGGGAAAAGAGTAGGCTCCGGAGAAAGTCGCTTTCGGAGCGGAGGGAATCACCCTAAGGAATTCCTACAATTAAACTTAGTAGATTTTAACGCGCGTTCTTTTTCCCTTGCAAGCACTGTCTCCGTGCAAGAGAAATCTGTAGAAGTACCTGCCCTCGTAGATACTGGCTGTACCGCATTAGCATTCATCGATACCGATTTCGTCAACAACAACGCATTCAAGACCTTAGCACTCCCTAAACCTAAGAACCTGCGCCTGGCCGATGGTGAGGTTATGGATCCTGTTACACATTTTATCGTTGCAACGCTACGCGTGGGGGCCCACTAGAGACTCTCTTGCTTTTAGTTACCAAGCTGGGTGCCAAAAACCCTATCATTCTAGGGCTCCCATGGCTGCAGATCCACAACCCACACGTCAACTGGGCCACCGGCATGTTTACGTTTGCCTCTAGCTACTGTTACCGCTTCTGTCTTGATCTGACCCCGGCGACAACGGTCGGCGGCTAACGCATACGGCAGTTGCCTTGCCGCGGTCGAAAGGACTCCGCTGGCCTCGACCTCAAGACGACCGACGACATCAAGCTGCTCAGCTTAACCCCTTTCTCCTGGTTTTTGCGACAAAAGGATGTGAAGCTCATGCGCGTTACCTGGGAGGACCTAGAACGTCTGGATGATGAGCAGCCCGATCTAGAGCTCCCAGACTTGCCAGACGCCGACTTTAAATCGATCCTACAAGGGGAAGGCGACCCAAAAACTTTCAAATCACAACTACCTACGATCTACCATCGCTTTGTTAATGACTGCTATAAACACTATTTCGTGCGCCGTGTATCCGACGAAGACATTTAGAAGTACCTTCGCCTACGGGAGCCGGTGTCGGATGCTGCTATCAAGAGCAAACTGCCGCCAGAATATCACAACCTTATCGAGGTCTTCTACGCAGCAAAGGCTAAGAAGCTGCCGCCTCACAGATCTTACGACTACAAGATCAAACTAGAGCCTAGGAAAGCCCCCCTAGCGTGAGAAATCGCCTGTTCTCTCAGCAGGAACTTTGCGTTATCAAGAAATACTTCGACGAGAACCTAGACAAGAAGTTTATCTGCCCCTCAAAGTCCCGTGCCGCCGCTCCTCTCCTGCTAGCCAAGAAGCCGGGAGGAGGGGTGCGGGTATGTGTGGATTATCGCGGCTTGAACAATGTCACAATTAAGAACCGTTATCCCCTACCACTGGTCCGAGAAACCCTGGACGCCTTGTGCAACGCTAGATACTTCACCAAATTGGACGTCATCGCAGCGTTTAACCGGGTACGTGTAGCAGAGGAAGATGTCTGGAAAACGGCGTTCATCACCCGTTTCGGTCTCTACGAGTCACTTGTCACGCCTTTTGGGCTGTGTAACGCCCCGAGCACCTTTCAGAACTTCATCAACGACGTGCTCTACGAAGGCCTTGACAAGTACACGTCCGCCTACCTAGACGACATCCTCATCTACTCCAGGACAAAGAAGGAGCACATATACCACGTACGTAAGGTTCTGTCCGCATTGCTCCGGGCAGGTCTCCACATCGACATCAAGAAATGCGAGTTCCATACTACGGAGACACGTTACCTCGGTCTCATCATCAGCACGGACGGTATCAAGATGGATCCCGCAAAGGTCGAAGCTATCACGAACTGGGAACAGCCACAGAACGTGAAAGATGTCCAGAAATTTCTCGGCTTTGCGAATTTCTACCGCCGGTTCATCAGAAGCTTCTCGACAATCGCAAAGGCGCTGACCAAGCTATTGCGCAAGGATTCGACATGGGACTGGGGTCCCGCGTGCGACGAAGCCTTCGCCAAACTCAAGGCGGCCTTCACCAGCGCTTCAACACTGGCGTTTTTCGACCCCTCACGACGTGCCGTGGTCGAAGCGGACGCTTCCGACTGGGCCAGCGGAGGAGTACTGTCACAGTACGTAGACGGCGTCCTACGCCCAGTGGCCTTTTTCTCGAGCAAGCACCTCCCGACCGAGTGCAACTACGAGATCTACGACAAAGAGCTATTGGCCATCATCAAGGCATTTGAGGAATGGCGTCCGGAACTACAAGGTGCCGATCAGCCTGTCGAGGTCATCACCGACCACAAGAACTTGCAGCACTTCATGACAACTAAGCTGCTGAATCAAAGACAGGCTCGCTGGGCAGAGTTTCTCAGCCAATTCAACTTCCGAATCGTCTACAGGCCGGGAACACACGCCGTCAAGCCAGACGCACTCAGCAGAAAACCCGGGGATGCACCAGCGTCAAAGACCGACACTACAGACGAAAGAATCGCTCGTCGTACCCAAGTCATACTCCCAGCTTCCAGGCTATCGCCAGGCATGTCCCCAGAGGACACTCCTCTCCAACTTTGCGCCCTAGACACAAGCCAACCAATAGAGCATCATATCGACATCGCCTACAACGCCTGTCAAGATACGCAGGGCATGATCACTGCGCTGTTGTACGGTGCCAAATGGCCGGCGCCCCTACGCAAGAAACTGCGCGTCCCCTTCTCCGAATGCTCCACGCGACAAGGTCGCATCTACTGGCAAGACAAGCTGTTCATCCCATGGAATGACGAGCTGAAACTGTAACTCATGTACCGCTCACACCACCTGCCAACCGGAGGACACCCGGGGGAAGAAAAGACCGTCGATCTGGTCAAACGATCCTACTGGTGGCCGGACTTGTACAAGAATGTAGAAACGTACGTCCAGGCTTGTGCTCAGTGCCGTCGGATGAAGCCATACAGATCCCGCCCGCAAGGTTACCTCAAGCCCTTACCAGTCCCGTACCAGCCCTGGTCGGAGGTGGCGATCGACCACATCACAGCCCTGCCCACCTGTAAGAGAGACGGTGTTAAGTACCGCAACATCCTGGTAGTGGTGGATAGGTTGACAAAGATGCGTCACTTCATGCCTTGCGAGAATGTGGACGCAGAGGGAGTGGTGGACGCTTTCCTGAAGCACGTTTTTCCGCTCCACGGCGTTCCGTTCAGGATCCTGTCCGATCGCGGTGGTGCTTTCATAGCGACATTTTGGGGGGTCCTATCCAAACGACTCAAATGCACCCTGACACACACAAGTGGTTGGCACCCTGAGACCAACGGCCAGACGGAACGGCTTAACTCGACAACCGCCCAGTATTTGAGATGCTTCGTCAACGAGAGACAGGATGATTGGGTTGACTGGCTACCTTTAGCGGAATTCACGGCAAATAATCACGTTTCCAGCACGACCGGGATGTCCCCGTTTTTCGCGAACTACGGATACAACCCCAGGATGGGTGTCGAGCCAGCCGAACCAAGGCTGCCGGCCTCCGTCGCGAATAGGAACGATCCAAGCCACACTCGGACTCAGAAGGAACACGAGGCCGCCAACGTCTTTGTCGACAACCTCGGGAGAATTGTCGAGAGATTGCGCTACACGTTAGAAAGAGCGCAGGACCGCTATAGGAATACGGCCAACAAAACCCGCGAGGACGCACCCGCCTACGAAGTTGGGGATTGGGTTTACCTTAGCACAGAATTTCTTCCTCAATTTCACGCAGAGGTTGTGCCCAAACTGAACAACAAATGGATCGGTCCTTTCCGGGTCAAGAAAATTTACCCCCGAGATTGCCTTCTCGACCTCCCGGACGAGTTTCCCTTCTTCCCAGTGTTCCATCGCTCTCAACTGAGGAAGGCTTCCGACCCATTCCCAGGGCAAGATCAGATTAACGACGATGGACAGCGCTACGGACGGTTGCTTGCTTCAGCGCATCTGCCCAGGCAGAACCCTCAGCTGCAATGGCATTTCGAAGGCATAGTTCGCGACAGGTTAACTCTTTCAGGAGATACTGAGTATCTGGTGAAATGGAGGGACAAGAAGCCGGTTTGGCAACCGTCTTCGGACTTCGATCACCGTCGTGACCTGATCAGACATTATGAAGACAACGGACCCTACGTACCTCCGGCTGAAGACCCTGTCGACCCGCCGCCGTCGCCGATGCCAGTACCGACCCACAAGAGATCGCGCAACGCCAAACGAGACGCGTTCAGGCCACGTGAAAGCCCTGTACCTGATGCTGACTCTGCACCTGATGCTGAGCCTGACGCTGAACAAAACACACCGGAGACAAAGCAAGTCAAAGTCCCAGCACCCGATTTACTGCCTGAACGACCTGAGGCGCCCACAACTAAGCCTCCCAAAGATGGCAGCTCTAGGCCGCCTAGGGATCGTGGCTCAGCGACCAGGAGGCAATGGACGTTCGAGGAGGACCGCATACTAAAGGAGTATCATGAGGCCGGCCACGAGTGGGCCGACATAGCCCAAAAATTAGGCAGAACGAAGGGCTCGTGCCAGGGCCGGTTGAAGACATTGGCCCAGGAACCCGAGGTTAAACACCGGTGGACTGAGGAAGAGCGTGAGGCGCTCACGAACTCACGAGAAGCCGGCGACTCCTGGAACCAGACAGCAGCAAAACTAAAGCTCCCCGTGAGTACATGTCAGGGCTACTGGGGCGGTATGCACGCCCCCGCCCCCCGCAAGGGAGTCTGGACAGAAGAAAAGAAGGCGAAGCTCTCTCAGATGCGCGAGGACGGAAGATCTTGGGACGAGATAGCTGCCGAGCTCCACGAATCGAAAAAAGTGTGCCAAATACAGTGGAACAGAACTCACCCGTGGACCGCGGAGGAGGAACAGGATCTCGTTGATTTGGTAAAGGACGGCACACCCTGGTCCGACGTGGCATGCATTATCGGCAGGCCGATCAAGAGCTGCCAAGTCCGTTACAACGCCAGAAATGCCAAAGGCGGCACCGAAAAACAATGGTCGGACAAGAACGTAGACACGCTGTACAGGATGAGACGAGACATGCGGTCTTGGGAAGACATCTCGGCAGCGACTGGGTACGAAATCGGGGCCTGCAAGTCTAGATGGGGAATGCGAGGATGGTCGGAGACAGACAACGAACGTTTGAAAGACGGTGTCCGTCGTGGGATACCTTTCAAACGGCTCTGCGACCAGCTTGAGAGAAACCACTCGCCCACGTTGAAGCAGGCACGCAAGCTTGGTTTCAGACCCAAGCTAGGGGAACTCCCAACTTGATTTTCTTATGTCATTTTATTTATTACTCACGTGAAATTTTCTTATTTTTTTTACACCTATTCGAGGACGAATAGGACCTGAAGGGGGGAGTGCTGTTACGAGGTAGTTACGTGTATATAAGTATCCCTTTATTCCCATAGATATTAGTTCTGTAGGCTACAACAGAGTTGTTACCTGACCCCTATATGTGTTACCTCTTGTGCCTATATACATTATCTTTTGTGTCTCCCTCTTGTGACCAGGGGTTACAGCGTAACAGCTCTCACCATGTAAAGCTCTCTTCAATAAAGTCTACTACGCTTTCTGTAGTTTGCACCTCTCGGACAGCTTGTCGTACGTCGTCTGCGAGTGCACCAGGCCCGCATACTGTGACAACCATTGCGCCAACCTGCTGCTCCACTTCCCTCTGCATAATGGTCGATATGCTGGGTCGTCCTGGGAACATCTGGACGGTACTAGAACCAGAAACGATTTCTTTTGAGTTCTTTGGTCGCGTGATGAAGAGTCGGATGTTGAGAATTTCTCGGCGTCTCGGCATGCGCAATACTTCATCCATCCATGGGCGTACCCACTCTAATGCCTCAGTATCACGCATGATCCACACAAGGGTAACCCGCCTCGTCGCGATAGTCCCATCATTAAAACCTTGTATCAACGGTTTGAGGTACGAAAGTTGATGAGTGATACCTGTTGAGCCGGCAAAGAGCACGGCATGGCCGTAGGAATCGAGAGAATGGTGCCCAGAGTATGGCCCCTCCATGGCCGCCTTAACTCTTATCGACTGTGTCCCGCTTCTGCTCGCCTTATCGAACAGTTGTCGTGTGAACCCCGTATGTGCGCCGATGACGAACGAGACGGACGTTTTGCCCCTATGGAGAGCAGCGTTGCTGAAGCTTTTCTCCTTATCCAGTGTCTCGTCTGTGCGGTCCGGATGGTGCTCGACCCACGCGATAGAGAAAGGGTGATTCTCCCAAGGATTGACTCCCATGAAACGAATATAGGCATGAGTGCCCGGTGCCACATCGACGTATCGAGGTAGATGCATTGTAACACGGCTGCAGTCGCCGGGCATAGGTTCTATTACCGCTTCTGTGAAACCGCGTCGAGATGACCAATTGTTGTAGGCGAGGCGAAACATGCGAGCAAGTCGTTCGAAGAACCAAAGCAGGAAGATGGCGATCATATACGGAAGTTGTGGTAGACCACCGGCAATCGAAGCCGAAGCGCAATGGATGAGAGTTGTGGCGAAGATGATGAAAGCCAGAATAATATGGACATTGAGGAATGTCTCATAAAACGCATGGCGGACCGGGGAAAGGGATAAGAAAAAGAGAATCACTAGGGCAATAGTGCCGCTGAAGCCAGACGCAACGAAGGTTTCGTGTAGGATTTTCTCATTGACGCTCTTCCATCCAGCTGCAGCAACTTGAACGTACGCCCAAGCGATGGTATGAATTAAAGCCTCTGCCACCACCATACGGCCCATCCAACGATGTAGGAGATTATAGGTATCGAAACTAACCTTCAGCAGGGATATAAGGGGGTTGTTGCGCCCTGCCAGGATAATTAGAGGTACCATGTTGACAACCGCGAGAGTCCCTGAGCGACCTCGGATTTCGGCGGCCAAGGCATAGCCATTGGGCTGGGACCAGTCTAGGTAGAACATGTAGACGATGTTGCTGAGAAGATAAAGGCCAAGGATGATAGAATGGAGACGGGAAGGTAATGTCCCGATATTAAGAGCCGAAGACAACCTGATTTCTCGATTATGGCGCTTACGCCAAAAGGGGGCGTAGATTAGATTCTTCTTCAAACTGGGCATCCAACTCCATTGTGACGATCTCCAGTATCCTTGCTGATCTGCTGGCATTGTCATGGCAGAGACATGCCGTAATTTGCTCCACCCTATTTCAAGAAGCCTAACCGAGAGAACAGTCAATGCGAGTATACCCAATGACCACCATAGAGCATCTTTGAATATCATGTTGACCGGCTGATTGACACCCGATAGGCCGGTGGCATAGGGAGCAATCGTGGCGGCCGCATCGGCGGCTTCGTTATGTGTTGTGTCCATGTCTCGTAGACTTAGTATCGGTGAAGATGTGAAAGACTCCAAGGCAGCGATCCGGCGCCGCATTAATGACATTGTCTTCGAATCTGAGTACGGTTTGAGGTAATGTCTGACTCTGTATAGATATGAAGATGGTCCGGTTTTCTGAGCCGAATAGAATAGAAGACAAGGGGAAATCTATAGTGAGCGGGCGAGGATTCGACAAAGGCCCAGAATCCTTCAAGGGAAAGAAGGCGATTTCAGTGACCGGCTATCGTCATAAGTGCATTGTTTTTAAGGATAATGAGTGACAGGGGATAAGAGAGTAGGGCCTTTGTGTGAAGTTGAGCAAGGCTTTGTATTCAACGGCTGGGCGTGGTCGGCTTTTGTCTTCTTAGGTAATATCAATGAAGAAAGAATGGTGTGCCCGGGACGTGAAATCTGTGAGGCCTTAAACTTGTCGTCGGTGCTCTTTGTTGGTTGTTGGTGTGGGAATTAGAACTCGGAGTTAGAAGCTTAGCGCGCAGCCTCAAGGCTAGATATCCCCAACACGGAAAGAAAAGTGAGGGTTCTGAGATGGGTGTGTTAATATTGGTCGGGTGTAAGGACTGTGATGTTGTACCGATTGTCCCCAGCAATTGAACACTTCGAGCGATAACCCGGGAAATGTTGCCTTGACGGTGCGGGGCTGTGAAAGATGGCAGAAGTGCGCCCAGCGGCTACTCAAAAGGAGATTGAATGAGTAGGTGGATCGTGTTCAACTATTTTCCCATGTACACGTCCTCGCGTCCACCCAGGCAAATTGTGATTATCACTGATGACGGTAGGTTTATTTGTTCCCCGGTAACGCCTTGTCACAGGACCCAGCTGCACACAATCGCAAGGGACGATTAGCGATTGAAATCAGCTCATCTAGAGCTGAATACAAAGAGAGAGAAAGACAGAAATCCCTCCGTAAAAGAGAACGACAATGATCACCTCTCAAATGAATCTTGTAAGACTACTCAGGAGAAGGGGGGATGGCATTTTATGAGAAAAGAAAGCAGCTAATTGACCGACTATCAACCCGACTACCAACCCCCGGTCGCCTGTGACCTACTAGTGACAACCAGTTTATACCCACAATAGGTGACAGGTGTAGGTACAAGTCTCGTATATTCTGTCCTACAACAGGCCCCCGGAGTCGAGCGACCGTCTTGTCTTTGTGGCGTGGCGGAATTTCGTACCTACATTAGCTCTTAAGTCAGCTTTAGGTACCTGTCTAGACTAGTGGTCACCCACTCTACAGTAATTAGGGTAGTGTACACAGGTACTACACAGATACAGTAGATACTTGCATTCGTTCCACATTGAAGGTTAGTGTAGTGTACCTACTGTAGGTTTGCCTACCTGTACCACCTGTACCACCTGTACTACCCACTACCCGCTAAGTATGTAATGTACTAGTAGTACCCTACCGAGTACCTAGGTAGGTAGACGGACCATGCCGCCAGGCCAGGCCAGGCCGCCTCCTCCTTCTCCCCTTTCCCACACACTCTTGGCCTTCAGATGGAATGGAACGACAAGCAACCTTTGGAAACAAAAACAACTGAGATGTGGGGTTCAGTCGAACTACGTGAGCTCTCTACCTATCATTTGTAGCCGTCACGGACATGGTTTAACGGGCTGCGGCCAATTGGCCGCCCGGGTATGAGTCGTCTTCTCTTTTCGACTGAAGAGAATTCCGTCGGGCGAGAACAACTGGTCGTTGGGCGTCTCGCTAGGGGAGGCCGGGGGACACAGGGGGCTCAAAGTTTATCTCCACCCCCTGTCACAAACAGAACACGGCTTCTGACTGGTCGCTTGTTTTCTCACTGATAGCTGCCATTTGGCTCTTTAACTATTTGTGGCTTAGCATGTTTGGTACTGTTCCGATGGTTCCAGGTTGCTTCAATGACTTGACTCCGACCCGCTCCCTCGCCTGCTCCCTCTCGCCTTGCCGATGCGTCTCATCCATGTCTTTCGGCGACAAAATAGTATGTTTTTGATTGGATCTCGGTTCTCCCTCCGACTTAGTGTCTGCCTCTCTCCACCCCCCCTCGCCAGCGCCTACTACGTACCTTATAGTACGGATAACAGACAGAGTTATATAGAAGCGACCGTGTAAATCATGAGGTAGGCCTCCCACTACAATTTCAAATATCCAACGCCGGCTCTGGGATTCGATCTGTTCACAGCCTGATCATTGTCTTCCCACCAAATGGCATACATCATGATGGGTTTTGAGTACCCTGCAGCTTGGAACACTCGCTTAAGTGGACGTGTTTGCGTAGTAAATGCATTAACGAGGTCCGCGCAAACTCTACTCGACAAACGACATCCTCGACTCACCTAACTAGCCGAGCTAAAAGAATAGATTCGTGCAAATAAGACCCACGTTACCGCTTCTTGTCGCCACTAACAGCCAACAAACTTTTGTTGCTCATTGACCTGTTGGATGGGCCGGTGCAGGTCTCCGAAATCTCTTCATTCGCTCCGAGTCGCTGTTTAAAGAAGTGTATTGGGAGATATGCCCCTTCCCCCCTTCTTCTACCTACCAATTGAGATCCCAGGTTAAAACAGATCTCATCGTCTATATCGTAAAGCAAGACTTAAAACGAGGCCTACTAATAGTTGCTACTTCACATCACTTAAACCTACGTATTGGGTTGGCAAGAACTCGTATGCCTCCTTGTCAGTAATGTCACTCTCTAGGTAGGTAGGGCTAGGTGGAACATGATATTGGCGTGGCCGTGGGGTTCTTATTGGCCTACTACGCGTCGTGGCGGCGCAACGCGTCTGAATGGTCTCAGTTCTACGATTACGTATGCAAATAGCTAGAATCAACATACACAGCAGGGATAAAGATGCTCACTGATTATCCTTAGAATCATACGATGTGGACTTACAACCTTTCAGCTTCGGCCCTAGTACGGCGCAGTAATATCAATGAAGGGGTCCAATAGCGAAAAAGACGTGGAGTATCAGCCTGAGGCGCAAGCCACTCTATGGTCCTTTGTGAAAGAAAGTTGGAATATGGTTGTGGAGTTTGAGTAGGTTAACAGAGAGACAAATATAACAAATATAGAGGTATAATGACCTGTGCAAATATGGGGTACGACCTACTATCTGGCAAAGAGTTAATCAGCAGACAAGGCTGCAGCCAAGGATGGAAGGAAGCAAGGGATAAAGCGATCTCAGAAGATTAGCTGTTACGAGGGGCATGTCAAAGCTTATACCCTATGTGTAACAGCATAGAGGCCAGCAAAGGTTTCGTCGGACTCAAGGTACTTGCCTATCGGGTTACGGCCGTGGGTTCGCCCGGTGGCTACACGGTAGAGTGTTGATATCGAAAGACCCCAGTCTGGGTCACTAGGAAAGTCGTTTAAAAGACCTGCTAAGGGCAATGGAATGCTCGTTTGTACGTTTGTAAAATTTATTGTAGCAGGCCTAGAGGTACCACACACATATATGTTCATGCGAGTACCTAGGTACTGTCTATGTACATGCGCTCTCACCAACTGAAAGCTCTTTAAATCCGAGTATAAAAATATGATAGGTAGATTAGGAGGTCCCTGCATATGTCCCATTACACATGTTGCGCATACACGAGGTTTCATATTGGGTACCTGTAAGCTTTGAGCAGTGCCTGCACTGCCTCTAGGTACCTAAGGTATGGACAAAGCGAAAATAGGTTTAGGTGCATATGTATTTATACCATATAGAGGGGCTGAGCAAGTGCCACCTCCAAGCACTTGTATCTAACCTAGGTTAGATGGGTATTGCCGTCGTTCCCAGAGTGATTGCACAATGAGGAAGAAGGAACTGAAGCGACCCATCCCTGGCTAAGATCGGAAAAAGTCACCCCCAGAGCTTTTCCATTTCCATGATCGGGTATTCGTCGAGAGGTTTCTTCTAATACCATTGAGGCTATTTGTCCTTCTACGTCAACAAATATTGGAATGGGCCAATGGGGGACGGGGCATAATTGAGACCAGGCCGTGGTCTCACTGCTGAGCGCGTTGTATCGGCCATTCTAACAAACCAGGGGCTTTCCAGCTACCGCAGTACTTCGCCTTACCCTCTACCGGGAACGGGGGCAATTTATTTCCATGTCTCGATTTCTCAATCCGGCCAAAATAGGCCTTCTCGCTCTCATCGAGTTGTATACAAATAAAACAGTGCCGACATCTGCGATTGTGGATGTGCTCTCTTTCGTAACATCCCACTTGATAGACAACGACATCTCCAGTCCGGCTCTAAGTTCAAGCGACCAGTGGCAGCAAGCCGAGAGTATCGTCAACCTTGTCATCTCTATTTCGGATTTTGAGAAGGTGTTGACGCCGCATACAGCTGCCTCGGGAATCCCTGGGCGTAATTTGTGGTATGTGTTTGTTGACAAGCTATGGAAGATTGATTCGCTGGATGCGCTACATCAATTTTTCGATAGCTGCTCGGCCCTGCTCGAAAAAACCAAAGAGGAGCTTCGACATGATGCGGAAATGGGAATACCGCCTCCTGCACCTGAGGTCATTCAATTGTCTCGTAACTCACCATTCGGAGCATTCGTACGCAGGTCCCAACTCGAATTCACGCGCCTCCGCTTTCATGACGCTATTGAGCTATGGAAGGATTTCGTGAAGTACCGTGGGACAACCGCGACATACTATAGTAAGAAGGCATCGGCCTTTCAACAACTGAGCTTTGACAGTGTCCTTCTCGCCGGCAAGAATGAATGGGGTCAATCTGTGGAAGCTATAGCCTCAGTGGCCTATGACGATATTCTAAGAGAGAACCCGAACGCGACTTTGCCTGTGAGCACAGATGACATTGAGAAGCTCCTCGAGTTTCAAGTCGACCAGATGCAGAAGTTTGGCAACAGGGTGCCCCTGAACATACGGCACCAGTTCCACAATCTCGTCAGAGATAGCTATATGGTGCCGAGCCTATCACACTATCTCAGCTATCTAGAAGCTTGGCGAGCGGGCGACTACGCAACGTCGTTTGATTATCTACATCGATATTTCGATTACACGATGCAGAACAGAGACAGGTCATTCTACCAGTATGCGCTCATGAACCTCGCTGTCCTCCAGGCTGACTTTGGATGCCACAAAGAAGCGATTGCTGCAATGTTGGAAACCGTATCAACAGCTAGGGAGAACCGCGACATGACCTGTCTAAACTTCGCCCTCAATTGGTTATTTCATTTTGGGCGCGCGCATCCTGAGGTTACTCCGGAGCTCGAATCGAAAAGTCAGTTGGGCACAGGCAAAGAATCCCTCACATTTCTGCGAAGTAGGGCAAAGGAGACGGGAGCGTGGTCGTTATGGAGCTCTGTTCTTATGAGTGAAGCGAAGATGTGTCTTTCACATGGCGAAAGTGTTGCTACAGCCTTGGAGCATCTAGTTCGAAGCTCGCAGATCCTAGTCGAGCGAAATATGCAGAATATGATCGGATCTCAGCTATCGCTCAACATAGCGCTCTGGGACAGACTTGGTATTGCATACTTGTCAACTACGACATGCGAAGTATTTCTTCAGTGCCACGCTCGCTATGCGATCTTTGATGAAGAGCTCAAAGTCAAAAGCCGCCAAGCTTCGATGCTAGCTTTGAGAGGCAAATATGACGAGGCACTGGGGAGGCTTGGAAGCCTAGATGCAGACTCGTTGCGGTCCTGGAAGCCTAGTCAGTACTGGCACAAATTTCGTGGTATCATAGAACTGAGGAGGGATCTACACCATAATAATCTCGACGGTGCTGAGCTGCTGCTTTCGCAACTGCTACAATCGAAGAGCGAAGACTTGGAGCCTGATATAGCCTTCTCCATTGACACGCTTCATATCGAATGCCTTGTTCGTCGGGGGAATCTTGAAGACGCTTTCACAAAGGTTGAAAAAATGGTTGCAGAGCTTCAGGAGGAGAACAAGGACATCGCGCTGCGGGTGCGATTGCTTCTCCTCAAAGCAGAACTGCTGGACAAATGCGGCCGACCGCAGAAGGCATTTACGATTGTTGTGCGTGCAACTAATATTGCTTGGCGAGCGCGCCTTATCCCCTACTTGTGGCCCGCTATCGGTGCCATCGCTAACATCCTCTGCTCACTTGGCGAGTTTGAGCCTGCTATGCAGTTATTATACGCCGTGCTTCCACGTAGTCTAGAGTGCGAGAACTCGATTATGACGGCAAAGCTGTACTCGCATTTAGGGGACGCGAATGTGGGTATGGCTGGCAAGATGCCGCCCAAGTCTAATAAACGTAAGGAGTATTTGATGAAAGGGGTGGAGGCGATCGAGAAGGCGTTTAACTATTACTCGAGTGTCGAAGACATCAACAAACAGTGCGAAATGATGGCCAAGAAAGCTACGATCATGAAGGTGGTAGGGGATTATGCGTTGGCGAATGATTACGCTGCATCATACCTGGCATTACGTAGAGATACTGCTCATTTGAAGATCTAGTGCTCCCAAACCAATGCTCGTATTGAATGCTTTTGTCATTGTTGAGCAGAGCGGTAAAATAAAATCATACCCAACTCATATATATACATGGCCACAGTCGGACGTAGAGCGAATAACTGTACAGTTCATTCAAGATCTTGCCGGATCTCACATTATTCACCACTCCAATTTATATGCCGACCCTGCTTATTTTTTAATTGACCTTCCTTAACTTCAGAGCCAGGAGTTGCAACAATATCACCACACTCGCTTATATCGTTAGTAGCCCATATACGCTCAATGTCAAGGCTAAAGGGCCCGTTAACGCGATCCGTCAGCCCGATACCTAAGGTGCGGACCTTCTGGCGTAGTATTTCGGTTTGGGGTTCAACAACCAAGCCGTGGTTTGTACGCACAAATTCATTCCACTTGATTAGGACTGTCTCCCACTGCCCTGGCCTCTTCGCGAATAGTCTATGTTGGTGCAAGTCTGTTGGCACCACGGACTCAGTTTGAACATTTACGAGATAACTTCGCCCGTCTGAGCGGATTCGAAGCGCAAGGTACGTGTACATGTCGATATTGAAGAGTGACTTGCCGAATATTGTTGCCTTTTTGTCAAGAGTCCGCCATGCGGCGTACCCTGACCGTTGAATGTTGGGTTTGTTGGGCGGGAGGTCGGTCGAAATCATGCCGTGAAAACGAGCGTATCCGGGTCCCGTTACCTGCTCAAGGTTGGATTCGGAGCGGGGAAGCCAGTCTAGGGCTACATTTGAAAAGCCTCCAGCATCTCTATCGCTTATTTTTTTGCAGGATTCTATCGAATCGCGATTGTGGAAGTCGTGAAGCGGGAGAGGGCCAGAGGGACCTTTGATGCCCTCGAGTTTAAAGGCTAAAGAATTGCAAGGTTAGTTTAGTTTATACCAGAGAAAAGAAAAATCCAAAGCCGGAAAAATCGGGAATGCAAGGTGATATCCGTACTTATTTTAGAGAGCCGCTTGAATTCATCAACGCTGCGTCCCCAAAAGCCCTTAGAAAGAAAGGATCCTGTAGCGCGCATGGTGCTGGTTACGGTAGTGGCGCAGAAATATGTAATGTGTTGTAGGTTTGACCCGATTCGATAAATGTTACTTCCGAGAGCCAAAAGGCTCGGTCGGTAGCTTTGACATTAGCAGTCTGCACGAGTCTTGTTGTCTAGGTGGCCATTGGTGGAGGGGGAGGATCTGTCAACAATGATCTGTGATCTGTGTGTTATATGGTTTCGAGGTAGGAAGATATTTGAGGCTCATACAAAGTTATAGGATATAGTGTTATGCGACTCGCTACCTATCAGTGACGAAAGCTAGAGGTAGATACCAGGTCGATCAGGTACCTGATAAATACCATGTACCTACCTAGGTAGGTTAGGTACACTTCTGCCTACCTAAGGTACCAGGTACTGCGCTTGATAGGTGTATCCCCTGTAAATCTATAGGAGCCAGTGACAACCCCCTGTGGTCGGTACGGAGTACCTAGGTACCATTACGCAACCTACCTAGGCAGGGTGTTCTTAGCCTACCAATATCTTGATCTCCCTAGCCTAGCCTCATTACATTGCGCAACCTCCACACCTAACATTAAAGCCTTAACAAAAGCGAGAGAGAGAGAGAGCTCTCCTAATTCACTCTTGACTTGACGGCTGACGTCTACTTTCTCTTGGCAACCTAGACTGTTGCCGTTTGGAGACCGAACACACCATTCACGTCAGGCACCAGTATTCCATGCTCGTAGAGTCTCCTTAATAAATTGCGTCGTCGTACGGGCATCTGTTGTTTCTCCTTTCCTGCATCTCTCTCCCCATCTCGCGCTCTCCTGAGACCTTGGACCGCCGAACCGAACGGAAAGCGAGGTGGGATGTGCTGTCGCTGAACAGCCGCTGCAGCTTGTTCTAAGCTCTTTCCCGATTTCTGTACCACGCCGCTGTCTCTTCCCTCTCGCCCTTCTACCCGCAGCGGCTACACAAGCCTCTTTTGACCATGGCGACGACCCGTAGCTTAGATCACACGAGGTACGTTCTGCTCACTCGGCTTGCATGGTTTTATAGCGTTCCTTTTGGCTTGTTGTTGCTCTTACACTCTGAATGTTATCTGCTACTGCTCCTATGGCTATGGCCACAGAGTCGCCGGTGCTTATATATTCTCAACATGTCCTACACAGCCGGAATGGCGTGGGCTTATCCGTATCCTGACAGGTCCGAGGCCGAACTGGCCATCAACATTCGAAAAGCAACAAACACCGAGGAGACCGCTCCGAAACGTAAACATGTGCGCGCCTGCATTGTCTATACGTGGGACCACAAGTCTTCCCAGTCCTTTTGGGCAGGCATGAAAGTGTACGTTGAGTAGATATTGTAGATTGATCCCATAGGAGGCGGGATGCTAATTTGCCATACGACATTAGACAACCTATCCTTGCGGACGAGGTGCAAACGTTCAAGGCCCTGATCACGATCCACCGAGTATTGCAGGAAGGTCACCCCCAGACGTTGAGAGAGGCTCTAGCGAACCGCGGCTGGATTGATGGTTTAAATAGAGGACTAGCAGGCGAGGGAGTTCGAGGTTACGGTCCACTGATCCGAGAATATGTCTATTTCCTGCTTGCAAAGCTTTCGTTCCACCAACAACATCCAGAGTTCAATGGGACATTTGAGTACGAAGAGTATATCAGTTTGAAGGCAATCAATGACCCGAACGAGGGATACGAGACTATCACCGACCTGATGGCCTTGCAGGACAAGATTGAACAGTTTCAAAAGCTCATCTTTTCTCACTTCAGAAATGTTGGCAATAATGAATGTAGGATATCAGCTATCGTGCCCTTGGTTCAGGAAAGTTACGGCATTTACAAATTCATTACTAGCATGCTGCGTGCTATGCACTCAAGTAAGTCATTTATTAAATTGAAGTTTTTAGCGGGTTTTTCTAACCATTTGACAGCAACTGGTGACAACGACGCATTAGAGCCTCTCCGAGAACGTTACAACGCGCAACACTACAGATTGGTTAAATTCTACTATGAATGCTCGAACTTGCGATATCTAACTAGCCTTATCACCATCCCCAAACTCCCTCAAGACCCTCCCAATCTGCTAGGCGAGGATGAGGATGCGCCAGCGCTCCCTGCCCGGCCGAAGCAAGAGATCGAACGCGCACCTACGCCAGTCCACGAACCGAAGTCAGAGGAACCTGACCAGATTGCTGAGTTTTGGCAAAGTGAAATTGAGCGCCAGAATCGCGAATATGAAGAGCAGCAGAGGGTACTCCAAGAGCGCCAACAGCAAGCTTTCCGAGCTCAGCAGGAAGCCCAATTGCAAGCTCAGCGAGACTTTGAAGAGCAGCAAAGGCGCCTAGCTGAACAACAGCAAAGAGAGCAAGAGGCCCTCATGAATCAGCAGTACCAGATGCAGACGCAAGGAAGACTGGCTGAGCTCGAGCAGGAAAATTTGAATGCAAGGGCACAATATGATCGCGATCAATTGATGCTTCAACAATACGACCAGAGGGTAAAAGGGCTGGAAGGAGAACTAGCGCAAATTCAAAACAACTTTGGCCAACAACTAAATAGCAAGGATGACCAGATTCGCGCACTTCAGGAACAAGTTAACACATGGCGCACCAAATACGAAGCCCTGGCTAAACTCTACTCACAACTACGACACGAACATCTCGACCTACTTCAGAAATTTAAGTCGGTTCAACTCAAGGCGGCATCTGCGCAGGAAGCGATCGAGAAACGCGAAAAGCTGGAGCGAGAAATCAAAACGAAGAACCTGGAGTTGGCAGACATGATTCGAGAACGAGATCGAGCATTGCATGATCGAGATCGGCTGACTGGCAGTAACAAGGACGAGGTCGAGAAGCTCAAGCGGGAGTTACGCATGGCGAACGATCGGGCCGATAACTTAGAACGGGGTAAGGGTAACGAGCTATCTTCGATGCTTGCGAAGTATAACCGTGAAATGGCGGATCTTGAAGAGGCGCTACGCACGAAATCCCGCGCCTTGGAAGATGCCCAATCCAAGTTGCGTGATGGCAGCTCAGACCTTGAGCAACTACTTCGTGATAAAGAGGAAGAGCTTGAGGTCTATAAGGCTGGCATGGACCAAACACTCATTGAATTGAACGAGTTAAAGCTCAACCAGGGAGATACAGACGTCGCCTTGGATGGCCAGCTCGATGCCTTGATTATGGCCAATCTTGACAAGATCAGCGATATTATCGATTCCGTATTGCAAGCGGGCGTTGCGCGGGTCGATGACGCGCTATATGAACTGGATTCGACAATGCAAGCTGGAAATCAAAACGCCTCACCACAATATGTTTTATCGCAGATTGAAAAGGCTTCTGCTAACGCTATGGAGTTCGCTACGGCTTTCAACAACTTTATTGCGGATGGGCCGAATGCTACGCATGCTGACCTTATTAAGGCCATCAATGTCTTTTCGGGTTCTGCAGCAGATGTCTGCAGCAACACGAAAGGTTTAACACGCCTGGCTACCGATGAAAAGAAGGGCGACCAACTCATGAATGGTGCACGTGTGGCTGCCCAGTCGGCGGTAAAGTTCTTCCGTGGGCTTCAGAGCTTCAGACTAGAGGGCATGGACCCTATACAGAAAACAGATGTCGTCATTAACAGCAACAATGATGTGCAAATAAACCTTCAGAAGCTGAACAAATTGGTCGAGACATTTGCTCCTGGCTTCGGCCGTTTGGCGAACAACAAAGGTGATTTGGGCGAAATTGTCGACAATGAGCTCAACAAGGCAGCCGATGCTATTGCGGCCGCGGCTGCTCGTCTAGCTAAGTTGAAAAATAAGCCGCGCGACGGCTACTCTACGTACGAGCTTAGAGTCAATGATACTATTCTGGACGCTGCCATGGCAATTACAAATGCCATTACACAACTCATCAAGGCTGCCACGGCCACGCAACAAGAGATTGTCCAAGCTGGCCGAGGCTCCTCCTCAAGAACAGCTTTCTACAAGAAGAACAACCGATGGACCGAAGGACTCATCTCCGCGGCGAAGGCTGTCGCGTCTTCCACGACTACACTTATCGAGACTGCCGATGGTGTCATATCCAACCGTAACAGTCCCGAACAGTTAATTGTAGCATCGAACGATGTAGCTGCCTCTACAGCCCAGCTTGTTGCTGCCAGTCGTGTCAAGGCTGGCTTCATGAGCAAGAGCCAAGAGAACCTCGAGCAGGCTAGCAAGGCGGTGGGCTCTGCTTGCAGATCTCTAGTTAGGCAGGTACAAAACATGATCAAGGATCGCAACCAAGAGGATGAAGCCGTCGATTACTCCAAACTTGGGGCGCACGAATTCAAAGTTCGTGAGATGGAACAACAGGTAAGAAGACGTATCGATGCTGTATTTTGTTGGGAAAGATACTAATTATGCATGTTTACTAGGTTGAAATTCTCCAGCTTGAAAACGCTTTGTCGTCAGCTCGACACCGTCTCGGGGAGATGCGCAAGATCTCTTACCAAGAGGAGTAGATGGGATGCGCAATAGCTCGTATGTTTAAGGCACACTACGTGCTTGGTACCTATCACGATGGTGTGGAGACGATAGTCTTCATAAATCTGGCGAAGATCCTTGTTTAACCTGTTAATGACGACGACAAAGAGAAGGACTTGATGATTTCTCTAAGGGCCATGCCATATCATAGGCTGGTCGGCTGATTAGCTTGTTAAAATCTTAGTATGTACTCAGCAGGACAAGCAGTCCTTGTAAATAGTATTCGAGGCGGCTTGTCCGTTTTTATACACCCACACAAGAATGTATTATCTATGAAATGCGAAATGCTCGACACTTCGCCTCATGTTGAGAAATTCCCAATTCCCGCCGCCTAGCTGAGCTATTTTGCCATGTCACCAGTATCCACTCACCTAGTCTACGTCCATCTCAAACGCAGTGAAGAGTGAACCAATTAAGAACATTGCAGGGGATAAACACGACAGTAAACGATTTCAGGATAGGAGTAAAACTTCGGTTGTACGTTCTGCATTAACAAAAGAAAGTTGCATATCTACAATAGGACAGACACATAGTTTAGTTTGGGTGGTTTGATAGACGTGGGCCACTCTGTCTATTTCCAATGGTTTTGCTCTTCACCTTTTCCCCCAGTCTGCCCTCTAAACCTTATGGTACAGACATTTACGTCGCAACTATTTCTTTCAAACGATGTTGATCGAGGACTTGGGAGTAACTTAGACGGTCTTGTCCTTGTTGTGGTAGTTGACGTTTTCATTCCAGCTGTTGGTAGTGGATTAGCGATTTGTTCATCCCGAAGGGGCATTGCATCAAGGAAAGAAAAAAAAAAAAAAGGCCGTACAATAAGGTCTTGTCGCCGTCACCCCAGGGGTAGTTCTTGGTGCGGAGGTTCTGGTAGGGGTACTCGACGCGCTCCTCTAGAGGCGGCATGTGCGACCAGTGCTCCCAATGCTCGTTCCACAGGTTGTAGGCGTTGGCACCGGAGAGAATTAGGCAGGGGATGACGCCACTATTTTGTAGAAGAAGATATAAATGTCAGCCTTTCTCATATTCCCTTCCATCTCACGTTATCGTTGGGATAGTGCGGTCATTATTGCATGCGTGGTATCAAGTGCAGAACGAAGCGCGAACGACAGTCGCAAGATTAACTTTGTGTTGATCATTTTGAATGCGGCATCTCATTGACGAACTCGTGGTTGCGGAGGATCGTAGGCTTTGTCCGATGTATAAGGAGGGGGTCGCTTACTAGATGGAAATCTTGCGCCAAAGATCTATGGAGGTATTAACAAATTGTACAAGAAACATTGAACCAATCCGGCTCCTCCGAGGATGGAGAGGTGAGGAGGTGTTGCTTACCAGTAGTGCTGGCGGCGTGCTTCTTGACGGCTTCTCGCTCCTTGACGAACTGGTTCTCGGTGGAGGCGAGACGGCGCTGGATGACTGAGCGGACGGCGGGAGCGCGGAGCTGAGCGGTCAGGCGCGGGGTTGCGCGGAGGGCCTGTCGTTGGAAAACCATGGTGGATTGTTTTGGTGGCGAAGGCTGGCTGTTCGGAGGGGAGATTGGTCTTGGTTGCCAACTGAGGCTCTTTTGGTACAGGATGAAAGTCACTCTAGAGTCTAGACTAAGAGATGAGGTCAGGTTTGGAGCTCCCCAGCTTTAGCTCGGTTGTTCCTCGGCCTGGAGGAATGAGGAATCAGACCACCCTCCCAGCTTGATGAAGGTGGACTCATGCCTCAGTGGTCTGTGCGTCACTGGGTACTATACCCAGTGGTACTTAGGTACCCCAGGTGCCCCTAGGCGTACTATGTTTATGATTGAATGGTGGGTCACATGATTTCGGGTCAGTTTGGTGACGCAACCCAGCATAACGCCCCAGCCTGTGTGTGTTGCAGCACCGCGACCTCCCCGAGTACCTACACAATTAGTGAATGAAAGACCTGTGCTCAGGAATCCAAATCCAAGTCAACAAAAATCTAGCACACTTTTTGTACGGATTCTGGAGACATTGGACTCTTTCCAAGTTTTATCCGTAACGATCGATCGACTAATGGTACGGTACACGCCTCCGTAGTGTGAGCTTTTGGGGTGTGAACTTTAGTGGTGTCAGTGGGGTGATAATGGATGGGCCTTCTTGACTCGGGTCACTCCTTAAGATACACCGCCAAGATGGGCCTGCGCGTAACATCGTGGAATGGTAAGCTTTCATTCTCTTGGAATCCCAGCATGTAATTGACTAGATATGCAGTGAATGGCATTCGGTAGGTCCTCGCAGAGTCACAGCTATCGAGATTCACGGCTGCCGCGGGTGCTAACGGTGCTGCTAGTAACCCATTCGGCTACCAACCATGGAGGGAAAATAAGACCTTCGAAGTAAGTATCCGGTTCTTCTGGGCTGTGGGCTGTCTGCTTAGCTCTTCGTGCAGGCTATGTTTGATATCTTGGGTGCCGACATCGTCGTCATGCAAGAAACTAAGATACAGCGCAAAGACCTTCAGGACGATATGGTCTTGGTCCCTGGCTGGGATGTCTTCTTCAGCCTCCCGCGGCATAAGAAAGGTATCTAGGGAGACTCCCCTGGTTTCTATAAACTTAGGTCTCGCGGCTCATGCAGAGAATAGGTTATGCTGGCGTTGCCATCTACACTCGAAACTCGGTTTGTGCACCCATTCGAGCAGAGGAGGGCATTGTTGGCGTCCTCTGTCCACCAAACTCGGCTATTCCATTTAGAGACCTGCCGAAAGATCAACAGATTGGTGGTTACCCTCAGCCCGGTCAGCTTCAGCTCAATGGAAACATCGATGAGCTTACGCTTGACTCAGAAGGCCGCTGCGTCATACTGGAGTTTCCGGCTTTCGTCTTAATCGGAACATATAGCCCAGCACAGCGAGACGAATCAAGGGTCGACTTCAGACTTGGCTATATGGAAGCATTGGATATACGGGTTCGCAACCTGGTGGCTATGGGCAAGCGAGTCATTGTGACGGGTGATCTCAACGTCATCAGAGACGTCATGGACACAGCAAATCTTCTAGAACGCTTGAGGAAAGAGAGCATAGCGATGGCCGACTTCTTCTCGGCGCCGTCTCGCCGTGTCTTCAATCAGCTTCTTTTTGAAGGGAATGTGATTGGGGCCAGGGATGAAGATAGGGAAAACCCAGTCCTATGGGATCTCGGTAGGCTATTCCATCCCACACGTGAGGGCATGTTCACTTGTTGGGATACGAAGAAAAACACTCGACCAGGAAACTTCGGCAGTCGTATAGACTACGTCCTGTGTAGTGGTGACATGAAGGGCTGGTTCATTGATTCAAACATTCAGGAAGGCCTGATGGGATCTGACCACTGTCCGGTATTTGCCGTTCTCAATGACACCGTCCAAATCGATGGGCGTGAGGTCTTTATCAAGGATATTATGAATCCGCCAGGGGTATTCAAAGACGGAAAACGGTTGAGGGAATGGTCTGCAAAAGACCTTTTACCACTCTCGGCAAAATTAATACCAGAGTTTGACCGTCGCCAAAATATCAAGGATATGTTTTTCAAGAAGCCCGCCGCTCCTAAGGCCATACCAGCGCTCTCCAGAGAGTCTTCGACCAGCAAAGTTGACAGCCCAGAAAAGTTGGAAGCGTCAAGCTTTGCAAGCACAGTGGACTCCAATCCCCCATCTTCTAGCATGCCAGCCCCTCCACTAGCCCAGCCTCCACCTAGCAGTCTTAAACGCACATCATCTGTAACAGCTCCTTCCAATAAGCCCCCAAAGAAGGCAAAAGCTGGGCCAAGCAGAGAATCTTCGACGAAGGGACAGAGCAATTTAATGGGCTTTTTTAAGCCCAAGGCGACAGAAAATGAGACTAAGAAATCGGAGGAGCAAGTCGTGCCCTCGGCCGCCGGCCTCGATGGCACAGTGGAAACCGAACCCAGCTACAGTCCGATTAGGAACGAGACCCTAAAGACGGATATCGACGAATCTAAAGGCGGCTCAAGTTCTACTAATTCCGATACTGTCTTTGATCCTATTCAGGCTAAAGAGTCATGGTCGAAGCTTCTAGGCAGGCGTATTGTTCCTAAATGCGAGCATGGAGAAGATTGCATTAGTCTAGTAACGAAGAAGCCTGGCATGAACCGCGGTAAGTAACTAGATGTCGCCATACTTTTTTGTCTTTGCTAGTCCCCCCTTGCCAGCGAAGACTTATTAGTAGCTCATACAATTTTCTTACAGGGAGATCCTTCTTTATATGCTCACGGCCAATTGGGCCCTCAGGTGAAAAAGAGAAGGGGACAGAGTGGCGCTGTGGGACGTTCATTTGGAGTAGTGAATGGAAGCCTGCTAATCCCAGTTGAAGACAACAACAGCCAAACTGTGGAGGAGACAATGGTTAGTTATGCATTACACGGGCCATGCCCATTAATATATCGTTCGGCCCGCTGGAACGGAATGAACTGAAAAGATAGATGCTTAACTAGTTGATAAAATAGATACCCCCGAATTTCGCGATGAACACTAGCTCACACATATATTTCTTCTTCCAGTTTGTAGGTGAATCGTCAGTAACCCCGGTGCGGCCTTAGACTCCTCAAAACATCGTTTTTATGTTCTTGGGGGTAATCCCATGCTTCTTGGTGTTGACTTCGGTGATTGACTTTGCGTTCCCTAAGTATAAGGGGCTTTTGGCGATTGATTAGATCCTCTGCTTGCTACGTACGAATAATCAATGAACACCAACGGGAACACTTCTCGGCATGCCAGGGGATGCACCCTTGTATCTCAGAAAAGCGTCTGAGATTATAGACGGATAGGTCTGGGTTTGAACTAGACTCTAGTAATTACATTCCAACCGATCTTAATTCGAGAGAACTTTAGCGCAGCATAATAAACATAAGCATCTTGGGCATGTGGCGTTAGCCATAATGTCAATATGGTGTATTATGATTAAAATCTCGAGAATTACTTTACTCATGCGTACTCGAATCAAATCGCTGTATACGCTTCCAGTTAACAGAATGCAATCCATCCTCATCATCATCATCCACATCATCCACATCATCCACATCATCCACATCATCCACATCATCCACATCATCCACATCATTCGCATCATCTACGTCACCCACGTCATCCAACCCTACTTAAATAAACACGCTGTGAACCCAAACATCCAAACATTCAGCATCCAGCATCCAGCATCAGGGTATCATGAAATACGCCCACCCCACTAATCAACACCAACGAATAAGCGACTCTATCGCTATCCATGCCCAAATACAAAAGCAAATCGAGGCAAAGGGAATGCCACTATCTCTCTCAACTGTGGTGAAGCCCCTCAGTTCAAGTTCAAAAACTGCGTCTCAAACGGAGCGACGAACTCTCCAACCCCCTGTGGATAGGGCATAGCGTCAGAGAATCCGCCGAGGTGGTACAGCTGCTGCTCCTGCTCGTTCATCTGTGGCAGGCAGAACGCGTTCTGGGTGTCGTTGTAGTTCAATGCGGCCTGGTCCGGGGCCATCTGTGGAGCGAAAGCCGGTCCGAGGAGGTTCTGATTATCGTCGTTTTGAGCGCCGTCTGGAGTGACATTCAGAGCGAAAATCTGATCCGCGAGGTTCTGGTTGTTCCCGTTTTCGGCGCCGGCACCAGGTGGTCCCGTCTGCCCCGTGGCGCTCGGTGGAACGAAAGCTTGAGCGGCCGGGTTCTGACCGGGGATATTCTGGTAGATGTCCATGTTGAAGAACTCCATTGAGTCCGCCGATGGAGCTTGATCCTTTGTCTTCGCTCGCTTGGCGCCGGCCTTGCTCTTCTTCATGTTGGGCTTGTATTTGTAGCCTGGATGCAACTGCTTGTGCTCTTCTGCTTTGACAACAGCCAGATCAAACCAAGGCTTCTTCTCGACCTTCGACATGCTCTTCCACTTAGCACTGATGATCTTGGCTGAACGCATATGCCGTTAGGATCCCTATGTAGCTAATATATAGTGGTGTTGATGATGTACTTACAAACCTGTGAATTGTGTATTTTCGGGTACTGCTGCATAATGATCGCATGATGCGCTTGGCGGAATAGGATCCAGGAATTGGGGGGGCGCTTGATGTGATTCTCTTCGTTGTAGTCCTCGTTGTCGTTGTCGTCATCCTCACGGTTCTCGTTTTCTCCGTCTGGTGAATTCTGGGGATGGGTGTTCGTGGGAATCCAGCCTTGAAGAGACTGTACATTGATAGCGTTGGCCATCGAAATTGTCCGCTTCAGGGCCGACGAAGGACCGGGCGTTGAGCACATGGTTCCCAGTGGCTCCGGGGACGAGATTGGATATTGGGGCGCACAAGTAGGCGTCTTGTAATTAAACTCGGAGGACGACATCTGAAAACCAGGTACAGCATGTTGGAGAGCCGAGGCCGGCTGAGAAGGTGGCATGCCTATAATCGGTTGTCCTGAAGGAGGGAACAGTGCCGGAAGCCGATTTCCCAGAGATTGTTGGATAGTGAAGCCGAATTGCTGCACGAATTCGGTACTGATGCCGAGATAGAATCTGTTGTTGTTACTCGCGTCCGTATAGAACTCTGCCGGTCCATTCAAGAGTAAGCTGTACCTTCGATTAATAAAGCGGCGCGAGTGAGGCGATGTGGCTAACTCGGTTGTAGTGATGGTCATTATAGAGGAAAAGTTGGCGATACTTCAACACTTCCGCGGGGAGAAACCATAGCGATGACCAGATAGCTAGATAAAAGAAAGCCTTACCTGGCTTGCTGCTTGAAGTATTGTTCACCTGTCTTGCCTAAGGTGTGGAAAGTATTGCTGGATAGCTTGATGTTGCGAGAATTCGTGTGGGCGTCGAGTTGTGATGCGGCTTGATCCCAGAGGGCCGTAACGATGTTGTCCATGGGATCCAGCATTTTGACTTCACTGGCAATATATGAAAGTAACAATATGGAGAAGTTATTAGAGTATTAGAGTCTGTATGGTTGTATGTATTATGAAGTATGAGTGCCAAGATGGTGGGTGTGAAGCAAATGTTAAGTGAGAATGTTATCTCAATTAAGAACAAGGAATGCAGAGAGCAGAAACTAGACGAGTTACTTATGGGCTATCAATCCGGTAGAAGGAATGGTAGAACACTGACCATGATTTCTTCATCCGAAGGATTTGTACCATTCACTATTATAAGAGATTATACATCAATATGAGTTCAATGGGCCAACGCCCATTGATCTTTTCACGCATGTCTATCCATGCTATTCATAGGCGATAAGTACCTAGTACTGCGTCAAGAACCCCGGGTCTTTGCACACGTATAATTACTCATACAAGCTCGACCGAGCTCGGTAAAATGTATGTAAAGAAACCGCCCGAATTAGGTGAACATATTATCTATCATGATAACCCACAAATAGAATCTCGAGCCCGAAGAAACGCAAAATAATACAACCCGTGAAGTTGAGAAGACAGTTCATTATCTGAACCAGATTATCATGCAAGCAGCCAACATTTTCTGGGACAGCCACATTCTCCTCTCCCTTATTGTTGACCTCATCATGACACATTCAACAATCCCCAGATGGCAACGTAAGTTCGGTTCATTATTCGACCGGGGGAACGGCGTACCCGTGCTAAAACCTACAGGCGTCTCTAGGCTATTGTAATTCTTCCCTGATTTCCAAGCCTGTTATTCTATGGTTAATGTTGAGTAGCCTGGGAATAGATGACGTGGTTTTCTGAGCTTTGATATCACCCGGAGTATTATGTATTATAAAGGAAAAATGAAACTGACTGGTGCGATTCTTCGAAGTGATTATGTGGTAGTTCTGAGCAAACGCCAACATAGCCGCTAGATGACTTTAGGTAAGTAACCGAGAATCACTACATCTTGTACGTGGCTACCGAGAGCTGTATTTTTTGTACCACTAGCCCACTGGCTTTATACAGCCCCTACATGAAGTTAACCTGCGATGTTCTAATATCACACGGAGGGTGATTAAGACATCACGACATCACTCGGGGGCTTATATGTAGGAGTCCGGGCCAACAAGAAGCATAAAATTGTTACTTAACGTTAGCATCCTTACCAAGCATTGTTAAGCACTCGGGGTTTAATTCCCTTGTTAGCCAGTCTCTCTTTTCCTTTTTAGTTTGTTGTAACTATGTATTATAAGTAGTTCTTGTTATAATCAAACATATAAAGATTTAATGAAAATTTGTTATTGCTTAAAAAGACTACTATATTAATGCTAGGCGTTATTACTAATATATAAAACACTCTTTTGTTCTAGAGGTGTGATAGTGCTATAAAGATGTAGATAATTTCTAGCGATGCATTCACTTATGGAAACAATAAATATAGATTTATTCCCTGGGGAAAGGACGGTTCTCTGTGATTGCCTTGCCGCAGTGTCATAGTTGTGCGTATGAAGATAAACTTTGATCACTCGAGCTTTATCTAAAGAGCAAGTTCTTTTACACCTTTCGTGAGTTCCCTTATTAGATCTAGGTGAGCCTTAAACTAGCTATGTATAAAATGGACTTAATAACAACTATTATCTTGATAAGCTATGAGCTTTAGGTTAGTTTCCAAGTTATTATCTTTGCTGGCACAGATATGAAATATCAACAACAATCACCGGCCAGTGTAATATGCCAAGACGTGTAGTTGAACAGCACCAATGTAATTGGTGGAACAAAGTGTGGCTGTGCGCGAGCTTCTAGAGTTTAGCACAGGGTTTAGCACAGTCATTATCTAACTCCAGTGTTTTTCGGCATATCATTCTTCTGTCAATACTAGTACACTACACTACAATGCTAGGGATCTACACCCCTCTCCCCTTTTTGTCTGCTACGTTATCAACTGAGGTTGCACTATGTGCTCCTCCTGCGTCCATCAAGAATCGGCCAATATCCTCACTACCCCTGCAACCTCATTCACTCATGGCCAATCCTTTCTCTCTTCCAATGCTCGATTCCATAGTCCCTGGCCAAATGCATCCGGAACCTAGGCGTCGTACCCCCCCAACAACAAAAAGGAAAAAGGAAAAGGGAAAAAGGAAAAGGGAAAAGGGAAAAGGGAAAAGGAAAAAGGAAAAAGGAAAAAGGAAAAAGGAAAAAGGAAAAAAGAAAAAGGAAAAAGGAAAAAAGAAAAAGGAAAATAGGACCTTTCGCTGCAAGGATCACCAGTCTGGTCAGTGAAGACTCTACGCAAGAAGCCTCAGACTAGACCGGTGATCGAGACACCTTCGTTCGAGAAGGTGTATTAGCGATGGCATAGGTCGTTCACAAATGATTCCCACCAACGTACAACACCACCCTAGCAAGTGATAGACCGTTGTCTAACACCACCAGCTCCAACCCCATCCCGTCCCCTGGTCACCCTAAGCGGCCTGAGCCTCTGAGACCTGAGCCTCTGGGATCTGAGCCTGTGCGGCCTGAGCCTTTGCGGCCTTCATTGCTTTCGCCTGTTCGCGTCGAGCCTTCTTCTGGCCTGGTCTATACGACCAGTTCGGGTTCTTAATCTTGTGCTCTGCAGCTTCAACCACTGCCTTGTCTTTCCAGGGTTGTTTCTCCTCGTCGGTTAAGGTA
Source organism: Xylaria grammica (assembly GCA_004353285.2). Lineage (NCBI taxonomy): Eukaryota > Fungi > Ascomycota > Sordariomycetes > Xylariales > Xylariaceae > Xylaria > Xylaria grammica. The sequence goes on along the minus strand of NGZP02000002.1, from coordinate 1,098,478 downwards.
CCCCATATTTTGCCGCAGAGTGCCGCTAAGAGAGCATAGAGTTAGTGTTGTGACAAAAGTTGGCTTCGATTAAGGGTGGCTTACAGACTTGCCCACCCGTCAGTTTCGGGTTCTCCTGTCGCAATTTATAGTACATGTGGGATCTGAATTGAAAGAAGGCGTTGCGAGGTCTGGCGACGTGCTCGCCGTTCTCACTTGGAGAAGTCTCCTTGCCGGCAGTCTCTTGCGAAGAGTCGCTCTCTGGACTCTTGCGTTTTCGGGACTCAGGGGCAATAGGCTGCTGCGGGCCTGCACAAGACTCCGTAGGGGAGATAGCAGGATAGTTGAATTGCCGATAAGGCATGGAATAGGCAACTTCAGAGGAACCCATGGCTGGCGTGTCTTGACCATGGTTGATCACGTCTTGACCATGGTTGATCACGTCTTGACCATAGTTGGTCATGTCTTGACCCTGGTTGACCATGGTTGACCATTGCTGGACCTGGTTTGGATCCCATGCCTGTGCGTGATAGCCCGAGGGCTGTAAAGCACAGGGGTTCATCTGGGGCTGCTGCACCATCGGTAGTGCGAATTCGAGAGACTGCATAAACTCTAGAGGATTATCCTGCTCGAATTGCGTACCATGGTTCAGAGGAGCATGCTGCTGGTCGACCGGGACGTCGTAGATTGGAGTAAGAGTTCGCAGCTGCTCTCCCGGGACTGAATTAATCTCGAAGTTCATTCCTTGCACCACAGCCATAGGGTTTGCCAAATGCATTCGGTTGTTATCGGCAGAATCCTTGTAGAATTCCACAACGCCGTTGACGATCATGCTATATGGTAGAGAGTTAGCTCGGATGTGCTCGGGTCCCTACAATATGAGTGGGGTATATATTTTCCATGAACAGGGCAGTTAATAGACCGACGAGGAATGCAAATCTAGGCTGCTTCGCCTCCTAGAACAAAGGTTCCTTGTATGTAACGGGGATTTCCTGTCTATCTAGTATGGTTTCCGTGCTCAAGGTTGGTATTCATTGTGCCTTATACCTAGGACCCCAACAAATGTGGTAATTTCGATAATGAAGCCAGCCGGTTGTAGATAGATGGTAGGGGGATGTGGTGACTTTGTGATGTTGTTTGTAGGGACAATCAAGGGCATTGTTACTTGTATAGTGATGGGCTGAATGAAGCTGGAATTGACTTGCCTTAATTCTTGTTTAAAGAATCTCTCCCCTTCTTGACCAAGACGATTGAAATCGGGAACTACGATCTCGATGGTGTTCGAGTTGTTCTCGAGCTGGGCACCACGAACTTGCTCCCAAAGTTCCTGGATAAATTTCCAGTGCTGGTCCGAGTTCGACGACATTGTTATAGTTGTGCCGATGTGCCGATGGAAGCAGAATGGGTGAAATAGATGGTGAGTGTTTGTAATGGTGTTTAAGGTGAGGATTATTGTAGTGATGTAGGATGGTGTATGATTTGTATGTGTGTGTGTGTGTGTAAGAGAGAGAGAGAGAGAGAATGTGTTGTTTGGAAGAAAGATGCTTTTGTTTAGGTGAATCGGTTGGGTTGGAGCTCTCGAAAAATAGCTATGAATAGAGAAGGGTAGATATATGGAAGGGTAGCAGGAGGAATTCCCTACTGAGAGCTTGTGGTACCCCTCACAAATCAGGCCGGCGTGTATCTGTATACACCATTGTGTATCTCCATTGAATGAGGTACATTAACTTGTACCATATGTTTGCTATACTATAGTTTATACGGATGATTATGGGATTATGTCCATCTAACTGTGATATCTCCTAAGTACATGATATCCTGGCTTAGAAGAGAGGTTAATATTAAGTTGCTTGGTTAGCAGTATAACAGCTAAATGTAAAGTTATATTACCCCTTTAAGATCTTAACAACAATATAAATAGGTTTAATATAGATACTTGTGCATTTTTATCTACCTGGTCTTGTTGTACCTTGATGACAATTTTCTAACTGCCTGTTTATATGTTTATATAGAATGATGATTTTGTAACCATAGTACGTACTTCAAGGTACTTCACGGTACTTCTCTTGCCACCCCAACCTAACCCCCCCAAAATAAATTCTACTTGGGATAATGCCACAGAGAATACTCATACAGCTATTCCAATTCATAATGAGTCACCATAATGGATTTAGTCTGTATTGAATGAATACCATTAGAGCCTCAATGGGGTGCAGTGTGCTGGATGTCCGGCCACCCCCAACACCTAACGGCTGTGGTTATGGTAACCCCGTGACCTAGAGACGTATATATCTATCAGCTCGGTTTCCATTAAACCTGCAGTGAGGTACCTTTTGTATCAATCATTCCTTTCAGTGCCCTTGCTAAAAACCGGGCTGTTATGCTGTAGACACATGCGTGAAAGAAGGTGAATCGGTTTATTTAGACTAATAATTACCTAACACCGAATGCACTATTTTGTCTGATATATTCTAGGATAGTAGGTATCTCCCCCAACTACTGACAAGTGCAGTGGAAGGCATTCACACTATTCAAAATCAGACACCATGCCTTGGGGCACTTTTGTGCTGGAATCAGGTAGGAGGAACATCAGGCCATAGGAGAGATTTCTGTAGAACATTTTTCTTTCTTTTCTATCTATTTACCTCTGCCGACTACTAGGTACATCATCATGCTTACAGATGGCTGAATTCCTTATTGATCCTCCTCCCTGCCCGCCCCTCTCGCCTCGAGCCAATTCACCTACAAAATTCCCTCTCGGTCACTGCTCCCCTCCCTTCCCCCCTCAAAGTCTACGTCTTCTACCACATCTCTATCTCCTGTGATAGCCTTCTAGTGCTGTTAGTTGAATGGGCCGTATGGTATGAATGGCTCGAGCCTGGTTGCCGGGGAACGGTTGGTAATGGAAACCCCACCACCACCGTATGCGTGCACACATATAAATCCTTTCTTCCTTTCTCTTTCTTTTCCCTTAAGCTGTATATTTTGTCCATACCATAGGGCACAAGTAACATGGGCATTATTCCTTCCACTGTTCATCCGTTACATCTCCCCTCTATCTGCATCTTTAAACACTTTCACGTGATCTTATTTAATTCTCGGTAATCGGTATTTTTCCCGGGTAGGTATGGTGACTCCCAAGGTCGTTCAAAACTGACGCAATAACAATCTCGTAGAACCAAACCTTGGTAAAGTACGCGTCATCGACCATTAGGCGATGTTTCGAGCAAAATGGCATCTTCAAATTGATCGAGAGGTCGAATGTGAGCACGGGTAATGGTAGACTGGAGGGTTCGCCAAAAAACCGGCCTCTGTTACCTACTCACCGTGTGCCGGGCGTGGCTCTGTGTTACATTGAGGACCGAACCGAACAATCTATCTCCCGGTCTTGTGCTAAGATCTTGCTATAGATTGCCGCCTATTGCCTCTGTGCACACCTTAATAATCGATCTCCGCTCTAAAATTGTCAAGGCAAGTATCGTGAGCCCTTGCATCAAATCTACACAACCCACCGAATCCTGCTAGTAGGCCGAAGCTCCGGTAGGTTGAGCATGAGCTTAACAATACACCTATATATCCCGATCTCGGCCAAAGCTGAAATCACATAGTACGACCACTTTAGCGATATTGCAATTTATTTCCTAGTATCGAACTCTCGGTACCCGTTAGTTACAGCAGGGATACAACAGTTGCGACAAAATTAGATGTCTACATTCATTTCCGGTAGTCAAAACTAGAGTGGGGGGCATCGCACATTATTCTCTTCCTTTCCCTCACCTATTAATAGTTCACCCCTCTAACACCCTCTAGTCATTGCGACCAGATCTCACAAAAAGCGTATATTCCCTATAGGAAGATGAAGATGTGGAGATGGACTTCGTCACAGCTCTAACCCAAGCGCAACACCGGTACGAAGAAATCGAGTTGCGCTACTAGTAGTTTTATGCTTAGGACATTAGTTTACCCTATCAGCAATAAACGTCTCGAGGGTAACGGTAAGAATATTTTACGTGTAGCTGATTTAATGTATAAAGGTATACAGGACGCACAAGTTGCTCTTTCGCCTCTGTAGGGCTACCGGTTGCTCGTACGATAGCATTGGCTCCTATGCAGGATTAGCGATGCGACTAGGAGCTCATGGGGGGGGCTAGATCGTGTTGTTGGATAGCATGATTACACTGCGAGGTGATCTAGCTGTGTTATCCGGAATAGGAGAGAATGCGAGGGTGAAGTTGAAGATGACCAATGGAAGCAAGTCTGTGTGGGCAGTGCTAGCTCCTATAACTAGATTGGTCTGCGACTAAGCTTCCCCGAAAGCCTGCGTATAGTTTTTCCTTGACCGGATAAGACTGGGTCAAGGCAAGTCTCCGGCGGCAAAACTGGAGGTGAAAACGAATAGTGGTTAGAAAGGCCGTCTTCGCTAGCAGGTTATATGGACCCAAACTATCGCTGGGCAGTCAAGATTATATTTGCGTGCTATCGTGCGCTGTCGGGGTCTTCAGTACAGGGGCATAACGAGCACTAGTCTCTACGCGAAGAACCTATACTAACTATCCCGAGGCTCCCTGCCATATACACGACGACTTATTTATCCTAGAGTCCTGTAGCACCGACTTTGAGCAGCACTTCAGCGCCGAATCCGAGCCTACGAAGAAGAGAGACGAGCTAGAAGGATGATATAATACACTCTAGGAAAACGGTTTATCGATTGTCATTCCAGGACAGTGAACTGCCTCAGGCAGAGCTGAGGCAAGAAGGGCATGACATACTAACTAACTTAGTTCTCATGCCACCACCGCCTTATAGTTCTGAGCCTCCTGAATGAGCACCGATTTACCACAAAGCAAGGAGTTATGGCTACATCGGGGGCCACGGATGAACCGTGTTGGAACGTACGGAGCTACAAGGCGCGTGCCCATCGAACTCGCCCCCCTTTTCTATCAATAGGATGCTAAGCGTTACTCTACAAGTGCAGAAAGCCAATTATTCTCAATATGCGGTTGACCTGGTTTTCGTATGATTACTTGCTGTATTCTTTTCATCTCGCAAAACCGACACTAGGAGATAACGGCGCATATAAGACGGAGTAGTGAATCTCAGTCTAGACTACATGAACGCCACCCTACACGAGATCACACGTGGCGTCTAACTAGCTGGCTACTGTTAGGTATATGGGGATCATAATTCTTAGGACTAATGCTACACTAGAGCACGCATCTGAGTTAGACTGAGAATGATGAGTTTTGAGTTCCAAGGTGATGGCACAGGTGAGAGCTGAGGCACGCCACCCGCACGACTTTGCCGAGAGAGCATACGAGTGCGTATAGACTGCAATGAGAATATGAATATAGTCATGCCGAAAACGAAAACCTTAATTCTATGGGAGTATTGGAAATTGGTAAATCTAGCTCTATATTACTACCGTAGTAGCTTATAATATATCTCCAAATTCTACAGGTCTCACCCTCCCTCCGCCCCCCCCTTTTTTTGCTCCTTTTTCAGCCCGATGTCCCTTAGTTGCCCGGAGATTGTGGTCGGTAAAGACCCGAAGTTACCAAGGGATTCGATATGCGCGGTATCCATGCAAAAACAAAGGGCAAGCGTTAGATTGCCCAGAGGTGACTTTGGCGTAACAGGACACTGTTATGGGAAGCATAGATGCAGTTCCGACTGTCATCGTATCTGTGGAGTTGCGACGCTGCACACATGCAGAGCGCTCAGCCTCATATCAAGATCTTATCATTCATCAATTCGTGTTAGGTAGATAGATACACAAGATTGATGACTAACTAAGGCTTAATCGAATATGGGTTAAACAAAGGTATGAGTATCCAAATATACAAATTCCAGCTCTTAACCGTAGATCCCATAACTCCTACCCTTCCGTGCCTTTGTTGTACACCAACTGCCTCCGAAATGACAATGCTAATGGGTTGGTTGCTCTAGGGCCATGAATAGGATATGCGTACATGATTGAGTATCTTAGTCACACTCACGTGAGCCAGGCCACTCTCCTAAAAGAAACTCCAAGTATGCATACATATTAGTGATATTATGGTTTGGCCTTCGCGCTGATGATGTCTGCTGTCTTGAACTCTGGATTATCTATCCAGCGCGAGTAGTCCTCGCTTTCCTCGTCTTGTGCTATGATACTGGTACCCTCTTCTACTTCTAAGGGTTGAGGCTGGCCCGGTTCGGGCCATTCAGTTAGGCCAGCGGTTGGTAGTGATGACCCATCGACTACTAACTCAGGCTGGTTTTCATCTAGCTCTTCTACTTCCTCCTCGGCGTCTTCAACCCACGGTTCCACATATTTCGTAGGATTAAAAGAAGGTGAATTGGGTTCGGAATCAGTAGGAGCCTCGACGACGAGGATGTTCTCTTCTGTGTTTTGGGTAGCATGGATCTCAGATACTCGCCGGCGCCTTGGCAAGGGCGGCGGTGGGATGTGCCGACGCTCTGTCTTCTGCTCATTAAGGTCGGTGGAGCTCTTAGGCGTGAGTTGTGGCGGGGGCGCCACAGGCTTTCGTTTCGGTGCAGCCATTTCCCCGGGTCGCGGGAGTGGGGTTCCGGGGGGAGGAAGTGGCTGGCCACGTCCCATCGGCTGATTGAGGTCTACGGGAGGGTCTGATAGTTTCCTACCATTGGCATTCCGCTCGGCCTGCCGCTGTATGGCGCCCCAGCCCCATCGCTTGGCCGTGGCGGCAGCGGTGGACATAGCTGCAAGTGTTTTGTTCTTGGTCTCCGGAGTACCGTCGACTAATCGAGGCGATGAGGGCTCTTTACGCGCAAAGAGTCCCTTGCTAATTGAGCTTGTCCCGCTTTTGATCGAGTTCCTGCTCGATAGGCCGGGCGAATCTGGTGGCTGATCGTTACTGATCACGCTCTCTGAGGATGAGGCCGTGTGACGCCTCACCGGGCCTTTAGGAGTGTCTTCGACGTTTTCTGGTTCAGGTATGGCCTCGGCTGATGAGTTTGATGGAGAGTTTAGAGTGGGGAAGATTAGTGATGATTTTGAAGGAGAATCGACTGGTACGTGGGTTGGTGAGTGCGTTCGAGATCGAGCAGAGATGCTCGCCATCGTGCTCACGGCATTTTCGTGATTACGTGGTGACACAGCGGGCTTGAATACTTCTGCGTGCGTGGCTTCCGTACCAATTACCGGGCTTGGTGTAGAGAATGAACCAGACCGAATCGGGTGAGGCACATCCGGATAGCTGCCTGAGGAGTGTTTTGCATCTAGGGCTGTGGTCGATGCTGAGTTGAGCTGGTTGGTGTTGGCCTGGGAGCTCTTGTTCAGTTTTCGTGCCCAGAACCCCGTTGGTTGATGGTTCTCAACGAGAGGCATACTAAAACTCTTCTCTATTGGTGGTAGTTCTGGTGATGTTTGAGGTGCTGTCTGTTCAAGCTGGCTGACCTCGTCGACGTTTCCTAACTGAGCAGCGAGGGCCGCATGTTCGGGTGAGTGCACGACCTCGTCATCTTGGTCGAATATGCCACCACGCCACTTTTTGTGCTCTGTTGAGAAGAACGGTGTGTCGTCCCAGAAAGGCAGGACTAATGTCTCTGCAACAACTTCCTTGATCCGGTTTTCTATTTGTCGGAGAATGACGTTATAGGTGATTTGCCTTGAGCTAACAATAGGCTCGATGGTCATTTCCATCTTTGGCATAGATTGGAAGCAAAACCATATTCGGTTACTAGGAGGCGGCTTGACCTTGAAGAAGATATGACCCTCTAGCTTCCTTAATACTACAGCTAGAACAAGATTCACCTCTCGAGCTTTAAAGCGAGGACCGAGATCAATACGAGCGGTAGCTGCTACCTCAAGCCTAAAATTACCGGTATATTTGAGGTCGGCCTCCACCACAAGTTCCCCTTCAACACTAAGGTCTTTTAGGCGAGGATTCGTGATATACGGTGCAGAGTCACCTGTGCTAATGCCTTGAATCGCAACCCTTGTTAGGAAGGAAGGGCGTTTGACGCGCGATATCTTCTTGGTGAGCTTTTCGGTTATTAAACTCTCAATATCTTTGGTTTGGTGGATACCGAGGAATATCCTGCCTATGAAGGCATTGAGCCATCGAGTTTGCATGTGGTCTTCTGACGCATGCAATTTCTGGACAAGGGATATTATGTTCTTAACATCGAATCGCTGAGGCTTAGGGGCGATGTTCTGGGCGGCGAAGGTCTGCTCTTGGTTTCTCAACAACGCAAAGTAGAAGTCCTCCTTGGCCGAGCAGTTCTCCGAAAACAAGTAGAAAGGCTTCGAAACTTGCATATCGGGTAAAGACTCTTTCCCGTCCACCCTCCTAGCTAGACAGATTGCATTCCGCTTAATGAACAGTTCACCCTCCGGCGTGCGGTCTCCTCCTGAATATATGCTGACGTTGTGGTTGGCTAGCGAAATTACATGTCGCACCTCGAGTTGTTCGTCGTCGTCGAAAAGCATGAGATGGCCGTGCCTATAGTAATTGATCCAGCATTAGCCCCCGCCGAATTGTACTGTGCAGCCAACGATAAACCAGACCTACCTCAGGACAACGTAGAACACATTACCCGCCCGTTTCGGCCGCTGACTGACATTCTTATTATCATCCAATGGACTGGAAGTCTGTTTGCGATCGAATATACTCCTGTACATGGTCTGGTATACGCTTGGGCTCGGAGCCGCAACGGTCGTGGACCCAACTGGGGTGGAGCGCTCGATGGGTTTAGCGTTGATGCCCATGGGCGTATATTCACGACATACGGCGAAATACCCGGCGGCTACGTCGGAGTCGGCTAGGAGCTTCTGTCTCGACTCCTCCTTCTGGGCCGACTCGAGATCGCTTGTGTCATCGCCCGGCTGTACTATGCTATCGACATCGCTGACCCGTACGGAGCTGGAATCATCGTGGACGGGGAAGGTGAGGTGGGCGTGCAGCAGGATAGCGGCTATGACGAGAGGAACAAAGGTGACGCCACCGAAGAGGTAGGTCAGTAGAAACGCAGTCCAACTACCCATGGCTCCAGTGGAGGATAGCCAACAGAGCGTAGCGGGATACGATCCGTAATGATCATGGGTGTGGATTTGTACACAATTGGGAGCAGACGGAAGAAGCGAGAAGTCGAGCGTCTAGAAGAGGTAGACTAGTGTTTACTAAGGCTGAAACTTTTAAATTGGAGAGGATTCTATATTAGGTAGCTTGTGCTAGCGGTAGAGAGGATGGGATCGTGAAGAACCGACGCGACGTGAACGAGAGTAAGTTGAACATTACATATTACCTACTTACTTGTCTTTAGAGGAGGGAGGGAGGTACCTGCTGTAGTCTAGGTTAGGGTACCAGGTTAGGTAGAGGTAGAGAGAGGTACGCGGGTCGAACAGCAGATCCCACGCACGTCACCAGGTATCTACGTAGTAGGTACTGTAGGAGTGGGGACCGGCTGAAAGTCGCGGGGTACCGACACGGCCTTCTAACCGCCCTACAGGTAGGTACCGATCAACACCTTTCCTACCTAGGTACTTAAAGTAGTACCTCTAGGAGGTGCAACTTGGTTATTCCTAAGATCCTAGGCAGAACCTAGGTTAGATGGATTGATCAGATGGGAAATGAATGGCCCAACCTAGAGAGTACCTAAGTAGGTATCAATTCCGATTAAGAAATGCCATGGTATCTATCATCAAGTGAAACGCGATTCTAAACCCTCTATGCTACACGACCATGCCCCTCATCATCATAATTGTATTGTATTGTATTCATCATAAACTCTACCACTGCAGTGCTTCGATTCCAAAACCGCCGTTGAGAAGCTGCTGAATAGCGGGCTGGATAGTGCCGCTTTCAGCTCTATACCGTGCTGTCTGCTTCATCCGCGTATAGAAAACCGGGCAGTCCTTACTATCACAAGGGACATCATCCAATGGCGCCAAGCCGGCACAGCTCTGGCATATCTTGTTCACATCCAACAATTTCCTCTCTTCCTTGTTCAGCTGTGTCTGCAGTTTTAGAAGGGAGGCGGGAACATTAGCTTGGCATCGTCTGCACACAGAGTCGTCGTTCTTAGTCTTCGTGCCGCAAACCAAACAGGCTGCTGCCTTCATGTACGACTCGAGCGTCTTCTTGGCTAGCAAATTGCCGTAGGATGGGCCTACGCGGTGGATACGCTGTACTTTCGGCATCTCGTCATACCACTGTCGTACGTTGGCTCCGACAAGGTTGAAGATACGCTCCAGGGGCGGAATGAGGTTCTTCAAAATATAATATTCCGAATCAAGAGACAGATGGGAATTTCTTAACAGCTCCTCCGGCGCCACGCACCGGTCGATGAGCCGCGCTCCCGGTGCGCCGCTGATCACGACGTACGGCACTCGTTCGCCGTACTGGGGTTCTGCTCTGGTGTCCTCGAGCATTTTCTTTGTACTGATCAGAGCGCCGGGCGGGGGCGGTCCTCTATCGCTGTAAGTCCCCAGTTTAACCTCTCTGGCAAAGCAAAAATCCTGGATAGACACACCCCCACGCATGATCTTAGTACACTGCCTCTGAAAGTATGCCTTAACTTGGCTGAGATCAGCTGTCTCGAATAGAATCTTCAGGGCCTTCTCTTCAATCATTTGCTCTGCAGGCGTGCCGTCTCTTCGGACCGTTTCGATGCCCTTGGCGTCGAAGTCAGGTTTGATCTGGTCCTTGCTTTCATATTTATAGCCCACATAGCGTTTCTTAGCAAGAAGCACGCACGGATGATAGACCTTCTCGAACTTCAATTTTATGGGGCGAGGATTCATATCAGTGATGGTTTTGGCGATCTCACTACCGATATCGAAAGCCTGATCTCTGGTTCTACCCGGTAGGTAGATGAACAAACTATCCGTATCGCCGTACACAACCTCGGCTTTCCACTTATCCTCCGAGTGAATGAGTGCTATAGCCCGCTCGAGAGTCTCTCGTCCCGTTTGCACGATACTGTCCGCAATCTCAGAACATGGCATACGACCCGAAAACGATGCTGACGTGTACCCATAGGTAACATTTGCGAGTAGCTTGAGAGCTAGTTGCCTATTATTTAAGAGCCGTTGCAGTGTTTTGTCGTCCTTATCCTGCTTCATACCACTTTTTACCATGACTCGAGTTTCGAGAATCTCTGTCAGCATCTTCGCCAACAAAGACTTTCTGATTTCGGCCTTGCAATACATAATACCATTAGGAGCGATGTTGATGTAATCTTTGAGGAGCTCTAGGAGTCTAGTTTGTCGTTGATATTCCGTAAACCCCATCTTGTTCGTTCCTCGCCAATTGACTATACGCCCGAGAAAAGTCGAATAGCAGTAGTTGTAAGCGATCATGACGCTTGGGTACAGACTCTGGAAATCAAGGACGATAAGCGGGCTGTTGTAAAATGCGCTTTGGGGCTCCATCACAAGGGGGAGGCATTCGAGCGCATTTTGCATTCCGACCTGTTTCCTGTCAGGTGACACGAGCATATAATTCTCAGGCTTCGCAATTCTAAACATGATAGACTCGACCTTGAACTGAGAACCACGGGAGAAGACCGAAAAGAAGTCAACACCGAGCACTCGGGCCTGCTCGCTGGTCCGCGGGATTAACTCGTTCGCCTCTAGTATCTCAATATCGAGCTTGGTCCGTGTTAGGTAGTAGCGCAAAAGTTTGCTAAGATCTCGGGGCATGCCTCCGATATACCAATCAGTCAAGGTACGCCAAGGATAGTGAGGAATACGCCGGTGTAGTAGATGCCACACCACATTTTCCATTGTATACTGTAGAAGGTTGAGCTCTCCGCGCATAGACCTCCATATGTTGATCATATGTCTCCCGGTGACTCGAATTGTGGACGTGGTATTAAAGCCCCATTTATCAGCTTCCTTCCCAAACCGTCCGAAAGATTGGCTTTTCATTCGCGAAAACTCGTCACAAAGGTTGTAATCGTATTTGATTCGGGCGCGTTCAATAAGAAAACCCCATGAGCTCCCGTGGACTTCGTACCCGGTAAGAATATCTGGATCATGGGTTCGAACAATCTCAACCATCCTCACCATTAGATCGAGTTCTGATGACTCCTCAGTAATTTCGGTGGTGGTTAATCTTTGCATACTCCGGGCCAGAGAACCATCCTCGGAGAGAACAATAACCCCTGATTGAATAGCCAGAGATGCATTGTCCCCAGTCGTGAAATTCTCGTCCGATTTTGAACACCAGAAAATAGCCTGTACTTCGTCCTCTTCGGGATTGGGAACTAACTTGCCACGAGTATTGACATGTATTTCAAGGCTCATAGTACTCATATATTGAGCCTCATGCTGGACGCTTGTGGATTTTGTCTTCTGTGAATACTTGAACCCATACTTGTTCCTCGGGGTTGCGCCGTCGATTTGAGACATATATGGTTTCAATTCAGGATCCTTCAGTTGTATGACGGGCCCCAGGGAATGATTCGTCGCCTTTTGAAGATAACTTTGTGACCAGCTCTCTACCTCTGCGAAGCTGGGCGGAGGCTGTGCAATTTCCCAGCTTCGTAACGAACACTCAAGGCGCTTTTTTCTATATGACTCAGCATCTCGAGATTCAAAGAGCGTTTCGGACTTGATACCGAAATTGGCCAGTGACTCTCCAGTGGGGTCGAAATCCGGAAGGAATGGCAGAGTGTTGCCCTCGAGTCGAAATTCTTGGCCAGCATATTCTCGGGCCCTCAAAGGTACATCTTTTTCTTTGCTATAGTACGGACCTTGGTATATCACATCGGGTCGATTATATAGTTGCATGGATGATAAAACCTCGGCGATAGATGGCGGTTTTTGGTTAAATACGAAGAACCCGGCTTGTGATCGAGGGGCACAGCCGATATCTGAAATGTTGACTGATTCATTTGGCTTGATTGTCGCGGTGGGAGAGTCAGGAGGCTCTGATACTGAGGCTTGCAAATTGGCGGTTGCAGAAGGTCTTGTGGTTAGGACCGACGCCTCAAAAGAGACGTGTTTCATTAGTTGGCCGTCGTCGCTCCTCTGTGAACTTGTTTGGCTTAATCTTAGTTTTGTATTTGTATCATTAGGGTCTTTAACGACGGGAAAGTTAAGTCGTTGCGATCCTGATTTCTTGTTGACTTCTGTTCTGGCCTTGCCTTTGCTAATTTGTGAGGGAGATGAGAGCATTTTATTATCAAGCATATCTGCTGCTGCCTGCTCGTTGGGCTTTCCTAGTTCTTTAGAAATTCTAGAAGGAGCATATGTCAGAGGCGCAAACTCTACACGACATCGCTTGGTGTCCGTAGGCTCTAAGCCCAATGGCGCGTGACGTTTCGATAGTACCGAATCCGGTGGGATGGTATGCGCGCCTTGAGCTTTACTTACCAAGCCATGGTCTGTAGCAGCATCCAGCAATACACTAGAGATTGGAGGCTTCAGCGGATGGCTTGTACGCAAGCAGCTGGTGTGTATGCCTTGAGGAAGTGGGCTAATATTAGAACCGAGGTCTAAGACGTCGATCAAAGGATGTGGTTCTAAATGATCTTGTGGATCTAAACCACTAACTCGCGGGTTTTCAGGTGTTTTAGCTGCCGTGTCTGATGGTCTTGAAGCATGTAATGGTGAAACAAGTCGGGATTCGGCTTTTGAAGTAGATGTTTCCTTAACTGCATTTGAAACTTGGACTGCGTCTTCGTCAGGGTCGTGAGGAAATACATCATCATCGCCATCATTCGGCTCTAGGTCAAGGATTCGGTCCTCGTCGACAATAATGCTGCTTGTCGGATTACAGTCAAGCTCAGGAGGTTGAGTCGCCCCCAGCCCAGATTCTAGATTAGTCGGGTACAGATCTTCAACGGATTGCGACACAGTTTTGACCATGGACTCGAACGGATTACTCTGGACGAACGTGTCAAAGGTAACTCCGATGTTCTCGTTCCGCACACGTTCCTGGAGGACCAGTTCTTCGATTTGGTCCCTGTACTCTTGCTCGTGAATCCACCCAGAAGGCTGTGAGTCACGAGGATCAGCAGACATAGATACCAGAACCTCCGGAGGAAACGGACTGCTCCCTTTTGCGGGATTGGGCATTCTTCGCTTTCGACGTGCTGTCTCGTCCTTCCATAATCCGGCCATACTGTGAACCAACTTCGTATCAGGTTGTAGTGGGTGCTTCCTTTCACTGAAATCGTGATGGAGTTGTCTCTCAGTAATATCATGCCTATTGAGGATATCATGGACACATAGATCAACCTCAATTGAACAATGGCTTACACGAGGTAGATCTAGATCGTCAGTAATAGAGGACCGCGATATGGACTGGCTGTGCCACAGGTGAGTAGAGTTCTCATCATGTTCATGCTGTGGAACTGGTGCTCTGAAGCAGGCTCTCTTGACATCAATGTACGCGCATCCGTAGAGATTATAGTCAGTCATGAACTGGAGTAGATACTGTAGATGCGCCTCGTACGGCTGAAATCTTTGCTTCATCACGGCCCCCTGCTGAAGAAGTTCAGCGAGTCGTGTCATGACTACCGGATTGAGCATGTATATCTTGAGAAAAAATCTATATCCAACATAGAACCCATAGAAAGGAATTCCCTTCACAAGGGTAATTCTGGCCACATATTTATGGTTGCCGTCGTAAACATTACGCCGATAGCTCAGGGCCAGAGCATGATCGATAGAGAGATGTAGTCGGTATATGTAGGTATTCACTATTTAAATGAGCCGAGAAGAAGGAAAAAAGTGAAATACACTTTGGTTATTCGAAGACTTACCGTCATCAGGGTTTAAACTGCCATGGTACTCTATGAAGAGGTAGGGAAATGCGCCGTGGATGTGGGCGCAGACTTTCTGGCCAGTCTCGGTAGATCCAAAAACCCTGATTACAGGTACTTTAGGCTCCTTGTGCAACTGTGATAGCCGCACATCGCTTCGAAGTGATGGGTCATATTTAGATGGGGTGGCCTGATAATGGTCAATGCAGTTCAACCGCACGCGGAAGACGTCCATGACGACTTATACATTATCGATAGCAAGGCGTTTTGATCGATGCAGAATGCGCTGGATAAAAGTTAAAGGCCATGCTGTCATATAAGCAATATTTCCCATAAAAATGCAGCTATGAGTGCATTTATGGCACCGGTAAAAGCTTAATATAAGCACTCATTTTCGAATTGATTAACGCGATTAATGCCATCATGATTGCATTCAGACGCGTCGATTTGAGACCCCAGGTCCTTTGTGTAACGCGGGTCGCATGCGTTGTCAGGTGGCGCCTCGGCGGGTCCCACTGTTCTTTTGTTTTGCTTTAGCTCGCTCCAGCCACATACATAGTCAGCACATAGTATCACCTATCAAAGGCACCAGCCACGCTAGCAACTTGTGGTAGGTACCTGCCAAACAACAATCTTTGCACTCTACTACGCTGCTACCAACTTTTCAATGATCCATTTATAGCGTGAAATTCTCGCATTTGCATTTGTATTCCTCTCGAGGCCCTCTTAAGGCCATAATTCAGCCTAGCCGAGACCAACCGACGCCAGTTTTCATCATGCCGCCTCCGCCACCACCTCCGTCGCGAAGGAACGATTCCAAAGCATCCGCAGCATCAAAGGAGGAAAATATATACATCCCATCGTTTATCAGTAAGAGGCCGTTCTACGCCGGCGAAGAAGGCGACCAATCAGACTACCTCGAACATCAGCGTCTACAAAAGTCCAAAGATGACCAGTCCAAATGGTATGATCGTGGCAAGAAGCTGGGTCCTGCGGCCACCAAGTATCGCAAAGGCGCATGCGAAAACTGCGGCGCTATGACACACAAAACAAAGGAGTGTTTAAGTCGGCCGCGTGCGAAAGGCGCAAAATGGACTGGAAAGGACATTCAGGCCGACGAGGTCATACAGGATGTACAGCTAGGCTGGGATGCCAAGCGTGATCGTTGGAATGGCTACGACTCGAAGGAATACCGCCACGTCGTGAATCGCTATGCGCAAATGGAGGAGATGCGCGGCCTTTTAGACGGCAACGGGAAGGACAATAATGAAGAGGGTGAAGAAGATGAAAACGATGGCGAAAAGTACGCCGAGGAGTCAGACATGGGGCGACACCAGAGCACGGCAACGCGCCAGCTACGATTACGAGAAGATACGGCGAAATATTTGCACAACCTTGACCTCGAGTCTGCGAAATATGACCCGAAGACAAGAACCATGGTCGATGCCGGTGCCACGGCAGATAAGGCCGCGAAGCTCTTTGCAGAAGAGGGCTTCCTTCGCGCATCAGGCGATGCGGCAGAGTTTGAAAGAGCACAGAAATATGCGTGGGAGAAACAAGAAAAGAGTGGCGACACCAGTCAACATTTGCAGGCTAATCCTACAGCTGGAGAGTTCCTGCGAAAGAAGGAAAAGGAGGAGGCGGAAAAGAAGAGAGCCGCGCACCTGAAAGCTTTGCAAGATAAGTATGGCGGTGTTGAGAACACAATGCCTGCTGCGCTACGCGACGTTGTCGTGACAGAGTCGGAACAGTTTGTCGAGTACGATGAGGCAGGCCTAATCAAGGGTGCACCATCGACCATCGCAAGATCGAAGTATGCTGAGGATATATTTACAAATAATCATGCGTCGGTCTGGGGCAGTTGGTGGTCCAATTTTAAATGGGGCTATGCATGCTGTCATTCCTTCATCAAGAATAGCTATTGTACGGGAGAGGATGGTAAGAAGGCTTGGGAAAATGCCGAGCGGCAACGGACCGGTGCTGGTCTCGTGCACGATGACCCCGATCAGGAACGAAAGGACCAAGTAGAGGAAGCAGAGCCTGTGAAGCCAGCCGCCAAGAAGCGCACAATGGAGGAAATGATGGGCGGAGTTACGGAAGCCGAGTTAGATGAATACCGTCGGAAGCGAACAGCCGCTGACGATCCTATGGCAAAATATCTAGGCCAAGATCAGCTAGCATCATAGTAACTACAAGGCAGCTAAACACTGAAACAAGTAAAATCAAGAAGGCTTTAGTCACTGGTAAAATCATCAATTAGTGCACTCGTGGTATCATTCATGAAGAACTTCATGCATTCCGGTTCCCTGTGGCCTAACGCCTGAGCTCTGAGCGGGCATTACGTGCCCATAATATCGTCACTTTTCCTTATCCCAAGCGGCCCAACTGAACGAATTCGAGGGTCAACATTTACTCTTCCTCCTCTTCCTCATCGTCATCCTTCTTCTCGGCAGCCTTGGCCTTCTTTCTTCGGACGCGGCCAGGGCGGCCACCACCGAAGGGCGAAGTCAGGGCGAAGTCAATGTGCTTCTGGGAGTCGAGACGAACGACGAAAGACGGAACGTTGACAATCTGCTTGCCGACACGGATGTGGCGCTGGCGGATGAGGACACGGGCGTGGTGGATAGACTTGGCAAGGCCGAGCTTGTAGACGCAAGTCTGGAGGCGGCGCTCCATGAAGTCTTCGACCTTGAGGGCAAGGACGTAATCGAGCTTCATGCGGGACTCGTCAAGCACACCGATACGCACGAGACGGCGAATGAGGGCATTGCCTTCGAACAGACGCTTGGGGTCCTTCTCGTCGAGAGTAAGAAGCTGACTGTAGACCCGTTCTGGTTAGCGTCTTGGTTTGACTTTTCTCTAGATAACGCAGTCAGGAGATTATCAAGGCACATACCGGGCAGCACGACGAATCTTGGAGAGGGTGAGCTGGACACGCCACACCTCACGCTTGTTGCGTAGACCGTACTCGCCAACGAGCTTCAACTCGGAGTCACTATTATTCGAACCGGTGTCAGTTTCCAAATTCACATTCGACTTAAGCAGAGAACAAGCTCTTGCTCAGTGGCCGGTGATTACTGACAGTCGGGCGGCCTCGAAGGGACGACGGGGGACCTTTGCGGTCTTGGAGTAGGACAATGGCGCCATGGTTGCGATGCCTCAGTTGTCTAGAGGGCGTTGTTGGGCGATTGGCGGAAAGGAGTGATGTTGTCGAAGTCGAAGAAAAAGTTCGCGAGAGAGGATTCGGTAAAGAGGGAGGGTTGGATTGTGCGGAATAGGGCAAAGATTGAGCTAAACCGAAAAGGAAAGAGCGGGGCCTCGCTTAAGTGAGTGATTGGTGTGTCGGATTTCGTGCTGGCCAATGCCTATGCTGACAGCTGTTTGACAGATGGGCCACACATGGCACACGCAATAAACCACCGGCGCAAGAAAAGAAAGTCTCCCTTCAGCCAAGACAAGTTCTGTACTAACTGAATAAGGTATTTGGTGAGATTCATCTAACCTAGATCAATTGGTGTAACAAGCTTATGTTGGGTGAAAACGCGGTACGCTATCCACCTTATCTAGTTAGTTACCAAACCAATAAAAGTCGGTTTTTCAACTCGGTCGACAATCCCTTAACAACAACACGCACGGCCGCCGAGGGGTCTCAGGAGAAGGGCACCACTACCCAAGTCAAGAAACAATCCGCCATGCCCCGTGAAGCGAGAACAGTGTCCTCAAAAGATTATCACCCGGAAATGCTTGCATACGAGAGGAGTCAGAGGACTGCTTAAAGGTGATGGACGCTCGGCGGTTACAGTGCTGGTGTTTGATGGTCGTGCCGGTCGCTTCTCGCATAGCGTAAATGATTCTTTACGTAGTCTGGACGGAATCTATTACGTGAGCATAAAGGTAATACCTGGAGGAACGAAAAAAAAAACAGGAAGAAAAAAATACCGATACCCAGAACTACAGTCCTTACCTCGTACCAATGATCTTGTAGCCGTGTCCTAGTCAATACAATTCAGATCGAATATCTACAAACCGGCCTTCCAACATAAAGAACGTGGCGAGGGGGCCACTCTTAATTGCAACCTGATAGATAATCGAGTGTCTGCTGTTTTTCGAGCATCCTTACCATGTCCATCATCATGCAGCCAGGAGCACTAAGCCGAGCCTGACACGAACTCTACGCTCTATCCAATCATATAACCTCTCTATTAATGTCTTCAGAAAGTTTCATACTCATCTTCCAAGACTCGATCCAGTATATGATGCGATTATAGGCCAGACAAAGACGAGAACCAGGACACACGTATCAATAAATAGGGGGCTAGAGACGAATTGTAAGGGAATTCGATAGTTATACGATAATACGGCTATTAGTAATCTTGTTTTCCCTATCACGCAACACCTAGCAGCCTCCTCATCAGCCCATCCGAGTCCCTCGTCCCCAAAGTAGAATCCTTATACTGAGTCTAAGCGTATTATATCGTTGGCGAGGCGTCAGAACCAATCTGACTTTTTGCCGAGGCCACGTCCTTCGAACACAGCAACCAGGATAATGATAGACGTGATGAGCCAAAGGACGCCGAGGATGATCAGGACGCTCATCAGGCATTTGTGGATCTTCTGGGTCTTGATCAGGGACTGTTGATAGTCAAAAACTTCGTCGTCAATCATCTTTAGACGGGTGTGGATGGCGGTCGACAGCTTCTGCAGGTACTCGCGTGTATATTTGGGAACTGTGCTAGCTGCCATGGTGTTAATAGACACCTCAGACTAGAGAGGCCGTAAATAATTCACCATTTTCGTCGATATTATACCGGGGGATAGGAGGCGAAACCGGCCCTGGAGCATACCCATCTCCAGCCCCGTCTGAGCAATTCGGTTGTTAGCCACTTCACGCACAACATTATCGGCCCTACGTCACGAACCTGAGGATACGCCCACCGTCGGGTCATGGGTTTGAGAAGCGCTGGTCGGTGCTATCATCGTGGATATCGGTAGATGATGAAAACGTGTTAGAACTAGTCGTTCGCAATGCCCATTCTTAGTCTACTGTCTATCGGATAATTACGCACACGCCGTAATTGTGAGCAGATAGGGCAGCGCCGACGGGTTGTGGAGTGCGATTCTCGACGAGTGAGAAGAATCGAGAGGACGGAAGATGCAGTAGAAGTTTGGGAAATCCCCCCACCGAGGCGCCGCAGAGACCAGCGCTCTTTCCAACAGCCCTAAGCTATCGAGGTTCGTGAGAGATATCAAGTGTAGTGACGTCGTGACGGCTATTCGGCATGCTGGTTGCTCGAGACTCATTAGTAAAAATACGGATGGTTCGGCATTCTCCCGGTCAGTTAATTCTTGAGTTGAGACTGTATTCCTACCTTATTCCTACCTTATTCCTACCTAGTTTCAGCTACGACATGGGAAACAACAGCCGGTAGTGCCTACCTACAAAGCGGTGTCCCAGCGAACTTTGTACTGCGCCCGCTATCATGCTACCCTATAAATCGGTAAATTTTGAAAACACATCTCACGCCGACATGATCGGTCGATATGTATTGGGAGACGGCTTCAGGACGCATGCGACATCTTCTTCGAGGCATAGTGTGATTGACTTGCTTGAAGTTTCTCCGACTTCCCGTGGGACCTAGTGTGAAGCGGGGGGGCCAGCAATGAAAAAGAACCACACCTTGAGCCTAGGGAGTAGCCATAGGTGTAACGAAGTATCTATTGGAACTTTCCATGTCTGAACATAGGTACCTACCTAGGTAGCTGAATGAGACTGGTCTGGCTGCCAGCCCTGCTCACACACATGCAACCATCATCTCCTACTTTCCTCTCACTGAGGGCTGACCCCGAACCAGGCCCTCCCTTAATTATTCGATATAGACACTGGAATATGATACAATAAGCACTCGGGCGCCCCTATTTCCCCTTATTACATGCTTCTAGCCCGTCTACTCGTAAAATTGGCAACACATACCCGACAGAGGTAGTGGGCACAATGGGGGCACCTAAATGTCCGCATGCTTCGCTTAATGCCACAAGCATCACATTTGGCATTATCCCGCCTGCCAATTTCGGCACAGAATGCGGAATGTAGACAAGTCGCAAACTTCTGTTCTGCGGTGACAGCACCTGCCCACCGCCACCGGGCCCGTTGCCATCGGGTCTCTCGGTCCCAGGCGGCCTTCTGCCGGACCGCTTCCTGCTCCCTTCTAGCCTCCTGTTCAAGTCGCCGCAGGCCTGCTTCCCAAAACGCGAGTTGCTCCTGTAATTCTTGTTGTCGGCGCCACAGTTTGAAGCCACCGTGACATCCATATTGCGCTTGCAACTGGTCATACATGTGCTTAAGCGACGCGATCATGCCCTCCAAGTGGTACCGACGATCGTGCGCGGTATAAAATGTGGTATTATTGGGGCGCTGGTAGCGGTGTTCACTACTAGCATGCGGAACCTCTGGCGGAAAGGTCGTGCTCTGAGTGGCATCGTATCGACGTCGCTCGAAAGAGTTGGATAAAACCTCATAAGCTTGTTGAATCTAATTACTATGTGTTATTTCGAGCTACACTAGGGCTTGACATACATGCCTTACCTTCTGGAAGCGTGCAGTAGCCCCAACGGTGTCGTTAGGGTTTCTATCCGGGTGGTGTATCATAGCCAATCGGCGATATGCGGTATGGATCTCTTCAGGGGTTGCCGTTCGCGGGATCCCCAGCACAGCATAGTGACCGGACATCTCAAAATTATACAAATGAAAGAACTGGAGTAAAGACAACTGTGAACGTAGAAAGAGCTAGTTATGCAACACGCTGGATCGTTTGGTAGGGCCAATTCACAATATTCTGCGTAGATGTTGGCGTAGGTGCTGCAGAAATAGGAGAACGGGTTCGTGAAGGAGTGGCTCTGATGGTTTCTGAAGCTGGACTTGGTGGCGTATGGACTTATATGTATCTAGATACCTAGATTCCTAATATATATATATGCACCTGAGGCATCCGTTGGCTAAACTCGCGACCTGGTGAGTAGTAGCAATGGAAGAGAAACGACCAAAGAAAACTAAACGAAACCGACGTGGTACGCGAATGTACGCTAAAGCGTGAGACGCAACCTGAAGATGAAGGTAGATATTACGAAAAGAGCTAACCTATTAGGTGTTGCAGCGACTTTGAGGATATTAAAATTCCGATAAAATTAAAACCACAGTACACCCGCATGCACACAGCAAGGGCCCGTCTAAGTACGCAAGAGAGGGTGAGTGAGGTAGTTTGATAGACTCACATTTGGGCTTCCTGTTCCTATCTGGCGAGAAAAAGACTAATGATACATAACCAGAATGTTGGAAATATTTAGCTGAAGAAGGGTCCGAGTCGAGTAATCGATCCATACATATAGAATTAACCACTATTTCCTCCCCTCTTTCTCTATATTTCTCTCAAGTCGCCCATAACCGTTGGCGTACCGGGAAACCTCAGCACGCCTCAAGGTACTAAGGCGAAGTTCATAGACTCGTGATACCGTAAAGGTAGAAAATTCCGGAAACTGGTATGTTATTGTAGCTACTTTTCTTTTGTATTCTTCGGCAATGGATAACAAACAGCTTTAACCTTAGGTTCGGATAAAGCGCCCTATAATGGGCTTTGCATAAGATAGAAGTAAAAGCAAAAGCAGATAGTTTAATTCGTTGCCATTAGCGAATAAAATTGTAGTATACTGTTTGGAGGACCCGGGAGGATGAGGGTCGATCCTAGATGCTCGCAAGAGAACGTTCCATATATGGAAAATAATCGCATTCATAAAGGAAACTCACGAACAATTTAGCTTGTTACGGAAATAATTTCGGTGCCTCCTATTCGAACCTTTACTACCAAATTGCCATCCACATCAGAATGGCTACCGATAGATCCTGCGTTGAGAACGATAGGAAGGGAGCTAATCTGAGAGGCGACACTCCGCAGCTTGATAGAACCTAGACGGCAGTGCACCTTTATTTCAGTGAATATGCTACCAAGAATCTAGATGGCTTTGACTACTAATCACGATACGGCATCATCAAAGGCGTTCAAGGCGAACTCAACTATTACTATCCAAGCTTGTCCGGGGACGCCGGGGGGGACAAGGGTTTGTATCTGGTAGACGTGCGCTCGGGGCGGCAGTCAAGCAACAAAAGTTCAAGACTGCTGGATCTCTTTTGAGGTACGATGTACTGCTAATTTGTAAGGCGCCGCCGTACGTCCCCAGCCGCGTATCCTAGGCTTGGTGCGGCCCAGGGGATTGTTGTTTAATGTATTATAAACCGGGTATCCTAATATAGTGAAATATTACTGTTTTATACAATTAGAATACGACACAACCCTTAGATGATGAAGGCTTGAGGGGATGCACATCGCGCCAACTGCGTTTCGGTTGGAAGTATAATGAGTGTAGCTGTGAGATGACTAACAAAATAGACATTCGTGAGTAAGTAGGGTAAGTTTTGAGGCATTCAGCGGGACTCTTACATATGCATGATATCCGTCTAGCTAGATGCTGAGGGAACAAGGAAGACCAGCTGACCCTAATAGTGCTAGGATCCTTAATAGTTTTGCTATATGAGCAGAGAAATATCTGCAGATGTGGGAATTTTACTTACACTGAATGACAACTAGATACTTTACTCCAGTGGACTAGTCGGTAACCAAAACCGAGATACGTTAAACAGTGTTGGAAAGATCCATATTAGGCTATATAGAAAGACCAGATAAATCCCTCCAGGCCGCCTGGCATGGCGATTATTCACTCTGGCACGCCCCCGAAATTCGAACAGGAACGATGCAAGTGGCAACGTTAGGAGCGAGCTTACTACAGCTTGTGACTGACTGCTGAGGGCAGTGGCAAGCAAGGTACCCACGCCGTGAAAAACTAATAGGCCGAGGGTATACCAATGCCCACCGAATGGTGCCGTGAGGATTGCCATGAGGGCGCGTAGGGCCCGGGGCTGCTTCGAATGTATAGAACTGGCCCTTTGGGCATCGATCTTGAAATAATGCAGCGGCAGTGGGGAGATAGAAGGATCAATGTAATAGTGGCGTCCTACGAGCTCCCAGGTAGTACCGTTAATCTTCAATTGTTCATGGCCCCTGAATCTGCTGTAAAAGGCAGGATCGTGGATGCCTTGGGACTCAGTTGGCCGTATGGGCAACTTCATCATACAACAACCGATAGTGCTAAACGAGGTCTCGTAAAAAACGATCGAGAGTGACTCCGGTTCAGAGTGTGTCATGTCTAGGTTTAAATGTGTCAATTCTATGCTTAGGTAGATGCTTCCCGCTGAAATTCGATACCTGGAGAATGAGTGCCAATACGCTAGAAAAACCGGGAGTTTGCTTCGCGCTGCGTTTGGATGCCTAGAATATGAGTGCCAGTAAGTAGCCAGATTTGGATGAATGTCAGAGGTAGAATGACCTCTGACGTTCATCCAAATTTCAAGTGAGTTGTCCGTCGCTTGATCCCCATTCCTTTCAACCTTGACGTCAGGATGACAGTATTGTACTTTCCATGTGAAATCGTCAGGAACGTTGAAAACAACATCAGGACTTGTTCTCCATTTCATCGGTGTTGTTGGAGGTTTAACTATGGTAAATGATCGAAACCTTAGTGGCCGTTCAATGGTCCGTGGCCACAGCCGCTTCCGCGGCCGGTCCTTCAGTGTTAAATGTGGCGATAATCTGACGAAATTCGATTCATTGTCAACTCCGGCTTGCAACCCGATCCCAACAAAGAATCCTGGGAATCTCCAACTGAAACAATCTAACCCAACATAGTATCTATTCACATAGCCAACACTTGGGAAGAACCCGTCTTGGTGCATGTGAACAGGCAGGGAAATTTGTAAGCCAAGGTTTGTCGTTTTGAATTCGGGGTTTTCGGGATTTGCATGTCGAAGATACTCAAAGTCGTGACAATCTTCGAAGTCTGCCGGGGTATGTGCGAGAGCATCGCAAGTATGAGCTGCGCGCCATGAATATGGATCGGAGTCCGGATCTAATTTGCCCCAAGCTAGAATTGAGTTATCATACGTCTGTTGGATGATATACTCCTGAAGCCGAGTGAAGGCTTTTGCGCCTTCGCCATATAGTAACGGCATGTTGATATCGAAGATTCCTAAGAGGCAATAGGCAATGTCTTCTTCTCGGGTTGTTTTTCTTCGAGACGCCCACGACATCTTCTTAGCGACGCATGCTTGAGATAACGGAGTCCGTTTCGTAAGGAAGTTAATGGGGATACGGGTAATGGAACTTATAATTCTGCAGAGATCGGAACGGCTCGTCATCTGCCCGAGGAGCTCCCACCGCTCGTTAAAGAAGCGAAGTTGAGAAGGCGCGAGAAGTTCTTGGAGCGTCCACCCACGAGTAAACCACTTGCTTTCATAGAAGGACGAGCCGACGTCGGCAAATTTATCGGATGTTTCGGGCACGTCGCACATGAAGACATAGCAGACGGCGGAATTTCTATACCACCTAAACATTGAGTTGATGGCCTCTGAAAGCTCTGCGCTGCTCGATTTATCAATGCAGCATGTATCAATCCATATCCACCGGAACCCGTCTTCCAAGGCTTGTTTACAGCAATTCTGGATCTTCAGAAACCCTTCTGCTGTAGTGACGGAATCGGCCGTCGGTAATCCATGGGAGACAGCTTCGTAGTATCTCTTCAGATCCTGGAATACGACTTCATCGTAACCCCACTAGATGATACTAAGCTTAGTAAAACGTTGTAGGTTATTAGGTAGTAGTGATAAAGCACCAGGCATTAGAGTGAGTCTAGGTAGGGTGTAAAGTCCGAGCGACTGTCGGTGAATAGCTTACTCTATGAGATAGGATGGCGTAGGGCTCCTGTTGGCCCTCAATGAACTCCTTAATTTCGAGTGTGGTAGTATTGAGCAAACGCATTGTTTCGGAACAGAGAGTGGCTTTATCAAAGTTGATCTTCAATTGTAAACATTGCAGAAAATAGTGAAGATGATAGCTGCTTATTGATTCCTAGCTCCGAAGTCCTCCGCACGTTCTTATTTACTGAACCAAGTTACCTAGGTAAGTTAGGTAGCACGTTGGTGAGGCAGAGTTGTTGCATCGGGGCCTTTAGGGGGGGTTAGGTAAGCTTGTAGCCCCGCCGAAGGCAACAGCCTGGCCCTCTGTCTCACACCGCGGCTATGTTACCAATTATGCTTGAATAAATACCTAAGTAATAATAAGATTCCAACCCAGAGAGGTACCTAGGTATATCGTTTCAGCTTTTCTTTCTTTCGTTCTAATTATAGCGCTTCAAACAGCTTATTCGCTACCCGTTTCTCGAAGTGAACTGCTTGCTCTGGAGGGGGGTGGCGGGGTTGGTTTCTGAAACTACGACACAAGCTAAGTCATGAAAACCGACCAAGCAAGTATTCGTTATACCCCATGTCTAGGCTTCCGGCAGATACCAAGTCCTAATGCGCCGCACAGTAGGCTATCGTGATACGAAATGCATCTCGATTGAGGAGCATAATGAAGACCTGGGTCAGCCAAGTAACAAGGTAGGATGTTATCCCGAATGATAGCGAAACGAGCGTAGCGAATGGGCCACTTCATCCTTATACACTAACGCTACCTAGGTAGCACTTCTACATACGACGAATAGGTAGCTTCAATTTAAAGGGCCTCTATCTTAGGTAGGACTGCCTAGGTATCTTGACATTATTATTTCATGTTGAGAAGATAACTACTCGAGTCCCTATGCGCTAGCCTCATATAATCCTGGACGGAGTGAGGCAGTGTGAAGCTCTCGACGGACCTTTAGGGCTTACCCAAGCATCTATCTATCTTCCCTCGCCCTAAGCCCTTTCGTCGGAATGTCTATCCACATATAACTCGCCCCGTTTATCTACGTATATGGGCTCTATTTCTTACTACGATATTGTGAATATATATCCATACGACTTCGATCATCCCAAGGTGCGCAAATTGATGCCTTACGACTGCTCGACCTCGGCACACTTCTGCCAACGTTGATATTCCTCCTCCGCGTTTAGTGCGTTTGAAAATCCTAGCAGGGTACAAGCGGCCCCGAGCCTGGGCCTGCTACCTTCGGCATTACGATTGAATTCAAACCCAGTCCTAAAGCAGATGAGGCTCAACTTTACCTCTCCCGCTGTCTAGCGGCGTCCGTGTACCTTCTTGTCAGTTCTAGACCCACGCACGTTTCAAGTTCAAAAGAAGCACCAGATGGCCAGGCGCCAGCCAACGGGTTTACAAAGAGGCTACAATAATCCTCCACCGCCGGAACAGGTTCGTACTAAGGTTGAGCACTGAGAGTTTAGGTTACTTCCTAACGCCCATCGGCCCCGTAAAAGCCGGCTTGATAACTCGGCTAGACATGACACCCCCGCTACCCGGCTTGGACGGCCCACCCGGGTAGCTAAAGATACATGAACTACGCAAGGCCTTGGGAGGGTCATACATAGGTAGTCTTGACAGCAGGTATAGGCGTTTATCCGTCGACACAACAGGCTATAGAAAGATTCGGGTAGGAAGTTCGGGTTAGGTATAGTCATAGTGCCAGGTTTAGGTTGCCCCTACGGTTAGTTATAGTTATAGTTCGCTATACAGATTGCCTAGCAACCCTTCCATAACACTTCCACGACTCGAGAAGTTCTAGCATCTGCAATTTCCTAGTTAAGCCTTCTAGGAACTAAACTAACCGGGACTTTTCGGGGATTCGACGTTATAATCAAGGTATATGGGGGTGTCGTTCTGAAGCAGTAAATTTTGCTAACTAGAATAATCTTTTATCACCTAGGTTGGCCTGACTACTTGTTATCAAGGTAGAGAGCGAGCCTATCCGCTCGGCAACTTAAGGCCCAGACCATCATAGTATATAAAACATCGCGACAGTATAGAGGGACTAGTTCATTAAGAGGCTGGTTCCACTCTTCATTATTGCCTCATGTGGAGAAAGCAATAATGTATTTGCTTTGCAGATAATTACCAATAAACTTGCCGAACTACAAAACTCGTATAGTCGTAGCGTTTAGGATATTGGGCCATGGCTCTGGATGGCTCCAACTCTGCAAAAGCGGGTTTCCTACATCAAGACCCCCAAAGTGCCTAGGTATCCTACTAATAGTGAAGAGATCTGCCATCTCTAGCCTGGCTTCTCCGGGTATGAACACTATCTATTGTTCAACGAGCCTTCAAATAACTCCGGGTCTAGTGAGTTGGATTTGTGCAAGCGAAATGCCGGTCGGCGATCGAGGAGTTCGATCGAGATAAATTATGGGTTATAATCGTGGGGACGAAGAGCCAAGAGGCGTAAACCACGACGATAGCACTCTCAAGAAAGTATAGTTAGTAGTGAGGGAGTGCCGTGGGGTGTGTGGGTATCGGAATCGATAGAAAGAAAATAACCAAGCCCATAGTCGTGAGCGTAGTTCAGTCGTACAAAAGTTGAATACCAGCGAACCTGCTGGTTACGCAGTGCCGTCTTGGCTACAAGACCATCTGCCAATGTCGAGAGCCTTGTTGGGTGAGGTAACGACCGATCAAACATCAGGATAGGCACTCCCGGGTATCATGCCCCCGGCACCTCCCCCGGCGCCTCCCCTGGCAGGGCTACCGGAGCCTCCGCGGCGACTTGGCAGTTGAAAATCAGGATTGCTGTTAAGAATGTTTACATCATTTCGGTTGACTGGTCTTCGGGGTGGCATTTGTTGGCCGTAACCTTGACCAGCTGGGGGATTCCAACGAGGGTTTATGCCTCGTTGTGAAACCGAGGTGAATCCTGACCGTTCGGATATGGTAGGGCTTCGTGCACCTGGAGCAAGATGTGGGTCATCGAAGCTTGTCAGCCCCTCCTGTGTAGTTGGTTGAGCCCTAGGTGATGGCTCAGCGAAGCGCGGATCTATATCCTCATAATAACCTCCGTTCAAAGTCACGGGAGGAGGAGGCGAACGTGCCGCGCCATTCATCTCCTGGGGCTGGGACGGCGCTTGAGAAGGTGTGACGCTTGGAGACGCGCGACCGGGCCCTTGATTCCAAGCCTGCCGTGGAGGTATATAATGCCTATACTAAAATTAACATCCCTCGGGCGAGCACAATGGGGTTAACGACTTACTCATCTTGGCTATATTTACTCGTGTCACTAGTGACCGTGTCGTGTCGCTGAGTCGACGATGTCCTTGCCTCCTGTAAAGCGAGCATACCAGCGACATCCGTATCACTGTCTCGTATGTGGTTGTTGAATTGGCCAAACCCCGCGGGTGGTTGAGCGGGGCTACCAGTCATAGCGTTCATCTCCACAGCTTGACCTACAGCCCCTGATGGTACAAGATCAGATTCGGGTAAGGGGGGTGGTGATTCTGCGCGCGGCAGGTCGTCGGCATTTTCAGGGCGGTACGGTTGATAACCGCCTGTATTCGTGACACCCGCGGACACACTAGGCATAGAGGGATTTTCATCATACGGAGCTCTAGCAGGCCCTGGGGAGGCTTGTCGTCCAGGCCCATAGTTCCCATAGACCCCAGGAGGAGGCGTCCTCCCATCATACTGCACTCCACCTGTGTAGCCCGGTGGTGGTGTTCTTCCGCCCCGCATACCGCCGCCGTATCCTCCACGTGGACCATAACTCCCCCTCCCATTAGGCCCTGGTCCATATCCACCCCGGCCTGGAGGACCGTATGCACCTCGTCCGTTTGGCGGGCCACCATATCCACCTCGGCCGTTGGGTGGTGGACCATAGCCACCAGCGTAAGCCCCTCTACCATTACCTCTTCCTCTATAACCCCCTGGGAGCCCACCACGTCCTCTCCCATCCATGCGCTCCATAGAAGGGCCTCGTCGCATTCCGTACGCATCAGGCGGTTGGGCTGATGGATTTCCATATTGATCTGTCGTCAATGCTCCCGTTGACCCCGAAAATGATCTACGGGTGTTAGATAGATCTGATGCGCTCATATCAACTGGAGCATTGTTTGGAGATCTTTCGGATGGTGTGCGAGCTGTTAAAGGAATTCTCTCGTCACTACTTCGGTCATCCCCCCTCTTGTCATATGTCGTAAACGTAGGTAATCCGTCGGCAGTTCCGTTTGCTCCGCTAACACTCGGGACAGTGGGCTGAAGACTGGAAGCAACAACCGAGTTGGTTTCTTGCTGGGCCTGGCGATTATAATAATTCTCACCACTCATCTCGGCATTCTCCGCAATTCGCTTTTTGCGCGCTTTCCTACCAACAAGAGTGCGGCGCATAGCACAAGAAACAATAAAACTCAAGAAAACGAGAATCGTGGCGGCAAGCACCAACCAAGAGCCCCAGGCTAAATGAGGAACGAATAGAAGGACGTCAACAAGGAACGCCAAGAGACAGATGAGAAAGGTGACAATGCCAAAAATGAAAACTCCGCACAAGTAACGCGACGAATGTGAAGGCGAATGTAGATGGGCTACAACCGCAAGAATGAACATGATCAACGTAAGCAGCGCAGCTATAGGATGGACTATGAGAAGTACGGACAGCCTCGTACGTGTCGCGGATGGGAGATCGAAATCAGGAGCAAAGATTGCTGGCACAAGGTTAGTGACCTCTCGCCCAAGATAATAGGATTCGAGGAGGAGAGCAAGAACAAACGCCATTAGACATACAAGTGTCATATCCTATTTCGATTGGACTACATGAATCGCCTTGGCAATAACCAAATACTCCAAAGTTCACAACGCCACTGTCGGGTTTGTAGACGCCGAGGGGTATGGCCTTGATGATCGGCGTAGAGAGAACTGAGAGAAGCAACAATGCGAATGCCACAAAGAGCAATATCGCCAGCGGCGTTGCTGGCCGCAGCATGATGACGACCTTTCAGCGCGCGAGCTCTCGGTAAGCCGCAACGCCAGAGATAGGTTTTGTAGGATGGCGGGATAGAAGAAGTCGAATTCCGAGCTGGCAACGTTGTAATCAGGCAAATTGATGTGTGCAAGTTGTGAAGCGCGCGGTTAAGGTACACGAGTATCGATTACGGCGACATGTACAGACAACGCTTGCTTCCCTTGCGAGGTGGATGGGATATCGATTGTATCGAGTGGTTTGCCGCTCGGTCAGAGTAACGGGAACTGCCGTCGTCGAGGAAGAGTCGAATTACTTATTCAATCTCATACGTTGGCGATGGCAGTACTTGATCGTTCGAATCCTGGTCGGTAGCAGATGAAAGTAAATATGAAGAAGTTGAATGTTATACAAATGCGCACTCCGGAAACGAATGACGAATGGCGAGTGAAGAAGCGGCGGCGACAATTACGAAGTGGAAGCGGCGGATGCGTGTCACTAATTGGTGGCAGTGCTGGCCTGGATCGAGTGAAGGGAAGGTAAGGTCACAGGCGGGAAAGGAGGGTGGTTTGGGCCTGGATGGAATTGAGAGTGGGAGAGACAGACAGTTCTACTGTACTGTACTGTAACCTACGGAGAGACACCAGAGAGAGAGAGACTCGGGGTTTCGAAGGAGAGGGGAGGTCTATTAGCGGGATTGACTGATTGGGGGGGGGGGGGGGGGTGTGTAGACAAAGTGGATTCCAGCTGTGCCTAAGACGAGGGTACCTAGGTAGTACTACCTATCTAGGTTTAACCTTACCTAGCACCGCCTATGTTTGCACGTGGGCCAGGGCTACCTAACCCAGTGTAGTGTAGTGTTGGTGTAGGTAGCAAGCAAAACATCAGATCCTCATCAATTATAATCTTACTTATCAAGCTACCTAGGCTGGTCATTGGTAAGGTGCCTTAGCGTCTATACGTCGTGAAAGACTTCGGCTTTCGCTAGACTACTATAGGTATCATTGACATTGCGAGAAGTTAGAATGGCTACTTATACTAGCAACAATGAAGCCGCCTAGGTGCCTAAGGTAGGTAATGGTAACCTCCAAGTCTTTGCTTTCAAGTATTGATATCTCTGGTTCCGCGAGCTATTGATTGTATTACAACTTTTCAGCTTAGGCACAATCCAAAGATTCAATTGCGATATCACTACGGCGCCCACTCTAGTATGCCTTGAGGAATATCCAACAAGTTACAGGATGATCTTCTAGTACCTAGGTAGTACTTCTATATCTGCCTAGCTAGATAGTATTAGTATTTTATAGGGCTGGTAGGTAATACGCTACCTTTCTTTCAGTAGCACTTCGACGCCGCTAACTACTTATAACAGTGCCCCGAAACGAAATACTTATAAGAAAAAAAAGGGAAGGTCGACCGATATAGCTAATCCGCAATTCGATAGACTAGCGCACCCGAAAGTGCGGGAGACATCCTCGATCGAGTAGGTGTATTTGTGTTCTAGGCACTTTGGTCTTAGACTAGGAGTTTTATTTCCGTACCAATGAGCTAGAAGCAAAGTATAGCATCAGCTAGATTACCTATCCACGCCTTTTTGCCTAGATGATATATAAATGGTGTTTTGAAGCTTACTTATTATTATAGATTGGAGTCTGGTAAATGAAGCGAATTCCCGCTCACACTACAAGGTTAGAGTTGAGCAACCCCGGGGTGGTTCTAATTGATATTACGGTGGTAGAATCTAGGATTGTGCATCAAGAATTACTCGACTTCTGCTGCGACTCCACGAAAACAGGAAAAAAAAGAATCGATCTCACGCTTCCTCGCATGTCAAGATCTCTCCTATACTACATCAAACTTTGCAGATAACGAAGTTCAAGCACCCGCGTTGGCATCACGTCTTACAACAGGTTCGCGGGTCTTTAGCTGAGACACGAACGCACAAACTGCCTGGGTATTTAGCTATGCATCTCAAGACGAAGATAGGTAGGCCCACAGCGTGTCAAAACTGCATAGCATCGGAGAACCCACGAGTATATATAACCTTCGCCGTTGTATAGTATATATGTAGTAGAAACCCCGCGCTTTCTAATTGCGTCCTGATATTTGGTTTTTGTGCCGTGAGCCCTACAAAAGATGGTACCCATTATCTTACATATGGTTACACGTGTGTATCGTCCTTTAATTATATCGGAGTAAGACTGGAATGGACGCCGGTTTCCAGAGCTACATTGTGCACCTTCGGGTTTTAAGTGCGACGTATGGTTTGAAGAATACATTGACCTGTCGGGAATGTTTTATAATTTACACATTGATCTGAACCTACCTACATCAGTCCCTACATGCCCGGTGGAGGCGGTGATTAGCATTGGTACTGATGGTGGCGTATACCTACGGACAGGGTTGGAAATTAGTACAACTAATTTAGTATTAGTATTAGTACGTACTAATTTAGTATTTAGAAACGCGGATTAATACTAAGGTAGTATTACTAATACTAAATTAGTATTACTAAATTTATACTAATACTACTTTAGTATTTTAAAGTATATACTAATACTAAGCTAGTATTACTAATACTAACTTAGTATTTTATTTTTTATACTAATATTAATACTAATTTAGTAATACTAAATTAGTCTTTATATTAAAAAAAAAAAATTAATAAATATAAAAAATTTAAATATTAATATAATAATATATAAATAAATAAATATATTAATTTAAATAAATTTAATATTAAATAAAATGTAATATTATATAATTATAATTATATAAATAATATATTTATACGGTTTAAAGTAATATAACCTATAATAATATTAATATAAAAGAATAATTTTTATAATATAAATAACTTATATGTTTATATAAATATAATTATATAAATAATATATTTAACCGGTTTAAAATAATATAACCTATAATAATATTAATATAAAAAAATAATTCCTATAATATAAATAATAACTTATATGTTTATATATATATAATTATATAAATAATATATTTAACCGGTTTAAAATAATATAACTTATAATAATATTAATATAAAAGAATAATTCTTATAATATAAATAACTTACATGTTTATATATATATAATTATATAAATAATATATTTAACCGGTTTAAAATAATATAACCTATAATAATATTAATATAAAAGAATAATTCTTATAATATAAATAACTTATATGTTTATATAAATATAATTATATAAATAATATATT
Organism: Xylaria grammica; assembly: GCA_004353285.2. NCBI lineage: Eukaryota > Fungi > Ascomycota > Sordariomycetes > Xylariales > Xylariaceae > Xylaria > Xylaria grammica. The sequence continues at coordinate 1,064,719 of NGZP02000002.1, read as the reverse complement.
TAACCGGTTTAAAATAATATAACCTATAATAATATTAATATTAAAAAATAATTCTTATAATATAAATAATAACTTATATGTTTATATAAATATAATTATATAAATAATATATTTAACCGGTTTAAAATAATATAACCTATAATAACGTTAACATTAAATATTAAAAATAAACTTAATAATAATACGTACGTTTATTATTAAAATATAATTAAAATATAATTAAAAATATTTTAAATAAAGGCTTTTATACTATAGAAATATTAGTAAAAATATTAAAAAAAACATAAAAAAAACTTATATTGTTTATATAATTAAACATTAAACATTATAAGCTATTTAATAAAGTGAAGTAAATATATTGTAATAAAGCGGTATAATAAAACTAATATAATAAGAAATAAACTTTAAAAAAATATTTAAAAATAAATAAATCGAATAGAACTTTAAAAAATAAAATAAAATAAAAAGAAAAGAAATATTTAAAAGATATAAAAGGGGCTAAAATAATAAATATAAAACGAAAAAAAAACAATGTATAAGTAAATAGCTTGATGAAAAAAAAAAAGGAAAGAGAATCTTTATTTATTATATAAATAAAATTTATATATAATAACTAAATTAATAATATAGTAATTTTTAATACGTTGATTTTTAATCTCTTAATTTATAATATGTTAATTTATAATATATTAATTTATAATATGTTAATTTTTAATATGTTGATTTTTAATATGTTAATTTTTAATACGTTAATTTTTAATATGTTAATTTATAATATATTAATTTATAATATGTTAATTTATAATCTATTAATTTATAATACATTGATTTTTAATATATTAATTTTTAATACGTTAATTTTTAATATGTTAATTTATAATATGTTAATTTTTAATATGTTAATTTCTAATAGGTTAATTTATAATATGTTGATTTATAATATATTAATTTCTAATACGTTAATTTTTAATATGTTAATTTATAATACGTTGATTTTTAATACGTTGATTTTTAATATGTTGATTTTTAATATATTGATTTATAATACGTTGATTTTTAATATGTTGATTTATAATACGTTGATTTCTAATATGTTGATTTTTAATATGTTGATTTTTAAGACGTTGATTTTTAATATAAAATATTTTAATATATATTTTATATTTTCTATCACTTAATCTATTGTTTTTTCTATACTATAAGATCTTTATTAACTGCTATTTTAAGCTTAATTATTTTATACTTATTATATTATATTTATTATAATATAACTGCTTTTTATTTTATTATAAATTTTTTTTATAATAAAAATTACATTTTAACTATAAATTCTTCTATAAGTTTTAACTCTGCTACTACTAACGAAAATAGTATTATTATTGATAATAATAATAGTACTATTTTTGTTAATACTTTTTTAAATTTAGACTTTGAATCTAAAATTAATACTGATTTCTTTAAAAAATCTATTAATTTAAAAGATTTTAATGACGAGTCTTTTACTTTAAACGATAAAGAATCTAATATTTATATCCTTAAAGAAGGATTATTTACTTGATCTTTATTACCTATTAATAAAGAAAAAAAAAAAGAAGTCCTTATATAATGTACTACGTAAGTTATATTTATTATCTTTTTATATTTTTATATTAATCTTTAATAGTTGTTTTTATAATATAACTGTTAAAGTTTAAAGATTTTAATTTTTTAACTTAGTTAAACATTATAAAAAAAAACACCTTACTATTGCTTTTAATACTAAAGCTGAAAAAAATTTAACTAAAAGTACGTATAATCTTTTTATTTTATTTAATTTTAACTAATATTTTTATTTAATAAGAAGCGACTTATTACCTGTTAATCCTAATTTTTTTAATTTACAAGCCTGAAAAAAACCTTGCAATACTACTATCTAAAATTTAAATTTAGAAGAAATTATTAATAATAAAATTTTAAATTTTATTATTAATAATAATCTCTTTTTTAATATTTTAGATTTTAATTCTTTTAAAGATTTATTAAACTTTTTAAAGCTGTAAGTATTTTTTCTTTTTTATTTTTATTTATTTATTTAATATTAATATTAATTATAGGGATTATGCTATTAATTGCTATAAAATTAAATCTATTTTAAAAGTTATTTTTAATAGCTTTTTAATAGAATTTAATAACGAATTATTAATAAATGTTAAAAATAATAGAAGGTTTTCTATTATTTTTGATATTTAGACCTTAAATACATAAACTTTATATATTAGCGTTATTATTTGTTATATTAATTCTAATTTTAATTTAATTTATAAATTAATTGGATTTAATAATATAAACGATAAACACTTCGGTTTAAATATATTTAATAATTTTTTAAATATATTAAAACTATATTTAAGTATTACTATTGATAATATTTACAGGTAAGTATATACCTTTTAAAAATTATTATTAAAGTTAAATATTAATATTTTAAAAATAGTATTACTTGAGATAATGTATCTAATAATAATATATTTTTAAAAGCTTTTAAGTTAAATTATAAAGATTTAACTAATAAAGATTTTATAAATGATATTAAATGTATATCTTACGTTATTAATATTATAGTTTAAACTATACTTAAAAAGTATATTTTAACTATAAATGAACAAGATGATTTAATTTAATATATAAATATTGCATTAAATTATAATGAAGTTAATGATTAGCTAAGTAAGCTTTTTATTTATTTATTTAATATTTATAAAGCTAATATTAAATAGATTTAATTAATCGAATTTAAAGAATAGTTGTATTAACTAAATATACTACTGAAATTAAAGATTTATTAAACGACGGCATTAATAAATCTAAACGCAAAAATTAACTACCTTTAACATATAATATTTAAAAAATTCCTTTAGGTATTTATTTTTTTATATTTTATTTAAATGTTGTTTATTTATTAATATTTTAAGCTAGATAATGCTATACGATAGAATTTAACTTATAATATGTTGAATGTTTTTTATAAATTAAAATTACCGTTAGAGTATATTAATTTAAATACTACTAACCGGGAATTTAAAGCTATCTTTTTAAATTTAACAGATTAGTTTATTATTAAAGAGCTTAAAAACCTTTTTAATATTTTTGTTAAACTATCTATTAAATTATAAGGCGAAGTGTATACTACTTTACCTAAAGCTTTATTATATATTTATAAAATATATAATGATTTAAACGATTTTATTTTAAAATCACAAAATCGAATTTAATAAGATTAAGCTCTTATAAGTATTTTATTATTATTTTTAATAAATTATTATTACTAATATTTTAATAGCAACTAGTTTTATCTAGTTTAATTAATTTAGTTAATTCTGGTATTATTAAACTAGAAAACTATTTTCTTTGATCTTTAAATTAAGCCGATTTAAAGAAATATAAACCTTTTATTTTAAGTATTATTTTAGATCCTCGATTTAAAATAATATATTTTAAAGATAACGGTTTATTATATTTTTATAATAATATCGATCGAGATATTATTTGATTATTAGAGCTTGAATATACTTAGTAAGTAAATACTTTTTTAATTATTTTAATATTTAATATTTAATATTAATTCTTTTTAGGCATTTAAATTTAAATGCAATAAATGAATCTTTAGATCCATTTATTGAAAATTTAAATAAAAGCGATTTAAACACTTCTAAATCAAAAAATGAATTTTATTTAAATAATTTATCAGTTAATAATAAAACAGAATTTACTGTTTATTTAAATCAAAATATATTACTTAAAAGGGTAAGTATTCCTTTTTTTTCTAATTATTAAACTAATTTTATTTTAGATTAATCTATTAGAATATTAGAAAAATAATACTTTAAGATTTTTAATCTTATTGATTTTAGCTAAAAGATATTTAGCTATTCTAGCTACTTCTGTAGCAATCGAAAGGATATTTTCTATTACTAGTAATATTATTACTAAAAATAGAAATAGATTAACGCCTAAAACGGTTAGTTAGTTAGTTTTATTAAAGAGCTAGAAAATTAAAGATTTAAATGAATATTTACCTGAAAATATTTAAGAAGAAATTAGCGATGAATTTAATGTTAATGATTAAATTCTTTTTAAATTAATATATTATTAATTAAATATTTTACTTAATTTATTAATAAATATTTTAACATATAATATAATAAATAACTTAATAAGTAGTTTAATAAATAGTTTAATAGGTAGCTTAATAAATACTTTAATAGGTAGTTTAATAGGTAGCTTAATAGGTAGTTTAATAGGTAGCTTAGTAGGTAGTTTAATAGGTAGCTTAGTAGGTAGTTTAATAAGTAGCTTAGTAAATAGTTTAATAAGTAGTTTAGTGGGTAGCTTAGTAGGTAGTTTAGTGGGTAGCTTAGTAAATAGTTTAATAAATAGCTTAGTAGGTAGCTTAGTAGGTAGTTTAGTAGGTAGCTTAGTAAATAGTTTAATAAGTAGCTTAATAAGTAGTTTAGTAGGTAGTTTAATAGGTAGTTTAGTGGGTAGCTTAATAAATAATTTAATAAATAGCTTAATAAGTAGTTTAATAAATAGTTTAGTGGGTAGTTTAGTAGGTAGTTTAGTGGGTAGCTTAGTAGGTAGTTTAGTGGGTAGTTTAGTGGGTAGCTTAGTGGGTAGTTTAGTGGGTAGCTTAGTGGGTAGTTTAGTGGGTAGTTTAGTGGGTAGCTTAATAGGTAGTTTAATAGGTAATTTAATAGGTAGCTTAATAAGCAGCTTAATAAAATAGCTTAAGTGTAAAGTAGCTTAAGTATAAGGTAGCTTAATATAGGGTAGCTTAGTATAAGGTAGCTTAATATACATTAGTTTTTAGTATTAATATATACTAACTTAGTATTTAAAATTTATACTAATACTAATGTAGTATATACTAATACTAATTTAGTAATACTAATTTGTATTAATACTAACTTAGTATTTCATTTTTTGTACTAATACTAATATTAATTTAGTAATACTAAATTAGTCCTTATACTAAAGACTAACGTTCTAACCCTGCCTACGGATAACCATTGCCCACGAATCAGTAGGCACCTGAAGTGTAATGTATTCGTCGATCCGCAACTATACCGTAATAATAGGCGCCCTAGATCTAACTTAGGGCCCGCATGTTATTGGCCACGCAGCGGCGCGAGTCATATCACTAGACCTGGGCTAGCTATGTATGAGCCTCAAACCTCAAACCGGAGTGTCATATTATTACAGGAGGGATCCCGGTACTGCCACCATGCCAGGCCACGTCTCGATTCATTTCCAACGGCATGATTCAGTCACAGTCGCCAGTATCTGGCCTAAGCTCTTCCTATGTACTTTTCGTGAGGGTATCTTGGTAATTCAACACACAAAATAGGACGAACAGGGTTGAGAACAAGAAATATCGTAACCCACAGACAACGCGTGACGTAATTATACGTTTCAATGCTGCATAGTGCTAAAATGGTAGGCTACCTAGGTGGGCAGTCAAGCACTGGCCAGAAACTGGCTATGCGCCCAATTGCATTTAGGGTTAAAACGCCTTCTTTTTAGTTGCAGCAATCATCTACTTAGTAATGAACGGCTGGAACGATTACAGTACTCACCTGTTATATTTTCGCCGATATTTATTTGCTAGTAGGGATGTTGTGAGCGCGTAGATAATACCTACCTGGGTACCTAGGTACCTAGTCGACTCGATGGGTGACAAATAAGTACATGTAGCAGGGATAGTTGCGGGACATGCTTGCGCGGTACTTTGCGAACTATTTCAATGTTGAACTTCAGTCTACCTGATGTACGGATGTACTAGTAGTGTACCTTAGATAGGTAAAGCTATATATATATATATATATACTGTTAAATAGGCTTTATATAATCATATATAATGTAAGGCAAATAGAATATTATATTATATTAAATGCTTTAACTAAAAAGAAAAAGAAAAAAAAGTAAAACCTTTATATAAATAAAGTTTTTACTTAGTATAAAAACTTTTATTAGCATATAAAGCTAAAAAAATAAAAAGATAAGCATTATTATATATAAAAATAATATTATATGCTAAAGCTTTTAAATGCCTTTAAATATAGTTAATATTAATACTTTTAATATTAGCTATTTTTTTTTAACTATATTTTTTTTAGCATATAATAAATTTAAAAAAATAAAAATAATAAATAATTTTATATAAGCTTAAACTTATTATTTTTATTATTATATAATAATTTCTTTTTTAGTTTAATAAAATTATAGCTAAATAATAAACTTTTATATATAAACTAAAAAGTAAGCTATATAGCTAATTACTTTTTAAATAAAGTATTATTTTTATTTTAACTTAATAATAACGCTTATAATTTATTTAAATTTTAATTATTTAGCTTTTATATAATTAAATAAATAGTTATAATATAATTATATATATAATAGCTAGTTTAAATAAAAAAGCGTTATTTAATATAATAATTACTATTAATTAAAAAGGTTTAATTATATAAAAAGCCTTTTATATATAAATAAAGCTAAAATTTTTAGCTAGCTTTTTATTTTTTTTATTTTTTTAACTATTTATATATATATATATATATACTATTATATATATATTTTTATTATTATTTTAAGTATATATTAACTTAAAATATTAATTATTATATAATAATAATAATAATAATAATAGTAGTAATATTATTATTATTATTATTATTATTATTATTATTATTATTATTATTATTATTATTATTATATATAATATTTTTTTTTGCTGTTTTATAAGTTATATTAATAATAGTTTAAGTAAAATTATTAATAGTAACTATAGCTATTATTTGCTTTTACTTTATATTGCTTGCCTTTAAAAGTATATTATAGTTTTAAAACTTTATATATACTAAAAATAAAAGTTATATAAAAGTTTATAGCTTTTTAATAAAAAGTAAAGCTTATAAAGCCTTTATATAAACACTATATATAAACATATATATATATTTTTTTTTTTTATATAAATAGTTTTTAATATATATTTTAGCTAATATATTTTATTATATAATAAAATAAAAAAAAAGTTATTATTATTACTTTATTATTTAATATTATATTTAAAGTATTAGCTTTTAATATTAATATTAATATATAAGTAAAACTTATTTATTAAAAAAAATATTTTAAGGCTATATTAGTTTAAAGTTATAGTTTAATTATAGTAGATTATTAAAAAAATGCTTAAAAAAAATATTATAGTTATTTTAAAGCGCTATTTATATTATATTATTAAGTTTTTAAATTTTAAAGTAATATTTATATTATATATGTTTAACGCTTATATAAAGCAAAATATTTTTATTATAGTTAAAAAAAAAAAAGAAAAAAAAGCTTATAATAAAAAAAAAAAGAAATTATAATATTTTTTTTTAGTATTTTTTAAAGTTTTTATATTTTTAATTTATTTTTATATATTATATTATTTATATAATATTTTTACTTTTATATTTTTTCTTTTTAAAATGCTTTATAACTTGTTATATTATATATAACCTTTTATTATATATAACTTTTTTAAGCTTTTTTTATAAATGCTTTTATTTATATAGTTAATTTATTTATAAATATAAAGGTTTTTAATGCTTAGTTAAATATATGTTTAATAAAAGCATTTATAAAGTTATTTTTACTATTAATTTATTATATGTTAAAAATTTCTTTTTTTTTATATAACTTTTATAATAATATAATATTTATTATAAAGTATTTTTTTTATATAGTTTTAAGCTTTATTAAATAGTTATATAATAACTTTAAATTTAAATATAAAATAGCTAAAATTAAAAAAATTTTAAGCATAGCTATAATTTTTTAAATTATTATATAAAAAGCAATTATATTATTAAAGCTATTAACTATATTATATAGCTTATTAGCTAATATATTTTTAATAACTTTTTTATATTTGCTTAAGTTTTAATATATAATATTTCCTTTTATTTTAAAGCTAAAATTTTACTTTATATAATGCTTAGTTGCTAATATAATAAAAAATTTAAGCTAAAAGCTTATGTTAGCATTATTAACAAAATATTTATTTATAAAAATAAATAGCTTTATATAATATAAATTTAATAGTATATAAATTAAGCTATAGTTTTAATTATTTATTTATTATTTAATTTTTTAGTTTAAAGCTTATATATTAGTTAATATAAGGTTTATAATTTATATTATAGCTAATAAGTTATATAATACTTTTAGCTAGCAAATGCTGCTAATATATGTTTTTTTTATATATTAAAAAATATATTATTATATAAAGTCCTTTATATAAAAGTTAATTTTAGCAAGTTAACCTGCTTAACTTTTTTAAGTTAAAGTAATATTACTTTTAAATAATAAATTAATTTAGCTTTTATTAAATTTTATTAAGTAATTTACTTATAAGACTTTTTTAAGCATTATATAAAACTTTGCTTTTTATAGCTTTTATTTTTTTTTTTAGAAAAAAATAAAGTTATAAAGCTAAACATATTATTTATTTATAAGCTAATAATTTTAAAGTTATTTAATTGCTTTATAAATATTAGCAAGTATAAGTTATATATAAATATATTTATTTTTAAGTTTTAATAATAATGTTAATAATAGGTTTTAAATTAATATAAACTTAACTTTATTAAATTATATAATAGTTATATAATCTTTAAAACTATTTTTTTTAAATATTTAGATTTTAGTTTTAAAAAAAGTTATATAATAATTTTTTAAGCTAGTTTATTTTATAACTATATATATACTTATATAATATCTTATAGTTTATTAAAAGCATTAAAGTTTTATATAAAAAAAAGTTTTAATATAAATATTAAACGTTAACTTATTTTTTAAATTATAAGTAATTAAGTTAATATTATTTTTTTTTTATATTATTATACCTTTATATAATTAGCTTAAACTTTTTATATAGCTTAATTATTTTTTTTTAACTTTTTATATAAAGCAAGATTTAAAAATATAAATATTATTATATTAAGTTAAATTATATTATATAAACTAAAATATGCTTTATATAATAAAGTTATTAATTTTAGTTATATTTAACTTTTTAAATAATATTTTAAGCATATTAATTATTTTATTTTTATATAGCTTAATAGCTAATATATAGCTTTATTTTTTTTTTTAAGTTAAAAATATATAATTAGTTTGTTATATAAAAAAGATATAAAAGCTAATATTTTTTTTTAGTTTTTTTTTTTTTTTATATAGCTAAAAGTTAAAAAAGTTATATAGTAAGTAGTTTTTTCTTTAGGTTATTTAAAGGTAGATTTTTTAAGTTAGTTAAAAGTAAATCTTTTAGGTTATTAAAAGGTAGATTTTTAGTTATATAATAATATAGCTTAACTTATATATATTAGAAATAGATTAAGCTATTTATTAAGTTAATAAATATATTAAATCTTTTAATTAACTATATTTTATATAAACTATTTTTTTTTTTTTTACGCTATATAAAAACTTTACTTTAAAAAGGTAAAAATAATATATTATATAAAATAAGCTTATTATATTAATTAATTATATAATTAATTTTAACTTTAGCTTTTTTATTATATAATATTTTTATAGCTTTTTTAATTGCTTTAGTATTTTATATAATATTTAATAAAAAAAGAAAGTTTTAATTAACTTTAAAGTAAGCTTTAAAAACTAATAATATTAATATTAAGCTATTTAGTTTAATAATATTATTTAATATTTTTACTATTATTTATAAAATTAACTTTTTTTTTATATAATAGCTAATTTTAACTTTAAAGATATTATAACGGTTATAATAATTATTAATATAACGGTTTTTAATTTAACCTTTTATTAATAAAACTATTAATAATTAAAAAGACCTACTATATATATAATATATTACTAGCTGTTAAATAAGCTTTATATAATTGTATGTAATATAAAGTAAATAAAATATAATCTTATATTATATTATATTAAATGCTTTAACTAAAAAAGAAAAAAAAAAAAAGTAGAACTTTTATATAAGCAAAGTTCTCACTTAATATAAGAACTTTTGCTAGCGTATAAAGCTAAAGAAATAAAAAAATAAGCACTATTATATATAAAGATACTATTATATGCTAAGGCTTTTAAGTACCTTTAAGCGTAATTAATATTAATGCTTTTAACACTAGCTATTTTCTTTTTAACTATGCTTTTTTTAGCATATAATAGATTTAAAAAAACAAAAATAACAAATAACTTTATATAGGCTTAAACTTATTATTTTTACTATTATATAATAATTTTTCTTTTAGTTTAATAAGGTTATAGCTAGGTAATAAACCTTTATATATAAATTAAAAAATAAGCTATATAGCTAATTACCTTTTAAATAAAACATTATTATTATTTTAACTTAATAGTAATACTTACTATTTATTTAAATTTTAATTATTTAGCTTTTATATAATTAAATAAATAGTTATAATATAGTTATATATATAATAGCTAGTTTAAGCAAAAAAGCGCTGTTTAATATAGTAGTTATTATTAGTTAAAAAGGTTTAGTTATATAAAAAGCTTTTTATATATAAATAAAGCTAGAATTTTTAGCTGGTTTTTTATTTCTTTTATTTTTTTAACTATTTATATATATATATTTTTGCTATTATTTTAAATATATATTAACTTAAAATATTAGTTATTATATAATAGCAATAATAGCAATAGTAGCAATAGTATTATTACTATTATTATTATTATTATTATTATTATTATTATTATATATAATATTTCCTTTTGCTATTTTATAGGTTATATTAATAGTAGTTTAAGTAAAATTATTAGTAGCAGCTATAGCTACTGCTTGCTTTTGCTTTATATTGCCTGCTTTTAAAAGTATATTATATATATAATAAATCCTTTTAGTTATTAATAGTTTTATTAATAAAAGGTTAAATTAAAAGACTATTATGTTAGTAATTGTTATAACTATTACACTTTTTTTTACTAAAACCGAGATATAGTCGTAAACCTTATTAAAGTTACTTATGTTATTTAATTTTTATAGCAAAGCTTGCTTTTTTAACTAGATTATTATTTAGATAGTTTTTTACCTATATATTTTTAGCTGCTACTTTTATTTAGTGTTAAAGTCTTATTAAAAAACCTAAAGCCTTTTAATGCTACTTATAAAATTTTTTTAGCTGCACTAGTAAGTTTTTAAAGTTTTTAGTAAAGTATTATATATTATTAAAGTTACATTTTTGCTATGCTATCTAGTATTATAGCATTTTATATTTCTTATGTAATTTAGATTGCAATATTTTTTTTACTTTAAATTTTGCTTTACTGTTAATTTTTTTTGCCTTAGGTAATAGTTATACTTGTTGTAATAGTAGATTATTTGTAGCTTTTTATAGTCTATTAGCATAAAATAAGTTAGTTATTTTATAAAAGTTTAAAAGGTTTAAAATATAGCTATACCTTTACATTTATAATATTTTAAATAGTTTTACTTATTATAAGTTTAGCCTAGTTGTTAGCGCTTAAGTTATAAAGCCTTTTTTCTTTAAAAATATATAATTGCTAACTGCAAAGTCTATTAGTTTTTACTTGTAATTAGCTTATATTTATTATTGCTTTTACGTTTTAAGTGCTATTTTATAAGCATATTATTAAACTTTTTAAGCTTATTATACTAGCTTAAGCGCTTGTTTTTCTAGTTTATTATCTACTTTTGCATTAGGTAGCAATAATAATAATAAGTTATAAATATTAGTTTTTATAGCTACTTTTAATAAAGCTATATCTATTAATAAATACTATAAAAAGTTATATGTAAAATTTAAAGCAAGTAAGTAAATACTTTAGTTATTTTAATATTTATTAACATAAAATCTTAATTATTAATTTAGCTTTTAGTTTATAAGCTTTATAGCACCTTAAGTTTATAAGTAAAATATGCTGCTATAATAGTACTTTATGCTAATTAATTTGTTAATTTTAGCTATAAAACTTAAAATAAATAGTTTTATATTATTAAATATTTAAACTTTTAGTATCTTAAGTAATTAATAAATATATTAATAATATCTTAAGGCTATATCTTTTATAGTATTAGTTTTATAAGCTAAAATATTAACTAAAAAACAGCTAAATTTATTAATAAACGCTTAAATATAGTTATATTTATATTAATCTTTAAGCATAAATTTTTTATTAACTATTATATGTTTTTAAACTAAAGTTAATATTAATAGCAGGTATAATAGGCTTAAAGTTTTATCTTATAATGCTTTATTTCTTTTGTAATTATAGCAATTTTATATATATCTTTTAATGTTTTTTTTAAAATAAAGCTAATAATAGTTTTATTTTAATGCTTTTATAGTCTTGTTTTGCCTTAGGTAGGCTATAATAACTAAATAGTAAGCTTTTTTTATTAAAGCTATTTATAAAAAGATTAATTTATTAGTTATAATCTTTAAAACTTTTAAGCAATATTTTTTTATATTTAGCTATTAAAGTTTATTTTTTTTTTTAATAAAATCTATTAAGTCTGCTTTTTTTAAAAGTATTATAGTTAGTTTTACTAAAGTAACTAGTATAGCTATCTTTATAAAGTTAATTAATCTTATGTTTTGCTTTTTAGCTTTTTACGCTTTAATAGTAAATAAATCTATTATTTTCTATAAAAATACGTTAGCAACTATATTTTACTAGCCTAAATAATACTAAAACATAATATTAAAGTTAAATAAAAAGTTAGCCTATTATACTTATTATATTAATAATATCTTTTTAGTTAAAAAGTAAACTAAAGCTTAATAGTTAATAACTATAAAAAACTTTATTTTTAATAGTTTTAAATAGTAATATTTTAACGTTTATATTACTGTTAAAAGTTTGCAATCTTATATAAGGTATGCTTTTTTATATAATATTATTATCTTTAAAAAATATTTAATAAGTTTTTATTAGCTATTAAGTTATTATTGCTAGATAATACTTTTAGTAGTAATGCATAAAGCATTTATTTCTACTTTAATAAGTACTTTAAGTTTAAAAAAAGCAAGCATTAATAACTAATAAGCTAATTATTTTATAGCTTTAAAGGCTTTTTTTTATTTTAAGCCTTTTTTAAAAAGCGTATCTTTTTTAAGCAATTAATTAAAAAGTTTAGCTATATTACTTACGTAATAAGTAAACATATAAATAAAGTTGCAAAGCTTTAAAAAAAATTAAACTGCTTATACTTTATTAAAGTTTTTAAATCTTTAACTAGTAATAGCTTTAATTTTAGCTAGGTTTACTTTAATACTTATTTTAGCCTTTAATACTATATTTAAATAGTTTACCTTTATTATATTAAACTATAACTTTTTAATGTTGCCTTGTAAGTTTACCTTATGTAGTTTATAAATAACCTTTTTATAGTAGGTTTAATGCTTTTTTTTAATATTAAAATATACTAAAACGTTATTAGCGTATACGCTTGCAAACTTATTTAGCAATTTTTATAGCTATATATTAATAAAAGTTTGCTATTAAGCTAGTTTTACCTTAAGTTTAAAAGGTAAAACTAGCTATTAAAAAATATCTTGCTAAGTTTTAAAAGCAATAAGGTATTTTAATTTTAGCGCTATTTTTATTTTATAAAAAGCTTTAATAATATTAAATTTAAAATATTTTCTAGCTTAACAGCTGTTAAAGATAATACTAGGTAAGTTTAAAGCAAAAATAATATAGTTTTTTAAGTATTTATTTCTTTATTAATAATTAATATAAAATTATTGTTTTTATAAATAAGGTTTTAAAGCAAATAAAATAAAAGCTATATTAACTTTTATATATAGCTTAATAAAGCCTAAAGCTAGCAATTAGTTAATAACTTTCTTTTTTAATAAAAAATATTAAATTAAGGTATAATATTTTAAAAGTAAGTTAGTAAGCTTTTTGTTAGTAAGTTTTAGCATAACGTTAAAACTAGGTTAAAAAAATGCTATAATGTTTACTTTAATCTTAAAAAAAAAGCTTTTTAAGTAAGCTAATAGTTTTAATAATATCTTATAAACTAATACTATATATTTTAAGTTTTTATTAAGTAAAAAAAAGATATATTTTCTGTTAAATATTTTTTATGATTTTATACTTTTTACTTATTTTATTAGTGCTATAAACTTTATTAATATAAGTTGTTTTAGCGCTTTTTTAGCTAACTAAGCTTATTATTATTTATTTAAGTTTTAATTAACTTGCTATATAATATTTATAATTACTTTAAGGTTATTATTAATATTACTTAGCGTTTTTTGTTAAAATATTTAATATTACTTCTTTAATGCTTAGTTTTAATAATTAGCATCTTTTTAAATAGTAAGGTTAACTTAATATTTTAAGGCTTTTATTTATAAAACTTTTATTATTAGCAAAAACTTTGCAAAAAGTAATAAGTTATTAAGCTATACTAGCTTTTTATTAGTATAGTCTAAAAAGATTTAATATTTAGCTAGCTAGTTTAAGCTAATTATAATATTTAGCTTTATATTAGTAACTTAAAAAAGTTAATCTTTAAATCTTTTTTTATTAATTTTAAAAATAGCATATAAATATTACTTTATACTTTTTATAAGTTTTCTTTTATAATTAAAAAAAGATTATTTTTATATTAATATTATTAATTTAGCTTTTAGCTATTAGTATATTTATTAAGCTAACTTTAAGCTTATTATTAAAAAAACTTAAGCTTTAATATTATATAATATAATAGCTTTTATTTTAATATTATTTACTTATAACTAAATAATATTATAAAAAAAAAAGTTTTTTTTATTGCTATTTATTTTAGCTAAAGATAATAACTAAACTATTATAAAAACTTTTAGTAGTTTTATTAGTTTTTTAAGTTAAAAGATTTATTAGTTAAATTTTTTTATTTTTTAACTTTTTTAATAGGTTATATTTTTGCAACCCTTTTAAGTTTAAGCTTATTAAAGCATTTAATAGCATAGTATTTAAATTTTCTGCAAACAAAACATATATTATTAGCTTAATAAGCCTTTTTTTTTTTATTATTTAAAGCTTTTTCTAGCTATTTTAAGGTCTTTATAGCATTTAGTTTAGCATTATATTAAGCAGCTAAAGCTTTATTAGCAATAAGCTTATCTGCTAGTTTTTAGTTATATTTTTAATAATGCTAATAGCTATGTTTATAATTATATATAGCTTTAAATATTTTGTTATAAAAGCATTTATAGCTTATATATAAGTTTATATTAGCTTTAAAGATTTTATTTCTTAGATTAAAATTTATATGCTTTTAAAAAATTTAAAACTATTTTAATTTAAAAAACTTAGCTTTTAACGCTAAAGTATTAAATTAAATAATAAATTAATAAATATTTTATTTAGCTTTATAATAATATTTATTTAGCTTATTATAAGCTTTAGCTAACTAATTTAGGTTATAATAAGCAGTTTTTAAAGCTTAAATTATTTTAATTATATTATTATATAGTTTAGTAGTAAAATAAAAACATGTTTTAAAAGCTTATATAGCATTATCTTGCAATAAAAATATAATATAACATATATAGCTAGTTATAGCAGGTGGTCCCTAGGTTTAAAAAACTAAGGGTGACCTACCTGTTTGCGTAATTATATAGACTATAATAGATAACTAAGCCTTTACCTTAGTTATTAGACATTTCTTTTAAGGGGTTTAGCCAATATGATGTGGTATATTGTCGGAACTGTTATAATAACCAAAGTTCCTAGAGCTGCAAGTTCGAACCGCAGCTTCGGCAAAAGCCTTCGTTGCTTTTCCAGGTGTCCCTATATACCGCTGCCTGCAACTAAAGGTCCTGACCATTTCGACTAACTTGCCCTACCTAACAAACCTAGTCTGAATGTAGAGTTCTAGGGGGGGGGTCAGGGCCAGGGACGACCCTTTGGTGCGCGGGGGGGTAGTCACAGCAGGTAGTCCCTAGGTCCGGAAAACCAAGGGTGACCCACCTGTCCGCGTGATTACATAGACCACAATAGATAACCAAGCCTCTACCTTAGTTATTAGATATCTCTTTTAAAAGGTTTAGCTAATATAATGTGGTATATTGTTAAAATTATCACATAGCTTTTTTTAATATAATAAGTAGTAATATCTTCTTTAAATTTATTAGCTAGCTTGCTTAGCTAATAGTTAAATTATTTTTTATTGCTAGCAAAATATCTTAGGTTTAGTTTTTAGTTTTTAGCTTTATTATTATATAATAAGTTAAAGCTATTTACTATTACTTTTTTTATATTTTTAAAAATAGTTTAAGCTGCTATACTTATTAGTTAAAAAGTAGTATTACTAAAAGTGCTTTTAATAATATTATTTTGTTTTAATTTTAAAGTTTAATTTTATTAAGCTTATTTTAGCTGCTATATTAACTAAAAGATTTAAGCTTATAGGTTTTTTAGTATTACCTGTTTAGTTGCTATATTATTTAAAGTAGCATTAAAGTTTTATTTTTATTTAGCTTTTAAAAACTTAAAGTTAAAGTTTTTTTTTATAGTTAGTTTTAAGGTATTTATGCTTAAGTTTATAAGTAAAATACTATTTAGTACAACGTAGTTTTAAATTTTTTTAAATTGTTTTAAGTTGTTAATTTTTATAAGTTATTACTTTAAAAAAATTATAAGTTTTAGTTTTAGTCTTTAATAATAGTACACTTGTTTTAAGTTAAATATATAACAATATAATAAGTAGTTAGTTTAAATTTACAACTATAGCAATTATAAATAACATATTTATAAAATGCTTAATAGCAAAAAAAAGAGCTTAAAATAGTATTATAATTATTAAAGGCTAGTTTATAGCTTTATTAATGCTATAAACGAAAATTTTAAGCTAAAGAAAAAAAAAAAAAAAAAAAAAAAACTAGCATATATAAAAGCTAATAATATATTATATATATAATAAGTCCCTTTAGTTATTAATAGTTTTATTAATAAAAAGTTAAATTAAAAGACCGTTACGTTAGCAATTATTATAACCGTTACATTTAATATATTTTTTAGCTAATATATTTTATTATATAATAAAATAAAAAAAAGGTTATTACTATTATTTTATTATTTAATATTATATTTAAAATATTAGCTTTTAATGTTTTTATTAATATATAAATAAAACTTATTTATTAAAAAAAGTATTTTAAAGCTATATTAGTTTAAATTATAGTTTAATTATAGCAAATTGCTAAAAAAGTGCTTAAAAAAAGTATTATTATTAAAAGCATTAATATTAACTACGTTTAAAAGCACTTAAAGGCTTTAGTATATAACATTATTTTTACGTGTAATAATACTTATCTTTTTATTTTTTTAGCTTTATATGCTAGCAAAAGTTCTCACACTAAGTAAAAACTTTACTTATATAAAGGTTTTACTTTTTTTTCTTTTTTTTTAAGTTAAAGCATTTAATATAATATAATATAAAATTATATTTTATTTGCTTTACTTTACGTATAATTATATAAAGCTTATTTAATATTAATTAATAATTATAAAATATACTATAAATTAGCAAAAGTAAAAACAAAGTTTTATTTAAAAGAATATATGCTTAGGTTTTTATATTATATTTTAGCTTGCCTTTGCTATATAATTATATAATAGCTAATATAACCTTTTTTTACTTAAGCATTAAAATATTAGCTATAATATTATACGCTAGCTAATTTAACCTTTTTTTACTTAGGCATTAAAGTTTTAGCTGTACGTAAAAATAAAAAAAAAAAATTAAATTTTAAAACGTATAAATGCACTTTTTTTAACTTAGCAAAAGATATTTATATAAAAGAAAACAAGATAATATATAAAAATACTTAATAATTTATTATATAAAAGCTATATAACCTATAAACTACCTGTTATATAAAAGCAATAATAATATACTTATTATATAATAATTACTAAAATAAACGCTTTTATATTTTACGATGTAAAAAAGCTAGCAGGATTAAAAGATTAAACTATAGCTTATTAATTAAGCAATTTTAATATATATAAAAGTATAGCTAAAATAATAAAAATTAGCAAAAATACTATATAAAACTATATTAACATAATATAATAAAAGAAAAAAATTAATTTTAATTATATAATAATATAAAAACTTAATATTTAAGCAGCTTATTAAGTTATTTATTACTATTATATAAAGTATAAACTAGCTAAAGCTTATTAAGCATATGCTAAAGACTTTAAAAACTAAATAAAAAAGTAGTTTAAATAAGTTTATTATATAATCTGCAAAAAGCTATTAGAAATTTTTAAACAACATAAGGTTTTTATATAACTAAAAGAAAATAAAAGATTATTTAAGCTAAAAAACCTTATATAAATATTTAAAAGGAACTATACTTTAATAAGCAACTAATTAAGCCTTTTAGCAACAAATAACCTTATAAGCATTATATAATATATATTAGCTTTACTTATATTAAGCTAATAACTTTAGTTATACTTTTAAAATATATTAACCTTTTAAAGTTTTATATAATAAGAAAACTTACACTTTAAAGCAGCTAATAATATATAATTTTAAATATTAAAAGTTTAATATATTTAAAGCTTTATATAATTAACTATTAAGTTTTAATTAAAACCTATATATAAGCGTACACTAAAGCTAAGCTATAAGCTAAACTTTTAACTTATATATAAATATCTTATTATATATTACCTTTTTTAAACCTTAAAGCAGCAAACATACTTACATATAACATTAAAACCTGCTTTAATAAATTTAATATTAAACTTACCTTTTATTAAAAACATATAAAACAAGATAATATTACCTAAAAAATATATACTATTTTAAAAAACCTAAAAGCATAAGTAAAACTACTTAAGTAAGCTATATAACCTTTTATATAATAAAGTATAGCTGTTTATTAACGTATACTAAAAACTTAAAATTATAAAAAACTAATACTATATAATATTTCTAATTATTTTATAAGGCTATATAAAAGACTATTATATTTATTATATTAGCTTTAATAAAACTTAAAGCAAGATTTATTATATAATAAATACTTACTTTAATATAAACATAAATTATAGTTACTATTAAGCTAACTAGATTATAATTACTTTTATATAAATAAAAAAAAAGAATTTAAACTTAGCACTGCATATAATACTAGATTTAATAATTAATAAGCTTGTAAAAATATAATAAGCATTTAATATAAGTTACTAAAAAGAAATTTAATTAAGTATAACTATTATATAAGCGTGCTATAAAATAGCAGAGCTAAATATAGCTTTTATACTTTAAAAGCTATTATATAAAGGCTTTTTTACTAACTTATAAGCCTGCCTTTATATAATAAAAGATATGTTATTAAAAGGCTTTATATAAAAAAATAACAATATATATTTTATTAATAAAAGGTATATTTAAAGTAATTATATAAAAAGCTTTAAACTAAAGTTTTAACTAAGGTATAAAAACTAATCTAACGTATAATAAAAGCAGCTATAAGCATAAAAACAAAGCTTTTACCTTTATATAAATAAAAGCTGCTTTATATGCTATAAAAAAAGCTATTAGTTAAATAATTACACTTTTTAAAAACAAGCATGCATAAAAAACTAGTATTTTAATATGCACAAAATAATTAATAGCGCACTATTTATACCTAATAAATTCTTATTATTTTTAATAAAATATAAAAAATACCTTAAGTTAAACAAAAGTAAAAAAGATATTAATAAAGAAATTAAAAAGTAATCTACCTAATTTTTTATAAATAATATATTTTTTTATTATATAACTAAAAAAAATATTTAAAACTATAATGTAAGCATTTTATATAACTAATTTATTTTAAATAACTAATATTATATAAAATATTAAAGTAAACTTTAAAATATAAGCGCTTTAAACTATTTAATAATAAAAAAAGCATAATTAAAAGCATATTTTAAGATTTACTTTTATATAAAAGTTAGCTAAACTTTAAAAACTATAAATATTAAGTTTAAAAAAAATAATACTATTATAGCTATAAGTATTATATAAATAAATAACCTGCTAAGCATTACTATATATTATATTTTAAATAGCTTTATACTTTTTTTTTTTTATTAAAAGATATTAACTAATTATAAGCATACTATAATAATATAAAAGACTATATTATATAAAAAGATAAAAAAACTATACTTATTATATAAAAGTAAAAATATTTATTCTTTAATACTAGCTTATATAAAGCTAGTATTTATTTTATAAAAATAAAATTATAATAGTTATATTGCTATTTTAGTTACTTTTATATAAAGAGATTATATAATATGCTTAATTATATAAGCTATAATATAAACTATTTTACTTTAAAAAAGATTTAAAAGTTTTGCTATTATTGTTAATTATATAACTAAGCATTATAAAAGTTTAAATTTTTAATTAAAAATAACTGCAATTTTAACTATAAAGTAATTATAAATGCTATATAACTAAAAAATAACTAGGTTTTTTATATAATTAATACTATAATATTATTTTAAATAGTAATATTTTTTAAATTTATATTTATATAAAATATATAAAAAACATTATGTAAATATTAAATTAATATATACTAAAAACCTTTTAACTATATTATATATAACTTAAAAATAAATTTTTTATTTAAAAAGTTTTAAAACTAAGCAAAAATTATAAGCATATAATATTATATAATGCTTATAAAAGCATATTAAGCAATTAATAAAATTAAATAAGCTTATAAACTATTTTGCTATATATATAATATCTTTAAAGCTAAAATTAGCTATTATATAAAAAAAAAGTTAATTTTATAGATAGTAATAAAAGCATTAAATAATACTGCTAAACTAAATAGCTTTATATTAATATTACTAATCTTAAAAGCTTACTTTAAAGTTAACTAAAACTTTCTTTTTTTATTAGATATTATATAAAAAGCTAAAGCAATTAAAAAAGCTATAAAAATATTATATAATAAAAAAGCTAAAGTTAAAATTAATTATATAATTAACTAGCATAACAAGCTTATTTTATATAACATGCTATTTTTACCTTTTTAAAGTAAAATCTTTATATAGCATAAAAAAAAAAAATAAAATAGTTTATATAAAATATAGTTAATTAAAAGATTTAATATAATTATTAACTTAATAAACAGCTTAATCTACTTTTAATATATATAAGTTAAGCTATATTATTATATAACTAAAGATTTACTTTTTAATAACCTAAAAGATTTACTTTTAATTAACTTAAAAGATTTATTTTTAAATAACCTAAAAAAGAAACTACCTATTATATAACCTTTTTAACTTTTAGCTATATAAAAGAAAAAAAGAAAACTAAAAAAAAATATTAGCTTTTATATCTTTTTTATATAATAAACTAGTTATATATTTTTAACCTAAAAAAAAAAATAAAGCTATACACTAGCTATTAAGCTATATAAAAACAAAATAATTAATATATTTAAAGTATTATTTAAAAAGTTAAATGCAACTAAAATTAATAATTTTATTATATAAAGCATATTTTAGTTTATATAATATAATTTAACTTAATATAATAATATTTGCATCTTTAAATTTTGCTTTATATAAAAGGTTAAAAAAAAAATAACTAAGCTATATAAAAAGTTTAAGCTAGTTATATAAAGATATAACAATATAAAAAAAGAAATAGTGCTAACTTAGTTATTTATAATTTAAAAAATAAATTAACATTTAATACTTATACTAAAACCTTTTTTTATATAAAACTTTAATGCTTTTAATAAACTATAAGACATTATATAGGCGTATATATAATTATAAAATAAACTAGCTTAAAAAATTATTATATAACTTTTTTTAAAACTAAAATCTAAATATTTAAAAAGAATAGTTTTAAAGATTATATAACTATTATATAGTTTAGTAAAGTTAGGTTTATATTAGTTTAAAACCTATTACTAACATTACTACTAAAACTTAAAAATAAATATGTTTATATATAACTTATGCTTGCTAATATTTATAAGATAATTAAATAACTTTAAAATTACTAGCTTATAAATAGATAATATGTTTAGCTTTATAACTTTATTTTTCTTTAAAAAAAAGAAATAAAAGCTATAAAAAGTAAAGTTTTATATAAAGCTTAAAGAAGTTTTATAGGTAGATTACCTAATAAAATTTAATAAAAGCTAAATTAACTTATTATTTAAAAGTAATATTACTTTAACTTAAAAAGGTTAAGTAGATTAACTTGCTAAAATTAACCTTTATATAAAAGACTTTATATAATAATATATTTTTTAACGCGCAAAAAAAGCATATATTAGCAATATTTGCTAGCTAAAAGCATTATATAACTTATTAGCTATAATATAAGTTATAAACTTTATACTAACTAACGTATAAGCTTTAAACTAAAAGATTAAATAATAAATAAATAACTAAAACTATAGCCTAACCTATATACTATTAGATTTACATTATATAAAGCTATTTATCTTTATAAATAAATCTTTTGCTAATAATGCTAATATAAGCTTTTAGCTTAGATTTTTTATTATATTAGCAATTAAGCATTATATAAAGTAAAACTTTAGCTTTAAAATAAAAAGAAATATTATATACTAAAACTTAAGTAAATATAAAAAGGTTATTAAAAGTATGCTAGCTAATAAGCTATATAGCATAGTTAATAGCTTTAATAGTATAATTGCCTTTTATATAATAATTTAAAAAATTATAGCTATACTTAAAATTCTTTTAATTTTAGCTGTTTTATATTTAAATTTTAAGTTATTATATAACTGTTTAGTAAAGCTTAAGACTATATAAAAAAAATACTTTATAATAGATATTATATTATTATAAAAGTTATATAAAAAAAAAGAAATTTTTAACGTATAATAAATTAATAGCAAAAATAACCTTATAAATATATTTATTAAGCAAACATTTAATTAAGCATTTAAAACCTTTATATTTACAAACAGATTAACTATATAAATAAAAGCATTTATAAAAAAAGCCTAAAAAAGTTATATATAATATAACTAGTTATAAGTTATAAAAACAAAAAATATATAAAAGTAAAACTATTATATAAAGAAAATATTATATAAATTAAATATTAAAAACTAAAGCAATAAAATAATAATAAACTTTTCTTTTTTTCTACTTTTTTCCTATTATATATAATACTTTAATAATATTTTCTTTTTTTTTCTTTTTTTTTTTAATAGTAGTGTAAGTACTACGCTTTATAAAAGCGCTAAACATAAGCGCTGCAAGCATTTTTTTAAAAACTAAAAATATATTAATATATGAAAAATAGCGTGCTATTATAGTAGTAGCACTTATTACGCATGCTTTTATAACATGCTAGCACTACTGCTTTATAACTTTAAATAAAAAGGGCATAAAAATAGCTTTTATAACAAATTAATTTTGCTTAAACGTTAGCTAAAACGTTTAACTATACAACTTAAAAAAAAACATTATAAAATAAAGTAGTAGCAATAATCTTTTTTTTTGCTTATTATATAATAAAACATATTAGCTTAATAATATACTAATAACTATTTATATAAAGATAAAAGACTATAAATATATATATGTTTATATAAAAAACTTATATAAAGGCTTAGTAAGCTTTGCTTTTTATAAAAAGGCTATAAACTTTAATAAAGCTGTTTTTTTTAGTTTATATAAAGTTTTAAAACTAAAAAACACTACTAATAGCAGAAAGTATAAGGCAAAGGTAGCTAGTAAAGATAAATGGGTTAATAAAGCTAATAGTAGCTATTATTACGCTATTTTAAATACTATTAATATAACTTATAAAGCAAAAAAAAATACTTACATATAATAATAATAGTAATAATAATAGTAATAATAACAATAATAATAGTAATAGTAATAATAGTATTACTATTATTACTATTATTGCTATTATTGTTTATATAACTATTTTAAGTTAATATAACTTTAAAATAATAACTAAAACATATATATAATAGTGTGTATATATGTGCATGCGTGCGTATATGTGTGTATATATATGCTTAAAGAAAAAAAAAGAAAAAAGATAAAGGATTAGCTAGAAATTTTAGCTTTATTTATGCATAAAAGGCCTTTTATATAATTAAACCTTTTTACCTATATATATTTACTATATTAAATAATACTTTTTTGTTTAAACTAGCTATTGCATGTATAACTATATTATAACTATTTGCTTAACTATATAAAAGCTAAGTAACTAAAATTTAAATAAATTATAAGCGTTATTATTAAGTTAAATTAAAGCTAGTGCTTTATTTAAAAGGTGATTAGCTATATAGCTTACCTTTTAGTTTGCATACAAAAGTTTATTAACTATTTATAACTTTATTAAACTAAAAAGGAAATTATTACATAATAGCAAAAATAATAAGTTTAAGCTTATATAAAGTTATTTGTTATTTTTATTTTTTTAAATTTATTATATGCTAAAAAAAGCGTAGTTAAAAAAAAAATAGCTAGTGTTAAAAGCATTAGTATTAACTATATATAAAGGTACTTAAAAGCTTTAGCATATAATATTATCTTTACGTGCAATAGTACTTATTTTTTTATTTTTTTAGCTTTATATGCTAGCAAAAGTTTTTATACTAAGTAAAAACTCTGCTTGTATAAAGGTTTTACTTTTTTTTCTTTTTCTTTAAATTAAAGCATTTAATATAATATAATATAAGATTATATTCTATTTGCCTTACCTTACGTACGATTATATAAAGCTTATTTAATAATTATAGTTATTTTAAGGTATTATTTATATTATACTATTAGGTTTTTAGATTTTAAGGTAGTACTTGCGCTATATATGTTTAGCGCTTATATAAAGCAAAATGTTTTTATTATAGTTAAAAGAAAAGAAAAGAAAAAAGGTTATAATATTTTTTTTTAATGTTTTTTAAAGTTTTTATGTTTTTAATTTATTTTTATATATTATATTGTTTATATAATATTTTTACTTTTATATTTTTTCTTTTTAAAATGCTTTATAACTTGCTATATTATATATAACCTTTTATTATATATAACCTTTTTAAGCTTTTTTTATAAATATAAAGGTTTTTAATGCCTAGTTAAATATACGTTTAATAAAAGCATTTATAAAGTTATTTTTACTATTAATTTATTATATGTTAGAAATTTTTTTCTTTTTATATAACTTTTATAATAATATAATATTTATTATAAGGTGTTTTTTTTGCATAGTTTTAAGCTTTACTAAATAGTTATATAATAACTTTAAATTTAAATATAAAACAGCTAGAATTAAAAAAATTCTAAGCATAGCTATAATCTTTTAAATTATTATATAAAAGGCAATTATACTATTAAAGCTATTAACTATGCTATATAGCTTATTAGCTAGTATGCTTTTTATAACTTTTTTATATTTGTTTAAGTTTTAGTATATAATATTTCTTTTTATTTTAAAGCTAAAATTTTGCTTTATATAATGCTTAGTTGCTAATATAATAAAAAATTTAAGCTAAAAGCTTATATTAATATTATTAGCAAAAGATTTATTTATAAAAATAAATAGCTTTATATAATATAGGTTTAATAATATATAAGTTAGGCTATAATTTTAGTTATTTATTTATTATTTAATCTTTTAGTTTAAAGCTTATATATTAATTAATATAAGGTTTATAACTTATATTATAGCTAATAGGTTATATAATGCTTTTAGCTAGCAAATGCTGCTAATATATGCTTTTTTTACGCGTTAAAAAATATATTATTATATAAAGTTTTTTATATAAAAGTTAATTTTAGCAAGTTAACTTGCTTAATTTTTTTAGGTTAAAATAATATTATTTTTAAATAATAAGTTAATCTAGCTTTTATTAAATTTTATTAGGTAATTTATTTATAAAACCTTTTTAAGCTTTATATAAAATTTTGCTTTTTATAGCTTTTATTTTTTTTTTTTAAAAAAAAATAAGGTTATAAAGCTAAATATATTATCTATTTATAAGCTAGTAATTTTAAAGTTATTTAATTACTTTATAAATATTAGCAGATATAAGTTATATATAAATATATTTATTTTTAGGTTTTAATAGTAATATTAATAATAGGTTTTAAACTAATATAAACTTAACTTTGCTAAACTATATAATAGTTATATAATCTTTAAAACTGTTTTTTTTAAATATTTAGATTTTAGTTTTAAAAAAAATTATGCAATAATTTTTTAAGCTAGTTTATTTTATAACTATATATATGCTTACATAATATTTTATAGTTTGCTAAAAGCATTAAAGTCTTATATAAAAAAAAGTTTTAATATAAATATTAAATATTAACTTATTTTTTAAATTATAAGTAACTAAATTAGTACTATTTTTTTTTTTATATTATTATACTTTTATATAATTAGCTTAAACTTTTTATATAGCTTAATTGTTTTTTTTTAACCTTTTATATAAAGCAAGATTTAAAGATATAAATATTATTATATTAAGTTAAATTATATTATATAAACTAAAATATGCTTTATATAATAAAATTATTAATTTTAGTTACGTTTAACTTTTTAAATAATATTTTAAGCATATTAATTATTTTGTTTTTACATAGCTTAATAGCTAATATATAGCTTTATTTTTCTTTTTAAGTTAAAAATATATAACTAGTTTATTATATAAAAAAGGTATAAAAGCTAACATTTTTTTTGGTTTTTTTTTTTTTTTTTATATAGCTAAAAGTTAAAAAAGTTATATAATAAGTAGTTTTTTTTTTAAGTTATTTAAAAGTAAATCTTTTAAGTTAGTTAAAAGTAAATCTTTTAAGTTATTAAAAAGTAAATCTTTAGTTATATAATAATATAGCTTAATTTATATATATTAAAAGCAAATTAAGCTGTTTATTAAGTTAATAATTATATTAAATCTTTTAATTAATTATATTTTATATAAACTATTTTATCTTTTTTTTTTGCGCTATATAAAAACTTTACTTTAAAAAGATAAAAATAATATGTTATATAAAATAAGCTTATTATACTAGTTAATTATATAATTAATTTTAACTTTAGCTTTTTTATTACGTAATATTTTTATAGCTTTTTTAATTGCTTTAGCTTTTTATATAATATCTAGTAAAAAAAGAAAGTTTTAATTAACTTTAAAATAAGCTTTAAAAATTAGCAATATTAATATAAGGCTATTTAGTTTAATAATATTATTTAATACTTTTACTACTATTTATAAAATTAACTTTTTTTTTATATAATAATTAATTTTAGCTTTAAAGATATTATATATATAGCAAAATAGTTTATAAGCTTATTTAATTTTATTAATTGCTTAATATGCTTTTATAAATATTATATAGTATTATATGCTTATAATTTTTGCTTAGTTTTAAAACTTTTTAAATAAAAAATTTATTTTTAAGTTATATATAATATAGTTAAAAGGTTTTTAATATACGTTAATTTAGCATTTATATAATGCTTTTTATATATTTTATATAAATATAAATTTAAAAAATATTGCTGCTTAAAATAATATTATAGCATTAATTATATAAAAAACCTAGCTATTTTTTAGTTATATAGCATTTATAATTACTTTATAGTTAAAATTGCAGTTGTTTTTAATTAAGAATTTAAACTTTTATAGTGCTTAGTTATATAATTAATAATAATAATAAAACTTTTAAATCTTTTTTAAAGCAAAATAGTTTATATTATAGCTTATATAACTAAGTATATTATATAATCTTTTTATATAAAAGTAATTAAAACAGTAATATAGCTGCTATAACTTTATTTTTATAAAGTAAATATTATCTTTATATAAGCTAGTATTAAAAAATAAATATTTTTACTTTTATATAATAAGTATAGTTTTTTTGTTTTTTTATATAATATAATCTTTTATATTATTATAATATGCTTGCAGTTAGTTAGCATTTTTTAGTAAAAAAAAAAAAAATATAAAGCTATTTAAAATATAATATATAGTAGTGCTTAGCAGGTTATTTATTTATATAGTGCTTATAGCTATAATAGTATTATTTTCTTTAAACTTAATATTTATAGTTTTTAAGGTTTAGCTAACCTTTATATAAAAGTAAATCTTAAAATATGCTTTTAATTATGCTTTTCTTACTATTAAATAGTTTAAAGCGCTTATATTTTAAAGTTTACTTTAATACTTTATATAATATTAGTTATTTAAAATAAATTAGTTATATAAAATGCTTACGTTATAGTTTTAAATATTTTTTTTAGTTATATAATAAAAAAACGCGTTATTTATAAAAAATTAAGTAAATTACCTTTTAATTTTTTTATTAATATTTTTATTACTTTTATTTAACTTAAAATATCTTTTATATTCTATTAAAAATAGTAAAAATTTATTAAGCATAAGTTATAAGCTATTAATTATTTTATATAAATTAAAATATTAGTTTTTTATATACGCTTGTTTTTATAAAGTATGTTTAATTAATTAGCAACTTTTTTTTTAGTATATAAAATAGGTTTTATTTATATAAAAGTAAAAATTTATTAAGTATAAGTTATAAGCTATTAATTATTTTATATAAATTAAAATATTAGTTTTTTATATGCGCTTGTTTTTATAAGGTATGTTTAGTTAATTAGCAACTTTTTTTTTAATATATAAAGTAGGTTTTATTTATATAAAAGTAAAAGCTTTATTTTTATGCTTATAGCTGCTTTTATTATACGTTAAACTAATTTTTATACTTTAGTTAAAACTTTAATTTAAAGCTTTTTATATAGTTGCTTTAAATATACTGCTTATTAGTAAAATATACGTTATTATTTTTTTATATAAAGCTTTTTAATAACATATTTTTTACTATATAAAAATAAGCTTATAGGTTAGCAAAAAAGCTTTTATATAATAGCTTTTAAAGTATAAAGGCTATATTTAGCTTTATTATTTTATAGCATGCTTATATAACAGTTATATTTAGTTAGATTTCCTTTTAGTAACTTACGCTAAATGCTTATTATATTTTTGCAAGCTCGTTAATTATTAAATTTAATATTATATGTAGTGCTAAGTTTAAATTTTTTTCTTTTATTTATATAAAGGTAATTATAGTTTAATTAGCTTAATAGTAACTATAATTTATGTTTATATTAAAGTAAATATTTATTATATAATAAATCTTGCTTTAAGTTTTATTAAAGCTAATATAATAAGTATAATAGTTTTTTATATAACTTTATAAAATAGTTAAAAATATTATATAGTATTAATTTTTTATAATTTTAAGTTTTTAATATGCGTTAATAAACAGCTATGCTTTATTATATAAAAGGTTATATAGTTTGCTTAAGTAGTTTTACTTATGCTTTTAGGTCTTTTAAAATAGCATATACTTTTTAGGTAATATTATTTTATTTTATATGTTTTTAGTAAAAAGTAGGTTTAATATTAGGTTTATTAAAGCAAGTTTTAATGTTATATATAAGTATATTTACTGCTTTAAAGTCTAAAGAAAATAATATGCAATAAAGTATTTATATATAGGTTAAAAGTTTAGCTTATAGCCTAGCTTTAATATATGCTTATATATAAGTTTTAGTTAAAACTTAATAGTTAGTTATATAAGGCTTTAAGCATATTAAACTTTTAGTATTTAAAATTATATATTATTAGCTGCTTTTAAGTATAGGTTTTTTTATTATATAAGACTTTAAAAGGTTAATATATTTTAAAAATTTAACTAAAGTTATTAGCTTAATATAAGCAAAGCTAATATGTTTTATATAATGCTTATAAGATTATTTATTAATAAAAAACTTAGTTAGTTGTTTTTTATAATATAGTTTTTTTTAAGTATTTATATAAAGTTGTTTAATATGTTTAACTTTTTTTGTTTTTTTAATTATATAAAAATATTTTTTTTTTTTAAGACTTTAAGCAATCTTTTGCTAGTTATATAATATATTTATTTAAAGTAGTTTATTATTTAGCCTTTAAAGTTTTTTATATATTTTATATATGCTATATTACTTTTATTTATTATATAATAATAATAAATAGCTTAATAAGCTGCTTATATATTAAGCTATTATTTAGTTATAGTTTTAAAGTTAATATTTATATTTTATTATATTATGTTAATATAAGTTTATATAATGTTTAAGCTAATTTTAATTTTTTTAGCTATGCTTTTATATATATTAAAATTGCTTAGTTAAAGGTTTATAAGCTAGTTTTATAGTCTTGCTAACCTTTTTACATTATAAAATATAAAAGCATTTATTTTAGTAATTATTATATAATAAATATATTATTTTACTTTTTATATAATAGTTTATTTAATATAATTATATATTATTTCTTTTATTATAATATAATATTAAAAGTTTAGCTTTTTAAGTTTTTAGCTTAATTTAGTATTATATAGTAATAAGTTTAATTTTTTATTTTATTTTTGCAAACAAAAAATGCTATATTAATATAAACAACGTATAAACTAAAATAGCTTTATATAATAAAATAAGTTAAAATATAATATAAAAACCTACGCATTAAATTATATAAGTAAGCTTTATTTTTACTTTTATTAATTTATAGTATATTTTATAACTATTAATTAGTATTAAATAAGCTTTATATAATCGTATATAATATAAAGCAAATAAAATATAATTTTATATTATATTATATTAAATGCTTTAACTAAAAAAAAAAAGAAAGGAAAGTAAAACCTTTATATAAGCAAAGTTTTTACTTAGTATAAAAACTTTTGCTAGCGTATAAAGCTAAAAAAATAAAAAGATAAGCACTATTGCACGTGAGAATATTATTATACGCTAAAGCCTTTAAGTGCTTTTAAGCGTAGTTAATATTAATGCTTTTAACACTAGCTTTTATATATGCTAGTTTCTTTTTTTTTTTTCTTTTTTTTTTAGCTTAAAATTTTTGTTTATAATATTAATAAAGCTATAAACTAGCTTTTAATAATTATAATACTATTTTAAGCTTTTTTTTTTATTGTTAAGCGTTTTATAAATATATTATTTATAATTACTATAATTATAAACTTAAACTAACTACTTATTATATTATTATATATTTAACTTAAAATAAGTATATTATTATTAAAGACTAAAACTTATAATTTTCTTAAAGTAATAACTTATAAGAATTAATAACTTAAAATAATCTAAAAAAATTTAAAACTATATTATATTAAATAATATTTTACTTATAAACCTAAGCATAAATACCTTAAAACTAACTATAAAAAAAAACTTTAACTTTAAGTTTTTAAAAGCTAAATAAAAATAAAACTTTAATGCTGCCTTAAATAATATAGCAATTAAATAAGCAATACTAAAAGACTTATAAGCTTAGATTTTTTAGTTAATATAATAGTTAAAATAAGCTTAATAAAATTAAACCTTAAAATTAAAACAAAATAATACTATTAAAAGCGCTTTTAGTAGTATTATTTTTTAATTAATAAGTATAGCAGCTTAAACTATTTTTAAAAATATAAAAAAAATAATAATAAATAGCTTTAACTTATTATATAATAATAAAGCTAAAAATTAAAAACTAAACCTAAAATATTTTATAAGCAATAAAAAATAATTTAACTATTAGCTAAGCAAGCTAGCTAATAAATTTAAAAAAGATATTACTATTTATTATATTAAAAAAAGCTATATATATTATATTATATTTTTATTGCAAGATAATATTATATAAGCTTTTAAAATATGTTTTTATTTTATTATTAAACTATATAATAGTATAGCTAAAATAATTTAAGCTTTAAAAACTGCTTATTATAACTTAAATTAGTTAGCTAAAGCTTATAATAAGCTAAATAAATATTATTATAAAGCTAAATAAAATATTTACTAATTTATTGCTTAATTTAATACTTTAGCGTTAAAAGCTAAGTTTTTTAAATTAAAATAGTTTTAAATCTTTTAAAAGCATATAAATTTTAATTTAAGAAATAAAATCTTTAAAGCTAGCATAAACCTATATATAAGCTATAAATGCTTTTATAATAAAATATTTAAAGTTATATATAATTATAAGTATAGCTACTAATACTATTAAAAATATAACTAAAAACTAATAAATAAACTTATTGCTAATAAAGTTTTAGCTATTTAATATAATATTAAACTAAATATTATAAAAACTTTAAAATAACTAAAAAAAGCTTTAAATAATAAAAAGAAAAAGGTTTATTAAGCTAATAATATATGTTTTATTTATAGAAAATCTAGATATTATGCTATTAAATGCTTTAATAAGCTTAAACTTAAAAAGGTTGCAAAAATATAACCTATTAAAAAAGTTAAAAAATAAAAAGATTTAACTAATAAATCTTTTAACTTAAAAAACTAATAAAACTACTAAAAGTTTTTATAATAGTTTAGTTATTATTTTTAACTAAAATAAATAATAATAAAAAAAACTTTTTTTTTTATAATATTATTTAGTTATAAGTAAATAATATTAAAATAAAAGCTATTATATTATATAATATTAAAGTTTAAGTTTTTTTAATAATAAGCTTAAAGTTAGCTTAATAAGCATACTAATAGCTAAAAGCTAAATTAATAATACTAACATAAAAATAACTTTTTTTTAATTATAAAAAAAAACCTATAAAAAGTATAAAGTAATATTTATATGCTACTTTTAAAATTAATAAAAAAAAATTTAAAAATTAACTTTTTTAAGTTATTAATATAAAGCTAAATATTATAATTAGCTTAAACTAGCTAGCTAAATATTAAATCTTTTTAAACTATGTTAGTAAAAAGCTAGTATAGCTTAATAACTTACTGTTTTTTATAAAGTTTTTGCTAATAATAAAAGTTTTATAAATAAAAGCTTTAAAACGTTAAGTTAACTTTATTATTTAAAAAAATGCTAATTATTAAAACTAAGCACTAAAAAAATAATACTAGATATTTTAACAAAAAATGCTAAATAATACTAATAATAACTTTAAAGTAATTAAAAATATTATATAGCAAGTTAACTAAAACTTAAATAAATAATAATAAGCTTAGCTAGCTAAAAAAGCGCTAAAATAACTTATATTAATAAAGTTTATTATATTAATAAAATAAATAAAAAGTATAAAATTATAAAAAACATTTAATAAAAAGTATATTTTTTTTTTACTTAATAAAAATTTAAAATATATAGTATTAGTTTATAAGATATTATTAAAACTATTAGCTTATTTAAAAGGCTTTTTTTTTAAAATTAAAGCAAATATTATAACACTTTTTTAATTTAGTTTTAATATTATATTAAAACTTATTAACAAAAAGCTTACTAACTTACCTTTAAAATATTATACTTTAATTTAATATCTTTTATTAAAAAAAAAAGTTATTAACTAATTGCTAGCTTTAGGCTTTATTAAGCTATATATAAAAGTTAATATAGCTTTTATTTTATTTGCTTTAAAGCTTTATTTATAAAAATAATAATTTTATTTTAATTATTAATAAAGAAATAAATACTTAAAAAACTATATTATTTTTGCTTTAAACTTACTTAATATTATTTTTAATAGCTATTAAGCTAAAAGATATTTTAAATTTAACGTTATTAAAGCTTTTTATAAAATAAAAATAGTATTAAAATTAAAATATCTTATTACTTTTAAAACTTAGTAAAATATCTTTTAATAGTTAGTTTTATTTTTTAAATTTAAAGTAAAACTAGCTTAATAGCAAACTTTTATTAATATATAGCTATAAAAATTACTAAATAAGTTTATAAGCATATATGCTAATAATATTTTAGTATATTTTAATATTAAAAAAAAGTATTAAACTTATTATAAAAAAATTATTTATAAACTATATAAAGTAAACTTATAAAGCAACATTAAAAAGTTATAGTTTAATATAATAAAAGTAAACTATTTAAATATAATATTAAAAGCTAAAGTAAACGTTAAAGTAAACCTAACTAAAATTAAAGCAATTATTAGTTAAAGATTTAAAAACCTTAATAAAATATAAGCTATTTAATCTTTTTTAAAGCTTTGCAACTTTATTTATATGTTTACTTATTACGTAAGTAATATAGCTAAACCTTTTAACTAATTGCTTAAAAAAAATATGCTTTTTAAAAAAAGCTTAAAACAAAAAAAAGCCTTTAAAGCTATAAAATAATTAGCTTATTAATTACTAATACTTACTTTCTTTAAACTTAAAGTATTTACTAAAGTAAAAATAAACGCTTTATATAATGCTACTAAAAGTATTATTTAATAATAATAACTTAATAGCTAATAAAAACTTATTAAATATTTTTTTAAAATAATAATATTATATAAAAAAATATATCTTATATAAAATTGCAAACTTTTAGTAATAATATAAACATTAAAATACTACTATTTAAAACTACTAAAAATAAAGTTTTTTATAGTTATTAACTATTAAGCTTTAATTTACTTTTTAATTAAAAAGATATTATTAATGCAATAAATATAATAAGCTAACTTTTTATTTAACTTTAATATTATATTTTAATATTGTTTAAGCTAGCAAAACATAATTACTAACGCACTTTTATAAAAAATAATAGATTTACTTATTATTAAAGCATAAAAAGCTAAAAAGTAAAACATAAAATTAATTAACTTTATAAAGATAGCTATACTAGTTGCTTTAATAAAACTAACTATAATACCTTTAAAAAAAGTAAATTTAATAGATCTTATTAAAAAAGAAAATAAACTTTAATAGCTAAATATAAAAAAATACTGCTTAAAAGTTTTAAAAATTATAACTAATAAATTAATCTTTTTATAAATAGCTTTAATAAAAAAAGCTTACTATTTAGTTATTATAGCTTACCTAAAATAAAATAAAACTATAAAAGCATTAAAATAAAACTATTATTAGCTTTACTTTAAAAAAAACGTTAAAAGATATATATAAAATTACTATAATTATAAAAAAAAATAAAGCATTATAAGATAAAACCTTAGGCTTATTATACCTGCTATTAATGCTAACTTTAATTTAAAAACACGTAATAATTAATAAAAAATTTATACTTAAAGATTAATATAAATATAATTATATTTAAGCATTTATTAATAAATTTAGCTATCTTTTAGTTAATATTTTAGCTTATAAAACTAATACTATAAAAGATATAGCCTTAAGATATTATTAATATATTTATTAATTATTTAGCATATTAAAAGTTTAAATATTTAATAATATAAAACTATTTATTTTAAGCTTTATAATTAAAATTAATAAATTAACTAGCATAAAGCATTACTATAGCAATATATTTTATTTATAAACTTAAAATACTATAAAGCTTATAAATTTAAAGCTAAATTAATAATTAAAATTTTATATTAATAAATATTAAAATAACTAAAGTATTTACTTACTTGCTTTAAATTTTATATATAATTTTTTATAGTATTTATTAATAAATATAGCTTTACTAAAAGTAGCTATAAAAACTAACGTTTATAACCTACTGTTATTATTATTACTTAATGTAAAAGTAAATAATAAACTAAAAAAATAAGCGCTTAAGCTAATATAACAAGCATAAAAAGTCTAATAATATGCTTATAAAATAACACTTAAAACATAAAAGCAATAATAAATATAAGCTAACTACAAGCAAAAACTAGTAGACTTTATAGTTAGCAATTATATATTCTTAAAAAAAAAAGGCTTTATAACTTAAGCGCTAATAACTAGGCTAAACTTATAATAGGCAAGGCTATTTAAAATATTATAAATATAAAGGTATAGCTATATTTTAAATCTTTTAGACTTTTATAAGATAATTAACTTATTTTACGCTAATAGACTATAAAAAGCTATAAACGATTTACTATTATAATAAGCGCAACCACTATTTAAAGCAAAAAAAATTAATAGTAAAGCAAAATTTAAAATAAAAAGAATATTATAATTTAAACTATATAAAAAATATAAAATGCTGTAATACTAGGTAGTATAGCAAAGATATAACTTTAATAATATATAATACCTTGCTAAAAACTTTAAAAACTTACTAGTGTAGCTAGAAAAATTTTATAAGCAATACTAAAAAGCATTAAGTTTTTTAGTAAAACTTTAACATTAAATAAAAGTAGCAGCTAAAAATATATAAGCAAAAGATTATCTAAATAATAATCTAGCTAAAAAAGCAAGCTTTGCTATAAAAAGTAAATAATATAAATAACTTTAATAAAGTTTATAATTATATTTTAGTTTTAATAAAAAAAAGTATAACAGTTATAATAATTACTAACGTAATAGTTTTTAATTTAACTTTTTATTAATAAAACTATTAATAATTAAAAAGACCTACTATATATATAATATATTATTAGCTTTTATATATGCTAGTTTTTTTTTTTTTTTTTTTTTTTTTTTTAGCTTAAAATCTTCGTTTATAGCATTAATAAAGCTATAAATTAGCCTTTAACAATTATAATAAATATTATATATATAGTAAAATAGTTTATAGGCTTGTTTAATTTTATTAATTGCTTAATATGCTTTTATAAGCATTATATAGCATTATATGCTTATAATTTTTACTTAGTTTTAAAACTTTTTAAATAAAAAGTTTATTTTTAAGTTATATATAATATAGTTAAAAGGTTTTTAATATATATTAATTTAACATTTATATAATGCTTTTTATATATTTTATATAAACATAAATTTAAAAAATATTATTGCTTAAAATAATATTATAATATTAATTATATAAAAAATCTAACTATTTTTTAGTTATATAGCATTAATAATTACTTTATAGTTAAAATTATAGTTATTTTTAATTAAAAATTTAAATTTTTATAATATTTAGTTATATAATTAATAATAATAGCAAAACTTTTAAATTTTTTTTAAAGCAAAATAATTTATATTATAATTTATATAATTAAGCATATTATATAATCTTTTTATATAAAAATAACTAAAATAGCAATATAGCTGCTATAACTTTATTTTTATAAAGTAAATATTAGCTTTATATAAGCTAATATTAAAAAATAAATATTTTTACTTTTATATAATAAATATAGTTTTTTTATTTTTTTATATAATTATATTTTTTATATTATTATAATATGCTTATAGTTAGTTAGCATTTTTTAGTAAAAAAAAAAAGATATAAAGCTATTTAAAATATAATATATAGTTATATTTAGCAGGTTATTTATTTATATAATATTTATAGCTATAATAATATTATTTTTTTTAAACTTAATATTTATAGTTTTTAAGGTTTAGCTAACCTTTATATAAAAGTAAATCTTAAAATATACTTTTAATTATACTTTTTTTATTATTAAATAATTTAAAGCGCTTATATTTTAAAGTTTACTTTAATATTTTATATAATATTAGTTATTTAAAATAAATTAGTTATATAAAACGCTTATATTATAGTTTTAAATATTTTTTTTAGTTATATAATAAAAAAACATATTATTTATAAAAAATTAA
Organism: Xylaria grammica; assembly: GCA_004353285.2. Lineage (NCBI taxonomy): Eukaryota > Fungi > Ascomycota > Sordariomycetes > Xylariales > Xylariaceae > Xylaria > Xylaria grammica. The sequence goes on along the minus strand of NGZP02000002.1, from coordinate 1,027,110 downwards.
GTAGATTATTTTCTAATTTTTTTATTAGTATTTTTTTTACTTTTATTTAACTTAAAATATCTTTTATATTTTATTAAAAATAATAAAAATTTATTAAATATAAGTTATAAGCTATTAATTATTTTATATAAGTTAAAATATTAGTTTTTTATATGCGCTTATTTTTATAAGGTATATTTAATTAACTAATAACTTTTTTTTTAGCATATAAAATAAGTTTTATTTATATAAAAGTAAAAGCTTTATTTTTATACTTATAGCTACTTTTATTATATATTAAACTAGTTTTTATACTTTAGTTTAAACTTTAATTTAAAGCTTTTTATATAATTACTTTAAATATATTACTTATTAATAAAATATATATTATTATTTTTTTATATAAAGCTTTTTAATAATATATTTTTTATTATATAAAAATAAGCTTATAAGTTAATAAAAAAGCTTTTATATAATAGCTTTTAAAATATAAAAGCTATATTTAGCTTTATTACTTTATAGTATGCTTATATAATAGTTATATTTAGTTAGATTTCTTTTTAGTAATTTGCGCTAAGTATTTATTATGTTTTTATAAGCTTATTAATTATTAAATTTAATATTATATATAATATTAAGTTTAAATTTTCTTTTTTTATTTATATAAAAGTAATTATAGTTTAGCTAGCTTAATAGTAACTATAATTTATATTTATATTAAAGTAAATATTTATTATATAATAAATTTTACTTTAAGTTTTATTAAAGCTAATATAATAAATATAATAATCTTTTATATAACTTTATAAAATAGTTAAAAATATTATATAATATTAATTTTTTATAATTTTAAGTTTTTAGTATATATTAATAAATAGCTATGCTTTATTATATAAAAAGTTATATAGTTTGCTTAAGTAGTTTTACTTATACTTTTAAGTCTTTTAAAATAGTATATACTTTTTAAGTAATATTATTTTATTTTATATGTTTTTTATAAAAAATAAGTTTAATACTAGGTTTATTAAAGCAGGTTTTAATATTATATATAAGTATATTTACTGCTTTAAGGTTTAAAAAAGGTAATATATAATAAAATATTTATATATAAGTTAAAAGTTTAGCTTATAGCTTAGCTTTAATATATACTTATATATAAGTTTTAATTAAAACTTAATAATTAGTTATATAAAGCTTTAAATATATTAAACTTTTAATATTTAAAATTATATATTATTAGCTACTTTAAAATATAAATTTTTTTATTATATAAAACTTTAAAAAGTTAATATATTTTAAAAATTTAACTAAAGTTATTAGCTTAATATAAGTAAAGCTAATATATATTATATAATGCTTATAAAATTATTTATTAATAAAAGATTTAGTTAGTTATTTTTTATAATATAGTTTTTTTAAGTATTTATATAAAGTTATTTAATATATTTAACTTTTTTTATTTTTTTAGTTATATAAAAATATTTTTTTTTTTAAAACTTTAAGCAATTTTTTGCTAGTTATATAGTATATTTATTTAAAATAGTTTATTATTTAGCTTTTAAAGTCTTTTATATATTTTATATATATTATATTGCTTTTATTTATTATATAATAATAATAAATAGCTTAATAAGCTGCTTATATATTAAGCTATTATTTAATTATAGTTTTAAAGTTAATATTTATATTTTATTATATAATATTAATATAAGTTTATATAATATTTAAGCTAATTTTAATTTTTTTAGCTATGCTTTTATATATATTAAAATTATTTAATTAAAGGTTTATAAGCTAGTTTTATAGTTTTATTAACTTTTTTATATTATAAAATATAAAAGCATTTATTTTAATAATTATTATATAATAAATATATTATTTTACTTTTATATAATAATTTATTTAATATAATTATATATTATTTTTTTTATTATAATATAATATTAAAAGTTTAGCTTTTTAAATTTTTAGCTTAATTTAATATTATATAGTAATAAGTTTAATCTTTTTTTTTATTTTTATAAATAAAAAATACTATATAAATATAAATAATATATAAACTAAAATAGCTTTATATAATAAAGCAAGTTAAAATATAATATAAAAAACTTAAGCATTAATACTTTTAAATAAACTTTATTTTTATTTTAGCTAATTTATAATATATTTTGCAACTATTAATTAATATTAAATAAGCTTTATATAATTATATATAATATAAAGCAAATAAAATATAATCTTATATTATATTATATTAAATGCTTTAACTAAAAAAAAAAAAAAAAGAAAGTAAAACCTTTATATAAGCAGAGTTTTTACTTAGTGTAAGAACTTTTGCTAGCATATAAAGCTAAAAAGATAAAGAGATAAGCACTATCGCATATAAAGATAGTGTTATACGCCAGGGCCCCTAAGTGCCCCTGAGCGCAGTCAATACCAATGCTTCCAATATATACTATATATACTTACCTACCCAGTCTTAGTGGTCGGGAATTAAGTAACGAAACTCGGCCACAGAAAAGGCAACTTAGGTAACTGAGACGCGCATTCTCATGGTCATTTGAGAAAGCTTCTGCTTTATACATACATTTAAGGTCTTTCTTTTTAGCTACTACCTACCTAGGTAGACTAGATAGGTAGCCAGGTTTTTATTTTATTTGGCAAGCTGCATGTCAACTGTGCTTAAGTAGTAGCGCATTCTAAATTAGGCCTAGCCAGGTTCAGCTCACTCAACCCTAGCCTCAGTCAGATGACTGAGCAGCAGGATTTATGTAGATTCAATGCATACAAAACGTTCCTCGAAACGATTTTCAAAAAGGTTCAATTTTAGTAGACAACCGATCCTGTATCAACTGACCAAGGCAATAGGCTCTAAAGTATCCCAAGGAACATTCTTGCTATATTGCTCGTCGAATAGCAGGGCTTCTTAATGGCTTGGTTGGGCTGAAGGAGACCGTGGTTAGCAATACAGGATTCGTGCGGGCGATTTTACCCCCTACTTCACTCGGCGTTCTAACACATATAGCCTAGAACAAGGTCTAGTCAAGGCCGTGAGGCTTGAAAGTTAGTAATAACTTCTTATACGGGTAGTCTAGGAAGTACAGGCAAGTTACATATGGATAACAATTAGGCGGGAAGCGCTTTTCTATAACGAGCGCCGAGACTATCCAAGTTAAACCTTCAAAACGCGTCATTGCACTAGGTACTCCCAACGTTGGCGGCCACGATACTCGTGCAGGGGCTAGATAAGTGGTATGTTAGAGATATCCCGCAGGTGTTCATCTTAGAGGCTATTAATTTCTACAAGACTGGCTAGTTTACAGTTTCCTTCTCACTATCTATTAGTACACTATAGTCATGTTTTTACACCTTGACAACATCACTTTGCTCAGTCGTAATGCCGGTAGCCGCCCTTATCATATGCCGGGCGACTTGTATGATAATACCTCTTTAAAGAGTGTTAACATATAAACAGGACACCCAGCCAGAATATCGAAGCGCAATAAAGTGTGTTCTTTCCTAAGCCATTGAAGCTAAGACTACCTACCTGTTGGTTTACGCTAGGCAGCTATTCAACCTTTCGTTACGAAAGGAAAATTTTAGTGTTCTCTCAACCATTCACCTCGCACCCGAAAGCGGGAATCAGATGCGTATAGTCAGATTCAGAGTCAGGCATCTCGAGTACCAGCTAGTTCTTATCTCCGGAAGGACAGCCTACAGCAGAAAATGCGCCTCCTGGCCATACTTCGTTACTTACACGATAGTCAGACGTTAATCTAAATACCAGGGCTTTAGGATATACATTACGCATATGCCTTAGAATTAACAGGACTTGCCGTTCATCGTGTCATCGTAGGGGCTTACTTACTTTCCGAGTAGCCCATGCCTGAGTATATGAAGTCCCTGTCATTTATCTTCTTCGTTCACTTCTTTTCTACATTTTCTACTACTAGTATCGTCTATGTTGGTAGATCTATTGCCATCTTCAACTCTCCAAGGGCGCACTGGTTGACTGTCTTACGCATTGAACCCATGATCCCACGACAGCACTTCCCAATGTCAGAATCAGCCTATTGTCTATACTGGATATTTTATCCGTTGAGCACACATGGGAATATGGAGAAATACATTAGATGTGCTGGAGGTCACATTAGGACAGGGCACCTAGGTTTGTATATTGGTGGTGACTGTTCTTTAGACTTATACAGAATTAAATTATCCATGCTTTATTTCATGATTGCCTATATCCACTTGTTTATGTCTGTGTTGCCTGTTCTCTAGCGTAACAGTACGCGCGGTTAACGTTATAAGTCGGCGAATAATCTTAACATGGCCTCTCTATAGAGGGGCGGCTTTGCGATCTAACGCGGCCGATAAAATGTAAAGAATTCAAAGCCTTCAAAAGAAGAAACGTAAAGTATACAGTAGCGCAGACATAATTTTTGTCTCAGTATTGCAGCAACCGTACTCAACGAGCACAACTACCAACTCCCTAGGGCCCTAGTCCCCCTTAGGCACCTATCATTATCGGCCTGTGGTGAAAGGAACAAATTTTGAAAACACAACCGGCCTATTACGCTCCCCTATTTATTGTCACTGTCTAGAAGTTGTTAGCTCAAAGAGAGTGGGCAGTGGTGATTTAGGAATGGGAAAGCGTATGAGTTCTTGTAGAAAAGGAACGAGGCTTTTGCTGCGCCGAGCAAGCCTATATACTACAGGTCGGATTAGACACAGCACCGCCAAACGAGCCAGCAGAGGACTTCGTAAGGTAAATATCCTATATTCCGGAAAGTTAAGGTTTACGTGACTAACACTCGAAGGTTTTAATCTACTGCCTATACATGGTTTTCATAAGCTAGATAGCGCGAGAGAGGACGGCACCTTTGTTACGCGGCTTCCTAGGAAGTTGCTAGGCGGTCATTTTCGGGTGGGAAAATGGCCAATTAGACTAACCTAGGGTTCTCGTACTGGATAGAAGTTATGCGAGTTCGTTCGTTGTAGCCTATATAAAAGTACCTGGCCCGGATAGGTCTTGCTCAGCTAAGCTGAGGCTTAAAGCGGCGTGGCTCAGGGAAGGTTCTCATCTCGACTCAAGCATGGTCAAACCCTGGGCGCCTTTTGGCTATATACTACCTACCCAGTAGTATACGCCGGATTGATTAACATTGGTACCACTGCGCTTTTCACAGCAAGCATGGGTGGAATCCTGGGGGCCCTGGCCATGTGCCTGCCTGTCGCACAGGTGCACTATCTAGATCTTGTATCGACCTAGGGTGGTATTCTATTAGTGGCTGAAATGGGGGCCGGATTGCAAATTCACTTTCAACTACTAAGTATAAGACCGAGTAGAGGGCTTAAATTATTTGTACCATCGGCCCTCCGAGACAATACCTAGTAGAAGGCTCGGGTTTAAACGTAAAATCATTTTTGTTAAATACTTTGTCAAATTTGATGTAGAACCCATGTCTGGCCTAAGCTACATAGTACCTAGGTAATCCTTCAGTTCCCCCCGAAGTAATGCGGACTTATGACGGCTGGCGGGCATTATCGGCCCCGAGGCTTATCTACATAGATAGGCGTCCCAAGCCCGTGGAACACAGCTCGGACAAATAGTACCTAGGAGGTATCGTCATAGTTCTGTCTTCGGCTGTGGAAGATTTCGATTCCCTTCCTATTTTCTTCCTCATACTAGTTGTTCTGTTGTCGCATATCTGCTAGTACACGGGACGTCAATCTTGGCCTTGCTGCGAATTGCGGGATGCCGGAATTTCCTCCTGCTCACGTTATACATTTTCTACCATAGCTAGCGTTCAATCACTGCCGCTACACAACCGTTTATCACCCATAACTCATCAGGAGGTCGGAAGCTCTGTCTTCCACCTCATTCTCCTGCTCCCTGTCCTTCCGGAGTCTCACAGTAACGCCAGCAAACGGTGAGACATGCTACGTGCCCCGATTGCGGTGCGCCACTGTGCCCGCCATGCGCCGTCAAAATTCTCCTGCGTTAGCCACCCAGGCGCATCGACCGCCAGATCCCACATAAACCTCGCGCGCGCACGCGTACAACCTCGGCGAAGTGTACACAATGGAAACACATCCTTCGAACCCCTTCGTCCGCCTTCTCCATCATCCCTCGGCCAACCCCAGGCGGCACGACAGTTTAGGCGGGGGCGGAGATGGGGGCGGCGCCTGCTGATCTTTAGCGCCGTGACGGGGACTCTATACTTGATCGATCGTAATGTATTTGCTTCTGGGGTGGGACGGTCACTCCTCACGTTCGGGACTGGCCTTTTCGTTGCGCTTGATTATAAATTGAACTTCCGCCCCGCGCCAATAACCGGCGGCACGATCGAGGACTTACATCGGCGTAGCGCCGAGCGGCTTTTTGAATTATTAAGGGCAAACGGCGGTCTATACCTCAAGATTGGTCAGGCTATTGCCATGCAGAGTGCTGTTTTGCCACCCGAATTCCAGCGCATGTTTGCCCGCATGTTCGATGATGCGCCCCAGGATACCTGGAAGGACGTCGAGAAAGTTATCAGACAGGACTTTGGCGGGAAGAGTGCCGAGGAGGTATTTGGTGTGAGCTTTACTGGTGAAAAGGACAAGGGGCTCATGGAACGGCGTGCTCGGGCTAGTGCAAGTGTCGCGCAGGTCCACTGGGCGAGGCTACAAGATGGTAGAGAGGTTGCGGTCAAGATACAAAAACCGGAGATTGCAAAGCAGGTTGGCTGGGACCTGTGGGCATTTAAAGTTGTCATGCGCGTGTATACGTGGTGGTTTGATCTTCCGCTATACTCTTTCGTGCCGTTCATCACAGAACGTCTGATGCTCGAGACGGATTTCGAGTCCGAGGCGAGGAATTCAGAAGTCATGCGCAAACTGGTCGATTCGGAACCGGCGCTCAGAGGTAGAGTTTACATCCCTCAAGTTTACTCGGAATTCACTACGAAGCGAGTACTAGTCACGGAATGGATAGAAGGCGTACGGCTCTGGGACAAAAATGCGACTGGAGGCCGCTGGCTTGGTGGCTACGGAAACGGGTCAGCTGGCGTTCACGGCGAAAAGCTGAAGTTCACACCGGCGGATATGGAAGCCGCACGCAGAGAGCTACGGCAGAATCCTTTAAAGGAAAAGCTGAAGCCCGAGCGTGAACAGTGGAAAGGCCGAAATGGCAAAGGCGGGCTAGGTCTCGCCGGTCGTGATGTAATGACGACCATGGTTGACTTGTTTTCAGCACAAATCTTCAAATGGGGTGTCGTTCACTGCGATCCGCATCCGGGGAACATCTTTATCCGCCGTCTACCATCTGGCAAGCCCGAACTTGTTCTCATTGATCACGGTCTCTACGTATACATGGCACCTAAATTCAGGCAGCAGTATGCTCTCTTCTGGAAGAGCCTTATGACGTTCGATAATAAAACAATCGCGGATATTTCGGAACAGTGGGGTATCAAGGCTCCTGATATCTTCGCCAGCGCCACGCTCATGCGCCCTTACGAGGGCGGTGATGGGTCCACCAAGGACTCATTGACTAGAGAGCTGTCTGGAAAGACCCAGGCCGAACGGCATTATGAGATGCAGCAGCGCATGAAGCAGGGTATCCGTGATGTCCTCGCTGATGAGGACAAGTGGCCCAAGGAACTTGTGTTCATCGGTCGTAACATGCGTATTGTGCAAGGCAATAACCAGTTTATGGGATCGCCTGTCAATCGTGTGAAGATGATGGGGAACTGGGCCAGTGCTAGTCTGTTCCAGGACCCGGATCTGCCGCTACGCGAGCGGTTTGTCAATGCTTGGCGGCATCTGATATTTAAGACGGTGTTGTTGGCAACCGATGTGGCATTCTATACATTCAAGGTCCGGCAGTGGCTCGGCCTGGGTGGCGGAATGGAAGACGAGGTAGAAAAACGCATGGCGGTCATGGCGAAGGATTTTGGCGTTGAATTACAGCATGAGGTTTTTGAGGGTTAACACAAAATAGTAGAAGGTCATCATAGAAGAATCTCGGCTCGATCCGTATAGAGACATGATATACACCAAGGCTTGATGGCGGCTCTTTGGCTAGGGTCATGTATACTTACCTAGGTAGTTTTGTAGAATACAGCTAGGGCCCTGCGCGGATAAACCGTGCGGCCGGCTTCGTGTACTATATGTATCCGAAAGCGTGTCTTATCTGAAGGTGTTGCTTTGCGGTACTTACCTCCTAGGTAGTGTAGAAGCAATATACCTATCATATACCGAGAGGTAGGTAGGCACCTATTATGTTCCAACTTAGTGTTTCATACCTACATGTACCTAAGCTTAAAGCCACTCGATCTTGGTAGAGATGGACATCGCAAGACCATTCAATACAATCTATTAGGTATCCCATACTTACTTACTTAGGTAGGTGGCTCTCCAATAATAAATACCTATCTATACCTGTCTACGTCTTAACTATAACAAGCCTCTATCCCACTAAAGCAAGGGGCAAAGTTGGTATTGCGCGGCTATAATACGCCATATTAAGTGTTGACACATAGTAGTGTCTGGCGCTTCGGAGGTTACCTCTTTATGCTATCGAGACCTTAGATAATGAGGGATGGTACTTCCGTGATATTTGCTGATTGGGTGAATCTTGAGCCGGGGGGCCGGTCCCGTGAAATGAATGGGACTGGCTGGACTTGAACAATACTGACTAGCCTACTGAGTACATACCTGGGTACATGTAAACTAGTACCTAAATCCTCTTATTCCCTAGCCCCCTCAATTAAAGGGGTTCGACCTTACGTAGTACTACTACAGTAGTAGTAGAAGTACACGTGCAGAACGTCGTTTACTACCTACCTAGTATAAGGCTTCCACTTTTCCATCGAAATGTGAGAACCGTGTGGGCAAACATAGTAACCACCTGGGTTAGTCGGTACCTAGCTAGTACTGTCACGCAATAAACCAAGCCAAATACTGTAGTACTACGTATATGCTATGGGTACTGCTATGGGCCCCGTGCGTGGAAGATTCGGCATCCGTTGGATATACTTAGGTAGTACGTAGGTACTTGCTCTACTTTTTTAAAGTGCGCTCGCATCGGTAGCTTGCACGTTCGTAAAGGTTGGTAGCCGATCATCACAACAAAACCGGAGTGCCTTGGGCAGTACCGTGCCTACAGGTACGTACCTAGATAAGGTATGTGAGCATTGGGGTGCTGTACCTCCTATGGTAGGTATATCGGCGCCTCATATACGGAATGGGTGTGAATGACTAAATACTCAAAAGAAGAAGATGAGGCTATATATATTGGATTTATATCTGTTTTATTTAGACCAAAAAAGAAGCAACCATCTTTTATAATTTTATATTGACCTTACTACCTACACTACTAGTGGTACGTACCTACACTATAAAAACGGTATGGTGATTTTATCGTAAACTAGTCTGGTGGTCTGTTACAGTCGAGCAGGTTCTTGTATTTATTAGCTTGTTTCAAATCTGGCGCCACGACAGGAGACGTACTGTAGATAGCCGACGTTAAGCCTACCTTGGAGATTCCAGGTACCTGCTATCCTACCTAGTACCGCCTAGTACCGCCTTAGTACACTAATTCTACCCGAATGCTGCACCAAGTTGGTCTTCTCCAGCTTTACACTAAACTATATGGGGGGGTAGCTAAATGGACACCACAAGGTTTCTAGGCTAGCGCAAGCCCAAGCAGTACCCAAAGCTTCTGCCCAAGCCTACTATCTACTTACTCAACGGTTCTCCATCGTCATCCCGGCAAGCTACTACAGTACGGCCGACTACGGTAGGTAGATAGTATACACTACTGTAGCAGTCAATCAAATCCTGTGTGGGCTGTTTTCTTGCGAAGCTCTGTCTACTAGGTCTAGCAGAAGGTCTAGCAGAAAGGTCTAGCAGAAAGGTCTAGGTTAGGTAGTAGTGTACATAGTACTACCTCCTAGGTAGGTAGTACACTTAGACTAGGTACGGAGTAGTAGATTATGGTACTTGGGTAGGTCGAAGGGTAGTTAGTCGGTCTTGTCTTTTGTCCTTCTCTTTTCTCATCCCAAGCTCCTTTGACTGGATCGTCGTTTGTTTATTGACTCTTTCCCGTGTCACGCTCGTTTGTTTTCTTCTATAGCTGTTGCACGTCACTGGTCGTGTCTAGTACCTGACGTTGCTTTTTCTTCTTCTTTACAGAGTTAGGTACACTATAGTATCTACTTATCTAGTACTTCTTTACAGTACCACTTTCACGGATAGATTGTTTTATGCGCCAGCAGAACCAGAGGTCCAATCGATTGGCTCGGCCGCATTTGCATCCTCCTGCTTCCTGCTTCCTGCTACCTACCTAGTAGCTCCAAATGCAGAGACCCTGAGTGCTCGGCAAGGTAGAGAGCTCCCCTGATACCTCTCGATCCAAGGATCTGCCTGAGCAGACACCAACAATCGTCCATTCCTTCCTCCACGAACACTGCAACACGAGACTGTCTGAGACCTGTGCCGACACCGACCGCAAACGATTCGGATTCCGCTGCGGATTTCGACGGCGATCCCTTGCGCACTGCTGCGAGTATTTCCATATCCAGGAACCAAAAGGTTGGTGGGCAGCTTCTTCTTTCCCTCTTTTCTTGTTTTTGGTATGCGCAGCGAAAGCTTCTTGCGCTCGGCCACCCTACGGTTCGCGCATTGCACCACCCAGTCCATTTCAGTTGGTGGAACTACCCATTGCATATGCCACGGCGCATTTGCAGGGCACTTCTCCTAAGGTATCCATTGGCTCTCCAGTCACGCCAGTTACGAGGACGAGAGTTGTGGCTTGGTAGGCAATGCTATCTATCATTTTTTTTTCTTCTTCGCAACAACGACACTAGGTTACATCGGGGACTGCCGCAGAGCGAGCGGGATCGTCAGGAGAACCATCATCAAATAAGGTCCAGGGTCCAAGTCCGGGCAGTAAAACGATTCGTGACAATCCCGAGGATCAGATTCAGTTGACTCGCTATCGTGCCGTTCGTCTTCTCGCTGCGCTCTGTTGTTCGTCGCACCAGCAAGTGGTCTCCTTTTATCGGAGTTCTTCTTCGACGGATCTGCATGGTGAACTGATGACGGGTGCTCTTTAATGCTCATTGCGCGATTGCGGACAATAAACTAACAGGAAGACCGTAAAGACTTCTAGGTGTTGATTGCCCTTGCTGGGTTTTCCTCTTCGACAATACGCCATTGCAACCACTCGTTCAGTATACCAACAGCCATAGGTAGTGACGAAGGAATAAAGTCGCACAACGTCCAGCGTACAGGCCCAACATATACAAACGACAATTCTGTTGCGCATAGGTATCCATAATTCGAACCGTACGGGACCTACCCGGGCGATTTGCCTTTCGCCAGTAACATTGTATGACGTGGATCGACCGAGCCCGATCAAACCCACTTGCTGCTGCGTTGGAATATCCAGCCATATGTATATTTGGTAATCACCCAGCAGTAACTATCGTTCAGTTCTCAACAGACGTGGTACCTCCCCTTAATCCGTATCGATTTTTCTAAAGAGAAGGCCTTGCCGGGCGGAACAAATAGGTGTAACGAGGCACAGGATAGCTCAAGCTCATTAAGTTCCTGTAACCTTGCACGGTCAACCGTTTGGTATACCTGCCAACCTACCAGGTTTATTTGGCCATCGCCCTGCATCGGTATTGCCTGCTTGTTGTAGTAGGTATATGCAATCTGCGCCTACTGCCGCCGTCTCGCCGGGAAACGCACCTACCTATCGTCAAACCCTGACTCCTCATACGCTTGCATTAGTTACTTAGAAAGATGAGCCAACAAAGCCCCCCTCGTCGATCAAGCTTTGGGAACCTGCTTCGACGCAGTAAGTCCGGCGACCTTAGGAGTGGAAGGAAGGCCTCGCAGGGCCAGCACAAAGAGTCTGTGCCCAACTCCCCGCCCCGTCTCCCAGCCCTCTATAATGGCTCTCAGCCTCAACCCCTCGAAACTTTTGGAGGCGACACCCGTCCCGACTCTGTTGCTATAGTCTCCGGGAAAGTAGATCATTCATTTCATCATCATCCACCACGTGCTTCGATCGATCCTGGACGTCCATCTATGTCGTCCTCTATCGCGAGACCTCCCGTTCCTCCAGTTCCGAATGGCGCCTTGGTGGATCCCTACGCTCGTACAGAGAGTATGACCAATCGTGGCCGATACAGCTACGCGAGCAGCGCCATTAGTACTGTTAACAGCCCTAGAAGGGTTCGTAGAAGAAAAGATCCAACTCCATTTAAGTATGTCAACGCACCCTCTTCTGTCCTAGACCGTCTTATTAACCCGGCCTCTATAGCATTCTGGTCATTGGCACTCGCGGCTCGGGCAAGACTTCATTCCTCGAGTTTTTGAAGACATCTCTTGCCCTGCCATCCAAGAAGAGATCCCAACGTTCAAACGAGATTGAACAAGAGGTTTCTCGAGCAGCCCCATCGGGAAACTTCATACCTCACTATCTTGAAAGTGAGATTGATGGAGAACGTGTGGGATTGACCATATGGGATTCGGAAGGCCTGGAGAAGAATGTTGTGGATCTTCAATTACGAGAGATGTCTAGTTTCTTAGAGGGGAAATTTGAGGAAACGTTTGCTGAGGAGATGAAGGTAATTCGATCACCGGGCGTACAGGATACGCACATCCACGCTGTTTTCCTCATTCTAGACCCGGCTCGCCTCGATCGCAACATAGCCGCTGCTAGAACGGTTCCCGGCATTACTCATGGTGGAAAACATGGTATTGATCTTGCACGTGTCGTGGGTGGTCTTGACGAGGATCTGGACTTGCAAGTTATGCGCACACTGCAAGGCAAGACGACAGTGATTCCTGTCATCTCGAAGGCCGATACCGTCACGACGGCGCATATGAGCTTCCTCAAGAAGACGGTCTGGGCTAGCCTCAAGAAGGCAAACTTCGATCCCTTAGAGGCATTGGGCTTGGACGAGGAGGACGACTCTAGTAGAATCGACGAGGGCGATGAGGCAGAAGCGGACGAAGCAGCAGTCGAGTCGGTTGGAGAAGAAACCCCCGAGGATCAGGGCGACGAGAAAAATGTGGGTGATGGCGAGGATCGATCCTCCTCCACCTCGAAGCGCAGATCCAAAATGTCGAGCGAAGACAACTCTGACGAGCTCCCTCTTCTGCCTATGTCCATCATCAGCCCCGACCTTTATGAGCCTGGTGCCATTGATCGGAAATTCCCCTGGGGTACGGCCAACCCTTACGACCCAGACCACTGCGACTTCACTCGCCTAAGAGACGCCGTTTTCACAGAATGGCGCAGTGAACTGCGGGAGGCTAGCCGGGAGCAGTGGTACGAGGGTTGGCGAACTAGCCGGCTCAAGCACCGCAGCCCTGCGAATCGACGCCGTTAGGCATTGCGACAGGATTCGCAAGGTCGCCCCCTGTTCCATAAATAAAACGTAAAACGTCGCATCACACGTTCAGCGACCTTTGTCTTGTTAAATTTCCGTGGCTTTTTCTTCATTTGCGACACCCGCAGCAATACCCATTGATTGTTCTCTCTCTTCTATTCCTCATGTATTTCCTGAACGATCGTGTACCACGTACATACCAAAACTTTTCTTTTCCGAAGGTCTTTCAAGTAAGAGATAAAGGGCCCCCGCAGGCGACGGATCGGATCTTCTTCGAAGTCGAATACCCAGGGAAGGCGAAAGAAACAGACACAAACGAACGACCCCTTGGAGGCTGATAGTATGGAACCTATCTACCCAATACAAATATCCTTAATTTGTTGCGGAGCAAGAGTAAGGATGAACAGTCTCAGGTTGTGGCACTATTGTGTATCTATCTTACCTCCCTCAAGTATCCCCCCGAGGAAGGGGTGAAGTAATGGTCAGGTGTAGACCTTTGTTCTTGTTAGTTATTGCTGCCGGGGAAGATGACATACCCTCCAGCTCTGTAACCTACCTACTAGGTCTACTTGGGTCCTACTTATGCTTCATCGCATATATTCTTGTGTCGGTTCAGCTCTAGCGCCGTCGTAAAATGTTAGGATTCTTTTTCACTGCGTTCCACGTTTATTCCACGTTTTATGGTTTTGACTCCTTCAGCCCCCTTTCCCCCAGTATATATGTGATGATGATTACCTAATTATGTGATAAGCCGCATGCGAGATAGCTCAAGTTGCCCTTCATATAGGATGCAATATCTCGGGACCCTTGCTCACACCTCCAACAGTTGCCGCGAAGACCATACATATCTGTAACACACCCCCCTCTGGTAAGACTAGCCAATGCACGAAAACAGCGTCACTACAGGGTTTTTTTCTTTGTTTTTTTCGGACAATCCTATGGTATAGGTGCTCTTAGGGCTACGAGGGTGCGCAAATACTAGAACCGATCCCGATGACGTCATACTAAATTATCAGTATCTGGAGGTAGTGTATAGAACGGAAGAGCAAGCTATCTCAGTGCTCAGGCAACTCCAACGATGCCATTTTTACGATAAAATCATGATTTAGCCTCCATAGGCATCGTCTGGCCAGGGAGCTCCGAGAGCCAGCCGTCCGTGTCCTCCTCGACCGTCCTCTTGACCGCACACTTGTTCATCTCCGCCACGGTCTGGGTCTTCAGTATTCCCTGCATGCCCGGGCTCCCACACGCGTGGAACATGCACGAGCTGTTCATCGCGCGCTGGAGAGAGTCTCCCTGCCACCCGAACATGTAATCGGCGTGCGTGCCGTACCCCTTCCCGTCCATGAAGGACCAGACGAAGGGCTGGGATCCGTCCTTGGGCCACATGCCGTCGAAGGCGGTCGTGTTCCACATGGTCTCGTACGCGAGCTGCGGCACGCGGACGGGGTGGGAGGCCGGGCACGGGTCGGCCTCGCGGAACTGGCCCTTCGTCGTGCTGTACATGTGCGACTGGTGGTCGGGGCTGTCGAGGTTCACGCCGTCCCAGCACGCGGGGAAGTGGTGTATCGCCATGATGCCGGCGGGACATGGCTGTTCACGAATGTGGTGTTAGTTGTTTTGGTCTGTAGGGGAGGCTTAGGGGAAACGGGAATTCAAACCCGCCTGTTGGGCAACTCATGCGCTTGAGAGAAAAGTTGGTATAGGAGACGCCGGAATACAGACCTGATTGGGTAGGTCGGCAGTTTCGAAACCTCTAGTCAATATCGTCTGTAGGCAAGTGTATCGAAGGCCCGGTTGGGCGCTCGAATTGGCGATAGAAGTTGTCGTTGGGGACCCGACTGTCATGCGGAAACCCTGGCAGCGAGTTGATGAGTTTGTTTCTTTCCACAACAGCAGTGAGAGAGTCAGTGCTACATACGGGCTTGAAAGCGGTGATGTATTTATCACCGTTACCGCTGAAATCCTTCTGGGTATAGTAGATTGTCATCCCGCCGTTAATGTCCGGCGCATCCTGGCCCTCGTAGCCAAGCTGGGCGTTTGGATATTGGGGCACTCGCTTGTAGGAGCCGTTCTCGTGTCTGAAGTACTGAGAGGTCGCTCAAGGTAAGCCTCCTGTTTAGATCCACTCAGAACTTATATTTGACTCACAAGAACCGCGGTCCAGTAATTTGAGAAGTCTTCGGTATAGGCGCATGTCGTACAGCTGCCTTTTTCGCCTATATCCCCCTGCATAGTCGCGTTGAAGGCATTTCCTCCAACGATTTGATGGACGTGAGCTGAGGGGATCTGGCCGGGCTCGACGACGGGATCTAAACGCTGGACTGATACGGACGAGCATCCAAACCGGAGGCCGGCCTGGGAGAGCCCAGCTTGCAAGATCAGAAAATAAACAGCCTTCATTCTCACGGGAAGACGTCAATGTCTTGTTGATGTATATGTGCTTTCGTGAAAGGGAATTGGGAGTCCCGTATGATCATGGACATGATGAAGCCCATGGTGCCGTGCCCTACCGCGTCGGGAGTTATTAAGAGTCTGAACCTGCATATTTCTGGAGGTGAGGATATGCCGCCTCCGACTCTTGATCATTCTGCCAAGATAATATGTCTCTGCGAGACGACTGGCGCTCGACGTTAGTCACACAGGAACGATACCAAATATATTAGTGCAATATAGATTGACCTATCTGAATGCAGCGATGTAAGAAACTGGGGCCCGGGTAATTCATATTGATCACAACTCCAATTGCCGGTTCCCCCGTATTTCACGTAGGTATTCAGGCATATGAAAACGATTTTACTCACCAATCAATGGGTTGCCATTCGTCGTGCCTTGCATACACAAATCATATAGTGGACAATTCAACGTAGTGTAAAGAAGAAATCAGTATTCCTGCGAATATAGTATAACTTCGAAATTCGTTCGTTTAGCGACGGATACCCTCCAGACCTTTCCTAGTTTTCTCAAGGTCAACTGTCCTCCGAAATCTCTTCCATCTACAGGGTACATTTGAGCGCGGATTCAAACATTAACCGATGACATAAATTCACTAAAAGGGGCCAAACAAGAAAGCAGTCATGTAATATGGATCAACCGAGATTTGACTTCTCGAGCCCGGAACAATCACAGCAGTACAGCCAACCCCTGCGCGCTCTTTCCAATCTGGCCTCTCTCGAACTGAAAATACTGCACCTGTTTTTTGGTCACCGCGTCGACAACCGTGACCGCCGCCGGAGTCGTACCGTTGCCGGGGCTTAGGGCGTAGATGAGATGGCCCGCAGCTTTGAGATCAGTAAGACCCGGATCACCGTTCGCGCTGAGATCTATGATGTTCTTGACGCTTGCATCCTCAACCGACATCTCCACCAGCCGGTCGAGCTCGGCATCCGTCACGAACGCCGTCTTAGTCGCCGGGCTGATAGTTACCCAACATGTGGATGACTGGCCTTCCACGACGCCCTTTTCTTTCACGGTGAAAGCCTTGGTGGCGGCATCGTCGCTGCCCCCGCCGTTGGTCAGTACCACGGCGCCAAAGCTTGCGTCCGAGGAGAAGATGTCGTCGGTGCCCGGAATTGTCGACGCGCCGAAGAGAACGGCCGTCCCGGCGGGTACTGACCGCATGCCTTCCTGGCTCACCGAGGCGCCCACCTCGCAGTCGGATGTCTCGACGGGGAAGGCAGCCAAAAAGCCCGTCTTGTTCTGTGACGGGTCGCCCTTGACGGTGGTGAAGACGGTGGATTCATCCTCGGAGAAGAACACGTGAGAGACTGTGCCCCTTGGCCCGGCTGGTGGTGTCGTCTGGCCTATGTTGAAGACGCGCAGGTCGTCCATCGCTTCGATTCCTTGCGTGGAGAACTTCGAGCAGGACACGCCTGCGACCGCGCCACTAGATGCCACGCAGACCAGCTTATTCTGCAGGGAGGCCGCAACGGTCACCGGGAACTCTCCCGGGACGGCTACTGGGTTCCCAACCAGGGTGAGCTTGGTGGGGTCTTGGCGACTGATGGCGAACATAGAAACAGTGTTCGACCCAGGATTAACAGCGAATAGGTTCTATGTAGCAGGGAGATGTCAGTGTGGGGGCTTAGAGTATACGGGTAGGAAATCCGACGACTGGGGGCCTGTACATTACCGGCTATGGTGACGCTTGACTGGCTGAAGAGGGCGTCCGGACCGGCAGGTCTATTGTTCTCCAGGCCACTCATTCCCGCACCGCCAGTTTCGGTTACGGTTTCCGTCCCCGGCGTAAGCAAGCCATCCTTTCCGATGGGAAAAGCCAGGACGACGTTCTTCTGCTCGTTCGAGATCATGTAGATGGCCTTCCCATTGGTCGGACTCTTGCAATGTGGGTGCGCCAGAGCTTGGAGCCCCAGCGTTGCCAGGGCAAACGGTATTATTGACTTGGTATGCATGATGTCTGGTTGGTGTATTGAATGTGGGTGGGGAGAGGGGGGGTGGTTGGAGTGACAGGCCAGCTGTCTACCGTATATTGTTGTTTATGGAGGCCAATCGTGAGATGAGAACAAAGTTGAAGCTGTGGACTCTGCTGATTCTTTGGACCTCGATCGAGAGTCGCTCACCTCTATATATGCGGACATTCTGCGTTGCTGGACCTGCCTCTGTCAAGTTTGTCGCCTATGATGCAGCCGTATTTGACGTGAGATTGATGATGTTTGAAGGTCGATGGATAATCGGAATTTCTTCTTTTGGAAGACTTCGTTGAGACATAGATGATGTTTTCGAAATGTAATTTTCGGGAATTTACCAGTGGCCGGGCGGTGACGATGATGATGGATAATCAGAATTTCCGTTTTGGGGAAAGCCAGGGAGGATCTCAACCTCACGCAAGGGTTTCACAGGTTTCGGAGGGACGCATCGAGGCCATCCCTGGGCTGTGAGTGGCGCCGACACTTTGGCCCTGGTGCTACTTAATTAAGTCCCTTAAGTTCCGACGTGTGTGAATCATCATCCGAGACAAAGGATTGTGCATCAAAATGAATTGATTTTCAATCGTCGCCACCATCTATCTATCTGCTTAGGTATCTATCTGCTATCTGTCCGAATGCATGCTCAGTAAACGACGACAGCCGACTTACTAGTATTTTCCTCGCATCTTACCGCCGGCCGTAAGCACAACGGCAACCACCCGCAAATGGCTAGCAACGTCTTCCGCATCTTCTCACCCGAAAGTAAGAAAGCCCCCGATCCTTTGTCGTTTGTCTCTCTGGTGCACCTAGCTCCGTTTACTTCGGATACCAATACGTTCCGTTTTCTTAGAATCTAAAGAGGATCGCGCCAAAAGGCGTAAGGCGCAACTGCGGAAAGCCCAACTGTTAGTGCTCCTTTACCATCCTCAACACACGACGAGTAGTCAAGACAATTCGACAAGTCATATCGGTGACTGACAAGCAAACGATAGCACCTACCGGGAGCGCAAAGAGAGATACACCAAAGCCCTCGAGGAGCACGTCGCCGAGGCCAGAGGGAATGAGGCGGACTTGTGTCAAGAGATACATGAGCTGCGGAGGACGGTTCAGCAGCTGGCTGGATTCATCCGGGACCATGGAATGAAAGTCCCGGATGAGATTCCCTTACCTGTCGGGTTGGACCATGTACCCGAGGACTCGCCCGCAAGTGCATGGCCGCCCCAGCAGGGCTACCAGCAGGACTACCAGCCCTCGGTTCAGCTTGTAAATGAAACGGCCATTCAGATACACTCGACATTGCGTGAAGAGGGCGTGAATGCCCCGGCGATACCCGGCCCTACCCGGCCCCTCCGCTTAGGTGATCTTGACCCATTGGCTGTAGGTATGGAGTTTGTCCTGGCGTAAGTTGTGTTTCCCCATTTGTCCCAAAGAACCAAGCGTAGCTGTTCTATCTAACCCAAACCAACCCTGGTAGTCTCGAAAGACCTTGTGTAGACCATCTCTACCCTCATCCAGATCAGGCTCACGAGGTTGGCGGGCATGCGCTCACGGTCTCCGGCCAGCTAGCTCCCGCCTATCCAAAATCAGTCTTTGAGTCGTATAAACCCCACGAAACCTTCTGTCGAGAGGTGCCGGAACAGTCGTTGCATTCCTTGCTGGCTCTCTCCTCGGAGCTGTGTCCCGAGTCTGAAATCACTCCTATTCAAGCATGGAACCATATTCGGTCTCAGCCGCTTTTCGGGGGACTGGAAGCGCCGAATTTGTGGCGTCTCGCCGAGAAGTTGCGTGATGCAGCAACATGTCACGGGTATGTCGCATTCATATTTCTCATATATCCAATCACTCTTTGAAATGAAGCTGTGGCAATGGTCACGTATGCAACTATGCAGGCTTGCTTACGGTATCTTGTAGATTCGGCGCCGTGGTCAAGCGGGAGTTTTTCGAAAAGTTGGTGTTTGAAACCTTGTTGGTTGGCCGCGCGTTTTGATTGCTACGAGCAATGCCACGACTCACGTCAATGATACTTGATGCTCGATATACATTTATTTAGATGCAACAGATATATATCCGCATCAGCTGACAACGATTATCCCTCATGGCCTTCACGCTTCGCTGGTGTTGTAGGCGTAGCCCGGATCAGATCCTCCCCTGTGGACTGAGGTATCAAGCGTTCTACCTCACGCGTCGACTCCCAGTGCACCGTCCCGTACCTATACAGCTCTCCAAACGTGCCCGGTCTATGGGTCACATCCTTGAATCCGTCTTTCTTAACTATATCTCCGAGCGCCGGTGGGCCGCCAGCCGAATTGTGGTAGACCTTATACATGTGGCTCTTCTCCAGGACTTCTATGAAGAACGCCTCGGCGGCATGCCTCTTGTTCTCGTCTGGGTCGTCAAGTGGGGTTGTGAAGAGTTCGACCTGTTTCTGGCCATTGTAGTCCGTCCTCATCGCCCCAAGAATACCATTCTGTATACCTTCCACCATGAAGACTTTGTTTTCCCAGAATTCGCGCCCGTTCCAGCCTGTGCTGACATCGAGCAAGTTCTTTGTGCGGTCGCCAAGAAGCATCTGGGCCACGTAATCGCTCATCTCTAAGACTTTTTCCTTGAAGTCCCAATCGGCCATACCGTCAGCAATACCGATATCTTGGACTAAGGGTAGTTTGTGGAAATCGGTGGCATTGGTGCGTCCTTTCCATAGCTCTTTGTAAGAGTTATGCCAGTTCTTGACGAAGATGCAACCCTTTCGTGCAGCCGTCATGTAGTTGCCGAAACTGCCCCATTTCTTTCTGATCTGCCCGGTGATGATCCAGACGGCCATCTCGTAGGGTGAGTCGGGAGCCGTCAGATGATTCCAGAATAACTGGTCAAGGTGGGTGTGCAGGATATTTCCGACGTCCATCCAAACACCTCCATGCTCATACAGCAGCGGTAGCCGCACAAGATCGGCGGCGTGTTGCGCCGCATGCTTGCCGTCCATCGTACGGTTGACAAAGCAATCGGGAAACCAGTCCTTGCTGACATAGTTGTAAACATTGTTGGGGGAGTCGTCAACGAGGTCGACGATGCGGACGGTCCAAGAGCTGCCGAGCTTCCTCACCCAATTCAAGACGGTATATCGGTAACTCGGGTACATGCGGTCCAGACCCTTATCCCAGAAACACCACACGTTCTTTTCCGAGGTGATAGGTCGAAAGGAACGGAGCTCTTCTTGTATTTCCGCTTCGGGCCGTAGGTTCAATCGAGACTCAGGCACCACACGGAGGCCATTCGCCGATTGGGGTAGTGTAAACTTAGCCATCTGGGCCCAGGAAATCGTGTCAGGTTTTCCGGAGAGTATTTTACGTGCTGTGGGAAATGTAAATAAAGGGGAAGGTCTCGAGGTTGGTGCAAGGCGGTTATTGCTCGATTGCTTCGGGGGTTGTCGTGAGATTCTTGTTGTGATGCTCTTCACTTAATATATACTTGATAAGCGAGATAGATACTCGCAGGCCATTTATATATAGACCCTTAAACATGATTCATATTATAGCTCCATAGTGTTCCCATCCAAGCCACCCTAGCCGCTTCACGGTGTATGTAGGCGAGTCCGCGCCATGGAGATAGAACAGGGCTCGAGCTGGACTCGTTCTCCACATACTAGTCTATAGTGTAGGTAGTAGATATGGCTTCTCTGGGATGCCGAGGACACTTTTGCAATGGGATATACCATTTACAGTAGTCTATTGAACAGGGCAACACGTTACAGAAGGATCAAGGTTCCATGGATTCGGACTCGGACAGACCCTTGATGTCGTCACAGCTACCTTGGTACCTAGTGACCTAGGTTAGAGTAGGCTAGGTAGATGCGGGCGCTATGCACCCCACTTGACCGTTTATGGTTACCCTGCGCTTAGCAATATTATACCACTAGCCTTTATATGGTTAGTGTATTATGATTCATAGTGATGAGGTCCGCCATCATGTTGATGTCTCCTGTACAAGGTAGACAAAGCCACCTGTAGCTGCATAGCCACCCTCGTCCACTCTCAGCATACCTCTCCATGGCCGAAGCTGCTCAGCAATTTCTACATAGGAGACTCCACTGCTGAGGTATGATGCTCATTGTGTCTCATTTCTAATGAATATGGTTTGGGGGAAGGAGTTCTCACGGGTGAGATGGATGCGTGTATCATTGGATATCGGCAAGAGCATCTATCTCATCCCTCATCTCATTACCAACACGTGAAAAAATGTATAAGAATCCGCGGTATGCCTGGCGGTGTTTCACTGTCTATCACCGGCATCACCGGCATCACCGTCTACACTCAGCGCAGTTTATCAAATCATTAGCAACTCACCATGATTGGCCTTAAAGATAAGCCCCAGTTCGTCGACATTGACCCCGACTTCAAACCATTGCCAAAGTATGGCCATCTCTCAGAGAAGACACCAGAGTTCCTCGAGGTCGAAGACGCTATCGCCACTGGTTATTCACAGCTCTGGGGATTGCCTGATCTCCTAACTTTCCGTCGGATTGCCGGCGACCCAGAAGCTGTTATGCCTCCTGGGGGACCTGACCGGCACCGGGAAGTGGAGACTGAACTTTTGTATTTCCCTGCCCGTGACGGTCACTTGGTCGAGCTGAAGGTTTATAAATCTCCAAATGTTGCGGCAGAAGCGACCCTTATGTATCGCATGCACGGTGGTGGTATGTATGACATGAGGCATTGACCCTCGGCTCTCTTCGTCTTGAAATCACCATGGTGTGCTAACATATTCGGCCTAGGCTACTGTGTTGGCTCGCACGAAGTAGACGGTGCTGAGAATGTTTATGCTGCTACAAACCCCAATATTGTCGTTGTCAGCATAGACTACCGAATGTACGTGTGTTTTCAATTAGATGTGTGAAGTACGCTATATCTTTTGTAGATTTACTGACATCGCAAAAGGGCACCCGAGAACCCCTTCCCTAAGCCAGTCGAGGATGCCTATGATGGCTTACTATGGGTACGTCGATTACCATCTAACCCTCACTTATCACGTTAAGCTGACTGAATCTTGCCATCCAGTGTAAGAATAATGCGAGAACTCTCGGAATCAACCCCGAGAGGATTATTGTTGGAGGAAGCAGTGCTGGAGCCAACCTGGTGTGTTCTAAAATCTCAACTTACCAGACTACATTCATCAATAACCAATTAACACGACCCTTAGGCTGCCGTACTATCAATCATGGCTAGAGACAATGGTGTTTCTGGCATCGTTGCCCAGGTGCTGCACTTTCCAGCAGTCTGCCATCCCAAATTCTACCCGCGCGACAAGTATGAGTTCGGCAGTCATATTCAAAACACGGAAAACTGCGTCCTCAGTACCCTCAGATTCGAGGTTTTCATTAATGCCTACATACCAAATCCCACACCCGATCACAGGCACTCACCTCTGCTTGCTCCCTCATTGGCAGGACTTCCACCGGCACGTGAGTGAACTTTTTACCTTTTCTTAATTCCAAATCTTCCACACTCTCTGTTTCCTTCTAGTCCATTCGACTAACGTTCATTCATAGTGATACAATCCGCAGGCGTGGATATTTTCCGTGACGAGAGCTTTGCTTACGGCGACGCCCTCAAGGCTGCCGGTGTAGATGCCGAGGTGTTCTGTTACGGAGGTGTACCGCACTGTTTCCCTGCCGTTATCAGGACCCATCCTCAGACTCCGGTTTTCTACGAACGGTTCAACTCGTTCTTGAAGAAGTACGCGACTAGTTCGAGCCACTGAGGCTGAAGGAGTATAAGGCATCAATGTGATGCGTGTATCACACCTCTGGAATAAGGAGGTGTTCTGTATATTAGTAATGCTACTCAACATAGATAGTATAGGCTCTCTGCGCAACAACGATTGTTCATTACGCCCCTATACTAAGGACTATGACAGCGTGTGATCATAATAATCACTCGTCGCTTCTCCTTAGGGACTTCTAGGGGCTTATAGGGGTAGTTACAAATAGTCTACATATACTGCATATTAAACTCTACCTAGCCTTGTATTAGAATTGAGCCCCCCCCTGGCGCTAGAGTTGCCCTGAGCAATTCCCCATTAAAGTTGATTAGCCTAGGAAACACTACAAACCATTAGAGGCCAGAAGTAGCCGTCCCCAGCCCCTATTACAATAAACCTACCCTACGTGTGATCTACACTACACGTAGCTGAGTATCTAATTCGACATGGCTATCTCTAATTTAGCGGTAATATCCAACTTTGAGGGCACGATCATCGGGCACACCGTCTATTCGAAGCTTCTATCTATAAACTCGGCTTTTGCGGGCGGATGTTAGCAGGCCCCCACTGTAACGGAGATGTCGTCTACTACTACGCTATACTCCGTACATAGGCGCTATTCCGATCCTCCCGGCCAGCTCATCCTTGTCTTGTCTCTGATTCGCTCCCTCGCCTGTTTTCGGAATCCCATCCGTAGACTTATTCGGGCTAATTTAGCGTGCCTGGCCCGCCAGCTCTGCTGCCAGGGACTCTACCCTATTTGATCCATTATTATACCATGTGAGTCGCCTTCTGTATACAGTTTTTCGATGGCATCCAAAGTTTAGTGTAGAGACATTTGTTGGTCAATGGTTACCCGTTTACTATCTGGTTATGGTTGGTTTATCTGCTTGCGGGTAAGGGCCGACGCTTGATTGTTTGTTTGGTCCGGTGACTTACCTCCCGGCTGAAAAACTTGTTGAAAAGCTTAATAACGCCATCGTGTTCGACAGAGTAATAGTCAAGCTTGGCAGTCCGGGGAGTGTGCCGCTCAAAGATTGAAGTCATCTTCGTCTCCGACGACAACGCCGCCGCCGTTGTACGTGTCTGCTTCCGATGCTATCTCTAACTCCGAGACCTAGTCGGTCGCTCTCCCGTTTAGGTATAACACCTTAAAGAGGTAAGGTACGACGGCCAGGAAGGCGTAACAATCATTATTTTATCGGCCTTGGAGGTCTTGCTTATCCTGTAAAATCCTATCGACTTGGTCTCTTTCCTGGTCTCGTTACCAACGGAACGCCCCATCTTTCTCCGCTTCAGAGACCCTTGACGCCAATCCCAAGGCAGCGCTATCGGACCTCGATCGGTATCACGCGGTAAGGATTATTCACTCCTACACACCAATTAAAGCCGGACTTGCCTATTAACTAAGCCTTCGTAGGGACAAGAGTGGTTGACATTGATGACCGTATATATATTGCAATTCTTTGGTTTTTATCAAAAATTGGCTCGAGAATCGCCGAACCAATTCCCGGCCTGTGGGAGTAGCAATTCCCAGGGTATATTTATAGCTCATTCCTTTCCATTACGCAAATAACAATAAAACCAACATACTTACTTTGCGATTCATGTTTGATGGTCGAAAGAGGGCAAGTGTGTAGCGCGATTCGCCACTAGATAACACCGCGTATTCCTCCTGGAACGCTCCGTGACGAAGCCCGGATCAAATCATGCCATCGTATAACCAAGTGTTGTCGTAGATCCTCCTGACCACGTATTCCGAGATTACTTTTGCAAGTAAGGCGGGTATAAACTCTGCTCAAATTTCGGTAGTTTGGTATTATATGGCGAAATCTCCGGATGGTTGATGACACCCTGGAGAGCCATAGACAGTAAAAGGGTAGCACTGGTCAAGTTCAAATCAGCAACTATTGTAGACGGTAAAACTGTATACGGTTTCGGGGTACACAGAATGAATAATCCCGGAACTCATTTTGTGTGAGGACGGCAAGAAACTCAAAAATTCCTAGTAAAACCTACTGTTGCGATGCAGGCATAAGTGATGCATCGTGGACTGAAAGGTGACGGTTGATGATTTTGCCCTCATTCCTTGGTGGCTCGTTGAAAGGGCGACCAACAATGTGAGCTACACTGCGTTGGTTGTGCTCTAAGACCGCCATGTCGAATGTCTTGGTAAACGTATTAACTCCGCTGTAAAAATGATTGTCGATAAGTCGTTTGCGTTCAGCCCGGAACTCTTGAGAATTTTGAACCGAATATGGATCAGTCGAGTGTTCAAGCTTCGCTAAACGCTCGGATTCCCAATGACGGGAGATGCGTTGCGTTTGCGGATTGAAGTTCAAAGGTAGGCCATCTGGGAAGTAAACACGCGCCTCCTCAGCCGAGAGGGTATCAACGATCCAGGCATTATCATTAGTGTAGGAGTAATCGTTGTCTTCCTCATCCCCTTCCTCGCCGCCTTCCTCGGTGGTTTCCACGGCGGGCGTGGAAGCGCTACTCTCTCCCTCGAAAGAGAGGCTGTTAGTATGCTGACCAAAGAGTAGGTGCATGTGACACGGGTTCCTCATCGGATTATCGTCGTCAAACTCTCGAGGTCGCTGGAGGGTCTCGTGCTCGAATGTTGTCGGCCGGAGTTGCCGGACACCAGGTGGTCCAGCAGTCAATGGTGCAGGTGCACCACGAACCCTAGCTGGGGCGGACGTATACGTGGGAGTTTCTGAAAGAGATAGCGCGTCTGCTTCTGCATTATAGTGAGTTGATTGACTATCTGGAATTTGGGACTATAACACGTCAGTCGATTGTAAACGTAGTAGACGGAGCGCTTCCCCTGTTAATGCGGGGCGCCAGAGAACTCACACCAGCGGTTGGGGTAGGGTTCGGTCGATGAGAAGCGAGAAGCTTTTGCGCAGCTCGTTGCATTGGGTTGGGGTAGGAGGCCAGGTTTGTTAAGCTGTTGAAGCCCATAGTAGATATGGGTCTCGTATCAGCTTCGTCACTCCCATGATCCGAATCGGTGGCGTTGGTATTGGCAAACATTGTGGAAACGGGTGATTGTATAGAGCCAGCTATGTTTTGAGCTTGTTGTTGATGTTGAACGTTGGGAATGGCCACACCAAATCTTTGTAGAACTTGCCTCTCCTGACGGTTGACGGGTAGAGTTAAAGGGAGTGAATCAGAGTCCAAGCGGGCTGGGCTAACGGCTCGGTCTGAGTTCTGCTGCAATGGAGTATACTGGAGTTGGGGTGGGCCAGCGGGCGATTCGCTCTTATAGGGGAAGAGAGACTTAATGGTGCGGCCACGGCGGACTGGTGGTTGAAGAGGTTGAGGCTGTGGGTTGTAAAGGGAACCGACGGTAGTATATTGACGAGGAATGGTGGGCTGCTGAGCGTTTGGCAGTTGAGGGTGGCCTAGTAGTTGATGAGTTTGGGGGGGTTGCGATTGTGGTAAATGTTGCTGCGGGCAATTGGCGGTAGATGCCTTTAGATGTTCAGCCTCGTTGGGGTCCATCATGATGACTGTGCTCTCCATCGAACCAGGAGCACCGCTAGAGGCAGGGTTTCTAATACTGTATAAGGGAAGCGTGAATGGACTGGGATAATACAGCAGCAACTGGCTAAGACGATGCGCGCAACAACAAATGGTGATGACCACGGAATAAATAAGGGGAGGCTGTTGTGTGATATTAAGAAGCTGTGATGGGAGTGAGTGGGAGTCGAATTTTGGTGGACAATGTTTTGGGTGATAATTTATGACGATGATTGATGATGATTGATGACAAGGGCGATTCGAGGCATTGGAAAGAAAGAGATGGTACGATGACAGGAAGAGGGAGGAAAGGAAAGGAGAGGAAAGGAAAAGGGGAGAAGGGAAAGACTGGGACGGAGGACTAGTCCTGGGTACGCACCTCGAGTATCTAGGTAGGTACCTAGGTAGGTAGAAGTGAGATGGAGGAATGGCGCTACTCGAAGTAAAAGAGTGAGTGTGTGGCTGCTCCTGCTGTTGAGTTCCTGAGTCCCTTCTCGTCGTGGAAAGTACGCCTAGAATGAGTGTGAAGTGGAAGAGGTGTTCTTGCCCTGGCACCAGCATCCCATTAGCATGCAAATCGTCACTGTCATGGTTGTAGCGTAGCGGGGAAACGGCAGCCTCAAGCGGCTGTGTAATACCTACCTAGGTAGGTAGCGCAGCACGGCTGTTTTTGGGTGCTATATAGAAGGAGAGAGGTCAACCTACCTAGGTACCTAGCTAAGAGGTGAGAGGTAGTTACCTAGGGGGGCAGGCAATAATAGGAATTAGGTAACGGGGATTAGGTAGAGGTAGGTGGTAGGTAGGCAGGTGGCCTCCCGGATCATCAACAACAAATGATGATTGATGACCGGTAGAAGGATGAGTTTTGAAGATTCACATTAGCTCGAAATAAGGCCACCACACACACATATTAAAGTTTAGCGTGGTTTGTGTTGTCATGCCCCGGGTGCTTACCTAGGTAACAGCAACCAAAAGCACAGGGAGTCTCGGCAGCCACACCATTATCGTTGATCTGAAGATTTCTTTATCGCTCTCTCTAGGCCTGTTACCATGGAAAATATTCGGTGCCATAGCCACTCCGACTATGCTACGGTTATTACAGTGTGAGATGGTAGCAGGTAGTCATTATTCGTGATGCTTCAAGTGTTGGCTAGATTTGGATGCCGGTCATCAATCTGTCAAGCCAAAGAAGATATGGTAAACGTAGCCAGATGCCCTTCTTTTTATTGTAATTACATATCTCGGTCCCAGGATTGATATGTAAGTAACTTTCTTAACAATTCAGCAAGCATTGTGCTTTCCTTGCCGTATACATATCAGGCCGTCAATAAATATTTATATTTATAAAACACCATAGAAGGCTACAGGTTGTCGAAATTTGGATGCGTTATGGTGGCCTCGCAGTCACGGCACAATATATTTAAACATAACATAAGTTAACGTAACTCGAGCCTAACTTGGCCATAAAAGCATCACTCACCAAAAAGCAGCAAATAAGTACTAAAAGCTAGCCGGGATAGGCTAAATGCCCAGGCTTGCCTTTATTTGTTGTTCAGTTCAAACCCAAGTAAGCTGTGAAGTATAAAACGACTGTACCTACATGCTCTAAATAGGACCTCTCCCTTTTCACATGTCCATATTTACTCTTTGCGTAGAGATCCATGCCTATCAAGTCTTTTTTGTAGAATAACCTGGAATATTAATTAAAGAGAGAGATGATTCGCGTTAAGTAAATTGTCATACCTTACTCAGTTTGTGAATATTAACATAGTTCAATCAAATTGACGTTCTTCTATGTGACTATAGCACTATTGGATTAAATAAAGCCTGTTTCCCACATATCCACTACTTCACCTTGGTTTGACGCTTTCATAGCCCCCAGACTTAGATGGCCCTTGCCCCTATTCTGATTACGTTACAATGCAGAACTTGGTTGTGGTTGTGAGAAACAGCTCCTCATCGAAGATAAGGGAATGTATTGCTACCTAGGTGTTAATAGGAGTTACTAGGCAAGGATTAACTATGGAAAGAATAGTATCAGGTACGTTAGATACGGCGAGTGCATTCAGGGGCGGTTGCAACGTGTTGTTGTAAAGATAGAGGTAGTGTGACGGGCAGCCAAGCGGCTGTATATGAACATGCTGTTAATAAAAATACGTACGGAAGAAAGGAAGGGAAGCATGAAGGCTCCGGCGACCCTACGGCTATATATACGCTATCTGACTGGCTAAGCCAGTCTAACACTCAAAGGGCTAGGCTCTGACCTAGCCCGTAACAGGTAGCTATTAACCTGTATAATAGAAGCTTAAGGATGGGGGGGAAATAAAACAAGAAGGGATAAGGAACGAGAAAGAATTCCCTTTGCTAATCATCAACTGCACCTGAGAGAGAAACATAGGCAAGTTCCTCTTGTTTAATAGTACCATATAATTCTTGTTCTTTCTTTTTTCTCTCTGTATTTCGCCTAGGCAACCACTCCCCGTTAATACCATATTGACCGAGAAAGGAGTTCCGTGGTATATTCCCATGATAGAAGAGAAAGAAGAAGAAAAAAGGAAAGGCATAAGAAAGGCAACAACTCCTACTTTGGCTTGACCTGCCCTTCATATCTGATGGAACCCTCAAAAGGCAACATAGTGGCATTCCTATGCTTTTTCTAAGATTACTAAGTACAGAGCTACAAACTACTATAACTCATAGTAATGCTAATTTGATGGCGAGGCGCTAACATACCAAGGCAAGTGCAGACTGGAAGGCTCTATTGCCCTCCAGATCTGGCTCCGGTGTCAGAGACTGTATTGAATCCAGCCGTCAACCATGATGGCGGACAGGTGGGCTTCACCGACTAATAAATGTTGCTGACCTGTGCAGCTACACTGGTACCGCGTCCTTATTATACTGTTCTTTTACTTTTCCATTGCCGACGGGCGGCCGTGCCAACCCAACCGCTTAATTCGTTAGAAGACGAGTAGAACAATCGGTAATTCTGGTCAACGCCATGCTACCTGAGATATCGGTAACACCCAGTTCGGTCGTCGACCTTGATTGACCGCCTTCAAGAATATCCTTCGAAGCTAGCCTTGCTGAGCGAGCTGCACCCCGAGATCATTGAGAAAGAATAGGTACAGAGGCCTTATTTAAACCACACTTCTCGTCCTCTTATCAGTTGAGTCGCTGCCACACTCTGCTTGAGACTTCGGCATACCCGACACTCCCTAGATTCATTGGCGCTTACGAGTGTCGTTAGGATCTAGTATTCTGAGAGTTGTGTGGGGGGGTAAGCGGATCGCTTTCCGCCGTACCGCACTCACCGCGGTCTGTACAAAATGCTTGGCTAACAGTTCTTGGCCCGCTAACAGGATGCTGACACTTGACTGCGAATCAAAGGTTGCTTTCCCAAGCACTGTGTTTAGAGAGACGTCGACAAATTAAGGGACAAGTGGCCGCATTCACAGTCAACCGGCCACGTGAGGGTTTCGGCATCCTCCCGCCGACCCGCACGCCGTGCATCGGCCTCTCACAAGACTCAGGAGATCTCAAAGAGATATACAGCCGCGCGGGGAAAATTACGGATGTGTGCCATTCGTCTAAACTGATGCACTAGGGTAACTTGTAACAGCCACAAACTCGACTTTCGCGCACGAAAGGAATGGTGGCGATGGAGCGCACCTATCACGAGGACTCTAGAGGGGTAATGTGGCGGATTGTGCAGAAGAACTCGTGGGTTGACCCCCGCTGAACAGGTTTTGGGGTGTGCGGTGCTTGAGCCGTGGGATAAATTTGGTGCATGCTTTAGTCCCGACACACAGGAAAAAAAAATTACTGCATGGCCGAGGCGATTTCCAGCTCCTGCAGTCTGACTGTCCGTACTGGAGATCAGCGATCGCGACAGCATTGAGGCGGCATTGGGACTTACGCACTGCCGTGTCGTCAGACGAGGATACTAGATGCAGACATATCCGCCTGCCCATTTTGGACAAGATATTGCATCGATACCCGGCTCGGGGCTGCTTACCATTGGAAGCCGGTCTTCGGCATCTTTTTCTCACCCCAAGTGCAGCCAGGGCTGTTTGCTCATGTGCAGTCGGTGAGGTGGCATTTAAGGTCTTTTCTCGGCCGGCTCTGGCATCTCCGGCTCGCCTGGGTGACGTTACAAGCACAAAGTCCCACAGCGGCAGAGCGCTCGAACAGGCTCGAGCTATGTTGGCTGTCGGTCCGGGGTCGGATACTGCTGCCAGGCATGCCTTAAGGTCTGCTATTATGAGTCCCCGGGACCATCCCCACTCTGATCACAACATGTTTGAGTATCTGACGTGTGCAAAGGTACCGCCGTCCCACCCCAGTTTGAACACCGTGACACCGGCTCATTTAGCGAGGCCTTGAGCGATTAAGAAGTCGGAACCGAGCTTGGCAAGAACCGAAGACAACACTGACTAGTAGGCGACTACCACGGCAGCTCGGGTTCTGCAAACCATGGTGATGGTTTTTCTTGGTCCGTGAGATCACTGACAAACGTAGGTAATCGAAAATGTGTTCTTTGTACGTCGCTGCCGAACAAGATGGAACCTGATGTAACCGCGTCGTGCTATGCTGGTGTGTCCACACGCAAGCCTAGTCTGCCCCAGACGGAGCCAGGCACGCAAGCTCAGCTAGGACCCTAGGAATATGGTTGGAGTATACCTGGCACTCGCCCGATGCGACGCGGTCAACCGGTAAGGTTAGTTCTAATATTGGGGGGACCTGGATTGAGGGTTGATGCAGATCATTGTACCCTTCTAACGATGCAACAATATCAAAAGTGTAAAAGGGGGTTTGACTGGTCGAAGATGGTGCCACCCACATCCATCAGGTAGTTATCCGAATTTCACCAATATTGGCACTCACACTAGATACCTACTGCATAGCTGAGCTTATGATATTCTTATTCGCGAGCCCGCCATTGTTTCCTACTACTAGTAATGTTTGCGTTCAACCAATGTGACGCGTAAGCATCCATCTTGGTTTATTTCAATAGTGCTTATTCGTTCTGCATGCTATGCCTTCCCATGATACCTCCTATACTGCCTGAGGGAGTGAGACAGCAACTGTAGTCAATGTGCTAACCTAATACCTTACACACTCGAGTCTCCAAATCCGCCTCGTGGCCTGAGTAACATCGGGGCTCACAAGACGGGAATAATAGCAATTGATGTCGCAAAAGTTAGTTCCTATCCGGGTACACTTCAACCGGCCAGTAGCCCTACATAGTCTGATCACTACGTCATGTTTGCTTAGGCCGACTTGAACTCGACCTTTGACGCTTCAATTCGGATTAACGTGTGCAACCTCAGGTTTCAAGTACCTAGGTAGGTATGCATCATCCATCCATACACTAATTAGGCGTAGAGGTAAGACTGCGAGGCGACTTACTTATGCAACAGTTCGCATAGAAAATTCTATTTCTACCCGCCCTCTTTTCTTTTCTTTCATTTCAATTTTAGCTGTAGATGTGTATATGTATGTATATGTAGCCACCCATAATTTCAATATATACTTAGAAGCCACTCATTCAATGCGCTTACCTATGCTGAATGCGGGCCGCGCAAAGCATCATCACCCCGGGCAATATAACAGTGAATTATAACCAGGCAGTGTGAAGATACCGCCGGTGTTGGAATGTTGCGCCATTGGTCCGGTGTGGTGTATACTACGTATTATTCGCTGGAGGTGGAACTCCTCTACGCTCACTGCCTGAGGCTAGCTACTTACTTACCTAGTATATACCAGGTTAGGTAGGGATCTATATCTCCCCTTCCCCCACGTTTGTTGATGTTCGTAAGAGCATACTGTATACACGAGTACCTGAGCCTACCTGAACCTACTTACCTGTTCGTAGTAGATTTAGGTACCTGGGTAGGTAGATATACTGGAGTAACCATCATAATCGGATGTATCATTCGAACGCGTCTGCCGAATCACCAATTCCGAGACATCTATTTGTCCCCGAGCCGTGCTAGAGATGTACACTAACTTCGGCAACATCCAGCATCACTTCACGACCTTTCCCGCTCTAGCAACAGGGGTTTACTAAGTAGTGTAGCATACTATGTACAGTACACTATACTAGTAGGTAGCATGTAACGAGCTAACTGTATATAGCGAGGCCTCCCGGGGTTCTTATCGTTAGCACCGAATCGCGGCGTATATGATTGGCTGTGCGGCTTGACGTCAGACCGGTTAGTCTTCTTCGGGTTAGTTGGTCGTTGCCTTGCTCAACTCTGTCCTTCACCAGATAGAACCTTAACCTTGTCGCCTCCCCGTTACTGTCCCTGTTACCGTCCCTGTCATACTGGCTGTCACACTCCACGACTAGAACCCACGACAGAACCCACGGCGCATGGTCTTCTGTCATGGTTATTATCATGGCCTAGAATAGATCGGAGGGTGATCAGTGGAGCGCCAAACCCCAAAAGCCCCAAGACTCTCGACCCC
This sequence comes from Xylaria grammica, assembly GCA_004353285.2. Lineage (NCBI taxonomy): Eukaryota > Fungi > Ascomycota > Sordariomycetes > Xylariales > Xylariaceae > Xylaria > Xylaria grammica. The sequence continues at coordinate 993,560 of NGZP02000002.1, read as the reverse complement.
ATACAGAAGCCCCGTACTCCTCCAGCGCTCCTCCTCCTCATTCGCCTCTAAGACTTCCACACCCTTCGACCCGTACATCGTATACCGGTATGATCGCACCTGGGCTGCGGAGCTAAGACTAGACGGCCGAATTGTTACTTAGACAGCCTATCAGGCTTGAGCGAAAGCGTCCCAACCTCTGGTGCTGCTTGACTGATTTTCTCTCCATCTTTTGAGACACAGCTGTTCGTATAGCTCCCAACGTCTAACGTCGCACTGAGGGGCAACAGAAGACGCAGACTGGGTCTGAGAAAAGAGACGACACATACATACCATCCCTATACATCGCGCCGACGCCCTTCTTCCCTCTTATACCCGGCCGGCCTTCCCTACTTAATCCCTTCCCCTCTCCTGCCAATCCCCTTCTTCCTCGGAATTCACCCCTTGAATCACTACCAACACCACTTTGATCGCTCATTATACAGCCTTGCCGGCAGCCTCTCCTTTAGTAGTCGTACCAACGACGTCAATTTTCGCCATGGACTTCTCCCATGCTTACTTCAATGGAGGCCAGTCTTACCAGTTTATGGGCATTCCTCCCTTGACGCCCTCTCATTCCAATTCCGCCGCCTCGGACGAGTTCAGCCAGAACAATAACCACAGCCAATCTCCACATGTTCGTTCTCCAATCCTCCGTGCATGTCTCTTCTCTGTTCTAGATCCCTGCAGTTAGCTATGCGCTATTCCGCCCTCGAGTTTAAAGGCTAACCTTTATCTTGCTGCATCTCACAGGAGATATACGAGTCTTTCCCCAATCATGACCAATATCAACCGAACTTCGACCAGTATGCTCAGTTCAACCACCATAACCAGCCTTTCCCTGGCCCGCCGGGACCGCCGACCCCGCCTAACATCTCGTTGCATGGTCAGAATCATACAGGTAGTAATGGCACACATCAAGTGAAAAACAGCCAGGCCGATATACTGCCTTTGACGAAGCCGGATCCCGACACGAGCCGGCAAACAGGTTCCAACTCGGACGAAGATGATTTGAGCCCGGCACAGTCGCGCCGTAAAGCTCAGAATCGAGCTGCGTGAGTATTGCCCTCTTACCCTAGTTTCATTTACCTCACAGGGTAGCATAATTGAAGGGAAAGCGTGTTTGATACGTATGGGAATTAATTGCCGATATTGTCTTGGCGCTGACAGGTGTTTCATCTAGCCAACGTGCATTTCGCGAGCGTAAAGAGCGACATGTCAAAGACCTCGAGGCAAAACTGGCTAGCCTAGAAGCAGCTCAAAATCAGACCGCGACGGAGAACGAAAAGCTGAGGCGCGAAATGCAAAAAATGAGCACCGAAAACGAGATTTTGCGGGCGACCTCGAGTGTCCATGCCCAGCATAATGGTTCCATGTCACCCGTCGCGGGCATCACAGCCGGGCCCATGCAATATAATCCGACCGATTTTTATTCCGACCTGCTTCAAAACCACACCAATAAGACCCCTAGTCACCGCATTGTTGAATCTGGCGGCGAGCGTCTACTGGCTGCTGGTGCTACGTGGGACTATATCATCAATCACGACTTGTTTAAGAAGGGTTTAGTCGACGTTGCTGATGTAAGTGAGCGTCTCAAGTGCCAGGCTAAGTGTGATGGGCAAGGGCCCGTCTTTGAAGAGCGTGCCGTATTAAAGGCCATCATGGATAGCGTTGCCAGCGGTAGCGATGAACTCTTATGATCGACCGGCGGACCAATGCGACACTCACTAGGCAGTTTGGTGACGAGTCGCAAGCCATAGTATAGCAGGATTTGCGGATCTGTGTTTCAACCCGCCTTTGTCTATGAGCTAGTGAGGTTGGCATGATCAGATGTAAGAGCTCGGCTACGCGTTGTAAGTGAATAAGGATTAAGGGATCGAGCAAGCGTTGTGATGCTTCAGGTTTGAAATACTTTTGATTGATGTTGACGTTGCACGAGTACACGAAGAAACAAGACATTGGGAGGCGATTTGAGTTTTGCAAGTGCCTTCACTGATTGGTGAAAGATCTTTGACGAAATAACTACCGAAATGAGAAATTGCTTCTTGATGTTGAATCACTAAGCGCAGAGTGCGTTTGGAAGATAGGGGTTAAGTTCGTACGAAATACTTGTATACGTATTCTGGAAATGGGCTCGGAGCGTTTGAGGATTTGCGTGAACTCGAGACTTATCAACAGACGGAGTATCGGATAGAGGATTACCTCATAACTAAGCAAAAAGAGAGCATAACCTTGAAGGCTCAGTATGTGGTTAGAGAATGCATATATCCGTCCTATTGCCGCTACGTCGTTGCCTAACTGCCTAATCTCCTCAACCACCTAGTTAACGAGATGGCCAGTGATGATTTTTAAGAGATCCGGACCTTCACATAGGATAGGTGGGAACATATGGATTTCTTTCGTCTTCGGCTTCTACCGTATATGGCAATAGGTGTTCTACTACTCGTTCCCATTAGTGTCTTCGGTTTCCCATCAATTTCTACTATTTCCTCTAGTGTCGGGCCTGGGGAAAGTGTGTGAACACCCGGCTCTACACCGAATTAACTGCGTACGTCCACGCCAACATGAGGTCTCAGGGAGAGAACTGTGAACGTACAGTGAGGATATGGGTTAAGAGGGGGAGAGAGAGGGGTGTTTAGTCAACGACGATTCATTGCTGCGTAGCACATATACCCGCGTGGTATCCGCAGCCGGCTAACACAGCTTGCTTGCTTATCATGCCACTTCCTTTCACTTGCTTACGGAGATGGGCTGCATGTACTGAGTTTGTAATGTCGCCTACTGGTTGGGCGTAAAGATCCGGTCCTATTGGTCGCCTGCCGAGGACCATGGGTGTCGTGGATCATTGAGTTACCTACCTAGGTAGTCATAGCCTTGGGTAAGGCCACAAGCTTCCATGTGCGACCGTGCCCTCTGACAAAACTCGGGGTCCTATCCGCTCTCCCCTCGAGAAACCGGAGAGGACAAAAATCGAAACTGGCCTGATTTACACGGTCAGCCCGACGCACTGTTACCGTTACGCCACAGCTCCTACGTATCGGGAGTCATTGGGTAATTGTTGGCGGCGTAGAGGATATAATACTATCTTTAACTCCCCACTATCTAGCAAAGAAATCGTATATGCCGCATTCATGTTACAAGAACGCACCCCAAACCCTGTCGGTGACGGCCGGTGAACCTTGGTGTTGTATATTTGTTTTTTTCTCGTTTTTATGTCTTCTTTGTTTCTGGGGAGGGGAGGGCGAGTGGGACGGAGCCTCATGTTCTACTATAAAACACTATTTGATTTGACGGAGGCAGCCTGGGTAGCATTTGGAGCAGCCGGCTATTTGGTTGCGAGTAGCACGAGAGAAAACCTAACGGGAGTAACACAAAGGTATGGGTGATAGGAGGGGGCTAAGCGGTAGCATGGCATTGGCTTCAATGGCGAAATTCCACAGTTCACGTGGTATCATGGCCAGTGTGAGGGTATCCCCAGAGCCGTAGGGAGGATAAAAATAGTCATGATCCAAGGGTGGCTTGCTGAAAAGTTTGAGTGGATGCCGGCTTCTTGTCATCTTTTTGGCACTACGTACTGATGGTTACCACAAACTAGCGTACAAGCGAGCTCACCCAATGCGAAGATATTTCCATTTGAATACTAACGGACAGGCCCTGTCGGCCGTTACGGAACCAAGTGAGAAATATTTCAAGTGCTCGCCGTGCCCTATTGGCTTTAGAATAGCATGTCAAGCCTAACATGCTAACGGTATAGTATAGAGGGCCGTTGGAATAAGAGTTTAGAGCTGGAGTAGATAAAAGGTTACAGGTATCTTCAGTACCTCGATTATCTAAAGTGGTATGTATGCGATATGTTCTACTCTCTATGAATCGGTAGTCTAGCCTTGTTGGTGTAGATGGGTATAGATACCTATTATGTGCGAATGTGTGGATAGTCGGCGGTACAGTAGTGGAAACCCTCGATGGGATTAGCATCACCACCTAGATCGGCCGTTTCGTTCCTAAAACGCATGGTGGGATGTAGCCCGGAATAACGTAATCTTTCTAATTGATTTGTAAGAGACTTGTCTCATCATTTTCCTTTCTGATCGTGCTTGCGGTGTTAGAACCTGACGCACTGCTACTACCATATGACAGACCCCCTATATCCTCAAAATCGACGCGGAACTCTTGCGTTCTGTAGATATCGTTTGGGGGGTGGTGAAGGCCAGACTCGACATCGGTATTGGCCGTGGCGTTCACTGTGTAGACGGTCTCAGGTCGCGTTAGGTCGTTGAACCCGATATTAGCTGCCCTGTGGTTCCATCCTCCCAACTCCACGTTATTCCATTTATCCGTCAACTTTTTAGGAGCCGGTATGTCTCTGCTTTTCTGGCATGTGAGTTTGCTGCTATTGGTGCGCGTGAGATTGCCATCTTTGTTTCTTGCAATGCGCCCGATGAGGTCGGCCATAGATAGCTCGATATTCAGTTTAACGATATATGCTAAGGGGTGAAACTGCATATAGCTGGACACGTCATTAGCCTTATGGCGCCTTTCCGCTCAAGTTATGGGTTCGAGCAGTAAAACTATTTTACTCACGCAAATGTATTTTGCAAGCTCATCATCCCAATAATGAGCACGTCCATGCTGAGGGAAAACCCGATGATGAAGATGTTGAAATAGACCAAGCCTCGGTACTTGGTCAGGCCATTTCGCACTAGGTTGTGTTGTACGACGCGGATGAAGTATCCGTTGAGGAAGGCGTCAGTAAGTAGGTATATCACCTTCTCCACTCGATCCCACCACTCATTAGTATGTATATATGTTGGAGAGATCTGGAGGCGAGCAGGAATCCAGATGTTATAAACGGATATATTGACAACCGTAATTAACACTGCAACGCCGATCTTGAGTCTCTGGGTGAACTGCTTATCGTGGGCGATGATTTGGCAACGGTTGATGATGATTTGAAGTAAAAGCTGGACTTGGAGCGCCCAGAGAGTGACTAGTATTGGAATCAGTACGGATTGAGTTGCAGAGGCTCCACGGGGTCTCGTACGTATGATAAAGTAAAATGCGAAGCTGAGTAGTATCTAATTAGCCATGGAAGAATTGGGCATTATCTGGAGAGCACCAGTACGAACCATGGCATTATTATCCTCCGGAGATATAGGAAGCATATGATACTGAAAGCGAGACACACAAGTATCTCTAACCATATCATCCAGATGTATATGTTTTGAAATACCCTCGAGCCTGTGTTCTTGTATGCTACCCAACTCTGCCTCATCGCAGTCCATGTTGTGAGTAGCCCGAAGCCTAGAGTGAAGCCCCAAGCAATAGAGGCGATAATGGTGTCGTTAACCGAAACATCGTGGAGTACAAAGTTCGGAGATATAAGACTCATGCTGCCGGTCGGCCTTTCCACGACGAGATGTGCAAGCAGACAAAATACGAGTAAATATTATGCCCTCTTATATTGTCGGTGTAGCAGTATTAGTTGGACTGAAGAGTAAATACCGCCGCAATATATTCAAGTATCAAACCTAGAAGGAAATAGTTGTAAGTACGGGATCGGTTAAGTCTTTTCCCACACCAGGTTGGCCATCAAATCGACGCGGGGTGGCAATTCACACGCACAGCCCAATATAGTATTGACTAATAGTATACTAGTCAGTCAACTCGAGATTCCTATGATATCAAGTAATGCCGAGCCAGCTGCTACGTTATACATGAGAGTCAGGGCTCGGTAATGGTGCTAGGTTGTTAGGTAAACAGCGTACAGGGGCACGAAAAGAAACTCTGGGGGCAAGCACTGATTTGCTTCTTTATCGTTTCCCACAGCGGGAGGTCCGTACTCTCCTAACATATCACATAGTAACTGACTTGAGCTTGACACCTACAAGTCCATACTATTCTTCACTAGCTTACCCCCAGATAGCCCCAATCCTAGAGTAATTGCTAGCGGCAAACCTAGAACTCCATCCTATGAAGAGCCATTCAATCACCTTCTGGTTGACCAATACCCCCCAGAGCTTATGCCCACAATTTAGAATTCCAACCTAGGCTAGCTATGAGCTATGAGAGCTAGGAAACTCTCGTATGAGGAGGTCTATGGTATCTGACGTTAGGCATGCCTCTGGAGTGGTGGAATGGTGTGAAATCAGGATGAAATCAGAATAACTGTTAGCGTTGGGTCCATGCGCCCATACCTTGGGCCGACAAAGGATCGTTCCCCGGATTTCCGCATATATTTCTTGTCCTTTACGCTAATGCTAAACATAGAGGCTGACTTTCGTATTGGCCCATTTTGGGTCATCGGCTTCGATAACGTTATAGTCTGCTTCCGGCTGCGATAGTCGGGCAGTACTTGTCGGGTAGCTAAGAGTTACCTACTAATGGTGGACGACGGACTCCGACGACGGCTTTGCGGCCGAGTGCGAGTGACAACGGGAAGAATGAGCTCACGGCTGATGGGATGGCTAGCGTATACTGAAATGAGTCTTTGAATTACTTAACTGCGATAATTACTGTCCTTGTACACGAAGATAGGCTTACCGCTACGTCTTTCCATGTAACTATTTCGCAACAGAATTCAACGAAAAGGATGCTAAAAGAAAGTATCAGTCTAGTTACAAAAGTAAAACAGTCTTAGCCGTATGTATTTCCCCTACTCCATTTTATTATGACGAGGTGAAGATGGTGTCATGATCCTTAGTATAGGGGTGTAATGAACACTTGTCGTTGCGCAAAGAGCCTATACTATCTATGCAGAAAACCTCTTTGTTCTGGAGATGTAATAGATGGTAAGCTACCTACTTAGCTACTTGCCGTATAATCTGAAATAGCGGCTATTTCAATTAATTTGATGCATTCTTCTTCGCCATGGTTACGCAGTATTGAAATACGACTAGTTTTGCCGCGCTGTGTTAGTTAGGCGCACGCAGCATCAGTGCCGACGACAGTGTTAGAAGGCACAAACGCTTTGTGCACGATAAAACGAGATTAAAAAAAGCGATCATATAGAATCTTCCGGTAGAAGGAGTAGCCGCAATAAATTGCACGTCACCGTATATCCGGATAATCACAGCGCATAAGCGTTTTGAAGTGTCCAAGAGCTACTCTAAGTCTCCATATCTTTTTGATGAGGCATGTCTCTCAAGACCTCAAATCTTATAGCCAGCTACCTTAGGTAATAATATCGCTTTCGCCTGACTTAGCCAATTCTTGTGGTATACATGGCGTCGTTAGTAGCAGTAAGTAGCTTGGAGATTCATAGGGTTATGTTGACTATAATCATTTGGCTGGGACCCGGGTATTTACTGTCTCATACCTCAAGGACAAAGGAGTGTCCTATATCTTAGTAATAACACCTGCCATAGTTAGCGTAGGCTCTTCGCCCAATAACAAGTGGCCATTACACCCCTATATTAACCCGAGAGCAAGCACCGAGCTATGCCTTTCTTATTCTCGACAATTGCCAGAATTTATCCCCAATAACTCTTCAAACGGAGCCTGATGCTATTCCTGTTATGAGTTCATTCTTTCACCTTCTCCAGTCTCCCGTGGACCGGCATTGACTACCACCAACCGGAGATAGCTGTCACAGAAGCGACCCGCGGCACCAAATCACAACAATACCAAAAGTAAAATGCAGTCAAGTCTGGCACTTAAGCGTCCGTAGTTACCTACTTATATAGATAGTCGTAAGTCAGAAGAAACTGTGATTGTATTAGTCCTCGTCATCTAGTAATTCTGTGACCGTACGATCATCGATGCCCCTGCCTCTCATTAAGAGAATCTCGGTGAGGCAAAATTGTTGTCCATATTTCCGCCTTGATCAGCTCCCTATGCAGACGTGGGAATTGCCACAAAGGTACGCTCCAAAAGAAAAACCCGAAGGCCCAAGAAAAACCAAGAAACCGCCCCAGCGAACTCGCTTCGAATACTAACAATTCGCGTTGGCGTCCTATCTTGGTAGCAGCCTGACGCACTATTCTAAGCACGACCTTCTCGGCAAGGCATGCTACGAAATTGAGCAAGAACCACTTTACATCTAGCCAATCCTTCCATCCCATCTGCCGGCTTACTGTGGCATGCGAGAGGCCTGATATTAGAAATACCACAAAGGCAACAGTCGTGTCTAAGACCCTCGTATCTAAGCGTGGTAAGCCCAAAAGCCCTATGCCGTAGGTGACAACACGTCCGTAGCTTGTGTAGGGCCGCCGGGCCAGCCGGTGCCAGAACCGTGACCAGAAATTCCGTAGCCCGCACATGTCTTTTAGACCCCCGAACAATGGGGGCCAATCTTCCGCTTGGTCGAAACCGGAAACTACCATAACCGATGCTAGGACGATGTGAACACTATCCATCAAGACAAAGTTATCACAAACCCAAGCAACGGCCATATACGATCGAACAACGGCCTCGCGTAGAGTAAAATCAGGCAGCCGGGTAAAAAGGGCCGCCCTCGCAACATCTTCGGATCGCAGCGCGCCGATAGTTGCGCTGAAAAGCCTCGGCTGTACATGTTGGCTTATATAGTAGTATAAGGGGAGCTTAGGAAGTCGCCGGATTAGGAATAAAACCCGCGGCTCTTTCTTCACCCTCGTACTCGAGGTTTTGGCGGCGAGGATGAGCTGTGGGTTGCTCCAGAGCCGGTACGATGCACCGAACGACGAATACCGCGATCCAATTGCATGGTTCCCGTCTGGCGCCGGCCATTTCTCGATAAGAAATAGGGATAGAACGTGCAAGATATTCAGCGCAACCGACTGGGCCCAGACGACGGCGAGCTTGGGTAAGAACAGGAAGTGTATGGATTGCGTAAAAGAAAAAACCGCGAAGAGCAAGAAAAACGGCAGCAGAAGTAGACGGCGCAGGTAGCTCGAGGTGTGTAGAGCGAAATGGAACACAATAAATGATAGGAGTAGGTGGGTAATAGGATAGACACAAGGAGTAAATAGCTTGATGTGATCCATCATTACACCTACCGGCTACCTGGGTTCAGCCTCTTGTTTTCTCAGGGCTCAATGAGTCCAGCGCGGCGTGCATTGCTGGAGACGCCGAGGACTACGTCAATATATCGGCTAATTTCGCTCTTAAAAGTTCGGAAACCTGATGGCCATGGGGTATGTTACAACTCCTCGAGACTTAGTCCAGAATAGTCTTGCAAACCGCGGGGAAAGGGGAAATGGGCCCGGGATGCTAGCCAATGTCGAAGTTTGCTAACTCGTGAAATGTATGTTCGCTTATCTTAGTCAAAATCAGATCGTTTGTGTATGGCAGGGTTTAAAATTATCGGCCGGTACTACAATAATATGTTCACTTCTTTTGGCCGGCGAAATTATGGTGTATGTCCTGTGGCCCGAATCTACATGAATCTCTGATTGTGACCAAAAAGAAGACTTCAATAGTGGGTGGTGGGGTGTAGCAAATAAACAGTATGACTGTCACTGATAGTGATCCAATAATGATTATTGTTATTGCGCAAATGAGGAACCTCTATCTATGCCAGCAGAGTTTGGATTTTTGGGTTGTATACCCCAGATTATGATCCGTACCGTATTAGCCGCAACTCCTCTAGTCTAGCTCCGTGAGGTGATACCTTATCAGGTGGTATAGACCCAACGGTATAACTTTGCTATTCTACCAAGGCAAACAGAAAGGCTGCTGCTCATAGCAGCTTAGCGTTGACTGTTACGGTCCCGTATATAAGTGCCTGCAAACTGTCAAGCGCCCAACTTGACAACGTTCTACTTTTGGTAGTGTTGTGGCATAGTGTTGCAGTTCTATTCCGTGATATTGACGGAGCCCGCCCTCAATATTCTCTTCACCATGACAACTACTGCCACCAGACATGTCTCATCTCAGCACGGCACAATGCCAGAGCAATGATCTAGATCTTATGTAAGCTACGACTGCAGCAATGTTAACAAGAGAGAACGAAATCATACCATCGTCAGATCGGTCACGGCGGCAACTCGAAGCTCCCAGACGCTATTGTCTTGGTCTCTGCCGAAGGTGGTTACTTTGCCACTATCCATATGGATAGTAGCAATGGCCGTGCCATCAACGCTAATAGTTGTCATCAGAGCCGCTTCATCTTGCGGCCGCATGGTAACGAGGACATCTTCACCCACCCGGGTGCGCACAGTTGCGTCGACGGCCGAATGGTTGGTAGTCAATTGGTTCTTGTGGACAATCGAGCAGAGCTTGCGGCCCGTGGTATCTTCAACCACCCATCGGTTCTTGATGTCAAGGCTTTCGTGTCGGAAGTCGAAGAGATGTTGATTAGTAGTAGCATCGAACACTTTGCGTCTCCAGCTCCACGATGTTCCAAAGGTGGCGCCCTCAACGCGGAAGACAGGTTTTCCTTCGGCGTCAACGACGGTGGCTTTCTTGAAGGAGGAATCGTGGCAGTGTAGTCTCAGGGTTGTTTCCTGCTGCGATACATGGTCGCCCAACATGTTCACTGGTGGAACTGGGCTTTGCAATTTGACATCCATGTTGAGAATAAGTGAACGCAGGATTGCAAGGTCGGGTAAACTCAAGATTAAATGGAGAAAAGGTGAGAGATTCTTGGTAGATCTTTCGGTCTCGGAAACGAGGTTGATTAGGTACCTACTCCGGCCGGCGATGTGAATTGTAGAAGAGTGAGCAGTGAAAGTCGGAAGGGTTATGTAATAGTGAGATCCGGAAGGTACCCAGGTACTTACCTCCCGGTGGTGGGATTCGGAAGCGGAGTGAACTAACAGTAATAAGGAGGGAAGGTACAAGGGCAGCGCAGTACAAATAACCCATTAACATCACCATCACCGCAGTTGCCACTACAACATCAATATCGTAATAATTACACCCTGCTGCTAATAGAAACCCAGTGACTACCCAGGTAGGCAATGATGTCAATAGGTACACCGGATAGGTAGTACGTGACCCATGATATATGGATATGAGTGACGAGGCTACACATCAACTACAAACAAAACTAGCTCCTTCACTTTCGGCCTCGCTCGGCCTCATTCGGCTCCATTCGGCCCCACCAGAGCCGTCCCGTCGGTATCAAATGCTAATGTAACACGCACCTTCCAACGGTTAAACGTTCCTCTTACCTAGGTAGTTGTACACTGTCACTGGCACCCTGGGACTCTGGGCCCGGAGCCTTCATAGGAGGCATTTGGGGGCCGGCCTCGCCTATATATTTGGATAGTCAGCGTACTTGCCGTTAGTTTCCTCCCTCGCGTACTTCTGTATTCATTGTGCATTTGCAATACCACTTCACATTGTTTGCTTTGTTTTGCTTTTTGTATGGCCCCTTATGCACACTCACCAGAGTGCGCCGAATCTGGGCCGATGGCGCATCCGCAACATCCGCGTTCTATCCTCGGCTGTACTAGATGTCCTTCTACCTCTAAGCACTACGTTCATTGCGTGGAAAGGGCTCAGCATCGCGACAAATTCATCCTTTCCAATTGTGTGTGTGGTTTCCGAATCCATGGCCCCTACATTTCATCGGGGTGACCTGTTGTTGCTGTGGAACTGGACCACCTCTGTCGAGCCCGGCGATGTTCCCGTCGTATGGTTCCACCGTGCACCGCTCCCGATGGTTCATCGCATAGTCCAGACAACGTGGGATACTTCAGGGCTGTGAGTGGTGATGATATCGACGATTCTTTCAACGCAACGTCGCTGGCCTATTACGGAGACAATCTTTCTTGACAAAGGGCGACAACAACAACATTGATGATGTTGCATTATACCCCGGACAGCGCACTTCGGTGTATCGAAGCGAGGTGGTGGGGTTTGTCAGGGGCTACATACCATATATAGGCTGGATAGTTATTGCTCTCCAGCATTTCTATTGGGTGAAGTATGCGGCTGGCATCGTCATTGCTATTATTTCCCTTTCAAGAACATAGACTATACTAGGAGCCTTCGGTGCTATCGCGTAACTAGCAGGACAAAGATCACTAGTGTGCCGAGATACTGTGAGGCCCCTCCTTGCGTAGAAGCGTGAATCAATGGTGCACCAATCGTGGCATCGTGGATGAATTCTGGGTTCTACTCTACTTTTGTTTGCGAGACTGTCCTGGGCCTGCAAAGACCCCTATCGTAAATAGGAGTATTGAACAAGTCCATACTAAAGAAGCTTATCTGTATGACATGTCTACTCGAGTAGTATTATAAGCTTTATTATTATGCAGGGACCCGTGAAATCATTCTCTACTGTCATGGCTAGTCAAACCGTAGCTATAGTATGGGCTGGTGAAGTGGGCTATAGATATACCCTACGGGTCAACTAGCCAACTAGTGAGCGTAGTTGCACTACAACACACCTCAATAGGCCACGAAGCGGGTTACATGAAGCTTAAAATAGCCCGTTCCGTATTATTTTACACGTATGCGTCGTGTTGGGCTCTTCATAGCAACAGATCCTCCCCTATTTCCCTTCCCTTCCCTAAACATCTAGAAAAGAGAGATCTTCCTTCTATTATGCCTCGTGTCGAATAATACGCTGCGGGAGGGAGTTTCCGGGCGTGAAAAGACGGATCGAGAAATGGATTTTCCGGCCAGCGACTCTTCCAGTCGGATAGTCTTAGTTCTATCGAGGTTGGGCGGCGTGGGGTGTTTTGATTTACCGCGGACCGAAAAGGTCACAGGTACGTTCAAAAGGGGAATATCTTGTCCGAAAACGACAGAGTTTATTCGGCCCTTTTTTAGCCAGGGCTTACGAAAGCTCTTTTTGTTGACAGAATAGGCGGATAAACGCTACCAAATTCAACTAGGCAAAGGTAGCACTAAGGCCTAGGTAACTCAAACAGTCAAACAGCGACAAATGTAGGCGAAAGGGGACACAAAAGGTTTAAGCATGACTCGAGTGGTTGATGGCTTTGACGTCAATGGAAATAATAAGGTGAGAGGGTACCAATAGCCACCCTGAGGGGAGAGGGGGGGCTCGGAGCCTCCTATGGGTAATAATGAAGCCAGAAAGTGCGTGTATGGTAGGGGAAAAGGTGTATTGTAGTGATAATGATGAAAGTAGATGTTATGTGGGCAAGCCAGGCTCGCTAAAATATGAACATGCCGTTTGTAATATCCGTGAAGCAACCTTTTCTGCGTGTAAGGTTTAGGATATAGAGCTTTTGTTTCACCCTTCATCTCCTCTATCGCTGTCAATGGGGAATACGATGGCATCGCGATGGTATTGGGAGAGCAGTCCAGCTGGCCGAGGACATGTAATACTGTGTTAGGCTTGTATCATTTGGCTTGAAGCAAATGAAAAGACGTCTTATCCCAATGATCATTAATGTGACCTTGGCGGAGCTATAAAGGGGCCAGTCCACAGCTCATCTGAGCCAGTCTTCCCATCGTTATCATCGTCAGCAACGCATCCTTGGATAGCACAAGTGACGATTATAATAGCTCGTCGCTAGTAGCATTTAATCATGGCAATTTCCTATTATTATAGCTCTACCAGAATGATTCAGTAAATGGTTCCCTTCTATTTACAAGGGTTATCATCCATTGCCAGAAACCTTTTGCTGACAACTTTATAGCCTAGACAAGAAATCTTTTTTGTTTTATTCAATGGTTGATAGAAGTATTTATAACAACCATTGCTTCGAAAGACTTTATCGTTTTGCCTGAAGAATAGGGTCTACAACCGAGAGACGAGCTAGCATACGGGTCCATAGCAAAAGTCGTCTTTGGTGGTGGCCTGGGCATCGTTAGGTATCTGGACACCGGGTGTACGGTCTGCCCGAATGACGGATGGAATGAGATTTTCCATGTTCTGTGACTATTTCGAACGGCGGGGAATGAGGTGGAGGATGGCGATACCAATTAGAAGAGGTTATACGATGCTCACCACGGGGTTGGAGAGGGAAGCTATGAATGAGTGAGAAGAGTCCTGCTTCATACATGAATAAGGTACAGATTCCCGACCAAGTGACTCGTTAAGGGGTGGTGGTAAGGAAGCAATACAGAAACGGGGATGTTAGGATATGGCTTAACCGAATAATATCATTTCTGTGTAGTGATCTTGTATTATGTAGGCGGCAAGATTCTCGTCTCAGGGGCGAGCTCTGGCTACATAGGGCGCATGGTAGACAATATGAATGCACGAACAGACGTGACAATGTCGTTATGATATTATTAATACCGTCTGGTGTCTCATTAGGTAATTATTATATGGTGCCCTCGGGAACCACGAGAGATTAGGCGATTGTATGTGTCCATTCATACCCCGTATTTCCGTGTTGGCATCATAATATTAACCCAAAGTGTTCCCTAACCATCGTAGTCTCTAACCCGGGGTAATTTTTGGTATTTCTCCTTTTCATCTCTTGGAAACTTGCGCTCTGCCTATCTATCGTCCATGCGCATCAAATTCGTCATATCCCGCATCCCTAGAAGCCCGCTCAGTATTTCGGAAAGTCCCGTTTCAGCCGTTACTCGTACCATACGTACGAAATCGCCGTCGAGGCTCTCTCAATAGCATCTAGATCCCGGTACGCCTCACCCAGTTCCTTGTGTAGCTCATTGCTATTCTCCGAAGCCGCTTCGGATCTAGTTGAGCTTCTTCCCGTTTGCGTCTCCGCTGGCTGTATGCTCTTCTCCTTCCACGTATGGATGCTTAATAGTCAAGCACCAGATGTCTAGATAATCACAGATGGTGACGATGACGTCAACAACGAATGAGCCGTAGACACCAGCAGCGGTACCCAACATGCAAAACATAAAGGCAACTTGGTAGACATCGTCGCCAAGCGCACTAGGCCAGCCCGATGCCCAACCTACGTGCTCCTTTAGGATAGGACCGAGCGAATCGATTATGCCCCAGCCCAGTGGTAGAGCCAAGATATTCCAATACGGGAAATCGAGCTTAACAAGATGCGCTGTAATCATCTGTCCCACGCTGTACGCATTTACGATACCTGCGAACATGACGAAAGGTACAAGATGCTGCGTGCGGATCAGTGGTTGTAGATATAGGTACGAAGCCACGAGGAACCAGGTGCCAAATAACGGAACGAGCCCAAGCAGAGCACCACGGCTACGATCACCACGTGCGCGACGAGCTTTTATGACATTGCGCGCGCTCTCTACTGTGTTGTACACCATGACGATGGTACCTTGGGCCAAGTAACAGTGCGTAAATGATAGGCCATAAAGGGCCTCAGGGATGCCGAGGCTCTTGGGCACACCCAACGTGGTAAGCACAGACTGGTGCCAGAACGAGGCGCCCCCCATGAAGCCGGTCAAGGCATACACTAGGACTAGGGCTAGGATGCCTTCGACTGGGCCATTTATGATGCCTAGGGTTAGGGTCTTGGTGTGATATTCTTCCCATGTCTGAACATAAAAGGTGGCCAATGCTGCGAGCGAATTAGCACCAAAGCATCACAACCGAGCTAAAGCAGTAGCAAAGGATAGGGGGCGGCGTACAGCCAAAGACACTTAGGACTGTAAACCAGCTTTGACCCATGTTTTGCGAGGCAGCGAAGATAAGGCATTCAAGCGAAGTATTGAGCGCGTCAACGCCGTGATCGAACAGTTCGCCCAAGGGACCACTCTGACGGGTTCGTCGGCTACCATATAACTCGAGTTAGTCTGCAGAATGCGAAAAGGGAACCGGGCGGAGGCAGGGACACAGAGAAAGGGTAGTCTTTAACATACGCTTGTGAGCCGTCGACAGCATCAAACGTCTGGTATATGAACAAGCCGGCGGCCCATGAGTAGTAAACCCATGGCGGGCAATCTTGGTCTAGCGTGGGATTGTACCAGAGCAGGGTGAGGAAGTTTGCAACGACGAACATGAAGCCGGACAAGGTGATCAGGTTCGGGGCCATCCACATGGGAAAGCACTTGATGACGACATTGGTGTAAAAGGGTTTGAGAATATATTTAGACGTCAAGGAGTGGTCGACACCGCTGTATTTGTACTGCTTCAGATTCGGCAGGTATTCTTGCCGTACATAGACCATCTCGAATGACGCTGCCGCAGGTGAACGGCAGACGGCGAATCGCAAAGGGCCGAGACGGGGTCGGTGGAGTATCGATGGTAGCGTAGCGATGGGATCGAGCGTTTCACCGGCGAACGATAGGTGTGCTGACCGGTATCTTGATAGGTATCCTGATAGGTACCTTGATAGGCTCCGGAGTTTACAAGAAAGAAAAATCGAGTCTTTGATCCAGTTCCTCGACTTCGGAAATCGTCAAGTCGGGAGAGATGGAGCTGTGTGTTGGCGATGTTGCACATGGTTGGTTGTCTCACCCATAAAACTACATTAGTTCGTTAGATTAGATTATTTGGCCTTTTTTTTTTCTGCTTGGTTGCGCTGATCAGGGTTTCCCACGAATTTCATGCGAATGCAACGTCATTAAAGTGGGCCACTGCGCGTCGAACCGCGTGCTGCACACAAAGACACAAAAGAGGGCACTTCAATCAATTTAACAAACAGCGGGCCCGGCAGAATCGGGTTTAGCGTATTTCCTACATACTACCTAAGTAAGTACCTCGGTACACTAGATACCTACCTACATGTAGGTACTAGGATGTATGTACTAGTAGGTTAGGTATGTAGGTACCGAAGTAAGAGCCCTCGGGATCGAGGAACTTATTATGTAAAGATTTGTGCATGCATAAAGCGTAGAAGGGTCCTCCGACAAGTATGTACCTACTAAGTAGCTAGGTACTATGTATATACTACCTAAGGTATGTAATCACATCCAAAGAGCCCGTGAAATGAGTCCAATGGGAAGTTATCTATATTGGGGTTAAGGTCACGAATTCGGCCCGCCGATTTCGCAATTTCAAGGGCAACAACCCGAGATCATTCGGTCCAACCAACCAAAACCTCCCTAACTCTGCAACCAAGATTGGTTTGGTTGACTTACAGCAGGCAACCTGCTGCCAGAACACAATGCCGGCCCTTACTACCTAGGTAGTAGTAGTTAACAAGACCTAAACTAATCCATAGCCCTGTACTGGGAGACAGTTAACGAGCGCACACCGACGAGCCGAATATGGGTTCATAACCGTAACCGAGATAAACGAGGAAGAGCCCTTACCAAAAGACGTAGCATCCCCATTCTTACTTCACCTCTCATCATTTCCTCGCCCACTCCCTGAGAGCTTGTCCGTCCTCGCTGTCCGGCGCGTTGTCTAGAGCTTCCTGAAACCTTACATTGGTGGCAACCGCCAGCTTGCGCGCCGCGTCCAGTTCATCGAGCGCTTTTTTGAGCTCCGCCCTCAGTGCCGGTATGACTTTCAATATGTACTCCGCGATGGTTCCAGTATGCGTCAGGGCTGGAGTGAGTTCGTGCTTCTCGAGGTCCGCCTTTTGGACGGCCGGTTTATCGAGGGCCATTTCAGAGTCGACTTTATAACAGCGCCCGTATTAGTCTCCCACACACTGCGAAAGCATACCGGACGCGTACCCGGGAAAACGTACCTTTGTGGATTGACCTGCCAACTCGAGCGTCTAATGCGAATTGCCGAATGATGGATATGCTTTGATTGAACGCAATAGTATAATGCCCCTATACTTCCCACGCCGTTGAGGTAACCCCCCGGGTCCTTTATATCGAGACAAGTGCGGGGCGTAGACATCGCAAAGTCAACTCGAAATCTGCTACTGGTAGATAAAACCCACCTTGGATCTGCTGCACTCCAGTGCACGCAACTACAATACATAGAACGCACTCTCTAATCCTCCGAATCCGTTCGTGAGGACTAGGTGGCAGACAAGTCATTGGTAGTATCCGAGCGCAGCATGTTCGGGGCGCAGCATGTTCAAGGCCACGCCTGTAGCAGACGTCGAGACGTTCGTGTCACGTCGTGGACGGACGAACTAAGCGAAAATCACGTGAATGCAGACCAAAATGAGGCTCTGCTCGAACAAGTAGCATGGCTGTGCTGATTATGAGAGCCCAACGCACTTGCGCCCAAAGATGCACACGAAATCATGCTGGGCACATATGCGCCATACTATTCTAGGTAGCCCTCATCACAAGCGGCATTATCACGGGCTTGTAGATCCATACCTATGCAGGTGTGATTCGACCCCAATTATGCTTTTATGCGGGCCGTTCTGCCTGGCGATTGGTCACTTTGCCCGAGATTCAGCTGAGGCCCGGAGAGATATTTATCACGGGTTTGGTCTGCTGGCCGTCCAACTTGCAGCCACGTCACGTCAGATGACTCTTTCGAAAACGGCTGGGGAATGCATATACAGAAGGAGTCGAAACGAAAATGTGTTGGCAGTTACGCGTTCGCCTTGTCTTTTGCTACCTTGGTAGGATAGGGTCGCTAAGACCGACCCAACAAACAAAGTAATGCGGACGAAGCTGCTCGCGTCTGCAAGAACCGAGCGCGCCCTGGTTGCCTACTAAACTGCTAATCCAATTTGTCCTTCTCTAGGTGATCGGGCCTCTCCCGGAGGCCCTCCAGTTCCTTTTGCAGGTCTTCGATCGTCTTCTGTTGGGCAAACTCAAGCGCCGTCCTCAGTTTCGGCGGTGGGTGTTCCCAGTCTGCCAAGGGAATGCTGTTTTGCAACGCCAACTGGAGTATCCGGATCTCGACGCTTTTGTCCTTGAGTTTGTTGTCCAATGCCCAATTCTGAGAAGCTTGCTTTTCGTACTCTTTCTCCATTTTTCTCAACTGTTCTTCGGTCGTCTCGTACTTCCGCGCCCAGTCTTGCGCAATTTCCTCGGCCTTGATTTTCGCTACCTCAAGCTCTCCAACTCTCTTCTCGATTATCGCGAGTTCTCTGGCCTTCTCCTCGATAACACTAAGCTCCGGTAGAATTTTGGCAAGACTTGATAAAGAATTCGAGATGCCATTTTCCACGAACTGATCGTTTGGTCCGTCCATGACACTAGATCCTGTCCCGCTCTAGAGTGCTGCTTGTATGAATGAGAACTGCACTCAAATATAGCCTGCGTTTCAGTATTACTTACATTAATCGTATGGGTAGATGCAGCCGCCGTGTTATAGTGGTTTACCAAGTCAATACGAGGTGCTCTACATCCGGCGTTATATGTGTTCAGGGGTATAATTACTCAAACAAACTTGCATAGAATCCTGTAGATGGCACACTTTTCGTAATCTAATGGTGACTGATACCAATCCACTGAATAGATATATCGAAAACACTGGAAGTCCGGGTGTTACTTCACGTGTTTATTATTTATTACTCAGCTTCATCAATTAATAAGACCCCGAGATACCGCATGAGAATCCACCATGAATGCGTATTGATGGAGCTATCCCCATATGCGAGGGTTGGTTCGCGCAGTCCGTCACGTTTACTCCCCGTTCTGCTGCCTACTTCTAGGCATCCTGTTGTGCATGAGTTGCCAGCCATTACTAGCCAACCGTAGCCAAAAGTAACCCCCCATAAGTCCAATATTAGCCCCGTTTCCCCTAATAACACAACATCGGCAGGTAATAGCACATGTGCCAACAAATGCATGTATACCTACCGCCCCAGCACATCACTACCCACAGTGTCACGAGCTTGATTTGCATAAGTCCGGCGTATTATGACTTTGGGGGCCGTATATGAGCTAAGAATCTATTTACAGCACCCTCCTTTGGCACAGAGACTCTAGGCTAGCCGTATTCATCTTCACACATTCCACAAGACACTCGTGAGCTAAAACGAGGGTTTCCTAGCCCAAGTGTCATAACTTTTGGAACGCAATCCTTATTCACTACAAGAAATTCCTGTTAGACCGTCCCCAGCAGTGTTAACACACTCGACAAGCTCTCAGTTTGAAGATGATGCTCCACGAGCTGTATCCTAATTCAGACCCGTCCACGTCCGATCCCGGCAAGGTCGATGTAGAGTAAGTCTCCCCTGATCGGTAATGCACGACCATGCAAGATGGGTGCAGGCATCGCAGTCGTATGGCCTAACTAGCGATCGATCCTAGTGTCGTACTAGTCCACGGTCTGAATGGACACTATACCGGTACCTGGAAATCTGATGACAAGACAGTCTGGCCGAGAGACCTACTACCAGAGCGCCTCCAGAAAACTGGCATCAAAATTCGCGTCCTATCGTTTGAATACGGCGGCTCGATTAAAGGTACAACCAGTAAGGCCGGGATCGATGACACCGCACAAAATCTCCTCCAGCACTTAATCGACCAGCGGGACGACCCGCGCACCAAATGGAGGCCTATTCTATTCGTTGGCCACAGCCTGGGCGGCGTCATCATCAAAAGGGTGATTGAAGTCTCCGATATGCCTCGTTTTCGCCGACTATGTTCTGATTTATGGTGTTAAGGCAATCTCAGTCGCCTACCTGGACCCCGCATTCAAATCCATCAAGAACACAACCTTGGGCGTCGTGAGTCGACCCAACGTAGAACCCACTCCGAAGTACCAACGCTAAAGTATTCAAGGTGTTCTTTGCAACACCACATCAAGGGTCCTCGGAGGAGTTCGTGTCCTTCTTGGCGAACGTCTTGGAGTGCAACAGGCCGAGGATGACCTTATTCCCAACAAAGCGGACACAGCCTACTCCAGAGATGGTAGAGGAGATCCAACAAAATCCCAGGTTATTTACGTTTATATCCGGCGACTTCGTCTACCTATACCATAAATTAAGCGCCAAGACATTCCAGGAGGGCAACGAGACGGCGCTGCTTGGCAAGGTGGTAAGTTCTCCTATCTCAGCCAAAATTATTGACCTTCTGTGACGGGCAGCCAAGTGGCTATTGTTGAACATGCTGTTGATAAAACTACATGCGGGAGAAAGAAGGGAAACAGCAAGGTAGCGGCAACCCTACGGCTATGTATATACCAGTTGACTGGCCCTAGTCCAGTCTAACCCAAAGGGCTAGGCTTGACCTTTGCCCGCAACACCTTGGTAGAGATATGGTGAGGGACTAATTATCAACGTAGGTGGTGGGGAGCGAACAAGGAAAGATGGGCATCAATACGGAATATGCTGCGATGATATCGGGCGACCATCTAGGCCTTTGCAAGTTCGGAGGGGACAAGAAGGAAAGGGAGCGTTTTAGGGTAGTTTGGAAAGGAATGGAAAAGATGATCAAAGAGTCACCCAAGCAGAAAAGTACGTGTTCGTCAATTCCTCCTCCATTCGGCAGACAAGTGATTACCAAGGCTAATTGTAATCACTCAGAGCTCATGGAAAAGCGCACGAAAGCACTTGATTCGCTCTGCTCCGACGTACTTTGTCAATCCATGATGACGAAGACGCCAATGGCCAGGACTGGGGAGTGGATCTTTGAGCGAGCAGGCTTCAAAGACTGGCTCGACCAAAGATCCGGCAAGCAGGGGCTCTGGATTTCAGGGGGGCCAGGTTGTGGCAAAAGCTACCTCGCAAAACATATTGTCGACAAACTACGTAGCCAAGGCAACTTAGTAGTTTGCGCCTTTCTGTGCGAGCCGAATCCGAGAAATATAGACGTATGGGATTTATTGTCCAAGATTCTCCAACAAGCGCTGGACATTGAGCCTGCGCTACATCATGGCCAGCCATCTTTGAACGGCAGAGATGTGAGGAATCTATTAATTAAGGCTCGCGACCGAGTCCCTCCTCGACCTGGTCGCACATCACGTCCGACAGAGAACAATGTGCAGGGTCTCTTGGCTGCGACTATTCGGCAAGTTCTGGAACTGGCACCAGAACTGATTGGTAGTGTCCTGACACGCGATTGGGAAGATGATAAACCGCCCGACGGCTGGACACCAGATTTCCAGACTCTTTGGCTCCAGGTCATGGTCGAGGCGTTGGCAAAGCACCGTATCATTGCCGTCATTGATGGTTTCGACAAAATGAAAAGACCATGCCAGGAAGCTTTCCTCCAGACCCTTGAGGATCTGACGAAAGCACTACAGACTCGCGGGAAAGCATCGTGGGCTCGTAGAAAAGCACTCCAGATGAACCACGATCTGAGATTACTTTTCTTTTCTAACGAGTATCCGGAACTACGCTCAGACTCGGAGAAATATGGATTTGCCCGGTACGCCATTGAAACCAAGGATACCGGGATGGATATTACCAGGGCTGTTGATAGTCGTCTGGAAGTGATCCATAAGATTCACAAATTCCCTCCCAAGCTTCAGGACAAGATCAGTAAGGCAGTACCTAAAGCGGCAAATGGGATCTACCTGCGCGCAGAGCTGATGCTCGGGGGCCTAAAACACACCCGCTATAGCGAAGATGGCATACACAAGCTGTTGGATAGCCCGCCAAATGGCACTGCCCAGTTATACGACCACTTGTTCGGGAAGATATGGGCACACGAAGAGAATAGGAGGTCCATCAAGCAGGTTCTGTTGTGTGTCACGTTCCAGCAAGAGGGACTGAACCCGGCCGAACTCAGCGTCGCGCGGGCTCTGCAGAAGGTGAGAGAAAGCACCGGCGGTGACATCGTCAGCTACGAGCAAGTGCAAGGGTTTTTGGATGACAATACCGAGCTCTGGGTGAACCGGTTCTGCGGCCACCTCATAAAGTTTGAGAATGGCCGGTTCGAACTAGTCCACCCGAGTTTAAGGAAGTATCTCACCACGAAGCCCGACGAGCTACACAAGGAGTACGGCAGCGACGTTGAGCTCCCTAGCCATGTCGACTCCTTCATGGACGAGGCAGAGGGCCATAGAAGACTGGGTAACCTGTGTGCCGCCTACTTGGCTATGCCCTTCTTCGCCCAGCCTATTCAACATAGCAGCAAAGACTGGTTGACCTGGCGGGAGGCGGTCAAGAAGAGGATGAAGAAGTACCCATTCCTCCGATACGCCGCGCTGCATTGGTCAGAGCATCTGAAATTAGCTCAAGATCTAGCCGTGCCCGGGAGCAGCTTAGGAGAGGGGAAAGCCGACCGGGAGCGGCGGCGGCAACTGGAGAACCAGCGTCTAGGCAATTCTAAGAGCTGGGCCGAGGTCGGATGTTATTTTCACGATTGGCACGAGAAGGAGTATCCCAAACTCTGCTCAGTCGAGGAGCAAATCAAGCACAAGCCGGAGACGGAACAGCCAGTGCTGCCTACGGAACAGACTTCAGCCCCAACTCGTGCTGAGCATTGGCTTGTTTGGGGGGCTCGTAGAATAGTAGATAAGTTGGAACTCGATAAGGACTCTGCGACCTAGTATAGCGAATCCGAATACGCATAGCAATCCTGTAGAGATGAGGTAGTATAATGTAGCCAGGTACATATGTAGACGCTAAGTAGGCTACCAGGACCTAGCGAATATCACCTAGAAAGTATGGCTTCAAGCCCAACATCACGATTAGCGCCAGCTCGAGAACGATTGGTGAAGACACATCATTTAAACTCAAGGGGTCCAATCTATCTATGACAGGGAGGGGGGGTCGATATCAGCGACCGTAGGAAACACGCGCCACGAGGAACTGTATCACATTTCTATGCCGCTTCGGCGACGTATCAGCTGGAGTCCCCTCTCTTGAGTACGCATTCCAGGGCATGTTGGACGACCCACTGTGTTGCGCTGGCGCTGGTTCCAACATTCGCCGCTGCGGCAAGGGCTGGGGCCGTCTGGCCGAGGAAGCCGACGAAGACAGCGGGGCACCCGCTGCTGCCTCTTGTTCCCTGGCCTTCAACACAGCCTGCCTTATGACCTTGCAAATCTTGAGAAACGTGGAATTCTTGGCGTGCTGGAACTGGCACATCCTGAGGTGGTCCGCGTTCACGGGCACCTGTTCCAAGCCGGCGGTGTTGGTTGCGGCCCATTTTTCCACGATGAGCTTCGTTGTCCCTGCCAGCGGCTGCTGCTCAAAGAAGTTCACGATGGTGTAGTCATTTATCAGGCGGCAGAAATCCTCGTCCAGTTCCAATAGGTCGGTCGTGTTTTTTCCAAGCACGTCGATCATCCTGCATTTGGGCCCGAACCCCTCGTAGTTCTTGGCCAGCTTCAGCCATCCCTTCTTGTCCCCCCCCCCATGTGGTGTTCCGAAGAACATCTGGTTACATTGGTAAAAAAGAAAATCAGTGATGAGGCCCCTTAATGATAACCATGCGGGTCTAGGGTGATCGGACTTACGATGGACTGGGTAGCTGAGGCAATGGAATTGTATACGCTCTCCCTCTTCGCAAAGCACATGGCCTATTATACCAAATAATGTCAGCCATGGGGCTATTTACCGCGGGAAATGCCTTGCTTGCCTGCCTAACGATGAGCCCGCCAAGGCACTGGCCCAGAAAAATAATCGGCCTACTCTCGTCGTCCCGCTGACAGTCCAGGTAGACCAGCATGGTCCGGGCGTTGTCACGAATCGTCGCTGTCGTCGTCTCTCCCGCGTCGTACCCGAACGATAGAATTCTAGTTCGTGGCTGCTTCAGTAGGAGCAGATCCCGCGGCCAGAAAACGTTGTGCCCGGCTTCCTTGTAAGTCCAAGTACCCATGAAATCGCCACCGAAGCCATGAACGAGCACGAGGCTGTAGTTAGTCCGAGTTAGCACATGTAATAGCGTTGCTGGATAGCCAGTTGGTGATGGTAGCTTACTCAACCTCTGCAATGCCTTTCCCTTCCTCCTCTGGGTCATAGACCACACTAAGTTGTAGTTCGTTCACCGGAGCCATTTTACAAGGCTAACGAGGGTTCACACTGCGAGCTATGGTCTGTGAGATGGCACACAGAGGAAGATAGAATGAATTTCAAGTAACGGAGAAAGTGTTCTCTACTTTATATCTAGGGTACGACGAGCGTGCCACACCTTCTGGGGTAGAGGAGGCGTTCTATAGTAAATACTACCTAGATAGTCTAGTTTGGCAACCAAAAAGCTTTCTTTCTGCCCAATATGGAAAATTTTACGGAATAAATACCGATCTCCTGAACCTTTAGAAATAGAAAGAGGAAAGGGGGCAAGGATTTGCTCAAGCTTGGCCTCACCCCCAACATTGGTGGGCCACATAGCTGCCCAACTGCCACGTAGAGCATGAGGCGCAAGATGTAGGGCGCAGGATGAAAGAGGCTACTGCGGAGTCGGTTGCCTCAGCGCAAGTAAGTGATACCATTCGCTGCTGACGTGAATGATGGCAATCTGCCGGTACATGTAGAGCGTGGCCGCAGCACCCGCTAGATATGTATTTCAGCCTGATGGCTTCAAAGGCTGTCACAATAGGCCGCGCCGTTTGAGGATCTTGCCTTCAAATGTCTTCTCTTATATAATTTTCCGCTCTTCATCTCTCTTCTCGAACGTATCTCTCCCACGACACTCAGAGCGATAAAACTGGAAATCATCTTCACGATGGGGAACGGGCTACACCTGTTGACCGAAGAACCCCAAAGGCCCACCATGGAGTAAGCGTATCTCACATCCGTCACTTAAAATCCTTACTAAACACCTAGAAGCATTGTCGCCGTCCATGGCTTGAATGGCCATTACATGGACACGTTCACGGACAAGTCCTGGTTTGCCCCCGCGACCATGTGGTTGAAGGATCTTCTGCCCGAGAAGATACCCGGATGCCGTGTTATGAGTTTTGAATATGACGCCTCCGTGAATAGCATGTCAGTGGCAAACGTACGGGACTCCGCGCGCAGTCTGTTAGAGCATCTGAGAGATAAACGAGAAGACACTGTAAGTAAACGCGTATAAAAACTCACCGTATTATTTTGCGGCCGCTCTTGGAAAATTCTCGATTCCAATGATGATTAGATATACGCCGATGTTCCCATCGTCATTGTCGCGCATAGCCTCGGGGGAATCGTGATAAAACAGGTATGAATTCCCGCCTCCCTTGAGGCTAAAACTCTATGTGTTGTTCCTTCTAACGCCTGCCTGGCCCCAAGGCCTTAGTACTAGCAGGGTATGACTATCCTAACATGGCCAATTGCACTAAAGGCATAGTACGTGCGCATGCTCGTATGACCTGGTTCTGTGGGCTGCCTCGCTTACATGGCTTCGCTATAACCTATAGGTCTTTTTTGGAACACCGCATCGAGGCGCAGATGCAGCCCAGTGGGCGTTGATGGCAGAGAAGATCGGGCATGCCGTATTCCGCACCGGCCAGTCGGCCTTCCTACGAACTCTCGAAAGAAATTCAGAGGATCTGTATAAAATATCCGAAGACTTCAGGCCAATATCCACCAATTACGCCATCGTCAGCTTCTACGAGGAGTATGCCTACAATATTTTGGGCAAAGTGGTACGGTCTGCGCAGTTACCACGAATGCTTAACCCGTGCGTCAGCTGACTTCAGGGGTAGATCGTGGACAAAGACTCTGCCATTATGGGATTGCCACATGAACAGAAAATGATGCTCAGTGGTACGCACACCTCGATGTGTCGCTTTTCAAAGAGCGACAAGCAGTTTGATGCTGTTTGGAAGCGTATCAAGCGTGCTGCCACGGGGGTCTCACGGCCCTAGGAGGCTCGAGTTTGAGGGCCCCTGTGCGTGTGGCTTGGGTGTACATTCATTCGCCGTAATCGTCAAGACGCTGAATCAATGCCTCCAGGAAATGGGTATTTGATTACCACTTCAGATTGAGGGCGTAACTTAAACAGCTTAATGAGTTAGATTAGCATAAAAGCGCTAGGGGAACCGCCCATAAATAATAGTATCTACACAACAAGACGAAACCACGAAGTAGCCAGGTGGATAGTGACATTTGAAAAGTACGAGTGCATTAATCATGTTGCTTACTTGATACTACGGATGCCAAAGCAACAACTTTAGGACGCAATGTTTC
This sequence comes from Xylaria grammica, assembly GCA_004353285.2. Taxonomy (NCBI): domain Eukaryota; kingdom Fungi; phylum Ascomycota; class Sordariomycetes; order Xylariales; family Xylariaceae; genus Xylaria; species Xylaria grammica. Next base: position 966,867 of record NGZP02000002.1, on the reverse strand, counting down.
TGACTCTTTTGTCTCTTGTTGCAGTGCTGGCACGGTCGTCGTCTTCGAGACTCGACCGATTACGTCACCTTGTCCGGCTCTTTTAAGCCCTCTTCATGGCCGAGTGCAATGTCTGGGACGAGGCCATTCCAACCCGGCATTTCTAATATGCATATATCCTCGAAATAGAAACGAATCTCGCTAGCCATATTTTGCAGAACGATAACGCCTCCAACTCAGAACTCATCATCATTACGCAACCGACGCCACTATCATAGCCGCGACATTCTCTTCCTCACTGCGCACGGTAATCTTAGTCGTTACCCCAGATTTCGCTGAATACGCCATCCTAATGTTTGCCACTACTCTGCCGCCGTTCACAGTCTTGCCCAGTAACTTGAGTTGGTGCGTTGTTTGGCTAATCGGTACGTCTGTGCCTTCTAACGGTTGTAATGAGAGCGCCTTGGCGAGTTGCTCTGTTGCGTCTGTTTCGAATGTGTCAGTTACCTAGCCGAGAAATCACGCTGCCTAAAAGGAAGCACATACCTGCAATACTCTTCATGCTGGATAATTGTAATGTCTCTTCTGCCTCCTCTCCCGCAGCGCCAACTTGTTCCCAGATGTGGTTGAAATTGCCAGCGAAGGTCGGTATTACATAGTCGCTTCCAGATAAATCAAATTCCGCCACCTCATACTCATCGTCGTATCCAGTATCTTCAGGTTCATTCGTTGTAGGATCAATCTCTTTGCTCGTGAATTTAAGTACGTTCGAGAAGGAGCTAGTAGGCATAGATCCCTCGCCGCCCGTCTTCTTAAACGCCACATAGACTTTTCCAGGCTCGTCTGTCGCAAGCTTTTCTGTGGGTATGATGAAGACTTCCTCAAGCTCCTCTTCATCTGACGGGGTAGCAACTACTGAGACGTTTTCCAAAACAGTCGCGGGAAGTGTGTTTTTGATCTCGTATTGTAAGACAATGTGCTCTTTGAAAATGTGCTTGACGAGAGTTACTACATATTCCGTTTCGGCCTCGGTGAGCTCAACAAGAGGCGACGACTTGAGGAGACCGCCGAATTCTTTCATGTAGGGTATCGACATGAGCTCCTGGGCGTATTTCTGTGCTGCGGCAGCAGCTGAGGCTTGCGCTTCGGCTCCGGTTGCTGCGGTCTTGGACGGTCCAGTCTTGGGAGGCTTGAGCGAGGGGGTCGTCGCTGTAAGCTTCTTTGTCCGGTCTTCGGCGTCTGCTTGCTCCCGCGTGACGACGGGAACCTTGCTGATGTCGAAGGGAATATCGAACACCGACTTGTCATCCGATGTCACATATGTGACAAGCTGATGCTCGAAATAAGATAGTGAGAACATGTTTTCTAGTCATAGAATTAGCACGAAAAGCAATTTATTCTTGTCAATCATGCTATGCTTACCATTCTTAATGAAACGTTCGCCGACGTCGTCTTCCTCATGCATTAATCCGAGATTGAGTGCTGCACGGTCACGAACTTCGTCATCGACGTCATCCAGACATCTTGTGAGAAGAACATCGACACTTCGCTTTACTTCTGGGTCCTTCTGTCCGACACCGAACTTAGCCAAGGCAGTGACAGCCGCAGCCCGAACGATGGAATTCTCAAGAACAACTCTATTATAAATATAGCGAATATACTTGGTTGGTTGTGATGTCTTGGGGCCTTCAAGACCCAGTAGATGTAGGATGCGGACGGCCAACTTTGTGAATTCGCAATCCTCAATAAACTCGCAGAGATGAGCAAGAGCATCCTCCTTTGAGTCAGGGACGAACTTGATGAGGTCAAACATACTCTCGACGACGGCCCGCTTAAACTCATAACCTCCTTCGTCACGAAGAATACCACTGAGGAAAGCCAGCATGCCAGCTTGTTTGCTAGGGAACTTCAGACAGAGAGTACGGATGGCTTCGACTATAGTGATCTTGAACTCGTCTGTGATTTCCGACATGAAGCTGGATATTTGTTTCATGAGCCTGTCAACGCTAGCTTCATTACCAGTCTTCAGAAGCGTAGTAATAGCAAACGTCGCAATCGATCGGTTGCTGTGTGATATAAGCGCTTCAATGTCTGGATTGCAGACGTTGACGGCGTGGGGTTTGAAAGAGGCGAAGTTATGGAGGATTCGTAGAGCAGCAAACTTGGTGACGGCCCTCGGAGAAGACAGGAATAGTTGCAGTACATGAACCGCTTGCGTAACCTCGGCGTCTGTCACATCCCTCATGTCGCAGATCGCCTTCGCAGCTTCGAAATTTACCATCTCGCTCTTGTGTCTTAACCACCCATCGAGCAATTGCATCATAGGTTTTCTTAGGGATTGATCCTCTTCAGCCAGCTGAGCAGCCAGTCTCACCAACATCACGATTGCGGCGGGACTTTTGACGGCTCCAGCAGCACCGAATTGTTGGACCATCTTAACCAAAGCCATCCTGTCGTGCGATCGCATTTGGTATAGCAGGCCGATGGCGTGGTATTGTGTCATCGTCGAGTTGTTTACGGGAAGGGAGCCGGCGGAGGAAGAAAATCCAAGGGAGAATCCTCCAGAAGACTTAGTCGAAGCAGCAGCCTCCTGGGTTTCGGACTGCCACCGTCGAACAACATCCTTGGCAATCGGGAGGAGATGGTAGGAAGAAACGAGGGCGGCGGAGGATACAGATGGGTTCTTGTCGACAATTGCCGTCTTCATAACTCGCTCAATTGATTGGACGGTAGTTGCCTGCATTTGTTAGCCGGCAAGAATCGGGAAAGAAGCTTAGGATCCGAGTAGACCGACATCAATAATACGACACAGCGCCCTTATCGCGTTTGGGCGATATATAGCATCTGTGCTACCTCCGGTGTCCTTCATAATTGTGCTTGTAACCATAATGATGTCTTCCGCGGAGTTGGCAAGCTCCTTAATAACAAGATGAACCATCTGGCGCAAGCTGGCATCTTTATTCTGGAATAGCTTCGAGATACCGAAGAAAAGGGTGGTAGCTTCGTTGGTAGGAAACTTCTCCCCCGTGTAGAGGAGGAGAGCTATCTTGGTAAGGAGGATACGGCATCGTCGCGGCTGGATTGGTGAACTGTTGAACAATCGGGCTGTGCATCAATCTTATTTAGCTGTCGTCATGGAAGGGCGACCTTCAGGGGGTCTTCGGTGAAGGTGACGGGTGACGGGTGACGAATCGGCGTTACACACCTTCTTGGAATACCTGGGTGCGATCGACCTTGACCAAGCCGAGGTCGGCATCTTCATCTTTCTTGCCGTAGCTCATGATGGGCGGCGAGACGGCTCTCCTAAGGCCTAAGAAAGTCGAAGATGTCGTGGGTCTCTAGTTGGTGTTCTTGACATTTAGGTGGTAGGTTTTGGAGGTCAGGACAGCCTGCTACTACGTATTTCCCCGTGTTAGACTAGCGGCCCTCACAAAGCAGCGACGTTGCCAGTCAGAAAGTGGGTCCAATCACGTGATCAATGATTGTGCTGAACCTGTCTACCTACCTATCTAGGTTAGATACCTAGATTCATTATAAGTATGCGTTTAGCCTCTATTATTCTATCGTTGTATATTCATGTAGTGGACATGCATCTCCTCATATTGGGGGTTCTGTGACCATGGGCTCTAGAGATATTGGAAGGTTCTCCGGCCTGAGGACCGCCCAAGTCTATTTCAATCCCGTACTTTGTTTTTTCCGAGTCTGGATATACTCATCTTCAAAGTACCCCATTACTGTGTTTGTACCGTGGTTCATATTAGTGACCTCTGGGAGTGGTCTTCGTAAGCTTGATGGCATTGTCTACATATCCAATAGTGCCACCATATTTCCTCAAAATAGCTGGGACGTCGACGATATCCGCGCTCCCTGAGCGGTGTCTCCCAACGATCCCTGTATTTCTAGTACTTGGTATCCTCAGCATTTCTGTTTCGACCTCCCAACCGCAGTCCTGTGCGATTTGTTTCACCCATTCCACAAGTGACGAGTACGCTGATGCAGACTTGCCCTTTTCCTTCGGCGCAGCTGCCCTAAATCTAGCTCCAGACAGATCGTGGCTACAACACGGTATCATAATAAATGGACAATCAGAGATAGTAGCAAGAATAGGTGTCCATGGTGTCAGCTCGTCTGCATGGTTTGAAATAATGAAGGTTCCCTTTGGGAACAAGCCGTCATGGACCCGCTGAGCAAGCTCGTCATCTAGCTTCTGCTGGCTCTGTAGAATTTCCGGGAGGAGAACTAGTTGACGAAGGCTATGGCCTGCATCATTTTCAGAAGCCGAGTCGGTTCTATGTGTGAAGTTGTTCCAGGACTTTCGCCTTCGGGCGTCAAAGCCCCATCCTGAGTAGCCCTCTTGGCGTAGAATGTAAACCAGCAGGCCATTACCGCATCCAATATCCACAAAGCCTGGAAATGGGGAATCTCGATACATCTGTGCCCACAGCTCAATAAGAAATGCCGCAATCCCCAAATCCTCAAAGCAGTGTTTTGTCGGGTCGGTGACCTCGATCCATTCTTCGATGAGTTTGCGCGCATACGTCTTCTTAAGCCTCGAATACGTTGACTGTACGGTAGGTTGGGGAATTACAGTATCATGCTGAACTCGCTTCACATATCCTGCTTTAGCACCCTCACCATGCTTATGCAGTGTCGACACCAGGTGAAGCCCAGTCCTCACCAACTTTTCAGACGAACCGTAGTCGTCGAAGAAATGGTAATGAATTGACACGGTGCCTTCGTCAGTCGTTGAATTCCATTCGTGGAGGAACGCGACGCCCTTCACCTTGGGATGGTAGAACGGTATATCGGAGTGGGAAGAGACATGGGGTTTGTAGACAACCATTGAGGAAGAGGTCTCCGTCTCATCTATTCCAGTACTGTGGTAGATCAAACATGTTTGATCTAATGGTGGATCTCTTTGGGGGTTCCTCGGTATCAGCCTTCGAACAAGCAGTTTTTCTAAATGAAAACCAGTGAATTGGACAACGATGGGTTCGGGGCTTGTCGCACCGGCTTCGATATCCCGGGTCGGATTCTGCGCAGAATCAAGCTCGGTCAAGATGTCTGCCCGGAAGAGCCAGGAAGAATTAATATTCGGGTTCCGAATGAGATTATCCATGACCTTAAAGAAGTTTCCTCGGTCAAATGAACATTGCTTTCGGAAGAGAGGGGTCCACGTAGCCCCCGACACATCTATGATGAGACTCGGGGAGCCTTCTGCAAACGGCTCTAGCACGGAACTCATTTTGCCTACGCGATGAGATAAGAAACCTCACATCGGCAGATGTGTACCGGGGGGTAGCGAGTGTAGTCTAGTGTGTACACGAGATGGGTTCAGACGTGCATGTCATGATGTATGATGTATCCATGGTGGATTGAGTGCTAAGCACAGAGACAGAACTTAAAGTGGCCCACTTCCCACTCCACAACCTATCTACACCCAAAGCCATCTTCCCTCTGACTACCTGCGTTTTGGGGGAGAAGGGGGGGCTAATCAAGCAAAGTCGCATCGAAATCATTTGACAGGCAATGGCTCAAGTCACTCTACCTAGGTACGTGTGGTTAAGCTATCTATCGAGAATGCGCTTTTTATATCACTTTAAGGGGTCGTAAACTTGATTGGGAAGTCTCGCCATCTTATCGTTGACAAACAAGTCATACCCATCTAACCTAGGTACCTATTCTACCTCGTCTATTCCGTTGCGCTTACTGCTAGCTATGGAGTGGCCGTCGTCTACAAGGCAGGCTTGTTCATTGTCGCTGTCCCTCGCTATAAGACTTCAAGGTTAAGCTCTAGGACGCTTACGGGATATCTGCAGCCATCCGGTTAGCATTCCATTCGTGAGGTATGGCTTAATAAGGACTAACCTGATCTCAAACTTGTCAAGTACTTCAGGGTGCAGTACACCGATCTCTCCAATACGGTGGCTTTCTCCCCCTGCCTTCCCAAGATACACACCAGCCGCGCGTCCTGGGAAGAAGGTCGAGTCTGAAATCTCTTGAATGAAGTAATCCTTCACGCGAAGCATAAGGAAAATTCTATCCAAAAGCCCGTGTACTACTTCGAAACCGCTAGTTTTACCACAATAAGCTGCAGCCCAACGTCGCTCGTTTCTAGCCTGTGAGATTTTGTTAGCGACATTTATAATAACGCCCCATTGGAAACCGCAGATGTTACTTACACGGCGTTCGAGAGAATCATCCTTCAGCGCAATATCCGACGTCTCAAAAATCTTTAAAGGAAGCCGCACGGACTTATTGTCGCGAATAGTCTTTAGTAGGCCAGGAAGGAGCGATGTACGCACGACCTGATATTCAACTGTCTTGGGATTCGCAAGCTTCACAGCAGTTGTCCCGTCGTCTTGCCTATTCAGCCAAGCGAAGTTCTCGTCGTGGGAGCAGAGAATAAGCGGCATAACCTCGAACCAGCCAGCCATAGCGCACTCCACGCGTACGATATCGGCGAGCTTATTTATTGGTAGTGGTTTGCCAACAGTGGCTGACTTATTGGACAGCGACCGCGGCAGCTTATTAAAACCATACGCTACGGCAACATCCTCCATCTGTAATCGTAATCAGCATCGGGTCCCTCAGGTTAGGAGAATATCCAATCCTACAATGTCGCAAGCATGTAACACATCCGGCCGTGTTGGTGGGATAAAGACCTCGATGCGGGATCCCAAGGGGCGAGACGTATACGCCATCCTTTCTAAAAGTTTGCAAATAGAATCAGGTGAAAGCTCCAACCCACAGCAACCGTTTATATAGTTCACATCTACCTCCATCCTGACTGGCGTGAGGTTGGGCGTGACCTTCGTCGTTCCATCGGCCTCCTCGATCAACACAGGCTCCACGACGAAGGGCTCGGAACAATATTGCGCAAACATTGTCACTATTGAATTGCAGATAATCTCGAGCTTAGTTTGATCGGTAGCCGTTAGCTCGATGAAGACATTGGTCGTGTCCAGGGTGATCTTCGAGTGGTCGCCGTTGATGATAGGGGGAAGAGAGCATACGACCCCTTTCGAGTCGTAGATGACTGGATACCTAGGCGCATCGCGAATTATATGCAGGTATTTACCCAAGTGCTTGTCTACTCTTGATAGTAAGCATACCGAACTCAAGGGGGTAGTTGGAGGCAAGACTTGCCGTTGTCTAAATGAGCCATCAGCTCATTACCATCCATTTCTTTTTGCTGGTTTAAAGGCGCGAATCGGATATCCTCAGGTCGACGGGCTTCATAGGAGAAGGGTCCCTGTAAGGTATCGAGATCATGGGTTCCAATAGCGACTAGAGTTCTTTGACGTGCTAGGTTCTGATGAAGTTTGTCTTGAAGACCAATGAATGAGTCATACGAAGCTTGGGTAAACTTCACACCGCGGAGAATAGCACCGGCAATATAGGGTCGCACGCCGGCCGTCTCTTTCCCTACGACTATACGGTGCATGCGATCTTCGGGGAGATCGAGCACTCGGTATGTCGGTGCAGGCTCCTTGCCGCGGAAAATGTTTAAGCTGCGGGCGAGGCCTTCGAAGCACAGTAGGTCGCTTCTATTGGCGGGCACCTCGATCTTCAACTCGGGTTTCTCGTCGGCAGGCCTTGACGGGTCATCTTCCGTATCCTCATCGAGCTCTATGCCGTAGTCGAAGCAGAGGGCTTGGAATTCGTCGCTCGTGAAGCTGGAGGGGTAATGAGTGGATGAACGGATTACATGGCAGAGAAATAGCGAAGCTGTCTTACCGCTGGCCTAGGGCCACGTAGAAATCCTCCTTGTCCACGCCTATAGTGGGCATTTTTGGCGGTTTGTAGAATGTGCGGTCCTGTTTGTTTGAGTCACAATATTCAATCGGCGCGGATACCTAAAGGTTTCTACGATATGGCTCTGTACTATGGAGGATATTGGTACGTACGGTGTTAGCGAAGGCCCACCCCCACCATGATCGGTACCTCACTTGCTCAGTGCTTCCTACACTTTATTTCTGACTTATCTTCCCAACCTACCCTGGAGGCTGGAGTCTGATCGGAGCTGCCCAGATGGTTCTTTTTTTTTTTGACAATAATTTTCTTTCCCACTGTGCATCATTGCCCCTCCATCTACTAGGTACCTAGGTAGGTAGGTAGGTAGTAGATACTACCCAGGTAGGTTCCTCTCCTCCTAACAGTGCCTAAGGACGGAGGTGGGCAAGTAAGTAAGTAGGTAAGTACTAGTACCTAGCGCTACTGTTAGACTAGTCACTGCCCGCCTCCGCCAAGTCTTACTTTTTCCCCTGTCTCCCCTGTCTTCCCTGTCTTCTGCCCCCCTATCCAGTGCCTAGGTGTGCCTATGTGTACCCCTATGTACAGTACCTGGGTACCTGGTCAGAACCTGGTAAACTCCCCACTACCCATGCCCGCCCACTTTCCCATTGCGGTGGGTTTACCACCTGTTCTGGGTGGCCTCCCCTCCCTGTCATTTGCCATCCATTGCTTTGCCATTGACTTCGTACAAAAGGACAAAAGGCCTTCCCAGTCACACTCCGCCTCCCTCTCTATATAATAAAATAACAACAACATCATTGTCACGCCACCACTTTCAATCCCTCTACACTACATCGCTTTTTGCACTTCAGCAAATAACTTCATCTGCTTGTCTGTTTCTGTCGCCCAGATTCTACATATCAATCTCCATCAGTAGTCCAAGCGAGACAGTCGTCGGTCGCTCCTCTTCCGCTCCCTCCACCCAGAAACCCTTTTCCCAAGGTCACCCCAAAAACTCGAGTTTATGTCCATCGAAAATCTTAAGTCTTACGGTACGACGTCTCATGAGCATCACTACTTCCCTGCGCTGCGCCTTCGAGATGATTACTCGCTGGCCGAATCCGGGTCGCGCAAAACCTCCTTATTTACCCCTCTATTGACATTGTACTACTTGAGAGCATGGTACTAACCCACACCTCCTTGTAGACCCCTTCGCCGAAGCCGACGAAACGCCTGGCGAATCCAAGCAGGCTCAGAATTACATCCATATTCGTATCCAACGTACGTTCTCTACCCTCCCGGCGTTGTCGACAAAAATCACTCTTGGGGCACTGCACACTCGCGCGTCACCGGTCATCTGCCGAGATTCACAGCCCATCTGGAGTTCCACACACCACTCCCCCCCACATGCATCGCGCACTTGACCACCATGCTGACATTCCTTCTTCCCCCCCAACAGAGCGAAATGGACGTAAAACCCTGACCACCGTTCAGGGTTTACCTAAGAAATTCGATCGCAAGAAGATTCTCAAGGTTATCAAGAAGAAGTTCGGTGAGTCGCTTTCGTCTATTAATTCATCTACGTTGAAGGTCCTTGTAGCTAACCATCCCCTCATCTACAGCCTGCAATGGCACTATCGTCAACGACTCTGAAATGGGCGAGGTGATTCAACTCCAGGGTGACCAACGCAATGATGTGCAACAGTTCCTCGTCGACAAGGAAGAGGGTCTAGAGCTCGATCCCAAGACCATCAAGGTCCATGGTTTCTAAGCTGGCCATGTCCCAGAGACCTCCGTTATACCGGTCCCTTCGATCATATACGGACTGTGTCACTGGAATGGACTAGCACACTGTCTGCGGTGTTTATGTGACAAGGGTGACTGAACAACACCGCAAGCTGTCCATCCATCTAGTGGACAGGCTTCCTTCGGTCGAGGCGTTATACGGATTGGTCCGGACATGATACCCTTTTCTTGAGTTACAGGAGTATTCGTCTCCTTAGAGGTTTGGAAGGAATTTGACCGGGGTGGGCATTTTCTCGCGTGCGATTTAGTCGGCTTGATACAGTAGGACAAGACAGATTGTCAGCTTTAAAAGCTAGCCTTTCGTTATCGATGCTGTAAGCATGATTAGAGGCCCAATAATCAGAGATATTGCCAGAATTTCTCAGCGGACCCTTATTGTGATTGTGACTGCGTGACCCCTTTCGCTCGGCTAGCTACTATAACCTCTTCACGCATAGTCTGCCTTGCTAATTCTTCTGTATCTGTTGGTATTTAATAGCTTGTAAGCACATCTAGTCTCTAAAATAGGCGGCGCGGTATGAGAAGCCGGGTTAAACCATTAAGACTACTTGTTCTTGTGTTGCCAGAACTGCGGGCATAAGGTAGGAAACGGTGCACCATTGTGTGGAGACAGCAAAGCTTCAAAATAGTTCGCTAACATATCTCACCCAACCAAGATCTTATATATTCTTCCTTAGGCCTAACTATAATATTAGGGATATCTTGGCTGCCAAGTGCACGTCCCAAAAACACTCATCCTTAAATCCAAGTGAGTTTGACACAATTCTTAATATCCTCATTTTCACTCATATATCTAGCGCCTCCAAATTGCGACCCTGCTTGCTCGGTACCGAGGCGCCTAGAGGCTTGAGCAAGGGGAAAGTGGAAAGAATATTAAGCTTCATTTTCTCTTTTCCTCCTTCCTTCTCTCTGTGAAGTTTCAAACGGCGGGATGAAGGCGCCATCGGCGCTACCGCCCCCTCCACCGAACTTTTCGCGCAAGAAGGAGCGCATCCTCGAGGCACTCGCTGTGCCGGATGCTGAGTATAGCGATGCATCTCCCAAGGGGTCCGTCGACGCCGGAATCCGGGATTTGATCGGCGAGATCAACGCGTTGGATGGATTTGTGACGACGAGTAGCTGTGCGGGTCGCGTGAGTGTTTTCGTCGAGGGGAGAAAAGTTGCGGATGCCGAAAAGTCGGAGCCGGAGGAGGATGCTGCTCGACCCGCTACGCTTGCCGCTGTCGGTGGGAAAGGGGGCGGCGGGACTTGGCTGTTTGTCTCACATGATCCGGTGGTGGGCGATGCAAGCGAAGATGTGAAGAGGTTGCTTGGGTTGCATGATTCCGTAGATTACGATGATGAGGATGGCCGAGGAGATTCTGTGAAGGCTGTTAAGGACACAAGACTCGTCCATTTTAAGTTTGAACCGATGGTAAGCCGCTCGTTTCCCTCTCAAGGGCGTTATAAAAGGTTAGAGTCACTTAACGTCACCTAGATCTTACACGTCCTCACAGCGTCGTTGGAGCACGCCCAACTTCTGCTCCGTTGCGGCTTGCAAGCCGGATTCCGCGAAAGCGGCGCCATTAATCTCACCTCAACAACGGCGGAGGCCATCACGCCCATCGTGGCCATCCGGTCAATGGGACTTTCATTTGAGTCGTTGGTCGGCATACGGGAAAATGATAGCACAAAGTGCACTGTCTCTGATAATTATTTGCACAGTCTCCTGCGTATTGCCAACGAGAGATTCGAGGAAAATAGAAAGAGAATCGAGCGATTCCGCACCACCATCTTAGACGCAAGCTACCCGCCGAAGAAAAGAGACGGCACTGAATGGGAAGATCCGCAGGCAAGGCGTGAGAGGAAGAGGGCTGAGGGACTTCGGCGGAAGGCCGAACTTCAAGGGCAACCCCAGAAGGGAGGAGGTACGGAGGCTGATGGCGTGGATTTAGATATCTCTATGAATACACATTTTACGTGATTATTGCCGTCCGTCAAAAGGGAAGCCCGGCACAGCGAAAAGGAACATCAAAGTCGTAAAACACGTTAGAAATGCACCGTCTATAAGCTAGCCTTTTGGTCTCGGCACTCTATGCGGTAATGTTACAATACGAGGACATTGGCTATGCGCCCGCTCAAATATCGAGTGATCCATCGCCAGTCTAGGGGCTCCAGTATCGTAAAGCAGTGAAGTCCATCCCCATCCTAAGTCTAGCCGCTGGATCTAAAACTTCAGACGTCATCGGGCCGGTCGGTTTCAGTCGGATATTAATGTGAGGTAGCCAGAGCAAGAGTATTTCGGTCGGGCCTTATTTCCTCCACAACCCCTTCATCGCACAACCTTGTCAACCCAGTTCTTCTCAAGCTTCCGCACCTCCTCTTTGAAAGCCTCGACCTCCTCCCAGCAGTTCAGCGGCCGACGATCATTGTCTAGCAGGCAGCGGACAACGTCACTACGGGCCTTCTCGACGGTCTCGGGTAAAGGGCGGATTTGTTTCCTCTTGTCGAGGCGCGCGCGCAGGGCTTCGACCTCGGCCGACACCGTCTGCCTGTCGCCTTGCAGCTGGGCATCCTTGTCGGTCACTTCGGATGCTTTGGCGAGCGCCGCTTTGAGCGCCGCGCTCTCTTTGGCGGACAGTTTCTTGAGCTCTTCGGATACGCGGGCTTGGACTGCTAGCTCGAGCTTCTGGGCGCGAGATACGTCCGACTGTGATACGAGAAGCTACGTCAGTCCTGGCCTTCGTTTCTCGGGATTCGGGCGAGCAGTTGCGGATGCCGGCGGCTTCGAGGCGGATCGCTTACCTCACGGTTCGATTGTAAAGAGTCGACGACGTCTTGGGATACGCCAACGGGCGACGGCCTATGCACGAGACCACAATACCCCGGTCAGCGAACTATTTGGGGAAAGAATCATTCGGTCCTGAGGCGGCGTTACTCACGCGTTCCATGTGTGTGAGTCCCCGGCGGGCTTAGACGAGCTTGAGCCCATGGTGTCGGCTGTCAATTGCGGGTTGAGGTGCTCGTGTAGCTTGAAGCAACCGCTGCGATGCGTGCAGCCGACCGGCCAATTCGAGGTAAATATTTCCAACCCCGGGTTGGCCCGAAAATGTCTACTGTGTTATTTTTTATAATTTACTGTATGGACACTGTATATTTGTGACGTATGTAGGTACCGAGGTAGTCTTTGTTGGTAACCAACTGGAAGCAAGCCTACAAGCTTTGCTGTTAGATGACTCTGTCGAAAATAGAGGTTCCAATTTTCTATAGATATTCTTTTTGTCTTTCTTTTGTGGTATAATGAAACTATATTCTATGTTACTCAAATTCCTCGCGTCGTGTACACTATACCGAAACCTCGTCCCCCCTCGCAATACCGTTTTGTTGGGCTGTAATCATCCAATTTATACAGAGTCAACTCTCCGGTCCGTCCTAACAAGTAAAACCTCAAACATTAATTACTAAGTGTGCCGAGTGTATAAAATGAATTGTCACCAACTGCTCTTTTTTTTCGAGTCCTGCGCCCTAGACCTTGTGCAGGAGATCGTCATCAAGGCGGCGCTTTTTCGACAAGGAAGGGGATGAAAGTTGAATTAATTATTAGGTGCTCCCGACGAAGACAAAATTTTCTTTTGTCAAGTGACAGCCTATTTTTCGTCTCGTCGGGATTCAAGTCCAGCAAGTGCGAAGACCATCCATAAGTGGTATATTAAGGTATCAGACTTGAGCCTTCAAAGTTTGTATCCGAGCTCCAGGATATTTCGTTGTGGTAAGACCCCAAGACCTAGGAGACTATTGTGAACTCAGATGTTAATCCGGTGTCCTGGATTCTTTTTATTTCCTAGCCTAACTGTGACCAGTCTATAGATACGGTCTTGATTGGTTTAGCTGTCGTGAAATTGAATAAGCCAGTTGATCGGGAGCCGGGACGCAAATTTGGTAGGGAACTGAATACTCTAAGAGTAGTGGAGTTGGCGGGTTCCTCACTATTCCCTTTGGACCAGCTGTTGTTCTTCGAGCGGAACCCAACGACCAGGATGAAGACAAAAATAATGATAATTAGGGCGACAGCCCCCGGTGTCTCTGTCACCGCCATTTCCGAACGACGGCGTCTTTGCGGGTAATTGAATAATGGGAGTATATGTTCTGCGCAGACCGCCAAGAGAGCTTCGTCAACCATTTTAGCTGCTTAAGAATATCGTAATTGTGGTGAGGTAGTTTGGAGCCGGCTATAAGTTTGATATGATAGCCTATAAGTCCAGAAATTTGTGAAGACTTGTAACTAACTAGACGAGAATGAATTAATATGAGGTGACTGGTTTTTTCATACCAGATTTCAGGCCTTATATATACGAAATTTCCGACGGTTTAGCTTTCAGATGACTCTTTCGTGTATCTAAAGTTTCGGGACATTTCCAGGCAGATAGATCGTCTAAACTTCCCACTACGCAGCAACCCTTTGAGTCAAGCACACCGATGGGCCAGGCATCAGGCTCCTTCTCGTACCTTTTACGATTCAAAAGAATTCTCACTTTGACCTTAAACGTACTAACCTAGGTTATCCACGAGCGGCTCAGCAGCTTTTTGGCCGCATCAACCTGGCGAGAATACCAACAATTCCAATGTGAATCTCAAGGTCGTATGGCTAGTCCCAACGTGGCAACTTCGATTTGATGGTATTGCTCGAGTCATATGGAATTCCCCGTTCATAGGTCCCATTGGGCGTTGCTATGCAGCAAGCATGTATAAAATTGAGTCACCTACAGAAAGGTTATTTCGGCGTCACATGATATTATTATTTGGCCGTCCCATTCGCTTTGTAAGATATTGTGACCCCCTCCCTCAGAGCCCATAGTACATTAGATTTTCTATACAAGATTCTAACCGCCAACATCGTGTGAGTTCAGTTAACCGTGGTTTCGAAGGTCAGGCACGCTAAGAAATGAGTGATCTTCTTGCAGACAGCTATCAGTTTGCTATAGTTGCCTTTTTAATCTACCCTAACACATTGAGTTATAGCAGAATACTAATCAATATCTATTATTGACGCGATTTACACGTTTGATTTGTATTACCATGTTCAAAACCGTCGTGTTGTCGCCACTCGATTGGCTCGGGTCGTCAGACGTATTGACGGGATTTCTGTCTCTGAGATCAATGATACTATAGTTTCAGAGTGCTTTTACATGCTCCCGTCTCAGCTAAGCAAAAATAATGTGTCCGGTCTCATCTGCCGAACGAATTACGCCTTCATAACTAGTTATTCCTCGCTCGTTGCTGTGAGCTCCCGTGCCCAGCGAGAACTTTTATCGTACTGAACCTCCCCCGGCTAGCAGCTTCATCTAAAGCACAAAACCCCGTTTCACTGCGTCGGTATTTACACCTTTCTCAAAATAAGTATAGAAAGGGCTAGTGACAGGGCTTACAATAACTTCAAATTAACGATAATCTTCTAAGGTGCCAAAGGTCCTTAACCAGATAGCGTCTACTGTATAATACACTAGTCGGCGACTATTCTTGCTTCTATAAAGTTGCCTCAATAGCCTCATTCCTTATTATCTTGGTATTTATGCAAGGGACGAGATCAGCTAAAAGGCGTCTTAGTATCCCTTGGCAATACACAAAGGACCATTGAATCTCGCGTTCCAGCGCGTGCCGTGTACTACGTATCACGCTTCTCAGCCCATCTCGTGTCCTACGTATGACGGTAACCATTGTTAGAAGCTTGGTATCTTTAACAAATTCTGTCACGGAAGTAAAAACGACGCCGTTAATACCTCGTGAGTATTAACAGTATATATAGGCTCCACACTCCCGCGACAAATCCAACAAGACCTCGGACAACCTGGATATCGATATTACTCTAACTCTCTATGAAGAGCTACTTCGCAAGAATGAGTGTTACAAGTTTTTCCCGTCAACTAGACGTCGTGGGGGCCGCAAGGCCAAATAAGCCTGAAGACACTCTTTCCCCGCTTGACTGGGAGGCATGTCCCTGGACGAGTGACATATGCGGCTTCCTTAAGGCCGTACTTGTTGATCTAGGAACACGTCCAAAAGACTGGCCGAGCATTTCGTCATTCAACCTCAACTGGAATCTATAACAAACTAGTTCATATCGGCCTAGTAGACAGTTCTTATATTTGGTCGTACCTTCCGCCTGAACGGCTTCCATGATGGCTAGCAAAATCCCTAGCAGTCCCCGACTCCTCTCTATTGTATTATCAGCGCGTGCTCGTATTTTCAAGAAACGCCGGATGACATCAAGAGAACCTAACAACGCAGCCATGGAGAAATAATTATGCCGATTAGCGGGGATAAAGCTGGGGTCATCAAAGCCTATTGCCATCAGGAATAAGAATGCATCTTTGTGGGTTGGCATCAAAGCTTCCAAGGCGGCCCTCACAGTAGGAAGATTACTCCGGAAATTTTGCAACAACGCTCTCTCTTGTAGACGAATGAAGAAGATATAAAAAGTATCTACACCACTCCGGCTATACCAGCTGATCATCTTATTCGAAAGTGGATATATAGCCCTAGCCAAGAAATGATAGCCGCCGAAGATCAAGGCGGGTGTTGAAGAGTTATATCCCTGCTGCCGAAAAGAAATCATTGAAGAGTGTATTCCATAGTTTAGACCGAGTACGATGTGTATGATGTTTGCAAGGGTTTCGACATCCAACTCTTGGCTATGAACCAACTTAGAGTTATGCAGCACTCTAGAACTGTTCGTAACAATTGCTATTGCGCCGTAAGTATGCTATGCGGTAGCCTGACTGGCACGATGGCTCTTACAGTGCATTATTTTTCCGGACGTATTTATTAGAATAGTTTCGAGAAAAACACGATGATATAGCACATCAAAGTCACGTAAGACAGTTGCTGCCCCGCTCAGCGTGTTTGTGCAACCTATGCTCTGTGCCGTAGACGGGGCTGGAATATTACCATAGCTTTGTACTGTAGGTAAACCTTGAGGTTAGGACCAAGGGACATAGACACCGGGTATTATGTGCCACGAGGCATACTCGTGGCTGGAATCGAGCCCTCTAAAGTGATGCTCGCGTGCTCTAGTTGAGCTTCGATCGGAATATGAAGTGAAGACATTGCTGATGGTGAGGATGGGGAGAGTGAGGCAGTACGAATTGTAGGTGAGGGTGTTCGCACAGCTACACCCGCCGGAAGTTGACACGGCTGGTCTAGGGGAATTATTAATAATCTAGTAACGACCTTAATTAGGCCTAGATATTGACGTACTACCAGTAGCTGATCGATAGCCTGACCTCCTAATTTCTTTCCAGGCTTTCTTCCAGGGAACCCTTGTGCCATTAATGTAGACTCCGGTTTCTTTTCCCTCGCGGTCCCGAACATGCTGGTATACGGCGGGCCAGTCTTCTCTCTTGAGCTTTTTCCGGAGCCCGAGCTTATCACGGAGCTTTGTCTCGTAGGTTGATAGACTATTGGTAAATTAGTTAGAAGTGTAGAAGAAATCGATACGAGAAAGACAAGCTCACGGAAAAGTCGGGAAGCCATGTTGGTTTTCAAGTATTTCTTTAACCTGCTTGAGTGTTTTTCTCTCAGATATGTATAGTTGTCTTATGAGTATAGCATTCTCAGCCCAAACACTGTCCCCGACTACTGGAAGCTGGAGCTCTGAGCTTGACATGTCGACCAAGGTTGATGTGAATAGAGTCGTTAGGTGCCTCAATAATCGCACCTCGAGACTTTTGTTAAGCTAGAAGTCAACCCAGGAATTTCACTCGCCTTTTATAGGTATATCATATAGGTAGCTGATTTTTGTCAAGTTGTGTTGAATTCAATATTAAGGCGATGGGATTCGAAGAGAATCAAACTGACCGCCTATTTCTAATTATTCTGCCTAGGAAGAAGCGGGGTAGTATGAGGCTCTCAAGGCATACCAACCAAATATCAAATGGCAGGTTATGGATGGATGACATATGCTGGGATGAAGACCAGAATTATTATGGTATGCCATCAAGGGTACCTATAAATTATATTATAGCAAATGTAGGCACGATATAGGTACCAGCCACCAATTTTATCAACCACCCAGCACCTCCAATAGGAGGCAAATATATGTGTCTGCCTAGATGCAATCTATGCGATTCAACCTGAGGATTGGTTCCTGAGTGCATAATATGCATGCGCCTTATAAGCCCCCTAGTTTTACAAAAGTACCTTCAAGGTAAGGCTGCGCGCTAGTTTTAGGTCGAGTGTCAACCCAATAACGCCTATTATCCAATTACCCCGAGCCTTCTCCTAATTTCATTCTCCCTTCTTTAAGGCTACGTCATGGAAATCGCCCGTTCCGATATTTCCAGTTTAAAGCTATACCATCTGGCAGCAACTATATGCTGCCGACTATAACTCTTGGTCCTAACTTGTAAGGCGCCCTACATAGCCGCTTAGGGCCATTTACCTTAGCATTCTTATAAGCAAAGCTACTTGTTTCCAATATGCATAGATAGATAATAGAGGGATGAAAGTGAACGGCTAAGAGGCCTTCTGTTTTTACTCCAGTTATTTTTATAAGCCCCTTGCCTATTGCCCACCGCTTATTGACGCCACCTTAAGGCTTTTAAGGCTTACTTGGATGCATGAGCTGCTATGAGATGCGATTTGCTTACGTCGTTTCTTATGAGAGCTGGTAAACTCAGCATACCATGACTGTGGAGGGACGCCTACCGTATGTTGGCATCAATTCGCCATCAAACCTAAGCTCTAGTTATTCCATTACACAGTAATGCCTAGCCTAGATAGACTAGTTGCTACCTATACAGGCCACCTGGCGCATGACCCCCCTCAGCTGCGTCCTTAAACCCTGCAAGCGCTTTCATCGCAGCCAATGGATTATTTAACTAGGTCACCTTATTTTTAGCTCCGGCACGATAGGTACTATTAGAACAGAACAGCTTCATTATCTATTAGAGGTCAACAGGTTCTCTCCCGAAGACGAGGCGTGCAATTTATATTGAGCATGCGATGCTCTATTTTATACGGGACTGACTTCTATATGTCGAAACAGTTACTATCTAAACCGTTAACACAAGGGATAGAATACTCAGAATGTGGCGGCGCGGCAATCTACAACATCCTGGGCCAAGTCTCTCCAATGGTTACTATGTATTATTCATGGAGATCTACCCCGAGGTAGAGTGCGGAATACGTTGCATGTACACCAATAATGCGCTGGCAATGTCATAAGCGCGCTGCCATCTAATATTACACTTCGGCAAATTGTGCAATCCACGATGTGCCAATTCCTCACTTTCCGCTCACAATCTCGTTGGTTAAAATAGGTATAGTGCAAGCTGAAGCCGCATATATTCTACACCTCAGCTACCTCGGTAGGGTTCTAGGGTTCCATGGCTTGGCGGCATGTCAAATTCAAATTCAGCGCCCAGCAAAACATGCGATAGGGTCTTCATATCTTGTTTGTCTACGAGCTCTACCTAGTTCTCTATCTAAGAGGTATCTACACAAAACCTCGGCCAAAACGCATAAAAGTGTGTAAGTCCCTATTGAATACTAATTATAGATTACCTGGGATGTTTATTCGCGGTCTCTCTATCGCGGCCATGCGGCACCATTGTAGCGACACGGTTTCGAGCGCCACCATGTTACAACACGCGCTTCATCATATAGGCCTGGGAAGTGGGACATCCACAGCGCTTCGACGGTTGAACCACAGCACCAGACGCACGCCTAATGCATAACCCTTGAACTATCATTTAAAAATTCTTGTGTTTACAAGTCTCGCAATCAGCTAAATACTATAAGCAGCATAAATAGTTGTCGGAAACCAACGTATGGGTATGTGAAGGCACGTCGTTGCGCAAAGAGTCTAGGGCTAAACTAGTGATCTCTGTGAATGTTATATTGAACGGCACGATTCTATAAGATGCGATAAATCTAACCTAGACTATTTAGGTAGAGTACCAGTTTGCGTCTTGGTGAGCATCTTGGCAGGTTGCAGATCCGGGAGGATCCTCGAAGATCTTTGTTCCTACTGGTTCGGGCCGGGTCCTGGGGCCGCCAGGTACCAACCAGGGCCTGTTTTACCCCAGTGCAAAGTCGGTATCGTGAAGATTTGCCAAGAAGAGACGGCGCGAGGCGTGGGACGGATCCAAGGCCTAGTGCATTCCGAGATTGATATCGAAATGACTCCAACACCACCAACATTGCTGGTAGCACAAGTATATAAACTCGGGCCTTCATCCTGGGTCCTAGGCAGAGCCCGTCTTCATCATCAGCATCAATAACCGTTTTCACTTCATTTCTTCCTCTCTTGGTTCTCATCCGACTGGCTCGGACGAGCTATATTGTTCTCTTCGCCCTAGGCTGCCTACATAGAATCATTCTTCTTCCTCCCTTTTGCTACCTTGCAGCTTCAACTATCTATCAACATGTATGCCACGTCTGTTATATTTCTCGCCCTTTCCGCTGTCAATTTAGTATGTGCACACGGTAACATACAATCTGTTACGTAAGCAACGCATATACTGATTCCTTTCTGCTGTATTTCTAACCTTTGTGTCTCTAGAGGTGACCGCGGTGGTAATGGCACCGCTCTCGGAATTAAGGGTGCAGTCGTGCCCAGATTTGGTAAAAACGACGATACAGAGTCAGACACTACGGTTTTCGGCGGCAACGCCAATAACCCAGCAACAAATGGTCTTGGTAAGACCACCGACAACGGTGAACTGAAAGTCTCCGATTTGGCGGATACCATGGCCCTATCTGGTAACACTTTGCCTCAAGTCTCCGGTGATGGGACAGGCACCATCACTGGCTCTTGGAGGATTGTCACTAGTGATGGTACGGCAAATAACAAGCGCGGAGAGCTGTTCGCCGTTGTCGACACGACAGGCACGGGCCAGTACAAAGATGGTACTCAGCTCACCGCTACGTCAGATATGGTTGGGCACCGTGGCAATGTAGTGCAGCGTGCTCTCCAAGCTATAGGAATTCAGAAGCGTGCCACAAATGTCGGCGCAGACGCAGTAAGTTCAACGTTCCCAGGGCCGCAGTTTTCGGAAGGACAAATCAATTGATACCGCCATTAGACCTTCTCCGTCAAGATCCCCGCCGGCATCACTTGCACCGGATCGGATTCTACTAGTGGACAGAGCAACTTCTGTCTCTTGAAGGTCGCCAATAATAACAACAACGGCCCCTTTGGAGGTAGCATTGCTTTTCAGATTGCGCATTGCTCCGGAAACACGACAGCCAAACGTGAGGTGCCCTTCCAAGCATGAGCGTGGGGTATCATACACAATAAAATTAAGACTTGATTTTTGGTATCCAGACCCTGCTCCGTAATCAAGGCATACAAAGGGACAAGGCAAGAATTACGAGCTTCGGAAGGGTTCCGAATGCAGGGGATTATGTATATTTAGACCTAGTAAATATTCTCGTGTTACTTTTAGAAGCCTGTGAAGGGGCCAGATGACTCTTAGCACCTCAGGAAATTATTCGCAGTTCGAGTAACATCCCCCAAATCCCGGATCAAGCCCCTGTGATCAGAAAATTAGACACCAGCGCGAAGAGAGGTCTCAAGTAGGCCGTAAATAGTCAGAAATATAGGGACTGGGACACAGCCTCATAAATTCCTGAGCCATCCCCCAATTAATTAGGACAGCTCAGGTCCTTATATATACGCAATCATTACTACAACCACCCTTAAGGGGTATTACCTGTTACCCTCCTTCTGCGTTAGGCCTCGATACCTGTTATATATAAGAGGGCAAAAGGCTCACCAACCTCTCCACAATTACATACCGTTGTCATAGATTGCTTTTCTCTAACAAAGGCATATTTTAGGACTTGCGATAAAGCACATCTTCTCCACGGACAATAGAACAAGTTTTGCTCTACTTGGATAAATCGAGACCAGTCGCTGGTTATAAATTTTAGCACCGTAATTTTGTTTCTTAAAATGTATAACCCTAAGACTTTTTCTATGATGACGATTAGTTTTCGATCTAAGCTAGAAATAGATAATCTCTAGTATGACTGTAACTCTGCCTTTACAGTTAAACTTGCCTAGGATCATTCCTGTCCTACCAATTTTACTGATGGCCTTGTGAGCTGTCTTCATTTTTTCCTTGATTAATTGTTCTTAAGATAAGTGACAACATCCATATACCTAGAGGTTGTTCCGCAGCACTCTAACTACACACTATTCATTATCTCTTGTCATCCCTAACGCCATTAATTCACGCACCTAGCAATCTAAAGTGATTTTTGACATATCTATAGAATAAAAGACTTTCTTATAACACATGACTAACCTAACGTCACTTTAACCCTTTCTATTAATGTCTTTTCTTAAAAGAATATTAAATTTTCTAATTTATTCAAGTTATAAACCTTCCTATTATTTTTTAGTACACCTGCTTGTCTTATCCTTTGTTCATTATGAATATAAATATTTACAGGAACTATGCCTTTGGTTATTACACAGGTAAGCCAGCTGAAAACCTAGAAACACCTGCATGCGTTAAATGCGAGAGCCTAATAACTTTTCATAGTCTTGTTATAATTAGGGGTTGTGCGTTCTAAAGTAGCCCTACTTCTCTTCTTCTTCCCCTTAGATTTGATAAAACCTATCCTTATATACATTCTGTGGGCCAGCACGCTGGCTCTTTCGCCTTCTCTGTAGTACTATGTGTGTATAGCTAGCCGTAGAGTGATGTGAGATGCTATGTCTTCCTCACACTTATTGAAGTAAATGGTAAATTAAAATTTCAAATATTGCTGCGTTTTCTACTCGAAGCCCATCGCACCCCAAGAGCACAAATTCCGCATTCATTGGCACATGAACTTGATGTAAGCTTGTCTGCTAATCACGAGAATATTACCCCGTCAACCACCCCTCCGCCCCCGGCCTGCCCCCGGCCTGCCCCCAACCCTCGTAAGTTTTCAACTTATCCGCTTTATTCTCCGCTTTTCTATCATATATATGCGGGTCAACTACACGATCGAGGAACTTACGGCCACAAGGCTGAGAAACATGTTGGTACCTAGGTAGTCTTATGTACCTCCCTTGCTCGTATACATAACCTTCCTACTAAAGGATCTTTTACACTTCATGCCATCTTGCCACGTTGCCGAGATACTAATTTTACAAGAGTATGATTCTACCTTACTATCATTACATGAAATACCCCATCAGGACTGTACCCTCTCCTCTAATCCTTGTATTGATACATGATATCATAGTAAGGCAATACAGTTGGGAATATCACTTTGATATGTAGGAATATTTTGAAACACACTTTCGAAGAGTGTTTCCTAGGCCTTGTGACTTGACTGTATACAAGGAGAGGGCTATGAACGCAACACATTTTTTAGGCAAGGAAAAAAGAAGTTACATATCACCTTGCCATGGTAACCATTCGGTAAGGTTGCTTGGCCGTAGGGCCGCTTCAGGCTCATCAATAAAATACCTCTAGGGACTTTTATCTGGTGGTATACCTAAGTACCCGGTACGTAGATTCGTTGAAACCCGGCGAAGAAGCCTGTAAATAACCAGTCTACTCTTCGTTGATTGCGCCGACTTGTGGCGTGAATACTATCTCATCTTTTCCATCCCCCCTTTCCTTCTCTTCCCAATACAGGACCAACAGTCCATAAACACTCCCTCTCCCTCAGACCTCTCCCCTCTACCAGTACTCCCAATCCCCAAACCTCCATCACTCCTCGTCTCTCTTCTTCATCGTTATCCTAGTGAGTCACTCCGGACAACATTCAACATAGCTAACAAGCTCTCTGTCTCTCTGTCTCTCTCTCTCTCTCTCTCTCATACACACACTCTCTCCATCGCCATCTTTCTGTCTCCCTCTCTCCATCTCCCTATCTCTAGTAAGTAATCTTCCCATCTACTTTGCTTTGCATTACACGGCCGAGACATATACACGGAGAAGCAGATGGTCGAGGAAGCTGCAGGCTTGTATCTTGTCTTTTTAACAATGTGCCTTGCACTTTCCCCTTCCAACAACACGTCGCCCTGCTAGCAGTCGCGATTCATAACCCCCCCTTGTCCTGATACGTCCCTGTTTACCGACAAAGCACCGCAACCCACCACCTACAACTACCCCCTAGCGCTATCCTTGATACACATACAAACACATATACGCGCACACAACTCGAGCTGCCCTGAGGTACATTACATACCTCGTATGTACCTAGTCCCTCTTGGTGCGGCCGTGTCAAACAGTGTAACTGTGTAACTGTGTCAAGTCAAGCCAAGTCAACCAACATCTACACATCTCTCCCTCTCTCTCTCTTCTCTCGTCTCTCTACTTCACCCACTCCGCCTCACTTTACCTCCCCTTACTTTACCTCACCTCACCTTCACTTTCCACTGACGTGCTTAGTATCAACGAGCCGCGTCCTGTACTTGCGTTTCATTGCATTGCAGCCCATCGCCGAGCCGCAATCCCTAGTGAGAAACCATTCCTTTATTCCTTCATTCCTTCCTTCCTTCCTTCTTCTTCTTTTTTTTTTTTTGCCTTTTCTCGCCGCACTCAAGCACACGCGTCCCGTCTCGGTGCCGCCCGGAATCCTTAATCGAGTTAGGAATCACGCTAGGAGCCGGTGTAGCATCCGGGGCCTCGCCGAATCCTCGAATTCTCAACCTTATCCCATCGATATACAACATCCCTCGCTTTGATCATCACCCACTCAAGCCTCGTCTCCCCGCGACTACGTCTATCTATCCTCTTACTCAGAAGCCTTGGGCATGCTATATTGACCGCTGAATAATAGCGCCTATCGCTGCTTTAGGCACTTCACCTCGTCACCTCGGTAAGTTGTATCTACTCCTGAAGTTGCTATCTTGCCTCCAATTCCCCTATCCCATCAGCACCACTGTGCTCTCAGCCTGCTGTCTAAATTCCTTCTACTTCATTTGCCACGCCGCCTTCTTCTCTCTCCTTGGCTACGCTTCTTTCGGGTGGGGGGTTTTTGTTTCTCAAATTTATTTCTTTTGGCCTTTCTCTTCTCGCAGCTTGTCTAGCAATAGGCATTCCCTCGTTGCCAGCACCTTGCCAACAGCTTCTTCATCTTCCACCAGCACTAGCATACACATGAAAATCACTAGCACATTGTGCAACTGAGTTTCGCGGCTCTATTTGGGCGCTTCCTACTACCAAGCCCAAGTTATCTCTTCGCTACATGGCCATGCAACATTTTTCTGTATACTATCCATATTTGGCTTGATTCTCTCTCCCTTTTCCCATTCACATCGAGTTTGCTCTTAGTAAGATCCTCAACTCCCACTCCTTGAAAATTCGGGCTGCCCTGTTTCCTGCACATAAGTATACAGCCCGAAATTCTGTTCGGATTCCTCTTTTTAGGCTCTTGTTTCCTTTACGCCTTTCCCCTACAATCATCTCTCGTGGCAAAACCTAACCATTTTCATTTAGGCCACACGGATATCGATAAGTTAGAAAACAAATTCAAGTAAGTGTCGCCTTTTCTCTACCATATCTACCGTTGTTACGGGCTTGAGGCTAGCTTGGCATCACCACGAAGCTATTTTCTTCAGCATATGTTAAACCCTGGGAAAATTTTTATAACTTTATAGCACATTTGCCTCTAAGAGGGTCACAAGCTATCACATCACATTACCCAAACCAAGCTCTCGAGTGAATCAGAGGTAATATTGACTATGCCTATAGGGTTTGAAGTCTAGTTTTCGAGATGGCAAGTCTTGGTCCCAAGGGTGGCCAGGCCACTCATACCAAATCGGGTCGTCGTGCTCGCTCGGCCTCGTTGTCGTCCGACTCCTCAGGTGGTAGGTGCCAAATTTCTGATACCGTAATATACGCTAATCCGCTGGTATAGGAGGCGCTCCCCTCAATGCTGACTTGAGCGACTTATCCGTCAACGACAACACCCATCAGCGATCGGTGTATGTTCCGAATGGACACCTTCATTATTAGCTACATGGCTAACTTGGTAAAAGCAGTGAGATGGGTACATCACGCATTGCCGAGCTAGCTCATCCGGCCACCAGTTCAAGCGACTTCGCTGAGAACGTCCACGACGGAATTCGTCAGCAGCAGAAATTCCAGATTGGAAAGCCGCCCCACGGTGATGAGGAAGTCTTCAGTACCAGCGCGTCCATGACCCAGCATCTACGTTCCGGACCGGTTCCTATAATCAATCAATTGGCGGCTTCCGAATCTCAATCGGTCGTACCAATCCACGCCCAACCATCCTCCGCAGAACGACGACACTTGGTTCAAGGTGTCGACGCCCAGACCTACTATCCTGCCGAAGCTTGCATTTTTGTTGCCAAGTAAGTTATTGATTACGTATTAATATCTCATCATAGGTTACTAACTAAAAACTAATAGTTTGCCCGAGTCGAAGTCCGATACCGTGTTGGAAGTTGCTGTCACCAAAGCTTTTTCAGCCTTTGGCCCGGTCTTCGTCAAGATTCGTCGTGACTCTAAGAACATGCCTTTTGCATTCTGCCAATATACGGTATGTAGTTTTTCGCATGGCCCTCGATTTTTTACTGACCTTAAATTAGGATTCTAAGCATGCCCTGAAAGCGCAGAAGGAGGGTAAGGGCCTGCTTGTTGAGGGACGCCCCTGTCGGACTGAGATGGTGAAAGCGAATCGTTAGTTTTAATATTCCAGCCCCCAGAGTCCCGAATGCAGCTTTCTAACCTCATTTCAGGCAGTTATGTGATGTTCAGCCGTGAGGGACATCAGGTCAATGTTGCCGAAGCTCGTAGTCATCTTTTGCAGTTTGGAGATATTAAAAAATTGGAAGCGCTTCATGAGGAAGCTGTCAGGGCTATGAAGCTCCCTGGCGCAGTGTTCGTTGAATACATGCACTTTGATCCAGGCCGCGATATTATCTCGGTGTGTTATCAGTTTTGAAGCGCTTACACCCAATCAATCCATGACTAACATATCATCAGGCCTACCGATACCATGAAGAATATGGTGTCGTTGCATATGATCTCAAGAAGGCAAACCCTTCTCAAACCAATCACTACGCGAATTATCTCGCACGATACGAAGTCGATCGCCGATCAATCTACGTCGGAAACTTGCCTCACAATGTCGAGAATATTGAGGAAGTCCTACGCCACGCGGCTTCCAAAGCAGGAACTGTCGAAAAAGTCCAGATCATTCGCAAGGAGCCTCGAAATGGTAAGGCCATTTCTATTACTTCTTGAAGCTATCAGCTAACTCTTTCGTGCGATAAGAAGGTGGACGTCCTACCGTGTTTGCATTTGTAGAGTATTCGCGTCCGGATGAGGCGCTTATTGCGGTTGACCACCTAGTAAGCCCCCCCGCCCCATCCCGGATTCCGGCTCACCGGAACAGTCAAACTAATGCTCAATTCAGCGAGGAACGATCTTGGTTCATAACCGCATTCGAGTAGAGAAGAAGAAATGCGCAGACCAAACCGGCCAGTTCCGTGGTACTGAGCATTTCTCTGCTCACCGTGGCGAGGCTACCATGTCTACATTTACCGATGCTAGCGATAAGAATGCTGAGACTATTCCCGCTACGCCCGCTCGTTCTATGGCCGGTGGTTCTAACGTCGTTGCCTCGAGTGGTGGTATCGACGTCAACCAAGCGGCATCTCAGTCTGTGTCCCCAAACCCTGATTATCGACCGGTCGTTTTTTCGCAGCAGCGAGCGTTTGCTACTCCAACAGCCTACCAGCATAGCCGCACATATACCAGTCCCAATCAGGGATACCAACCCAGCACCTTTACCAGCCCCGAGGGGTATGGACAGGCCCAATACGTCAGCCCCAATCAAGGCTATCAACCTAGTCAGTATGTGAGTCCAAACTATGCCCTCTCGCCGGGTGACCACCATCAGCATCGAAGCCAATACAGCCAAGGCAGCTACCAGCCTGCCACGCCCCAGGTCCCGGGAGGAGCACACACATCGTACCACGGGGGTAATGGAGGAGGCTACTATCAGAGCCCTCCTAACCCATTTTGGCCCACGCCATATCTTCAAGATCAGAACAACGGCTACCCATACTACGCGGGATATGATCAGCAACATCGTACACCAATGGGAGCACCAGTACGATCAGTCAGTACATTGAATGCTGGCCAGACACCCACCCGCAGTGCTGACCTGGCTGCACAGCAGCACAACCTGGAGAGCGGCGAGCAAGCCGATGAGGATGCGGGAGAGAGCTCCGGCGAAAAGAAATAGCTATTGATCCATGGTCCCACATAGTGGCGCACATATGTCATTTGCTCCTTTGCCTACCCTCTGCTTGTACCCTCTGCTTGCCAAAAAGGTTGATGCAGAGTATTCTCTTACCTCAAACAGGCGTTCTGTGATATTTCGTCCAGCTGATGAATCGTGTATACTATTTGACCAGAAAGGCCGGCGTGCCTTTGAACTTATGTTCGGCGTGGACCGTATCGACTTTGGGCGGTCCGAGGGCAAACGTATAGGATAGCTGCGGTGGTTCTGGCTTGACTGCTGGTTAACCATACTCCTTCGCCGTGTTGTACCCCGATCGTCCAGACTTCAGTCCATAGCTTTACAGATAGAACCAAATGAAAAATTGGTCGTGATGCTAATCCGAAATTATGTTATTGAAGTCTATGATATCCGTCTTGTGGCACGTCATCTCGGCATGCCTCCACATCCGCTGTTAGATCTCTCCGTTACAGTATATGCTTCCCATAGGTGTGTCATTTCACTTGAAAGTTCAAAGGCCGCCGAGAGATTATTCCGGATCTCGGGGTTACCCATTATGGGAATTTCAGACGAGATGATGACTTGTAATACCACAACTTGTTGGAGGCTCTTAAATTGGCAGCATGGTAAGTATATTTGCTAGAGTAGCCATTGAGAGAGTATTTCGGGATGATGGGAAATTGTACAGGCATGTGTATTAAATCTATATATTAGCAGTGTTTGAAGATAATCAGCAACGGCAGATGGTTTAACATGAATCGGGTGCTTTCTGTTCATGTGCCATATCGCTGGCCACAATTAGGGATTGGGAGGGGGTACCAAGTAAGTGAGATCGTTGGCGGACGAATGCGTCAGGACGAGTGAGAGAGTTGGATAGACACTCCTCTCACCTTCACCTCTAATAACGAGCCTAGCTAGTTTAAAGATGAGTGCACTCTATCCATTTGAGTGTCTGCAAATCCAACCTTGGCGATGCGTCAGGCTGGTGAGGAAGCTTTGCACCTAGGTGCTACCTACCGGGTGGTAATTCCGGCAACAGGGTACTCGGAGCCCCAGCCCAATCAGCCGTGGTCAGACAGTTCGAATGAGTTTTCCAAGGCTAGGCGGGATAAATGAGGAGGAAATAACAGGTCTCCGAAGATGAGGCCACATGTTGAGCGGTCTAATAGAGAAGTAGGATGAGTTGATGGGCGTGAGGTGCATCACGTTAGATCCTGCTAGGCGCGACACGAGCTAGTAAATGATATCGTAGAGGTAAAAATAACGTCTTTGATAAATCCCAATATGTCACCCAGACATTTTATCCATACTATATATTCATACATATTCATACATATTCATACTACCTAGGTACCTCCTACACCTCCTAGGTGATATATATATATCTACCTAGGTACTGCTAATCCGTTAACAAATGCTAAGGTAACAACTGCTGCCGTACCTATCTAAACTGTAGATCAAGTAAAACAACTCACAGTGCGTAGATGTGAACTCCTATTTCCATGCACTGTCTCTACCTGGTTAGGTACTCACCTGGTACCTAGAGGTAACCCACAACACCCCCCCACGCCACTGACTACCTAAGCGAATTTGGTAAGGTGTGTTACTAAAGGCACAGGAGGGTCCGGCCGTGAACTAGATAGACCAGTCATCGTCGCTAATAAATAGGTGAAGAAATAAGTTGCTTCATGAGCTCGCAATCTTGGATGGAAAATTTTTTGTTCTCGCATTTCTACTCCAAGTGGCCAGGATCATTCAACCTTGAGCGCATCCTTGCATCGTATTCTGGCCTATTTAGATTAACAAAAACGCCTCCATCGTCATGGGTCAACCATCTTTCGAGGCTTCGAATGCCATTGTATACGTGACATATGGCGCCTTTCTGTATGTTGAAGAGCAAAAAGAGCAGGAGCATCAGATCAGCTGATAGCTTTCTCCCGGCCCTGGAGCTGTGCTACCTGTTTCACTCACAACCCCATCTACGTTGTCCAAATGAGCGAGTCTAACCGTATCTGAACCCTCTCCGCAGCATCCTGGGAATAGGCCTTGCCTGGAGAATGAGGAACCAGCCAAAGGCTGACTTCCTGGCTGGAAACAGATCGCAAAAGGGTCAGAGTCTACTTCTAGAGCATCATGTGCTCTTCATATTTACCTCTCTAGTCTGAAGCCTGTGCTAACCCTTGAGCAGCGCTGCCCCTGGCACTCAATTTCATCGCCGCCGGTGAGTGAAGACCTACCATGCCGCTCCGGCAAATGCGTCTTTGCGTTTTCTACGAGATCAATCCAGAGCGGCGGCACACAAATGACTAGCACCGCCCGCACTGGACGGCACAAACAGGCACGATGTCAGCCAGCTAGCCAACCCGCTACGCTGGCCACAATCGTATGAGATTAGAGTAACGAGTTTTGCACGCAAGATTGTAGGTTCATACCCAGTTAGAAAGGTCGTCTGTCCCTGAAGGAGGCAGAATCGGTTCTTCAGAACCGCTACCACCTCAGGGGCAGGTAGACCGCGGCTCACTACGGGCGCTGAATTGAAACAGCCCCCTCTAGATCCAACCTTCTGACCCGTTCTTCGGGGGCGGGAGGAGATTCATGAGGGCTCTGTGGATACGAAGCTGAGATTGTACCGTAATTACTCGATCAAGTTAATGCTTGCGTGGGAAATGTGCTGCCGCTTCGATCTCCCCCCATCCCTTTTAACGTGCGTTCTTACTGACCCTCGATCCTTACCATTCCAGCCATGGGGTCTGGCATTCTGTTTTCATATCCGCAGCTAGCTACCCTTGCCGGTCTTCAAGGCGTTCTCGTGTACGCCATCGCGTCGGCCGCTCCGATTCTTATTTTCGCCTTTCTCACACCCATTATCCGCCGGAAGTGCCCGGAAGGCTTCGTCCTCACCGAATGGACGCGCCAGCGGTACGGGCTTGCCACCGCCCTATATCTTAGCGCTTTGACACTCCTGACACTTTTCTTGTACATGGTCTCAGAATTGTCTGCTATCGGTCAGGTAGTGACAGCGTTGACCGGGCTGGATGGCCTACCCGTAATTATCGTGGAGGCGGTTGTTACAACTATCTACACTTGTACGTTTCTCTAGCATTCTACTAATCCAATTTATGAGACCTCGACTAACGTACATTTCACAGCCCTCGGAGGCTTCAAAATCTCCTTTCTTACCGACAATATTCAAGGTACTATGATAGTTGGCTTAATCGTCATTGCCGCTATTGCTATCGGCGTCAAGGTAGACATAAAGCCAGAGCTTGTCGAGAGTACGGGGTTGCTTAAGCCGAGTTTGATTGGCTGGCAACTTATCTACATTCTCCCTGTAGCCATCCTCACCAATTATTTCTTCCTTGCCAACTTCTGGTTGCGTGCTTTTGCTTCTAAGACGGACAAGGATTTGTGGATCGGTATCTCGATCGCCACTGTCTTCATCACTATTGTTCTAACATTGGTCGGTGTGACTGGTTTGATTGCAGCGTGGTCTGGTGCCTGGCCAGGTGACCCGCCTCAGGAGGACGGGTCCGTCGCCTTCTTTCTGCTCCTCGAACAGCTTCCCAACTGGGTTGTAGGCATCGTCCTTGTTATGTCCGTAGCTCTCAGCACGGCAGCGTTTGACAGCTTGCAGTCAGCTATGGTGTCAACGGCATCCAATGATCTTTTCCGTAACCGGCTCAATATCTGGTTCGTCCGCGGTGCCGTCGTCCTCGTCATCTTCCCCGTCGCCGTACTCGCCGTGAGGGCTCCAGGTATCTTGCAGATCTACCTCATCACGGACCTTTTAGCGGCGGCCACGATCCCCGTTCTCGTAATCGGACTCGCCGACAGGTTCTATTGGTGGCGCGGCTTCGAGGTTGTAGTAGGCGGGCTCGGCGGCATCCTCACCGTCTTCATCTTTGGTGCTATCTACTACGATGACGCTAAAAAGGGCGGGGAGCTTCTCATTGTGCAACAAGGATTGTACACCGGCGACTGGGGCGCGTTCGGTGCCTTTGTCGTGGCGCCGGTTGGTGGTATCATCTGGGGCTTCATCGCGCTTGCGGGGCGACTGGGTTTCCGGTATGCGCAATCTAGAATTCATGGATCTCGATTTGATGCCTTGGATCGCCCTATTCCTACCGGGGTTGTATCGGAGGAAACCGACGCCATCTACCCGCAGGATGAAGTTGTATCAACCAAGTCCTCTGGGAAATTCTTCTAAACGCACCTAGAACAGTTGATTTGGCCCATTATGGGAGTTGGCTGTCGTATAGACCAGAGATGCGATATGTGTGGTAATTAGGGGTTGTTAGTTAGACTATTAGGAGATAACGAATTGGTGGCGGGGGGGGATTCCGCCGGTTGGGGTTGAGACGGGGATTCAGAATTTGGCCGTCAATATCTTGAGTATATAGACTAGATAGACCACTTGATGGTTAGCGAATTCGAATAGTAGAATCTAGAGATATTTCCGAGAAATGTGTTATTATCAACACCAGGAGCTTATGCTCGAACTTTTAATTATGTCTACATGGGCGCAGCAGCATTACTACAGTGCTCCTATGTTGAGACGTGCGAGCCCGGGTCCCTTTAACGCTGGATCAATAGTTGTTAAGATGGCTTCGCAACCTTTTGCGCTTTACCGATGACAATTGCCTATTCTACCGTCAAACCAGAACGAACGTAACCTTGGCCAGGTACGCTGAAACTTATCCTAGTACATGCGCCCAAGAGGGCACAGCCCGATGACGTGTATTTTTTGCGGTTCTATGTCGAAGAGGAATTTACGGGTGTTGCTTCTATATCTAAGTATAAAACCGAAAATAAATGCGCGGACACGGCATGCCTCTGGCGTAGAGGAGAAGAGAGGCTCTATGATATTACGCATCTTTTCGCTGTGTAGAATACAATTTATATATACAAATTGGTTTTCTTTACCCCCCACATATGGGAGAGCATACAAGTCTGCGTTATGATACAATAATAGCCCGTTATATACGCCTAGGCAAGGCCAATGCATTTATTCGACCTAGACGCGCCTCCGGCCCCTCCGAACCTTACTTCGCGGCCTTTTTGGGGCCGTCCAGGTTGTCCGCAAACAGGGCCGCGTCCTCGCGCATGGCCTCGTAGGACATCTCGGAGAGCGTGCCCCAGATCTTGAAGGGCTCGGCCTCGAAGGTGTCTTCCGAGATGCTGGCCTGCAGGACGATGTACTCCGTCATGTGGCGCTCGCGCCCGCTGCCGGGGACCACGGCACCGCCCGCCTTGTCGGCGTAGCGCGTCAGGCGCTGCACGCTCGAGATGCCCACCACGGCCTGCTTGACCAGGCGCATGCCCTTCCCCGTGGGCTGCGGCTGGTACGAGACGCGGAAGTCGGCGAGCCGCGGGAACTGGAGCTTGTCGTCGTAGCGCACGAGCTCCCATTCCGTGCGCACGCCCGGCGGGCGCGAGTCGATGGCGCCGGCGAGCATCTGGAACAGCCCCATCGAGCACACGCGCCGCAGCGCCTCCTTGTCGCCCCGCGCGACGGCGTCGGACATCTGCACGTGCAGGGCCTTCGCGGTCGGTATGCAGGACCGCCGGTTCGCGCGGAACAGCGGCCACCCGAACCCCTTCGTCCGCATCGATATGAAGTACACGCCGATGAGAGACCCTAGCGCCACGACGCGGTTCCTGCCCACTAACCAGACCGTCTTGCAGAAGCGCGCCGGCGAGAGGGGGAAGCGCCGTAACGGCGGGGGGACGATGGTGTCTATTACGGAGACGAGGAAAAGAGGTTAGCTATATCTCTATTCCGTTGTGCGGGGGGGAAGAAAGGGGGAAGAGCAAAAAAGAAACACGGCTAGGGAGATTTCACGGTCTCCCCCCATTTGTAAACAATAGCGACGTACAAGGAAGCAAGAACGAAGTCGTATCCTCGTTCATCACCACGGTATCCTGCTTTTTCTTGCGGCTCCCGAGTATACCCTGCGGGTTCGAAGCGCGGGCCGGCGTGGTGCTGATGCTGCGGAGGCCGAGATACGGCAATGCTATCCGCAGGGGCTGCTGCCTCGAGGCGAGCAGCCACGGCCGTGCTATGCGCGCGAGCTCGGCCATGGTCGTCTGTGGCTGGGGCGAGTCGGCGAGGACGAAGAAGTGCAGTGTTCGATTTTCGTGTGGGGATGGAGGCTCGTGCCCCCTTCGCTCCGAGCTTGAGCTATCGGGGGTGCCCGCACTGCCCGTGTAATTTCTGCTCCGTCGCGGTCGGGGTAGGGGTTTCTTGAATATGTCCGTGTACGACGACGATCGCTGGGTACTTGAAGAATTGGCGGCTTTGATTGAGTGGAAGCTTTCACGAAGCCGGTCCCGGTTGGAAAAAAATTAAGTGGGGGCCACAGGGACCCTTCTTCCAGCTGCAGACCACACCTGCACAAACTCTGCCATCCCACACCACCACCACCGATTCCCATTTCTGTTAGATTTCGGCGGGGGAAGATGAAATGTGCGAGGTCTAAATGGCTTCAATTGGCTTCAATTCCTTTTAGTTTTTAGAGAGAAGTTATCAAATAGCGAGTTTGAATTCATGGTTCATAAGGAATCCTGAAGGTACCTAGGTTAGGTAGTAAAGAGGGCAAAAAGAGAGCGCGCACCGCATTGGATATCATCAACTTGAATCGTCCCTGAACCATGTACCGACCAACCGAAGTTATATACTAAGTGATTTTACACACTAAACGCCAAAAACCGAAGCGCCAAACTTATCGTCTCATTCACCTTCTCGGCCTTTTGACATCTACCGCCAACGAACATCACTCTGAACTTCCCTCCCCCCGCAGATAGCGAGTTACATGACCGTGTTCATCAATGTCGTCCTCTTTTCTGTCAGGATTGCGTCCTGCCGCGATAACATCCCTTATCTCTTTCTTGCTGAGATAAACGAAGTCGAACCCGCTCGGTAGGATCGCGTCTGCACATAGGTACCCTTTCTTCAGGTTACGTGCCTTGTCACGAATAGCCTGTTGGTTTCGATACGTTTGAAAGCCCCCTGCTGCCTGCATTTTTGCCCATGAACAGTTGAGTTCCCGGTCGGCAATGAGGTCAAGCAGATGGTCTGTATCGACATCACTCCACTTCTCTCGAACTTGGTGAGCCCGGCCTTGATTTGCAAGTCTATTGGCGCGTGCCGCTTGGCTTAGTGTGGTAAGATCCGCCTTGGTAAGGTTGGTAGCCGCTGGTGTGTTACCCGGTGACTGTGGTCTACCTCTACCCTTGCCCAAGCTCTTTGAGATTCGAGAGCGTTTCGTAGCCGGCTTCGTGGTGCTGGAGCCCTCTTTATTGTTCCTCCTAGATGTGTCAATCGACCGTTCGTTGACCTCAAACTCGTCATTCTCGTCCGCATAGTCCTCTTGGCCCGGGGAACGCGTGCGCTTCTCCGCTGCTCCTAGCTCCTGAGAGAGAGACCTAGAACGAGAAGAAGGGCGAGAATCTGCGGCTTCCATGCCCAGAGGCACCGTACCACCATCATCCTCACCGTCCGGGTCTGATGATCCCAAAATCTCAGCCGCTTTCAGTCGACGAATTGCCTCTATCGTTTGGGACTCCGTCAGTTTCCCTTTTGCAGTTTTCTGGCTCGCCGCCGGCTCTGTTCCAGCGCGTCTCGGACCATCTCTTTCACTCCGTCTTACCGCAGCTAGTGCAGCCTGGTCTTGAATAAAACTTGGCCTGGAGAGTTGTTAGTGAGTATCCTGAGAAGAGACATGATGATATAGTAAAGTCAATCCTTACTCATTGGCGATCTCGAGTTGGTTATAGTCTCCTTGTTCGCTACTCGATTCTGAGTCGGACCCTTCGTCCGACTCGTTATTTCCGCGCACAAACAAGTCTTCCGAGACCTCCCTCTGAACACCATCATTGGTTTCTCCCTCGTTTTGATCATTTGGCGGGAGTTCACTCTCGTCCGTCTTCTTATTCACATGGTTATACATAGCCAGAGCCCACACCCATAGTTTTTCAAATAGTCCATTCTGTGAAAACGTTGCGCCGATAGACCGTTCTGTTTCAGCTCTTTCCGGCAAGGAAAGGCTAGCGATAAGCGCTTCCATTGATGTTTGAAACGACGTAGACGATGTAAAATTCTCGCCCTGCTCAGTATAATTCAACTTTCTGAGTGGGCCCTCGCGCAACCGTTGAAAAGCCTCTTCCGGTGTGCTAGCAGATTGTTCGCAAAATAATTTAGTCGCTAGAATGGACGGTGGCTCCGTCTCAGGTTCCTCTCTAAGTAACTCCACTAAGCGGACACATTGAAGGTGAAATACTAGGGCGTGTGTTTTCAACTCAGCCGGGAGATCTAAGCCTAGGATGGCCAGAAAGCCATCATCCAATTCTTTCAAAAAAGGCAGTACGGGATCCTTAGACCGCCTAGAGCCCTTCGCATCGATGAGCGAGAATAGCAGGGAGATAGAGTTCGCCGATAGCACGGCCTTCTGAATCGCAGCATGAGAGTCCGGATCATCCCGATAAGGCAGATCAGATGATGAAAAATCGATGTAGGCCGCGCCATTCTCAGAAAGCGCACGGCGCGCCATCTCAAAGGATTTCCTCGTCGTATTGAGCTTCTTACGATCCTCTATGGTAGGCTCAGGATGTGTCAGAGAAGACAAAGCCTCATATGCCCTTTCACACCAGCGTGAAAGCTTAGGCAGGTCAAAGTCAAGGATGTCTTGCAGCCTAGCAGCTCTATCTTCATATAAGTCATCTTGGCTGTCCGCATTGGAAGCATCCATATCGTCCACGTTCACAGGTTCGGTGAACTCCATCGAGGCTAAGTAGAGGGTGAGCATGCGAGTTGCCATGGTTTACGGGGAGGTAATTAAACATACGGCGTCCCGGACTAGCGTAGCCGACTAAACTCTTAGGAAAGTCATCTGTAGCAACGCTCTCCAGGCTCCGACGACGGCGGCGACGAATACCCCTTTGGGGAAACTTGGGTTCCTGATGTGTAGGCTTTGGCTGGGGTGACGCATCGGGCAGCTCGGCGCGTTTAGAACTACTCCTCGTTTGCCGAGCAACGGGACTTTCCTGCTGCTGCTCGGGTGATTCCCCGCGGCGAGTAGTTGCACGAGTTCGCCGAGTACCCATAGCTATGTGTTCGGATCAACACATATGATCCAAACATGTACCTCTAGGTAGGTATGCGACAGGATCAATCGATAAACACGGAGTCTAGATACCGACGGTACCAACGGTAGCTTGTATCGGGGAATATCTACGAATTAGCAGAGGTAGCGCCCTCGACCTCCAGGGTGATTGTTTAGGCGAACCTTCTAGGAAGTAAAGTAAACATTAAAACATAACCTGTTGGTAGGACCCCACTACGCAGGACCCACCCCATTCACCTACTACCTAGGTAGGTAAGGTAGGTATCTAGGTATTACCTTATGCATTTACAGATTCTGTGGCTGAGCCGATTTGTGGAGGTGGCTTGTGTGGCTGATGCCATGGTTACACGTGTTCTATCTACCCACCTACCCACCTATGGGAATCTACTAGTAGTGTATCCAAGAATCTAGATCTACCTACCCACCAAGGTGGTCGGTAGATTTGGGTTTATCACAGTATCGTTAAGCCGTAAACCGTAAACCGTAAGCCGCTTCGACATTACGATTATAAATGCCTTTGGTAGACTGATTTAGTTCGGTTGCTGGACGGTGTGTCCTCACTGAGGTCACCTCCAGGGCTATTAATTACCTAATTATAGTGCGTTCCATGCATCAAGGTACATACTAGTACATAGACTGCAGCCAGAGGTGCTTACTGCAACACTACCTACCTTAGAGTACTTACACAGTATACGTCGTGACCTATAATTAATTACTCTGGGGGCCACAATACGCACAGGATGCCGAGGTAGGCCTTAAATGGCAGCATCCGAATGTTACCCATACCTTATAGCAGATACGTAGATAATAGTACTAGTATAGGCGTCATACCTTGGCTAGGTATCAGATGTATGTACTACCTAATGGTGTATGGTAGGAGGTAACGTTTTACGTACATATGTATTTCTTCAAGTGCTGCCAACGTACTAAACCTAATTGGTTGCAGGCTGCGAAAGTGATAAAACCTTGGTTCTCTACCTACTACATATAGGGTACTCTACTCTCTCCTACTAATATACAGGTAGAAGAGGTACTTACGCCTCGGGTCCCCTGCACAGCACCTCAGCCCCCCTGTACGCCCCCCCTGAATGCAACATCCAATCAACTTTGTAAGCTTCCAAGGTTTTTTTTAACAGAGGTAATCAACCTTCACTTAGGTGACTTAGGTATAGGCTACTGCCGGACAGGAATGTCTAGACACACTGGAGGCTACCTATCTAGGTAGCATCAGCCTTGGCCTCATTCTATCAACCTGTTGTCCGCCTCCTGAATCACCGAATCACTGAATCACGTTCATTATATACACACTTTACATCTCTACCTATCCCATTCCATTTAATTGCCTCTCTTGTCCAGAATCTTATCTACCGTACTACATCCGCCATTTTAATCAATTCGTATTGCGGCGCTTGACTTGCGTCATCCTCCGATCACCATGAGACTCCGTCAAAGACACGCGCCTCTCTTCCTTCTCTTCTTGCCGTCTCTCGCTCTCTCCACTTCCAATTCCGAAACAAAGTCCTCCAAGAACGACCGAATCGTACGCGCCGATGAAACCCTTGACGACTCTCTCTCGTTAGATTCCACTCTCACGAGCAATTCAAAGGCTCGCGTCGACGTCGGTACCAAGGTCGCCCCTGTGGATGGCAAGGATGGGATGCCCCATGAGGGCCCCTTCGTCTCGCTCTCCGACAGGGCACGCAGGAAGGGAGCCAACACCGATGCTGATGAGGACTTGGCTTCCGACTCCAGGGACCTCCCAGCCCTAAAAAACCGCCCCGTCGATCCTACCATCATCGACGGAAAGAAAATACCGGAATCCAACGATGGTGTTATGGATGATCCTCATTGGAAACCGCCTAAACGGGGCACCACTGGGACCGAAGGCGGCGTTAGCGAAAAGGAAAAGGCGAGAAAAGCCAAAGAAGGAAGGACTGGCGAAAAGGCCGAGATGGTTCCCGAAACGCCCAAGGAGAAGCCACCTATGCCGCAAAGCGAGCAGGAGAAGATATCGGGCGACAAGGACACCAAGGTTGATAAGGAGAAGAGCAAATCGGAAAAAGCCACCGATGACATCGCCGGGCTTGAGGTAGGCCATTCCCCAGAGCATATCTGCGGCAGACCGGCGTACTAACCTAAATAGAAACCCGCTGATTTGCCCGGAAAGGTGTACGATCACCCAAATCCGCTCCCCGACTCGGCGAACAAGGATCATCTAGATGTTAGCAAGCCATCTAAATCGAGCGCTGGGCTTGTAGTCGACGAAGACGAGGCGAATGAAGGCATCATTCGACCTTTCCATTCTTTCGTTCTCTCTCTTACTATGATATTGTTCTCTGAGGTTGGAGACAAAACATTCTTAGTGGCGGCCCTTATGGCCATGAAACACGATCGTCTGGTCGTTTTCACAGCCGCATTTGGTGCTTTGCTAGTTATGACCGTCTTATCAGCCGTCTTGGGGCACACCCTTCCGGCTCTGATACCCAAGCGGTTGACGTCTTTTCTTGCCGCCGGCTTATTCTTCGTCTTCGGTGCCAAGTTGCTTCGCGAAGGCATGGCCATGGATCCTAACGAGGGTGTCACCGCGGAAATGCAGGAGGTCGAGATGGAGCTAGAGGAGAAAGAACACGAAGCATCTAAAAAGGGCAGACGATCCTCTGTATCTCCATATGCCCTAGAGATGGGCCTTGCTCGTGATCGCAAGCCGCGACCCCATTCTCGATTCCCGACGCCGCCACGCAGCCCGTCAACGTCACCGGCCAGGAGCCCTTCGCCCCGAGGAGGGGTTGTGAGCGAGGTGACTGTAGGTCTGTCAAACCTCCTCTCTCTGCTGCTCAGCCCGGCCTGGGTGCAGACTTTCGTGATGACCTTCTTGGGCGAGTGGGGAGACCGGAGTCAAATTGCTACCATAGCCATGGCTGCGGGCCAGGACTATTGGTGGGTAACCTTGGGCGCTATGCTCGGCCACGCGTGCTGCACCGGCGTGGCAGTCATCGGCGGTAGGGCTATTGCCGGCAAAGTCAGCCTCAAAGTTGGTAAGTAGTTTCCCCCTAAACGCCCCTATCGCTCGGCCTGTAGTTTACTAACTGATAATTAGTCACGGTGGGCGGCGCGGTGGCTTTTCTCGTTTTTGGCTTCATCTACCTAGTCGAGGCACTTTATGCCTAAAGATTCTTCAGATTTTCTTAAGGAGATCAGCCTCTCTAGGCTGACTAGATCAAGTCGACATTGTACTAATTTACAGCTCTTATTTACAGCTCTCATGCAATCAGAGCCAATTACAGCCGCCCTATGGTGGGCGTTAATTTAGGGAAAGCGAGTGGCTAACGATACTCTTTGTCGGCCTACGCCGATGGTTTTTAATGTACAAAATACATATATACGGCGACGACGCCGCGGCAACGGTCTAGCAAAAACCCACTGGTCTGGGTCCTCTAATGCACAGTGGACGGTAGGACAACACGTCGGTATATTTGTCCAAAGGGATGTTGAATGCTATCATCTCGGTTCTGCTGATAGAGGGACGACTCGGGAGCGGATAGATCCCTTATTAAAAACGGGTTTGTTTATTGCACGATATACGGGAAAGCACGTGTGAGGATCAATAGAACTTAAAAACGTCTATTAGGGGGGCTTTTGCTAAACCCTCTAGAGACAAAAGTGTTGTGGTTGCCACCTCCCGGTTCGCTCGACGACACTACAGCAATATTAGACAGTTATAAAGCATTGAAGTTTGTGTGTCCGCCGCACGGTAGGAGACTGATTGTCAGAAATAAACACGTAGCACCGAATCTCCCGGTCTGATGCGCTACACGCCTCCAGCTATATCGCGCAACTCCTAGTCAGTATCCTAAGAGAATGGCGACGAGCGGGACAGGTTGCATGCCATATAGATAGATACTTGCTTTGTCTCATCAGTATCCGGATCAATAGAAACCCACGTGAGATAGAAAAAGCGAGTAGAATGTATGGGTGAGTTGTCCCGGCACTAGTTGATGTCTGATGACACAATAGAGCAATAAGGTAACCTGTCAAGTCGGGCCAGGCCTGGGTCCACAGAGCACCCTTCTCTATATGTAATATCAGTGCCCGTATCTAGTATCCAGCAGTAACAGTCCTATCAACGCATCGAGTTCCCGGCTTGTCGAACCACACACAGTAAGATAAATCGAGTAACTAACTTGGCAAGGTCCTAGAGTCGTATGCGTAGGGTAATTAATATGTATCACATCTCCCAGAACAAAGAAGGTGTTCTATAGATAGCAGGGGCCCCCAGACATTCAGACCAGGCCCTTTGTGCAACAAGAAGTATTCATCGCGCCCCTATACTACTAGTAAGATCACGGTAGTACGCAGACGCTTACTGAATAGATGAATGAATGAATAGATGGGTGGAGGGACGGCGCCTCGCTCGGTAAGAATTATATCGCACACCGACAGATGGAGAAGCTACCTAACCTAGTCTACATAGGATGAGCTGCATGCACCAACCCCGCACCCATCGCGGGTAAAGATGGATGGATAGCGGACTGTGCGGGTGAGGAGTCCAGATCGAAGCCCGGACAATCCGCTCGAGTTAAGTTACATCCCAGGCTAGATCGTGGTTGAGCTGCGATATTTCCGTCCCTATAAAGCACCTCGGCGCCTTATTCCCTCCTATTCGTTCATAATTTTGCTCTGTTTCTGGAAAGCAAAAAGTGAGAGATAGTACGTCGGGTCCCTGATAAAGCACTACGCCCGGTGTGTTACCCTCCCCTCTCGCCGAGACTTTGACATCAAGACGGGAACCGGACAAAACAAAACAAAACAAAACAACGTAAGTCCAAATTGCCCGGCAGAATAGGCAACCAATGATACGAAACCCGGATTATAAAACGCGACGCTTAGTTCTATCTATCTATCCATCCATCTACGCGGGAAAAGAATATATACTCACACAAGATATTGAACAAAGCGAAAGCGAAAGCGAGAGAGCAAGGAAGAAAGTGACAAGAGAGTAAAGATGTGGAAGCCAAGCTCCCCGCCCCCACCCTCGACAAGCCCGGAGGAGCAGCAGCAACCGGAACCGACCCCCGGGCGGCCGAGACAGGAGTCGCTCCGCCAGCCCGTCGCCGGTCGTCGCATCGCGCAGATCGTGAAGCTCAAGCCCGAGTTCGTGGCCAAGTATAAAGAAGTGCACGCCGCCGTTTGGCCCGAGGTGCTGCGGCAAATCAAGGTGTGCAACATTCGGGATTGTAAGTGTTTTGTGCAGAATGTTTTGCCTTTTGCCCGCGTTCCTTTTCGTGTATTTATTTATTTATTTATTTATTTATTTATTTGTTTGTTCCCCGTCTGTCTCATCTCCCATCCCCCCTGGCTCACGAAGTACCCGCGTATTCGGTCGACGAAGATCCTGCTTTGTGTTTGAATGGGGCATAGGCTCTCCCGTTCGCAGTACGGATCGGTAGGCAACGCTTGCTAAACCCGGCGACGCAGATAGCATCTTTCACGATCCCGGAACCGGCATCCTGTTCGCGTCGTTCAAGTACGTCGGGTTCGACTATGCGGGCGACATGGAGCGCATGCGCGAAAACCCCAAGGTGCGAGAGTGGTGGGCGATGACGGACGGGTTTCAAGAGGTAAGCCGGAGCCTTTTCGACAGAGTTTCTTCTCACACTCCAGTTTTTCTTCTTTGTGTTTGAACGTGTTCCGCTGCGTGGTTAATGTCGGTGGAGATAATACTCTCACCTATCCTCATGCTAATAATACAATACTTGTAGAGTCTGGTTCCCGGCGCGAAGAACAGCGAGTCCGGCGACCCGGGCTGGTGGCAGGAGGTCGAGGAAGTGTTTTACACATCTTAATCTTCGCTCCTTTAGACGGCTCTCGTAGTGTAAGTCGTGGGAATGCAGCAGTGGGCGTAGTGGCTTCTAGTTGATCGACGGATCACACGGATCAGTTCTGCTGAAGGCTCTCTTCATCGGCGATTTCAAATGGCAACAGTAATTAATCATTAGATGACATGCGATACGAGCGGAATGAACTTGATGAGTTATGATCTATTCGCTAGCTGTGAAGAAGTACCGTGTCCGACATAAAGCGCTACGGATTGTACTCCTCGGTTATTTTAACTTCTAATAGCTAACTGCTATGTAGCCGCGTAAGAGTGCCGCACTTTGATTCTCTGATAACAGTATGTATTCTTGATGAATTGATATTCATCGGGTCCGTAGGAAGATCGGCTTGGTCCCCTTAGGAGATCTAGCGTATCATACACCTAAGGGCTTAAGGAACCATCAATAACTCTATGATCACATATCCATGATATTGCTCATC
The DNA here is from genome assembly GCA_004353285.2 of Xylaria grammica. Classification (NCBI taxonomy): domain Eukaryota; kingdom Fungi; phylum Ascomycota; class Sordariomycetes; order Xylariales; family Xylariaceae; genus Xylaria; species Xylaria grammica. The sequence continues at coordinate 923,704 of NGZP02000002.1, read as the reverse complement.
GTTCAAATTGCTGGCTAGTCATTAGATACGAGAGCAACGACAATCAGCTTTGATTTCCGTCCGAGATCGCCAACACCCAGCGGGGGATGATAGGGCGGGCCCGGCCGCTCTGCTCTTGTTATATTGAAGTTCTGCTAATTGGGTATTAGGATGAGAAGTAGTGTCGCGCCAAGATAACAGAACAGCTACAGTTTGTCCATCGATTCACCCTTGCGGTGATTCTAGAAGGGGGCGCGTACATTTCTTAGTCTTATAGCTGATAGGCATGTTATTGAATCTAATAGAATCTTCAAAACATACCCCCCACGCGTATATAGGAACCTACCTCACTATCATTCATTCCTCTCTATGACAAATTATAGCTTTCATCTATCCATTCTTTTGCCTGTCCCGGATCAGGGCTACAACTGTTCAATATCAAGTGGAAATTTCCCACAAACTAGCTAGGCGTGAACATACAACGGCCAATTCCCCTTTTCACAACAAAGAAATTCCACGAGGGTAACCTAGGCGGTATAAGTGTCTCATGCTAGCCCAGCTAAATTACATTTAGGGCGACATCGATCTTCCTGGTTATGTGGACATTCGTCTTGAAGGAATATAGTATCGCGTGTTTGGTAGTGGTGCCGATACGGGAACCCCCCTTACACCCAGGCTTGCTAGGAAAATGCCCTGTACCTCGTTTATAGCACCGGTAGTTGTCAGCCATCAAGAAAACGTAGGGATAATTCCCCATTATACCGGCCGGGATGAACACAGTAACAAATGTAACATACGCCGTTTAGCTGTCTCCTTGAAACTAAGGGCACGCTGTTACAGCACTATATATAATACGAAATGTTGTCTGTCGTTGACAAACCATCGATACGTCCGTATGCAGCCTCAGCTCTCTCCCCTTGTTTAATCACCGACACCGATAGCCCTTGTGATTGATTGCCTAATAGTCCCGACCGGGGGGCGTATTACCTCGGGGAGAATCTTACGAGTTTATCCCCGCTTGGCATTGCGGTTGTGACGACCGGGACAGCGCAGCTGGAGCCGATTGAACGTGAGCAGCAGGTGATCGGTAACACACGAGCTTAATAAGGTGGCGCAAACATAGGAATTCGGGAATTCGTTGTAAAAAAACGTTTCGATTCGATACACACACACAACTTGGATCCCATTCTATTCGGCCTCAAGACCATGCGCCTTCGGCACCTAGACCAGGATAGACTAGAGTAGGTCTAGGAATCCTACGCGTACACTATCTGCTACATTATTATTAGTAGTAGATAGTGTAGCCATCAATATCTATCCGATATTTTTCTTTTAGTGTAGTGCAAGAAGGACCCCATGATAAGTCCAGCAGGGATTGAAATGCTACTCCACCACTACTTGTATGCGGATGGGTGATCCGCAAATCATACTTCCTCAGTTCTTAATCCATGCTAGGTACTAGTATTTCTCAACGGCTGTAGTGTAGTGTACTAGGTTAGTACGGTATGTACTTGCGTCCCGACCAATCTGCGATTAATCACAGTGTTGCTTTCGCTAGCTTTCGCTGGGTAGTGTCTGATTTTATTCATGGCCAGGGCAGAACCCAAGGAGCTGGGAACCATAAATTGCAGTTGCACGGTATGCCACGCGATCGCCAAGACACGCACGGCTGCAACCCTGTCATCATATACTGAGCATGACGAGCTCTGTGACCTCCTCCATTGTGGAGCTGGAGCTAGTGTAAAGACCCGGTGGCAAACCATCTTCTGCGTTGAGAGCGATACCCTCGACTAGTAGAACGAATGGTGGAAGCAAGATTGGGGCGTATTTGTTCCCCAGTGTCTACAGTAAAGTGGGAATTTGCAGTCGCCGTTCTATTTCAGTTCGCGTCCTGCAATTTCAACGACCTCGGCTCCTAGATGAGCTCTCGCGATGATAAGACTAGGCCAGGGACATAGTCTAGGGCTCCCTAAAACGGCAATAGGCCGCATGGGTCCTTGATAAGGGCGGGTGCGCCGGGTGGGTTAAACACAAGTATTATCCCATCCGATTAGTTGTCTGAAACCGCTGCGTTCTCACCCGCCCTTACAGGATTCGTCAACTGCTTGCTTCTCAGCCAGCCTAGGTAGTCAGTAATGCCCAGTATCTGGTAACCGGGGAGCAGAAAACGGGGCCTAGAGCTGAGGGTCTTGAACTGAATCGCGCAGCGCTGCCGTGCGCCCCCGGCCTCGAGCAAACCCTGTCGAGATCGGCTGTTTGGCAACGGGGCTTATCATTGCCGCTTCAGATGAACGATGAGGAGGGAAACAAGCGGTTGTAAATAAATATGTCCTGCCTTGCCCACCTGGTCGGTTCTACATACATACATCGATTTCGGATCGAGGATCGCGCATTGTGACTTGTCGCTTGCTATACTATACGCAAGGCCATCTAGTATAAGCGTATAAGCGTCTTCCGATTCGTGTGTCCTAGCTCGCGTGGCAACGTAGTTCGGCCCGCATTAATATTTTTTTTCTCTCCCTTAACTGCTCAGATAAGCGTATGCTAGTCGTCCTTCGACACCCTCGCTTTCGCTCTCGAGCGTCAAACCACACGGCAGGTTGAAGTCGGTGCGGCGGCGAGTCGACCATCTATCCACAATGTTTTCCGTTAACTCGATCAACGAGGCGGTCGCGCGGAGCGCGGTCGGACGCTGGTTTAAGCTGGATGGCTGCGGCCATGTGAGTTCGGCTTGGCCCTTCGAGGTGTATGCCGGTCTTCCGCTGACTGGAAACTCTCATTATAGCCCAAGCAGCGCAAAGGGTCGCTTTTCCTAACTGAGATCCGTGCCGGCATAGCTGCCTTCTTCGCCATGGCTTACATTCTCGCTGTAAACGCAAGCATTCTTTCTGACACAGGAGGTTCGTCTTTCGTTAGATATTCAGGTGTTTTCCGAGTATGCCCCTATTTTGGCTGACAGATGGCAAAGGAACCTGCGTCTGTCCACGCACCGCCGACGACCCCGTCTGTGATGCGGATACCGATTACCTGCTTTGCGTGGCCGAGGTTAAGCGCGACCTGGTTACGGCCACGGCGGCCATTTCAGCCATCGCATCCTTCTGCATGGGGCTGTTCTCAAATCTGTAGGCGCGCGCCGTTTTTTTGTGTTTATTCCATTTCGCGTCCTCCTCAAGGAGCGGATGCTGACGTACCGGGGGAAAGGCCTGTCGGTTTAGCTCCGGGTCTGGGCTTGAACGCATACTTCGCTTATAACGTCGTCGGTTACCATGGATCGGGAAACACGCCTTACGCTGTCGCCTTAACTGCCACATTCGCCGAAGGCTTCATATTTTTCGCTCTCGCCTTCTTCGGTTTGCGTCAGTGGCTCGCGCGTGCCATTCCTCGATCCATCAAGCTCGCTACGAGTGTGGGCATAGGCCTCTTCCTGACCATCATCGGGTTCACCTACAGTGAAGGCCTCGGTATACTGCAAGGCGCCACTTCCACACCCCTGGTCCTGGCGGGTTGCCCAGAGAGTGGCTTCGGCTCCGACGGACTATGTACTGAGGCCACGAAAATGCGCAACCCGGCCATGTGGGTCGGTATATTTGCGGGTGGCGTCTTGACGGTGATGCTTTTGATGTACCGGTTCAAGGCTGCTATTATCGCGGGTATCCTGCTCGTTAGTATCATTTCGTGGCCACGGACAACCAATCTCACGTATTTCCCTTACACGGAGGTTGGTAACGACAACTTCGATTTCTTTAGAAAGGTCGTCGACTTCCACCGCATCTCCAAGACCCTCGCAGTCCAGCAGTGGGATATCTCCAAGCACGGGGGCCAGTTTGGTCTGGCTCTGATTACCTTCCTTTACGTCGATATTCTTGACACGACCGGTACTTTGGTACGTGTTATGCCCCCTTCTCGTCTGCTTAACCGCATGTAGTTACCTCTATTCGATGATTTACCATTCATGAGGCTTTCGCAATTATATACTAACCTCGAGGTTTACAGTACGCTATGGCCCGTCTAGCCAATGTCGTAGACCCCGAAACTCACGATTTCGAAGGTAGCACGGCTGCGTACATGGTAGACGCCCTTAGCATATCTATCGGATCTCTGTTCGGCTGCTCCCCAGTGACAGCCTTCGTCGAATCCGGCGCGGGCATAGCGGATGGTGGACGTACTGGCCTCACAGCCATGACGACGGGCATCTGCTTCTTCATCTCGGTATTCTTCGCGCCCATCTTCGCATCCATCCCGCCGTGGGCAACGGGCAGTGTGCTGGTCCTCGTCGGCTCTATGATGATGCCCGCTGCTGTCGACATCAACTGGCGCTACCTCGGCGACGCGATTCCGGCCTTCGTCACCATCGTCGTCATGCCTTTCACATACAGCATCGCCTACGGTCTGATCGCCGGTATCCTCCTCTACATCCTCATCAACACCCTCGTCTGGCTCATTGAGATCGCCTCCGGGGGCCGCCTCGTACCCGCCAACAAGTCCGAGAAGGACCACTGGACCTGGCGCATCCCAGGCGGTGCGCTACCTCCCTGGATGGTGCGTGCTGCCAGCGGGAAGAAGGATTTCTGGCGCGATGAATCGTATGCTGCTACCGAATCCACGACTTCGGAGGCTATCAGAGTAGACGACAACCGTAGTACGTCGGGTTCTATCAAGGGGCACCCGATAGATACGAGTGGGCCGAATGAAAAGAGTGCGTAGGCAGGCGCATTTTCAAGAATTTTGGAGTTAAAAGAAAGATGCTGTTGGCTAGCAGGTCTTTTGGATCATGTACTTTGTAAATAAATACTCAACAGTGAGGCTCGCTAGACGGCGTAGACCATCTAATATCACAATTTAGCCCCATCACGCGCATGCACCCCGTTGGTAAGAGCGGATGCTGATTATTTGCCGGTAAGCTGCCGTGTATCAATTCACAGGCCCCGCCAGCCTTGCAGCGTTACACAGTCTTAGATTGCTGCCTCCCTCTTGTGCAGCAGCCATCTCATCGCCAGCCTCAGCTAGTCGTCTACAGCGCGTCACAAAGTAGCATTTCGATGGGAAATGGGTTAATCAGTCTGTTCGCAACCTGAAAACTCCCTGTCTAACGGCAAACATAAATGTATCTTCACCGCCCAAACCAGAAACCGTCCCTGTCCTGTATAATTAGTGCTCCGCATCCAAGAAGGAAACTCCCCGAAACGCCCCCATAATGCTTCCCAAGCACCGGGTAATTAGAACTTGTCTCACGCCCAAGGGCGTCGAAATACATCAAGAGAGAATTTTCATTGACTATACGCCCATGGTAAAATCATGTTCGATACCGGGCGTTACACTGGCCATGAACTGCATAATGTTAGCTACTACAATTTGTAACGTGGGGGGTAGACGAAAACACACCTTAAGAAAGACTACAAGGTACTGGTCGACTCGGATCGCCACATCTTGCTCCTCGGCCTCGACTTCTTCCCAATCATCACTGCTAGACTCGGCGGCAGCTTCGGCGCTCTTAACGTCGAGCTTATTAATCTCGTCGACCAGGCCCTCCATCCCAGGATCGCTACCGATATTCTTCCCCGACTTTAACTTATCGCGTCTCAGCTTCAAGGCCGCGTCGGCGCGGTCAAGTAGCGCCTTCATAACGGATGCGTGTTTACAGGGATGTACACTAGCCATCTTGACATTATTCGCAAAGAACGGGAAGTCTTCTAACGTGACTGTCTTATCCTTGTAATCCCCTACAATGTCCTCCATCATCTGCTGTGGAGCAAGAGGCTGGCCCTCGGCGTAACCCGACAGATAAAGGCGCGGCGTGCGATAGTACGGCGAGTACATGATATAAAGCGTATATGTCCGACGGGCCCTATTGGACGACATGGATGTTAGTATCTCGATCGATTAGTTCTGCGGAGATGCGATGCGATGTACTGACCCCGTTCTCTTTTGAGCCTCACTATCTGGGATAATGGCTTCATCGTCGTCATCATCCTCCATATCAGGGATGTCGTCATCGTCATCCAGGCGATCTCCCACATTACCCGCATCGTCGACTGTCCGAACGTCTCGCGCTTTGAGAGGCTGCGAACTACTCAGGCCACCGGTACGAAGCCACCCATCTTCATCGTCGGCCTGACCTTTCAATTTGAAATCATCGCCATCACCAACCACGGCTTCCTCGTGGCCGGCATCTCCGGCGAAGTCATCATCAAGGCGACGGTTGCAAGGGACGCCGCGCGTAACGAGGAACTGCTTTCCGGGAGGGAGGTAGTCTACGCGCTGGGACTCGGAATCGGCGTCGGCCCAGGACCAGGTGGGAAACTTAAAGACGAGATAGTCACCGGCGGCCAGAAACTCTTCGGGGGTGATCTGACCGGTCTTACGGAATGTCGACGTATGGGTGACGGGAGTGTATCTGTCACGTAACGTGTTGACAGTGGAATATAGGTAGTTCATGATGAAGACCGCGAGGTGTGTTCTGAATGGGAGGGGCCTTTAAGATGAGAGCGGATATATGTATGTATGTACGTATGCCCGTTTGTTGGGTGCAGTATGAGCGGAAGATAGACAAAGGATGTTCCTAGACGTCGAGGATCCCGCAGCCAGAGCGTAGACAAGGAAATAAAATGGATGACTGTATGGCTGCCTGCGTGTTGGTAGATTCGGATTCACGTTGACTAGGCACAAGGCTGGGCTTCTGTCACATGGCTTCCGGGGCAGTGCAGTGGGAATAGGAATGACACGGTTAGGTACCTTAGGTAGGTAGGTAGGTAGTAGATGTTGAGGACGGAGTTAGGTTGGTTCCCCGATCAGGCCCCCGATGTATCTCCTTATGACACACATATGGCGGGGTGGGGAGGGGGGGCGCCGCGAAGGCAGCTGGGGGGGGGCAGTAGAGAGGGGTAGCTTTGGAGGGACCTAAAGGGAAAGGGTCCCAAAGCTTACTTAGTACATACCTACATAGGTTAGGTAGGTACGCAATGTACTCCGTACGTCTTTTATCTTATCTCTGCTTATACTAGTAGAGTGAGTGTGGGTACAGGTGCTAAATCATTCCACCAAATACAAATAACGGTTTGTTATAATATTATTATAATATCAGGTATAGACATTATATCGAGGCATTTGAGCTAAGCCACATTAGAACTGAGGCTAGTGGGATTTGTCTTCTTATCTCGGCTCCTCTTCGGATTACGCCCTTGGTACCCACGAAAAAAGTCAAGCGAGAAAAGCCCACACGCTCTTTGCACCCTCATTCCAAGACGTTACGTTACTAACCAGCAGCTCACCATCTCTCTTCGTCAGACAGACCACGTTAGAGGTACGGACAAACACCCTCGATTTACCAACTACGAAATTACCGAATCTCAGCAATCCATACTGACAATATTCTTTTCCCCACAGTCTCGCCGTCAAAATGAGTGTGTAGCCCTGCGCCAATACCGTCTCCCGTCTCTCCATCTTCGTCGATTACTGACCCGCGAAATCAGCCAAGGGAACCTCCAGTTTCGGAAAGCGCCACAACAAGACGCACACTCTGTGCCGTCGATGCGGTTAGTCTCGCCCATCAATCGATTTTTTGAGACACAAAGGCGATGGTGGTGGACGGAATCGCCCAAGACGCATCGATCGATAATTGCACCTTGGCCACCCAGAATCATGACTGACGCGTTTGATCTCTAGGACGCCGTTCTCTCCACATCCAGAAGCACACTTGCTCATCATGCGGATATCCCTCTGCTAAGACCCGAAAGTGTACGTCAACACCGATCCGGAGTCCAGCGTCACCACAAAAACCCCGACCCCGCAATCTGTTTGTTTATGTGCTAGAAACTGATGCGGTGATTATAGACAACTGGAGCGAGAAGGCCAAGCGCAGAAAGACCGTCGGCACTGGCCGCACAAGGTACCTCAAGGACGTATCCCGCCGCTTCAAGAACGGCTTCCAGACTGGTGTACCCAAGGACTCCCACGCCCCTTTTTAAACTCTCGGTATAACGAAAACGATGGGTAAAAGGTGATATCGGCGGGGACATGGCAATGGAACGGTGTTAACTGACATTCGGACTGGTACATTCATGAAATCTCAGCGTCTTTTGAGATCCGAGGGAAATGTTACGCTAGCAATACTCTCTCAAACAATTGCATCACGATCTGGCAAAGAAACGGCGGGTTTTCTATATGAATGTGTATATGTCCGCTTAGCAGGAAAGTAGCAAAAGCTACCGGGGCTGAGGCATCGTGTCGCCGCAGGGCATCTGTCTGTCCACTCTAGGCAGATAGCTAATACTTGAACGAAGCTGAATGACAGCATGAATTGGTTCGCGATATGGTATTTCACTATTGGCCACGCTCAAACACACGGACACTACCGTCACCTCTAATGAAGTACAATAACTCCCGATCCTCTATAGGTGTACTAGAAGTTTCCTCGTCTCCCCCGGGAGTGACTCGTAGTACACCACTTACGTCTTTGGCCGTGCCTGTCTCTAGTATCCTTAGACTCATGATAAGTTGTGCATCGTGGGCCAATGATAGAGCTAGAGAGGAATGCTCCTTTTCTAGTAAGGTACCCTGCGCCACTATCAGGGGCTCATCTGCAGAAACAGTAGTGATGCATGAATGTACTCTCTATTACAAAGCTCTCATTAATATCTTCTGTCCATCCCATGCGGAGTTGAACCCTCGCCGGTGAAATACTTACTTCCCGTAGACCTAAAATAGTACTTCGAAGGCCCTGGCCAGACATGGTATCCCCTCCAGTAGCCAACAAGACATCCGGCTGGTCAATAACCAATACAACCTGCGTCTCTGGATTTAAGGCTTGCGCATGAGCCACGGCATTTTCTAACGTCCGACGGAGGTGATCAGCCGTCGCTGCTAGTAGCACTCTCCTTCCTGAGCTATCCGCTACGGGCTGTCTGCGCCCGGCGTCTGAAGACTGCGTGAACAGGCCGCTCAGCCCGTCGACAAAGACGAAAGCACCCCTCTTGCTAGCCACATCCAGATCCAGACCCAGTCGTTTAGACCCGTCCTTCCAGAAGGCGTAATCGCGCAGGAAGCTCACGAAGACAACGCTGGTGCGCTGGTGCTGAAGCTCCGCGCCCGTACTCTCCGTCGGTTCATCTTGGTGATTAAGCGACTGAGGTGAAGAGGATTGCGAAGCGAGTAAAGAGTAGAGATAGCGGTGAAGGAGCCAGTTCGTACTAGACCCTAAAACTCCACTCAGAAGGATGAGCGAGGTCTCATGCGGCAGGCGGAGATAAGGCTCGAGTAGGGGTGGCGTTCGAGAGGCCATAAGGAGTGGTCTAAAGTATATAGTATTGTAAACAGAGGGGGCTGGGGATGAGTAGGGATGGGTGGGGGATGACGAGTTCTGCCACCCCACGTCAGGTGACAGACGGACAGGCGAGAGGAGGTACCTATCGTAAGGCTCAGCTAGGCTGAGTAATAATCAGAAGAAAACCAAACAAAATCAAGAAGCAGGGAACATGGTGGTGGTAAGAATGCCTCTCGTGTTTCTTCAGCATGCAAAGGGGCAATAATGCAATAATGGACCCTGGGCATCACCCTCCCTCATCAGGGTCCTTGTGATGTGCGCATGTGATAGTGTTTTTTTAAACCCGATTTTAGGGCCATGCCCGGTGCCGTCATATGTGGGACCTGCCCAGGCCTTGGTGCATCATGTAGGTAAGTAACCTATGCACATGCATTCATTCATGCATCCGTATAGAGACTATAGAGACGGGAGGCGATTGTATCAAGGTGTTATATAGTTGCTACTTAGGTATTGTATCCTCTGTGAAGATTGTGTATAGCGTCATATTATTTCTTGCGACGTAGCCGATAGATAGGGTAGGGTAGAAATTCATTTGGTTTTATTGTCCAACACAAAATACGTGCATGTATGCGGTTGAGCCTCCAAGTGGACGGATCGGTCAACAGAAATGCCCCATCCGGTGTGCCCGTCTAGTTTTCCAGTTCCCGGGCAGGACCCTCAACTAATCCTACGTGATGCAAGTTTGCTAGCTGAAACCCGGTTGATGATGTCCATCGAGTCTCCCGGCTCTCTCTACCTGGGGGTTTTCATTTATTGTTTGGTCATTCGCCGCGCTACGCCGACGTGCGCTGACCATCCACTAGACAATGGAGGGTTCGCCAGAGCACGCTTTGTACTGCCGCCTTTACGGAGCCGTCTCTATAGAGCAATACGACTAAGAACACACGGCTTTGAACCGACCCAAATACACGTGCCTTAAATTAAGAACCCTGGCCACAAAGATCTATCCATCCGCTGAGTACCTACCCAGGTAGGTACCTAGACATTGATTTATCATCAGGCCAATTCTACCTGTCTGCCTAGGTACCTAGGCAGGTAGATATTCATTGATGATGGCAATTTCCCCGCGGACTGTCCCCTCTTTTTGGGTACCCATTCTTCCCTCCTCCCTTAGTCCCGGTATATTGACTGCATTGTCATTCTCGTGGGGGGCATTATGTATGTGGAGGACTAGGTCGTAGTGTTGGGTGTTTGTCCTACCCATCAGGGATAGCTGGTTATCGTACCGACCCTCCTTCAAACCCTCTATATATTCCCCCTCTCGGGCCTTTTCGCTTCGTTTGCGCTATACTACTTGGATGTTTGTTCTATTTTATTCTTGTTTTCTTTTCTAGACAAAGGGACTCCGACCTTCTCGACGGTGGCTCGCCGAAACTTTGACCTTGACTCGTTCGGATTCGGGACTGGGTAGGCCTGCAGTGAATAAGGTGAATCTAAACCTCAATGCGGTAACTCTATCTTGCTCCCTCGTAACCTTATTCCTACGTCCTTGCGAGCATTCTTTTCCCGCCCCGTTTTCAATCCACCGAGCCAGCATATAAATACTCACGCTGATCTAGGTATATAGTACATCACTCCGCATTGTTTAGACCGCCATCCTCCGGCATACTACTCCGGGTTTTCGAATCCAGGGTTTTGCTATCGCGTTAGTGTTAACTAGCTATACTAGTTACGGCCTTGGCTCTCTCCACACACCCTGTCACTCGCTCAGTACTCCTCTCCGCCTACCAAGTCACCATCCATATATGGAGTCAGGTTTGACGGTTTGGTGTGGAGGCAAGCGACGATCTATCTAAGTCGGCCGCGTATTGGACAAGCATACCCTCGCGCGTGTTGGCATATCCTCTGCGATTGCGTGCGCATAAGTACGGTGATATACGCCCAGTCCATGAAGGTTGAGTATATCATACCAATCTTCCGCTCAGCTTGGGCGCCCGCAAACCTATTCATATAGTGTTCTTTTCCTCGTTGCTCTCAATATATGTACGCTCGAATATCATTTCGCTCTCTCCGTATCCTCGTTATTCTTATATCTAATTAGTCAAGAAATAGAAAGGCCTATCTCTATCGTCCGAATGAGAGCGTCCACTGCAATCTGAAAACAGCACTTCAAAATGGCGGATGAGGCCAGGGGTTCGGGGCTTAGACGTCCGTGGAGGGCTCTTTTCCAAAGGGCCGGAGATGAAGCCCCTAACCAGAACGACATTAGTGAGAAGCGACCGAGGCCAACGTGGACCATGGGTATACTCAATGACAGGGAGACCATCGAAGTCCCAGGTATGTGCTCTACCTTTATTAGTTTATAGAGGTGTCTGACTGACATATTCTCTAGGTTCTGTTTTGCTGCTCTCGAAGGAGAGAAATGAGCCCCTCGGTCTCCGTAATGCACCCGCTAGGACTTCTCACTCTTCTCTCCCTACTGGCATGTTACCGGAGCCACCGGTGACGCCTAGCGCCAAAGAGGAAGAAGAGCAAAAGAAGCTCACCGGTGATGGCCGAATCATTCTCGACCCGCAACCGGATGATTCTCATAATGATCCGTTGAATTGGCCGGCCTGGCGCCGTGATTGTGCTTTGATTTCTCTTGGGCTTTTTAGTATGGTGGGAGGTGGCATTACTCCCATTATTGCCGCTGGATTTACCGACGTCGCTCATGGTGGGTACAACACAATGATTCGGTCGACTCTTGTTACTCAACTATCGGCTAACAACAAACTTTACAGATTTCGATGTTGATGTGTCAAGAGTTTCATTAACGACGGGCTTGGTAAGTAATTCTCGGGATAGTGTTCTTATTTCAATCAGTTTAAAAGTGCAAGGCTTCCTTTTAAGCGGATATTACGGCTTAAAAGCTTCGCCATACGGCCAAAACTGCCACGGATCATGTCAAAATAGCGATGACTAACCGGGGTGTTACAGTATATGTTAGGTCTTGGCCTCGGCTGTGTAATCTTCTCGCCTACTGCTATTCTATACGGGAAACGCCCTGTGTACCTATTTGGTTCCATTCTGTTCATCCTCTCGGCCGTGTGGTGCGCATTGTCACCTAGTTTCACCTCCCTCATTCTTGCCCGCATCTTCCAGGGGATCGCCGTCAGCCCGGTAGAATGCCTTCCTTCAGCTACTATCGCCGAGATCTTTTTTCTCCACGAACGAGCTTTCCGCATTGGCATTTACACGTTACTACTGCTCGGCGGAAAGAACCTTGTACCGCTCGTCAGCGCTGTTATCATCAACCAGCTTGATTGGCGCTGGGTATTTTGGTAAGCTTACTTCTACCACCTATCGTAGCAGTACTATGTGTTATTCATGTCTTGCTAATTCCACCAGGGTTGTTGCCATCATAGTGGGTTTCTGCGGAGTCCTTCTATTTTTCTTTGTACCCGAGACTTTCTGGGACCGAACACCGATTCCGAAATCGTCACGAAAAGTTGTTAAGCGGCCAAGCTTTTTCAGCAGGAGATCATCGGCCAGGAACGCTGTGCCTAGAGTATCCGAAGCGGCTGGCGCAACAACTGAACCTACACATGAAACGAGTGATGTTAATCCTGCCGAGAAGAAACAAGAGATAGCGCGACCGGCTCAGCAGCGTCATGTCGGCTTTGCTCCTGAAACAGAACCGCACCCGGTTCCGGGAACAGATGACGAAAAGGATAATTCACACCTACCATCCGCCGAGGCTGCGCCCGGAGCCCCCCTATCGCAGCATGATGAGGCACTGGGTGGTCCTTCACGCCCTCAAAATGAGCGGAAATGGACAAGCCAAACCGTCTCATCAATGGGCATAGATCACGCCTCCCCTATATCAGAGAACAACTTCAACTCGGCTACGCAGAGTCATTTGTCGACCGCCAATTATTTTCATGATCCAGAAGCACAGCGTCACACGCCTCGTGCGCTCAGCTCGGATACTGATAGTGAAAGGATGTCTTTCTCCAATCTCGCAGCCGTGACAATGGGACAGGTGTACACGCATAGATTACGGGAGGCGCCGCGGCAATCATTCAAGGAGCAGCTAAAAGTCCACAACGGCCGGATTAACCAGGATAAATGGTGGAAGGCCGCCGTTCGACCATTTATCCTGTACTCGTACCCGGCAGTCCTCTGGTCATCCGCTGTTTACGCTTGCTCCGTGGGCTGGCTGATCGTCATTTCTGAATGCGTCGCGGTCATTTATCGAGAAGGGTACTACCAATTTGACGCCCTGTCTACCGGCCTCGTCTACATCGCACCATTCGTCGGCGGCGTTTTGGGAACGGCCGTTGCTGGTAGAGTCAGTGACGTCATCGTCAAAGCGATGGCTCGGCGAAATGGAGGACTTTACGAGCCCGAGTTCAGACTGGTTATGGCCATCCCGATCACTATTACCACGGTGATCGGGCTCATAGGATTTGGATGGTCCGCCGACGTAGAAGATCCCTGGATCGTGCCGACGGTGTTCTTCGGCATTATATCGTTCGGCTGTTCGCTTGGATCTACGACGGCTATTACTTTTTGTGTGGACAGCTACCGACAGTATGCAGGGGAGGCACTTGTGACGCTGAATTTCAGCAAGAACGTCCTCCACGGGCTGGTCTTTAGCTTCTTCGTGACCGGGTGGCTCAAGACCGACGGGTCCAAGACTGTGTTCGTTTGGATAAGTGTTATACAGCTCATCGTCCTGCTGTCCACCATCCCGATGTATATCTACGGCAAGAGGGCGCGTATGTGGACGGTGAGAATGAATTTTATGGAGAAGTTCTAAAATCTTCGACATTACGCTAGGCATTTTCAATTTCAACGAGGACGTTGGGGGTATTAGGACCTACAAGCGTTGCTTTACAACTAGAACTGTTGATTTGGGACATTGCATAGGTAGCTTTGGTAGTCTGATGTTAATTAGCGTTGATTGTTTTGGAAACGAAATCGGCATTGGAGGAATATTTTATAGCAGCATTCATGATTATGATTATGATTATGGCGTTGAGGGACAATTATGGGAAAACTACACATTCCTCCGACTATAGTTCTCTTACCACAAACAGCCGGGGATATCGGAAGGAAGGCTTAATCTTAGATCCGCAATTCCCGAGCCCTTGTCTTCTTTCCCGTACTATGACGACATCTAGAATCCGTAATTTTGTCTTCGCACGCGCTAAGCAACAACTTCAACGTTGAATCCCCGAAACAAGAATGGAAGTACGGCACGTGCTCCGAGATACAAGCCCTATTGTCTCAAGAATTGGATAAGCATTTCTCTACCTAGCTATTTGGTCCCCGTTGCTTTTCTTGTTCTCTAGCATATTCGTCGCAAATGTCGCCGGTTACCCGCGCCTTGAACTTGAACTTGCGCGTCGCAAGGGGCTTCTCTACGTCCCGGGCCTCGCGCGCGCCGAACCAGATCTATGCTTCGTGAGTCTTTTGCTTCACTTCCCGGGAGACGGTAGTTTCACGTTATTTCAAGCATATTTTCTGTGGGGGTCTGGGGGTTAGGTCATATATAGTGTCAACCGCCACCACAAGAGAGAAAGAAATAAAGGAAGACGGGCACAGCCACTTTATCCAACTATAAGCTAACGAGGGCGTCCGTCCCTAGCGTGCGCCGCCCCGACGACTTCCACACCTACCAGCTCCTCTCGTCCTCGGCGCGCACGCCGCTCCTCACGCTCTGGACCACCTCCTGGTGCAGCACCTGCCGCGTCGTCGCCCCGCTGGTGAAGTCCCTCGTAGAGTCCGGCGTCGGTGAGCAGGAAGGCGGCGTCGCCTTTTGCACCGTCGAGTACGACGCCCCGGATATTATGGGCGGCGAGGGGGGAGGATTGGGCATGGCTTACATGATCACCGCCATCCCGACTCTGCTGAGCTTTGATGCCGGCGAGGCCATGACGCAGACCAAGGTCACCGACGGTAGGAAGCTCGCCGACCGCACGTTCTTGGAGGACTGGATCCGCAACGAGGCCCGCAGACACGGCGGACGGGGCGGCGGTGGTGGGACGGGTGTTTTAGGTGGTTTGTTTGGCGGGCTGCGGGGATGAGGCTCGTTTTTAGTTGGTTCGGGAGGGATGTTGCCGTACTAGAGGGCCTTTCTCGTGACTGTAAGCACAGCGAGTTTTGGCTCTATACCTTGTATCGAAAGCCGGACACAGGTAAGTTTTAGACCAGCGCCGATCAAGTATATAACAGCTACTAACTAAGAGTAAGTAATTCGCGAGTACGATGGATATTAGGCATGCAAAGATCATCCTATTCGGGTTCATCAACGGCTAGGTATATCCAACTATGTTAGGATATCAGAGTTAAATGTAAGGAGGAAAATATCTTAATCCAAAGGCCCAAATTCGCCAAATCCCAATGACTTACGACTCTTGTGAGCACCGCTTGAGTCATTGCATATAAATAGAGCGGTTCGGGGCATATAGCTGCATGAAAAGTAGTGACAGAACCCAAACTAAGGTCGTTTGTTGTAGCACACTTCCCAGGGCCTATAGGGCTCCAAACAGGAGATATGACAAGAAATAGATCAGATGCGCTCAAACCCAAAACAAAGCAAACGAGCGTGTCTGTGGAACCTAAAAACCCCGCGCCAGCCCAACGCCCCTCGCTATGGTCTCAGAATATATAAATCATCCCGGAGATATCCTCTCGTCGTACCAAAGGCGCATTGCTGAATCATTGACAAAATAAGACCGCATCAAAAGATCGAGAAATAGACTGTAACCCTTTCCCACGCCCTCACCTTCCCGTCCCATCCTTGTTAACACCCAAGATTTTAACAACGATCCGTCCGGCAATCTCAGCAGTTGTCCTGACAATGGAGATGAGGGGCACGTGTGTGTCCGGAAAGGGCCGGGTAGTGTTGATGTCTAGCAGCAGAGCGATCATGCTAATGAAGCTAGCGATAGAAAAGATACTTATGCTAGCGAAGGTCTCTTTGCGAATCGGTACCTTGCGCTGTGTGTAGTGGTAGCAGGCGGTCAGGATGGTGGCGATGCCGATCCAGGCGGGCAGAAGCAGTCGAGGGTCCTTGGAACCGCCCGTGACGTATACGATCCACGACGTTAGATACGCGAATACGCAACTGATGGTCAGTAGTCGCACGACCGTTGCTTGCGGAGTGTAGTTTATCAGCCACCGGGACATCAGGCAATCCGTGAAGTAAAAGGCGAGAGTCGCGGACGCCAGACACTGTAGGCGCGCGGTGAGTCAGCCTTGCACTATCTTCTCGGCCATACACTGAGAGTGGTAGGGAATGGGGAAGAGCACTCAGAGGGAAGGTGTCATACCCACAGACCCGCGAGCAAGGTCTCCGTCAGTCTTAACGAAGTCTCCTCCTCTACCTTATCACGATTCCAACTCCGTAGGACCTGTGCGACGAGAAAGCGCAGCGCAATGCGCACCCCCCACCAGAAGCAAGGCACGAGACATAGCAGACGACATATGGAGAGTGTGCGATACCAGCGTTTCGGAAGACCGAGCAGGACGGCGACTCGTGGCTGGAGCAGAGATACAGCTACAGCTGGGACTGGCCGCTCGGGCTTATGATTGTCGAGATGGGCGTTGAAATCGCGATCGTGGCCGTGACCGTGACCGTGACCGTGGACGGCGCCGTTGGGGATGGGTCTCGCTGACGATGGCGTCGGCCGTAGTTTATCCATCGGGCAGGCAAGGCGGCCGGCCGGCCGAGGGCGTGCAGCGTGCAGCGTGCGGCGTGCGGCGACGCGATCACGGCCCTTATATATACGTGCCTAATTCCGTCCTTCTCAACCACTTCTTAACCGAGGGAGGTCAATTGAGTTGACGTGGCGGGACACAAGAAGTGGTCGCTTGAGGCTGCGATTGGTGTAAAGGGCGGGCAGGTCGCCTATCTTAGGGAACAAATAGGCACACGTTCATTCGCCCGCCGGGGATCAGGGTCTCGGGCCTTGTGTTATCTGTGAACTTGGGAGTCGTTTATCTTAAAGCTTGCTGAACACGCCTACTACTACTAAGTAGGTACCTAGGTACTGCCTAGGCATGGACTGCACAGTAAATACAGGGGAGATCCCGGAAAGCTAGCACGTACGGCCCACTACCTAGGTATATTTACCACGTCTTTATCTAGGGTTTTAGTGTACCTCGGGAGGCAACATTACTGTACCACCTTCCATACCTTAAGTACCTCTGTAAGTACCTAACCTACTCAATCTGGGCAGAAGCTCGACGCACCTCAGGCCCCCGTAAATCTACACGTATGGGCACTGGATAGGTCGATAGCAAGGTTCCATGGATATTAACTATAGGCCCCTTCTTCCCTTAGCGCCCGTGCCGTAGACACCATCCAGAAACCGCCGAAGCCCGCCCCGAGTTCAACCCGGCTGCCCGGCACACGATCCACTATTATCACGCAAGGAGATATGACCGTAGGTTCATGAGATGTCTATCTACCTTGTCTGACTTTTCACTATTTAATCATCTGGGTTTTTGAAAAGGAATCTCATCACATCTATTCCACATCGGAAGAATGCTCATCCAAACGGTAATCCAGCTGTCGTCAGTTTGCTAAGCCGGTGACAATATTATAGACAGCAAAGCAACCGAGGCAAACGCTTCCTACTCTTGAAATTACTCTTCCTCGTCTTTCCCGATGTGAGACATGTATATCCGCTATAATCAGCGTTGCGAAGCGTTCCGGTCTGTTTCACACCCGCGATTCTCGGCGGGGCCCTTATGACGTGGCTTCTTGGTCAAGACCATCTACTCATTTCCCCTTGCCACCCTTCCCGGCCACAGGCCACACTAGGAATCGAATTCGTATGACGGTACATATGGCGATAACGTCAAGTTGGCTGAGAACAGTTTCGAGTGCCCATACGTAGCTTAGTATTCAATTCCCCGAGTCCAGGTTACAAGCAATTACTCCTCTATGTACTTAAGCAAGCACTTTGACCATGCAATAATTAGTCCGCGGGTTAATTACGAAGCCACGGAACGCGAGGGTGAGGGCCGACAAGTAGGTACTCCCCGCATAAGTATACATGCTAGAGGTATTATAAAACTACATTTGCTAAATCTGTTCTACAGGGAGTGAGGGTTATTCCTATGTATCTAGTCTTAACCAGTGAACATGTTCGCACATTCCTCCGCCGCCCTATCATGATACGTCACTTAACGCCAAGGACAATCCCGCCGTCAAGTGTCGATATTAATTGCCCTACACGTAAACCAATCCCGGGGTGAGTTACGTAGCAAACCAACCAATAACCAACTATCAACGAGTGGCTACATAGGCACCCCTTCCGATTAGCTATCATAGACGGCGGCGGCGCCAAGTGGATGTCAATCTAAACAGAGGTAGGTTAGTCGTCTACATAGAATAACTTTTTTCAACTAGGAGAGTACTTGTTGGGATCATTTTGTACTAGCACTTTCATTGTAATAAATCGTTACCTCTTAGCGTGAAGAATTCTGTACTTGAATTCCCAGCATTCTATCTTGATTAAAGTTGAGACCTATACTCGGTATTGTCTTCGTTCGACTTTCAAGATAGTCATACGTAACACGCGAGACGCGCTGGGATTCGATAGTCCTCGGTATTTTACAAAGGGAGATAATCATCTAGTCTAGCTCTTATATGAAGTCCGAGACGGCCAGTGGAATGAGGAGATTAAGGCAGCGTTAGGCGAGCCGGAACAGCTACCTACCGGTGTATATAGCCTGGTGTTGCCGATCCTCCAGAAGCCTTAAGAATATTAGCGGCCAAGAACCTTTTAGCGGCTTGAAGGACCAGTTGTAATTCAAGGCTATTCCTCCAAGTCTTGTGGTAGCCCTTGATATACTGACCTAACCGGTCCCTCAATTGTCTACGAATATCTATACATAGCAAATAATATTTAAAAGCGTTAATATTATTGGTTAGCCACACGTGAATCGCTTCGAGGGCCACTACTGAGAGTGTTCAAGTCAGATCCTAAGACGTGTGAAGGGGCGTACTGCTATGCGCTCTCACCACAGTGGTGGCGACTTGTGAATGGCATTCACAAAAAGGATTGAAAATATATATACTATCTTAAGTGTTTCACTAAGTATTGTCCCCGGCAAATGCACAAGTACCTCTCTTGTCCTTTTGCAACGTTCCTTTAATGACTATCAATGATGGCCAGGCCTTAATTTAGGAAGATTTTGAGTGTCTATTGAATTTTCCAGCTAGCCAGCATATGTATGCCATAGCATTGAAAGTTGATGATTTACAAAGAATCTGTGTGTGTTTTAGCAGCAACTTAACTTGCACGACCTCGAACAGTGGGAGACTAGAAGATCTGATCAGGAAGCTGTAGTCAACTATTCCTATGAAGAGGGAGAAAAGGAAATTCGAAGAAGTATTTTATTCCAATAAAAAGATCAAACGCTAGACTAGAGGAAAGGTCTCAAGTTTCTAACCAACACCACCGCGTATTTCTTGTTCTCTGCCTTTATCATATTATTTTATGACGATTAACACAACTATAGATGCTTTACGCTTCAGCTTTCAGCAACATGGCCGTACAGAAGGCGCAATGCATGGTGTGAGGATACCCCTAACAGCGACTATCAGCTAATATCAGTGTCCATCCCTCCTACACCTTTTATATAACAAATTGTTCCCGCGCGCTGTACTAGTCTAGATAAAAAAAGGGCCGCCTTATTTCCCTTGATTAGATTACTTCAATGCTTCCAACTCGAATTTATCTAATTTTAGCTAATAATGCCCCAGGCTTAACTACTAAAGTATACCATGAACACAAGTTAGCGGAGGTGTAAAATATTACATGTATAAAATAATATAAGTACGTGAAAATATAACACACAGGTAAATTCGTATTCATAGGTTTAAGAGATAATTCTTAGAAGTCGAAGAAGAAGAAAAAAACGTAGCTGTTCACAGTAATAGGTGTGCGATTTTCTTTTCTTCAACAATAGTAGGTGACTAATGCAAGGCGGCCCGGCTGCATCACGGCATAATGACGCCTCAGGCACACTAACTTATTAGTACAATCTACGCGGCCAGAATCTCACCATGTATCAATACTCTTCAGCTAGACCTCGGCGTGTGACCTCGGAATTTTGATCCTCATGGGGGAAGCAACAGGTCGAGCCGGCCCAAGTGTTCTACGCTCCTATGGGAACTAAAGGGAGTATATATCACCCGTGGCCCGGTCTACGGGATAGATTAAGGCAGTGTAACACCTCATAATCGGCTTAGATGTGTACCTAGATTCTATCATCTACATAATCGTGTGTCATCGTGATTGTGTGTGGTTGGGGGTATGATAATAAGACATATTTTTAACGATGAGGTGAATATTCAGGTGGGTTACAACTACATGTGAATTGCATGATGCGTAATTGAAGTCATGCAAGCATATTTATTTTAGCTTGTTTAAAATGGAATTCTTGAGCTCAGGCTTAAAGCGGCATGGCTTAGTCTACGATGTTGATGGCTAAAAAACCTGCATATCTATAAGGCAGGCGGGTGGGGGGGGCGGTTTAAGCGCAACGTCAAATTGATGAAGGCTGGGCGCTGTCTGTCGCCTTTGTCGCCTTTGCTGCCTTTTTTGCCCTTTTGCCTTTTTTTCGCCTGGGTGTAAGGGATTGTCGACATATTTGGTTTAGTCCGGGTCTGCGTCAGATCAAGATAGGTATGCCGTTCTCATCCAGCTGCGAATACCTAGTTAGGTATTATACCTATGTATCCTGACCTAGGTAGTGTCATCTCGGATTTTAGCGGACCACATTGTCAACTTGCCCGAACCGTCCGGTATGGGATGAATGGCGCCGGCGTGACGCACATATACCCCGGTAGGACTGTGGGGAACGCCAATTTTGGAGGCTCTTATTAAACCAATTAATTGTCAGACCAAATGGCATTGGGCAGCAAGAAGAGGGGTGACGAGGGCGAAAAACTAACGTGAAACTGGTTCTGACTGATACGGTGTGGCCAGTCTAATACTAATATACCATGACTGGTTGCCGAGAAACACAGGCCACACCCATGATATATACAACAACAAGCACGATGCACATGGGGAATGCTACATTCACTATCTAAGTACCTTAGAACAGGCACCTCACACTAGGTACTTCACAATAGGGACCGGTCGATGGGAGGCCTTTTGCCTTGAGGACCTTGTTGACCCCGTTGAATGGTTTGTTAATAAGACGAAAGGCAAAAAAGAAGGGCAGAGAAAAAAAAAACAACTAAACTCAAAAAAAAACCTATCGCGTTTAGTCTAGAATGCTAGGTGTTCATTGTGTGGTACCTACCTACCTAGGTAGTCTTACTTTAGTCTACCTAGGTACCTAATAGTAGACGGTAGGTACAAGTCTAGATACCCAATCCATTGAATGTACTATGTACCTTTTGTGCATTGGATCAGATCAGAGGGGTCAGAGGGGCAGGTAGGTCAGGTAAATACTATGTAGATACGGACAGTGGGTATGGATTTTGTACTTAGTATGGGTTTTGTATGGGTTCGTTCAGCCAAGCAGGCGCGGCATTTGCTCGCATTTTGCTAGCATTTGCCTCCTTGATACGCCGATCTCTTGGATTGTGGCCAATGAGCCGGGGAGAGGTGGGGCAAGATGAATGGGAAAGTACAGGAAAGCAGAGCCAGTGTCTCGGTCGGGAAGGCGGTGAAGGTGGGGGAAAGCCAAAAAAAAAAGGGCGGAAAAGTTTTTTTTTTTTAACATTGTGAACTTGTGGATTGAATGGGAAGGAGGGGTTAGAGGGGCAGTGCCCCCGCAACACAATAGCTGGCAGAAACTGAGTGCGCGGCGCCACCTTTCTCATCTCGAAAATAAAACCCACCGTCGCCCTTCCGCTCTCTCTTTCTTTTTTCCCTTTCGATTCCTCGTCACTATACCGTTAATCAAGCATTAACATCTGGAAATGTGAGTACTCCTCCATCTTCATTACTGCCATCATCACCGCCATCACCGCCATCATCAACGCGAGTCCCATCGCATTCTCTTTACCCGGTCCATCTCTCCATTTTGAACCTGCCTGCTGTTTTTTTTTAAATTTTATTTTCTATTATTTTCCGTTGCGGCAGGCCAAACGACGCCGTCATCAATCCCTCCATACACCTACCCCATCACCCATCTTGCAGAAGATTGACCATCGACTAACATTACCCGTTTGCACAGTCCTCAATCTCTAGACCCAGATTCCTCAACAAGTAGACAAGATGTCGACCAAGGCTCATCTTAACGTCGTCGTCATTGGCCGTAAGTTATTTCCCCCCAGCGACCCAGCGACCCAGCGACTTGGCACTCCGCATACAGATGGGTTCTAACATGCAACGCCACAGACGTCGACAGTGGAAAGTCCACTACCACCGGCCATCTTATCTACCAGTGTGGTGGTATCGACAAGCGTACCATCGAGAAGTTCGAGAAGGTTGGTTTTTCCCTCTTTTTAGTTATTTCCGACTCGTCAGCTATCACTGCTGCGCGGTTTTGATTATTTTCGATTTTCCCTTCTGTGCCCCTCGATTGTATATCGTCCCAAGGCTGCCCCCACAGAGGGGCAGAAATTTTATTTACCCCGCCTTCCAATCTGGTCCCTAGGATCATCCGTCCGCGATATTAATGACGGACCCGAGCAATTCAACATTACATTGGCTATTGTAGGGCAACTGTTGATGGTGTTGGATTGCATAACAATTCTACATATGAGATCGCGTATTCGAACTACATATTGCCGACTAGACACAGATTGCTGACATGGACGAATAGGAAGCCGCTGAACTCGGCAAGGGCTCCTTCAAATATGCCTGGGTTTTGGACAAGCTAAAGGCCGAGCGTGAGCGTGGTATCACCATCGATATTGCCCTCTGGAAGTTCGAGACCCCCAAGTACTACGTCACCGTCATTGGTATGTTTTTCTGAGCATCTCGTGCAATGCCGCTGGTCATTTATATACTAACTCTGGCTTGATAGACGCCCCCGGTCACCGTGACTTCATCAAGAACATGATTACTGGTACCTCGCAAGCCGACTGCGCCATTCTCATCATTGCTGCCGGTACTGGTGAGTTCGAGGCTGGTATCTCCAAGGATGGCCAGACCCGTGAGCACGCTCTGCTTGCTTTCACCCTGGGTGTCAAGCAGCTCATCGTCGCTATCAACAAGATGGACACTGCCCAGTGGTCTGAGCAGCGTTTCAACGAAATCGTTAAGGAGACCTCCTCTTTCATCAAGAAGGTCGGTTTCAACCCCAAGACCGTTGCCTTCGTCCCTATCTCTGGTTTCCACGGCGACAACATGCTTGAGGTCACCAAGAACGCTTCCTGGTACAAGGGCTGGGAGAAGGAGACCCCCAAGGGTGCCAAGGTCAGCGGCAAGACCCTCCTTGATGCCATTGACGCCATTGAGGAGCCCAAGCGTGCCAACGACAAGCCCCTTCGTCTTCCCCTCCAGGACGTTTACAAGATCGGTGGTATTGGCACGGTCCCCGTCGGCCGTATCGAGACTGGTGAACTCAAGCCCGGTATGGTCGTTACCTTTGCTCCCGCCATGGTCACCACCGAAGTCAAGTCGGTCGAGATGCACCACCAGCAGCTCGAGAAGGGTAACCCCGGTGACAACGTTGGTTTCAACGTGAAGAACGTCTCCGTCAAGGACATTCGCCGTGGTAACGTCGCTGGTGACAGCAAGAACGACCCTCCTTTCGGTGCTGAGTCTTTCAACGCTCAGGTCATCGTTCTCAACCACCCTGGTCAGGTCGGTGCTGGCTACGCCCCCGTCCTCGACTGCCACACCGCACACATTGCTTGCAAGTTCGCCGAGCTTCTTGAGAAGATCGACCGCCGTACTGGTAAGAGCGTTGAGGCCAACCCCAAGTTCGTCAAGTCCGGTGATGCCGCTATCGTCAAGATGATTCCTTCCAAGCCCATGTGCGTGGAGGCTTTCACCGACTACCCCCCTCTGGGACGTTTCGCCGTCCGTGACATGCGTCAAACCGTCGCTGTCGGTGTCATCAAGTCCGTCGAGAAGGACACCAAGACCAAGGGCAAGGAGACCAAGTCTGCTGCCAAGAAGAAGTAAACAACTCATGCGGACAGCTCGGGTTGATCTACGGAATGGGGAATGTCATGACGGATTGGCGCTTTGATAAGGGTATTTCGTTGGCACGTTCTGTTGATATCGGTCGGGAATGATTGCGGATGGGTTATGGGAAATGATCTCACTTTTTTTTCTCGTCCATGTGCTTCTAGCAAAATAGAGTCGTAGACCGTGTCATGTGTCTTCTCATTTCTATGTGACGGTGAAGAATTATCTAAGACAAAATCTCTGGCTAACCACGTCGCTCGTTAAGATCTCAGCACCCAGAGCTGTTTCGACTTGGTGCATTTCTTGTTGCGTTATGCGTAGCACGTAACAACACTGCTGTATTTACCCAATATACATAAAAGAGCTGGCTCCCCCGCCGACGCCGTCTTGTATTCCCGAACATCGGGACTTTGCCTCCTGATCTGCATCAAAATATGCGGTCTCAAGCTTGTATTACACGATAATATACACACGTAATAGCTCTTACTAGCCGTACTACACTACATATTGAGTCAATATGAAATTCCACCTTTATTCTCATTAAGACCACAAGGACCGCTCTGTAACAAATCTAGAACAGCATGCCAAAAAATCTTCTTGTAGCTGATCCTTATTCGCCGAGGGCGTGGCGGTGGCGGATTGAAGAGGCTCGAGGGTGACTTCGGCGCGACGGCCGCCGCCCTGACCGGCCTCTATGGACGTGTATGTCAATTGGTGACCTTCGTACGGCAGCGTAGCGGAGCGGTGAAGTTCTAGTCCGACGAAATCGTAGGATATGCTCACGAGGGTGTCGCGTAGCCCGTCGGGCTCGCGGGGTGTCGCGGTGTCATCGGGCTCCTCTGATTGTTCCCCGAGGAATGTGAAGGGGTGAGTGGTGATTAGTCGGCGGGGGATGGGAAAACGTTGGCGTGCCGGCGTCTCTAACTTGCCGTTCTCGAGGTCGAGACGTGCGGGTTGGAGGAAGTCGAGTAGAGGCTGCCAGCCGGCGAGTGTCTCGCTGTTGCGGGCCAGGAGCGTCTCGTACTGCATCTGCGTGAAGCGGACGTCGACAGGCGACGACGGAAGCATCACGTCGGTGTGGTGCGTGCGGCAGATGGCTCGCAGGCTCTCGACTCCCTGGACCCCGCTGTCGGACGCCGCGAGGCGAAGCTCGAGAATCGGCGCTGGGGGCGTGTCTCCAGCATTGATGGGCGCTCTCTTTCCCCTAGGCCGGTTTGGATTCGAGACTGGGTTTGAGCTCGGAGATGGCCAGAAGCGGAGGACTAGTGTGGATTTCGTAGTGACGAGGGGAGGGGTATGGCTTGCCTCCACCGTTTCAAACTTAGTGAGGTAAAGGGGGTGTGGGGGTAAGGGGGCGAAGACACGTTTATCGGTCCCGGCAAGGAGGTCAGGGAGGCGAGGTCTCGGAATCGAGGGCGGGTACGAATGCAAGATATGGCCAAAGTGGGCGGTTGTCGAAGTGCGGCCAGTTTGGGACCACTTCACGGGATGAGAGGGGAACGGTGTGTCTGGGTAGAACTCGAGATCATCCCTCAGTGTTTCTGGTTTTTCCAAGGGCTCGAAAGGAAGTTCGAATTTTCCGATTGGCAGCGCTACACCGGCCACACTCTTCTCTGATGTTAGGGGATACATGTAACGTGCCCATCGCGCTAATCTGTCTTTCCACCCGAGTTTGCCTTTACTCGTAGTATCCTCGATGAGCCGAGCGGTAGGCTCTAATGGTATTGTGGACGAAAGCAGAGTGGAGCCGGTATTTTGTGATCCCGAAGCAGTAAGTAGAAGACGGAGGGCGATATGCGACGTATCTTCAAGGCTCGAGAGACCACGAGCGGCTCGCGACTTGATTTCAATCCAAGTAACATGCAACTAATTTCAACTAAGTTAGCATGGATAAGTGCGGATAGGACGTTTGTTTACGACTGACCCTTCTCAAAGTCTGGCTTTTTGAAATGTAAGAATTCGTGATGCGGCCAAGTTCCTCCAGGACTGTGTCGTTGGGGGCTTCGGAACCAAAAAGAACAACGGGAAATGTCCGTCTCGTGACGTTTCTCAGCGTTTCATCAAGCTCCCTGAGAAGCGAATCGGCTTTTAGTCTTGTGGTGACGAGTCGGAGTATCTTTTGGTCTTGAAAAGCCTCCATCTTTTCATCGGGCTCGAGCCAGATTTTGCCCAGAGTATTCAGAAAACGCTGCGAGCCGCCTATAAAAGGAAATCCTCATGTTAGTACCGCCAAATAAGGTAATTATTGGACCTTACCAGACGAATGGGACTTACGCATTAGAAGAATGAATTCGGGGTCGTTGAGCTGAATTTGGGTTTCGCCTAGTTGGGCGGCGATTGACAAACCCCAGCACTCGTGCATTAAGTGCATGACCAATCTCTCCTTGGGAGACGTAGTATCGGGTATATAGTCCTGAAGCGCGCGATTGGTTCCCTCGACGGCTTTAGATTGGGAATTTAAGGGTGTCCAGGGGGTCTTCTTTTGGATCCAAGGGAATTCGGGGTGGGCGGAACTATCGGTGGTCGGCTCCTGCGATTGATGCCCGGCGCCAGACTTGTACCATCCTATGTAATCCTGAAGTTGGGCGTTCAGAAACCCCCCAGTCAAGAGTTTTTGAAGCTTTCTGAAGTCCTTTTCTGAAAACATCTTGTCTGTCTTGGGCTCCAGATCATGGATGTTGGAGCGAGCCTCCTCTAGGGTCACAGGTTCACGCTGCTCATCAAGAAGGGCTTCGATACCGGTGACTGGGTTATTGGAGGATTGGGAACCGGCTCCGTTTTCGAATAACGGTAGTTTCTTTCTCTCAAATGTACCGCCATCTTTCATGAGAATGGCGTACCCAGGCTTGCCTAACATATTGGAGTCCAGACGCGCCTCTGCTTCGTCCAACAGTCGGTTTCCGGCCACACGTCGTTTGCGAAGACTGAGTCGCTTCCAAGAAATCGATCTTTCCCTTGATCTGGAACTCTGGCCTTGATTGGCATCTTGGCTGGTGCGCTGGCTAACATCATTGTCGGTTGGCTCGTTGATAGGAAGGGCAGTTGTAGCATCGCTCGCGACGCGACGGATGGGAGTCGGTTGGCGCAGGAGCCGCAATCGGCATCTTAAGCACACAGCGCCCGCAGAGACGCGGCTTGCGATCATGAAGGCGAATATATTTCGAGATTAAAGATATTTTTTCATCATATAGTAATCGTATGAGTACAGTCTACATAGGTAAAGCTGCGCTGTCCGATATCTAGTCTTTAACAAGTCGGGTTCACGGGAATTTTTTTTCGTTATCTTATCTAGGACAATCGAGTCCCTCTTTTGGGCCCCTCTTTTGGTACGGCATATTGGGTCTAGAGTTGTCCGCCACTTTTGTTCAGGCTGCTGCTTAGGTGATCCACAAGGTTATAACCATAACACCAGCTGAATGCACACTCGCCTTTCTAAGTCATTTTATTTGATCGGCATATTTGAGATGCCCCGGTGATTCATTCTCCTTATCTTGCCAACTATCACGGCGGCCGAGCGGTTGCCTTGGACCGGGGGTATCGAGCACCGTTCGCCGTAAAATTTGACGCCGGGTGGTAGTAGAAATGAATCAAAATAAAATAAAAGGAAGACGGCAAAAAAAAAAAAAATTAGTACAGGCCAGCGAGGGAATCGAAACCCCGCGCCTAACGACGTAGAGTAAGGATACTATCGCGAGGTAATGATGTTGTGCTTCGCTAGACCGTCCCAGCTCCCGTCCACTAATCCACTCGGATCAACCCGTCTTATATACTTCTGTCAAATGCTGCTGGGTATAAAGTTTACGCTCTGACCTACTTACCACGAATCTGAGTTTGAAGTCATCAAAGCGTCTACTATCTAGGTAGCTGAACCGCCTCTATGCATTGTAGGCTGTGGACCTTGATAAGTGACGCCTTAAGTAGCGGACGAGTAGTTCGAACCCGTATCTAATTCGTTTCAACTGGCTCGAGTTTGTTACGGATAATCAAAATAGTACCTTGAACCGGGGAATGAATAACTAGGTAGCTATTAAGGGAACTCTGGAGTAGATCACTTGTGCTTGGATTTACCTTGATAGCGTAGTAACGCTTCTGGGAAGCTGTTGTGAGAGAGAGAGAGACTAGTACAGGGTCAAGGCGAGCTTGGATATATTGAGACAACCGGGATCCGTGGTGTCATTGATGTCCACGATGGGGTCGAAAGGGCGCTTCAAAACCTGGATGAATATAGATACGACCAAAGACCTTAGCGGATCCCGACATGGATGTACGAAGCCTTGAATACTATGTGATCCAACTGGGGTTGTTGAGATACAATCGCTGAACATCAGTTAATAATATCAAACCTCAAGTAACAACTCCACCATGAGCATTATAAGATCAACTCCTTCCGGGAATAGGACATAGATTATGAAGAACGTCAAAAGGCTCATTCCAGTCGTCTATTTACTCCCAGACGTGAAAGTACACAACATATCCAATACCACCGTAGCCCTCGCAAAGTGAAAAAGAGCTGCTTACACGTACACATACAAGCGAAACCACAACCCCCAACCGTTATCGTCGAAATTAAGAAAAAGATTATTTCCGACTGCCCAGCATAAAGAGATTAAATTATTCTCTAGTCTAGAAGTTGCTATCATGGCCGAATAACAAAGCTCACAATATTAGAAGAATACGTAAAATAAACGATTATTATGGGTATAGAGCAATAGAAAATACAGCAAAAATGTTAGTAAGTGACCCGCCCACTAGGATCAACCGTAGGCAAGAAGGGGGAATGAAAGTCTTATCGAGAAGCCGACACTTCATTGCGCAAGGATACTGGACCTTGGAAGGGTCGCACAGAGTGCATTTCCACGTCCTGACTGTCGACGGGTTTTCTGTTTCCCTGCACGCTTCGCCGGGCACCAAAGCGTTGGTCGCCTTCCTGATAGCGGTCTTTGAAGCGGTAATATGTTGGCGGCCGAGGACGACATAATACTACTATCCAGTTCCTCCACATACTCCCCTGGGTAAAAGCCCGGTACCTATCCTGCTTGAGAAGCTTGTGCGAGTTGAGAAACTCCCTTGTCGTTTCGCCCCTCGCCATGAGGAATAGGTGATATCCGGTCAGGGCAACGGGGTAGAGAAGACCTAGAACTCCATATACGACGAGGGCAAAGGCGATGCGGAAATGATCTACCGCCTGGCCGAACGAGACACCCTCACGATGTGAGTAGATGATGATCTGAGCAAGAGATACACCAATAAGGTAAAGAGCCATGACTGTAGTCGAAGTGACAAAAGTAAAGAAATACCGGTAGTTTCGACGCCCCACGCAGTTATTAACCCAGACGCAGTGATGATCCTGAGTTTCGACACAATTATCACAAAGACGGCAATGATGAGCGCGAGGTGGCCGCCAGATATTGCAACTTCTACAAAACTTGGTGGGGACCTCCATGGCAGCAATACTCGATTCTGCCGATTTGATCAAAGTCCAGTCATTAATTGGAGGTGCCAAACGCAAGGGGTCTTCATTCTCATCGACTGGGGGGAATTGGTGAAGGTTGCGAGGCAGAATCTAGGCGGGGTAAGACGTTAGTCTACAACAAGCATAAATGGAGTAAATTAAAGTTGGACTTACCCCTGGATCTGACAATGAGGCACGGAGAAATGAGGACATGGAGATGACAAATATGTAGGCGAAGATAATTGGAACTGCAGGTGACAGATTATGCCACAAGTAGGGAGCACACGCCCCAAAGAATAAAGCGGCAGGCAGAACAATGAGAAAACCTGTACCAATATTAATAGGTCGATACCGGGTGTTCTGTAGGCGTCCACCAAGGTAGAATGCTGTGTTGCCCTCGAAATATTCATGATTGCGGCCAAGTTGGGGGTTGGGGGGTGATTCTTTTGCACTAGTTCCGGCTGCATTGCCTATTAGCCGGGGAGATGAAGCGCCAGAGGACAACTTTTCTGCGCCGTGCATGTCATGGTTCGGGCGGGTTGTGGCCGAATCGCCCATGCCTGACATGAACAAACTAGATCTAAAGGAGTGTGGCGTTCTCGCGGGACTTGGAGGACTCCCGGTGTTCCGGTAATTGCTGCTCTTCTCGAGGTTCAAAGTTAGCCCCTTCTCTTCGGCCTGCCTCCGATGTAGTGGGCTGACACTATCAGTGACACTGGCGGTAGGGTAGTAGCCGTGTGTGGGACTCGTGGTGGTTGTAATACGATCATAGGGTTCCGTTACCTCCGTGTCTCGTGACGGTGGTGGCTGCGCCTCGTCCAGGTCCCTAGTAGCCTGATTGTTGCGGCTCAGAGTCGCTGGTGCGAGCATCTCGTGCGGCGCAATGTGAGACTGGTCATCCTCGTCTGGCAAGTCGTCGATACTCGGTCGGTGCTGACCAATGGAGGGAGGGCGCGGTGCTCGCTGAGCCTGAAGCTTCTGGGAGCTCATCGGCCGGAAAAATGCGTGGGAGGCTAAAGGAGCGTGACTCCTACTCGTCCGGCTTGCGGAGCTTAGTGGCCTTCCACTCCCTATGCTACCGCTAACACTACCTCGCTGTAAACCCTTGCGGAGCGGTATGGATTGTGACCAGTTGCCACCTCGAGATGATGACACGCCTGTGATCGCGGTTCCCGGGCGTGATTCAGTAGTGTGGCTGCTTTTCTTAACTGCTGGTCCAGCTGTATCACCATCTTGGGAGACTATATCCGTCATGCGAGAAGAAATGACACTAGGAGGTGCTGGAGGAAATAGGGGACTAGGCAGGCTCTCATCATTCGAGCCAGGCGCAATAGGACTTGTAGGCTGGGCTTGCGAAGCCATGGCGGCAAATCTCTTGGCGGACAAGTTTGGTCCAAGAGGTGAAATTGTAGGATAGTTGGTGCGTCGGGATTTACGGCTTATACGACATGCTCCCAATGGTCGGACTTGATATCGGAGTAACGATTATAATCAGATCGTTTACAGTGACAGGGGCAAATCTGGGGAGGCGGTATTGTAGCGAAATAGACGTGGGGGATTAGACGTATATGAAGGTCGGCGGTTGATGAATTAGACGTAATGTCGGGAGTCGGGACAGGGAATATCGGAAAGAGTGTGTTCGCAAAGTGTTGCGGTCCGCGCGGCGGAGAGGTAGAAGGGCCGAGACGATTCACTGACAAGGGGACTGGGTATGGAGATGGTTTATGAATCAAGGAAATATCGTGGTGTTTCAAGGGAGTGGCATATCGCAGCGACGCGAGATGGTAGAACGAGTCGTCGAATTTGACGTCGTGTCGCGGCCGTGGAGGTTTAACTTGGAATTAACTTGGAATTAATCTAGGTTAGGTAGTCTACAGAAGATCAGATCAGGGGGCCGGCCACCTGATGACTGGACACTGGGCCGTAGACAATGCGACGGGTCCTGCGCGCCAAGCAATGGTAAGGCAGGTCAATGCACAATGAAAATCGCAGCAAATGTGCACCGCCAGAGCACAGCCAAAAACACAGCCACACTATAATTACCTACTTAGGTACTACCTTGGGTACCCAGCCACAGTTGGAGTCCGGCAAAGGTTAGGTACCTACGATTAGCAAGTAGCGGCGATACGGGCTTTTCTCTTTCCTTGTTGAATGCGAGTATGCCACCTTAGAAATACTAGCACCTACCTACGGAGTACCTAGGTATGCGTGAGCTTTTAGAACTCCAAGGAAAGGCTAGATCTTTGTCTTGTCATTGCATCTCACTAGGATTACCTAGGTACTGTAGGCTATTGAGCGATAATGAGACGTTCAGCGGTACATACTACATAGAAGGACGTCGCGAGTATCATGCAAAGCCGCAGGCCCAAAGATTGTTACATTTTGATTGACTGTATTTCGGTTCTGGCCGCGATTTAATGCAACTAGTCGTGAGTGTAGCGGGTGTAGATTACCTAGGTAGTTGCGACCGCGTCGTGTTCTACCCCGCGTGGTTGCATAGACTACCTAGGTAACGCGTGCGGTAGGCAAGTGCCCTGCTTCTTCTGTTCAAATCCTTGAAATGCTTTGTTTCCTACACACTTCTTTCTCTTTCCCTACAAAATAACACCTAATTCTACGTTGACTTCAACCCACGTCATCGGCAATCGCATCTCACAAAGCCCGCGCCCTCTCGATAGCATACGAACGCAGTAATCCTCACGGTAGAGCAAAATGTCATCAGATCACGCGATTTCCAACCGGATCACCATAAGCGACATGATGGCTGTCGCCAAAGTCTAGGAATGCTTTGAGACGAAGCCAATTGTGCGTTCCTGGCACCCTCTTCAAACCCCGTCGGCGTAGCTAATGTATTTCTAGGTCAACTGGGAGAAGCTTGCCGCCAAAGCTGGCTTCCGAGACGGTGCCGCTGCTAAAGCCTTCTATGAACGACTTCTCTATCCCGACCACCCCGGCGATGCGCCCAGAGAGCAACAGAACTCGCACGACAATTAAGCCGCTTCAAAGCGAGTCAAGACCGAGACCCTAGAGACGAAAGATGAAAACAAGCACGATACGGGCAACTGCTTCACGTCCTGCTACCCATCCGACCTCGAGGATGGAGAGGTTTGAACTGCCGGCTCGATATGGAAGACCAGATTACGAGATGTGTTAAAGGAACGCCTCAGACAATTGCCGAGGATCGGCATGAGAACTCTGTTTCTCGTATTGTAGATGATCCGCAATCAGAATCGTTACATACCCAAGACTTCAATCTTAAAACGCTAGAAAGGGTCAGTGGTTGTAGACTATTATGGATGTCACGAGACAAGTGTAGCATTCACATAGACATGACTCAATCGGGGGATGTATGGCAACGAGTTGGAATTCTTGACTATAATCCTAATTTCTACCGCAAGGCGTCCGTATCGTCGTAGAGAAAATCTCTGGTAACCATTGGTTTGACAGCGTCCTCACGCTACCCAAGCCTACTATTTACCTGTAGAGGGGTAGCCACGTCGCTAATCACTCAACGTTCTCCCTAACATACCCTGTCACCATCTCTCTACCACTCGGACGCAACTTGCTGTTCAACCAGGTCGGATCCTGTTTACGGTACTGCTGTCGCCATCTTCGTTTCCATCTTTGCTGCTTTTCGGTTTCGACGTGATAAAACATCATGGTCCCCCCCATCGCCTCTTCACCGCCATCAATCGTCTCTCGAAGGCATCATCGATTTCTCTACAGAGCCACCTTTAGGGACAGAACAGCGCTCCGTAGCCAAGGATAGATTCAATCATATTATCGACTATTTTAACACTAATAATCCTAGCAACTATAGTCCTTACAATCGTTCTCAACTCATCCGCTTTACCTACCAGTACGTACTTTCCGAACAATCCCAGGACAATCTATTGCGGGCCTTCTTTCAGGCTATAACACTCTCGCTAGACGATGATGACGACTTCGACTTCGACGAGCTCCGACCGAAATTCTTTGGCTTCGCGGATTATCTTCTAGATAACTTCTTTTTGCCTTGTTAGACCCTATCTATAAATGCCTACTTCCGTTTCTTAGTCGTGGCTAATACTTGTTAGTGAAAGCTTCTACCAAAAAGACGCCCCAGCCTACGCTGACTTACCATTCCGCAGTTTAGGAGGTTCAGGGAGTGGCGCACGGTTTCGTGGGAACTCCAGCTCGAGTATCGGCTCTGCGAGGCGAATGTCTTCTCCGGGACCGCTATCGTTGTGTAGTATCGCGGAAATTTGATATGCATGAAGCAACAAACCGCTTTAATCGTGACAACGATAACGCTCGAGGCGACGATGGGAATTTGTTGGAAGGAGAGCTACTTGACTCCTTAGAAGTAGCCTATATAGTTCCATACTCTCTGACGAAGGTTAATGCAAGCCACGAATTAGTGGGTTTTGTTTCCCTACAATCGCCTCTTTTATAGCTAACCTATCTTCAGGACAGTTCTAGAGAAGCCGCGCTCGCAGTCCTTAACATGTTCGATCATGGAGTTACGCGTCTGATAGAAGGCACCGATATTGACCGGCCACGCAACGCACTCACTCTCACCCACCAACTCCATTTGCTTTTTGGCGACTTCAAGATTTTCTTTGAGCCTGTTCAAGACGAACAGCAGTCACATACCTATCGTGTCAACTCATTACTACATCCGTCCGTCTCTAGGACTCTAGGCCTACCTATTACCCGCACACTCTACCTCACTGATACCCGGACAATCGACCCTCCCTCGCCCCTGCTTTTGGCCGTTCATCGTGCTATTGCATATATTCTCCACCTCTCGGGAGCTGGGGAATATATCGACAGGTTGCTCCGAGATATGGATGAGAAAGGTATACTGGCGGATGGATCTACCGACGTGGGTCGCTTGATGAAGCTAAGCTTGTCAGGGTGGCTGGATAGGAGTGCTATGTGTAATTAGATACTGAAGAATGTATATATTTAACGATAGCACTCATAGCCCTTGCGTGTAGTGCCTTTCAAGCGAGCATCAATGTTGTATTGCGCAGAATGGAATGTTCAGCCCGCGAATCGATGTTATTATACATACATACTAAGAATTAAATTTCAGTATCTCATATTTTTGCCGCCTCTAGTAGAAGATCTAAGCATTATGCATATGTGTCTTAGGTAAGATCAATTGGATGGATCACGTGTCCCAACCAACACTTCCGAAAAGATATCTCTGATCTGTTCCGCAGAGTCTGCCGAAGAGTGGTGTTTCCTGACCCGTTTAACCGAGCTGTCCAATACCGGAGCATTCCTTTTCTTCTCTCTGGCTCTTGATACCGTCCAAGAAAACGGATATTCTCCGACTCGGTCAGCCTTGTCATCAGCTGTGACAGCCAGAAGACCTGACCCTTCAGGGGTTAATAGTAAAAAGAGAAGACGATCCCACTTCCTTAGGTCACGTATCCAGGCGTCACAATCCCACGCAACCCAGTAGTCCATCACGCCGCTCCCGTTGTTTTTAGCTGGTCCTTTACGGTTTATGAACAATGCTATGCCTTTGCTTTTTGGACAAGTCTTGCAAAGTCCTTCGTCAGTCCCCGGATGCCGTAAACCGCAAGGCTTGTACCGAGAATTAAAAAGAGATCGATAGGAAACATAGGTCGTGCCATATGATCTCCGAAATCGAGTCGGCTCGCTATATAAGAGTATGTTCGGCCGACGAAGCCCCGGCTCGATTCGGCCTCCCTTTGTCGTTATTTTAGGACAGGCAGATGTTTATTTGTACTCCTTTTTAGTTTCGCAATAGATTAACTTAAAACTTTTAATTTATAACTTTTTTACAGCTATAAATATACCTATTAAGACTTACTTATAGTATGCTTATCTTTTTAAAGAAAAACATTTCAACTTGCTAAAATAAAAAGCTAATATTATATTATTCTATAATGCTTATATCTGGTTCACAGACGTAGACGGTTTTTGTATTTATGCAATTACGGTTATATGTGCATTGGAAATTATGCAAGTTTTGCTTAAGTATGCTATGCTATGAAAAAGCGGGTCTTGCCCAGGCCAAGGCTTACCTAGGTAGGCTTAGGTTGGTTTCCCATTCCGATTCGAGATGGTATAACCTATCTTAGAGGTACCTAGAGCGTAGGTAGTCTGCTGACTGACGGAGGCAAATTTCGTTGATTTCATTGGTCAATCAGCTCCGTCGGGTACAGGTGTACACTGAATATGGCCTGACTTCCCGACTATGTCTTAAGTACCTAGACTGATCTCTGTGCAGCTTTCAGAAAGCCAAAAGCCAAAAACAGCGTCAAACTACTCGACCTCCCACCTCACGAACGACACCTCGATCAACCGCAGCCATGTCCTCCGTTATCGCTCGACGAGCTCTTCTGTCCTCCAGGACCCTCTCTAAGAGGACGTTCTCTACCACGTCCCGCCGCCTCGTGCAGGATACTGACCCTACTCTCAAGGCCGAGGAGAAGCGCAACCCCGAGGTCATGGTGCGTCATATCTATCCCGCTTGCCCACCGGGTCCGGTGGAAACAACCTTAGGCTTTCCGTGCTTAGGGAATAATAAGTTGACCATATTCGCATAGATCCTGGGAGGTGTTATGCTTCTCGCTCTCGGTGGTGCAGGTCTCTACTTTGGTATGTCCCTGTCTATTGATATACTGCGACCTCTGCTCGTCTTCGTTTAGCCCGTCATACTAACCCGCATCTTCCTTTCTAGGCCGATCCCCCACGACCTCGACATCGGAATCCGGCGTTGGTGTAAGCAAAGCCGGCATGCCCTGGGAGACTGGTGCGTCCGAGGGCAAGTACCGCTACCACCCTGGCGGTGATGGAAGCGCAGAGCCCAAGGACGCCCCCAGCGCTGTCAATGTCGTTGTCGTCCCCAACGTCGACCTGCCCAAGGTATGCGCCCCCCTACGAACCTGTCTATCCCTATTTTAAGGCTTTTTATCAAAGCCCCTCTACCGCTGCCGGCACACTCAAACGCATAATGTTGAAAAGACTAGGACACTCGCTAACATGTGCATTCTAGCGCCTCCACGACAAGTACAACAAATGGGGCAAGGATGTGAGTAGCCTCTAGAGCCATTTTCTTGTTCTGGCCGCTTCAATATCACAAAGGCCCTCTTTTGGGCTAGGACCCGAATTAATAATAGCAGCTTCGCGCGATTCAACGCTGTTGTACCATGTTCCATACGGAAATAGCTGACTTTAAGTGTTATAGTACTAGATGTGTGTATTGAAGACGCGAATCTACGACTAAACGCATTGCACTTCCCTGGTTCCTGACCTAGACGGCCCGGTATTCGCATCTCTGTACATAACCACACATCCGAATGGCAACTATTATACTTCTAAACTGCGATGAACTTTCGTTCAATACCGAGTCTTGTTTTTCCATTTCTTGGTGGAATCAGGGATAGACCAAGGTGAAGTAGTGGACCTAAAAATCAAGGGATATTCATGATACCAATACCAAACCACCTAGTTCCGTTTAGTGTTGGCATATACCAGAAAACATCATATTAAAATGCAATTTTCTTGGTGAAACTAATTTTTTTTTCTTTTGTTAAAAAAAGAATCCTTTGTAAAATACACGTCATGGCACGGCTGAGAGCGAAGATCAAATCTTACTTTTGCTGACTCTATTTGTCTAGGTTGACTTAGATAGTTCCGTCTCAACTCAATGGAAATTTCATCTGATTCGAATTAGTGTTAGGGTGGAAAGACATGCTCACCAAGCCAGTAGTCCGCACCTTTCCATGCATTGTCCTAGTTCATTTTTGTTTCATTTGCCGACCTTAGGCTCTGATCATGTAGAGCCCTATTTATAACCCTCATACGCCAGCGTTTAGGAGCCTCGGTATCTCTAGGCCTGCTAGTCTAGTTGGTATCAATCTACGGGTCCTGTCATTTTCACTACGGCTCGCTCCCACCCCCTACGACCTACTACGCACCTAACCAGTAGGTTATATAGTCAGCATATCGACTTCCTCGCGCATGAACCCGAGCAAGTAAAGCAGGTCGAGCAGCGAATCACTGTTGAGCCGTGCGCTAGCCTCCATCTGGACGAGGGGTTTCGCGTTCCACGCCACGCCGAGGCCTGCCGTACCCAGCATTAATAGGTCGTTGGCGCCGTCGCCGACGGCGATCACTTGTTCCAATGACACGCCCTCTTTCTCGGCAATCTCCAAAAGTAACTCTTGTTTGCGCTCTTTCCCTACAATTCTTCCAAGAACTTCACCAGTTAGCCGACCCGTGTCGCTAATGACAACCTCGTTCGCGTGGGCATAATCGATGCCTAGTTCTTTCGCAAGCCAACTTGTAAGGGGTAGAAAACCGCCTGACAGTACGGCTGTCTTGACGCCTAGTTTCTTTAAAGCCCTGATGAGCTGCGGTACTCCCTTGGTCACATCAAGTGCGGGCTTAAGTTGCTCGAAAATGGTGGCGGGTAAATCCTTCAGAAGCATGACGCGCTCCCGGAATGCGGTATCGAATTCTAGCTCGCCTAGCATAGCGCGATGAGTGATATCGGCGACCTTGGTAGCAAGGTCCGGAGGATCGGTAATGGTAGCAGCGAGGAGATCAATCACTTCTTGTGTGATTAGGGTGCTGTCCATATCAAAGACTACGAGGCGCGGATGCCGGCGCCAAAGAGTATCGGCTTGTAAAACAACATCGACGTTCCATTCTCGCTCAAAACGGTAGATCAACTCGTGTTTCCGGAGCTCCGTTAACGAGAGATAGTCTGCGGAAGGGGCCGGGGAAAGGGTTAATTCGACGACCAGGGGGTGTTCCGGATCATCGAGACAGCGATGAGAGGATGTAGTCTTAGTCACACCTTGTGGTAGTGGAAAGGCGGACATGAGATGGAGGAAGGAGGTGATACACATAGGTGATATATAAGACCCATAGATATTGTCTAGCGACTCGGGCTCGACAGCCGGGGGCGCCTCGAGAGGAAAGTTTTCCGGGTTGGTAGTTGGCGCAAAGTTCGCAGGGATATTGGACGTCGAGGAAGTAGTAAGGCGCGTAGGATTAGGAGCGCTCGTACACTTTGTCTTGTACATTAAGGTCACAATAATGCGCTGTGATGCGGAACCCCTCGGGGGAGCACAGTTCGGGTGGCTGAAGTCATGGCTTAGGCCTTCGACGATCCGCGGAGGAGGGTCATCTTTGCCAGGCACGCCGTTAAAGGGACTAAAAGACTTTGGAGGCGAGACTTGGGCGCCCTGCAGAGCTTCTATTACGGTGTCTATACCAAAATGGGCATGACTATCGGGTTGAACGGGAGAGCGATATTGCTGGTGGTCGCTCAGGAACGAGCCGCTGCGCATGGACGAAAGTTGAGGCCGGTCGGCACGGGCCAGTTTCGCGGGGTTGTCTTCGCTATCCATGCTGATGTAACTCGACGACTTGATTTTGTCAGACACAGATAAAACAAGGAATCAACTTGGAGGACAGGTGACAGTTGGAGTCTTTAGAGAAAATGCTAAACCTACACACAGAATCATACCACGCCTATACGAAGAGTTGTTGAATCAGAAATTGACTAGCCCACTTCAACCTCTCTACTCACGACTCGAAAACACAGTCGTCGTTCAGGCATCGCGAGAATCTGAT
Organism: Xylaria grammica; assembly: GCA_004353285.2. NCBI lineage: Eukaryota > Fungi > Ascomycota > Sordariomycetes > Xylariales > Xylariaceae > Xylaria > Xylaria grammica. The sequence continues at coordinate 884,298 of NGZP02000002.1, read as the reverse complement.
TGGAAAGAGTGGGCTGATTAACTAGTCGCCAAGCCATTCCACGTGAAAACTAAGGCGAATTAGGTAAGATTATAGGAACGTGTCGTCATGGTTCAACAAGCGGAAGCCGAACAACGAGCAGCAAACGAGGATGTGGCCGCTATTGTGGCTTGCTTACAACGTTGAGGCTTAGGTACCTACTAAGTTAGCAATATGCCGAAATCAGCAAACTGTGGCTTGTGCACTTGGACCGATTAGATAAGATAAGAATAAGGCGCTAGAGTAGGGAATTGGGCTCGATAAGACGGAGGTGGGGATGCTCAGAGCCTGTCTAGTCAAAGACGCACCATTCAAAAATCAGTTTGTGGTACAAGTTTATAATACTAGTAATATGTTTTCATTGGTCGCAAATCTTGTATTTGGATTTGGATACAAGTCGCAGATGTCGGGTCTGCAACGTAAATAAACTACGGATGGGAGTATGTGCCTGGTCTGTGCCCGCTTTCTGCCCGGTCTAGCCCAAGTCCACTGGGTCCTTGGTTGCAGTACCTGGGCAGAAGCTCCCGAGACAGAACCCGGTTTCTGGTCTCCAAGACGGCAGTCGGGCGGCTCTTTTGTTCGCGCCTTGTTATACCGATATCCGCCGATTGCGTGCAACATCGCCATCCTAAAGGCTTAGTTAGAGACCGTGCTACCTAACTACCCAAGGAACCACACGTAAGTAAGCGCAATGCCAACTTTCCGACAACCGCTGAAAAGAAAAAAGGAAAAAGGAAAAGACCCGAATGCAAAAATTTTTGGCTGTCAGGGCCGCGGCGCGCCATCGACCACCCTGATTGCGACATCAACGCGTGGGCCTTGTCCCTACCAGTAGCCTAGGTAGGTTGACAGCCCGACCGACCACTACATGGTGCCCACCAAGAATTCATGCACCGTAAGCGTCTCACCTCGTCGTGACTGTGTCTTGAAGGTGGAAATATGTATTAGGATAATGCCCTCGTCTAGACCATGGTGTTGACAACGATCTGATTGAGGAGTTCTATGCCTCCTCAACAAGACTGGCAGACACAAACCCGTGCAGAGATTTTAGATGGTTCGACTAAAACTGTAGGTCAACTCTAATATTAGAGGGCGACTGCTACGGCGACAGCATGCAAACAGTCGAGGCAGGTAGCCTGCCAACCCATGCTGTTCTTGTTTGACCTCTTACAGTTTTGGGCGAATCTACGACGGCCGACCTTCGCGGTGAGGTTAAAGTGAGTAGCATTTTGCGAACTACAGGAGCGGCAATCTCGCCCTTTATATTGTGATGTAGGGCCGATGGCGATGTGCCTAGAGTTATACATCCGCAAATGAAGCCGAGCAAGAATCAATCACGTGTTTAATCTCTCGAGGCCTGGCCCCTTGTGTTACGGCCCAGCGGAGCTTACAACCGACGCCAATGTGTGCCATGGACTGGGCAGACATCACGCAATCGCGGCGTTCTATTGAGCCATAGCAAGACGGTGAGTCACGGTAGTGATAGGAGTCGTATCGGAGAAGTATATAAAAGGATAGACAGGAGACACGCCTCGAAGATGTCAAATATGACGTTCCTAGTGCGCATCTCATAGCACGCAATGTGCGGTCAAAGCCAAGATCAGATCCCCCCTTTATAGCTTTATAGTCGTAAACGGCGATCCGGAGTAGTAGTAGCGTGGCAAAGTGAAGGAAGTTGTCTAAGAAAAAAGTGGATTTGGTATGGAACCTGCCATGATGGAATGCCCATGTCACATCAAGGGTATCGGTGATGCGGGATGCGGCTGAAGAGATGTCGCCATAGCCGGTCAAAAGACCGGTCCCCATCGAGAGCGGATGGAGGTAAGCTTAGATCTAGTTTCGACTCCCAACTTCAGGATGGGCGGTCCAATCAGGGCCGCGGCCTTGCCGGCTAGCGCGATGTCGTGATCACCTTCTAAAATTTCTCGAACGGCGCTTTGTCTACCCATCTCAAAGGCAGCGTCTATTGGTATTCCGGGACATTCCATCGGGCCTATCATAGGCTAAACAGTGAAAGGATGGAGCTCTACGAACCGGGGGACGGACAATAGCATTGATTGATGATGTGCTTGAATTCTAATTAGTCAGTCGGGGAGCCTGTGAAGTGTACCCTATGCTATTACAAACCGAGAGTGAGATGAATCCTCTATCTCCATTATAGAGGGAACAAAGGTCTAATATAGTCCACACAACTGCTCTTGACTTTGTCTGCTCTTGTTACTCTTTGAAAATAATTTCACTCTGTACTACTTCTTACACACTCTAGACCTCTACTATACCTCACTTTCCTCTATATACATCGTCACTATTGGCCTTAAGACAGTAGTACTATATTCACTCATTAGTATACCCATGCACTTCTAGAGAAAAACAACATACCGTGCCCGCCCAAGCTCCTCATTACGTGCTTCAACAACGTATAGGGCACATACATACCCCTCATCCCACCTTCATCTCACCTACTCGGTCCAAGGACAACCACACCCACACACACACACACACACACACACACAAGAGACACCCACAATGGCCTCCACATCGTCCCCGTCCGAAGCCTTGCCTCATCTGCAGGCCCTGGACACCACGAAACCGCTGGAAAGCGAAGAGATAGAATCAGGCTACGCCTCCGCGAGCTCCTCGTTCTCAACCGCCAGCTCCACCCCCAGCCTACCCCAAATCACATTCACAAAGCCGCACCTGCGGTATCTGAACCAGCAGATGGAGAAGATGACGCCGATAGAGCGCCTGCGGTTCTCGATGCGGCTCTTCCCGAACCTGTACCAGACCACGGCGTTCGGGCTCACGGGCTTGGTAACCATCGACATGCTCTCGAAGCTCGCCGCCGCGGACCCGACGCTTCCGCGCGTCGACGGCATCTTCCTGGACACGCTCTACCACTTCCGCGAGACGCACGACCTGGTCGCGCGCGTGCGGGAGCGGTACCCGGCCATCAAGCTGCACGTGTACAAGCCGGACGGGGTATCGACGACGGCCGAGTTCGAGGCGCAGTACGGGGCCGGGCTCTACGAGACCGCCGAGGAGCTGTACGACTGGATCGCGAAGGTCGAGCCGCAGCAGCGGGCGTACGCCGAGCTGAACGTGGCGGCCGTGTTCACGGGGCGCCGGCGCAGCCAGGGCGGGGAGCGGGACAAGATCCCGATCCTCGAGATCGACGACGAGCGCGGCATCGTCAAGATCAACCCGCTGCTCGACTGGTCGTTCGCGCAGGTCAAGGCGTACATCACGGAGCACGACGTGCCGTACAACGTGCTGCTGGACCAGGGGTACAAGTCCGTCGGCGACTGGCATTCGACGTCGCCCGTGGCCGCGGGCGAGGACGAGCGCGCCGGCCGCTGGAAGGGCCAGCAGAAGACGGAGTGCGGCATCCACAACAAGACGTCCCGGTACGCGCAGTACCTGCAGCAGCAGCAGTTGAAGGACAGCATGGAGAAGGCCGCCGCCGCCGCCGCCGCTGCGGCTGTTCCACAGGATGTCGAACAGCAGCAGCGGCTGACCTCGGCGCTCGAGAAAGTCGAGCGAGAGCAGCTCGAAGCCGAGAAGCGCGAGCGCGAAGAGCAGCAGGGACAGCAGCTGGAGCTGAGGCAAGACTTCGCGACCGGCCGCTGGGTGCCCGTCCTCAGATAGGCGTCATTCTTCCTCTTCGTGTCGTAATCTCTACTGCGTCTCGTCTTCGACGTTTCATTCATGATATATTACGACTGCATTATCCGGTGGGCATCTTGTTAGCATTTTACTATAATCGGTCATTGGACCGCTGGTAGGCTGGGGGAGGGAGGCGGTATGTTATGTTTTCTGGTCCCGTTAAGGCGAGGCGTTCTGGTGTTCAAGCGTTGTATGGCTAGATAGAGCCCGCGCATGGGTCGGCTTCTCGTGTCTGTCCATTGGAAGGCCGGCTGACGGATAGATATGGCATTTAATTGATTCCACGATGATTTGATATATGCTGGGATTCGTCCGTGATCGTGTCGAACGTGCTTCTCTGGCGGGTTATCTGCCGTTGAGACTTCGCCGCAGATCAGTGTCGTCGCTAGTCAAGATTCTGTTTTTGGTATTTCTTGGAATTAAACTAAAATAAGGTCTACAAGATGAAGAATTAGAGCTCGAGTAGACTCGCGTTCAAGCTGTCCTTCAATCGACAATATTACGAGTCTGTCAAGTTCAAAGTGTAAATAAAGTGTACTGGAGTTAGAAAGTCTGACATAAGAAGAGCGGGTACCTTTACCGTCGGCGGGGTTGCCGCCCGGCATTCGCTCGAGATTCAACTAATACACCTATACATGTCATAAACATTGGTATTTAATCCGTAAAACAATCTCTAGAGGCCAAATTCACAGATAAACGCCATGTACCTGGCTTTTCTTTTTATCTATTTTCCTTTCCCCTAAATTAAAAGGGGGAAAGAGCGAAGAAAATCTCAACTAGGGCTATCCAAGGACAGGGAATATCATTCCCTTGAGCCTCATATATCCAATACGCCGACCACAGGTGATACATATATTTTAACAGCTCTGTCAACTAGGGTCAGAGGTAGAGAAGGTTCAGCACACCACAACTCCTTTGACGTCGAACGAAGTCTAGCTTCTTCATGGTATCCATTATGTTAACTATGTGGCGAGGTTTCCTCCTCACTCGGATCGGCTCGAAGCTTCGGCCGGGGATACTGCGGCCTCGGGTTTATCCGGAACAGGCTCACTGCTACTGTGACCATGTTGGTTTAACGCCGCCTCTAGGCCACTGAATAAGTCAGGGCTGTTTGCTGCATTTTCCTCTTGCGTGGGCTGTTCGTCCGGTGATTCTGCTGGATTGGGGGTAGGAATGGGTTGTTCACTCGCGGAAGAAACGTCGGCAGCCTGAGGTACCGGAGGCTCCACAGAGGGCTCTGCAATATCTGGAGTCGCAGGGTGAGCTGGGGATTCTGCCTTTGTAGCATTCTCGGATGTCTGCACATGGTCGGGTGAGGTCGCTCCAGTTTCTTCGGTTTCTTCGATCTTTAGAGGTGGCTCTTCATTAGTCCCCTCATCCTGAGTTCCCTCATCCACAGGCGATTTAGGAGGGGCTAGGTCGCTAGCGTCCACTGGTTCTACCGGCGACGGCTTTCCTATATCTTCTGGTGCTGCCGGCCTATCCGTGTTGATGGGAGGCGTAGTCTCTTTGGGTAGGCCCGTAAATGGAGCAGCATCTCGCATTTCTATGTCAACATCCTGTCTGGTGTCCTCGCCCGCCGCTGGTATAGTATTGGCCTCAGAAGATACATCAAGCGTGCTTGGCTCCATGATCGAAATATCGGGTGTTGGTTCTATTTGATGAGATGTTTGGTCGATACCATCCGGAATGGTTGAAGGATCATCCAGGATAGTCGAAGCGTTTGGTGTAGCCTCTCGAGATGGTGAATCGGGTTGCAGACTTCCGGGAGACTGGGCCGAAACAACTTGCTTAAGAGGGCTTCCTTCAACATGCGGCGGGTGCGGCAGCGGAGGTGAAAGGTTAGTGTTTGTCGATGGTGGCGCTTCTTGACTAGGTGATGGAAGCGTAGTCCCGGCTATGTCCCCGGCCTGATTTTGGGGGGGCATAGTCTCCATTTGATCAGATTTGGTTTCGCTGTCAGCCCGGGACACAAAACCGGTCTCTCCGTCCGCGCCATCGGCATCGTCATCGTCGTCATCTCCTTCCTCCCCCTCATCCTCACCGTCTTCTCCATCGTCACCTTCATCATCATCGGCCATTTCGACGTCATTACTTTTTAATGTGTCATCACTCGGTTTCAAGACCTAAATCATGATTAGAAAGGACCACAATATTTTGGAATGGCCATTGACATCAGAACTCACCTGGATCCCCTCAACTTGTGCACCTTGGACGAGTCCTATGCTAATAGGGTTGGCGGCATGAGGATGTGAACTAACAGGCAGAGGCAACTTTTTCTTCCGGCCCCTGCCCGGCCCCTTCGCCTTCCGCTTAGGAGGCGGCGGACGTCTTCGTACAGGTGTTACGGACGGCTCCACGTTCACGCTTGGAATCGGTGCTGCCACAACCGTGGTAGATATTATTTCGCCATCAACCGGCTGTCCCTCGCTAAGGGTGACTTCTTGTGTATACGGGTTCCCGGCGGCATCGATACGACGGACAGTGGCCTTAGTTACGGTCGGACCCGCGGTGGCACCGGCGGGGAGATCTGATGATAAGGTGACAGTGCCTTTCCTTCTTTTCCCTAGATAAGAAATAGTAGGTCCCTCCGCATTACGGGGAACCTGTTTCCAGATCTTAATTTGAAAGCCTTTAGTGCTTGGGTCTTCCTCCTTCTTCTCGGTCTTTTCGGGTACGGCGGGATCGGTTTCGGCTTCTTCTTCCTCGGTGGGGGCGGGTCGTTTGTATAGTCGAGCCGAGCGGGCAGCTCGTAGAAGTTCTTGAGTATGGTTTGGAAGCAATTGCGAATCTTTGGGCATACCATGGGGTAGCTCAATCGCCCAAATGTCGTTTTTGCGGGTAAGGTCAGGCGGTGGTGGCGGTGTGATGTTCACCCATTCCTGGCGCCACTGGCGAACGGGCAAGCCTAGTGGAGATTGATCAGTAAGAGACCTCTCGCCATTCATGTAGGTTCTGTATATCTATTCGTAGCGCCTTTGTATATATTTGCGATGGTTGGGTGCTGGGTAGACAGACATACCCTCAAAGTCATCGTGTTCAACATATCCGCTGCGATTGCCACGGCGCGTTTGAGTGTTCTGGCGAAACTATATCGAGGAAGGCGCCTGTTAGAATTAATTCACATAGAAGCTCGATGAACGTCTCACATTAGGAGCCATCAGGCCAATACGAATGTTGTATGCGATGCGACTAGATACAGGAAACTCGGCGGGCGTAGCTAGCAACAGTTATAACTTGGCAATGGGCAGCGCATTTGGCTATGGGATCTAGAACAGCAGCACAATGTGTGATACGCTTGCGAGAATCAATAAATTCCACCGTGATATAATGGGAATTGAGCTAAACGTGGTGGTGGCGATGATGATGATGATGACTTTGGCGCTGTCGTCGCAAGTCAGGTGGTGGTGTTCTTGTGCACGTTTTTGAAGCGCGACTCTCTACCTGTAGCATAACTACCTACATGTAGGTTAGGTATGTACCTAACTTGTCAATGGCATATACCGTGTGAATACTTTAGCACTGTGCGCAAAGTGGTAAACGAACGCAGAAATACGACGCCCTATCTACGTCATGCACACTGTGTTACAAAATACCCAGGAGGTACGGAGTACACTGCCCTAAGGTTATACACCTCACTGCAATCTATTGCTGATAATTTGTTGCCACCGACCATAGACAGACTTCATTTCAAAACTGTCTAGTAGGCAGATTTCGGCAAGGATGAAGGTTATCTGGAGGGGAGCTGAGCTGACCATCTATTATAGCCTCTCTCTCATCATCAAAGATACTGTACACCTAGCTTCTTGGAAGAGCGCTGGATTCATGGTCGATGCTAGTCCTCTTTCACGCATTCGTCAAAAGCACCCTTTCCTAACTCTATACTTTGTCGCTCTCGCCGGAGCCAAAGCAAGCGCATCCGGTGATTTGCCTGGTATACAATTATGGATATGGTAGTGGTAGTGGTAGTACAAGGAGTGTGTTCATATCTCTACAACGCTTGCCCTATGAGATAGATGAACGGCCCAGCCGATATACGTCGCTGGTTGAACGTGAAACGGGGAATCTCTCAGTCCCATCTAACCTTTGATTTAGCAAGCGTACCGCACACTTAGTAGCAGGGATTTGTCTTCTTACCCTGTATCCTTTTGCCGCGAGCGATCCCCAGACTTGCCCTTCTGTTTACCCTAGCATCGCATGTTAGCCCAACGTTGAATGTTCATAGCATGGGTGTATAGTCAACCCATACCGCCATGCCTCCCTCGACCACCAGCCGGTCGATCTGATAGAACTGGCTGACTATCGTTTGCCGCTGCAATGAATCGGTTAGTAATTTATCCCGTCTTGCGTAATAGAATTCCAACGACAACAAGGCCATCCCCCGACAGAAGCAGTCGCACCTTCATGGTCTGTAGTTCCTTAAGCCCCTTCTGGATGAGCTCTTGTATCTGCCTCGGGTCCTCAACACTATTGCTCTCCCGGAATGCATCCTTTGTCCGCCGTTTCGCGTACTCGCGGAAGTTGTAGGCTTGGAACTGATTGCCCGTGCGAAGCAATTGTCGGTACTATATTTGCGCAAGCGTACGTCTTAATTAGCTTCTAGCCTTTCGGGTTCTCTGGGGGAGATGGGGTTAAATAAGAAAGTGAGGATGGAGGAGTGTTGCGCAGCGCATAGGCGAAGGTATAGGACATTGTTGGCTTACCAGCGACCGGGCCTGCTGCGGCAGGTCACCCTTAAGGGCGGTAACGACAGACATGCCGATATTTCACGATACTCTTTTGCTTGTTCTTTGGACTTGGGGTAGTGGGATAAGAGTGGGAAGCAGAATAGGGCGGTGCTATGGTTGATTAGGGAATCTGGATTATAGCAATATCTCAGTATTTGATAGGTGGGTTGCTCTAGATGATGCAAAGTACCCAGCTCTCTTTTTTTCTGGAGCTCCCACTAAAGGCTCGGTCCTAAGAGCCACCCGCGCCGAGCCCGCATCTATCGGCCGTCTCGGCCTGGCCCAACGACTGAAAGAAATGACGAAAATAAGATCTAAATGACTCTACACTGCTCACTGCACTTTCCATGGCCGTGTTTTCCTATGAACTCTGTCTGTATATACTATAAACGATCCCTACCTAGGTACCTAGTCATGTATTCTGCATCCTATATTCATCTTCCGAGCAACGAGTTGCACCTACTTGCGTAGGTACTTGGTTGGGGCATTGAATGCGCGTAATACAAAATCAGCCGCCCCCGCCACCTCAAAACATCTCTAGCTTCGATCTTTTGTAGACAACATTTATATATGAAAAATAAAATGAAAAAGAGCAGGGCGCGCGACGTATCGCTTGGTCGGGTAGAACCCTTGCTCACATATATATATATTCTACAATATATAGATAGGTAGATAGATACCGAGGTAGATAGCATCGTTACCCTTACCAGCAAAATACCTGTGGTATGTATAGACCCATTAAGATATACTTGCTTCCGTCTTCTCCTGCCAGTTGGCTATGACGTCGCGCAGGCTGATACTATGTGCTTCGGTCTTGCTGTCCGAATATCTCATCTCGTCCTCTGGGTCAGACTCGATCTGACCTTCTTCTTCCATCTCATGATGTCTTCGTTCTCGCCCCCGGGGGTGCGCTCTATCCCGGTGCCGTGGAAAGTTCGCCCCGAAACAACGCGAAGAGCAGAAGGCAGATGGTTGCCCTAAATCCTCCACACATTCTTGGCAGAATACCACCATGGGCTCATCAACTTCCATTTCCGATTCTGGACCAGTTAAAGTAAAGCAGTCCGAGCCCGATGAACACTCATGTGATGCCTCAACGTGCGAGTCCTGGATAATGCATCGTTAGGGTTAAGCTACATGCTCTGGGTAGGGAAACTTACGTAGCCTTTCTCACGACACATTTCTGAGCAGAATAATGTTGGGCAATCCAACAATTTATAATAGTCGGCGAGTACTTGGCATAACGGGCAGGCTGAAAACTTCTGCGCGTCGACAGTCTTGCTGCAAACAGAACACGGAGGCATGGTGTCGGCAGCATGACTCACGGCCGCTCTAGCTTTTTCCTGTCGCACTTGGTCCCTCTTATTCTTATCGAGCTCGTGGGCCGCTCTAGCTCGCCGAAGCTCTTCAAGGTCCTTCTGTAATTTTTGTCTTCGATCCGGGTCTCCCTTGGCTGACTGACGATCGCGGATCATAGTGCTGATCATCTCTGAAGCCGGCTTTCCATCCGTAATCATGTCGACGTATTTCTGCGACTCGGCGACACTAGTGGGATCGCGCTCGGGCTGAAATAAGGCGTCTATGTACGCGTGAGCCCGTGCCGTGGGACTTTGCGTTCTTTTTACTGCGTTCAAAAAGTTGGTAGATATCTCCTCGTACACCTTAGCATCCACACCCAGACATTCCCTCAATTCTAATACGAGTTGGCTGATGGGAATATCTCGGTCGCTTGCTTTCTGCTGGAGTGCTTGTCCTTCCGTTGGCGACCTAGCCGCTAAATGAAGGCCGAGATTACAGACCTTATCCCGAAACCATTCGTTCTTCTCATTGACTATTCGCTCCTCAATAGTCTTAAAATCAACTTCATGTTGCCGAGCCTTGGAGAATAGATCATCTAACTCCTGAAGAAAAGCCCTTCGCCCTATAAACCATTCTTTGATAGCAGTGTTTAAATAGCGGTCCCGTAAGCGGTTAATGAGACGCGTCCAGCATTCGGGACACTCAACCACATGACTTTTGCCGTGCTCTCGCACACACGAATCTCTGATATTCTCAAGGTCCCGGGTACATGCGAGTGAATCCCGCCGCGCTTTTTGGAGAGTCTCGAGTTCATCCCATGGGTCTAGCATGTTTGGCGGACAGGCCCGCGAAGGTACGCGGAGGATAGACTCTGCTTAGAAGCCTGCCTCAAGATGCGTCGCTCGATGCTTGAGAAATTTACCTAAAGCCTCCTTTTCAAGATACGAGATAGGAAATCAAATAGTCTTTGAGCAGCTTTCGACAGTTGATTTCGTGGTGACTTTTGGAGCGATGGAACGGGGTTCTCCAGTACTTAAGTGTCGTTAGGAAGGAAACGTTGCAAAGTGAGTATTTAGAGTTTCGATATTGAAAGAATGATCCCTTGAATCGCAAGATTATGGAATAAAGAGCTTGAAACAAAGTTGAAGCAACTGCTCATCAATCTATAACGCGTCTTGGAGGTTTAAAGTTCACACTTCTGACAATTGAGAGCTTCTGGCAACGAGAAGAAGCTCAAGTCAGGTATGTAAATATGCGGTGTGCGCATTACCCTAGTAGTGGTAAGTTGCACTAAAGAGTCATTCGCCCGACCATCCAATTCCTCCCTTATTTTACCTACTACTAAATCAAGCTTCACTTCAAAACACACATAGTTGCGTACTTCCTCAAACCACTGCGCCATCACATCACTACACAAATACGCTATCACATCATGGTAAGTCTTTTCAAAATTTAGATTCTATAGTTCTCCCATCAACTCTAGCGTGACTAATAAGCATAGGCTGACAAACTACGCACGCAACAAGAACTTGAGCGCCTGCAGGCCAAGTACATCGGAACGGGTCACCCAGACACGACTTCGTGGGAATGGCGGACAAATATATCACGCGATACGTACTCGAGTCTCGTCGGCCACCCACCGCAGCTAGCCTACATATCCCTTGCACAAAACGAACCCGCCGCCAAAGTACGCGCCCAGCTTATTCGCAAGATGATTCAACCGTGTGGTCCGCCGCCCCCGCGTGAGGGAGAAGAGCACATTGTGCAGACTAGTCGGAATGGGAATTCATGATCTCGCCCACAACACCTATTACTCGCGGCGTCCCTACACGTCATAGAATGGAGCTACAAGCCGAAGAACGGGATAATTAAGCTCATATGGATCCTTCGATCCCGGGGTATCTTCTTTTTTTACTGCAGGATCTTTATCTGCGGAGCTGCTTTTCTGTAAAGCATTCACCATACCGAAAAGGATATCACTATTCCTCCTATGCATAATGCACGCCCATCCGACCATTCCGACGATAATCGGTGTCTACTCATCCTCTTCTTCTTCTGCCCTATCCCTATTCGTATTCGAAGCCTGTCCGGTCCTCCGTATGCCCAAACTTTTTTCCAACTTCTTATCGAAGTCATCTGGCGGATCACGCCAGACCTCACTCACGACTTGGGCGACACTCTGAGGCGACACCTCGACTCTACCTCGCGGCCCAACACACCATGTAATCGAGTCCTCATCTCCCTCGACCCTTTCCACGATCTTGTCAAGATATCCTTGTCGGATGAGCTTTTGCAACACATTATCGGTCTTGTCCATGGGCAAGTTCTGGCTGGCGTTGAGACGCGTCAGGTAGCGTCTTAATTTCATATCACTTAGTTCGCCGCTAGACAGTGTGATGAGTGAAATCACGATGGTATAGAAAGCAACATAGGCAGCTTCATCGGCGGTACTGGGTATACGTGAGGGGCCGATGACGGGTTGCGCCCGGTATTCTTTAGGCAGGCAGGAGATAAGGATGTATTGGCGGGAAGACGCAGACGCTTGCGAAGCGCCTCTCTTGACAGCTTCTAGATTCAGAGGGATGCACCCGTCAGCGCGCGTTCGCTAATAATAGACTAATTGTATGAACGCGGAGGAGTCCTACTCACTTTGCTTATCTTTTAATGTGCGCCTCTCCCTGGTGGGAAGCTCGGCCATCTCCATACCAAACACTTTCTGCAGCTGTTCTTGTGCGGCGTCGAAGACTCGTCTAAAGGACCTCGCGTGCGTACCAAGAACTACCATGATGGACTCTATTAGTAAATAAGTGCGTGGAGGGATAGGAAAAAGCGACTACCTTTATCCCGTATCCCATCGCGTTTGATGGGTATCCTAGCGTATTCGCAGGCTAAAGCATACCGCACGAGCTTCTTGACAAGCTGGTCTTCAGACATGTTGTCGGCACCGGCGGGTCTGTCCATATCAATGTCTTGTTCATCCTCATTTTCAGAGGCACCGGAGCCATCGTCGGATTCTGGGGCGCGTCTCGCTTGGCGTCGGTGGGTACTCTCGTCTGCGTCTTCGTGGTGACCTGTCCGCCTGCGCCTCTGGGGTGGCATGGTGATGGGATGCGTATATATTTGCTTTCGAATTGGGTTACGAGAAAATCGTGTATAGTATATGCGCGTTGAAAATTTGACTCTAGATGACGGGTTTCTGAGACACCTGCGACGAAGGTAATCGACGGTAGGTACTGGGATATATAGTTACCCAGGTCAGGTAGTTTTACAATGTGTCGTTATGATGTGTCGTGTCGGCTTTTGCATCTATCATATACTTGAGTATACGTGAAGTGGGCTATAAAGCAGAAGGGAGGCACGTCAATTAACGCCCTGATAGGTACCCCAGCCTAGGTAGGTGGGATAAGCACCACAGCACCGCGTTTCCCAACGGACCCACTTTTTGGTGCTGAACATGCTCGTATAACCTGGTAGGTAAAGTACCTAAGTGTCCGTCTGCCTTGGTAACGTACCTAGGTAGCGTACCTGGGTAACAAATAGAAATTGACCTTTTCTCATTATTATATATTGGTGAAACCCCGAAAGGCGTCACATTTCCCAGCTTATTTCATAAAACTTTGTTACTCGTTAGAAATGGACAATCTACAGTCTATAGGGCAATTGCTACGGTGGCTGGTGTGTGGCTGCACTATGCATAGAGTGGCGCCCGTAGTCGTCCATCAGAAACGAATGCCAAGCGCCCCCATCATACTAACAGGGGCTTTGAAAAGATAAATAGAATGAAGGTGTAAATAAGAGTGAACTAGTGGTAGTCCCTCTATATTAATGAACTCATAGCCCTATCCGAGATGATAGAGGCGTTCGTTTCTTGCTTTACCGGGCTAGTCGATACCTATCCCCGAACTGTAGCAACCTTCCTTCTTCAATCCTCAGCTTTATCCTCGCATCGGCCAGCTCGCCATGTAGCTCGTCGAGCTTTCTTCGGGCTTTCTGTTCGCTCTCCTGGGCCGTCTCAATCCCCTTTGTCACCGCTTTAACCTCATCTTCGACCTTCTTGTAATTTTTCTCCTCCTTTTCCAAGTCTTTGCGGGCGTTCTTCTCAAACTCCCCGTTCGCACCTGGGCGACCGCTTTCGGCCAGTCTTTGCTCATGCCGCCGGAACGTGCCTAAGGATATCTGGTGTCGGAACTTAAGAGCCGCAACTTCGCGCGTCACTGTGGCATTTCCGGGTTAGCAATCACCGTTGTAAGCGTGCTCTGCGAATGGGTCCGAGGCCTGGAAGTCTCCTAAGACATCGCTATAGCTGAGACAGCAATCGTTGCGCTCTTAAACCGAGTAGAAGAATAGCTTACGGTTCTCTTTCTGGACGCCGAGGGCCCGGATTTTTTCCACCCAAGTGTTGACGGCGTTCCACTGTGTATCATACTTTCGCTTAACAGCGTTCAATTTAGTCTGCTTATTTTGGACGTTTTTTTCTTGTTTCTTAGGCGTAGACATTGTGAAGGTGACCTTGAAGCACAAAAGACTCCTTGGAAATGGGTGGTTACTTGATGGCGAAATATTACTCATTTTGTGATGGGATACTACAACGATATTATTAGGGATGGTAAGGTAAGGGTGAAGCGTATGATAGGGATGAATCGTAACCTGGATTGTAAGGTGACACAAGTGATGGCACCGGGAGCGATGGACTGCATCCTGGTTACCTGAATGATCAGGGGCAAACTTTGATCCCTCGACGGCCACTCGAAAGGAGCTGAATGTATGAACTATAATTAGATCATATAGCAATATTCTACCCTTGAAGTTGAACGCACCGCTCCCTACGGTAAAGCGCGCACATGAATCGTCGCGCTGCTGGTGAGCCAAAGATCGGTTGAAGCAGTGGGATCTTGATATTTGGACGGCGATTCTAGATTGATAGTTGGGGTTTGGATAGCAAGGCTATAAAATAGTGAAATACAGCTGAGGTTCTCCCTGCTTCCCCCGCCTAGTTTTTTCCAACTATTAAAAACCCTCCCTCCCCCCGATTTAGTCCTCCCATGGAATACTGTACTACGTCTCCTACGAGTTGCCTAATGATTGGCTAACAAGGTACTATGTGCAGCTATATGGCCCATTAGACTCCGGGGTATTCATAGTTCTACTGTTCGTGACGTTGTGTTCTGTGAAATATTGAGGAGCTAGAGCTTGGAGTTCAAATTCGCCAATCTTATTGGAAAACCCCTTGCATCTTGCCCCCTTCGCCCCATCAGCGCCACCACTATCAAAGTTGTTGTTCATAATAGAGTAGATCTTGAATATTCTACCTATGTCGTGCCTGATACCACACCCCTAGAACAAAGGGATGTTCCGTATATTGGCAGTGAACGCTCAGTCCAGATAGTATAGGCTCTCTGAACATCTGACCCCAAAAGCTTGACAACGAAACAACGGATTATTTGGTACATGAACGAAATAAGGCGACTTAAATCGTTCTTTTGCTAGCCTTGTTATGCATGTATACTCATTTTTCCTTTTACAAGTGTGGTATCATAGCCGATTTTAACTTGCGTGTGGCTACTTAGTGAGAGGGTATGGCGCAACTTGATAGACGATAGAACTCTGGCTATGAAGCAAACTCACAAATTACAACGATTAGATATACGCTTAGACCATTAGAGACGCTAAATTTAAGGAACTCAGTAGTTCATTTCGACAGGTAATATTATATAGATACACCCTGCCGCAATATATTTCTATATAGTCTCTAAATATTTACTTCGTATGAAGATTCGGGTTCTAATTATTGCTTAAACTGTTAGTTCTTCCTACGGTACTAAAATAGGTTCGTTAACTCGGTCTTATCTACTCACAGAATTTATGCTGTGATTAATATCTAGAGGTGGTATTTTGTTAGCCGTGAGCTCTAAAAAAAGAGGAAAAAGGGCTTAAAGCAGTGTGGGAAATTAGCTACGAGAGTTTATTTCAACTACAATTCTATTAGAAACCTCTTATGTTGTTCAAGCGTAAATAAGATAACAGGCGATCAAAATGCAACTTTCACTTGTTTTACTTGTAGCCAATAGTTATCTCTACGACAAATTGTGTTCTTCGTTTAACCGCAGCTTTTGCGTCAACGGGATATTTCACAATAGTGATACCACTCAACATAGATAGTATAGACTCTCTGCGCAACAACAAATGTTCATTACACCCCTACACTAAAGATTATGGTACATAGCCTCGAGACGGGCGCCCTTTTCAACCAGGAGCCCACAATATCTTCGTACCCATTCTGAGCAGCCTTATGTAGCGCAGTTCTACCTCTAACATTCTGGGCCTCGAAATTAGCCCCTATCTTGGCTAGGAACCTGGCGACTGTTCTGCATCCCTAGTAGATTCTGTACTACAATATATCAATGCATCATAGGCGTTGACGACTTTTTGCTGGACCCGTGTACTTCGAATCTAATTCTATTCTAGAAATTATTTCGGTCCCTAACTGTGAATATCTTTCAGGCCTTTGACCTGTTCTAATGCCGAGCCGAGGTGATTATTAGCTACTTCAAGCTGTATCGCCTCCTAAGAAGTTCCGGTTGAATCCTCTTTAAAATCTTTACTCTAAAACGTCACTGTAGCTTTTGAAAGAAAATAATAATAATAATAATGAAAAGGTCCATGAATCCTGTCGGCTGGCTTATAATTACAGAAAAGCTCGCGACGAGCAAAGCTAAAATACGGCTCATCTGCTGAACTTGGTGTCGCTTTTCGAGGTCATTGCATTAGTCAATGCAAATAGCATCAACCTAGAGAATCCGGTTCGTTTCTAGACTAATTAAGTCGTAGAGTATTAGATTCAGGTTGTAAGTAATGAGTAATCTCTTCCCGTGAATATCTACTGTTGCCGCCTTGAAAGCTGGACCCCAAGTACACGACACTGCTTCACATGGAAGGGTTTGACCACCAAGTATCGTAGGCATTAGTTCGCATTGGATTATCTTGCCCCCTCCCCCATTTAAGTCGCAAGAGGCGCAATGATCGCACCGTCGAGTCAAGCGGACCGTACTCATATCTTCGGCGTCCGTCTTGCCACATCTCTCAAGACAAAGAAGGTGCCGTGTACATGTGCACACTTTTCAGCATTTGACCGGTATGTTTCAATAAAGGCCAATCGTAAGGCGGAGAGACGCCTGGGCGATATGAAATGCGTCCGATGTAACATAATTAGCGCTTATGGTTTAACAGACCAGCCAGGCGTCCATCGGCCACGCCTATCTAACCAAGCCGGGAATCTCGCGAGCGTTATCCGCCAGCCGCGCGTACTTTTGAACATCCCAAGGTCTGCTGCCGTTGGGGTTGCCGTAGGGATTGCTGTTGGGGTCGAGCTGAGTCTGATTAAGCCCTTAAGTACAAATCAAGGTAATTAGCTGATCCTCAGCTCGGTCCACTTTAGCCCGAAGTTTTGCACTAGGCTAACCTCTGTTGCTATTGATTCCGGATCGAACCCCACGATATCGTGGGGCCCCGCAACCCCGGATGTGTCGCTTAACGGTAGAATGATCCTAGCTTACGTATGCTACCTTCGCTGCTAGTCTCGGTGTAATGACCCTTCGCGAAAGCTATTGACCGACGATGGGGGGAGGCCGACTTTCTATCCACTGCTATGCTGAGTATGCTCTACTACACCGGAGAGACTCACCGACAGACATGTCACATGGACAGGGTTCATCCACTTACAACGGGTACTAGCATAAATAGGGAGTGTATGAATTGAATTGATAAATTAATTGTTCTCCAACATGCCCAGAACGGTATGCCCCAGTCGCGCTACCTACGAATATAGTCGAATCTGCTTCGCGTTCCCGCACGCGATATAGCAGAGTTGCAGATTCAAATATGAAAGCTATAATTTTATCTATCGCGGCGACTCTGGTTGGCGCTGCGCCTACACAATCCCATACGCCGAGCCCTTACTTCAATCAAGTGGACAACCAGACCTGGGTTATTGGCAATGAGCTTTGGAACTTGACACAAGGTCTTAAATATGGCGTGCAGCTGTTCTACAAAGACCACGATTGTGTAGGCGACGCCGTCGGCCATTACGTGAGCTACAGTGAGTCCTCTCTCCCGAGCCTACCGACCTATACTATGGGAGAAGTTTGGTCAAGCTAATGGTGGGGGTAGACGGGGCGGCAAGCGACCTAAGCTGGAATTCGGCCTCTATTGCCAAGCGAGGCTCGTACCGTGGTTCCGACTACATCGATGTTGCATTCACGGCTGACGAAGGTGAGATGCATTGGGTCATCTTCTCTGGCCTCCCAGGGGCCTACCAGTACTTTGTGAACCACGCGCTACCGGTCCTTGGTGAGTTCCGCACACTATGGCGTTTAGACAATACGACATTCCCTCGCGGCAAGACGAACCTCAGGGATGAAGAGTTGCCGCCTCTTAGCGACTATATAGCCGCCAACAAGGTCCAGGACGAGACTTGGTTACGACCGGATGGGAAGGGATATATCACAAAGTATGACTTGACGAACTGGATTAGAACGCAAACGTATTACGGAGTCTATGGAGATAGTTTTGGAAGTTGGTATATCAACCCAGGCAAGGATTACTATAACGGGAACCACTTGAAACAAGAACTTATGGTAAGATTGACATGCCTCCGCAAAACCTGGCCCCTGGAAATAAAACCAATGCTTAATGCTTTCTTAGGTTCATCGAGAGTCCGCCACAGGCGACGCTGTCCAGCTCAACATGATTCACGGCACTCACTTCATGGCCTCTTCTTCGGACGCTTTCCCAGACGGAAAGATGTGGGGGCCGTGGTTGTGGTATCTCAACGACGGATCCAAAGAGGACGCAGCGAAGAAAGCTAAGCAAGAATTCGCCAGTTGGCCATACGAATGGTTTCAAGACAAAGCTTATCAATCTCGCGGCTCAGTTACCGGGCAGCTAGTCCTCTCAGATGGCCGACCCGCGGCGAATGCTGCTGTTTTCTTGGGTGATAACAATCCAAACAAGACCGCCTTAGATATGGGCACGGACTATTACTATACCTCATATGCAGACGCCCAAGGGCGTTTTAAGTTCGCGGATGTGCGGGCTGCGCGCTATGGCCTGCAGGCTTGGTCCAACGGGAGCAAAATTGCGGACGTGACGACTAGTTTTCTACAGAACAACATCACCGTCACAAAATCGCACAATACAAACCTCGGGACCTTGAAATGGAATGTATCGAAGAAGACTAAAATATTCCAAGTTGGCGACTTCGACCGCACGAGTTACGGCTTCCAGTACGGCGGTGCACCGAATCAGCATGCGCTTGTCGCGAGCTGCCCAGGTAACCTGGTCTACCGCGTCGGCAAGTCTAAGACCTCTGACTGGTGCTTCGGCCAGACCTATCAGGGGAACTGGACTATTTCGTTTGATTTGTCGGACACTCCAAAGCATAAAAGAGCTGGAAATGCGACTCTGATCGTATCGCTAGCGGGCTATTCTTCAGGCGCGAGCTCGATAATCTTGGCCAATGGACAGCAGATTGGGAATCTGACGAGCGAGGCCCCGGGGTTGCTTAACGACCCCTCCCTCTACCGCTCCATGACAACTGCTGGCGAATGGAGGTACTTTGAATTTGAGTTCGATGCTGGCAGTGTGCTTAAAAAAGGCGATAACGAGGTCACGTTCCAGATGACTCGTAACACAACGTGGCATGGGTTTATGTGGGATAGTGTAGTACTCGAATGGTGATGTCGATTGACTGAAAAGAAGCATAGTAACTAGTTAGAAAGTAGCTTATGGAATTTACTAATTTGGCATAAGAATGAAGATATATAATAATGAACATATATGTATAAATAATAGGCCCTAAGAGGTACGAGCAACTTTCACTTGCTATAAAGCTTCTACCCACAGAGATCGCCCTTCCAATAACATTATACAAACATATACGGCCGTGGGTGTTATCTAAGTTTGCATATCCAATTCTTCAGGCGTCGTGTCGTTGCTTTCGCTCTCTATGTAGTCCGATGTAATAATCTCGTTGTGGTTGATCTTGCTCGTGGAAACCACCGTGGTGCTCTTAGTTGTATAACGGGATAGTGCTGCAGTTGTGTACCGTGACATGGAATCCCTCGTCTTCTTACTTAACTGGGTGATATCGTCCTTTTCTGGCAGAGCCTGTACAACGCTATCTTTGGGGGACGGGGCTTGGGACACCCTGTCTTTCGGGCCCATGACCTGTGTGGCGCTCCGTTTGGGGAGCTTGGGAATAATGGCAAATAGGGCTAGACTGGCTGCCGCTAATAGAAGCGTGGTGACATACGAAAGAAGGATTTCCCAATTGCTTGCATTATCTGGGAAAAAATTATCTAATGAGCCTGGAGAAGCGTCTTCTGGTGAGATACTGTTTGGTGAAGTACTGTCTGGGGAATTTTTATCTGGAGGAGCGTTATCTGGAGAGGTATTGCTCGGTTGGTGGCTATCTGACGGGATATTGTCTGGAGAGGCGCCTTCTAGTGAAGCACTGTCGGGCGAAATAATATCTTGGGGTAAGGAATGAGGACGCGGTGAGACGGGAATACTTGTATTACTCGTAGTTTCTAGTGGAGCAAGAGGAGACAGTATGAATTAGCTAGCTTTTCTTTAAGAATACATAGAGAAGCAGATATATCCAAGTTTGCTAAGACAAAGAAGAAGGGTACATATCCACCATGGCCGTGCCATAACCAGCCTAGGCTCCCCGATGCCAACACGTCATCTCTGTTCGCCCCAGAGTAAATGAAAATCCAAAGACTTATTTACCTGTTTTCGAGCAACTCGCCTTACTGCAGTCTACCTTGTTGCAGCACTGGTTGCCACTCTTCCAGATACAGTTATTCGCCTTCGAGTGAATATCGCACGGCACCTCTGTGAACTCAAACTCGACACACATCTGCGGGTCTTGGGTGTAGAACGTCAAAGCAGGTATCTCGGCAGGACAAGCTGGGCCGACGCCCTCGGTGACTCCACCCAGACAATACTTTCCACAGGGCCATTTGCTAATGGAGAAGTGGCCAGCCGCGGAGAAAAGGGGGGTACGGCTGATATGTACTCCATTGGGGGCGTGCACGAGCCATTGGTTTTTGTTGGCGCCGGTGGCTAAATCGCCATAGGTATCACGGATGTAGACTTCGTCTGACGGGTTTATCTCCTGGCCGGAGGCACATTTCTCATCCAGACAGAGTTGGAATTTGCCGTAGCGCTGGGTCATGCCGTCAGTGGCTGCGTAGTAGTTACCGTCGCCACCGAGGCCGAGTCTGTTACCGTTATCGCCTTTGAACGTATAGCATTTGCCTATTAGAAGTTAGTACTAATCCACTTCGACTGTTCGCTATTATAATTACCAGATTCAAGACCAGAGCTACATTCCCCATCATCACAGTCCCCCGACTCAGACTGTTTCTCACAAGTCCCGTCCGCACTCTCAGTAGTCCCCTTAGGACAGACACATTTGCCACCAACAAGAGCCTTGCCGTTCTTGCAGAACTCCTTGCATTGATTCCCGTCAAAGGTAAAGCCAGTAGGGCAACAGTGATACCCGCAATGGGAGTCACCAACCAAATCGTGGCCGTCAGCACAGCAGTCAAACGCTGTGTCTGGACTGCCGAGGAGCCGCTGTCCGGCAGCACAACAAGCAAAATACTTCTTGTCCTCGGACAACGATGGAGAATATCCGGCTTTGCTACAGGTCTTGGTTGTGGTGCAATCTAGATCTGGGTCACAACCGGGCTCTTCATATGTAATTTTGTTACCGTTGACCTTTGCGCCAGGCCCGATTTCGTAGGTTGGGACGTTCTTCGTGAAGCCCTTGGCCTCGAAGCCAGTTGCGTGGAGTAGTAGGATAAGGAGGCTGAGCTGAGCGTTCTTCATGGTGAATAATGTGTAATTATGATAGAAGAGGTGTAGAAGAGAGGTAGTTTGAGGAATGAAGAGTTGTTCTTACTGCTACTAAGTTGGAACCTCTGAAGAGTCATTGTGCTCTCTTATATACTCCCGACTGCCCTGATGAGCCGATGATGGTTACCTCCCTCCCTGCCCTCTCGGCATCGCCGCGTTCAGCTTCCAACCTTGATTAATGAAATTTGTTAACATGTTCAAGAAACGACGTATAGTCTGATGTCGTGCAAAAACTGATATGGGTGAACTGCTATATTTGGCTTGGCAGCAGTATACCCCACGTTTGTGGCCAGCTGAGTCCTCAGCTACTAAGCCTGTAATTGGACACCTGCGAACTCCTAAATCAGGTCGTAGATTGGTAGGGCAGAAGACCGTTACGGTGGGCGCTGAATGCAGACCCGGATCTGGAAGTGCCTGTCAGCAAATACATGGGTATGTCCCACAACATATGTTGCAACCGGGCCGTCCAGCTCTTTGGTAACCGCTGAAGTTTCCATATGGGGAAACACACCCCGGCAACCATAGAGCGCGAACAGCTCACTTGGTACGGTTGAAGCTTTGCCGACTTGGGTCGAAATTCCATGCGAATTTCTTTAAACTGATCGGGAACTGGGGACGTAACATTGCAGACGGAGTTGTGGCTAGCTGAAATGCTCTTCCTGACCAGGTTCTTGGCGAACTGAATATCCTTCTTCGGGTTGAAACCAATTAAATTTCTATCGCAATACAGCTATTTCATTCACAACCAAAGGAGACAGGCTCAGCCGACAATGGATTTCATGGGGTCTCGCATCTGCACTAAAACAGTAACTGATGTGCATATTCACAGACGTCGGCACTCGGTATCAACCCTTTTTTAAAACTATCATTGTGCGGCCAGGGCCCGGGAGTCAGTCGTCGCATATCTATTGGCGGCTACTTTGGTGATAGTGACTTCTCGGGAATTGTGAGCGGGGAAGCCGATAGCGATTTAACCAACGAACCTTATTGTTTGGTTGTTATTTAATATTAGTTGATACTTATCCTAGCAGTATAAAATGACGCTATAGCGGAGCATTCCTATATGCCGGAGATATACGGAGAAGCGTACATAGCTATACACTCTGAGTGAGCAATGTTAGGCCAGCGCTAGATCGTAACTCAAAGTTAGAGAAACGATTGCTCTACAACTATACATACCATCAAGACCCTGGAAGATAGATGGGCCCTCTTAATTCCGATAAACTCTATGTATTGAACAATATCTATATAATAACAGCAGACTCAATTTAGTCCTTTATGTGGGCGCGCGGCCCTTCTTATGTGGCTTGGTTGGCCACGGTGGCCTTGACCGTGTGACACACAATGTATTATATGCCTTATCAATATCTCTTCTAACCCCAGACATCCTCTAGCCATTTACTGCCTCTCTTCATACTGTCGCTCCACTTGCGAAGCTGAGATTCATCCCATCCGTGTTGGGCCATAAGCATGTCCTGAACCGTCTTGCCGACCTCCCTAGCCATCGACGCCCGCCCGCAAACGTACAAACTCGCATCCTGGTCAAGCAATGCACCGAAATCCTTCGCCTTGTACCTGATGGCGTCTTGAACATATTGTTTTTCCTGTCCCGCGACTCTGGAGAAGGCGGTGACGATTTCGAATGCCCCGCCCAATTCTGCGCGGGCTTCTTCAAGCTCTTGGCGGTATAGGTAATCTTCCTCCGGGTTTCGGCAGCCAAAAAATAAGACCATTGGCCCAACGGGCTTGCCGATGGACTTTAAACGCGTGCGCTCCTGAATGAAGCCGCGGAAGGCGGCTATGCCGGTGCCTGCTGCGACCATAATAATAGGAGTTGAGGGAAGGGTTGGGAGCTTAAACTTGGATTTCCTGATGGCGGCATGTATCTTGTGGCCTTCGAGCGCTGACGTGGGGCCAGCGAGTTGATATAAGGGCGATGTTTCGGTTTTTTGGAATGAGTTCGAGAGAGCTAGTAGGTAGTTAGTTGTGAGACCTTTGATCTCCGTCGAGGGCTCATCGGCGAGTGGTTTCTTCTCTACGCCTACTGTTATCGCGAGGCGCCGTGCAGAGATGATGGATGATGAGGCGATGGAGTAGTATCGGGGTTGTGTAGGAGGGATGGTCTCTAGCAGGTAGGATAGAGGCAAGTCCTTCCAGACCACGCCCGGAGCAGCTAGAGAGAGCAAGCGACCTAGTGTGACGTAGTTCCTCCTCGTGAAGGTTTGATAAGCGTCCTTGTTCTTGCCAAGTGTTAGGAGTAGCTCGCGGGCGTCTGGCGTTGGTGCGAACTGGGCAAGATCTTTAACAATATCTCTCGCGACGGGCCCGCAGATATCAATGTAATACCTCAAAATAGCATTCGCGGACGTAGGGCTTGGGATATTTGACGCAGCGCCCTCTTCCAGGGCGGAAATAAGGAGTGGGATTTCAGCCTTTTCTTGCCAGCCTAGGGCTCTTAGCAGACCGTCGACCTCCGCATCCGGCGCGATGGGGTAGACGACAAGATAGTCACCGGTCTTATATCTCAATTCGGAATGACTACCAAGGTCCAACTCGAGGTGAACACAGTTCCGTGTTGGTGTGGTGTATAATTCACGTGCTTCGGTTACAGCCAACGCCCGAATAGGAGATGTTTTGACGGATTTCCCCTTGGAGCCGGAATGTTGCTCGATAGGTACGCCGTGGTGGAGATCAATAGGCTCTAAGGATGGATCTTCCCTCACTGCAAGCACTGGGGCATATATAATTTCACGCTCCTGGCAGCCCAGCTTATCCTGGAATACTGCAAAAAGATCCGTTTTCCACGCCAAAAAATCTTCCTCGGTTCCGCCGTTGGCGTCGTCGGCCTTGCCGATAGGCATGAATGCCTTTGCGCCAGCTTTCTCAAGGGACTCTACGACAACGTCCACGACGCGATTATAGTATTTGTAGTTGCTGTTTCCCAAGCCAAAGGCTGCATATTGGAGGGTTGGCAGGGATACTGTTGGCTGGCCTTTGTGTAGCCATGACCAAAGACCAGCAGTGTTATCGCTGGGGTCGCCCTCGCCGAATGTTGACAAGATGAAAATGGCAAGTTTTGTGTCTGGGATTTGGGAGATTGTCTCTGGGTCATAGTCGGATAAATCGAGGGCTATCGCGTCCACTCCGTAGCGAAGATGGCATTCTCGAGCTAATTTATGTGCAAAAATCTCCGAAGTGCCTGATTGGGATCCCCAGAAGATGACGACTCTCTGGTTCTTGGCTTGGTCAGCGAGGAAGAAAATCCGCGGGGGGGTCAAGAGACCTACTGTTTGTTCTAATTTCTCTGCTATATTGCGAGTTGCAGCTGGTCGGTTGCTTTGAAACCCGTCTTTGAATTGCGGTCGCTCGAACCACTGGTTATAGTACGGGTCTGGCCTATTCCATGGAGTGCCCTTAACTAGATATGTGGCGGAGGCAACTCCTATAGCAGCAAGGCTAGCTAAATCTAAGGTTGTTTGCGGTTTGCTGTATTGTAAGAATGTCGATAAAGCCTCAGGATTTATGAGAGAAGCCATTTTCAAGGTCTAGGAGTATTGTGACGGAGAGCATAGCAAGGCCTCTGGAAAGACACAAAGACATGAGAGGTCATGGATTGTGTTTCTTGACAACATTAGAACATGCCAACAATTAATAGTGCTTTTAAAGAGCCGCCATCTTGCTATCATTGATTTCGCCCTCCGTCATCAGTCCTTACACTCCCATCTGTCTCTAGGCCTAGACGCCGACCCCGGCTCCGGAGATAGCGGCACCCCCAACCCCACACTATTGACTAGGGTAGCGAGGTATGGGAAATCCACTCCCCCAACCTTCCCCAGAGTGCCATGATAGGAAATTTTCCCTTTTAGGACGGAATGGTAAGAAAAGCTGAGCCAAGAAACTGCTTGATTGACCCGTCTTAGGAAAGCCGGTAAACTCCAGTCGTTGAAGGAGGGGGGAGATGTGTCTCCACGCAGCAAATGCCAGGATCCGTGGCAGTACCACGGGACTCGATTTAATCAATAGTAAATCAAGATGGAGGCGGCTGATACAAGTGGATAAGGTAATTTTGGATACCGAAAATGTGTGACGTGAAGTTCGTAGTGGTTGCGACACCCAACTGCGATAGGGGGTTAAGAGGGGTTGAGGGGTCTGAGGGCGAACATGACATGCCATAGAGTGGGTTTGGTGCGAGAAAGGGCTAGGTGCCCGTATATGACATATAAACATACCGGCTCTCTTTTCTTTGGCGTAAATGTGACTTACCAGACAGACATCTAAGCGCCTCGGATTCTCGTCCAAAGTACGAGCCTACAAGACTTGTTCCGTATAAGGAGTAATTACTCTTTCTTTCTAGAGACTCGACCGGAAAACCGTCAGGATGTACGCAGCAGGGCTCGCTTTGTTTGCTTCGTTGTCTCTTTTAGTCTACTTTCTACTTATCCCAGTCTTCAACTATGTCCGAGACCCGAAACAACTCCGAAGGTTCCCGGCTTACCGCCCTTTGGCCGGCATTACCAACCTAGTCTTCATGTTCGAGGCTGCACAGGAGAAGTCTTTCAGATCAAAAACATTACTTGAGAAGCATAGAGAACACCCCGTTCTCCGTATTGGGCCCAATTCTCTTTCGTACGGCTCCTACCGTGCCATCAAGGACATCTACGGCCACGGTACCAAGTGCACCAAGGGTGATTTTTACCAGACTCTAGCCGGAACACACTTCCACCTTGCCGATGTCATTGACAAGGCAGAGCATGCGCGAAAGCGCAAGGTTCTCTCGGCCGCGTACGCGCTGTCGAACCTCGAGACCTGGGAATACAAGGTCGCTGACAAGGTCGAGCGTTTCATACGCGGAGCCGACAAGGCCTGTACTCCGCCTCTCAAGCTGGGCCATGTACGCCCAGACCCCAAGGACCTGACCTTTGACTACCGGGCTTGGGCTAACTACTTCACTCTCGATGCTATTGCCGACATTGGCCTTAGTGAGCGCCTTGGTTTCCTAGACCAGGGTCACGATCTCGTTAAGGCTGAGCGCATGGATGGTACACTCTTCGATGTCAATTACCGCGCCTGTCTACACGCCACAGCCCGAGCACAATCGTCTATCGCCTGGGCCGACAAGTGGTACGGCTTCAACAAGTGGTTGACGAACCAACTATTTCCTAGCTTCCGCCGCTACTGGAAACTCAATGAAGGCTGGGACGGCATCGTGTACCATCGTGCTACTCAACGCCTGAAGCGGTACCAGCAAGGCGAGAAGTTATCCGACTTCTTCCAGTGTCTTATGGAAGACAAAGAAGGCCGCCCTCATGGTCTCGAGTGGGGTGAGATCGTGGCCGAGGTTTCCATCATGATGAACGCTGGCTCTGACACCACCGCTATCGCTATGAACAATGCTATGTACTGGCTGCTCCGTAACCCGGAGTGCATGGCCAAACTGCGCAATGAGATTGACGCGGTGCTTGACGATGATGAGGTCGTCGCACCGTACGACAAGGTCAAGCACCTACCGTACCTGCGCGCTTGTCTCGACGAGGCGCTACGGATCACGCCACCTACTTCTTTCGGACTGCCACGCAAGACTCCGCCGGAGGGGGCGTACGTTCTTGGTGATTTCATTCCTGGCAACACAACCGTGTCTATCTCAGCATATGTCGCCCATCGCGACGAGTCAGTGTTCCCCAACCCGGAGAAGTTTGATCCCGACCGCTGGCTCGGAGAAAAAGGCAAGGAGCTCCAGCCCTACTTTATTACTTTCTCCGCCGGCGCCCGTGGCTGCATTGGCAGAAACATCAGCTACCTTGAGCAGACTGTCCTTCTAGCTAGTGTGGTTCACCGGTATGAATTCGCTCTCCCACACCCGGATTGGGAACAGGAGAGGCGCGAGACGACAAATCTCATGCCCGCGCCAATGCCACTCAAACTTTGGAGGAGGGAACAAGTGGCGAACTAGGAAAATTTTGGGGTTGGGGGTGAATGTAGTCATGTCTGATGATAACTATTGTGAATGCATGTATTGGAATGGGTAACGGTTTAGCATTATTTTCCTTCTCGATAGGCTTCAATTGTATGCTTTGTTTCTGCCTATCATGGCCATGGCTTTACATCCCATAACGTATTTTACACATGTCCCAATAGATCGGGAGAGAAGAAGGGCATTAAAACGAAGTATTTCCAACGTATCCGCCATGACTTTGGGCTTCGAAATAACTACATTACGCGATATTTTCTTCCTTACGTTTCCTTATCCCATCCCCAAGCAGATCTCATATCTTCCTGCCTGTGAAAACGTTAGCGAGACGATATACTAGAATCGAGAGATGTTGGATCAAATGAGAGGAATATCATACGCAGACCCAGTTGGCCAACCTAGTTCCTGACCCGTTTTCACTAAAATATCGTAGAGTATGTCCTGTTCGTGCCTATCAGTAAAGCGATCTCCTGCAATCACTATAGATACGCTCGCAGAACTAGGATACGTAAGTCAGTGTTATTGACCATGGTCATCTGATCTTCGGATACTTACACGCCCGCTGGTATCGTATCCGGGTTGCCCTGATACTTGTCAGTTAAGCATACGGCGAAACAAGCTAGCAGGCTTCTCACCTTGGCGATCCCGCAGATTGTGCGAACCATTCGCTTCATTTCGTGATCTATCTTGTCTAAATGGATCTTGCGGCCTGGCCCTAGCTTCAGCGCCATTGGATTATGGGCCTCGAGAACAAGCCGGGCTAGGTAGTAGTGCTGGAGCCCCGTCACTACTGCGTCGGAGATGTAATTTGATTCGGGTATGAACTGGCTTTCGTCCTCGGGTGAGATGGGGTAAAATTGCCACGGCCGCTCGGCATACCAACGGTCGAGCGAGTCGTTGAGTTCTGCCCAACTAGGAAATTGCTGCTCTTTCTTGCCGAAGCAGTACTGGAGACACAGGGCGGTCTGGATAATCACTCGGTTGGCATAATCACAATCGCATTTTGGCGGCCCCCAGACGGAGACATTGTCCTCGATCAAGAGGTCTGGGTGAACAGACCGGCTGTGGATCAGTGCCATGAAGATCTCCTGGCGCAGTGCGAGCCAGGATACTGCGATCCCGAGCTTGCTGAATTTACAACTACGATCACGTGAGGCAAGAAAAGCCCTCGTGCCTATGAGGTGGGACTGTGGGCCGGCGGGAGAGAAGGGAATGTCCATCTCCTCTATGAAGCGGAGGATTACGATGGCCGCTAGAAGATTCTCGTCTCTCACCACGGTATGGCTAGACAGTACGGGGATGATCGTCCCGAGCGACTCTTGGTAGTACTTATCGGCCAATAACGGATTGACCAATTTCATACGGCTCGAGTGCTTGGCAGATGCAGCCAGAAGGGTGTTTAGGAGTGGTGGACAGGTCGTGGCAAGCTGCGGGACCACCGTCGCGAAGTGACGCTCGTGGTCACATAAGTCAAAGAGGGGCGCGATATGCCTAATCCAATGTTGGAATAGTTGCGCTTCATGCTTATCTTTGAGGGGCCACGTTCGCTGCGCATCATAGGTGTCGTCGGGCCACTGGGTGTCATCCTGCGCTTGTGCCGGGGTACCTAGGCTGTCCGGACTAACGCCGCCGCCGTAATCCAAGAGGTGCCCAGCATTGAGCAAGGCCTGGAACCCAAGGCTGACATCATGCGCAGGCGGGGATGCATGAACTGGCACATCGCCTTCTTTATCCTCCTGACTCGCCGTCAGGGGAGGCTGCATGGGAATGCAGTTAGTGTCTTCAGAGCGGTCCGATAGGTCCTTGCTAGCTGGGGAGCAGAGGCGCAGCGCCCACTCCGCTCGGTTGAAATCTCCATTTTCAAGATCGTCTGGTTGCGAGATATTTGGCCTTGGAGATGGGGTGGCCCGCGACTGGTAAGTGGGCCTCTCGGACGGTGAAGCTGTGCGAGTAGCTCTATCACTATCCTTACTATTGTCGCCCCCATCTTCCTGGTGCTCCGTCTCTGTCTCGTAGATGTTGACAACTTCTTGTGTCTCATCGACGAAATTGAACGACTTGGCCGCCCGCACCCAAGTCTGGTCCGGCGAGAACTGTAGGTCCCGCCTATTGGCCCCTGAAGCACGCCTCGGCCGCAAGCTAGGAGCATGTTAGCCCATATGGGTGCTCTTGAGTTCACTGGGGCGTGAAGCCCAGAAAGGGGAAATAGACCTTGGATTGAGCGTATGCCTAAAGCGAATGCGTGACTTGCGCTTACAGTCGATTCCCTTTTCCCTGCATCTAGAGCACGAAGGCTCTTGATTGTCACCTTTTCCGTGGTATTAGTGATTATCTAATAGGAGTGGGTAATATGTGTTGGTGAGGGAACAGTCGGGAGCGTATGCTGACATTTGTGGCGACTAAAACCAATCAAGCCAACGATTAGCAACTAAACGCTCAGCATTGGGGGGTTTACGTTTCTACCTGGCTTCACAAGACTAAAGAGGAAATAACATGTGTTAGCAACTTGGCTTTATCTCCGGTCTTGCCGCTGCAATATGCACCATTTCGAAATTGAGACTCACAGAACAAGGAATCGTCCGGGTGGTCGTTATATTGCTTGCGTGCGAGTTTGCCCTCGGTCTTGTCATGTTCAACAGAGTGAGTGCCACTGCTTGGCAGGCGGCCAACCGTAGCGGTTTGCTGTTTGCGGTTTGCAATGACGCCTATTCGTGGCTCAGTATCTCCATCAATACCCGGCCGGAAATGCCGGTTTGCTACGAGTGGGCCAGCCGCTCAGTATCAAGCTGGGGAAGTGGGTTGGTCGGGCAGAACCGGGCAAACCCGGGAAGACCTGAGAAGACCTGAGAGTGAGGCTGTTCGTGATCCAAGCACCCGGGGCTATCCGGGGGGTTGCAGGAGTTGAAAGAGTGAAACAATAAGCGTGAACGGCTCAGGATATGGAAGAGGGTTATTGCCTTTTTAGATGAGAAGGGTAGGTAATTGTCAGCGTTGCGGTTACTACCCTGGGTATCCCACCCCCGCGCGCCCAGGGCCATGGCCCCAGTGAGGCTAGGATCTTCTTGCGGGGTACCGATCCGGAGATTTAGGGTCGGTGATGTGTCGTCATATGGAATTGGAAATTGGGGTGCGCTGGGTGGTGGACTCTTTCTCGACGCTCTCAGTGGCTAAAGAATCTACCGAAATCCCCACTTCGGGCAACGTTCCCCAGACTAGAATTGCCTAGGCTGCGAGTCAGAAACCTGGGGAAGGGTGTCACGATGCTACGTCTTTGGACGAAGGAGTCCGTATACGGTGTAGGTAAGGTAAGCCGGGAGGTGGGTTAGGAACCTCTTACGCGCAAGCATTATTCATTGCCCCTACCCACAGTTTATCAAATCGAGACGGCGTTGCCAGGTTCAAGGGTGGTGGGTGTCTTGGATGGCGCCTTGGTTGGTCTTATTGACAAGCTACCGCGATGGTCTCTTGAGCCGGTGTCATCGACTTGGCGCGAACCCAAGCGCAAGCGAGCAGATGGCTCGCGCCAGTAATAGTAATTGCAATTACAGACTTGATGTTTATAAGAATGTTGTCGCCGCTTCATCTGACATCGTAAAAAATATGATTCCACATCGCCGGGTGCCCTGTGACCACCAAACTACCATATTGAAGCTTCAGTAGCTATCTCCCTCATCCTCATCGTATTCATCACTACTTCTTCGATGTAACCTATTCCCCTATCGTCTTTACCAAAGAAAACTCCGATAGAGCTCCCCGAGAACACCATGTCGTCAGAACCCTCCCTGCACGATGCAAAACCAGATGCGCAGCATCTCGAGACAAGTAGTCTTGAGCCGCCGCTCACCAATGTTGACGATCTCGATACCATCGAACAGACAAAAACCGGTCTATACTCATGGCTCGTCACGGTGACAGCCGCTCTAGGCGGTCTTTTGTTTGGATACGACACTGGTATCATCGCCGCCGTGTTGGTCTACATCAAAGCTGACCTCGGCCACAATTTGAGCTCAGGCGAAAAGGAACTCATTACATCAATCACATCGGGTGGTGCGTTCTTCGGTGCCATCTTCGCCGGTATGACTGCGGACAAGTATGGACGCAAGGGCGCTATCTATGTCGGCTGTTTGCTCTTCACGATTGGAGCGATTCTGCAGGCATCGGCATTTACTATTGCTCAGATGACCGTCGGGCGATTAGTGATTGGTTTTGGCGTTGGTTCTGCCGCGGCTATTGTTCCCCTTTACATCGCCGAGGTGTCACCTTCTAAGTACCGTGGCCGCATGATCGGCCTCGACAACATGTCTATCACTGGTGGCCAACTTATATCATACGGCATTGGTGCTGCATTTGCCTACGTGAAGGGCGGCTGGCGATTCATGGTAGGCGGTGGCGCCATCCCGGCCATCGTCCTCGCGGCTCTGTTGGTTTTCTGCCCCGAGTCGCCCCGGCAGTTGATCTATCACAACAAGCCTGAAGAAGCTGCCGAAGTCATCCGAAAGATTTACCCCAATGCCACAGAGCAGCAAGTCTCAGACAAGGTTAAGCATATCACATTCCACGTTGATCTCGCTAAGGCAGCCAACGAGGGCAAATCTCGCTGGTGGATCATTAAGCAGCTCTATGTCGTCCCCGCCCACTTCCGCGCCTTGGTGGCCGCCTGCGGTCTCATGGCCATTTCACAACTAGGTGGATTCAACTCACTCATCTACTACAGTCCCTTGGTGTTTTCACTGGTAGGTCGCAATTCTCAAGTCTGAGTCTCGACTGTTGTAACATGTCTAACGAAAATCAATTATAGGTCGGCTTCGACGATCCGGTGGCAGTGGGCACCATCATTGCCGCAGTCAACTTCATCTTCACCTTTGTCAACCTCCTCCTCGTCGACCGAGTCGGACGACGCCGTATTCTTCTGTGCACTGTGCAGTTCATGGGTTTTGCTCTCATCATCGCCTTGGTCGCGTTCCTCTACATTCCGATTAAGCATGATCTGAGCCTCGAGCAGGGCGTCACGGTGGGCTGGCCTGCCAAGCTGGTATTGGTATCCATCGTTATCTACGTTGCATTCTACTCTTCCGGCATTGGTAATACCGCCTGGCTATCCAGCGAACTCTTTGCCATGGAGGTCCGTTCAATGGGCACAATGATGATGACTTGCACTTGCTGGGCCTCCAACATCATCGTTTCATCTACTTTCTTGACTCAGTTCGAAAACACAACCCCGTCAGGGACCTACGGTTTCTACGCTGCGATCTGTCTACTCGGTTATGTGGCGATTTACTTCTGTTATCCAGAAGTGGCGGGTATGACCTTGGAGGATATTGGGGATATTTTCAGTCATGGATTTGGCGTTAAGGAGGCCAGGGCCATTCAGAAACGCATGAAGGCTGAGAGAAAGGCGGCCGCAGGCAACGCCGCTGCACCCGTGTAAACTACTATCTTATACTTTAGCGTGGAGTTTGGGGATTAGATGAATGATCATCTTTAAGCTTCAGCAGGACGACTGACGATGAGCTATCAGAAATGAATCGAAAACTATCGTCAAATAACGAGATTGTGGCTAATATTCTTGCCTAGTGAAAAGCGGCGCCTAAGAGTGGTTGTGTTTTGACTTATCTAACGACGTGTCGCGAAAAGACTATCCATCACCCCTAGTTACACACCTAATTTCCCTTTTTGCCAATGCCTTTGCGTAAATTGTCTCTAACTATCTAGGCCATCTAAGCTATAATTTCATCAAATGATATTGAAGGTGTCTTGGTCTCGTGCTCAAGCAGTATTTTAGAGTCTCGCACCTCCTATGGCCAAGAAGTCGTGTGGATAGCCGAGAACTCTATAATAGCTAGCATAGGCTCTTTGCACGACCATGAGTATTCATTATGCCCCTATACTAAAGTCCCCGGAATAGAGAGAGAGAGAGAGAGAGAGAGAGAGAGAGATGGCAATGCTCTTGCTTTACGCGCTTATTTGTCGCGTAGTAAGCGCACACCTAAGAATGGGTTGAGTCAGTGAGGTGAGGCAGTATATTGAGCGTGGAGAGTGACTCGTGCGAGTCGAGGCACTCTAGCGAGCAGCCGCGATAAATTTGGTAGATGAGTGATGTATGCCAAGGAGAAAATGGATACAGTTTCGTCCCTATGTCTAAGCAAATGGTTCAGTCCGGCAGGCAAGCAGCGTTGCTGCTTTGGATCGAGGGTGTGTCAGGTTCTGTTCAGGGACCGCCCAGGCACAGTCAACGAGCAGTAAAACGGGCAATAAAACGAAGTCTTTGATCCAGATTCCAAATTTACCTTGGGCGACTGCAAGATGGGCCAGTACCAGGTGTGTAAAACTAACCAGGTCCTGACTGACCAAGGTCGTATTGATGTTTGGGGCCGCGTCAAGGCCCCCCCGGCCAGAACCCGGCTTCTACTGCTCGGCTACTGCAAACTACTGCGCGCTACTGCGCGCTACTTGTACGTGGTAGTGTACGGCTAGCTTTCCCCAACTCTCCGGCTGTTTTCTCCAGTTCTCTCTCCAGCATTCTCCAAAAGAAATGGAGAATGCGGAGTGTCGAGTTCCAATCAAGTGCCGGCTCTGTACGACTATTCCTTCTACGGTTAACGAGGCGAGAATTGCCTTTTGTGTATATGTAGCACACCTGACAATGGCCCTTTAATCCGATACCAGGCTTATGTGCTGGTTTCACCATCCAATTAACCTGCCTGACAAGTCAAAAGAGGAAATTCAGTATACCAGCTACTCTACCAACAGCTGATCATTTCTCGCCTTGATCTGCGTTACCCCCCGTCAGGACCCCTGCTAGAATCCCTGTCTCGGTTAGAGTACCCCTACGCTCATATGGCGGTCAATTTTGTGCTTGTTCCATGGCTTCTGCCACGACACAGGAAAATGTTCGTTCGAGGTCGGTCCCTGACCGGTCCAGCTTCCGCTACGCAGTATGTTGCCTAGACTAAGGCAGCCCGTGCAGAAGCCCGTGGGGGGGAGCGGTGGGGGATTATGGAGGACGGTGGAGGACGGTGGAGGAAGATATGGAAACATACATTCCGACTTCTGTCCGAGGACGGAAGCCGCTCGTGACGCCATATATATTCATCCTCTTCAATTACTACCTTTGTTCCTGTTCTATCAGACCCAATTGACCAACCAATACCGTGTCCTCGAAAGCAAACAACCTTGGAACTGTCTGCCCTTCTCCGAACCTCAGTCGCCGTCACCAATCCTAGTGTAACCTCTGAAAATGTCTCAGAGGAAGCTTAACATCGCTTGTGCCGGTCTCGGTCGCATGGGCGCCCGTCACGCCCTGAACTTTGCCAACCGCACTCCTCGCGCCGACCTCGTCGCTGCTTTCACCCCGGATCCAAAGGAGAAAGAGTGGGCTGCGACCGCACTGCCAAACACCAAGGTTTACGATGACTACGATGAAATGCTCAAGCACCCCGGCCTTGACGCCGTCATAGTAGCCACCGTCACAACAGCACACGCCCCACAGGCCATTAAGGCCATTGAGGCGGATAAGCACGTTCTGTGCGAAAAGCCGTTGAGCACAAGTATAGAAATCGTGAGTGTTTCTACATACCTAATCTTATCACCTCTCGCCCCAACGCGGCTTTGCCTCTGTGCCGTTTTACTTAAAACCCGATCTCGGCGCTAACTCTTAGTTTCTCTCCAATAGTCACAGTCAGTCGTTGATGCCGCAGCAAAGAAGCCACACCTCAAAGTCTTGTGTGGCTTCTCCAGACGCTTCGATGCGTCTTACAGACAGGCCTATGAGCGCATGGACCAGGGTGCTATAGGGCGAGCTTCGGTATTCCGTAGCCAGACATGCGACAAGTTGGATCCCTCCGGATTTTTCGTAGCCTATGCCGAGTTTAGCGGCGGTATCTTTGTTGACTGCAACATTCACGATATCGACCTAGCATTATGGTACTTCGGCCAAGACAGCGTGGTGAAGAGCGCGGTGGCCATGGGTATCACAGCTGTGCAGCCCGAGTTGCGCCGCCACGGAGATGTCGATAACGGTGTCGGCGTCGTCGAGTTCTGGGGCGGTAAGCTCGCGTACTTCTACAGCAGCCGGATGATGGCCGCCGGCCAGCACGACATGTCTGAGATCATCGGTACGGAGGGCAAGCTGGCCGTCAACGGCAACCCCATAGGCACTCTGGTCGAGATGCACGAACCCAATGGCGTGCGGCGTGAGATTCCCCAGGACTACTACGGGCGCTTTGAGAATGCCTTCGTCACAGAAGCTAACGAGTTCACTGCTGCCTGCCTCGACAACACAAAGTTGCCGTTCAAACTGTCGGGTGCGGTGCAGGCCGTAACTATTGGCTGCGCTCTCCAGGAGAGTTTGAGGACCGGACAGAAGATATACTTCGACGAGACCGGACGGCGCATCGAGACACCTAAGTTGTAAAGCCTGTGCATCCCCTGTATCTCTTAGATTCCAAAACTGCACCATCAGATGGAATTCGTGTTTAGTTACTTGATTAGAATTGGGTTCGGCACAACCGGATAGATCAAAAAAATAATTAATTAATAAAAAGTTCATTGATCTAGAAATATGTTTAGGATCCCGATTTGTGGTGGCATACAGTGAGCTACTCAGCACCGGCAATTGAGTCGCTATCCATCCCGGGAAGTGCCAGTTGCATAAGGTTGCTATAACTGCTAGCCGACGGATTTGGCTTGTATTGTTTGAGGAACCTTTATGGCATGATTGCCATATAGAATCGGCGTTTTTACTACGGCAGATGCTAGCTTAAATTTCGAGGCAGCAGAATCGTTTAAATGTGCGAGGGGCTCAACATTTTACCTTACGATAGAAATCAGTTATTGAAAGCGTCTCCTATTCCGACCGGGCTTACTTAATATCCTACAAGTACCGCGATACTCGATATCTAGTCCCGAATTGAGCCTGGGCCGTAGGTCATGCTACAAGCGTAGTCTAAGTATTTCTATAACCCTCTCTAATAAATGCAAGTGCGCCTACATGACTAGGAAGATTTTGGAATACTCATTACCTATTTGTATCATCCCTCCTTACGTAGTCCTTCTTCCCGGCCCGGCGTAATATTCCCTACCACGGCTCATAGACACACGAAACTGGGCGGATGATCTTGGTCACCCGTGTCTAGGGAACCAGTCTACATGTATGGAGGGAGTAGTCATATCTCGGCCTTTGAAACAACCTACACTGCCAACAATTACCAGGCCGTCCGCGCTATCTCCGAGCCTGATCCGAGGCCAACTGATAACGAGTATTATTGCATCTCCGGAATGATGCTAGTACTCCGGTCTCTCAATCCAACGCCAACCGTGCTTGCCAATGGAGGATTAAATCTCTTCGACAAAGAGGGTGTAAGCCTCCATTTTTGCGGTGAGCGTGTTGTCAATGGCCGCTTTGATGGGTTGATAATAATATTCCCAGCCAGCATTTTCCACAAGTCTCGTGAAGCCCTCCACGACAATTACATACTCCAAATGTATAGCATCGGAATTCTTCTTCTTTATATAGGTTGTCGCAAAGTCGCAGTGTCGCAGTGCATTCAAGAGTTGCACCAATGGGGATAGCCCGTCGTTGTCGTCGTCGCTCTCGGCATCGATATACTTCCGAACGAACTGACCACCTAGGACTCCCTCCTCCGCCATTTTTTCAGGCGGTACGTTGGTGACGTACCCCGAAATCCTAGAAATCAGGGTACAGAGAAAGCACCTCAAGGCAAGTCGAGGATCGGTGATGGAGTCTGGCACTATTACGAATATGTATACGGGTGATAGTCCGTTGACCGTAAGGGTAATTTTTGCCTCCTCCCACATTTGGGCTGTAAGTTCTTTTCCGCGGCCTCCGGGTGCATGGACGGTCCTGTAATGTTGCGACGCCGCAGTGAGAGCCTCAAATCCTGCCCAAGACCAAGGTACCTCTGGGGGGATAACGTTTTCGTCTGAGAGAACACCTTTGGGATTAGCTGCTTCCGAGGATAGACTCGTTGCTACATAGTTAAGCTCCTCCTTGTTGAAAAGATCTATTTTAGCGGCCATTGTATGTCGTAGGTGTTGTGTCTGATATAAGTCGAAATAGATTCAGACTAGTAGTGATGAAGGTCTTTATAAACTTCTCAGCCTCGGGAGTGACTATATGACGACGGGTTAGGGTATATCTTGCAATAATTATACGCTAGACCGGCTTCATAGTGCCATCTCGTCAACAGAGAGGCGAGACTAGACTTGTGGAAAATTTCACACACCTGCTTCCTGTGTATACTCTTCGTTCAATGCTCGAACACAAGGGAACTATTGATTATTTTCTTTTGGCGCAGTACCAAGGGTTATTCGAACATATACGAGTTTGACTTCAACTTCAACTTGAACTCTAGCTTTGATACCCGGGTGACTGCCGCCATTTTGTATTTGTCGCATATGCTTCTGAGGTTGCCCTTCGCTCAGAGAGTTTTACCATATGATCAAGAATCCACGCCCTTAATTTTGTTTGTACCAACCTACGAAAACACTTATTATGCTCCCTTGCATTCCTCATACGGCGTGCTTGTGGTGATACAGGTGGTAATCCTGGCAGTATCAGTTTCATCTAGGCTAGATCATGGCCTGTCGGGTGGAGCAAACTGCCATAACCGCATCGTAGGAGTTTTATTTTGACTCTGGCGACGGGTGGGGCAGCTTTCCCATGGTAATTACAGTACTAATTGTTATTATACGTCAGGAGATCCATTATGCGCCACGCCACACGGCAACACACATTTTATAAGGCAGCGGAAGAGTGAAGAATATATAAAGTAGATATTATGCCCGACTAATTCTGAGGAGTCCGAATCCCTAGCCTGCCCCCTTGCACCAGGTAGAGCAATGTTCTTCGTGTTTGAAACATTTGTTATTGTTCTTGCTAGGGATGCGAAGTATCACAGGTCCCTAGGGGTTAATGTTGCTGTAGTCTACCGCGTATAGGTGAATC
Source organism: Xylaria grammica (assembly GCA_004353285.2). Taxonomy (NCBI): domain Eukaryota; kingdom Fungi; phylum Ascomycota; class Sordariomycetes; order Xylariales; family Xylariaceae; genus Xylaria; species Xylaria grammica. Next base: position 845,735 of record NGZP02000002.1, on the reverse strand, counting down.
TCATCGCAGTCGTCAAATGAGCCTGATTAGGCCAGTTTCTCTAGGCTAGCCCACGAAGGTGTGTGCCTCAATGTACTATTTGCTGTATGTCGTATGAGAGCCGCTTGTATCTTGGCCCCAAATAGTGCTGGAGATCATAAGCACTCTTGTTTCGACCACAACGCTGCTAACATAAAGCGATTAGTGCACCCACACAGCCAAGGTTTCTAAATATAGTGTCTAAGTATTTAGACTGTAAGTACCAAATGTGAGGAGAGTTCTTTAAAGTGCTAAGTTTATTTAGTGGCTTTGTGTTCCTACACGTCTGTTACTCCTTGCTCTGGCTGCTGTTACGTAGTTAAGTAACTAGTCCTTGCTATCACCTCACTTGTACAGAATCTTCGTTTCCCGGAGTCATTTAGTAGAGCAATTCAGGAGTAGGAATACGCTCATTCAGAGCACGTGACTCCCCGAGACTGTGGCATAGGACCGATAATGCCATAGGAACATATCCGAATATAATTCCACTTTTGCAATATGGCCAACATAATCTTGCGGACACTGTCAGAAGTAGTAGAGCATACATAAGTGATGTAGCAGAATTAGGTGGTTATATTCAGGATGATTAGAAGTAATAGAAGGGAAGTCAGTCATACGACTAAAGGGGATATGGCAGTATATATATATACATATATGCATACGCATGAGAGTGGAGTTACTAGCTTCCCTTATTTCAACAGACACCCGACTGTAGCAATCATTCATTTTCAGCTGCCGCTTTATTCGAGTTGTTCAAAATTCGCTCCGCGCGACGAAGTCTCCTATTTCAACGAGGGAGCAGCTACTATGCTAGGTCTAAACTGACACGGGGAGAGGTCTGTGACGAAGCTTGGAGGTAGTCGCGTAGAGGAAGAATTGTGTTGTTATAATGCGGCTCAAGGTCAATGAGAAACTGGCGTAGGCTACTATTAGATCGGCCTCTTTTGATTTGCCAGGTAACTTTAACCGTCTATTGGTAGCATTTCCGATTGTGTTTAGTTGCCCTTAGCCGAGCCCTTAGATACTTCTATACCTGGTTGCAACGGTAGCATCGACAGCGGAATCAGCTGAACGATCGGTTCTACAAGGGCCACGTTGCGAATGCTTTCTAACGTGGTCCATCCACTTCGGAAGACCAATGTTCTCACCCATGGCGGCCGTACCTAACTTTATTTTTGTTGGAACTAGCAAGGCGATGGGTTGAGGCACGCCGACGTCAATCGACGTCGGACAACGATTTCCATTGATATTTCGATCGATACGTATTTTATTTCGGCTTATTTTAGGTCGCCAAGAACCGAGCCCAACTGAACTTCCAGTTGTTAGCCCAACCCAAGTCAGCCCCTGGGTGCTTAAATGCTAAACTTACTCACTCAGAGATCCCCCTATTGTACTTTGCGGCTTACTTAGATTATCATCAACAGGCGACGAACTAGAAGAAAAACCAGACCTAACACAAGCTGGGAACCTCAATTCCGCATAGCACTATTACACTGCCCGACCAAATTCCCATATTCCGAAATGGCGTCTGTAAACGATCAGACGAACGCCAGCCCACACTCAGTAATCTACTCTCCCCTTGATCACACACGATCCGAAGTCCGCTTTATCGAGATTATACCCTCTAGTACCGATGACCAACAGGTCTCATGCCGGCTTGAGTCTGCGGAACTGTCAGAAGATACTCGCTATGCGGCGTTGTCGTATGTTTGGGGCGACCCCACTGTCACCGAATGCGTTCTGGTTAATGGAACCAACCTACCGGTGACCACCAATCTTGCCTCCGCATTGCGACACTTTAGCAAGCATGGGTTCCCTAGTAATCAGGAAACCGGAAACCTGCAGCGATTATGGGTTGACGCTATTTGTATCAATCAGAAGGACATTCAGGAGAAGAACCATCAAGTACCCCTGATGGGAAAGTTATATACAAATGCGAAGTTGGTTCTTTCGTGGCTTGGCGCCCCCGATAGTAGCCGACATAACGAAGCACTCCGCATCATCCATGAATTTGCGTTAGTGATTGGCGTGACACCAAACCGCCATGATCTTAAACCGAATACTGAGACGATACATACTGGTTTCAAATGGTTATACTCTACCCTCGGCCCTCTATTTGATGTTACTACGCGCAAGATTAGTATAAAATGGGCACCCCTTTTAGTTTTAAGGGGGAGCACGTACTGGAGAAGAATATGGATTGTCCAAGAGACCGTCTTGGCCAAATCGCCATGGACGCATTTGTTTCTCTGTGGTGACGCATCCGCCACCTTTACAGACCTCACCCTCTTCTCCTCCTGTCTTGAATCTATCAGTAGAACTCCCTTACCTACTTTCGATAGAGACGGGGCGCGATCGATGGAGAGGCATACTTGGATTATGCTCTCACGGGGGCTATTCTGCCAGATACCTGGGATGATAATGATTAGGGCTCTGAAGCTGCATAGGAAAGATCCTGATGAAGTCGACCCCAACTCTGTATTCGAATTCGCATGCCTAATGGGCATCCACTGTTCAGCCACTCTGCCTCACGACTTTATCTACGGCGTATTGGAAATAGTGCCAGAAAGAAACATTCAACCAGACTATAGAAAACTTGTAAAGGAATTTTACCTCGAGGCTGCCTTGCATTCCGTGGGAAAAGTCTCTCCTTTATACTTGGGATTGTCCGGAAGAGGTTTCAATACTAAAAATGAACATAACCTCCCGTCATGGCTGCCCGATCTTAGCAAACTAGGATCAGCATCTAAGGTTTGCTTCTTTGATATGCGTTCTGAAAGGGAGTTGCTATTGAAAATCGAGACAGCGCCGTCACCCCAAATAGTTGCGAAGGATACTCTCCACGTTCAGGGGGTAATTTGCGGGCGTGTGGAGCTCGTTAAGCATCTCGCTTTCGATTTTGATGCCCCCAAAGAAAAGATCTTGTACCAAATTTGCGTGGATTACCTCGTTGAAATCTTCGGCGTTCTCCAAGCTGCGAGTATAGTAAGTGGATTCGAGATACACTGGAGTTCTAGAGAGATAGCGGGAAAGGCAGTTGGGAGGCGGCCATTAGAAGTCTTACTCGATGTCCTAGATTGGAAGAAAAAGGACTCGAGAAGCAAAACCCCTACATATCGTGGATTATCAGGACTAAACCTTTCCCCAATTGCTTGGCAGTTCTTGGTTTTGCTTTGGACTTCTACCGCGCTCACGCTAGATGAGAGGCGCGATGCACTGAAACGTCTCGAATTTCCGCCCCATATAGACCTAAATATATTTATGGCTCTCTGCTTCGCTGACAATGATAGCGTATTGTTTGACAAGGAGGAGAGGAATAACTGGCCGATGGAGGCGGCGAGTTTGGAATTGCAAGATCTCTTAAAAGATTCGAAAAATCGAAGTTTGTTCAAGACAGACAACGGCTACTTGGGAATAGGGCCTCCTAATATAAAGCCAGGAGATCTCGTATGCGCCACTAACGCAGAGAGCCTTCCAATCCTCCTGAGGAAAGTCACAGAACCGGATGGGAGAGGATCACATTTGGAACATGAGGGTTGTTGCTACGTATTAGGGCTCTCCGACGACGAGCCAGCTACTATGGTTGCAAATGGACAGTTGAAAGTTCAGACATTGGATATACGATAAAGGCTTTATCACACCGATGGTTGGTGGCGAGCTGGGAGGATATTTCGTACACGCAATCACATCGTCTTCCTGTTCCGCTACGGGATTGGTACACATTAAACAGGAAGCACTCGTCAAGGTATATTAATAGCAGGGACTCGGTCAATAGATAGAAATCTATATACCCGTACTTAACAATGAACTTCGCGAGAATTAGTAATTGGGCTACAACCAACTAGCATATGAAGAGAGATTACGCGAACTCATATAAGTAGCCGTATACGATCAATACTTCTTAATTGTCACTAATCTGAACCTCTTCGGTTTCGTCCTTTGTGTTCTGGCTCCAAGCTTTCCTCCAATTTTGATTGTAACGCACCCGCGAACAATTCCACAAGAAACGATACTTTAGACTTGTCCACTGGCTCTCCTAAGGTGGGAGGATTCTGCGGCGCCGCTGGAAAACGCTCTCTGGAAAGCCCGGGCCGTCCCGGCGTTGGTAGGTAGTCAGCCGGCCACATGACCATTCTGTAGCGCTCTCCTGGTTTCACAGTGTCCTTCCATGCCGAGCGCACCATAATATTCCCCGCCGAATCCAGCACGTCGTAACTACCCGCCCGGACTCGAGAGCGGAGAGTATCGTTAGGTTCGAATATTTCATTTATCATACGCTCCATGCCCTATATCATCCATCTGTCAGCAAGTATTCACGGCTTTGGCGGTGTGAATGTAATGCGAGACGCTAGAAATACTCACTACCCAGTGTTGAACCAGCGCAAATCGGATCAAATATTTTCTCCCGACGGCGTCTTCGAACTTTAGTACTTGCTTGCCGCTAGCGGAATCAGACTGCGGTCTTATCTCGGGCCCCTTTTGCTTGAGGTTGATTTCATCGGTTGCCGTTATTTCGCCCCCAGTCAAAGTTGTCCAGTCGGATAGTAACTCATTAATCACCATTGAGGCAATGGGCGGGTGCTTCTCCAACGCCCGCAGCTGTTTTATGGGAGAGTCACGGCGAGTAACGAGAGCTTGGGTTGATGAATCGTGCGCCACTGCCGCCTCCCGGTCATCTCGATGCCTTTGAATAGATGCGCTTCTAGAAGCTGAGTTTTGTTCATATTCAGTTTTAGATGACTTAGCGGTCGCTTCAACTACTGCTGAGAAAACAAGGTCATAGAGCCATGCGGCACTATCCAACGACTGCGGGTCCCGACCCTCGTACTTCTGGATTCGAGAATTCTCTGAGTGATCATCTATCTTTTCTTCCTCATCCGATTTACTTTGGTATGTAGGATTCGGCTTCTCAGATGCAAGCTCTCGTAGTGAGTGATATGACATTTGAACCACATTCTCTGCTTGGTGCCGGGTAGTTACGGTGTCGTTCCAGCTCTCTTCAATATTCTTGGAATCAATGGCATTTCGTCCCTTTCCACACTCTCTAGAATTTTCGGTTAATAATAAAGCGACGTCGTAGTTGACGCAGGCAGTTGACCTACTTGGAAAGCTGCTTGAGCTGGGCAGCTAGCATCATCGTTTGCAATATCATGTTTATACCAGTCTTGTAGCTTTCAATCGTGTACAACAACCCTTGTATTTTTGACTTTCTAAAGAGCCAGTTTAGCGTACCCCCTATCCCCGTGATGTCAAGCAGGTCTTCGATTTCACGCTGTACCCGGCCTACTCGTTTGATCGCGGAAGCCACGCGCTTGATGAGTTTCCGTCTGTAAATATCCTGGCCATCCTTTAACACCCGCCGTAACTCTCTTAAAATGAAGGACAAGTCATAGAGGCCTTTGGCGATGTCACAGACCTCCTTTGGTGCGTTTCGCATAGAGGCGATCGTATCGTAAATGGCGCGAGACAGCGCGATACCCGCTGTCGAAACCCCAGCGATACTTGCAATAACAGAGAGGGGATCCATAGAGAAAAAAAGGTTGAGAAGAAATTCATGACGCCTGCCGGCGAGTGCGGCGATAGAGGATCACTTTTCCCCTCCCCCCGGCTTCGCCCGATCTGTGTGTGGCATGAACGCCAGCGCCACACCGCCCGAAGGTGCCTTGCGAACTTAGCTGACGAACCAGATGTTATTCAATTAAGTTATTTTGGGGGTTTTTTTGGTCTATTAATTAACTAATGCAAGAAATAGCCGGGGTCTTTATCATCGAACCCATGGCATTGGTAGAAGACGTTACGACGCATTAAAAGGCAAAAGTCATCCTCGAACTAGGCTACTTCCCAGATGCCATCTGAAAGGAGTTACATTCTCATGGTCGATATTCAATACGTGACAGTGGTATTCATTCTATCGTGACAGCAGAGCTTGCCACGAGCTATTCCCAGTCTCATGGTAGCGTCAATCGTAAACATCCGCTTCGGCCCGGTTTAATATCCTAAGTAGTGCAATAATGACGACGAAATGCTCTGAATCTTTCCTACGACCGACTGACGTGTTTTCTTCTTCCAGTCCAGCACCCGACCGTAAGCGGTAACAACCCAACGGCCGCCAAGGTATAGTGCATATAGGGGTAACACGAAGCAAATTGTCATGATTACCTTCACACACTTTATAAAGTTTTCCCAGTCGAACGGCTCCGACGCGTCGCTTCCATAGTTTGCTCGGATCTGATGTGTGCTTGGTAGCACAGAGTGACCTCGGTAAGGACGCGGACGACGATCCTCCTTAGTATAGAGCAGTGACTGCCTTTCACTACTTGAGGTAGTGATCCTCGCGCTTTGAGTATTGTAATAGCTCTTTGGAATCTGAAGACTATGATCTGCTCGACTATTGCGATTATAGGAAGCTCTCATCTGTTGATACAAGAATGCCACGTCTTCCGCAGGGCCACTCCGTTTAATGGCTACTGAACGCTCAATATCATGTCGAGTGGAGGTTGGCTGTGTAATATGCCCATATCTTAATGTGTCAAGCGATGGCACTTGGGTTGGCTCGGAATACTGGACATGCTTGACGAGAACTTTATACGACCGTTTTGAGAGGAAGACTTCAGGGCCGCGCCGGTCGTATGGCTTCAGTGAAGCTAGAAGAATGGTATGTCGGGTCCTAGTCTTTACGTATGATTTTTTTCTCAACTCGAATGACAGGTCTTTCAAAACCAGCAGGGTCCCATTATCGGGGTGGGCTCTGCTGGGGGCAATTGGAAGATGATCGTGTCTGGCTGACGGCTGGTTTGGGTATCTTGCTTCGAGATCGAGGCCGCCGAGGGAGGTGATCTGTGTTTGGTCACATCAACTGAACGAGATTCTTGTGTCAAAGTTCTGAAAAGTACTCACGATGAGAATATCTACTTTCCTATCGCGAGGGACAGTGGACAGGATAACCACGGGGTGATTACAACAACCATCGTCAATGTTAGCGTCAATGGGGACAAGGTCCTCCTTGGGGGGCAGCCACTTGATGCAGCCTGCAAGCTGCTCTATAGTCACACGTGGCATTTCCGGCGACGGGGCTGGTCGGCATACTAATCCCACGTATCATTGAAAATAATCTCCGGCATGGAGAGATATTAAATAGAGAAAGCACACGTGAGAAGTTAGAATGAGAGACGAGGGACAGTCAACCTTGGCGCCTATTTCGGTCGGACATTATCAGGCCATCCTCAAACGCCAATCGGCCACGCACAGCCCCCAACACCAATGAAATTGAGTGGCAGCCAAAACACAAATGATCATGTTAGACCAACATTGTGCTGGGCTTATTACCCCGCCTGAGGGAAACCACTGAGGCAGCCTTCAGGTACGTGGTACGAGGATAAAGGAGGAAGACCCCCGAATCACACCCGCTCACGTGACACATTGTCCGAACCATGGACCGTCGAATAGGAGTTACCAGGATGAAGTTAGGTATGTACCGAAATGGGTTGATTGATATTGTTCGGTGGATTGTGCTACGGGTGCGGCGCGGGCGCGTATGAGGCACTCGCTCCAATCCTAAGCAGCATCATAGTCCACAGACAGTCTAACAATTGCGTGAGAATAGCGTCTAGTCTTGATGTTCGAGTCTAATCGTTCTCCGAGTGCATGGCATCTTCCACCCCTGCTTGGGTTAGGATGTTCAGAGGCAGCCCATCGGCTAGACTTTCTGATATTCCAATCGATAAGTTGTGGCGGAGGTCAGCCCGGTAGCTACCTAGGTAGTTCTGTAACATGCTGTTAATAAAACTACTCCGGAAGAAGAAGGGAAGGGGAGCATGAAGGTAGCGGCAACCCTGCAGCTATATATCTATATATACTACCTAAGTACTACTACACATAGTAGTAGTATACCGACGGTGCTCAGCAAAACGTTCCTTGCCAGGTACCGGTATCTCACCTGCCAGGGGTCAAACCACTACACCCATCTTAGTACCTAGGTATGGCATGGTCTATTGGTACCCCGGCAGGTCAGATACTTCTGGTTATTTTACCCATTTTACACCCCTACACCATAGACTCTACCTCTATGTAGGTTAGTCGACTGACCCCTTGGCAGTCTAACCTAAAAGCCTATGATATGAGTAGCCAATTATGGCGGCGCAGACATGCCCCTACCCCGGATAATGTAACGATGAACTTTTATTTTTATTTTACAAATAGCCAGTGCTACCTCTAATCCCTGTTATATACAATGCAGTTCTATTTCGAAGAAGGCGTGACACGCCGTACCACACATGTCCGCCGAAACGGTATATACAATCTAATCCACATGGCCAGCAAGCCGCCCAAGCTCAAGCTGCACACTGCCCAAAGCTAAGCCCGATACCAAGTCTATCTACGCGATGAGCTGGTACTCCAACTGGACCTGCTCGCAGTTCTCAGGATGGACGTCCGGGCCGTAAATGGCAAGCTGGATGTGTCCATCGTCTCTGGTGCAGGCAAACGGGAAGTTTTCGGTGTTGCCTATTGGATAGTTAGCGACCACGTGTTTTACATCGCCAACGAGCAACTAGGGACTAGAGTTGAGGCTACTTACCGAACCATGTGAATACAGGAGAGGCAGTCTTGGGATACCAAATATCATCACTAGAATAGGATGACGTCTGAGGGGCGAACACAAAAGGGCCTGTGTATGTATCATCCCCTTCTTGTTTATCAAGCTGATAGGTGGCGCCGTCGATATCTGCAGAGCATCATGCGTTAACATTTTTTTCTTGTCGTACACAAAAGGGTCTTGAGCTGACGACTGCATACCAGATGTGATGGCGTACCAGCCGAAATGGCCAAAGTTCCAGAACTTCAAGTGCCATGTAGATTGTGACTCGTTGGCCTCTGCTGCAGGCACGAGTTCGGGGAAACCCGCCCCATTGCTGGCAAACCCAACCAGCTGGTGGCCCTCCAGGCTCGAGCCGGCTCCTACAGTGAGAATAATGTCTCCGTCTGGCGGGCCATCGGAGGGGTTAGCGGCAGCGATGGCCACAAAGGACAATAGAGCAGAGATAGATGCGCGCATGGTGAATGGTTTAGCTTGCGGCGGTTGCAACGAGAGATGGTGGGAAAACTTGGGGAAGAGTCTCGATCGTAGAAGTGATTGATGCAGAGGATAGTTGAGATGTAAGGTCGGTAAAGAGCACAACTCCAACAGTTTATATAATGATTCTTCTTGATATTGAATTGCTAACTTTACACTCAAAAGACTTGGCTATAACTATTTATATACCCAGTTAGCCCACCATCCTACGGCATTCCGTATATGGTCGTGCTAGCTCCAACCCCGGATTAGCAGAACTTAAAATCTGACGTCCGAACAAGCGATAATCCGACATAGCTAAGTTTAGTCGTCGTGCGGTTTGCTAGTACACGTAAGCAGTATAAGGAGGATAGCGCGACACTAGCACCTGGGCGCCAACTGGAGGTTTACCAAAACAAGCGTACTTAATGTTACTAAGTTCCTTTCAGTTAAACAATACGAATTGAAATCATATTTACTGAAGGATAGGCTACTTGTAATTTAGGAGTAATAGGGCTATTGTCTTGGCTAAGCTAAGTGGGCATGCTAAATTCCATGCCACTCGGATATTATGCTGTCTATATGACAACTCCGACTGCCTAGCAACAGAAACCTCACCTTCGACGCTCTCATTATAAGAGGGAAGCTTTCACAAACTTTATTTATGATACATACCTCTGGCCTTTTTTTTTATCGGGAGAGGGTTGGCTTGTCTCCCGGCCACGTGATAATAGCTGCTGTCAGAAATTTCGCGTCTGTCTCTAGTACCTACGGGCGATTAATACTTATCGTTACGCAGAGCTTTCGAAACGTTTTTGCGGCTAGGCCATTACTGTGCGCAGCAGTCTGCCTGGTCAAATGCTGTGTCCTGTGCAATCTATACTATATATGGTTATACTGAGTACCTAGGTACATATACTTGTTTAAATTAGATGGTATTAATAGACAACCTGGCAATAGCCCATTATGGCTTACCTAACAATAAGGTGGGACTTAGGTAATGTACACACGATTTTAGAGTACTTACTTACAGGTATAGCAGCCATAGGGCTAGCTATCCACCTACGCTACCTGCGCTACCTGCGCCACCTATGCTGCTTATGCTACTCTTATTTATATTTTCTTTTCTCTTCTTTCTTTCTTTACTTTCATGATCGTGACAGCAGATACTGCACGAGCAATGCCTTTAGTGCCGTTAGTGTTTGCGTGTAATATTGTCTCTGAGATCATTTGTTGTTTTATAGCAGCACGCGCTATTACTATCCGAACTAAAAGCCATTCTATCATATCTTACCTATGGAGAGCCGTGTTGCCTACCCTGAGCAGTTAGACACTACCTCAACACCATGTATCCGCATCACTTTTGCGGGGGCGGGAAACGGTGAGCTTCCCCCGCATTTCGAATCCTAAAAAGTAAGGTTAGGACTACTTGAAAAGGCTACTTAGAGGATCCGGAAATTTATGAGAGGCGGTATGTCTCCAATTCGGCATTCTTTACCCCGGTGACATTGAGTTATACGATAGGGCCATAAAGTATATAATGCTCGTGATGCTTCGTATACCGACAACTGGTCCCTGGTTGCCGCATCACTTGGTATGGATTTCTCGGGACTATATAATGCAAAGATGAGAGTCTTGCTCGCCTTGGCCGCCGTTCTATCAGCCGTGAGGGGAGCCGCACTAGAGAGAGGTACTCCCGGGGACCATGTTCAATTGTACCCTGCAAATGGCCAGCAGAATGTCAGCCCTGATGCGCAGCTAAAGCTGACGTTTTCATCCCGGCCGGAAATAGGCTCGTCGGGGAAAATCAATGTCTACGACTCGGAAGAGAAGAAGCTCGTAGATACACTAGATTTGTCAATTCCGTTCTCTCCGAGCCCCTATGGCAATGGATCTACCAAAGCCAACTATACTGACACGACGAAATATCAAACCAATATTATTGGCGGTCTAGACTTCTATTTCTACCCCATAATCGTTCGAAACAACACCGCTACCATATACCTACACAACAACAGGCTCACCTACGGACGCACATACCTCGTTGAGATCGAACCTGGTGTACTGAATCCGGCTGAAGGCTCATTCAGTGGGTTCACCCCAGGTCAGCCATGGAGATTCTCAACCAAAGCCCATGGACCGAGAGATGGCGCGACAAAAGTGGTGGTAGCTGCAGATGGCTCCGGCGACTTCAACACAGTCCAGGGGGCCATCGATTGGGCACCCGCCAACCCAACTAAGTGCACGACCATTTATATCAAAAATGGAAACTATGAAGAGCTTGTATTTTGGCAGTATAAAACGAATCTGGTCATCCGCGGCCAGGATCGCGAAAAGACGATCGTCGGGTATCCCAACAACAGCGCTTTCAACCCTCCGAATCAACAGGGCCCCTCTCGTAGACCAGCGTTCTCCTTCCGTGGGACTTCCGATTTGCAGCTTAGTAGCTTCACGATCAACAATTACTACCCTGGCCAGGCTGAGGCTCTGCTCGTGGATGGCGTGCGAACCATCCTAGACCACATGACGCTCAACGGTGCCGGCGATGCCTTGACGACCTACGGCACCATCTATGTAGCTGACAGCAAACTGACGGGCACGGGAGACACAGTTCTGGGGTATGGAAGCGTTTATTGGCTGCGTAGTAGAATTGAATCATTCGGTGCTGTGACGTGGACGCGCACCGTCCAAGGAATTCATGGCAATGTCTTCGTCGATAGCACCATCGTTGGCCTGGAAGGTGACTCGACGTTAGCGCGTCTGCCCGATAACTCGGGCGGTGTCATGGATAACTGGCCGTATGCTGAGATGGTACTTATCAACACGAGGACGGAGGGGATCACTGCCGAGGGTTGGGGGCCTGTGCAAGGCGCCCCTTTCGATAGTAGTCATGTGGCATTTTGGGAGTTCAACACTACGGACCTACAGGGCCGGCCGATTGACATGTCTCAGAGGTTAAACATCTCGCGGCAATTGACACTACCGAGGGATAAGAAAATCCTCGCTGAATATGAAAACCCCGCGAACATTCTGGGGGGCTGGCGACCGGTGGTACTCAAAGCCTAAGACGAGCTTATGTTAGATATTCCTATTCCAAAATAAATAAATCAACCTACTACGAATGAACTCGTTGATATTTTCTGCGTCTAGGATATGATAGAGGAGGGAATCTGGAAACTCGCTTAAAAGAAATTAAGATTATATTAGAAAGGTTGGGTGTGTCGTTAAGTAGTAGCCGTACTCCCCGAACGAGCAACAACATTACACCGCTGTATAGCCCAAAGGTGACAAGTAACCTGCGACGTTACATACGCAATAAAGCACCATCGTCCAACTCCTCCAGTCGGACTTTCGTGGCACGCGCCTGCGCCTTCTGCTCCTTCAAGCTTAAAGCATGGGCAAAATGATTCTTGGCTCCGTCGTCAAGACCATGGAACAGCATTGCTAGTGCACTGCTCTTCCAAATCTGCGTGGTCGACTTCCTCGATCGGTGGATCGTAGCGACGAGGAACAACGCCGCGCCGACGACGACAAGAATGGGGACGGCAGCGAACCCCCAGCGTACATGAACATACGACACTGTGTAAATCGCGCGGCCAGAAACAGGTACGGCGCCTGCGAAGCTGCGGAAGGCCACTGTCATCGACGTCGCCGTGTCCTTGACCAGCCGATCGAGGCCGTCGGCATACTCGTAGTAATTCCAATAAAACGCCGTCACGATATCGGAATCGAAGAACGTCTCGCCACTCGAAATACCAACCGTGAGATTCACGACGACACTGCTACCCGTGATGGTCCGGTTGTACGCCGCGGCGCTGCGAGAAGCAGAACCATTTGCGAACAAGGATGAGAACCATCCGCGCATGCTCAGCATAGCCTCGATGCCGAGCAGGTACGGCGTCCCGTCCTCGCTAACGATGTAGACGTTGTGGTCATGGCCATCGTTGAGGTCGCTGTTGTCGATGACGGTGTTATTCGTCTTCGTAGTAGTCGTGTTCTCGGCCAGCACGCCATTGGAGATCTTAGTTTCAAGCGTCTGCACACATGCCGAGAATTGACACTGGCGCGCCCAGGGTTTGATCTCCCCGGGCCGCCCGTTATACGCCTCCGTGCCCATGAAAATGAGGCGCATGATTGACGAATGTGGCTGGTCACCTCGTGCTGTTGGTATCTGCGACGTCATGCTGAAGACTTCTGTCCGGCCCGTCAGCTTGGCGCCCTGGGGCACCTGCCATCCGCAATCTCCGGAGGTCTCTCCCGAAGCGCAGTATTCCCGTATGAAAGGGGTCAGGTCTACACACTCGGCGCATACGCCGAGCGTATCATAAGGATTCCATGTGCAATTTCCACTTTGGCATTCAAACGCGAGAGCCGCAGCTGGGCGGCCGTTTTCGGCAAAGAGGCCGTTATAAACGGCGGACTTCAAGGGTAAAATAGGCACGAATCCAGCTGCCACATCAGTTAGCTAGAGACAGGATCTCAGGGCTGGGTAACAACTAACTTGAGGATGTATTCCCCGGGAGTGCCCCCGTATAGTTGAGTGCTCGTGAGACGCTCGCACCTTCGGGGCTTTCTACTTCCCTCGTCTGGTATGTGGCGATTTGTTGGGCGAAGGGCCCTAGTAGTAGGACAATGATAGAGACAGTTGCGCCAAAAGAGCCAAGCAAGCTAAGTAGTCCACGTGTCAACAGCCCAAGCTTACACAACAGATTGGCGTTCAGATAAGACTTACCCCCCACGAAGTGTGAACAATAGCTTGACAGCCCCCCAGGTCCCGCGACTCGCCTCATCGAAGGCCTCCATCTCAGAGAGCCGTGTCCGGGACTCCTTGAATCGGATCCATTTTAACTGGCTCATGCTATTCTGGAGGGAGATATTCATGGCCGCGGTAGTGACGGCGGCCAGTACAGCGATCAGCGCATTGAGCGTGATGTAATACGGCCACTCTGGAAGAGCATGCCCATTAAACTTCGCCAAGATCCCCAATATTGACCCTACGGCTCCCAGGGAAACCGTCACAGCGATAATCTCAGGGATCCATGAGCCACCGGTCCTAGATGGGAGGCCTTTCTGAATTGATTCCGAAGAAGATGGCAAGAAAGGCTTCCCCGAAGAAATGTGAGTCGAGGTCGTGCTTCCACTCCATCCTCGATGATGTGAGGGGAAAGTTGGAACGTTATCAGGGTATACGGTATATGATACCGCTTCTTGGACATTTGGCTCCTTCTGCTCACTCGCTTTTTCAGCAGGGGTTGGGGTAATGTATTGATGGTCTGGAGAGATGACTTCTCCCTGCGTGTTGTATAAGAAATAGTCGCCGTCCCCACGAACGTATGCCATTGTGAGAGTTAGTATTTCCGTCTAGCTGTACTATGAAGTAGGTAGCTAAAGTCATGGTGAAGAAGAAGATTCGCAAATAGTGAAAATCAAAAGGGCCCGTCTCTCCATGATAATGGATTCTTACGACTCCTGTACTTTCAGACTACTCACCTTACAACAGAGGATGTCAGACGTGCCCGAAGCAGGCTAGGCATGCCCACCAACCATAGTTACGCGATCTTACACGGCGTGGCCCGAAGGTGTGCCGCTACTGCACCTCAGACCAACAGCTCCCCGCGAATATTGGCCTTATCGGGGTTAAATTTAGCACAGCACACACAAGTTACCTCATAATACCGAGGTGAAGTATTACAATGATGTTGGTCAACCCCATTCTTGGCTTGTGATATTTACCCAATGCGGCTCCTTCACCGGATGCGACCGGGTCCGCGATTTCGCATTGGATAAACGGCCTATGCTGTGATGACGATACCCCGAGTGTTACCCCTCAACACCGGAAAACCGGTTTTCACGCTATCGGGCACACAAGGTTTGTGATCTCGTCCAGCCGTCTTACTCAGACGAGACTCCCCGCTCGCCGCTTAGAGGAGCTAGGCAATTCAGCCGTGTCGTAGAGGTGTGTACACTATCTTCTGACTTGTGGTAATCATGGCCCGCGCCGGCGCGGGATTGGAGGCGGACAACTATTTAGTATCTGTCGATCGACATGGGAGGGCCGTACACCGAAAAGCGAACTAAGTCGAATTGAATTGCATGTGCAAGAAGCCCTAAAAATAGGCTAATAACAGTGGCGTTCTATAGCGCGTGTTCGTGAGATATGCGCCGGGGTGGGTAGTATAGTGTATAGAAGATTCCATAGAACCAGATGCGGCGTCTGTTATCATCTACAAGCGAGAACGATGTCTGCGCCTCTTTTATCGTGCTGTCGGGGCCCCGGGGCTGCGTGAACATATGTTGCTAAGCAAATCGCCTATACCAACAAATATGGGTTTTATATAGAACACGGTCGTAGAAAGTGTGACATGTTCTCACGTTATCGAATCAACAGTGAGTTCTATCCTTCATTTGACATAGAAATTGGACTGATGTGGTTTTGAAGTAACCCAACCTATGTCATCCTCATATCTATAGAATTGAAGATCGTTGCGACATATAATTGCACAACTGTGCCGTTAGAAATAGGAACAATAATGATACGAAGATATGTTGGCCCCTACTAATATATTATATTTATAATAACAAATTCAGTCCACTATACCAACATTGCTACTTTCTATCTTTAGCTTCGCAGCACACAGTTTATACTAGTTTTTGCACTTTCTAGCTTTGATACACACGATCCTCTCGACCTCATTACCCACATCTTGGTACTCCATGATATCCCGGTGGTGCGTTCTAGTATCAGAGATAATATCTATGCTGTGGCATGTACAGCTCTGGTCGGGCTGTTTACCTAAATTCATATTATCGTAACCAAATGTCAATATAATAAAAGATTAGAATACATTCGAGGTGGCACAAAAGGTCCCCTCACCAAAAAGATTAGTCACGCAAATCAGTGACGGTTTCGCAAGACACAAAGCACCTTATTTGTTCTTTGAGGTACCAGAGCCTCGTTCTATGCGTCACACTGGAACAAACTCATGTGTCGAGCTAGCATAGGTCACCGATACAACGGCTCTTTGTTTTAATTACCACGTCATCTGGGGATTTGGCTTCTCTTTAGTTACAGTACATCATTCATTGTATCTGCTACTTCTAAACAAATCCTCTGTTAGCTTTTAATAAGCAGAAACAACCTACCTATATCTAAACACTCTATGATAGAACAAAGCTATTGTTAACAGAACGAGAATTCTGTTTTGAAACCCGATATCTACTAACTTCCTATATAAATATCTCACTTCTCGATGGCATATTCCGAATTGATTTTTGGTCATAGCCATAACTTACTTCTACACACAATAATACAGAACGAATATTCACCCTCGCCAGCACAGTTCCCAATCCCTGAACTACACTACACTACACTAAGAAACCACTTGGACGTGTCACAAAATGTCTTCAAATGCTGATATCGGGTTCGCCAAGTTCCCATGGGGCTGTAAAATAGCCATTGATAATAACACCCACTGGCCCGTTACTGCGGCGATAACCCATGAGCGAACCTGCAGGTGCAGCTCAGTAGGGAGCGAGCACAGAATCGTCAGGGACTTCTTGTTTAACGTCGCCTATGAATACTACTATAAGAAAGATAGTCGACTGTACCACTCTTTTGCACTCAATGAGATGGTTGAGGCCGAGGCAAAGCGCCTGGGGATAAGTCTCGACGGATGCTTGATCTGGGACTATCACCCTGACTGTTTGCCTTCGCAGTTCCCGTGGCGTGATTAATTGATAGGGTGGTGAACCAGGGGTTTTCTAGTCAACAAACTTCCCTAACTCTGATAGCATACCATAGTATAGCATATTAATATTAATACCTCTTATTCTACTACGAAATTCTCTTTTTGTTATTTGAAGTAAAGTCTAGTGTGAGAGTAGAAAACGTGTTGTTTCCTCAATTTGATTTAGTCTATTGTGGCTAGTTATAATGGCACGCAACCGCTTGCAGTTCGAATATGCGGAATCCCATTGATTCCTCTTAGCTAGTTTCAAAGTATACCAAGTGTAAAAGAGAAAAACAGGAGGAGAATGACTAGTTATCAAAGAAGTTTTAAGGATTAGTATCAAAGAAACATAATGGCCTCTTGTTTCAATTGCTAGACAGCATCCCCATGGGAACAAGGGACATTTGCTTTGAGACATACACGCCGACCGTGCCCCCTGCTAGTAGTATACAATGGGCTTGTTTCATCCCGTAGAAATACCACAGAAAAGAAGCGCCGAATCACGCCAACGCAACTTTACGTGCTATGTACTCGTCGTGGGTGAGGCTTCGGTAGCAACGCTCCCTAACTAAGGGCTTACTCTCACAACGCCTCGAGCATTACTATATAACTTTTAGCTTTTAGCAGAGGTGCCATCTGCGGCTGCTAGGACCTATTGTCTTCCGTCCTACGTACCGGCACCTCCCTACTAGGTTAGCTATGAGGTAGGCAGACTAGACTACATAGTAGGCCCAGGATCTAGGTTAGTCGATCGGAGGCACTTCTGCATCTACACGTTATCGATCCCCACATTGTCAAGCAAAAAACAAGCTTTTTGGGTGGAGCTCCAGCGCATTAACCCCTACCAATCCCCTGTAGATCTGTAACTAAATCTCGCTATGACAGCTACAAGCAGTAGAATAACACGGGTGTAGGAGGTACCTGTATGAATGAATCACTCACATAATCGCGACGTCGTTATGTCGTCATACAACACACCCCGAAAAGTAGCAAAAGACCTCGTTCCAGCGCATTTATATCCGCATAGTATGAGGTCTTATATATATGACCGTATCACTATATCGCTATGTAACCCTTCCATCGCCAACTCCCGACCGGCTCTCTCTGCTTCAGCTTCATCCACCCTTCAGTCAAGTCAAGTTGCGCCGTCATCGCAACATTGCAACATCCATAATGCCGCTTTCACGCCATGTCAGTACCCGTGCGATCGTATTATTTTATTGCCGTTGACCAGATTGTCAGGTCGATCCCGAGGAGCTCGTGGAGCGTCTCCACGATGCCCACTTGACCGAAGGCGGCAAACAACTCCGTAGGCTTATGACGACCTCGCATCTCACTCCGTATGGGACGAAGTACGCCAGTGAGATGGAAGTGCCTAAGTATCGGATGCCCGAGGACGGCGCACCGTCCGACTCCGTCTACCAGCTCATTCGAGATGAACTAGACCTAGATGGCAAGCCCAATCTCAACCTCGCTAGGTAGATGCACGGCTACAACCACTGGCGATGGACGGTTTCTCTAACGGCTTTTAGTTTTGTCGCTACCTATATGGAACCCAATGCGACCCAACTTATGGTAGAAAACTGTAAGAATTCTATAACACTAGTCTATCTTGATTTGTCTCTGTTCACGTTTTAGAATTATCGCATATTCGTAATGTCTAAAGTCCCTCCTAAATCAAAATCGCTAACACGATATTGAAGTATCTAAGAATCTCGCGGATAACGATGAATATCCGGCAATGATGGCTATCCACGAGCGCTGCGTCAGCATCATTGCTCAGCTCTGGGGGGCCAAAAAGGGCGAGAAGGCGGTGGGAACCGCCACCACGGGGTCCTCGGAGGCTATTCATCTAGGTGGCCTGGCGATGAAACGTCGGTGGCAGGAGCAGCGACGAGCAAAGGGCCTAGACACCTCCCGTCCTAACATCCTAATGGGTGCCAACGCACAAGTGGCTTTGGAGAAGTTCGCTCGCTACTTTGAAGTAGAGGCGCGGATCCTGCCTGTTTCGAAAGAGAGTAACTACCGACTAGATCCTAAACTTGTCGAGAAGAACGTCGATGAGAACACTATTGGCGTCTTTGTCATCATGGGAAGCACTTACACTGGCCATTATGAGCCGGTCGAAGAGGTCTCCAAAATCCTCGATCAATACCAGGAGCGGACCGGAATTGACATTCCTATACATGTCGATGGAGCGTCCGGAGCATTTGTTGCGCCCTTCACTCACGCCGGCGCAGGCGGGCCGAAGTGGTAAGAGTCGCCTTCGAGAATTCTCGGCAACCGTTTGAATACTCATAAAATATTTAGGAACTTTGAGCTGCCTCGTGTCAAGTCTATTAATACGTCTGGACATAAGTTTGGCCTCGTATATGCTGGAGTCGGCTGGATCATCTGGCGCGATGAGTCTTACCTACCTGAGCATCTAGTTTTCGAATTGCACTACCTTGGCGGCACAGAAAGGTCATTCGGCCTCAACTTCTCCCGCCCCGGCGCGCAAATTATCGTGCAGTACTACAACCTAATCCACCTCGGCTTCAAGGGCTACCGTGAAATCATGGAAAACGCCTTGGCTAACGCCCGGCTGTTGTCCAAGAGTTTGGAGGCTACCACGTGGTACGAGTGTGTCTCTGAAATTCACAAGCCCAAGTCGGGCGTATCGGGCGTCATTACCGGCGCGAAACAAGCCGTGACAGGCGGCGAAGGCGAGACCTCCGCGGATTACATCGCCGGACTGCCCGTCGTCTCGTTCCGGCTATCGGACGATTTCCAAAAGGAGTTCCCGAAAGTCAAGCAGGAGTCCATCTCACTGCTCATGCGGGCCCGCCAGTGGATCATACCCAACTACGCGCTGCCGCCCAAGGAGAACCACACTGAGATCCTCCGCGTCGTCGTTCGCGAAAGCATGAGCTTGGACCTCTTGAACCGTTTGATCTCGGACCTGGTGTCTGTCACGCAGACGCTGATTGAGAAGGAGGGTACCGATGTCTCCGCTCTCAAGCATAAAGATGCTGGACATGCGGGGATACAGTCCGAAACGAAATATTCGCAACAGCCGACTTCACAGGGTGTGGTTAAGCGTTTGGAGGACGGCATCCATAGGTCCGTCTGTTAGGTGTCCTTTGCTACGACTAAACTGGATCTATCCGTAATAACCAGGTCGTGTATCTGTACTAATCTGCGGCAAACTTTGGGCGTTGGCTGTCTCCTGATTGATTTCTGTACGGTTGGCTAGCTGTAATATGTTGAAATCGTACGTTCTAATTATTTAGACGCACACAAATGACTTCTTACTAGTACGTTCAACTCTACCTCTCGCCAAAATTTATACCTAGGCGAGGGAAGCTCAATTTGTGCCGAGTCGCCTTCACTACTTGATGCTTATGCCCAGCTTATTTTGTTGCGAGCCGCAATCCAGTCTACCAGATAAGCGTTAAACATGTTGCTCTCATATAGACACGTTAGATGGATCAAAGTCTTACTATTCTCAATAAATATGCTGTCTCCCGGCCTATCGCCATATTCACTCGGACCTCATAGTCCTTTCAGTAAGTTCAACCCCGCCGTTGATCGTCAAATTTGGGGATATCCTCACGCAGATCCCAGCAAACTTAACGGAGGATTTTGCCGTATTTATCCTCTATAGATTAATGGGAGAAATAATTCGTGTATCTCGATAAAAGTTTCTACTGTACCGTTCCGGATCCTTGATAGTCTTTCCTGGGCTATTCCATGGCTCGATACAGTAGCGGATTGACAGAGTAACTAGAAACGATATGTAGCCCTCACCGACCTCGTAGCCTCCTCCCTAGTGAGTACGGCTTCTCCTCTTTGTAGAAGGGGTCCTTTTTAGCTTGTTTAACGATATCAGCGAGCACCTAGCAAGCATAGTCATCCATAAGAGGCACATAATGGATATGGGAAGATACCATGCTTATAGCTTCCTCTTGGGCAAGTGCATCGACGAATGGTAGACATCGCCGTGATGTATTCCCTGGGCACGCCTTCAAGAGCCCAAGAATAGTTTGTTCCATATCCTTTTCCTGGGAGATGAGCAGATCAGCTAGCCGGTGGGCAGAAATTTAGTGGCATGACCAATCAAACTAGATATGACATGGACGCGGAGAGCTTTGGGTGTTGGCTGTCTCGGAGACATGTGGCTCTCGGAGTCTAGCCCGGTGAATACAATAACATAGCGGCAGAATAGAATGCCGAATACAACGTCCTCGGTCTCACCGTGCAGTAGAGTATTTGGAGGCGGAATGTCACTTAATCAACCTTATTATTCCTAGAGTGGTGCGTTACTCATTGAGTATGGTGATACCGGGATCTAATGTGACGTTTTACACCACATCGCCCCGCGAATGGAGAGATAGCGGTTTTACAACGTTGTGTTCCGGACACTCCTATATACCCTCCGTCACACTCGGGTAAAGCGGTTCAACCTGGCTATATATGTATACAGCCCTAGGCAGATCCCTTCCGCGTCTCTGAATATCCGCATGGGATCATCATCAACCTAAAAAGCTCCGATCGATCTATTTATTTTACCCGCTCCCACAGGAATTATAAGGACATCCCCCAATCTCCTCGCACAGGAGCCAGGCGCCGAGACACCAACTTCTTCACTCGCCTAAAACAGACTCAGAACGAAGATGATGGTATGATATCGGTTTCCTTGCCACCTCTAATTAATCTCCCTTCCAGGCCTCTAACAGCTCTCAGTTGTCTCTCGTCGTCACTCTCTTCGCCGTGGCTTCTGCCCACGCTACATTCCTCTCGGCCACTAACAGTACGACTACTACCGGCGCCACGTCTACCTCTATCACCACCACCTCTTCGTCCTCGTATTCATCCACGCCAACGCCAACGCCAACCAGGTACGCCATGCATTGCGGCGGCAGCATGGGCGGCCTCTGCGGCGACGTCTGTTTCTGCAGCAGCGGAGGGATGAATTGCCATGCGGACCCGTCGGCGCGTTGCTATCAGATGTGCACCTGCGTTGCCGAAGGGCCGCAGAGAGGAACTCGTAGGCTCAAGCAAGGGTAAATTGGTAATAGGTGTATAAAGCCGGTGCCGACTGACGAATAGCGACGGGTGTAATTATGTGAAAGTACCCGGGATGGGTCGTTTTCGTAAACGGGGTAGCATCGAGAACATACACCGTAGCCGGAATAAATTCTCTCATCTCGCAGGATGCTGGCAGCGATCCATAAACGGCCTAGGAGCTATTTTATCCTCCATTCTCACGTTCCGTCACAGCACATCGCATCAGCCAGAAGCTCCCCCGGCACCTCTCCGGCCGTCCGCAGTATCGCCGTCGAGTTCCGACCTCGCATTCGAATCTAGCTCCGACGGCTTAAGTGGCGCATCGACCTCCTGTATCAGCTGCGCGCCGTCAAGCTCATAGTACACCCTCTGAGAGCCAATGGCGTCCAATTCCGGCTTCTGATACTGCGCCTCGGCGACATCTCCGTCCTTCTTATCAGTGTTTACACTGTCAGGGTCAGACGCCGTCTTATTGCCCTCACGTTGCGCTTTACGCCGGTAGTACACCACAAGGCCGAGCAGCGCGGCGAATATGCCCACACCAGCGAGAGAGCCGACCGCGATTCCTGCGATAGTCCCGCCGCCTAACTCCGGGCTACTGCTGGGGGACTGCGACGGTTCGCCGGGCGTGCTAGTTGCTGACCCGGTTCTGGTCGTGCTTAATGACGTCCACGTGGCGCTGGCGGTGGTAGAGGACGAGGTAGAGACGGCTCGTATCCTAAACGAGCGGCCGGAGGTGGAGCTGAAGCCGCCGTTGTATGTAATACCCAGACTGTGATACCAATCCAATGTTCTCTGGCCCTTTTCTGCTTTCACAACCCATGGATAGCGTCCCTGGGTTAGGTTCAATTTCTCTAATTGAGTTAGTACGTAATAGGCTACGGACTAAGGGTGCCTTTTCGGTGTCCCTAACCTTCTAGGATGTAGTTTTGAGCCGTGGTCGAGTCATCAAGAGTAAACGAGGACATATCTAGTTCGCCTACACCGCTTGCGTCCCCGTCCCAGTCCCACTTGAGGACGAACGTGGTCCCTTCGTCCATGATGGTATTAACTGGTATATCATTTAGCAGGTTAACATAGTTGCTTCGTGCGACCGCCACGACAAGCGCTAGCATCGCCAGCTGCGGGATTCGTATGCCCAACATTGATGCTGCCTTTCTTCCGACTTCAATTAGCACACCAGGTAGCTGTTAAGTGATGGGAACAACCAAACTTCATGAGAAGTTGGTGCTCTCTGAAGAAAATATAATTCATCCACTTGAAACACGGTTGCACGGACGTGTTGCCATATTTGTCACGTTTGGGGGTTCCGGGATTCTAAACAGGCGAGCTTACTAGCTAGCCATAGGTCTCTGCTATGGACTATACCTATATGCAGTAGAAGGATGTGACAATGATACGCCAAGGCTTCTCTGTTCTTTTAGTTCATTCTCTTAGCCCCTCAGATCGATTAGGTATACCGGGGATAAACCCAGTAACAATATCTATTGTTACATGCCATGCGCTACCGATTAAGCGCCTAAACATGGGGCCTTGTTGTTAACTGTTGAAACGGCGATCGGGGGGCTCAGCAAGTGGATTGAAATGCCCGTCACCTACTCAAAATCGTAGTCTCGTATTAATGTAGTAGTGCCTAACGTATGAACCTAGCTATGACGGCATTCTAGAACGGCGTAAACCGATGCCCTCGGTGATACGCTATTATCTAGCTAAGCTGGAGTTGACGCTACCCGACTTCTTCCTCAGCGACGGACTACTTCCCCAGGTGCCCGCAGACTGGCGCAATCGGTTGCCCAGGCTGATTCTAGCAGCTGATAGAGGTTGTTGGGAACGACCGTAGTCATGCTGAAGGGGCTTACCCTGCCCATCGGCAAGAGGTAAACTAGCTCCACTAGCGACAGTTTCCCAATCATTCTTATCTATCGATCCTCGCTTGTCGTAGAGGCTCTTCTGATTCTTGTCCTCTGATGGTTTACGTACTTTGCCTTGCCGCAATGCACCCATCATAGCAGCGATGGTTTCAATTTGCCCATGGCTGGCTTCTCTCACACAATCGCATTCATCGCCTGCAGGGCACTCCGTCTCTTCCGCCTCGTGCCATTCAGTGAGACACGCATCGTGGATAGCACAGCCGCAAGCCAGACAAGGCGGGTAGAGAGCGTCGATGGGCTCCCTACAGAATACGCACAACAATTGCGTCTGAGTTCGCTTGCAGCGCTCGCAAGTGCCTACGCCACCACCGACCATAGCATGATCTTGGGTTGAGCGAATAGGATCCAAATGGATCTCATGCACACGGCAGATACCGCGGATATCAATACCACGCCCGGATGCGATTAAAGCATGCAGTTGCTCCTTCTTACCTACTGCTATGGGAGAGTGTGTGGTGGGATGGGTATGAGAGACACTGCTCAAGTTATCTGTACTGTGGTAGGAGGAATAGAACCCTTCCGTGCCGGCGCTCCTAAACAATGCAGAATGGGCTGTCGATGGGCTATCTTTGAGAACATTGAACTTCATGACCTCTAGACGAGCTAAAGGCTGTTCCCACATTTGTAGCATTTCGGCGTAAGTGTAGCGGTAGCCTGCGTAAATCGCGTTACGGGAAGGCTCCAAAAATGGTACAGCTAACCATCCATCATCATCGAAGATGGTTTGGTTTTCCATGTCAGTCGATATACCATAGCAGACTAAGTACGGCGCCTCATCCCTTCGATATTCATCATCGGACAATGAATTACGAGCCGTCATGGACGGTTCAGATGTTGGTGCCATCGTGGTTGAACCACCACCCCAGGTCATGTTAGACGGGGTAAGATTATTGAGAAAGCTCTCTCCTGGGCTAATACGCTTACGAGACGGCGGAGAAGTAGATGTAACACTGGCAAAAGGTCTCTGAATACTAGCTAAGCTTGATGTTAAAGCCGTGGCTCGACGCAACAATCGATTGTCAGGCGAGGTTGACAAGCTTTGTGTTGGGTCCCCTTCGGAAAGATGGTCTTTTGGTGTTCTCGTCGGGGGCGTCTCACCACAAGAGTAGGATGTAGACTCTGGCTCACCGACCCAAAGCTCTTCGGATCCATACGAGCCGACAATATGAGGTGTATGTAACGTTTTAGGCGTCGACACCGTCGAATTGGCCTGACTTTTGTAATTGGCGTGGGAGGGATACCATAACGATACGTCAGGAGGGAAATAATCTAGGGAAAATGCCGGCGCCTTCATAGGAAGTGGTGTTTCTGGCTGAGGAAGTTGGGATCCCGCATAAGCAACGCTATCTTCAGCGGTCGATTCGCTAAATATACATGAAAGCATAGCCAGCATTTGGATGTCGGCGAGTTGCTCAAAGTATTCGAAGAGGCCATTTATAAGGTGCTTAGCTAAAGGATGATGGCCCCATTTAACTCGCCCTATGAGAGTATTACCATCAGAACTATCGCCCGACGATGGTTTATCGCCACCAAAACGCCCAACAGCATCTTTCGCGATGACAAGAATTGTATCTTGTTGTTTCTCGTGCGCCAGAAGCTCAAGAGGGATATCTTTTCGGAGTAGAAGCGCAGCATATCGCCACACATCTACCAGATCATTTCGGCCATATTTCTGAGCCACGAGAGCGTTATGTTCGCACACATCGGCCCCATCTCCAAAAATGAGATACTCACGAGCTAATTCTCGTTTCGAGGGTAGGTCACCGGCAAGGTTATGTATAGACACGATGTTTTTGGGTTTCCCTGGGCGCCGCCTACTAGTGGCAGTACCGGTTCCAGTGCCAATACCTGTCCCTCCACCGCTCGAGTGCATTGAGTATGTGCCACTAAGAGCTTTCCTAAATCGACGACCGGGCAAATACCAAGCATTAATTTTATTTAGATACGTGGTTTCAGAGTCACTTGAGCTTGATGAATCGTCGGATGCCTCTGAGTCGGATTGGTCTTCGGTTACCGAAGTTTCGTCATTTAGGCTCCTGTGGCGAGGGGGAGTTGAATCCTGCTGTAGGCGGCCAAAACCTGCAAATGTTGGCTCATTTTTGGACCGCTCCCTAAATCCATCGGTAGGGGTGAAGGGGACACGAGTCTTCTCGTCCTTGGTCGGGAAGAAACAGACAAGTCGTCCGTCATTCGAAAATCGACCACCACACGTCCGCGGAATTGGAATGGTCGGTCGATTAACCGGCGCCAAGGTGGCGTCAAGCTCAGTGCTAGCAGTAAGCTCCTGGGACATGGCGGCGGAACCACCCGCTGGGATGTCATTATCCTCTTCCTCGCTTGAACTTTCGTCATCTATGCCACCATAGTCGTCATCCAGGTCTTTGACATTCTTAAAGAAAGTGTCACTATTCGAGAGATCAATTTCTCCTAGTAAGTAACTAAATGCAACATCGAGACAATTCTGACGTTTCTTTGAAGATTGGTTCGCCAGCTGATTTACGTCATGATCAAGCTTCTTGTATGTGTGGTCGGCCATCAATGCAGTCTTCTCAATGATGAACCGTGGTGCCTTGGCTTTGGGGTATCTCGTTGGAACATCAACTTTGACTTTGATATAGATAGTGTCGCCATCTTCACCCCAGGGTCCTTTCAGAGACGCTCTCAGAGTCAGCGATTCCATGTCAACGTTATCCCATTGAACGTTGGGCATCTGCTGATTGACGCGGAGGATCTCTTCTTGCAGTGTCTCTGGTTCACCCCAGTGTTCATGGTGGAAGCTCGGCCCAAACATAGTAGAGTCCTTAGAGTCTTTCCTCTGAGGTGTTGGTATAACAGATGACTTTCTCTTGTTCATGGTGATACCCTTCATCCAACCCAGTTGGTCGAAATGACGATCAGTCCCCTTTGTTGCGGTAGGTCGCGCCTTCATAGATTGCCCTTTCCAGGAGGAGCCTTTGCCGGGCCTAGAAATTTGCGCCGACATAGTTCGCATCCCTAAAGTTAGAGCGCTGCGCCTATATTGGCTCCCTCCGCTGCCCGGACGAGGATCACTCATGCTTGCAGTTCTTCTCTCTCTAAGCGAATGATCCTCGATTGCTCGGTATGTTTTATACTGGGCTCCCTTCCGGGTGATGGGAATTTTACGAGCCTCACTACCTTTGATATAACCCACTGATTGAAGGATAGGTGAGCCTGCCTTATGTAGCCGGAGTTCATTATCCTCTCCCCATGACACGAGTTGGAAGTCTCGATCGTCAATTCCATCAGATACTCCCCCGCGCGTTCTCCATAGAAATTCCTTCACCTTGTGGCTCCCGTGACCAGGGAAAACCGTGACAGGGGCTACAACATCGTCGAGAGGAGCCTCTTCGTTGCGACGTATGTCGTAGAGGTACAGGTTCCCGGGATCATTCTGGGGCATCGCGAGTAACCCCCATCCAAAGGGTGTGTGACGAGCGCGCCACGCGGGAAAATCCGTTCTAATAATCCTTTCCGGCTCATCTGAAGTCGAGTAATCCCAAAGTTTGATACTCTTGTCCAATGAACAAGTCGCTATTTTGGTTGCTTCGGTGCGATTCCAGTCCAAGCCATAGATCTTCGAAGTATGTGCGTCTATAGACTTAAGAGGGGTTGAGGGTTTTCTTTCATCCCAGATTTGTAACCACCGGTCATGAGAGGACGCCAGAATGTTGGGATTCTGGCGGTTGTACTTAACCTGTGTGGCACCAGCGAACCAATTACAGAAGCTCAATACAGGCTGTTTTGGTTTTCGAAGATCCCAAGAATGAACATAGCCATCGACAGCACAAGTAGCAAGGATATCCGGGTGGTGCGCAGAGAAATTAACATCTGTGATGGCTCTGCTATGTCCTTGAAGAGAATGCTCAATGGCGCCACTGCCAGAGTCATCCCCAAGGCTCAAGTTCCAGACCAGGCAGCGATGGTTTGCAGTAGAAGCCACCCAGTAGTCCCTCGCGGCAAAGGGCGACCATTGGACATCTACAACCAACCAAGGCAACCCATGGGTGCTCAGTCTTCGGGGTGGGCTGAAGGGGGAGTCTAGGTCAATAATAGCAATTCCTTCAGGCCTGGGTTCGGGTATTAGCAAGACAACATTAGTTTCCGGAACCAGTCGCACTTACGATGCCAAAGCAACATCGCGACCGCACGGCGATATTGTGGCTGATCCTACCAGTCCATCGACATGAATGGTAACATCGGCGTCGAAGGTCTCGCTATCGTAGGCCGATTTGATGATTTTGTTTTTCTTGGGAGTGTCGGATGAGTGATCGAAAGTGGAATGCATGGTTCCGTATGAACGGAGGACTTGAGCCCCTTCACTCACGACGCATGGCGTTTCGTACAGCCCTGCTCCGCTGAGCTATTGAAAAGCTGTACCCTCTTGAGAATGTATTCATCACCTGTCTCATGTGAACAGCGAAGTCCACGCGGATAGGGAGTGGTTGCGAGTCATGGGAATCGATTTATTGGAGGTGTGCAGCTAGGATAGGAGGTGTGTTTGTTATCTTGGACAGCATTGGTGAACCGTATCCAGATTGCGATACGTATGGGGGTTGAATGAAGCCTTGATGAGAGAAAGCTAAGATGTCGATAGGCACATATTCTTATTTAGACTACACCTCTAAAGGTTCTAGTTCAGCTCCACCGTAGCGACGGGGTGCCAGATGCGGCTAGATTAGGGACATGTAGCTTCAATGTAGCTTAGGTACCTACCTTCGCTTATCATATCACTGTACCTAGGTAGGTACCTAGGTACACTAGATAAAGGAGGGGCAGTGCAGGATACCTGTAGGAATTATTGCACTGCACTGCCCGCTGTACTGTAAGGCTCTACTGTAAGTAGGTATGTAAGGAGGCATGCTTTGTCTAATGGGAACCTTCAGTTGCAAACCCAAGTGCGTGCTTAACCTACATGTAGGTAGTACCGGTATATACTTAGGTATTCAGCCCAAAAGGACCATTCTCCCCTTAGAACATAACATATTTCGTATTTTCGTTTTCACGCCTTCAGCTCTGTCCCATTCGTACAGAGACCGCAAAATAAACCCTTCCAGGCATTTCCATCTTTCACCTCCGCATACCGAGCACGTACGGTACCCCTCCTTCGTTCGCCCATTCTTAGCACTACCCTGGAGGCCCATGACACCTCCCACATGTTTGCAGCCTTATCTCTCTCAGCTCACTACCTAATTCCGTACCAACACCTTGCTGAGGGCCTCGACTGACGTGTTCTGGCGCAGCCTAGCTTTAGTGTTTATATTTGCAAGCCGTTATTCTCCCTGCAGATCGACCATATATCTACACGCAACCACTCGTAGGAGCGACCACAAAGATGGCCTTGCCAAAGCGCATCGTGAAGGAGACGGAGCGCCTGATGACGGAACCGTATGAGATACGCGCTCGCCTCTTACTTTGCGTTGCTAATTCCCGTACTTTACAGTGTTCCTGGCATCAGCGCAGTGCCCCATGAAGACAACCTCCGTTATTTCGACGTGGAAATCCATGGTCCGTCTGGGTCACCATACGAAGGTAGGCCCCTCGCGGCTCCTACCTGCACAGCACCTGTCTAGCCTCTTGATATCGGACATATCATTATTAACGAATAATCCGGCGGAATAATAGGCGGTGTTTTTAAACTCGAGCTCTTCCTCACGGATGATTACCCAATGGTTCCGCCTAAGATTCGCTTCCTGACCAAGATCTATCATCCCAACGTTGATAAGCTCGGCCGAATCTGCCTAGATGTGCTGAAGAGTGAGTGCTGTTATCAAACAGTAGAGGGATAGCGTTCAAACTTTTGGCTGACGCCCTCTACCACAGACAACTGGTCGCCCGCCCTCCAGATCCGCACAATTCTACTATCGATTCAGGCACTCCTAGGCGCTCCTAACCCTGACGATCCGCTGGCCGCCGACGTCGCTAAAAGCTGGAAAGAGGACGAGAACAAAGCCATCGCCACGGCTAAGGAATGGACGAAGAACTTTGCTTCTCCAGCAGCAAAATAGGAGAAATAAAAGAAAAACTACCTACCCCGAGCTAACGAAGATCACGGCTTCTCAACTGAGTAACTGACGAGAATCAATTTCCTTGTCCACCCGACTCCTTTTGGCCTCCTCTCATTCGCTTTGACGTCGGGAATGCGATGCAAAAACGTGCGATGGGGATGACACATAGAAAATGTGAAATGAAGGCGAGTGTCCTTGAGCGATTTTCTCAATATCACTTATCAGCGGAGAGATCAAGACGGGATCAAGCGAATGGAAGAATTGCATGAAGGAGGGGTCCAAGGTGTTGGTGGCTTTGCTTTTTTTTTTTTTTTTTTTGGTTCTTTCCTTTTCTTGTTTGGGATGTTCGAGGGCTCATTTAGAGGGCTCTATGGTGTACAGGAGATCATGGAGACAATTACATGCCTTTTTGCACCAATGATGAAGCCGCAAATCAGCCAATCCTCTATCATAGTGGTATCCCAAGAGTTCGATAACTAGGCTCTCCATGCCAAAGATATCGACGGGCCTAATTAGTGGCAACCACACTCATGCCATGTCATGAGTAACGTAACGTACAGAAAATAGCATGGTCAAAAATACTCCTCCAATGCCAAATTGTAGTGTGTGTGCTGCCACAGAGCTATACATGATCCATTATACAACGCACTCCTTACGTCTCCCCAAACACGAAAACACCCTTGCCAGTTCTGAAGCCCTCCAACGTCCCTTGCACCGCTTCTTTAAGCGGGGCCTCCTCTGTCTCCCAGTCCCAGGGGACATCAACGACAGGCGTATCCTTGAACTTGCCTTGGCGTACGAAGTCCAGTATTTCGTTGACTGTCCTCGCCTTAGCCACCTTATCGCCATCGGCCCAGCGACTCAGCCAGAACCCGACGAAGCGGATATCCTTGAAGATGAAGAGCCCCGTGGGCAGCGCAACCGGCTGTCTCGCCATGCCGCCGTACGTGACCATGGTGCCCCCTGACCCGAGGGACTTCGCAATGGTCTGCGCGGACTTCCCACCGACGCAGTTGAGGCCGAGCCGCACCCCTGCGCCGCTCCCACGCGTCCATTCCGCCACACGGTCCTTGAACTCGCGCGCCAGGAACTCTTCCTCGGTGACGACATGGTCGGCGCCCAGAGAAACGAGGTCATCCTTTAACGCTTGGGTCGCCACAGGGTCGTCGCGCGCCCGCACGACATTAATACTGCGGTATCCCCAGAGCCGGCCAAGCTGGATCGCGGCGCGGCCAGCGCCGCTATTGGCGCCGTTCTGTATGAACCAGTCGCCCTCGCGGAGAGGCGGGTTCGCGTAATCGCGGAGCATGCGGTAGGCCGTGCACGGGTTGACGCTGACGGTGCCGACCTGCCGAATGTTGAGGCCTTCTTTGTCGACTTTCAGGACGCCGTCGACGGGCGCCACGACGTGTGTGCGCCAGGTGCCGAAGCCGGTCTTTGCGGGGATCACCCAGTCGCCTTTACTCAAGCCCGACGACGAGGGTGGCGTCGACGTGACCTCAAAGACGCCTTCGTTGCCCGGGAGCGCGGAGGGTTCGGGGGTTCCAATCAGAGAGGTGAATTTCGGTTTCGCGCCGTACGTCCCTTGGATTGTGTTCACGTCTGCTGGGTTGATGGGTGCGGCGAGGGTGCGCAAGAGGACGGAGGAGGAGGGGAGATCAGGTGAGATGGAGTGTGTGTGTAATCTATAGTTTACAGGTAGCTCGTCAGTATAACGTCGAGATGTGAATGAGAAGCAGGTGGGGGGGGAGGAAAGCTCACTTTAAGGCATCCTTTGGCTCGCCATACTGGCTGAATACGAGAGCTTTCGCCTGCGTGTATCCGTATGGGCCCGATTTCCAGCGAACGGATGTCAACCCCGTACTCCTCGATATCGTGCCTCCTATTCGCCCGTACTGTCGCGCAGTGGATGGGCGAAGAGAGGCGCGGAGTATCGGGTCAGCGGCTCTGACGGTCGCCATACCAGAGAGGCGGGGCGGGGGGGGGGAATACGAAAAGGGCGATTCAAGTCGAGGTAAATTTCTGTGTATTAGGAAGTGAGCTTCCCGCAAAAGTTAAATTTTAGACCCCAACAGTAGCTATGTGAGGAAACCTAAAGTCTTCAACACAGCGCCTATTATCTAATGAGGCCTAACCTAGGTACTTGCTGCTTGCACGCAGAGATATAGGCAATTATCAGATAGTAAACCCAAGTATACTACGGTAGAGAGCAATGACGTGAGTGATTCTCGACGATATCTACTTATCTATCTAAACCCCACCCAACAGCTCTGGTAGCTGAAATTGACCTCTATGATTGGCTGCGGGTTAATGCTATACTGTAGGTGGGCTAGTACGTAACCGAGGCAAGAAACTTGTACGCCAGCATTATTAAAGACCGAGAAAAGCTGGAGGGAAAATAAAAAAATAATAATAACAACATGAATCAATTAATCATGATGATGTGAAATATTTACAAAGTCAATCAATCACGCAGCCATATGCGAAGCAAACCAGCAGAGTCCCTCCACCATCACCAAATCCATACCTATCAGCACCTTCCCTTCTAGCCTGCGGCTTCACGGAAGCGCGGTGCACCGCGTCAATGCCAATATGCAGAGGAGAATCTGCGGGGTTGACAAGTTCCACAGTCCGGATTGGAGCCGACGAGAATGAGGAATCAAACAACCGATTCGGGATATAATAAGTTCGAATACAACACAAACGTGAATACCGTGCCGCTTGTGAGCGTGAGGTCTATCCTAACTACATATTACCCCTTACCGCCAAGATCATGACTGCCAACCAATCAATCGGCCCATGGAGCTTAAGTGCCGATGCATGCACGATTACCCATCTTGCAGATTCCTGTCCAGGCAGTACCCTCGGCGGAAATGGAAATTAAAGAGAAGAGGTCACACCAATTCTCCCTGTACAAGTTGAACAACAGGCCTCGGATGTTGTGCCGTTGTAATTATTGTGCAAATAGGTTCTTAGAACTGATTGGTCATCAGGTCTTTGGGACTATGGCAACAAAATCAACCTATCCAGAATCATACCATTCGTGACACTAAGGTTCTTGTGTTGTATCATAATACGTACACAAACATGGAGACATGCAACCCTGTTCAAGCGACGATAATGACAAGAAAGAGGGTAACGTTAAGTCAAGGGGTTTGTTTGTCCAGAAGCATGATGAAATATAAAAGCCCGAAAAGCCACCACCTCTATTTCCAATCTGCTAGCTAGACATCTATCGGAGACATCACTGCCTATCCGCGCTCCAACCATTCCCAGACACTCCCCCTAACGCCCTACATCCTATCACGTCCATATAGCCTCACAATGCGGTACTCTGCCTTCCTCATCTACTTCGCCGCCCAGGCATCCGCATCCCCGACCCCCTCGACAAACGCGGGAGGCCAGACGTGCGATCTAGAATGCAACCTAGACTGCCCGCGCGTTGTGGGCAACAGCATCGGGGTCCCCCAGTTCTGCGCCATCGTCAATGGCAACCCTCTCTGCGTTCCGTCGCCTTCCTGTGGTGGTTTTGGCGGTGGCATTGGCGGGGGCACGGTTTGTCCCGACGGCTTTAAGTGCGTTCCCGACGACGTGCTAGGGGGCAGCTCGAAGATGTGCGTGCCCCTTTAAAAGGCACGACATTGTTGCGTTTTGGGGAAATTTAAAAGGTACGCGGTAATTTGCCGATCAGCGCCCCGAAGTATATACGTTTTGGCCGAACTGATGTTGAAACATATATAGCTCATGAATCCGATGCAGAATCTAACTCACGAGGCAGACCGTCAGTCTCGGAGTTGTATATATTCAATTGGCGGCTCTTTTGAGGGGGGGGGGGGGGTTGATGGAACTTTCTAGTCTGAGGCTGGTAGGGATACGCTGGGTTGAAGGGGTGTATATTTCTCATGGCGACAAGGCGCCTGAGGGCCGTGAATATGAATCGGGCGGTCCAGCATCGGAATACGTGTTCTTTAAACGAAGCCAAAGACATCGATAATTAAAGAGCCTCTAGAAAAACTAGCATGATGGTACCTCTTTCCAAAAGAGAGGGCAATATTGTTGCGAGTCTCGTAACGTGTTTATATAAATCAGTTACAGCTCAAATACGCCTTTCGAGTCCAGTTCAACCCCGCTCGGACGGGTACGCTAAACGGCTTCCCACTCTCGGCGAATTTCCCTCGCATGAAGCTCCAAATAGACGACTCTACCCTCATATCCGATGAGTTAGAATCCTCCTCCTCATTCCAAGGACGCCATCCGTCCCCATCCGAGACGCTCCAGCGTAAAGCGGTCACGGGAGAGCTCGTATCAGGCGTGCCGCCCTCCGCCGGCGGGACCGCATTCAGGACTAGGAATATATACCCTTCAGAGTCTTTGCTACTCGGCCTATGGACGAGATGAGCGTCGCGCCGTGGAGTAGAGGCCGGAAAATAGATTGGGTTACGTAACGTCAAGACTGGATCGGAAGTATCGCTATTCAGTGCGATCTTGAGGATCTTAGGATCACAGGTAAGAGGAGGCAAGGCGACAATGACATAGTCGTCACACCAATACGTCAGTGCAAATGGAGGATCTATGGCCGCCAACGGGTCACCAAAGTTGTAGATGACGCGACTTGTTTCAGATGTCGTGATAGCTTCGGCCGCGTCGTCCTCTAGTGTGAACTTGAGGGATGAAGTTATCACATGGCACTCGGTATATAGATCCTTCTGAACGAATAGAATCGTGAGGCAATGGAGATGGTTTCCACATCGAGAAAACCGAAGTTCTGGGGCCATGCTTTAGTTAGTTTACACATAAACTTAGGGAATCTTAAACGAACCTCGTGCGCAAGCCAAAACCTCCTCCGGTTCATCCGCAACACCCGAGACGTTTCTTGTTATTTGCTTTCCCCCTCTTACGATCTCAAGTTGAGTCGGCGTATGCATGAATGCTACCACAGACTCAGTGGGGTGTACTGCAGGCACTATTCTCGACCACAGGAGCTGCGGATGTGTCCATGGCTTCGTCCAATATGGAGAACAACCCTGGGGTATAACTATCAAGCAGTCGGTGTCCTCTTGGCCCTCGATGGGATTTTCAGGATCAGACTCGTCCGTGGTCATTTCCTCGGAAGTGGAGTCATCGCTAGATCTCTCTGATAACGTATCGTCATCGGAGAATTCATCCTCGCCGTTAGACTCTGCCTCATCTGATGTCGCCTCAGAATAATCGTCAGAATCTTCGCTGTCTTCGTCATCGTCATCATCATGGCCCAGCCTCATTGTATTACTCTTCCTTGACATATGCATTACATGTCTTTGGCCACCGTCACCATCAAGACCCGGTCTCAGTATCCTACTCCTCCTTGACATATGAATCACATATATGTTTTTCACGACGCCGGCCGTCATCTCATCATAATTATAATATGCCAACATTTCCCAAGGTTCTCTAGGCGCCATTCGCTTTGAGTCGGTAAACAGAGGAGGTGCTTTAATCGGTTCGCTGTATTCGTAATTTGCTAGTCTCAAATCCAGACTCTGAGAATCAACACCCCAGGCCACAAGCTCATGCGAGGCACCATCCTCTAGCATAGAATAAATCGCCCAGTTTGAAATGTCAGAATCAACGGGAATCGTTTGGTGTGAGCGCTGGGGTCGGCTATTAGCCTTGAATAACGATTGCTTGAGACGGCATATCACTTTTGTGGAAGCACCCTTCGTTTGGTACGCTAAATCAACATACAGCTTCCTCCCGCTGAAGCCCACTCTAAGGAGCCGAGAAGTGTCTATAACGTCATCGCCGAACGCCTCGGCCAGATTCACCGATTTTACCGTGTTAGTCTTCGAGAGAGACTTGAGCCAGCAGGAGTTGGTAAACGGCTTCATGGGTACGCATTGATCCAATCCACGAGGGTTTGTTATGATCACTTCGCGCCATTCCTCAGTAAAGTAGCAGAGTGATTGGTCTCTCAAAAGATCCGCAGAAGAGCAATCGCCAAGCCAGGCTGGTAATGGCACCGCGAAGCTATCGTCTCCCTTCCAATGTCGGCCCCTGATAGCCATTTTGTAACCGCACTTCTTATGGCTCGTATATCTGCCAAACAAGTATGGCACAATGTGGCTTTGCACGCGCAAGCAATTCCAAAAGCATTTGCTACTGATGAATTCTCGGACCGCCAGGGGAACGGCAGGGGATGGTATTTCGATGGATTCGTCGCCCAAATGTTGGAACCAGAAAGTAGCAGCGTATCGCAAGAAAGCATGTTCTTGCGGGATCACGCCGTCTAGAAACCCAAGATCAATGTGCTTTGAATATCTGCCGTAGCTGAGGTACGTTAGACAATCTAGGCCTAACTCTTCGTTCGCGTTAGACGGAGTAACAAAATACTTGTAGAGCGACTCGTCAATCCCGAGATTCCATGTTTTGGGGTCCTGTTGAAAGAAGTCCTTGACGCTTTTATGGCAGAATGTGACAAGGGGGCTCCGTCTTGATTCCAAGGTATGTTGTTCAATGGTAATAAGCGATCCGCAGAGGTCTCGTATGAGTTCTTCTTTCGGTAATCGCGAAGCATCGTAATCTTGGCTCCCACGCCGAATCGCAAGTGCATCGACTAGTTCGTCAACGGACATAGTTTGCTGCGCCGATCCTAGTATGAGGAAAATGCGCCTGTGAGTGGAAAGGTTAGAGTCTGAAGTGATCTCCTAGACATCATATCAACCTTGACTTACCTAGCAACTAGCTGTTCCATCTGACCTCGGGCATCTATCTTGGCTAGTGTACGCATATAGTAACCATTGAGTTTCTTTGGGAATGTCCTTAATTCTGCTCTAATATCGGCCTCACTGGTAAGCTTCCCGAGTGTCTCGGAAATGAACCTAGCAATGAGAAAATTATTGCCACATTCGTTGGTCCACTCCAGAAGGCAGTGTTTACAGCTAATTTTCGACGATAGATAGCTCTTGATATCTTCTCGTATGTCGTCCGGACTAGGATGTATTTCCACCGCTTGGAGTTTCCGCATCGCCTTCTCGATTTCCGAGACGCGGCTTGTGAAGAGCCATCTCACTATGCCGAGAGTCGGTTGGCCAACAAGCCATTCAACGAGGGAAAGCCTGTCCTTTTCGTCTTCGCATTCGTCTATACCATCAACAACTACGTAAAGATCGTCATTACGAGTAAGGAGCTCGTGTACTACATTCGCTGTAGTGCGAAGGTTATTCAGATAAGGAGAAAATTGCCTTTCCGTCTCGTATAAATCCACCAACTTGTCAGACGGCGTTTCGACGAAAGCAAGTAGCTGCAGAGCCAATATTCGAAGGCCATCGACAACATGGCGACTAAAGTCCTTATTGAAGGAATAGAAGAAGTACGCTACCTTCTTCTCCGCTCTCGTCAGATATTGTACCACAGTAGATGCAAGGACGCTTTTGCCAGATCCAGGTTGGGCATTGTACCAGAGCAAGGCATTGTTTCTAGAGTTCTTCCAATCTAAAAACCGCCGATCTTGGAGAATCCAGGCACAAGTATCTTCGTATCGCATGTCCAGTTGAGTTTCATAGTCGCCCTTGAAGTCGACACTATTTTGGCCCATTATCCATTGCCTGATGTTATCTTTTAGAGCTCTCTGGCCTGCGTCCACTCTCGCTCGGCGGTCTACGTCCGCCATAAGCAAGCCAGCCGCCTGAGATATTCCCAAATTGACATGCATGTCTTCTTGCAAGCTTTTTAGAGCTTCCTCCGTCTCTTTTTTTAAGGGCGTGAGCATAGTCCTGGGAAGGATTCCCTTAGACTTGGATGACGACAACACTTTGGACAATTTGTACCAAAACGTGATAATCGCCTTGTACGAATGTACGAGTCTTGAACCAAGATCAGCAGATGATGCCAATCTCTGGTAGACCTCTAGTATTCCCGCAATCCGCTCCATCGCAGTGACGACAACTTCTAGGTACTCTTCGACGGCGAGTGCCATTTCCAACACGACACGAGCTCCTATAAAAGCTATTGCCACGCCAAAGGGAGCAACCTGAGCAAACGCCTCGGATTTCTTCAGCAAGCTCTTAAGGACTTCCAAGAAGGGGCCCAGGCGGTGAAGCAATCGATACCCCTTCCCAGCCCGTTTTTGAGCATCAAGCTCCGAGATGGAGCTTTGTAGCTGTTGAGCAGATACTTCGCTTTGGGACGACGCGTCATTACTGCGCGGTGTTTCGGCCTGACTTATCAGTGCCTGAAGAAAGGGGTTTTTTGAATCTTCTCGGTGTTTTTGCTTGAGCTCTGTTAGAAATTCGTCGACCGCCCTGCCAAATGCTCCGGGAGGAGCCCCCGTCCCAGAGCCAGAGCTCTGGATGCGGCTAAGTGTGGGGATAGTGTCCATGGCAGGATGATAGGTAAACCCCTAGACTAAGGCATTTGCGTAAGCTACCGAATAAATACGTTGACGGCAATCAGCGAAGGTGAAAAGGAAAATAGCGACAGGAGACTAGGCCACTGGCTACGAAACCGCACGTTTCAGCATTATGCAGTCATGTCGTTGATAAGCGCACGCCCGCTAGAGAGACCAGGTAGACCAGGTCTGACCAGGCACTGCTCTTACATATAGTAGTATTACAAGGTGGGTGGCTTGGCGGTGAAAAAGATCTACGGGGGCAAATGCTCTCAAATGCAACTTGGATCGGGAATAGTTACCAATAATATTCAAGTGATATGGCCTAACCTAAACATCCCCATATCTCTATACCAGTAGTGTACCAGGTAGAATAAGTACCGGTCGTGTATCAAGCGGGGGATCATGCCATCTCATTGCCCGGCCCCCAATCCTCCAGTCTTCAGCTGATAAAGCAATAACGGGTTTCTGAATGGGTGCTGAACGGCTGTTGACCTCATCCGACCTACGCCAGGCTAACCACTTCAGACTTAGCTACATCAGCATAACACCCCCCCTTACTATGTATGAGCGGATCTATCAAGCCGCTTTAAGAAACCTGAGTAGAGTATGAAGCAATCTTCTCCGCGAACGTAGCTGATCTGTCTAACGAATGTGCACAACTGCATTTGAGGCGTAGCCTGATCTGCCCAATCAATATATTATGATATGTGAAGGAATAGAACAGTGCCTAACGCGCGAGCCGAGCGGTAAGAATTTCTCGTCTCATCAATCATATACAAGCCTGCGTACCTCGCTCGCCGATATCAATTCTTCTCACGTCCCTTGTCGTCGTCTAAATCTAAAACACAACTCTATGTGTATGAACATTGTCGGAAATGCCTAATCAACATGAAGTCCCCGTGCCGACCTCCACGGGTAGCCGCTTCGGCTCCCGTTGTGAGTTCAAGACTTACCACACAGTTCCCAACAAAGAAGGACGACTCAAGGTCAGACCCATCGTTGATCCATTTGAGCACGAAGTTAGGGGCCATGAGGACAGCACTTACGCACTTGTCATCAATCGCGAGTTCAAAGTCGAGGACCAGTCCGCACCGAAATCCGTCACTCTGAAGGTCAACTCTCCCCAATTACTCAATACCTTTCGCCATGTTGTCGGGTCATACCCCTCGGTTCCGTCGGATTTCAGGTCTCCCTTTGAAATCCGCAACCCGTTCCAAATTCTAGTCCACTATTGGGAGGAACTAGATAACTATCGAAAAGAGACGACAGACAACGAGACCCGCATGCATTTGAATTTACTGTTTCAGTTTATGGATAACGAGATAGGACCGGAACGAACGAAAATCTTGAACATGTTAAAGCAAGGCCAGATCACGTTCCTCGCTGCCTGGGTAATCTTTCGGCCAGGCGATATACTCTTCACCAGGGTCATGGAGCAGGGCTGGTTGATGCGCTGCACCAAAACCGCCTACGAAGAGAACAAGAAGATAGGCCCATATTTCGAGATACATTGTACATATACGGACCACAACGGGAAAGACGTGGGTGTTGCGGTACGCACGTCTAAATTGCTGCAAAAACAGGACTTCGGTGCCGATAATCCTGCTCAAATCACGGCCCTGCCAATATTCCCCAGGACGTATATCCATGATGATAACCTCGAGGCAGAATATGCGAAGAGAGGGGAATCGTATCTGAAGTTTCGCGGCTGCTCTACACAGAGCTACGATGGATTAGCAGAGTACCTAAAGGATCCACCGTGGTCATGGTGGGATTACGATATGGCCAGCGCGGACCCCATTTGGCTTCCCTATACCGTACGTTGTATATACCGGAGGCTGCATTGTGGTATAGATGCTGACTGAACGGGTTGTAAGGAAACGGGGAGAGTCGTGGTTGACAAAGCAACCTTCCACCAGGACCATTCCTCCAAGACGCCAGCAATCACTAAGGCTGAGCCTGAGCCGATTTTCTGCCCTCCATTCGTGATCGGCTACTCGCTCGCCAAAAAGGAATGGTGTCGCTTCTTGTTGACGAACTTAAGCCCCGTGAAATGGAAAGACGATATATGGGACAAGTTGATCCTCGAGGAAGAACAGAAGCTAGTCCTTCAAGCCTTGGTAACTTCCCACTCATACCCAGAGAACGCGCGAGATCAACCGGA
Source organism: Xylaria grammica (assembly GCA_004353285.2). Taxonomy (NCBI): domain Eukaryota; kingdom Fungi; phylum Ascomycota; class Sordariomycetes; order Xylariales; family Xylariaceae; genus Xylaria; species Xylaria grammica. The sequence goes on along the minus strand of NGZP02000002.1, from coordinate 805,400 downwards.
GCAAAAGGGTAAAGGCTTGGTTATACTGCTCCACGGATCGCCGGGCTCTGGAAAGACACTCAGCGCAGAGTCCTCTGCCGAGCTGACCCGTAGAGCGCTAATATCGACGTCGATGGCTAGCCTCGACACTGAGCGATTGTGAGTTTCACTTCATCTTAATCCCTCTCGTTCTAGGGTAGAGTCACTTACGGCGACAGGTCCTTTATCTTCGAGCGCAATCTTCGGAGGCTACTGCAATACGCAACACTGTGGAAAGCCATCGTGCTACTAGACGAAGCCGACGTGTTCCTCGAAATGCGGGAAGAAAAAGCCGGCAACGCTGAGCGCAACGCTCTAGTAGCCATCTTTCTCAAGGAGCTCGAGTACTTCTCTGGGATCATCTTCCTAACAACGAACCGTGTGGGGACGTTTGACTTGGCCATGAAATCTCGTATTCACCTCGCGCTGGGGTTCTCGTCACCAGGCGCTTCCGTTCGACAGCAGATGTGGGCACAGGCCCTAGAAAGCCTTCCCAGCGAGAAGCTTGGGATAGACGACATCGGTCGCGCCGTCAAGATCCTCGCTGAGCGGAACCTGAACGGGCGCGAGATATACAACACCTTGAATACAGCGAGAACGATCGCGACTTTTGAACGCAAGAAACTACTGTTGGAACATCTCGAGAAGGTCCTCAAAGTAAGGGACTCTTTCGACAAGAAGTTGAAACAGGAAAGAGCCAAGTTGAAACAATCATTATCTGAGCATACACAGACTAGTCAACTAGTTAGGAGGGGCTCCATATTGACGGAAGAGCCGGAAGAGTATGGATCGGACTGAGGCTGAGAAATCAATATCGAGTTACTCGTCAAACTCAACCTTCCAATCAAGCTGTCAAGCAAGTAAGTGGATTAGATATTGTGGGAATGAATAATAAAGGTGCATTCGTGTAAAGATGGGCATTCAAATTCAATCTTCAAATAGATCTTTAAGCCCTACCCTACCAATCAAGCTTGCTATAAACCGATGGAAATTGTTGAGTTCTAATTCACCCTTTTCATCTCTGTGCCATTATTCTTAGGAGCTACGTGGAACATCACTCTTGAATCGGTAACTCGTGCTTCTGTGGTTGCGAAAAAGGCATGACGTAAACAACTAAGGTCATCGAAATTTCTTCTTCTTTTATCTCATCTCATATCTATATCCAGACTCTCAAGGTCATGATCATCATTCAGGTGCCTACTTCATTCCGTCTATGGATCCTCATGACAGAGGTTCATGAGCTCCTTCAACCTTCAAAAGCGACCGAAAGCGCCCGAGAAATGATATATTCCTTGGGGTGCCGGGTAGGGAGGAGCCACGGGGCGGAAACTGCCACTCGGAGTCAACATCCATCTCCCAAGATGGTTCCGGCGGGGGTTCGGGTGTCGTGCACTGGATGTTCTACATCACGGTACATTCGCCTTCCTGCTGCTTCCCGCCGATCTTGCTGCGTGTGATGCGCTCGCGTTGGCGAGGGGCGTTCCGGCCGGACCGCTTCAGGTCCTCGAGCCGCTCTCGGGCTTTAGGAAAGTCCTGGGCTGTTGTCACGTGTGAGCTATGTTATGTTTCATTGGCAAAACGATCTGTGTCACTTACCAGCTGCTCGCCAGTACCACCGCTTCGCATCCTCCAAGTTGGCCGGAACACCAATGCCGACCTCGGTGAAATAGCCCATCGCATATTCCGCCTTCGCTAAGCCGGCTTGCGCAGCTTTGCGAGCCCACAGATATGCCTCTGTGTCGCTTTGTTGTAAGACACCATCGCTTCCTGTCAGATACCAGCCACTAAGCGCTAGCTCGGACTGATGCTCCCCTTGGGTCGCAGCACGGCTGTACCACATTATTGATTGTCTAGGATCGATAGGGCAGCCCATGGAGCCATACTCATAGACGCATCCTAAGCGGAACTGACTAAATTTGTAGCCGAGGTGGGCAGCCTGCTCAAATAATTGTAGAGCATATACCTCATCTCGGATGATTACATCGTTGGGCTGAGCTGACTCATATAAAAGGCCGAGTTCGTGTAGAGCGTGCGGGTTCTCTGCATCGGCTCGCTCGGCAGCTCGTTTAAGCCAGCCAATTGCCTCACGAGGGTTCTTCGGCTGTCCAAGCAGACCTTTTAGCAGAATCATGCCAACCTTATACATGGCCGGGGTGTCACCTAAAGTAGCCGCGCGCTTATACCATTGGATAGCCTTCAAAGGGTCCTTCCGTGTGCCTCCTCCATCGTCATTACCAAGTTCGCAACAGACCGCGGTACGGTAAGCAGCAGCAGCATGGCCCAATTTCGCCGCGGACTGATAGAGCGTAAATGCCTCCTTCGGGTCAGGTTCATGACCCAGAGTACCTCGGCCCATGCAATCGGCCAAAAAGAACATGGCGTCTAGATTCTGTGCCCCAACCAATTTCTTCAGAATTTTATGCGAATCCATGATATAGCGCTCGCGCGATCTTGCCCTCGTCTTTGGGTCAGGGAGTCGAGGTACAAGAACGTCTGCTGCTTCTATCAGCTTCTTGGCCAATGTGAGCGCAGCCTGCTGGTCGTTAGGGTCATTCTTGATGGTAGCACGCAGGCGTTCCAGCTCTTCAACAGTAACGGGCATTTGTTCGGCAAAGGATGAAGGTCTCGTATCCTGGGGTACGTTCTGGGGAATAGACTGAGCTGGCGAAGGACGTCCCAAAGCCCCAGCGGCTGCCGCTGGCGTACCACCACTATAGTTTCGGACAGGGGCCGGTTTATCGTTCATATTTACCACGGAATTCGGCATTAGACCAGGGCGGACGGGCGCCGGGGGCGCCGGGTGTCCAGACCCCGGTCGACTTCCGGGAGGACTGGTTTGAGAAGCTGTTCTTGTGGCTGCGGGGTTACTAGGCAAGCCAGGAGGTTTATATGCCTGAAAGCCACCAGAAGGTAAGGGGGGGTGATCATTTGCCATCTCGAATACTGCAGACTGAGGCTCGCGCAAATTGGGCTGTGACTTAGTTCGCGACATCTCTGGATACCGGGCGGGACCAGGCTGGGGTACACCGGCCTGAGGTGGAGGGGCTCGCATCTGTTGATCAAAAGATGGCCGGGAACCTTGGCCAGGAGGGGGTGCAGTTTCGAAATCCAGCCCGTGCTCCCGCGGTTGCTCGGATGGGTATGACTCCGTACTCACTCTTGGGTCATAGTAAGAATCATAGAGATCTCCTATCGATCCTCGATTGGGTTCATCATTCCATCCGGGGGGTTGTAAGGAGGGGTTATTAGTAGGTAATGGAGGGGCTTCATCTGGATATATCCTGTGAGGAGTAGGTCGACTGCTCTGTGACGTAGCTGGTCGCGGGGGCGGCATTTGCTGTCCAGCTTGTCCGCTGTGGTTAGCACTATCCATGCGGGGAGGCGGCATCGCGCGCATCGGATATTCATTATTCGCAGGCATGGTCATGGCTCGTGATGGTGGGCCAAAGTCATTTCTGTTAGGTGACATTGGGGGACCATAACCGTCATCGCGATAATCGCCATAGGCTTGATTCTGGGTCGGGGGTGGCCCTCTTCTGGGATTAGGGTAGCCTTGTGGTGGGAAACCTCGTCCTCCACTTCGTTGACTATCTATAGATGGGCGCCCGTAATCATCCATCGAGGACTGCTGTCGGGGGCCGGGTCCTGGACCTCTGTTAGGAGATGGTCTTCCATTCATATCCAACCCAGCCATACGGTCAATCATTTGGTTTTCTTGATCGTGATCCATCTGTTGGTTATACCCGGGGAACGCCGGAAAAGGGCTGCCGAAATCTTGTTCCTGAGGATTCATCATTTGGGGGCCGGGTCGGTTGCCTGAAAACCCATCAGTATTGTGGAAAATTGCCCCGACCTTTTATCGCCTTACCGTTTAACTCTAAGGAGCCATTCCGATCAGGGGGTCCCGGACGGCCCCCGCGACCTTGAGGCGGATATCCTCTACCAGAACTCAACGATGGTCCTCCTCGGGGGAGAGGACCACCACGCATCGGCCCGCCTCTTCCTCTCGGGGGTGGCAGACGGCCTCTTCCCGGGCCCGGGGGTCCTCGGTACATATCTTGTTGCGGGTAACCTTGATTAGGTGGAGGGGCACCTCTTCCATAGTTCATATCTTGGGGTGGGGGATCGTAGTCCTGACCGTACCCATCATCATATTGTTGTTCGTAACCTCCATAGCCATAATCTTCCTGATACTGGTCGTACTGTCTCTGGGGGGGTGGTGGGTATGCGCCCCCGCGAGGAGCTCGTGCAGCCGGGCCAGCGTAGGGTCGGTCTGTATATCTGCTATCATATGCCATAGTGTCGGACGAAAGCTGTGACGGGCGGTTAGGAGCATGCGAGTTCGTGTGACAATTGCGCAGCACGCTAGACAGCGATCAACGAGTCTAACGGTGAATGCAAATTAGGAACCTCGGTGGGCTACAGTGTTTCCACGTAGTATATTGGAACGCAAATTTGGGTTCGCTGAGGTCATGAATAAGCCATGAGTTACGTATACAAGCTAGAAGTGATCCGTTATGGTCGGCAGTATGTGCTTGTCTATGTTGCAATTAAGATGTAAGGTGCTCAGCGAAGCTACTTTAGAAGGGGGCCGATTCGAGTATAGTATTAGTTAATAGTGGTGAGTTGGCCGCTGTGATTGACGGCACACGGGAATTTCGGCGCAATAATGATCGCCAGTTTCGGGGTCTGTGAAAAGAAGCGCGCGGTGGGTGGGTTCAGGTTAGGTTGCAGGCGGCTCGAGACGCGCGTGGGTTTGGGTTTGCTACCTAGGTAGGACCTAGCGGAGGTAGCAGGTCGCTTACTGCCCCGAAGGCACTTCACCACATATGAGATTGTTATGTTATATGTTGTGTAGACAGGTTACCTAGAAGAGAAATGATCAGTCGGGACTCAACCCCAAGTACCCAGTCTACGTTGTGACAATTACCTTACCAGCACAGCTAGCTACGTAAAAATGTTGTTACGAAATGCTATTCTTAATTAAAGGAACGATTAGGAGCCGAGATGTCTTGCCCTTTGTTGGCGTAGATGGCGAAATCGGTAATGAGACCAGGGTTGCGACGAAGGATATGTCGAGTGAGTGCCAAATTGAAGCACGAGACGAAATGTTGTCCCCAAAATAGAACCAACAAGCCCTCGGAGGATTTGAAAGGGAGCGGAACGCGTGGTCGCCGTGAGCAACGGTAGAAGGTAGAATGCGCTGGTGACTCGAATGCAATGCTTGTAATGCTTGTAACGTCTCATGTACTTGATTGACTGGACAGGACAGGGCTTTGATGTATGCACATTAGTGGGAGTAGTGGAAGAGGTGGGGGGCGGCGGAAGAGACCGGGGGAGCTCGAGGATTGCGATCAGAAAAGGAATTAACAATGTTGATTGTAGTTTGTGGGAAGAAGAAGAAGAAAAGGAGTGTCGGAGAATTGTAAAGTAGGAATAGGAAGAAGATGTGTATAAAGAGTCTGTTACTTAATGAAAGAGAGGGAGAAAAGAGAAAAGGATGGGCGCCTAGGGCAAGTCTCGAGACACGAAAGAAGAAGTTGAGGAAATGCGAAGGAGTACGAGCGGGATAATAGGACCAGGATATGTATGTACTTCTGACCTGGTCACTGAGTAGGTACCACTAATAGGTACCCTGGGTAGGTACTTAAGGCACTTTGATTAATCTTAGGGTACCTAACCTACAAAAAATGGTTGTACAGACACTCAGCTACCTGCCTACCTAGTTCGATACCAGCTCTGCCAGACAGTCCCCTTTAAACCTGTTTTTTTTTTGTTGGGATTTGTTAAGAGGGAAAGAGACGAAGAGAGATGGGGCACCTGAGTTAAATTACTCAAGTCAAGCCTTTAAGATGCGAGGAGCTCCAAAAGAAAGTAAACGGATCGCTCCGCTAAAGCATGATGTGTTGGCTGGCGCCAATAGAGGACGATTCGTCGATAAACGATTTGGTAACGGCAGTATGCTGAGCAGTGACTGAGTACCTAAGGTAGGTATTTACCGTCTAAGTATACCTATATATGTACCTAATATACCTACCTACCTGGTAGGTAGTTTATTGCCGTAATTATAGCTACTAGCATGGTGTAGGTAATGATAACTGCAACTCTTTCTATCTTTGTTTAGTCCTACGACGAGTTGGTAATTTCCAGCGGCATGCTTATCCGAGCACTGTCCGAGCACACCCAGATCTGTAGCCGCCTAGGAGCTACCTAGGTAGGTAGATATCATACTGTAATTGTCCACCATGAACTACCTTTAGAAAGGTTAGCAGCCCGTCCTGTTGTTGACAACTAAATCAAAACGTCGTAAGCAGCTTATCGCATATATTAGACAAAGCAATAGGTGACGAGTAGTTAGAGCTTGCCGCATAAAGATGATGATCACAAGAAACACCTTGTACCCAGCAATGTATCAAAAATGGCAAGGGATCGAAGCCGGCTCATCGCTCATTGGCGCTGTCAGCCCCGGCATTCACTTGTGTCTCTACCCGGCACCTGGACCCTTAAGAATTTCGCCGTGTATCACTTGGCCTGTCTAGGTAGTTGTCGTTGGATTTCCCAGAGGACTTTGTTCTCCTCCCAAGCTAGGGATCGCCGGGTTACCGAGCTCAGTGCGTAGACAGCAACTCAGGATAGTGTGTAGATAGGCCAAAGAAGTTACCTCTTGGCCATATATTAGATCATTAGAGTTAGCGCACAGGTGTAATGAGGCTCCATGGCCCCCAAACCTTGAAAGATGTTGCCATCCTATAATGGTATAACCGGGGAGATGCAATACGCGAGACCTCTAACTGTATATCCCGGAGGCTTGTTTATAACATACGAAATATGCTACCTGCCCACATTAATCGGTTATCATAAGTCTCATCTCTGATATTCCATGAGGACTGGGTTATCGGTTAAAAGCTTAGACACTGACGAAAATTCAAACGTATGCACGCACGTCGGAAAGCGAGTTACCGATGCAGCTACAATACGGTAGAAACAAGTCGTTGAGATGCTGGGGGAAAAAAAGAAGAAGAAGCTAAAAGCTTGATCTTACGGTCTTATTCAGCCGGATTATGAGTATCTGCAGTGGTCCGCGGATAGCTGAAGTAAGTTCGGTGACCGGTGAAAATAAATCTCTTGTTTTGAAGATTCCCCCGGTACCTACTATGTAAGTACAAGTAAGAAGAAGAAGCGGGATGGACGGATGTATTAGCGCTAAGGTGGGGTTACATACAGTAGCATGTACCTTATTATGGCGGGGCGGTGGGGTACGTGTGTACCTACCATAAATCTACGTACCTAGGTAGTCATGAGCCACGCGTGAGCCACATCATCAGCCGCCTTGTGGAGTCTAAGAGGACCCTGGACTTTCGTCATTGATATCGCATATCTAATATCGAGCTTTCAATAGGCTCATATCGGATTTGTCGCCTCAAAGGTCAATCACACCACATCTTTCCCTGTTATCGGCCACATTGTCGTGCTCCATATCACGTACAGAATGGCATCCAGATCAGGACGGTTAGGCACATGGCTGAAGATGCTAGCCGTGTAAGCATTTTCTCCCTCTCCATACGGCTATAACCAGCTTTCATCGCGAAGCCACCAGCCATACTAAGGCCAGCATGACTGACATTTTCCCGAATTTGTCGCAATAGTGGTGGTGGAGTATGCGTCGGTGGCCCGGCATTTGTTATGTGGGTACAGCCGACAGAAGAGGAGCTCTTCAAGCGATACAACCCCGAGCTACAGAAAAAGAGCCTCGAGCGCCGTTACGAGAAACAGAAGGAATTCGATGACTTCGTCGTCCGGTTAAAGGAGTATTCAAAGTCCGACAAGCCAAGTACGCGATCTCTTCGTCCTACCCTTTGTCGTTCCATTTCACCAAGGATTTCGTATAAACCTACTCTTGTGTTGGAATAGCGGCTAACGGTTGTATAATCACGTAGTATGGACGGTGCAAGAAGAAGAAGCGCGAAAACAAAAACAAGAGTCGTTGCGGCAGGATTTCCAGGATGCAGAGGAGGCGAAGGCGAGACAAGAAGCTATGAGAAGGGAGGCCGGGTTATTAAAGGGCGCTGGGGAACTGGAGAGCACGGGAAAGTCGAAATTGACTGACAATCCCGTGCTATAAGGCTTTCGGCGGCCATTTTTTAAAAATTTGTATTATCGCCATCTGTTGACATACATGCATTTGGGAAGTTTATAAGGGTTTGGCGTTAGGAATATCAGGGTTAAAAACGGCGTGCGTTGTACCACTCAATCGCATTCCGAATGTGTTGACGTATGTGCTGTGCTATACATCACTCGAATATCCAGGATGTCGGGGATTCTCTACTCGTTGTCGTCCTATAAAGCCACTCTAAATGGGCAATATACATATTGCAAGCATGACAAAGACGAATCACAACGGCACCTTCTATAATCACGTTTGAAGTTCTTGCTCTACACTCTCTATCCTAGTGTCAAGCAACCGACGAATCTGTCTCCATCTCTCTACCAACACATCCCTCTGCAGTTGTTCGCCAACCTCCAGTCGTCCGATGCGCCCTATCGTGTCCTCAACCTTCATCACATACTCTCGCAATAACCCTAACAGTAACGTATTCACAGCCATCTGGCTCGCCTCGCCATCATCGTTCCCGTCAACAAAGCGCATCCACTCCCCAACCTTACAGCACAACAGCCGCAGCGCGACCTGCGTGCGATGACACACCGTCTCGCGATCCAGAACATAGCCCCCTAGAAACCCGGCCTCCTCAAGCCGCTCTTTCTGCCGCTCATCCAGTTTCTCAAGCACGACCTCGTCAAGTAAAGCCTCATCCCAGCAGTTCTCCCCCATGACGAACCCGTACTCAGTTAGTAGGAAATCGTTGCCGTGCCGCCCATAGCAGATTTTGACTTCATCTCCCTTCTTATACGGCGTCGTAGCGCGGAACGCGAACCCATCGCTCCCAAACGCCACATGGCAGCCGCCCTCATCGCCGTGGTTGAACAAGTCCGCCACAGGCTGCAGCGCCATGTGGTCATCCTTCGTGGTCCCGCGACGCCTCTTCAGCGCCGCGTTCAAGTAGTAGAAAGTCCGTGAATTGACGAGAAGCCAGGAGTGTCTGTAGTTTTCCCTGCCTTCCCCCATCCGCAGGTCCGGGAACGCCGCTGCGACAGCCGTCCAATCCCGGTCGAACTTTGCTTGCTGCTTCGCTAGGAGTTGCCGGCTGTGAAGTGGCAGCAGGGATTGTAGCTCTGCGGGCCAGGTTAGGGGCATGCTTGCCAGGTCCGCGGCGCATGGCACGATAGCGTCCCAGGGTGCGTACTTGGTGCTCTTGTCGAGCGTGAGGTCCGCTGCTAGGATCCCGTGCACTGAGATGCCGGTTTCAGAGAGCCTGCGAAGGCGCGCCTTTGGAACAGTGGATAGTGTCCTGAGGCAATTTGTTGGTACATCGAGGACGATTTCGTCCGCCTTCATTTCACGTCAGATTCGACGGTTTAGTCCACCGATATGAGACGATCTGGGAGCGTAGGTGGGGAGGTTAGCTTACTTGAATGTCACGCGTCGCGAGCACTCCTATGCCGCATCCTGGTATGCGCTCTGGTGTTATACCGTTGAGCTTTACGCCGTGGCTTTTGGCCCACTCTAGGAGTTCTTGGAGATTGTACATTTTGTTTCTTCTGTCTTTACTGTAGAGTTTTACGGCTGATAGAAAAAGAGGCCCATAGCGTATGGCAAATATTGGGTGTTTAGGCTATAGAAACTCCATAGTGAAGGAATAACATTAAGGCTTTCTTGAGATGGGGTTTATATAACTTCACGGCTTAAGAAATATCGGCAGTTAGCGGTTAGAGGAAGCGTAGTGACGTGAGGTGAATCGAGAATAGACGATCAATTGGTCGATTAGTATGCTGTGTTCCGTTGGACGGGGTGTTGGATCGGCGTTTGGGAGAGCAAAATTCTCCACCCCGAACCGGTTCGTGGTGGTCCGGTGCTTCTTCGGTGTCCAGTGCACGTTCTCTCTATCGTTCACCAGTAAGTAGGCCCCCCGGCCTTTCTTCAAGGGTAAATCCATACCTAACCCAGGTACTGCGATAAACATTCATGCTTTGCTTAAGTTTCATTGATGAAATACCAACCATTAGGTAGATTCAGTAAGTTGAGCTCCAACCATTACTGTAATTATTAGTATGTCTGCAATGCAACGCTAGCATGAGCATGAGAAACAACACACATGCGTGATAGCGCATGTAGTCAGTCTATTTCCCAACATACGACAGCTTTTTTCGTACTGTCCCTGAACCACTTTTTAGGGCCATCACGTGGGCTCGAGTATCCCAGGTTCTTGCGTAGGGTCAGCGGTCTCAGATTGAAATAATGATACCTACCTACCTTAGGAGGTACTTAGGTAGGCGACAGAACAAAAAGATAAGGGATGTAAACGCGTTAAGTCCGCCATAACACCGAATTGGGAATTGGGGAATTGGTCAGAATAAGTGGAATCCACAGCTGGCCCCCCCCCCCCCCCCAGCACTCCCCGGATTATCGGTGTCGTCATGTGCCTAAATAGGCGTCTATAACCACATTCGACTTCCTTTGTCCGTTTTAATACAGAGGCGGCTAGTCTAGAGCGATTAATCGTAACGCCCTGAGCTTTGCCTTTACTAGACCCTCGCCTAGCCAGGTCGAACCAACAACTCCAAGAGCTACCTCCACGCCATCGGAGCTCTTATCGGTGCCAAGACCGTCATCCAGCAACCATCCCGGTGCTACCGGTGCAAAGTGCAACAGAGTCCAACACCATGAGCAGCCCGAGGTCTCAGTCGGAGGACTTAGAGGATCAGCATACCGATCCCTACTTTGATGCCGAAGAGGATGATCTGAATGGGGATGATGACCCCGACTACGACGAAGATGAGGAGGATGAGCAGGACGAAGACGATTTCGCCCATGATATGTTTGAAGAAGACGATGACTTTCATGGTATATACCCATGTCTCTATCTTCCGAATTCTAACACTACGTTCTACTAACCTGAATGGCATCAGATGCCGAAGAGTCACATTACCCAATGGGCTTTTTTGTGCAGGTAGAATCGGGTGGCGATGAGGGGCAAGGCGGTGAAGCTTCAGAAGAAGCCACCGCAGAGCGTTCCGTCGTAGAACGACGTGTTATCAACCTCATAGCAAGTATGGGTACTCCAGTCTCACTAGTCTTCATAGCTTTCTAACCCGGACAGACGTAGGCCGCCGGGCCGGTTTGGTCTCACAACGTGAACTCCTGAATCTTCTACGAGGTCGAAATTTAGGCATGTTTCTTCATGGCGATGAAGATGATGATAACGATGAAAACTGGCAACGGTTACGGAGACGACGGCCATTAGATCCGGACAGGTTTCCCAAAGTTCCAAGCGAGAAGGGAAGGGAACTAATGAACTCGGGAACATTTGGGGCTAATGAGATTTCGTCTCCTTTGAAGAAGAAGAAAGAGCTAGCACGACGTATACTCAACCGCGAACTTGGTATAGGCGATAGATCATACCGTAGGATGAATCAGAGTGTAATAGCACAGGTACGTATTGCCAAACGAACTCAGCCCACGCCCCGCTGACCCGAAGCAGTCTATGATTCCCCGTTCCGACGCGGATATGATTATCAACTATGATGACAACGTCTACTCCGGCCAGTTCTCCGCCGATGGAAACTTCTTTTATGCTTGTGTCAAAGACTTTAGGGTGCGGATGTACGATACGTCAAATCCGTACAATTGGAGGCATTACAAGACTGTGGCTTTCCCCTTCGGATCTTGGACTCTGACGGACGCGTCTCTAAGCCCGGATAATAAATGGCTGGCGTACACATCTATCCAGAGCAACGTTTGCTTGGCACCTACAGATCCAAACGATACGGGTGATCCGTACACTCTCAGCTTATCAGAGCATGGCTCCCGACGAGCAGCTTGGCGCGATTCGTTTGGTATTTGGTCTATTCGCTTTTCAGGAGATGGACGCGAGCTCGTGGCCGGAACTAATGCGAATTCTATTATTGTGTATGACATCGAGTCACGGCGGGTCTTGCACCACATCGAAGGTCATGAAGACGACGTCAACGCTGTCTGTTTCGCCGACAAATCGTCGCCGCACATCCTGTACTCGGGTAGCGACGACACAACGATCAAGGTCTGGGATAGACGCAGCATGGGTGACGGCCGCGAGGCGGGTGCGTTTGTCGGGCATATCGAAGGCCTCACGTACATGGATAGTAAGGACGACGGCCGGTACCTGCTTAGCAATGGCAAGGACCAGAGCATGAAACTCTGGGATTTGAAGATGATGTAGTAAGTAATTGCCAGGTTTATTTCTTCTAGTTTTGGTGATTTCTAGTGACATCAGGGCACATCTTCGGTCTTGATTCGCGTGTTTCATGTCAAGTCTTCTCTATCGTCAGAGCTATCTTTTAACTGGTAAAAACAGTACGTCGGCACAGTTCCGCGAGAAGAATCCGCGCCAGCATACCCCATATAGCGACTTCGACTACCGATGGAGTAAGTTCGACGACAACGACTGGTTCCCACACCCCGATGACAATTCAGTCGTTACTTTCCGTGGCCACAGGGTTCTGCGGACCCTCATCCGTTGCCATTTCTCGCCGCCGAACAGCACGAACTCCCGCTATGTGTATTCTGGATCGCACGATGGCAAGGTCTATGTCTGGAACATGGACGCTACGCCTGCCGCCGTCATCGATGTTAAGGAGACGACGTCGAAGAAGAAATCACTGCCTAGAGTTTATCGTCAATACCGCCGTGGGCACGACCTAACTGGTTGGAACACCATCGTCCGAGATGCTAGCTGGCATCCTACTGCGCCGTTCATAGCAGGTGAGTCACATTCGTATAGGCGGATTGTGCAAGTGGATAGATATACCTAACAGAGAAATAACAGCATCTTCTTTGAACGGTTGGGATAACACTCTAGGTACCGTTACGCTGCACGGGTATAACGAAGGACACGCTGACGAGGGTGATCCTGAAATGGGCACCGCATATGATGAAAAGCTACGTAAGATAAGTGGTAGGGATGGTGACGAAGATGACGATGACAATGAATAAGCCGATGCTAGATGGTGATGGAAAAGCACCAGATATTATACGATTCCAGAACTTGCCCTGGTACAAATAGGGTTAGGAGTAACACTTACACAATCATTTCATCCATTGCATAGATATCTATATGAAGCATAGCAGTAAGCAAGACAACGAATTGACACCGAGGATAATTCAAGGCGTTGGTGGACAGGTAGCCAAATCAAATTTATTTTTTTTAACACCCACGCATGAGGCACAATCAATGCAAATTTGTACAGTGGCATAATAAAGACGCTAGGGGAAGACCGCAATTCGTAATGGTTATCTGGCCCAGAACACCATTTTATGTCCCGATCCCAGTTGCTAGTCATACACGGAGTCTCTCTCGTTCTGGCTTAGATTCGTGTTGTCGTAATTATGTTTTTTCGTCACGCCACCAATAGGAGCGATCGGTCGATGTCGGTAGGGCAAGCCATGTGATATTGTGTCGCTGTTCTCCCGCCACCTCTACCCATGCAGAAACTAACGCCTGGATGTATATTCCACATCCAACCCCTTCTCTTGTAATCGATCTTATGCGCCTCCTACCAGGACATTGTTGACGGGGATGTGAACTAAAAAGCAGCATGTTAGATTAGGCATATACAGAAGTAGAGAATAGAGAACCAGTAATTGTGTATACTGGCTGGAATGGCGTGGGTGTCCGTACTCAGTTTGACCAGATAACCAATGGCGCCCATAACCTAGGTTTCATTGAGTGTTAGTTAAACCTGGCGAGCACTTGAGGAACGTCTATCTCGAGCATACCACAAAGCCGACGCCGACAGCCTGGCAGATCTTAATATACTCGTTGCGGTCGGGCTTGGTGCAGCGGTTGATGAATTGTGTGCCGTCCTTAACGAAGTCCTTCTGGACATCGAAGAACTCTGTTATTTGGTCCGCCATTTTGTGTTTATGTGTAGGATATGGAAGGGATGATGGAAGAATAGAGACGTAAGGTAAATTCGGTTAGAATATCGAGGTGTGGGAAAGTAGAAGAGGCGGAAATGCTGTTCGTTGCAATGCGATGCGAAAGTGGAACGTGAAATGAAGCGCTGTCCAGAGCTCTCGACAATACAGTGTCTCTCAGGCAAAAAGATGCGGCCAGATTTCGCTTGCTTAGACTTCAAGCTGCCATTGGATGAAGAGCCAAGGAACAGGTACCTAGGTATCTACCTTGCAGTAGGTAGTATACCTGGGTAGGTACACCTGGGTGGGTTTGGTTAGGTGGCCAATTGAAATGGAGCCAGATACTGTGCCACAGGGTTCGATATGCATAAGCCACAGGATTACAGGGGGGTAAGCCTTATTTCTCCCAGCTGTCCTCCAGACGGTACCCAGCCAAGCCCCCATCAGCACCCCCTTTTAATCCACCTGGGCAATCATTATAGCGGGTCGGCGTCCTGAAGATAGGGACCTTGCTGCCTTATTACTGCACATTTATGGGGCGCAACGGGAGCCCCAAAGGCAACCTAAAATAGGTAATTAAAGATAGGTACCTACCTAAAGTACTCCGTACCTCATTATACCTACCTAGCCTACCTAGCCTACCTAGGTAGTGTGCTACCTAGGTACTCACTTGATAACCCGAGCCTAAACTTAAACTCGGACCAACCTTCATCTTTTCCTGGTCGTGCAAAGATCATGTCTCATCGGTGTTCACCATTTCTCCTCCATCCTGTCACTTAATACTACTCCTAGCACAATAGGTACTACTAGATGCTTCTGCTACGATTCTTATCCTCTGAACGATAACAAACCACCCTTGAACACCCAGCCTTGCCAGCGCCGACTCGTCATCACGATCCCGCGGAGGCTTCCACGACTAGGCTCGGGTCGATAGCAATCATTTCCCCTTCCTGCGACTACCCGCTGTTACTTTGACCTGACGCATCTTTCGGCTAACTCAAGAAATACACATACGTAAACACAAACGCACACGGCTATATTTGGGTTGGTTGGTCGTTGATCGAAGGATCAGGGCTCAATATTACGGACAGTGGTGCCCGCCTCAAGTCTTTTTCCTTTCATCGCGAGCACCTGCTAAATCTCGTGGTTAATCTGTTGTTGTTTTTTGCGTTATCCCTTTACCTCAAACGTTTGGGCGCTATACACCAACTCGCGTGTATCTAGGGAGGCTTAGCCGAGATTGCGAGCACAGAGCTTCGTCTTGACGTCTTATTGATTCAACGTCCGTCTAGCCGATGAGCTGGCGTCTTGTTCCGCGTTTTGTTCTACCGCTACATTCGTTGAGACGGTGCAAGAAATTCAGAATTGCCTGAGAGAGGGGTTTGCGCGCGGTCGACGGTTCAACGTGTACGTATAGTACTATATCCTGTGAGATATCTTCTCTTCTTTGTTACCTCTCGTCTTCCTCTGGATCGCTTTTCCTATATGTACTATTCTAGATGACTGATACAACGGACCAAAAGACGCCAGGAACATTTTGTATCTTACTCTGAATACACTCAGTTGCTAGATACCATTCGTCTCTCTAACTACTTTAACACACTTTGAAGCTCCATAACATACAGTCGTATCGTACCTCCCAAGATGGCCGACGAGGATTTCGAGATTGACGTTTATGGCGACGCCAACGCCGATACTGATTCCAAGGCCGACGATTCAAATGCTCAAGCTTATGATAGCAATACTAGCATTACAATTGCCAATGGCTCCAACCCCCCAGAATCTAGTAATGATTCCAGCGCCAACCATCATAGCAATTACGACGCTCAAGATCAGCACACTACAGAGAACCATGACGATCATGGTGCCCCAGCACGCCAATACCAGCAAGGTGTCAAGCGCAAAGGGGAGTCTGATGACAGGCCGATCGACCCTGGCGCTACAAACTGTCTCCTAATGTCGGAGCTAAACTGGTGGACAACTGACGATGATATCCGTGGCTGGGTTACACATGCCTCGTGCGAGGATGAATTGAAGGACATTACGTTTAGTGAACATAAAGTCAATGGCAAGAGTAAAGGGTGCGTTCAAATTTTCCACTATGGCTAGGGCGTGGCAAATGTTGACAGCGAACTACAGTCAAGCCTACCTTGAGTTCTCATCGCAGCAAGCAGCTACCGCCGCGAAACACCAAATCGAATCGGCAGGTTCCGAGGGCGCACAACCCGGAGGAAAGAAGCATAATGTGATATATTCTAGTCCCGTTACCAACCCGTTCCGCACCCTGCCGAAAGATGCCCCCGCGAGGGGTAAGGACAATCCAACTTCACGAGGTGGTGCTGGCGGCAATTTCAACGACCGCGGCGGTGGCGGTTTTAGGGGTCGCGGTAATTTTAACGCCCCCCGTGGCGGTTTCAACCGAAACTTTGTAGGGGGTAACATGGGCGGCAGTGGCGGCGGCGGCGGCGGCTTTCACAACAACAACAATATGGGTGGAGGTGGCGGCGGTTTCGGCAACAACATGGGGGGCGGCGGCAGCTTTGGCTTTGGTAATATGGGCGGCGGCGGCGGCGGAGGCGGTTTCGGCTTCCGCGGCGGGATGATGGGTGGTAACATGGGCGGAGGTATGCGAGGAGGCATGCGCGGCGGCGGGCGAGGTGGCGGCATGGGCCCCGGCATGAACCCCGGTGTTGGCGCGGGTATGAATAACGGCTTAATGGGAGGCATGGGAGGCATGGGTATGCCGATGATGGGCTTCCAACAGCCTCACTTCAACCCGGCCTTCTTCAACAACAACCAACAGACGGAATGGCAAAATCCGCACGGTGCCAAGCGTCCACGAGGAGAGTAGTGTTGGCCATACCGTCACTATGGCTGCCTGATATTAGAGTGTGAGATTACTACTGAAAATGGCGTTTACTTTTCATTGATTGGTCAGGCAGGCAAGGACAGGAAGGGAAAGGGCTGGGTAAACTTGGTGCTTCAAACTTTGGTGGCATCCACATCGACGCGTCGGCTTTGTGTAGATTAGTATACCTAGTCGCTCCCCGTTCCCCGGGGAGCGGCAAGAATAGGAAGAAATGGAATAGGAAGCGAGCTTCATTCGCAGACCAAAAATCCCAGGCTCCAATTGACTCTGTTTTGCGAAGGACCACATGTTACAAATCCCGACCAATGGGGTCTTGAATATATACATGTGATAAAGACGCAGGAGACGTGCTTGCTGGGTTCACACGTATTCTAGCGACAGCCCAGAGAGGCAATAACCATCTAAGCTAGAGATCCTTCTTGAGAACTTTACCGGCTTTATCAGGTCCGAATAAACCAAGAAGATACGCGGTCCGTGTTAGGCCTAGAAGAGCCTAAATTCGGACGTCCGTGTTAAATTTAGGAACCAGGCGGGAGAGTGAGGAGCATTACTCACAGTAAACCCAACATTACCCCATGTGACGGCGTTCCAGGCGGCTACATCAACGGCCCTCTCGTAACCTAGGCCCCAGCAGGTGAGTCCTACATGAGTGACATCTGCGATCCTGCCACGTTCATAAACTGTATTAGTGAAAGCTTGTCTCATAGACGTCGCCGTATAAACGAGCGGGACGGGCGACGGTCTGGGAGGGTGGTATGGGTTGACATGTTAACTCGAGGCAACTCACAGCAAAGCAACGAGGTAATTCCGGACAACCCTCAGCTCGCTTGTCGTGTAGAGCACAGCGACGCCCACGAGGAATAGGAGGCCGTACGCATTACCCAGTTGCAGAGCGACGAGGCGCGCGTTCTCGGACGAGATTGGCGATGCGGCGCTGTCGATTTGGCTTGCTATGAACCAGTCCGCGTCCACGAGGGGCCCGAGACAGCCTGCGATGCTGTAGGAGGCGTTAGCCCTGCGGTGGTGTGTATAAGCTAGGAGAAGGGAGCACTCGACCTACAGCGAGATGGGCTCGACGACGGTGAAGATCGTGCGCGGGAATGAGGGGAGTTGAGAGGCCATAGCTTCCTTTCCTCCACCGTGACTTGCTCTGTCCTTGGGTGTGCGGATATATATATATAAGTGGTATATCTAGGCAGATAAACTGAGCTACCTAGGTAGGTAGTCTAGATATTAGTCTAATGTGATATAATGTAGTGATGTAGTAATGTAGTTTTACTAGTGTACCTAGTCTAAGGTGGTCTGTTAGGTAAGTCAATTGCTGAGAAGTCAGATATCAATTGAGCAAAATGACAACGACAACCTGGTATATGACAGGTCACGACGACTGGTTTGGACGGAAATATGCACCTTTATTAAGGTACCTACATGAAAATGCACAGGTCGGAAGACGTTGTCGCAGTCCAGCTGGATGACCAAGACAGAACCAAGGCTTGGGAAGCTTTGGAGCAGGGGGGGGGAAAGGTACTTAGGTATTTCACATGCCTGTGCCAGGTAGGTAGATAGGTAGGCAGTACCTAGGTGGGTGCAGGTGGTGGTGATCGACTGAAGCTCCTCCGTACTCCTGGTTCTTCTACTCCTGGTTCTTGTCCTTGGTTCTTGTCCTGGTTCTGTCGTGGGACCGAACTGGGCCTTGGTGTCCTGACAGTACCTAGTTACTGAGCCCCCTTGTCTTAGACATCTGCAAATGTCGTCATCTTATTGGCTCGGTGACTGTTACCGGTAAGAACCGATGTGGCACCGTCACATTTTGGTGGCAAATAAGATCGACGCATTTCAGGTCTGCATTTGCATCTGCATCGTCTCTCCAACCAACAAGCAAAACCCACGAGCAGTACACCAGCACCACCATTTACAGTACCTAGGTACTTACTAGTAGTACCATGGGCAGAAGCATGGGTATTCGGCCGCCGCCACTACCTAAGTATACTACACCACACTACCTCACTGCAACTGCACTAGGTAGCACTACTACCACTCAGGCACTATTACGCTAAGTACACTACCCGATTACGACCGCTACCTCTCCTACCCACCTACATGGATACCTCCTTATACACTACCTACATACCGTTACCTACTAGTGCTACCTTGTCTTTACCCTACCTAAATCTATCCAGGTAGATAAGGTACCTTCCTAGGTAGTACCTAGGTACCTGTTAGCTAGCTTACCTTAGGTACATGCTGCCGATACACCAACTGTCTGTACTCTGGTGCAGACGGTGTGTTCTTCTATCCCCCGTCAGCCAAACGACGGCCTCGGAGGCGTTCGCTTGTTGTTCCTATTACAACAACAATTAACATTGGAATAGGTATGTACTTCGGGTCGACTCTACCTCTACCTCTACCTACCTACATCCATGCCTACATATGTACCTACCTTACATCCATACCTAGGTACCATACATACATACATCCATACCTACCTACATACATCCCATATGTACGTACGTATTATTTTATCATTAACTATATTATGATGGTTATTATTACTATTGCAGGATAACGGTATAATGCTGCTCCCGCCGCTGTTACTACCTGCCTGCCTAACCTCTTACCGTTATATGTATTATGTATTTTGTATTATGTATCATCATTATCGTGTATTCCAACAGTTGCCGCTATCTTTTGTGTCACGTCAAACACTCAAACCGTACAGATGTACCTACTCCTCGCTTACTTCTGACACTTACCTTACTATAGTCTACCTAGTCTACATCAGCGCTCATTGTCGTACCGTGAGGCCCGTGACGCCGTGACGCCGTGACGCCGCAGAAAGGCAGATTATCAGTCGGTTCACGTCAATTGGCTCCAGAAAACCTTTTCCTCCTACATGCTACATACTCCCTTGTACTACCCGTACCAAACCATCCTCCTGCATGGCCCAGATTCCGCATGGTATACTACTATTGCATTTTGCTGTAGCAGCTCCTCCTGCATTTAGAGAGCTTCGTTTCTCCTCTACGAAAGAAGGCTCGATCTTGACTTACCTAACTATCTGTCTGTCTGTTGATACTGTCTACCTGCCGAGACTACTACTACTACTACAACTACAACTATCGTTCTACAACCACTCTACTATTCTTCCAGCTTGAAGTAACCACCTATACCGATCCGTATTTGTCGTGCTCGCTCTGTTTGTTTTACCATTTATACGCTTCGATGTTGTCTTGAGAGAGTTGGTGTGCCCCTCGGCTCAGCTCGCCTCTCTCTTACTACCATCCCACCCATCTTTATATGCTTCTATTCTCTCGCTTGGATACTCATTAAACCTACGCTTCTGATGTTCATTTTTTACTGCGCCCTGTTCCTTCAGTATGGCCACAATAGAGCCGCGACTGATCCACCTATTGAATGAGTCGACCACCACACCGAGACCATACAACGCCGAGCTACCTCCTATCAAGACTCTTACCTACCCTCAAACCTCATCCCGGCCCCATCCCATCGAACCCGGCCCCGGTCAGAGACCTGACGCACTCGACACCCCCGGGGGGGCCATAGCCTCGCAGTCTATACCGTCGCTGTACTCTATCACAGACGAGACCCTGACAGCTCCCACTTCGAGAAAAGAAGCCGCAAGCTACACAACTACGACAGATCGTGCTTTTTCGACTCACGTCTCATCGCAAGATTTGCGTATGATACTCGAGGACACGCCCGCCGACAATGCCGAAGACAATTCGACCAAGAAGCGCCCCGTCAAGGAAGACTTTCCGCAATTACCACAGCCCCTTAAGAAACAGAAGGCGGCTACACACATGTTCCCCCCCATCATAGTCGGCTTGCTTGAACCGCCCTCGAATGCCGCCCTCTTCCCACCTATCTCTTCTGCGTCTTTCGAAAATCGACCACGCTCCGAGCCTCCACAGGCTCTCAATCTTACGAAGCCTCCCGAGGCTCAGGGCCTACCCGAAGAGCCCACGGTCCCGAGCCCCCCTCCAGACACCGAACGAACACCAACAGGCAAAGTAAAGCGGAGGGCGGCAAAGCCGCGTCGGAAATGGTCCGAGGAAGAAACCAACCACCTACTATTGGGCGTCAGCAAGCATGGCGTAGGCAGATGGACGGACATTCTCGAGGATCCAGGATACAAGTTCAATGAACGAACAGCTGGAGACCTCAAAGACAGGTTTCGCACTTGCTGTCCAGAGGAGCTTCGTGGTAGTACTGGTGCCAGGGGTGATGGGCCGGACCCGCCATCCGTGCCCAGGAGCGAGAAGAAGCCTAAAAAGGGACTCATGGCGGAGAATATACTAAATGATACGGAGGAAGAGCTTGAGGCCGAGAAGGTTTGGCCAGGACAAAACGACTCGGAATCGGCACCCAAACAACGAAAAAGCAGAGCTCACCGGAAGAAATTGGAAGACCTGGCAGAACTCGGTATTAAGGGGCCGTTCAAGAAGTCGCAACGGAGAGAGAGAAGGCCTTTCTCTGAGCAAGACGACCGGGAAATACTGGAAGGGTTTGAACTATACGGCCCTCATTGGACAAAAATTCAGAGAGACCCTAGGTTCAATTTGTCCAGTAGGCAACCGACGGATTTACGAGACAGACTACGTAACAAATATCCCGAAAAGTTTGTTAGCACAGAGAAAACTACCATGCAGGTTCGGGAGCCTGGAGGACGAAGCAATAGTCTCTTAGAACCCTCGGTCAATATGGCTATTGATAACTCTCTGAACCTCTCTAAAACGTCCCTTCTCGAACCCCAGCTGAACAGAACCAACTCGCGAGAGGATATCCCCAAATGGCCATCGTTGAACGGTCTCGTGGAGCTTGGGGAGCAAGTCCAGGCACATTCAGGCTTGTATTGGACTGAGAATGGCGGAGGAGGGTTTCCATCTGGTGAGATGGACATCTCACGCCTTTTGCTTGACGATACCCAGATTATGAGTGAACCACTCTCTACTGATAGAAGGGGCTATGGTTGAGCAAGACGCCTCAATCCCAAAATAACTACGTTTACACGGAAGTTGGGGCATATTGACCCAGGAAAGATCGAGAACGCCACCGGGAGCCGGCTTTTAACGAATATTACTCTTACCACTGATGACAGTGTGTTTAGGCGGGCAGGCGTGTCGTTTCTCAAGCGAATGGAAAATAATGAGTGTGTATGATTGAAATTTCTATTTGCTGTAACAAGGACGGTAGATTACTGCCACAAAAGTGGCGAAATTAGGGACGGTTGGGGTATGAGCGACACAGCGGAACAGACCGATACGAAAAGAAGGTTACGTATGATTACCCTTCATCCGTCGGTCAAATTCAACCCGGGAATCCAACTCTGTCCTTACCGATTCGAAGGAGGGAAGGATGCTATCCACTGTGCAAATGTATGTACCAGGTTGTTTGGTGTGTTCTGAGGTTTGAAGAGATCATTACATAGAAAAGGGGAAACAAAAAAATAGGAAAATTTAGTCAGCGAACAGAACAGCGCCCTCATGAATATTCATACACTCAAAGTAACCATCTATGGCTATAAACACTGAAGATACAGCATGTATTCGTCTAATTGATGGTACACGCTCCGACGGTCACGACGTCGTGAATACATTACCGTAGATACTTACGCTTGAGAGACACTGGAGTGGTAAGCACATCCTATTACTCTTAGCCATGTAGTTATGCGTATCGGTAGTTCAATCGGTATGGCTTTAATCGAAGAGAGCCCTTGATTGAAACATAACCGCCATTCTAGGTATAGGTATCCAAAGCCCTTGAGTAAATGTAGTGAATTATTTTGAGTACTATTGAGGGATTTGGTAGGCTTTAAATGTTGACGTAAATCAGTCGTCAAGCAGATTTACAGGAGTGTAAACCTATGCATAACAAAAATGGTGTTAACCGATTGGTTGCGCCAAATAGAATTCGGATCGACAGCTGATAGCCAAGATCTATCAGGTGGGCGGGAATGGCCCTCAGCTGGCAGAGGTTAGAGCTGAGCTTGGACCATGTTGTTATCAGCCCTACCTACCCACAGCCAGCGCACCTTTTTTTTTATCGTGCGTAATTGATTCACCTCCGAAAACTACGGCGAAAGACGACGACAAGACCTCGACGACGCATTCTCCCACAGGACCGCCAAGATGCCGACTCGCCTTTCGAAAACTCGCAAGCACCGTGGCCATGTCAGTGCCGGTCACGGTCGTATAGGAAAGCACAGAAAGCACCCCGGTGGTCGTGGTATGGCTGGTGGTCAGGTAAGAGCAAAAAACACCAATAACGAGGATCACCAATGGTAAATAAAAAAATAGCTAACAAAATCTATGATAGCACCACCACCGCACAAACATCGACAAGTACCATCCTGGTTACTTCGGTAAGGTCGGTATGCGACGATTCCACTTGTTGAGAAATCAGCAATGGAACCCGACAGTCAACATTGACAAGGTAAGTACCCCACGACTGATTACTCTCGGACCGACCTGTATAGACTGTAAGCATGATCTAACTAACGATCCCTCTTCGCTATAGCTCGCTTCCCTCCTTCCTCAAGATTTGCGCGAGAAGTACGTCTCCGGTGAGGCGAAAGACACCGCTCCCGTTATCGACCTGTTGGCACTTGGATATTCGAAGCTCCTCGGAAAGGGACGTTGCCCCGAAATTCCCTTTGTCGTGCGCGCCAGATACGTCAGCAAGGATGCCGAGCGCAAGATCACAGAGGCCGGTGGTGTCATCGAGCTGGTGGCATAAACGGAGAAGCAGGACGGCTGGCTGGCATAGCGTGCGGGAATGGGAACAGGGAACGATAGCATGAAATGACAAATCCGATGATCTGAACCAAACAAAACACCTCGAGCGGTCACTGGACATCGCACATCATCTGATGATGGCGCAACAATAATACCCAAATACACACCACACACAAACTGACATGCAGCTGCGCTGTGATGTGCTGTGCTCTGGTTATCCACGGCGTATATATGATTGCGGGGTCCCTACTCTTGCTGCCGCTGCTGGATGTTTCGATAACGGAGTTGGATTAGGCCCGGATCAAGTCCGAAGAGATGGGTTGTTACGTCCCTGCCACTGGGATGTGTCATTGTCACAAGAATTTCTAAACCATTGTGCTAGAAAGGGCTTCAGAATGGATGTAAACAGGGACCCAATAGTGACACCTAACATCACATTCCGACTAGCCCCTGGGGGCTCCGGATTTGACCAAACAAAATAAACATGCTATAGCCCACTAGCACGCTCTTCTATTTTTGCAAGTGAAATCACAGTTTTATCCAATGCGCGAATGTTATGAAGAAGTCTGGTGCCAGGAGTGGTCGCATAGAGTGCAATTCAACTCCAGTAATGAATACTCTGCAGGTTTGTAAGGAAAAGGTTCTGACAGAACTCCGTCATATCTCCTGAGGCGGGGATTATGCGAAACGGCTCATCAATCTGGCGTAGGACAACTTGCCAATACTTTTCTATCCAAGTAATGAATGCAAAAAAGGCAATGGCCTTCGATGAATATACCTCTCTCAAATAGTACCTTAGTCTATTACTAGAATCGAGTTAGACAGGTATACTATTCCGATATCGACGCTCTCCCGAAGCAATTCATAGGTATACATATAGAGTTGACCCACCCATCTAGAGATACCTTAGTAGGCAAGCTATTCTAAGTCGGGAAGGCCAAACTCTGACAGGTGATGAGGATATGCGACAGCTGGCAGAGCTAGCCGACAGGTCTCATCCATCATTTGTCTTATCTTATCAATTTAACTAGGGCACAACAGCCCTTTCTCGCTTCCCTCCAAAACTCAAGAGGATCTAAACCGTCCCCCAACTTTTCGCAGGTCCCGAATCGAGTGTCAGTCGCCCATCGTCCATCACCTTCACGACAACCCATCAGCAATTAAACTGCCAAAATGGGTCGAGGACCGTAAGTCGATACCCTCAAATGCCTCCAAAAATCCATCCTAGTTGTGAAGGTCGTTTTGCGATTGTCAATCACTTGTTGTTGGGGCACATGTAACGCGCAAGGCAACAAATGAACATTTGTACTAATTTGACTCCCGCTTCACAGGAAGAAGCACCAGAAGCGCCTGAGCGCCCCCTCCCACTGGCTTCTCGACAAGCTCTCGGGTACCTACGCCCCTAAGGCCTCGCCCGGTCCTCACAAGCAGCGAGAGTGCCTTCCCCTCATCATCTTCATCCGCAACCGCCTCAAGTATGCTTTGAACTACCGCGAGACGAGGGCCATCCTCATGCAGCGCCTCGTCAAGGTTGACGGCAAGGTCCGCACCGACACCACCTTCCCCGCTGGTTTCATGGACGTTATCACCCTCGAGAAGACCGGCGAGAACTTCCGCCTCGTCTACGATACCAAGGGCCGATACACCGTCCACCGCATTCAAGAGGAGGAGGCCACCTACAAGCTAGGCAAGGTCAAGCGCGTACAATTGGGCAAGGGCGGCATCCCATTCTTGGTCACGCACGATGCGAGAACGTAAGTGTTCTGTCAGACATCATTCAGCCGTTGGATCAAGCTTTGGTTGAACCACCCTTCAACACTACAACGACACCGACAACGGCACCCCACGTTGTAACTGTCGAGCTTCGAACTGATGGCTGGTATGTTTTCCTTCTCTGATCTGGTTGCTAACGTGATTGTGTCTACAGCATCCGCTACCCTGACCCTTTGATCAAGGTCAACGACACTGTCAAGATCGATCTTGCCACTGGCAAGATCACCGACTTCATCAAGTTTGATACTGGCGCTATTGCCATGATCACTGGTGGTCGTAACACCGGTCGTGTCGGTGTTATCACCCACCGTGAGCGTCACGATGGTGGTTTCAACATCGTCCACGTCAAGGATGCTATTGACAACAGCTTCGCCACGCGCGAGAACAACGTCTTCGTCATTGGCTCTGAGAAGCCCTGGATCTCTCTGCCCAAGGGCCGCGGTGTCAAGCTTTCCATCGCCGAGGAGAGAGACCGCCGCCGAGCTCAGGCTCTGGCCGGCCACTAAGTGGTTTCTGTTTAACATCTGAAACGTAAAAAAAGGGAGGGCATATGGGCAAGAGGTTGACGATTTGTCTTTGCGCATGGGAACTGGAGTCTACGGCATATCCACTGTGTGCTTACTTTACCGCGAACCCGGAACAAGCGGTCTCGGTCGATGATGAAATGAGAAATAATTGACCATGATTCCCTATGCAGCTACATGCAGTCGTGATGTAATGCACTATTAGCGTGATTTATGACATATCTTCTATGCGTGTATTTTGTGGCTAGTGGTTTGTATGTAAATTGAGACAACCTCGTCCTTTTAAGGGGCGGTGAAGTTTTGCCAGACTATCACTACCTACTGGCTGACACGTCGCATACGTAGTTAAGAGCTTCCTTGACTTCTATTTGCTAGTTTGTGAATTAAATCCGGAGTTGCGTATTAGATATTTCAAGATACATAATAACCAGTCAGTCTGCTTTGCTTTTTCGTGCCTTCGTGCCATACCGACGGCAGCAGACCAAATAGCGGTGAGCAGGTAACTGGCCCTAACTCATCGCCGTGTGACGACTGGGATTTGTTTGATGTGCGTTCGGTGAGGGTGACCATTACCTAGAGAGCGTTTGTGATTAGTTTAATAATATCAACCTATAAGTGCGGTGTCGGACAGAGCTATTTGCCTGAGAGCTGGGTGTGAATGAAACCCACGCCTCTCCTAAAAAATAAGAAAGAAGGAGAAGATCTAAGACGACAACTTTACAACATCTCTCACGGCTGAATACGATTGGGAAACTAAGGAGTGATATCCCTATACGCTCAACCACATCATCTAGTTTTCACATATGCTCTAATCAGAGTGAGGATGTACATCCAAGAGGCGTAGAGATACAGGGGCCTCCGCGAGAGGCGATACACTATCTAGAGTACGTGAAAAGATAGAACCCCTAAATGCTGCTTTCTTGACCCCCTGAAAAGTTAGCGGGGGGGATTTCGAACACGCGGAAACCCGTGGAGTGAAGAAACTAAGACGGAAGGCGATGATGAACGTAAAAGCCCTCGGAAGGCAGTCTATGGTGCCCCTATCATCATCTCCGATATCCTCCTCAATCCTACAGTCTTCTACTTGATTTGATATAGGAGTTAATGATACAGGTATGGAAGTGGGGCTGGAGTGGGATAAAGTGGGGGGAAGGGAATTATGTTGAAGCGATAATGAATGAACGAAGTAATTATCGCATTGTATTACGCTTTTATAGAGAGGAGACTTGTGCAGAATAATTCCATAACTTGTCTATCCTGAAAGATATCCCGTTTCTATATCTTGGTACGGCGACTGAGACAAATGCCGTAGGATGGAATCATTCGTATTAAGTGATTGTCACTCCTTCTATAGCAGGTATATATGAAATTGGGTTGACAATTACCTCTCTATGAGAACACCGTTGTTTTAAATAACGTGCCCAAATAATGAGTTATGAAATGCTTAGATACATTCAGTTCACATATTAGAGACTTATATTAAGATCTAACCTGAACCACTCCTTTTCCTTTGATATCCTCATGATTCATTCTCTTACTTCCGTTTTGACTATATATTATGTGTAGCACACACACTATCAGGTTAGTTTGGCTAGATGACTAGGTAGGTTTGCTCATCTCATACGGCAACAGTAGAACTTGCAGAGCTAACGGTAGTTCTCTGGGTTAGGTTAAACTAATTTCGTCTTCAATTTAACTTCGATCTACTATAACTCCATCCCCTCTAATTCCAACCCTACAATCTACCTAGGCACCTGAAATGCTACGTAAGCTAAAAAGCGGCACGGATATGAGATATCGTAGATACGACGACGGGCTATAGAGCCTTCTAGCCCGCGGACTGGGATTGGCAGCCACTAGTCATTGAGGGGGTGGTGGAATTGTGGTTGGAATACCTATATGTCGATGCTGACTGTGTAATTCGATCCCTATAACACTTGTCGTGTACAAAATATGCAGCCAATTACCCGGCCAAACACCTTACCGTGCTTCTTTCCTCAGGCACTATTCTTAGTTACCATGAACATTGTAATTCATCTACGCCACCCTATTATACGGCCCGAGTAACCTCGTAGCATCCGCCTGCAATAAAATCTCGCCTATGATCAGGGGGCCAATATGCACGACATCTAACATGGAAATCAAATGAGAAAAGAAACTCGGGCGTACCGGGGCTGTCGTCGACATTACTGTTGCCATTACAATCCAGACGGATACTACCCAAAAATGCATGCATACGTCCAGATCGGGCACCGTTGGAGACAATGATCGAGTCAGGACAACCTCGCGTATAAAAACGATCCCTCGAGGGTAAAGGATTTTCCTCACCGGCCCCAAACGCGCGACTCAGCTTCCACGCCCGGATTACATGTGGGAGGGGGATTCTTGGTTCATAGTACATGTAGCCTTGTAATCGAGTCTACACCGGTGTTTTGTCAGCCATACCACGGCTTCTCGTGGCTCGCGTGAAATTGGCTATGTTGTCTA
The DNA here is from genome assembly GCA_004353285.2 of Xylaria grammica. Classification (NCBI taxonomy): domain Eukaryota; kingdom Fungi; phylum Ascomycota; class Sordariomycetes; order Xylariales; family Xylariaceae; genus Xylaria; species Xylaria grammica. Next base: position 776,963 of record NGZP02000002.1, on the reverse strand, counting down.
CTCGACGCCCGCAGACAAGCGAGCTGCAATAACAACAAATCGAAAAGCGATGGCTGCCATCTATGTAGATAATACTGTGGATACGGAGGTTGGCGGCATTGTCTTCGTGTTGAGATGGACGTCGGCATGTGCGTGAGGTGTTGGCGAGGAATACCACGCCGTCCAGGCTCAACCTTTGGTCGTCACTTGTTGGGTCCAATGGGCCATTCTCAGAAGTGCATTGGAATATATGGCAAGGAATAGAATACGAGTGACGAGTAGAGCAGGCATACATACTGTATGTAACTATCTCTCACTTGAGCACGTGGCCGGACCTGGCGGATTATAGGGGACATATGTATATATGTATGTATATGTAGCATACGTAGGTAAGGATGCCTTGATTCTACGTCGGTGAAGGCATGTAAGTAAGTAAGTACAGCTCTGAAGCGGCGCCTGTAGGATGCATTGGTACCTGATGGTCGGACAATTCACAGCTTCATCCTCGAGGGTTATAACGAAAGTGATCTGTCATATATGTAGTTGAAAATGGCTCAATTGCGAGGGATACTTGGCCGGGTTATCTGCTTCTGCTTCTGCTTCTGCTTCTGCTTCTCGCCACAGCTAGGCCATAGAAGCTCCCCTGTCAGAATAGCAAATGGGGGGGGGGGGGGGGGTGCGGGTACGGCGTGTATGTCGTGCAATAGATGTATGTATGTATGCATGTACAGTTGATGTTAACCTTGCAGTAAGTACTCTGGGCTTACATAGTGGTACATACATATTCTGCTTCAAGATACCCTACCCGCAAGATAGGATATCGAATCAGAGGATTGGATATGAAGGGTGGATGTTTCAAGGTGTTAGAGCACAACTTGATGATCGGATGCACGTTGTATCACGACACAAGGCTGCCTACCTACCTACCTACCTACCTACCTACCTATCTACATAGAACACGCATCGGTTTGTTGTCTAAGAAGCGTATTTGTATATATCAAGTGTAAACCCTAGTAATTATTATGCATACCTACCTGTAACTAGATGCCAATGGTTTTTATTTTTTATTTTTTATTTTATTTTATTTTAAACTATTGTTATATAACTAACTTAGGTAGTTATATAAGTTACCTATATATTTATCTTGTTGTTGTTGTTATAGGTGCCCCTCAGTGGGATTTTTTGTAGGTCGAGTCGTGTAAGACATGGTCTAAGCTTTACCTATACTTACATAGACTTACCTACACTAGAGTCGGAGATGGGGTAGGAATTGGGGTTACCCTAACCCCTCTTTCCTTCTAATCCGCCTCTTCTACCTTTAGGGACCCAGGTTAGATAGGTACCAAAGGCAGAGAGGCAGGCATGTACTACTAAGTACCTAGGTATGTAGGGATGCTATGACCTGGTAGATAGGTACCTTGTCATTCTACCTAGGAGGTACAATTTTGCTCTCCTCTTTACCTGTAGGTTAGGTACCTAGGTAGTACTACCCATTAGGTACACCGATTTCCATTCACATGGTTTTTTATCGAGTTACAATCTTGAAACGCCCAGTTACGCTATATGAACAGCTACCTCGACAACTAACACTAAGGTACCAGTACTTACACTATATCCGCTTGGCGTAAATACCTGAATACCTAAATACCTACCTACATGTAGGTAGGTACCTAGAAGAAATATCCTAATCGGCTTGGTCTGCGGCACTCAGCCTCTACCTACCTAGGTATGTACTTGTGAGACTCCAAGTTCCAAAGTTCCAAAGTCCTGTTTGGAGAATGGCTGCTGTCGGGTATTACCTCAAAATCACCGTGCTAGGCTGGGAATAGTAGGTATTCTCAGCTCCGAGCCGACAATATGGTCCTTAACTACCCTTTTTGTTGCAAATATACGCGAGTCTGGCACTTCTCCGATGCGGGAACCTTGCCTTTTCGGCCGCTGCCTCCAAGTCGAGAAAATCATCGCGTGTTCCGTACCAACGGCAAGCTGCTGCTCATATGCATTATCCTCTTCTCCTCCCTATTCCCCCTCCCCCCACATAACCACTCTCACTGGTTGATCCACTACAAAAGGGTGTTTTCTTCGTTTCCCGGTTCTAGGTAAAACATGGGTTGGGGTGTAAATATGGAATTCTTCTAGAATGGCTCACCACTTTTTTAGCTTTCGGCACCTACTGCATTCATCCATTAGCCCCCATGCTTGAACACCCCTTGCATCTTCTTCCTCAGCCTCTCGACTGCATCAAGGTCGGACTTCTTATATCCGGGTCCGATATGACACGATTCTATGGAAATCGGTTCCTGACTATGGCGGCCCTCGTTAGTAAGGATAGAGGGCCTGTTTTAGGCACGAGCCTATTGTGGTATCTGCCGCTCTTCCGCTCAATCAGCGCTGCCTTAGTCGTTGTTCGCCCGGGCTGACCGTCATGGCAACCCTCGACCATTCGTCCACACTACGCTTTTGTCGGTCCCTATCGAGCTGTGAATGGTCCATCGTCGTGATGCCGCTATATAGAGCTCGGGTTGGATTGCACACTTCTCCGGTGAAAATAGCACATGTATCACGTTCCAAGGCGAGACAGAGAGCCTCATGTCGTCCACGTCACTAGTCACGAGAGTCTATCTTACACACCCTTTTCGGATTTTCCATTTTCACCTCATGCAGCTCGCCATTCTATGAGTAATGGCCCCGTGGGCACTCTGCCCCTGTGCCCCATATTCACGACAGTTAGTCGGTCTGTAAGGTCCCACTTCCGGTCACGAGCACCCGCAACTGGCTACATCCCCCACGAGCTTGAGGTGGATAGAAATCCCCGGTACTTATCCGAAGTCCTGGTCCGCTCACGGCGTCAGAATTTAGGGAAGATGGCGTTCTCTTGCGTCGGGTCTAGGGACGCAAGGTCAAAGCCGGCTGTCCAATAAGTCGCATTGAATGACTCTGTCTTGGCTCACTGTGCAGTTCCCGACTCGGCGTTCTTACATTTATGTACCTTATATAGCTGGTGCCAGTTCCGCCCACCGGATCTCAACACTCTAGATATAAAAGGTTAGCCCTTTTCTCTATAATTGAAGCCCCGTGTGGAGTTTTATTCCCCGCTGGGTAGATTATAGATCATCGGCCCTCCGGATACCTTTTTCCTCCTTCGGGCTCTTACGCTCTCTCATCCGGCCGCTATTCGGCGACGTCGCCATCCCCAGTATTAGAGAACTGGTGAATGCAGCGTACTTGAGGCTTTTCTTTATTTTTTTTTCATGATACTAGCTGACGTACCCTTGGATTTTGAAGGAAGAAGGGGATTGATCTTGAGACTACGGAGACAAGCGATCGTTATTGCTTGGTCGAAGATACTGTCTCGGGCCGAGTCTGCTGTGCGTGTACAAGTGTGCATACTTGTGTAACACCTGTCGTCTCCAAGTCATGTCGGTCAATAATGCAACCCGGCGCTTCGTCGGTGGTTGTCGCCGTTCGTTCTCCGCCAATGCATACTTGAGGAGACCCTCCACAGAGAGAGTTTCCAACACAGTAGCTCTCCGACAGGTTTCAAGATGGACGAGCCGTTCGGCTTTTGCTTTAGCGGCATCTGCGGGAGCTCTAGGGTTTGGCCTTGCTGCCATTGCGTTTGATGATTCAAAACGGACCGCATCTCTATTCAATAGCAAGTCACCGGGCCCCAAGTATGCCTCTATGAGGGATATGGAACTTGTGAGTCGTTAAATCTTATCGATGTCGCATGTAGGCCGAAGTGACTCGGAGCAGGTTGATTGACCGTTCTCAAGGCGCTTCAAGAGATACGGGAAGAAATAAAAGCCCACGGAGAGGATGATGACATAATCAGCACCGACTCTGATGAATTGCATGCACATGGCTACTCAGAATGGTCGACCGTCAACCCTGAGGGCCTCCCTGTGGCCGTAGCTTATCCACGGTCGACAGAACAGGTGTCATTAATTGCTCGCATCTGCCACAAATACCACGTTCCGATCATTGGGTACTCAGGGGGCTCGAGCCTTGAAGGTCATTTTTCGGCTCCGTATGGTGGTATTAGTGTGGACTTTGCCTATATGGTGAGAACTTTTCTGTCTTTTCCGGCCTGGTGCCAAGCGAGGAATCTCTTGACTAAATATACTGTAACCGTTCACAAAAGGCTAACTCCATGTAGGATAAAATCATACAATTCAATAAAGAGGATATGGATATCGTTGTTCAGCCGAGCATTGGGTGGCAAGATCTCAATATGCAGCTTAGCCGAATGGACAGTGGTCTTTTCTTCCCCATTGACCCTGGTACGTATATATTCGGGGGAGAAATGTCTCGTTTGTCGGAGGCAATGAGAAACGCATGGGCGGGCTGACCACAATCTGGGCTACAGGCCCGAGCGCTAAGATCGGTGGCATGATAGGAACCAATTGCTCGGGAACTAACGCGGTTAGGTATGGGACTATGAAGGACTGGGTCATAAATCTTACTGTTGTGCTCGCTGACGGGACGATCATCAAGACAAGGTCAGGACGCGGTGGTCTCTTGCTCCCCACTGACATGCCCCGGGAGCAGAAGTTGCCTAGCTGGGGGAGCTTCTACCCCTAAGGTTATTTCATGTTATTTGCTATCACTAGTAACTACTAACTCCGGATTCTTAAACAGGCGACGTCCGAGAAAAAGCTCTGCCGGATATAACCTCAACGGAATCTTTGTAGGCAGCGAAGGGACGCTTGGCTTGGTCACTGAAGGTGCGTGCTACGTAATCTTTTGCGTACATTCGGATCTATAAGCTTATCTAATGAGTGCATAGCTACTCTGAAGCTTGCTATCGTGCCTGAAGAAACTTCCGTAGCCGTCGTCAGTTTTCCCACCATCCGTGATGCCGCATCGGCTGCTGCAGGCATCATGCAGGCGGGCATTCCGGTGGCCTCAATGGAGGTAATGGACGAGGTCCAAATGAAAGTGATCAATCTCGGAGGCGCGACGGCCCCCCGCGTATGGAAGGAGGCACCGACGCTGTTTTTCAAGTTCGCCGGCACGAAGACGAGTGTGAAGGATAATATCAACCAGGTCAAGAGCATTACGAAAGCTAATCAAGGAAGCAACTTTGAGTTCGCTAGGGACGAGCGCGAGCAGAAACTTCTGTGGTCAGCGCGTAAAGAGGTCTTGTGGTCAATGTTGGCACTACGAAAAGAAGGCGAGGAAGTTTGTATGTGGAATACCTACCGCCCCGTGTGTCCCTGTCTGGGCTGACTGGTGTGATATAGGGAGCACCGACGTCGCCGTACCATTCAGTCGCCTTGCCGAGCTCATCGAAGTGAGCAAGAAGGAGATGGATGATATGGGCCTTTTTGCTTCTATCCTTGGCCATATCGGTGACGGCAATTTCCACGAGAGCATCATCTACAACCGTACTAAGAAAGAGGAGGTCGATAAGGTCGAGAAGTGTGTTAAGAATATGGTTAACCGCGCACTGGACAGTGAGTAATTTTCGGAGTCTTCTTCTCGTCTCGGCGGCTTGTAGAGTACAAAGGCATCCTTTCGGGCTAATATCGCCCCCCGTGAACCCAACTATATACAGATCATGCTCGAAATGGTGATTACTAACTATGGGTGTTGTAGTGGAGGGGACCTGCACGGGCGAGCACGCTATCGGATGGGGGAAGAAGGCCTCGCTGTTGCGCGAGGTAGGGCCTGATACCGTCAGCGTCATGATGCAGATCAAGGCGGCGCTGGATCCGCTTTGGATTATGAATCCGGGGAAGATCTTTGATGTGCCTCGCTAGGGTGTACTGTTCGTCCGGGCGCCTTTGGCTCTCTTCCTACCTAGCGTTGATTGGGTCGTGGTGTTGGGGTTGCGCTGGGATACTGTTTGACTTTCACCTTCCTTGACCGGCGATGATATGCAAATGTTTTGATGTCCTATGAGTTGGCGGCAACTCTATAGAGTAGAAGTTATAGGTCTCCAAAAAAAATAGCGATTTTGGGACAAGAAAAATAGACATGGTTAGATGCGCATCGTAACCGCTGCTAGTGGACGTGATCTCTAGCTATGTAGGCTCTAGTGATATGAATGGGCTTGAGTCTGTCTGTAACTTGAGGGCGGCGTCTGTTTGTTAGATGGAGAGTTTTTGAGGCCACCGAGAAGAAAATGGGTTGCTAGCGAAACGCACATTTGCATTCCAAGACCAATGTTGAATCACAAACCTCTGTGTGATTTATAAATAGGACGGCAAATATGCTCAAACACTCTCCAAGGGTGAATTCAAGTGTCCGTAGATTTTAGTCGGTATATCTAGGTATGTAGGGATGTATGGTGACTCTATCTGTTTTTATTCCGCTGACTTGGTGAGGCTGAGAGTTGCGACGGACCCCTCCTATCTTATAAACATATTCTGGACTCTTCATAATAAACGAAGGGAAGCATGATAGATTGGTCTTCACATGAATTACCTAGGTAATTACTCACTCCCTTTGCTTCCCCCAAGTTATCTATACGATAATAGGCATTTTTACCCGTACGGAGAACATACTTGATTCCTGTCCAACTGGATTAAAGTATCGGGTAGGTGCCTACCTGTTGTGTAGTCATTACCTCCTTCTCCGCCTTCTCCCCCTTGAGCTACTCTTGACGTGCAACCACTCCCGCTCTATCTGTCTCAGGGACCAACCTAACGGAGAAGGAGCCTGGATACTAGGTAGGTACCTAACCTAGATACTTAAGTAGGTACCTAGAACAGGTGCGGATACTTCCCTCATAGGTGATCATCTTGAACCTCATAACAAAACACTCTCGCTCCCCTGCCACAAACACGTACACGCACGCACGCACGCACACACACACATCCAGCCTTTGAATTACATGACACCTGCTCAGCTCAACTCTCTCACTTTCATTGCTCTTTACACCTAACTTGGGTACTCGGTGTACTACCCAAGTAATACGGGCTACCAAGGTACACCTATATTCCCCAGCTGCTCACTCTGATTCCATTCATCTTCGATGTTTCCCTGAGCCTTTCACGGGTGCCTGCGTGGCTTGGCGCGATCAAATATTTCTCTGTACTGGGTAAGTAACAGGCGGCACCCGACCTAGGTACCTAAACTCCTTCTGCGGGCACTGTTTGCGTTTACCTATGCGGACGGCATCTAGCAACACCGTGACACCAACTACCTACCTACCGACTGCCTAGCTAGAGTAAGCCTCTCGATTTTATTTCCTTTGCGGACGACGGCCACGTTGGGATATCAAGATACATACCTCTACAGCCTACGTTAACATAGTCGGTAATGTCTAGTGGCATTGTTGGTTGTTGACGCACGCTGTTTGAGCCATCTGCACCCATCCGCATCCGCATCCGCCTCCTAGGAAATGGCAAACACGGTGACCTTGCCACACTAAATCATAGCCTTGTGTTCACCTTATCCTATACGACCTACCTAGGCCTCTGATGAGATATCCTGCTAACTCTCTACCACAGCCACACAGATAATTCCAGAACTCTGCCCAGGATGCAACGTCTCAATATGAAGCCAGAATGGAGGGACTGGGATAGTCTGGCAATCCGCATCTCCCCCCTTCCCCCGCTGGCTACAACATTGGACTTGGCCACATGTTTCCGGCAGTACGGAAATGTTTCTTTTATTGAGATCTTCGAACGGAGGAGGGATGCTGCCATTGTTCGGTTCTCTCCTCCGCCGTCTGAACCATGCTGGGATGATGTAATTGTTATTGAGATCGGTGGGCGGAAATACAGGGTAAAGGCCGTACTACTACCACGAAAACTCCCCGAGAACGTTGTCACCCCTGGAGCACATACGTATCCGCCGCAACTAAGGATAGAGCCTGTAGAGCTACAATTCGGCATGATTTCTCAGCCTAGCGAGTTCATGGCCATGAGATCTATAAAGAATAAACGAGGAGGCAGTTTCGATTTTCTCGTGGATCTAAGATTGCGAAAGCTCGATATCACCTTTTCTTGTATTGTTCAGGACCCCCGCAGGGCAGATCCGACAGTTCAACATCCATCGCCTATCGGGGAGCGAGAGGATAAGCTATCGCTGTATAGGTTGCGAATTTTCTTTTCCCAACTCACGAATATCTTGGTACTCGAAGAAGGCGCATCGAAATTCTCCGTGCTCATCCCACTGCAAAGCCCACCAATCATTTTCAAGAAAGGCGAGATTGAGCGAACACACGCGGACGAAAGAACTTGGAGAGAGAATGATACATGGAACCGGATTGTGAGTGTTGTCTACGACCTCACATGGTCCAAGGATGACGAAGTTGTTCTCCAGACGAAACACCACTTCGTTGATATTGGGCGATGGACAACATATAAAGTCACCTTCACGAAGTCTGGATCTAATGTCTCGACATGGGAAACGATGAAGAAGGCATTGCAAGACTTTAATATATCAGTACACGATATTGCTGCCAATGGTTTCCGCACTGTCCCGGGAAGGAAATCGGATTTTTGGGAAACCTTGAATCTAGGGGGAACAGGTGGAAATCTCGCACTTCTTGCCGCAACAAATGAAGTCCACCTTCCCTATGAGGTGCGATACCAACTCGAAGTGTGCATCTCCCAAGGGTACTTTAACGAGGTCAACCTCGACGCCGATTTCCTTCGTAAACTGACAGATCTATCTAATGCCCGCAAGGGAAAGAGGAACCGTGCGAACGATCTACTCACTTACGTTGCCGAGTCGGGTATGAGCACTGGAGGCGACCCTAAGCTTTATCCTAAGAGATATTACAATCCGATGGCACTATTTACGGATAGAACGGCCCTGAGTCACTTTCCAGAACTTGGGGCACCATCTCACTGCGTGTGGGTTAGGAAAGTGACTATCACCCCTTCTACCATGTATCTGAGTACTCCGAACCCAGAGCCCTCGAACCGAGTCCTACGCGAATATGCTCGGTATTCCGACCGCTTCTTGAGAGTTCAATTCACTGACGAGCTCGTGAAAGGCAGGATCTTCGCATCGCCCGGAGGAAAGCAGCAAAACCACCTATTCAACAGAATATTTCGCACGCTGACAAATGGCATTGAGATAGGTGGTCGCCGCTTTGAGTTCCTTGCTTTCGGAAGCTCCCAGTTTAGGGAGAATGGAGCCTACTTCTTCGCACCTACCGACCATATCGACTGCGATCAGATTCGAAAGTGGATGGGTGATTTCGCACACATTAGAGTCGTAGCCAAATACGCGGCAAGATTAGGTCAATGCTTCTCCACTACTAGAGCACTTACGGATAGTCCGATCAGTCAGAGCGTTGAGGAAATCGAGGATATTTATAAAGATAACTGGTGTTTTACTGATGGTGTTGGGAAGATCTCGCCAAAGCTCGCCGAGTATGTCGCGAAACCCCACCGGTTATCAGAGAAGCTGGTCCCGTCGGCGTTTCAATTCCGGCTCGGTGGTAGTAAGGGCCTGATAGTCACTTGGCCTGACCTGACTTTCAACAAAGTTGGCCTGCGACCGTCCCAGAAGAAATTCAAGGCCCAGTCTACACACCTTGAGGTCATTAAACCGTCTCGTTTCTCGGTAGCCACGCTAAATAGACAAACAATCACCATTCTGAGTTGCCTAGGTGTTCCTGATACCGCTTTCATGCAACTGCAGCGAGAACAGCTGATGGATTACGACAAGGCCATGGAAGACCCGGCGACAGCTATGCGCCTACTGAGTAGGTTCGTTGACCAGAATGGCATCACTACAAAGGTGGCCCAAATGATAAATGATGGCTTCATGGGGGCTAAAGAGCCTTTTTTTATGTGTATCCTTCAGGTATGGCGCGCTTGGTCATTGCGATTGCTCCGCGAAAAAGCCCGCATTGTGGTTGAGCAGGGTGCTTTTGTATTTGGCTGCGTTGATGAGACTCGTACACTTCGCGGCTACCATGAGCCGGATAATCTTCCCGAGAAAGAGTCCTCATCTGTCGGCGTTCCAAATATGGAGTTTCCGCAGATATTTCTACAAGTGCCGAGGCCGGGGGCATCACCGGAGAACCTTAATAGCTACATGGTTGTCACGGGACTCTGCGTCGTGGGCCGCAATCCATCTTTGCACCCGGGCGACCTGCGTGTCGTTGAGGCTGTGGATATACCTGAACTTCGACACTTGCGTGATGTCGTGGTATTTCCAGCTAAAGGTGACCGTGATATTCCGTCCATGTGCTCGGGTGGTGACCTAGATGGTGATGACTTCTTTGTGATCTGGGATCAGAATCTTATTCCGCCGGAGCGGAACCACCCACCGATGATTCATGAGCCTATACAACCCGTGCAGCTTGGTCGAGATGTCCAGCCTAGCGACCTCATCTCCTTTTTCGTCACTTATATGAAGAATGATACTCTCAGTACTATCGCCCACGCACATCTGGCTCAGTCAGATCAGTTAGACGGAGGACCCAAAAATCCGAAGTGCATAGAACTAGCCCATCTGCATTCCAATGCCGTTGACTACCCTAAGTCCGGTCAGCCTGCACACCTTAAAGCAACGTTGCGTCCTAGGGAATTCCCGCACTTCATGGAAAAGCCAGGGAGATGGTATCACTCTAAAAAAGTACTCGGACAGCTCTACGACGTTGTCACGAAAGTCGAGTTTCATCCCAACTACAACAGTGTTTTTGACGAACGTATTATTCGTCGATTCGCGTTGGCGGATGATGTACTGAAAAAGGCGAGAATACTCAAAAGACAGCACGACAGAGCACTCAGGAAGATCATGAACCAACGTGAGATCAACACTGAGTTTGAAGTTTGGAGCACTTTCGTCCTTACTAGACCGCGCGTGGGTAGCGATTATCGGATGCAGGAGACGATGGGCCCCATCATCGCTAGTCACTGCGAGCGACTCAGAAACGCGTGCATCCGTGTGGCGGGGTCGCGCGAGCCCAAGGTTTTATACCCGTTCATCGCGGCTGCCTATCGCGTCACGTGGGAAGCGGTTCAGGTGACGATCTGTGAATCTAGTTATGGTGTTGGCGGCGTGTCTGTAGGCCAGTCGATGCCATTTATCAGCTTTCCATGGATCTTTGAGCAAGAGCTCGGCCGTATCGCCAACCTCGAAGCGGACTACGAGTTGGACCATCTTCCAGAGGTTATACCGGGTGCTTTTACGGCCGAGGGAGAGAATGAAGATGATGAGGCCGAATACGAGCGGTTGCTAGGTCTTGGTGTCTTTGCTCCTACATTAGAGGAAACTGGGGGTGAAGAGGTCAGTGCTGGGCAAGCTCGAGATACCACTACCCCTGCCACTCAGGCTACTCAACCCGGGGAGGAGGTAGTTCTATTGGAAGAGGTTGAGACTGGGATGGATATACTGGAGAACTTGATGGAGGAGGAATTGAGCGTAAGAGACATTCATCCCACGCTCTGCCCTCTTAAGCTGGAAGTGGAAAAGGAGATGGTTGTGCTAGAGGAGATTGAGACAGGCATGGATGAGCTGGAGAAATTGATGGGGCAGGTATGATCACGGTTGGTACCAATAGCGTCACAAGCTGACAGGATCCCCTCGAGGTTAACACCTATGCCCTTCAACATCAAAGCCAACTCAATTGCGATAACGAACGAACGAAATATTTCCCTGCTAAATAGCCCGTATTGATTTGGTAGTACTCTAGCTTCTAAGATACCATCGTGAAACCTGCCAAAAGTGTTAGAACCAATGTGTCCAAAGTGGCCAATCTCTTAATTGTCAGTAGTTTTCCGCCTCCGAGTCAAGGGATTTGCTTCTGGCTCATCTAAGACCTTGGATGGCCTCTAGACTGGCCATAACATGCACGTTTGTTGATAATATATAGTGCATCTTAGTATATCCCGTCCAAGTGTAAGAGTATAATTTAATTCTAATGGCTGTGGGCATCCTAGCCCGATCTATCTAAGTGCTTGCAAGCTATCTTTCAATAATTGTTCCTTCTGAACAGTGAAAGGCGATTGAACATAGAAACAAATATCTATTATCCGTTGGGTAATCAAGGTCTTTCACTTTAGGTACTTTTACGTGTTGACTTACATCAAGTTTTGGTACAAGGTACCGGATATCACAAGGTGCATCATTACCTAGGTATATATATGCATATATACTTAAGCATTTAGCGAAGTTCTTAGATCTTAGGTAGTGGGGAGCTACTCGGTAGGTACCTAAGTAGGTACCTAAGTAGGTACCATGTAGGTAGTGCGGGGTTTGGTCCCAGGGACATCTGGACCAGAGCTACAGCGGTTCCTAGATTCCTACCCAAGGTAGGTACCTTAGGTAGGTACTGTAGGTGGGCAGGGTACCGGTACCTCTACCTAAGCTCATTGTCTATAGGGCGGAAGAGGGTTTCTCCTTTGGCGAATGCTGGAAAAAGTCTTGGCAACGCACATCCAATTTTCTGCCGCGACCAGCCCAACATCCGGAAGCACCCACTGCGGATTGAACGATACGATTGAATTAATCCCAGACGACGACGTAGCTAGATTATCTGCTATCGCTATCCTCGAGGTACGTCGAACAGCTCGTCTGTCGTTGTAATGTTTTTGATCTAGATTTTCCGATATGTTCATGCGCAAAGGAGCAGAGGAACGAGCAACCAAGCAAGGCTTGACTGACTAATTCGGCTTTCCCACCATTTAGAACCGACCAGTTCCCCCTCCTCAAATCACATCTTGTCCGACAACATGGCCGACGTCCAGGCGCTGCTTAAGAAGAAGTTCGGTGGTGCTGCCCCTGCCCGAACCGGTATGTGTCTACCTTATTATTTCGTGCTGGGTTCTGAGAGAACCGAGCCGACACCGGCAAGTCGAACCACAAGGCTGATGGATTGAATCATGATAGGTGGAAAGGGTACTCCCAGGCACAAGCAGAAGCGCAATGTCCCCCGCAGCGCCAACGACGACAAGAAGCTTCAGGCCACCCTCAAGAAGCTGAACACCCAGCCCATCCAGGCTATCGAGGAGGTTAACATGTTCAAGAGCGATGGCAACGTCATCCACTTCTCTGCTCCCAAGGGTAAGCTTAACCCCGCTATACTTCGTCGTGCTACTACTCCTTTCTTGTTATTTGTGTCCTTTATTCATGTTGATGTCAATGCTAATGCTATTGTCACCCAGTTCACGCCGCCGTCCCCTCCAACACCTTCGCCATCTACGGTGCCGGTGAGGACAAGGAGCTAACCGAGCTGGTGCCCGGTATCCTCAACCAGCTTGGCCCTGACTCCCTCGCCTCCCTCCGCAAGCTCGCCGAGAGCTACCAGAGTATGACCAAGGACAACAAGGATGGTGATGACGATGATGATGCTATCCCCGACCTTGTTGCAGGCGAGAACTTTGAGAGCAAGGTCGAATAGGGCTCGTCTCCGCACTACAGAGCTCCCCGCGACATAGAACGACTAGCCTCACATCGAAACGACTGACGAGAATATGGCATCGCACCTGACATTGTATCGTGAATCAACTCGGAAATGAATGGATGGAAAAGAATCAAATAAGGATCTTGTAATGGAAGAAAAACCCTTAATGGGCATTTGATATGTAGAGGACATGGGATCCTGTTATTCTCTCGGTCTCTTGCTCTCTCTCACGAAATAAGGATGATTAAGGGCAAGGAGGGAGTTTGGTAAACCTGTTCTGGTACTTTTCAAACGAGGGTGTTTTTCGTCATTGTCGTTAGTTGGTCGTTGCCTTTGATCGGGGCAGTTTTCTTTAAAACGTGGTGGCTATTATTTGGGGGATCTACCATCAGCGTCGGTAGATTCGTCTTCAATCCATCTGCCACTTACAATCAATGAAAGAAAAAAAAGATACGATACCACACCCACTTCCGACCCCACCATGTTCACTGTTGTCGTTAAGCTTCTGTTGTGATTTGTGCCGGCTCTAGATACTGAACTGGATTGGTATCGGAGATAAGTTCTTGCCGAGATTCAGCCTGTACGCCTTCTTCTATTCTAGGAAATAAGACTCGAGGATCTGGATGGATGATACGTTGGGGGTTGCATACTTGGGGTGCTAGATAGCTACTTACTGTGCGCTCAGCGATCCATGCCAAGCATTACGTAGCGAAGATTAGTGCATGGTGACTATTTTAAGGTCTTCGCTCCCGTGCATAGAAGCAGCCGTAGTCGGCTCGCCTAGCATGGAGGCGGGTAAGTAACTACTTCATCACCACCGTAATGCTTATACATACATATGTTTGTATATATTTTCCATTTCTCTTGTCTTCCTTATTCCCTGCTTTCCTCTTCTCTTTCTATGGCCTTCATACTGCCTTCCTACCTCTTTCCGGCTAGTTTCCTGCACACATCATGAAGTACAACAGCTGTCTACTGGTGATATAGCGTACGATGAAGCCGAAGAAACGTCGTCTAGGATGTATCTACATTCAAAGAGAAATCCTCGTCCCCGGAATTCTGCACCCATCCCTTCAGGGCGAGTTTCCTCGCGGCCTCCTTAGCGCGTCTTCGGGGCCCCAGGAGCGGGGTATCCTTGAGGTCCGCGTAGGATTTTGCCGGGGAGGATGCTGTGGTTGTCTGGGCGGGTGACGTTGCCAGGGAGGAGGTAGAGGCGCCGAGAGCATGCTGGATTTGCTGCGTATTTAACTCGTCCGCGTCAAGGAAACCTGCAACTTCAACGGCTAGAGCCCATGTTCTCCGGCGGGAGGCGAAGCTTGCGCCCCGCACGGTCGCTTCTGATGCTTTGCGGCCTTGTAGGACCCCGTTTAGCGTTGTTTCTTCTCGGTTCGAGGCCGTGAGAGCTACGGAGAGGTTGCTTGGGGTTATTTTGACTTTGGAGGTGGAATTCTTCATGGTGGCGCTCGGACTGGTGTCTGTGATGGGTAGGGGGAGGGATGAAGAGGGGTATGGTGGGAGGGTGACGGACGCTCGTCGCGAGAAAGCGAATTCGAGATCCGTCGTCTTTACGTTGAAAGGGTGAAACTTGTAACCGCCCTCGCGGTTCCAGCTTTGATTTTCGACGGCTAGGGGCGCCATGCGGGCTTGCTGTGAATTTGCTCCTTCGTCGTTTTCGTCCCAGCCCTGACCATCTGAGAATGCCCGTCGACACCCTGACGCACTGTATTGCGATGTAGGTAATATTAGGGTGGATACGTATGCGTGGTCTGGGCTCACAAGGAGCGAGGTTGGTGACGACAGGAGTGACGTACATTGGTGGAGAGATAGCTTGTCTGAGCATGATTTTGACAGTGTTGGGGGCGCGTCGCCTCTTGATGGCTTGCGGCGGACGATTCCAAGCTGGGAGAAAAAGGCTCTCCCGGGTAAAACGGTGCCAGGATCCAGTGGTACTGGATCCAAAGCTATGGAAGGAGAGGAGAAAGGCCCCGGGGGCGAGACTGTTGGAATGACCCATGGCGTTGCGTCTGCCTGAGATGCCATGGTGAGCTCCATGCTCGCGTCTCCGCCTGTAGTTCATGAGTATTCAATCATAAATGAGCACAATAACTGGGGGAACCAATAAATTTATCACGATGAGATAACATACAAGGAGCTTCAGAGCAATACATATGCAGTGTCACATCCTCTCTCCACGTAAAAGGCTGACAATGCCAATCCACGTCACCATAATCATGATCCCCAATAGAATTCGGGCTCGCGGTCATTTCAGCTCTACTACGGCTCCGTATAAACTCGGAGGAACTCTTCGAGCCGCTTGCCACCGCCTGACATTCGTCTAAGACAAAGCAGTTGAAGGCTCGGATGGCGAGCACCTCGGCATGCCAGTCATGCAATACGTTGCCCTTAGCTATCGGAAGTTTGGACGAAGGGAGGCATTTCATTCCTGTTCTTTTTCCACTTTGCTATTAGTGGCGGGCATAGGACATATTGTCTAATCCGTATAAGTCAGGTAGACGTACGCTAGGGATAGACATGTTAATTTGCCATTCTTTTCTACGAAACATACTGGTCAGTCATCGGTCATGAAAATGGATGAGTATGAGCGAGAGAAAGAGAGAGCCAGCTGAATATTGGAACTGTTTCCAAGTGTGCTGTCTATATTAGACATATATTAGATGTTGGGAGGTAAGTAAAAGAGTTAGGATACCTTCAGCAACAATTCCGCTTAGGGGTACCCATTCACGGAGGCCATTGTCACGAACGATAGGCTTGCGTTTAGCTGGCAGCCTATCGAATTCTTGCTGCACCAGAGATGCTATGAGATCTGACTTGGCAGTCATGTCATGGGATAATGACTAGGCATGTAGCTACTTACCTGAGGTATCTCATGGTCATGATCTGCCCATAGGTTGCGTATCTGCCTACCTCTTAAGAAACGCCGTGGATGTATGCATCAATCGAGGCTCTATTATGCGCTAGTCGAATTCAGCCACACTCACAACTCTGAGCTCAAGCCACAATCCGCATAGCGAGAAGCAACGGACCCTAAGGGCGGGGCTGGCATTGGTGGTTATTTTTTCGGCTTAGTCATTCCAACCCACAATTGTACGCGCACTTTGGTTTTCGAAATTCACGCCAGGTCTGCCAGTCTTTGAGCCGCCTCCTCCAAACTCCCAACATCACGACTCTACTAACCATCACAGCCGACTTAAGTTCTCACCACCACCAACCGTCAACATGAGGACTTACGACGACTCTTTCTCTGGCCAGAGAATCTACCCTGGCAAGGTACATACATCCACCATTTTATCCCGTTTCCCGGCCGTCATGAACGATCGCATCCGAGTCTCCGTTGCGCAAGGATTGGAAAGATGATGCAAGAGAGGGAAATTATAATAGATTTGCCGGAAAATGACACGGCTGATTGATGCGACCCCGAGACTGACGGTGTTGACGTTGTGACGGCCTTTTTATTCTTATTCTTGAGGCTATTTCGCTGAATGGTCAATGGCTGATGGTGTTTCTGGCTCTAGGGTAAGCTCTACGTCAGAGGTGACAGCAAAGTCTTCCGATTCCAGAACGGCAAGTCCGAGTCGCTCTTCCTCCAGCGAAAGAACCCCCGTCGCATCTCGTGGACCGTTCTTTTCCGACGCCAACACCGCAAGGGTATCACTGAGGTACGACATCCTACGTTTCTCTCCTTCACCCACCCCGACGAAGAGAACACTGCAAATCTATTGTATCTATATATCTCGGTCTAGATGGGATTAGAAGCAGCCGGGACCTGTGCCACCATATACACATGACAGCTATTGACACCTATCACAGGAAGCCGCCAAGAAGCGAACCCGCCGCACCGTCAAGTCCCAACGTGCCATCGTCGGTGCCTCTCTCGATGTTATCAAGGAGAAGCGATCTATGAGGCCTGAGGTCCGCTCGGCCGCCCGCCAACAAGCTATCAAGGAGAGCAAGGAGAAGAAGGCTGAGGCCCAAGCCGCCAAGAAGTCCGAGAAGGCCAAGAAGGCCGCCGTCGCCTCCAAGGGCCAGACTCAGCGTATCGTTGGCAAGCAGAGTGCCAGGGGCTCACAGCAAAAGGTCCAGGCCAACACCCGTTAAAAGTTAACAAAATGCACAAATTCCAACTAGCATTTGGCAACGGGATGGCCGGGGGAGCGGGAGTTGTGCGCACGTGGTTGACTAGTGGATGACAAGCATTGATGGTGGGATGGACATTCTAACAATGTGTCTGGCGGCGTCTTGGGTGGGATATTAAACCTCGACTTTGTCATTTCGGCCTACGAATCAACTAAACATGAATACATCTCTCGGTTTGGGGATATGTATGAAAATCTCTCATGGCTATGAGAGAATACTCCCCTGGTAGCTCATGAATGCCAGCATTGTTTCCTTACTTAAATCGATGCTCTTTCACGTGACGCTAAATTAGCTTGTGGGAGACATGTTCTTCATAATAATTTCTTGGAATGAGGGGATCTGCAACCGGTCGGTACTTCCGATTGCTGTCACTCTTGTCTGATCATCTCTTTTTCGATTTTCGCATTTTGTGTCCATTTGTGTTCATTTGTGTTCATTTGAGGTCACATCATGGGAATTGTTAGGCGACACAGCTCTTAAAGGCTGAGACTAATAGTCCGCAAATGGCTTTTTACATTTTTGTTCATTTTGAGCTCTAGTCTATTTTATCTCCTGATATTTATGACGGCCCTGAGAATGGGTATGAATTCACCATAATAGCTTACTCCGTACCCTCCAATACCCGCTAGTAAGTTCATCACGCAACAGCAACAGAAGCATTAAAAGCGGGTGAAATCAAGCGTCCGCGAAAATTACGGGAGCGTTTATAGCACGGCGAGAACGGCGTCGACGCCGGAGACGCTGACATCGCCGGCGGGCTCCTTCTCGGCGTAGACCACCTTGCCGTTGTCAACGACGATGGCGTAGCGGGCGGTACGGGGGCCCAGGGTCCAGCCGAGGGTGCTGCTGAAAGCGGCCTCGTTGTCGGTCGCGAAGATCTGTCGGGGTTCGGTTAGCGAGGAACGAGCATCTTTTGCGTATAGTCTCCCCCATCTTATCGGTTCATTTCCGAGAGAGAAGAGGAATGGAAGGGAAGGGGAAAAACTTACGATGGAGTCGTCCTTGATGCCGTTGGCCTTGCCCCAGGCGGCCTGGACGAAGGGGTCGTTGAAGGCAATGACGACGATGGTGTCGACGCCCTTGGCCTTGAGCTCGGCGAGCTTAGAAATGTAGCCGGTGACGTGGGTGACCTGGCAAGTAGGTGTGAAGGCACCGGGGACGGAGACGAGGACGGCCTTCTTGTTCTTGAACTCTGTTTGGCGACGAGCGCGGTCAGTGGTTTATTCTGCTTCGCAAGGTGAGAGGCGATATGGTTTGGCGGTGGACTTACCGGCGCTGGCGTCGAACTTGGTGGGGATGCCGCAGGCTAGGACATCGCTGGTCTCGGGGGTGGGCTTGACGTAGAGGAAGCTCACTCCTTCGGGGAAGGCATCTCCGGCTTTGAGGGCAGACATTGTGAATAGAGGTTTGGTTATGGGTATATCTGCCGTAGGTATATCGGTTAGACTATGTAAGAAGCGGAAGGGCGAGTGTGTTTGCTGTGAGGCTGAAGATTACTTACGGGAAGATAGAGTCAAGTTACGAGAGAAGTATGTGTGAGATGTGGCAGAGAATAGTCAAAGTAAGAGAGGAGAATGCAGAGAATGCAGGGAATTCAGGTTGTTCTTATTTACGGCTGCTACCTAGGTGTTTCAGGGGTAATTTGGTTAGGTAAGTAAACAACAGGTACCTATGCAGACCCTATCCAGGTACGTCGGTACCGCCTTCGTACTACCTTCTAACTAGGTAGGTCGATAGGATAATGTGCTTGAAGGTGAGAAATGCATCATTGGCGGGGTCGATGAGCATTGGTGGTGGGGTAGACAATCACATTAGACATGCCGAATATAGGAGTTAGTGAGGAGCGTAAGACCGCAAGACCGCAACAAAGGTACCCAAACAGTAAGACGAACCAGAGCCAGAGAAGGGGCGAGAGGAGAATAGGCACCTAGGTAGGTAGGTAAGCAGGCAAATAGAGGAGAAGAGGCAGCGGGCTGTGTGGATTGGTTGGTTAGGCTGAGGTGTAGGCTGTAGGCTGTATGTAGGCTGTAGATTGTACACAGTAGGATCAAAAAACAACAACAACAATATCCCACTGAGTCCATCAAGGTGTCTCTTGGTGTCTGGCTTCGGGGCTCGGCCTCGGCCACCGGCCTACATCGGAGGGACAGTGCGCATAAGGCACTTCGTCAGCTCGTGAACAAAACCCGTATAGTATAGTTTAGTATACCTAGGTTAGTAGTATAGTTACCAAGGTTAGTATAGTATGCCTTGTTACTGACGTACACACACACACACACACACACACAGCCTTCTCATTCCCATTGCCATTCCCATTTCCATTTCAAATTCAAACCAAAAACAAACCACCACGACATCCTCCAATCCCCTTTATTCTACCTAGGTATCGGATGCCCGGGATGCCCCACGCCTTCTGCATTCCCCTTATCGATGCACTAACAAACCCCCTACAGTGTATATGTGATCTTACTGCACACCGTACAAATAAATCCAAATCAATGACAGAAACTCGCAGAACCTGAGGACTAACATATTTCGCCATGGCCAATTGAACCATATATGCGTCTTTCATGGCTGATTATCATACCCCTAGTCAAGCACATCATTTCATCCTGTGGCTTTTGACGCGCATTCCAACGTTACATCCCCCTCCTTGAACGACCGCTCTTATCAAGGTATTTCTCAAATACTACGAGGGGACTCGGAGAGCATAAGTCGAATAAATCAAATCAAAATCAACATCAAATCAAATCAATATAGCAAAGGACTTTAGATATAAGGCGCATGAGTAAACGTCGTCGTCGTCGTCGTCTTCTTCTTTTTTTTTTCTCTTTTTCTTTTTCTTTCTTTTTTTTTTGGCGTCGTAGTTCCGTGTCACGATTACGCCATTTCCCCTCCCCCTCACTTTGTCTGCCTACCCGGGAGAAGAAACTGCGGGGCTCGCGCACATCTTGTACACGCCTTTTCATGCGACATCAAATTGAGGCTTGCCACCACCGCTGTTCACACCACTTTACATCTACATCTACGATATGAGAAAGGCTTCGGTATTGAATGACTAATCTTAGCCGCGGAGATGTCAATGGCCTTGTCTCTCCGATCGAGATGACTCAAAGCCCGTACCCGATGCGAGCTCCGACAGAGACCGAGTAAACCCCGCGCACCCCCCGCCTCTTCCGTATCCGTGCAAACGTGCTCTCTCTGGCGCCGATCTAATGGCAAAAGAGTCATCAAAAGGATTAGTCGTGAGAAGCTCTACACGTGTAAATATAAGAAGCTAAGACCTAGCTTGGTGCTAGGTTTTTGATAGACGGCCTGGTTTATATAGTCTTGTCTTGACTCCACCTCAAGCTCCAATATAAGAAGCGCGGAACATTCATATCACCTTGCCATAATCAACATTGTATTTTTGGAAGCCTATTAGTAGGATATATCGATCGAATTCTCTTGATCATGGCCGCTGTGACTGCAAACGAGGGAAGACCGCCTTACCCACCCTTCACGGCCGAGACGGCCCAGATCAAGGTGAAGGCCGCGCAAGACGCGTGGAATACGAAGTGTGTAATTCCGTCCTATCCTCTCCTCTACATCTCTTCCGCTTGAGGCTCCAAAGCTTTGCGCACCATCCTGACCAATCGAACCAGAGACCCGGCCAAGATCAAACTAGCCTACACGCCGGACTCGGTCTGGCGCAACCGGGACACGTTCCTGACGGGCCGCGACGCGATCCACGTGTTCCTGACTAAGAAATGGGAGCGCGAGCAGGGCTATCGCCTGCGCAAGGAACTGTTCGCGTTCACGGACGACCGCATCGCCGTGCAGTTCTGGTACGAATGGCACGACGCCAGCGGCCAGTGGTGGCGCACGTACGGGCTTGAGGACTGGACTTTTGCCCCCGACGGCCTCATGCGCAAGAGGCAGATGAGCGGGAACGACGTCCGCATCGAGGACGGCGAGAGGTGGTTTGCTAATGGGGTTGATGTTAACTCGGTCGATATCTCCGAGAAGCATTGGTGATCATGTGACGGAATGCCGGCTCTGTAGGTGCGCCCAACGTTCGGTGACTCTGTTCACGTTCGGTTCTGCGAAGCGTACGGCTCCATGGTCCGTTGTATATAAGACATAACATCCGCTAGTATTTATCAATATAACTTAGCGGAAACCCAAGATCTGTTGTCTACATGGGTAGGGGAGGCTTGGCGAGGACCTGAGACCGTGATATGGTCGGCCCGAGAGGCAGAACTATCGAATGTCTCTACCGGAAGGATACCATCTAACGAAACCAGAGCCCGCCGCCCCATGGAGGCGTGGCGGTGCGGGACGGAACGAAGTTATGCACGAATTCATATGTTGTGTTTGGCATTGAAGCATTCCCATCGCGAGATGATTTCGTTGTGCTTCACCTGAGAGCACTAATATCGAATGGTCGAAGGAGGAGAGACATGCAGGCGGATAGGATAGGATAGGATAGGGCGTGGCGTTACGTGATGAGAAACTCGCGAATCAGTGTGACCTTATGCCAGCACTGTACATATTTTTCTTTTCTTTGAGGCTAGTGTATTATTACGTTGCATTATTGTTGTGGTTCTATGATAATTCTTGTCTTCTTCCCGTGGCGGCATGCGAAGGGCCATGCACCTACTTTAGTGAAGAAACTATGCAGAACGTGTGTATATAACTTTTTCTCCTTAAAAAAAAAAAAAACACGCGCTGCGCTTATGGCGCTCTCTTCGCGTACGATCAAAAACACAAGGCCCCGAAAATACGATTAGATGTAGAGTTTTTTATGCAATCCTATATGTAGAACGTATAGATCTCCGCTAAACTCGGTAGCCATGGGAGGACCGCCGCGCGGAAATGATGGCGATAATCGTTATTTCTCTTCCTGCTGCCTCACTCGAAAATTAGACAGGTAGCTCGTTCGATAATTTGGTTAGGGACGCATGTTATGTAATGAGAGAACGGCTCAATATCTAGGATACGATGCATGCTCTTCCGTTGTGAGGCGAAATTAGAGCAGAGTTCGTAGCTAGCCGCATGCGTAGGGCCATGAATCCTCGCGCAGTACTGACTTCTATAAAAATTTAAATCTCGATTTCCCGACAACTCTTAGGCAGTTTACATGGCCGAGTCGCACGGGTGGCTTCGTAGTACACGAACTATAGAGTTCTTTTGCAGACTCCGACCCCACGTGAGGATGGGCGAACGGCGATGACCCAACCTACAACCTCAATGCCTTAGATACGCATGGCCCGTCTTGACGCGGGGCATTGTGGCAAAACATCATAGGCTAGCAGGTAGCTCTATGGAATATCGCCCGAGACAATTTCTGTTAGCCAGAACTCAGCCCCCTTTACGGATGGTACAAGTTCGTGAAAGCTCTTTACGGTAGGGTAGCTTGACTTGCTGGCACTAAGCAGTAGTGACTCCCGTGGCATATGTGATAGCTTGTGATCGGCCTTGTTTACATTAGCGCAGGCAATCCCCTGAATAGCCGATGCTATTGTCGGTTGGGACGCTCATGGATCTGCGGCTTCTATATTCTAGAAAGTATGGCTCCCCGAAGTGACGACCTTGCGAGACAGTAACTATTGAGCTTTGGCACAAGGGGCTTGAAAGTTGAGACAATCCCCTCTCTGCTACCCTTGCGTAGATCTAGCCATCTACCTAATTAAGGTATTCCGGCAGTCGCCTCGTACTAAGAGTGGCTAACTATTACTGGCCTAATACGCTTCGAACGGACGCCATAAGACACATTGGGATTCGACGGCGTCCACTTACTCGGAATCTTTTATGTAGACATTTGCAGTACAGAGTGCCTGAGGAGAGGTAACAACAATATTGGAAGTTCGATTCTTCGTCTCCTGCTACTTTAGATAGTTGTCCAAGATTAAAATATAACCCCGGATGGGTTGGGCTATCTGTAAAATACCACGGCGTTTTCTCACGGCCACGCTCAGGCGGTTAGTCATAAAGCTGTCGCACTCGAACTGAGCGGTGCTGGGCGCATGGATCGTGCGGTGACAGTCCCGGCGTGTCGGGTTCAGCTCGGCTGCCACTCTAAAATCCACAAGCCGACCCAGACTAGTCTAGTTAGTACCAGCTTCACTTTCGGCGCCGAACCATCATCCCTCCGACTACCTGTGTGAGCTATATAGGGATACATAGGTTGCTAAATTTGCTCACCAAAATGGGTATTGTTGCGCCTAACTTGACGTCATTTGGTCCGTGTTTCTTCGCTGGCTTCTCGTCGACACTTCTTTCGTAACCCGGTGTGCCTGGCGCTTGACAACCATTGGCATTTCTTGCTTTTGGTCCGTTTTTGGAGATTCTTTTAGGTCTGCCACAGACTCTGCCAAGTACGGAGTCACATCGCGTACTATTGGGTCGAGACTCCGTCTCAGTGACTCAGTCCCTACTAGTTCTAAGCCTCTGCTGTCACTGTCTCTGCTGTCACTGTCTCACCGGGGACTGTGCTAGACTAATGCGCCCAAGTGTGTTTCTCAGCCTCCGCTCTAATTGATAAAGTGTTATCACTAATTCTACGAGCTGGGACGACACCTCTGGCCCATACAAGTTCAAATGAATATGACGGAAGTGCAGCACGTGTGTTCCAGTGACGGGCAGCCTCCTCTTCGCCCAGAATCGCCTCTGATGGTCTCGCTCAGTTGCATGGTAAAACATGTATACACCAGACTGGATCAACACGTTCATTAGCGTCTAGGGTGCAGCGTTTCCCCATGTTCGATTAGGGTAACGATGCATTATTAGTTACACGAATCAAGAGTAGGAGGCCATACTCGATAGCGAACTATTCACTTTGTTTATACTTATAGTACATATCGTCTCCCTTGCCAAGTGTTCGGAGTCGTTTTGAACTACATATTTAGATAGACTGTCCTATTTCTTTACGGATATCGGAACCTTCTTCATCTCTGGCTATAACATTTGTTTCAACGATTTGCTCTTGTGTCTTCTCGATATTACCTGCCCATAACTAGATAGGGCAACCTACGACCCCCCTTTTTCGTTTTGATACTCCTAAGTATCGAATACTTCACGTGTGTCGACATGGGGCTACTCCCGTTGAACTACCGACGTCCAGATCATGTCAGTGCGGAGGATGTAAGACGCAATGAGAGCAGCGTCGAGTTCGACGAGAAGGCCGACGCTTCTCTTAAATCCGGCTACTCTGGTACTTCTCTGGGCATCCCTGACGCGCTCGCGTTTGACAGGATCCTAAATGGCGGAACGTGTCCCGTGAGTTTGTGTGAGTGCCATGTGCATGTTTCCCCATTGCTAATCTCCTACCAAGCCTTGTACCGTCCGAGATTTTATGAATTACCTCATCTATATTGAACATGCCGCCGAAAACCTTCAGTTCTACCTCTGGTATCGCGACTATGTTAGGCGCTTTGACGCGGCTCCCACTTCGGAGACCGTGTTGTCCCCGGACTGGACACGAGCAATGGAAGAAGACACAATTGCCAGGGTCCAGAAAGATGCCACCGGCAAGGCTAAGAAAGATGCCCCAGTCGCCAGGGAACTTTTCAAGGGAACCGACTTCGAGAAGGCTCCTGGAGCCCGCGTGGAAAGTCGGGATCCCTTCGCCACCCCACCCGGGTCTTCAGCGGGAGATACTGCCTCTTTATCTGGATCCCAGGCGACGAGCTATGTTAGTCAGGCGGGAGATGCCTTTTCCGCGGTTGGCGTCAAACAGCCTTGTAAGCCTTACCGCTCCGCGATACTCGAGTATCTATAAACCATTGCTCACGCTTCATGCCTAGTCACCATTCAACCCTTCCGATCGGAGATCAACCGAGTGATCGCTACCTATATTGTCGATGATTCGCCCAGACAGCTGAACCTCTCTTCCTGCGAGCAAAAGGCCGTCGTCAGGGCTCTGTCGTACACCACCCACCCGTCGGCCCTCCGCACGCTATCCCAAAACATCGAAAACACCCTCCGAAGGCAGGCACATCCCAACTTCATCCGCTGGAGCATTTGCAATGGCAACCCGGCCCGCGTTACCTTCGCCCGCTGTCTCGGGGTGGGGACTATCCTCGTCGCCACGGCCGGTTCGATCATCCTGACATTGAGCAAGGCGGGCCGCGGCTGGCGAGCGCTGTTCGCCATCCTCTGGGTCCTCGGCATCACGACGCTCGTCACGGCTGCGAAGGGCATGTGCGTGGTGCTGCACGGGCTACACCATCGAAACGTGCGGCCGTGGGAGCTGTTCGTCGAGGACAACGCCACGGGCCTCGAGGAGCTCTACGAAGGCAAGCGGAGTTTCGACTCGTTCGGCTCGTGTAATAGCTACGAGGACGAACCTTGGGTCGTTAAATACCAACGGCGGTTCTATGTGCGCAAGGTCTTTGACCGCGAGGTTTGGATCCAGGAACCCGCGCTACGCCAGATCCAGGATACGATTTTCCTGCAGTCGGTGCTGTTAGCACTGTTTGGCGCAAGTGCCCTCACGGCTATATTCGTTGCGGTTCCGGCTGGCGGTTTTTTCTAAAATTTACTTTTTCATCTGCGTCCTATATCGCTCACATACTGATGGGCTTGGCTCGATACCACTTATTTCGAGAATGCTGCTCGTCTTCGGGACGTAGTGCGTGACGCGTAATGTTTTCTTTTGGCCCTAACCGACTTTTGCCACGAATGTACTGTTGTTTTCGTGAAATAAATTTCACGACCGGGAGAGAGTAAATCATTTGGGGGCATGAGAGCTTGAACAAGAAGAGTTCGATAGGATGCCTAATGCTCACGAAAGGGTTAGGAGCGGGACGTCTGGAAATAAGGGCTGAGCAGGTTGATATCCCTAGGTGGCCTCGTGACTAGTATATCTCGTGTTGGGATTACTCCTGCCGTTATGTTAGTAAGCCACAACTGTATTATATATACAATAGTCTAAATTACATCATTCGTTTGACTGAGCTACTTATTTTGATGGACTGCTCTGTATTGTAGTATTACTACGTCGACCTACGGGGAACACGGCGATATTACTCTCCTCGGTACTCCTCCTGTCTTTACATTTTAGGGTAACATAATTCCATTATATTTTAGCACTCACAAATCATCAACGTCCCATGATATACCCTAAACCATGCTGTCTCTGGCTGTCGTATGGAGTTGGTGGTGAACTCAGATATACCCTGTTGTTCTCCTTATTGCCTTAACTGATGGCCTTGTAGGTGGCCAAGCGTCGCTAAAGAAAGAAAAACAGCCAGTCACTAGCGGAGTGCAAAAACCGTGCCTAAACAATGAATGAGCGCGTACTATTAGGCAAAGACAACTACACACTAGGTCGGGATTGGCTGAACAACCACAGTGTTAAACAGCCTCTGGGATCCGCATGATGGGCTAAAGTTGGGCGTGTGTGTTTTCTCGGAGGATTGCAAGGACCCCTAGTCTCGATCAAAGACGCAGACCTGACTCTAGAGATGTTCTACGAAGCTGGGCTAAACCCCGAAGGGGGGGGGGGGGGGGTTTCCGGTTCTGGTTTGAATTGGGAGGGTCAAGTTTCCTGGTCCGGTTCAGGAGTATCACGATAGGCGGGCGGGAGAGAGCCCTCCAGTGCCAGCTTGATCTGTTGGGCCATATGTCGTGACCACCACCGCTGGTGCGTGAAGGCTCCGCCCATCACCCAATAGTTCTCCATACGCAAGTGACGCTTCCCCATGCCACGAACTTCGCCTTCGGCGTCGACACCCCAGCACGCATCTAGCCTGGCCGCGATTTCCACTGGCGTGAGGATATTTTTGTCGTTCGTCTGCTGATAAGTGGCGCCCCCCAGTACCTTGGGTGCTGTCTTTTGATTGTTGAAATCTGCGAATCCGGTCGCCCAGATCACCGCATCAGCGATGAGCTCGCTCCCATCCGAAAGACGAAGTCCAGCATTGGTGTATGCTATAGGCTCTACGTTGCCCCGTACCGCCACCTTGCCTTCAGAAATGAGCTTCGTGCCGCCAATATCGACATAGTGGCCGCCACCTCGCTCCAAGAGATTATGCTGTAAGCTCGCGGACGGATCACTACTATCGAAGACGGGGAAGCCGGCTTGGGAGAGAGCCAAGTAACGGCCGCTATCCGCCATGTTACTCATCGTTGACATGGGTGGCATCAGGGAAAGACTCACGGTTCCTGTGATGCGAGATGAGCGAGCAGCGTCTGTGCGACCGGGCCGCCAAGAGCCTCGGGCATTGTGTTTAGTAGTTTGTCGGCTGCGTCGAGCGGCAAAACAGTATAGGCGCCAAAGCCGCGCGGGTCCTTTATATGTTCAAAGGGCACAATATAAGTCGGTGAGCGGGCGACCATAGTTGTCTCGAGACCTGCTGTGTGGCAGTCTTGGATAATGTCGAAGGCAGTGTTGGCCGAGCCAATAACCGCGACGGACTAACAAAAGGCGTCGAGTGTCAAATGGGGGATCAAATAGAGTAATCTGCGTAGATTGGGTTGAGTGTATAGAAGCGCTTTCAACTCACTTTGACTCCGTCTTTCGCTAGCAGCTGTGCATTTTTGTAGCTCATGGAGTGTACACTATAACCTTTATACAGATCCTCGCCCGGAATTGCTGGAACATGGGGTCCCCCAGCACCCCATCCGGTAGCCTGGATAAAATGCTTGCATATGATGGTCTTCGTCTCAGACCCGTTAGCTACGTCGAGGATGACAGTCCATCTTTTCTCGAGTGTGTGATAGACCGTTGATTGCACCCTAGCCGATAGGATAACGTTGAGATGGAAGCTCTCAGCATATTGCCTTGAGTGCTCTGCGACGTCGTGTCTCGTCAGGAGGTAAGGATCTTGTAACTCCTTTCTGTAATCTGACCACCGGCGGTATATCAGTACGTTTAGCCAATTCGCCGACTACTTATCAACTTACGTGAATAGGGTAACTCGCAACTGGCAGTAGGCACGTGAATCCTGAGGTTGTCGTAGCGCTGGCTCCAGTTATCGCCGACCCGGGCATTGCGGTCGGCGATGATCGACTCGACACCAAGAGTTTTGAGTCGCGCGGCCGTCATCAAGCCACTATAACCAATAGCATGTCAGAATAACGGTCCATCTCGGAATAATGTACTACTTACGCGGTGCCAGCCCCGAGAATGAATACGTCGGTTTCCATGGTCTCAAGCTTATCCAGATCTCTACCAGGAGATAAGAGCAGTTTCTCATCTTCCGGGTGCAGCAACAATGTTTCGGCCCAAGTAGTCAAAACCCAAATTTTCCAAGAAATTCGCCCGTCATCCGTGTTAGCTTTCACTGGAAAGAGGAGCATTGTACCCAGACAGCCTAGTGCAGGTGACCTCGTTCGAAAAGAGATCGCACAGTTAAGGAACATCTTTGCCACAACAGAAGATTAGACTACGCTTTGAAGGAACTTAGGAAGAGGCAGTTGGGTGTTACTAACCGTTACAGGGCTAATTACAACGAAATGGGGATCCCCAACAAGTTCAATGGCGTTCTCAATTTGCCGCGCTGCTCTCATCTGCAGCAAAGCTGCTGCTATAACACCAGGCGTGGTGAAAGTACGTAAGTGGTTAGTGAGAGCCGCGATATCTTTCCAGAATGCCTGCTCCTCAAAGAGTAAGCCAGCTAACTTCTTAGTGTCGTGAGAAGCGAGAGCTGCGTTGAGGGCGTCCAGCACCACCTTAGCCTGAATAGCGGGAATTTCGCCCGCCATTGAAGCCGGATCAACGGTGCCGGGGGCAATCGTCGGCAAGGCATTGTGAACATCTTTACGAAGATCAACCTTAAGGGGATATTCGACACCCGGGGGAAAGGCTTCGTAGTTGGTACTAGCTATTGAGTTTCAGTAATCACGTTGCTAAGATCGAGGATGTTGGATGTGTAGAGTACGGGGGCTCTTACTAGAAGGCATCACAGGGAACGATGACGTAGTCTTAATAAGTCGATGGTGAACGTATGACTATTATGAATCATGAAGACCGAAGATAAAGATACTACGGGAACAAGCTGCGGATATATATGTGTCGGGGGGGAGGGGCTCTCGGCTTTGGGGTGGCTTTTTGGGCTTGGATATTTGTTACCAACTCTCTGATATAACCTCGCTATTTACCTGTTCAATGTGCCGGCCGCTATAGAACTCGCCGGGTATATAATTACTGCACGTTCCACCGATACGGGCATAAGCGCCATTCTACGCTCTACCCAGATGGCTGAGTACGGTAGTGTGTAGATACGTTTGATATCGACAGCATATCATAAGTATGAATACTTTATCTTTGCACTTGCATGCAATCATCGCCTATGACTTTCGGATGACCCTTTGGCCGCATGGGTACTCTCCAGTCCCAGGGCGTTCAACCGGAGCAGTAACCGGAAACCCTTCGGGTGTCGGAGTTAAGGGGTATCATTCAAGAGCTTATCCGGATCCCCCTCTTATACGTCGGGATGGACGAATACGTAGCTTTGAGGAGTCCTTGTGATCTGAAAGTGAGTAACAGATCGGCGATTTGTCACGCCACGGGATGCCCTTTGCATGCGCTTGCCCGTCGATTGATATAAAGCCCTCCACAAACATAATAAAACGTCTATCAGTCCTCACAAGCCACACTCGTACAGACTCAGACACAAATAAGCACTTATAAGGCGCTTTCACGAAAAGGGCCAAAGGCATTACGTTACACATTGTAGAACGTAGAGTACCTTCGAGAATTAATATCACAGCCTCTAAGATCAAGAGGCTAGCGCGGGCTCTCTGGGCAAAACCAAGTATTCGTTATACTTGGGCTATGGCAAAGGCCACTAGTTGAATTCGATGTAGGAAAAGCAATTCCTGGCCCTTGATTCTGCGGGATGGGTGTATATTCAAAGTGTTGAATGACCCGTCCTACCAGCCCTTCTCTGGTCAGAGTGGTTGAGGTTGACTACTTTTTTCTTTCTTTTTTTTTTTTTTTTTTTTTTTTTTTTTTTTTTTGTTTTAGCAGTGCAGAGAATTGGTAGCATGGGCAGGTCACTTACTGAGTGAAACGGCCTGATCACGTCTCCCCTCAATATCAAGGGGATACTACGTATGCGGTACACGTTGGGTTCGATAGGACTACGCTATCTCTAATACTATTATCTGATTATACCCTTGAAAGTAAGATACGGCTCTGGGATACTGGATAGAGGCACCGTTAATAAAGTGGTTGCGCACGTATGTGGTACTACACCTAATATCACACTTGCGCGTATTAGGGAATGTGGTAGAAATACTATTTAGCAAATACACTAGGTGAGGTAAATCAATTCAATTCTGGGTGGCGTTTCGTGACATCCGGGAATGCACTATTCGGTGTTTTTATGTACGTGGAGAAACTGAGCTGGAATAGTATGGCGACTAGGCGGCGATACATGTGTATCAAAGTGTAGGTACTATGAGCTGCGGGAATCCCATGGCCCAAACTGAAAAGTAAAAGGACGGAGGTTAACTAATGGTATATCTATCTGGGCGGGGTGCGGCTCTGGTTTCTTGATCTCTTTTAGCCATATTTAATTAAATACTTGGACGACTATCTCGGGCTCATCTAGAAAGCGAGTTCCGACCTACCTGAAGATCGGTTCGTGCTAGTCTCCTCGAACGGACTGTTTGGATGCCCCGAAGAGGTCTGCGGGCTGCTCAGTGCTAGGTAATTAGAGGTCGTTGGCTCCCCTACATAGCTGACTTGACTTGACTCATGTCGTCGTGTTGAGGCTGAGTGTGTAAGTCTCTTCACAATGCCCCGGGGTAGGCTGGTCTCGGACGGCCTAACCCGTTGAGGTGTCGGGCAAAGGGTTGGCGATCAATATTTGACTTTCCACATAAACACTACCTAGGTAGGTTACCTATTGTCCTCGAATAAGCTTATGCGAGTTGGCCTGTCGCCAAGACGACACGCTTTCCTGATAGAGCAACCGTGTAGGGGTTCAACCTGCTGATACAAGGAATTTATATATATATAAAAATTA
Organism: Xylaria grammica; assembly: GCA_004353285.2. Classification (NCBI taxonomy): domain Eukaryota; kingdom Fungi; phylum Ascomycota; class Sordariomycetes; order Xylariales; family Xylariaceae; genus Xylaria; species Xylaria grammica. Next base: position 745,547 of record NGZP02000002.1, on the reverse strand, counting down.
AGAAATGGACACACATACATGCCTTTTGGTGAATAGGAACAAGGACATTGAGAGCAGGGGGGGTTTGTTGCCCATAGAACTGAAAGTTACCTAACCTACCTACCTACAAAAAAAATTACTTAGGTAAGCCTCCCCCCCCCACAACCCCCATTAGACTACCTTAGGTAGGTGCCTACACCTAGGTAACCTTAGGTACTACCTAGGACACTGCTAGGGGACCCCTCAATCTGCCCCCCTCAGCAGTCAGTTCACCCCACCAAAAACCCATGAATCGTCCTTACCAACAACAGCTTAGAGGACAAGCCCTCTGACCGAGGGGAAACCGACCCTCTTTACTCATCTTCATAATATGAACCTAGCACGTTCACTTGTCTGTAGTACTGTACTATTTCCGTAGTGTACTACAAAGCAACATGTCAGATTATTGACCGACTGATTCCTCCCCCTCAACAATCCTATCATTCATGCCGCCTTAAATATACCTTCACCAGGAGTCCGGCTTCTGTGCCGCCTATGCATTCATTCGTCACCACACTCAACCCGTCCCTATCCCTCTCCTGTCTGCCTCCTGTCTGCCTCCCGCCCGCCTCTTCCTGTCTCTCTCTTATGACCCGGCCCCTCGAGTTGTAATCAGAAGACCTGGAAGCATATGAACCGTGTTGCAAAAGGAGTTGTCCATCAATTGATACCATGTCCCATGATTATACCGACAACACCCACGCCGACACAGCCATCGCTACTGGTGACGATGCCGAGCATCGCGACGCTGGCTTCCGACCGCGCGCCATGACGAGCACCGCCGAGATCGATAGCACCATATCGCATCCGGGTTCTGTGCGCATTAACGTCAAGGGCGCTTTTATCGTCGATGGCACCGAACAGCCAGCCACCCCCGCCAATGGCTATTCCAATGCCAACGGGAGCTACCACGAAGGCAAGGACATTAGGTTACCCAACCATACTGCCGTCGTGAGCCATATAGCCGTCGATGTAAGTATTGCTCGGCGCTCACGTCGCCTCTGGCCCTAGCTCCGAACGGTGAAGCTGATATGGGGTGTCTTAGATCGGTGGTTCCCTAGCTAAGCTTGTCTACTTCTCTCGCGAAGCGCATTCGACCGAACCCGGAGGAAGGCTCAACTTCCATTCCTTTGAGACGGATCGTGTTGACGATTGCATCGAGTTCATGCGACACCTCAAGGACAACCAACTAGCTCTCAATGGCTCCAAGCCGAAAGACCTATGTATCATGGCTACCGGAGGCGGCGCCTTCAAATACCATGATAGGATCAAGAAGGCTCTAGGCGTAGATGTGCTGCGCGAGGAGGAAATGGCTTGTCTAATAATAGGTGAGCTTATCCTTGGAACCCGAATATCCTGCCTGGTCAGATGGGAATGCTGAGAGTACATGCGACAGGGCTCGACTTCTTCATTACTGAGATACCCCGCGAGGTCTTTACCTACTCAGAGACCCAACCCATGCAGTTCGTACAGCCCGAAGTCAACATTTACCCGTATATGCTCGTCAACATTGGATCTGGAGTCAGCATACTCAAAGTGTCTGGTCCGAGGAAGTACGAACGTGTAGGTGGCACCTCGCTTGGTGGGGGTACGTTATGGGGTCTGCTATCTCTCCTTACACCGGCCGATAGTTTCGACGATATGCTCGACATGGCCGCTCAAGGCGACAATGCTAAGGTCGACATGCTGGTGGGAGACATCTATGGCACTGACTACAACAAGATTGGGCTCAAGAGCACCGCCATCGCGAGCTCTTTCGGAAAGGTCTTCCGAATGAAGCAAGAAGCCGAAAACGAGGCCGAGGACAACGGCAGCATTGCACAGAATCATCTTCAGCCCGACCAGCGAATACAAGAACCCTCGAACAACGCGAGCTCATCATCACAGCCGAAGACCCGAGCCGACGCGGCGTCCCGGTTCTCTGCGTCCGACATCTCACGTTCGTTGCTTTACGCTATCAGTAATAACATCGGGCAGATCGCATACCTGCACTCTCACATCCACGGCTTGTCGCATATCTACTTCGGTGGGTCCTTTATCCGCGGACATCCACAGACCATGAACACGCTAAGCTACGCCATACGGTTCTGGAGTAAAGGTCAGAAACAGGCATACTTTTTGCGCCACGAGGGCTACCTCGGTGCTGTCGGCGCGTTCCTCAACCGCCAGCCCCGCAACTGGGGACGTAGGGGTAGCTTCGAGGGAGACGGGACCGCGCTTGAGGATCGGCTGCGCGAACGCAGCGGTGGTGAAGGCGAGCAGGAGGCGACCGTTTGATACGAACGTACCACACTGAGGAGGGCTAAAAAAAAAAACCGCATAGGTGCTGAAAATTGGGCGATCATTTTGATGGCTCTGGGCCGAGGTTGGGTTAGTGGCTGAGCATTGTTTTGGCGACTGATGGATACCTTTTTGGTTTATGTACCTAAGTCGGTTGGCATGGCGAGTAGCAGGCGCCGCGAAGCGTTCTTGTGAGATGACGTCTATTTGCTTTTCCCGAGTTATAGCTAGATACCTTGCTTATTACCTGCCTACCTGCCTGGATTAACCGTTAGATTTACCGGAGCGTTTGGCCGTAAATATGTAAGTAGGAATCTGAATCACCTACTTTTTTTATACTTGTAAAAAGCACGGTTGCTTGGAGAGTTGGATGTTTGAGTATTTGCTATGTTGGATTTGCTTGTCGTACAAGTTTACAACTATTAGGATAGTCCCCATTGCGTGAGCCTCATCATTGGATTTAGTACGACCAGACTTGGCCAGTTGTCTAACCTGGCTTACAAGTATGGTCGTACAACGGCGTAAAACTCTGATACCATGTCAAGGAACCTTCAGTTACGACGAGCATATAACTAGTTTTTGAAGGTAAAAAGTCTGTCACGGGTTACGCAAGGGAGGCCACTCGAGGATTGAATTGTTAGAATACTGCGTTCTGGCTTGTGTCCGTCTCCCGGCACCTCCGCTTGCCTTCCTTATTATGTGTCTAGTAATTTGGAAAGTGGGATTTCATTCATCGAGACTATATAGTATGGGAAATTTATGTAGCTCCACTCTCTTTTGTTGCTTGTATGGATCACCACGTGTGAAAGGACCTATCCAAATTGTGGTATTCCAGCTAGCTCTATCCGTTGATCTGAGGTATAGTTGTAGAGTGGTTTTGTGTCGCCGCGTTAGCGGCGATGCATCAGGAATAGATCGAAATATATGGAATAGTAGTCGATCTTTCCGTGTCTCAAACTGCCCTCTTCTTTCTCAGATTGCCCCTGACTACTCACATACGAATCTCTCCCTGATTAGGGGTAGTTGTGAGAAATCAGCAGTCGATGGCCGGTTGTACCTGGCCGGTTGTACCTGGCCGGTTCCCTGATATGCGGGACTATCGAGGACGGGGCCTTGAGCTCGACTCTTTCTCGGTCAACCTGAGTGTCAGGGGAAAATCCTATAATGTGACTGTTTTAGATCAATTCTGGGTAAGGCACCGGCGCATCGAGATTGAAAAATGATGTCTGCGTGACTTGATCGTCGAGGAAAGAGGGATGGCCGGGAAAGAGCTCGAGCTCATTATAAAAATATTCCTCATCTACATAACCGCCCAACTGTAACTCTGTTTCGGTTGCATCATTCCAATCTACTCCGGTATTGGCGACGCCTGCTTGATGCTCGCCATAGATATAGGAAGGGCCGACGATCGGCGAATGGGTACCGCCCGTGACGCAATGTGTATGACCTTGTGTCGAGCCACCAATTACACAATGCTCAGGCCTGTGGGCCGCAAATGCGCAGTGAACTGTATGCATTGAGCCGAGACTGCACTGATCCTCCATGATGTGTTGATGTAGTGGTGTAGGGTCTAGGCAGGTTGGACCAAGATCTGGGTAGCGGCCAAAAAAGCATCGGCAATAGCCCTATTCGAGATATGAGTGTCAGATTCTTCATGAGAACATGGGAACAACCAAGACTACCTGCCTCAGGAACTGGCCCCTGGATGCCCCCGATCTGATTCAGGGGAAGAGGACTGGCCCTTTCTTCATCGCTATAGGGGTCTTCACAGAAAGCAGGTAGCTTCGAAATTCCATGAATGGCTGCGTGGGGTTGTCGTTGTTGTTCTGGCTGCCTAAGACACTGGAGACTCGGGCGATCGGGTTTTGGACACTTCTCGGAGTCCTTTTTCATGTTCAGATACTGATGATCGAAGAGCTCCTGCTGTCGCCTTGCTTCAAGCCTCTTAAATCCTGGCAAATCAGTTGGGAGCAGGCAAAGCTTGGCCCGCCTTGGGAGATCTAACTCCTGCGTTACCGCTGGTAGATAGCTTCCTTGGTAACCGTGTTTCCCCGGATCACCGATGATGGTGTACAGGCCTCCGTCTGCAGCCTCGTGACTTGGAACCCAGCAAATGTTCGCAATTGGGACGACTAAAAATTCAGAATTATATAGGTTGAGAACCCAGACATGGTTTTCCTGGCAGTGCTCATTCCGTTTCAAGCAGACCCATACGGGGAATTTGTCCGCGTGGGATTCTGGGAAAACGCAAACACCGTGTGCAGCATGAGGATAGATTTTGCCATTGATGTCGTCCGCGAGCGCTGCTGCGTCGTCAATGACACGAGGCTCTCCCACATATTCCCCATCGACTGCCCGAATGATGATTCGAGGGACTTTTGCTTCTAGGTTGACGTGAGGAGACTGGACAAGTGATTTTGTATGCAACAAACGATAATCTCGTACCGACACCCAAAACAGACGATTGCGCGCCATCGCCGTTCGTCTCAGGTATGCTGCCAGTGGCTCAGCGAGTGCTGGTCAGGTGGGCCGTCAAGATGGAAGTCATTGGAGCGCGTACCTCCTCATCAGATGACAAGACTAATCGTTCGAAAACACAGGGTCGATGCTCATGCGGGCTTACACGTGGTGGAACGTAACGTACGATGAAAGCCGCGGGGAACTGAAACAGGCTATGGGGTCTGCGAATGTCCTTTTATACCCGGTAGCCTTATAGATGATCAGGCTGTTAATAGCAAGGTGGTGTTTCTTATATCACAGCGAGGAAGAACTAAGAGTGCATACTTAATCACCTTGTAAGGAGAAAACTAAGAAGAAAACGATGTGCGGAGCTCGGGTAGCGGTTAGACTGTGCTACCAGAACGGCGAGACATATGGACCGACTCCAGGTGTGACTGTATAGGATGTGACCGCCTCCTCACTTGCCCAGGAACCTGGAGAGTGGAAACGGGATCGGCCTTCTATTGGTCTCAGATGCAGTGTACAATGTAGGCTTAATGGTGGCCAGTTATAATACAGGTGCGATGCCTCCGCATGCTTCAGCTTGTGGGGATGCGTTAACAATACCTGCAGGGCATGACGGGAATGGTTGCTACGTCTCAGGTTTAGTGCAGAGATGTGTGAGCTTCGGTAGTAACAACGGAAACCCGGGTGCGCCGTAAACTAGATGGTAGCAACCAGGTCCGAGGTTTGCGAAGATCGCCGAGGGGAGCCAGCGTAGCTACACATACGCCACACAGAAGCACGGTCTTGGGATGTTCCAGTGTAACCAAGAACTCCCCCATGTCTATATTGGAGAACGAGACATGTCTTTCCTTTCTGGCAGATTTGGGTCTAGTTGCCTTTCCCTTTCGTCGTGGTCGTCGCCGTCGCCGTCGCCGCCGCCGCCGCCGGGGGGCCAGCCTCTACTTCCTGTTGCTTTTCTTTCCGCAGCAGAACTTTGGCAACCCATTCCTCTAGTTCTCGCTCCGCCTCCTCATCTGTCCTCCCACCCGAGGGGCCGATGTGTTTTCGGGCCATCCCCCTCAAGTCATCGATGCTTGAAATATCGAAAGCCCAAGACACGCCACCGGTCATCATGATGGCAAAACCCACAACATTAAGTGTTGCCAGGTTGAGGGCTTCGAGAGCGATAAGAGAGCTGTCTGAACCGATCTTGTTGACTGGACGATTGCTCTGTGTGTAGAACTTGGGTAAAGTAGCTATGTGTTTCCTGGCTACTGATCGCCTCGTGACCAATGTTGCGAGGGAGAGAAAGCCAGCGCCGGCGAAGAACAGTCCCAATTGCTTTAACGAACGCTGCGATACAACGGATGGGCGAGTCTCCGATAATGGTGGTGGTGATGATGATGATGCTGGAGAGGCTGTCCGAGGTATCGGATCGAGAGAGGGTTCAAAACGTGGCTGCAAGGGGGGCTTTGAGGCCGACTCGCTGTCTTTTGGCATCGTCATCGTTGTGCCGAACGACCACATTTTACTTCTGGTTCGGATTTCCGGCTATTCGCTTCTGCAACAGCTGTGGATGTCGGCGTGGCACGGAACTGGTCGAGACGTAAGTATGTCCATGCAAATGAACGTAGTATATGAAGGAACCTCTAGGTGCAACTATACGTAGAGAGTGGGTGGATAGCTGCGCAATGGCCAAATTATGGCCGAACCCGTCTCGAAGATGTTAAAGGTACAATGAACGTGATGCGCCAGCGTGTGTTTCGAGATAGATTGGTAAATCTTTCCCCAGATTTATTTCGGGGCGCTTATTTTCAAGATCTCAACTAAGTGGGCCTGTTGCGTGGACGGATATATGCATAAATGCATAAATGCTACGGTTAGGGCCTATCTAGGTAGGGCGTGGCCACGGCGCTTAGGCAGTTGCGCAGGTGTGCGCTTTAAGGTAATGCAAATCGCTTAAGCGTATGTATGCTCGAGATATGTAAGGCACTACCTAGGTAGTTACATAGAGACCTATCCGATCTAAAGGTATTGACAAGCCCGGAATATTATTTCAACCATCGTTTATTGCGCCGCCGACGCAAATATAGAGCTCCCTACGTGGAAATGCTGAAGACTTATACTCCGATCCTATGCGCCGCCGTCGTGTACCGCTTTCGCTAGCCCACCGAAGTCCACTAGAAACGTCAGCCAACATGCCTTTACGTTGTTGTGTTATTGGGCGAAACCGACCTGATCGAAGAAAATGTACGATCGATAGATGAATAAAATACAATGCAGGTGCCGATGTTCACCAAATCGTGCCTAGAGAACCTCTAAGCTACTTAGCCCGACGATGTCAATGCGCCGAGGTGCATGCCGAGGAATACTCCTGCACGACGACATTCTCGAATCGAGGATGAACTGCTCTAACCACTCCTTATGACATAGACTAGCTTCCCACTCTTCCCACGTGTGGGAACAATTTGGCAAGACAAGTCGTAGGATGCGCACTGAGAGCCGTAGCACCGGCAAAAGACTCTCTAGCTTAAACAGCAACCAGTATTCCCCCGGTGGGTGGCTTTGCGGGGAGTCTTCCTGATACACCTCGCTCCAGTGAACTGGCTGGCCATCATCATACTCCTTGCTCTGTTCCATGAGTCGAAGTGCTAGGGTAATGTAGCCTAAACAACTCTGGAGGTGATATATCGACCCCCAATGCGGCTGGTGTTCCTCGGCAGCGTGGTGGGCGAGGTATGCCGCTGATATGAATTTTCGGTATACCGTCTTTCGTTCACGTTTGAGTCGTGACCGTTCGACCTCTGTATTGAGATCTGAATAGAACTCCCCCACTTGTTTTAGTGGAGGTATCCCAACCAGCGGAAACCACACACGCACAACACCAAATTGGCCGTGTTGACATATCCCCTCGCTAGGAGGCGCTTCTTCCCCGAATAGCCTCTCAACATAGGCCAACACCCGAGAGAACTCAGTCAAGTGGCTCATCCTTCAAGTTATAACCAAAAGCATCAATCCTCTCTTAGTCGTACTAACGAATCTTCCCCGATTATGTTCGGAGCCCAGTACACCATTCCCTCTCGGCCGAATAGACAGTAACATAAAGGCAAACCTTTAGCGCAACGTATTGACAAGGTTTTATTTCTCGCATGAACTAGCGGAAAAGATTTGTCCCGATCAATTAGAAAGGACACGGGTTTCAGTCCGCCTCTGTCGCCGACAAAACATTTGCGCGGGATACGAATGGAGGGTCTTGGATGAGCTTGGATAGTGATGGATGATTGGACACAGTACACTGGAAGTGTGCTGGGGTATGCCAGAACACCTCCAAAGAAAGACCCTATACCAAATATACATCACATTTCTGCAGCTGGGCTTCTGACTGTTGCGGTGAAGAGCTACCCTGGGTGGCTGCATGATTGCTTCGTATATTGATCTACAGCCTTTTGTATACCACCGCTTAAGGCATATAACTCTATGTACCACCCATGCCTTCTAAGTCGGGCATTAGATATATGCTTATTACTACACACCAAATCTAGATAGGTACTAGACTGCGTAAATAGATCTGAGGAAGTGAAATGTCTAGACGCAAGATGCTCAAAGGTGCTCAAAGGCGTACGAAGGAGGGGAACTACCTCGAGCCGAGATCTCACACGTTCCAAATGCGAGCAGCAACACTATACTTAGTAGATTCGGTATCCGGTATCAGTGCATATACATCATGTACGGTGCCATACCCTACCTACATAGTAACGCACAGTCCGTGCTATGTCGAGATGCGGTGTCGAATTGAAGGTACATCACGTCTGTATGACTTACTACTACTAACAGTATGCATGCCCATATAGTCAGTAAGTAGCCCATTGCTTCTGATGTCCATGGAGTGCAGAATCCATCTAGATATACTAACCTAAGTAGCGTGCCTAGCTCAATTAGTAACCTAGACGGTCGTATTTCTTATGGGGATATGGGGAAACGATGCATGCATACAGCTAGCGCTGCTACATTGCCTTACACTACATGACCTACCTACCTACCTACCTACCTACTTACATGTATGTTTTAGGCGTGTTTTTTTTTCTAGAAAGCCATAACCATTCGCCCTCACGACGGATCTCGGACAATATAAGACATGGGAAGCAAAAATAAATCTGTCGGGAAAAAATCGTCGTCGTATAAGAGGTCTGATACCACAAGTCGCCACCCAGATGCGCCAGATGCGCCAGATGCAGCACATACGGCTACGGCTACCGCTGCGGCAAGCTGGCCACCATTCAAGCCCAAGTTGCCAGTAACTCACCTCACCTTCGACGCACCCATCCCCGCACTCCGAGATCAGATTGTCTTACTTAGGAACTTCTGGCCCAAGAGTCTATGTCGGGATTATGTTACTTTTCTATCCAGCCTGCCCTTGACGACGACACCCGGCCGCCCCAAGCGAGGGGAGGCGACACGGGTCAACGACCGCTTTCAGCTACAGGATGCCCAGCTTGCACAACGATTTTGGCTTCAGACAGGGTTGAAAGATGCGGTGCTAGAAGATTCTGTCAAGCATCTATGGTACGGGGGCTCTGATCACTGCTCCTCCCCCAGCTCACCGCTAATATAGACGAATAGGGGCGGTGAAGTCGTAGGACTCAATCCGAACGTACGAGTGTATCGGTATTCTAGAAATCAGTTCTTTGACTGTCATTGTATGTGGAATCATTGATATTATTGGGCATCCCTTGATATTATCCCTTCATGGCTTCTCTTCCTTGTGCCTATCGGGTCATCCGGTTCAGCTGTCGACCATGTTTAATAATCCGGTGGTATGTCGGAATATGAGACTAGATGGCATATCGTTCTACCCCCGGCCCAACCCCTCTCAGTCACCGTGCATTCTTTATTACAAGATTGGTTGGTGGCTTATTTGCACATTAATTTCACACTTCTTACTGGCCCCTAGCGCCGCCCTTGACTCTGCGCCTTGCAACAGTGTCGTTTATCGACAGCCATGCGCCTGATTTCTTAGTCCATGCAGTCGTGGCGCTGAGCTGACTTACCCGCCTCAATGTTATCCGCTGCGATACTAACCATGGGTGGTATGCCCTGTACTAGACGACGATTATAACCTAGTTGACGTTCCATCCGACGATGGATCCAAGGACATTATTCGTGCTAAAACGACATGGACGGTATTGCTATATTTGACATCAGCAGCTGATGGTGTTTTGGGCGGAGAGACAGTGTTCTACCCCAACGATCGCAAATCGGCACAGGAAGAGCTCGTTATAGCGCCGGAAACCGGGATGCTTCTGCTTCATAAGCACGGCGACAATTGTTTACTAGTAAGCCTAGAATATCGCTTTCCGCGCAGTCCATTGTCACGCATTTCACGTAAACGGGATACTGACGAGCCCGGCTCGATTAGCATGAGGGCCGCGAAGTCATGGCTGGACAGAAGTGGATTATCCGAACAGACCTTTGTGTGAGGAGGTGAAAGTAAAAGCCAGAAGGGTAATTAGGCAGCTTCTATGCACATCGTTAACGATCTGGTGACGGCTTCGTGGCACACTGTGAGACAATTTGCTGCAACGAGGAGCCAGCTACCCGGGTTCTCCCCGTCGGCAAGGCCCCATTAGGCTACCCGCATCGCTAGCCAAGGTGGCAGGTCGACTCAATGCGAATGTCTGCATATTCCCATAGCTCCCTCATCCCCCCCTCTTCCACCCCGGATAAAGGCGTTAGTTTCTATAGGGAAACATGTGCTACGAGAGTGAAAATGCGTGACCTAACCTGGGACTCGGTATCTTATGCATTGGTCGTCGCGTGTTGTCACGCTGCATGACACCCTACCTCGCCAGTCAAATATTGCCATCCCCGCCTCAAAAATGGCCACCCGGAAGCTATCTCCGATCTCGCGAGACATGGCTTACGTGCCAATTCGTCCTGCGGGCGTGTTTTACCGCGCCGAATCGTAAGACGCAAGCCCCCAATTTGAGACGAACGGCCAATCGACAGGCTATCGCTATGCTATCAGTTGTTAACTTAGCCACCAATGAACACTTGCCATGACTTTGTGGCATAGTATCGATGTATATACATAGCACAAGGCAACTAACAGACAATTGTCATTACCATACGAATGCCGGTACTTGAATCGCCTATGGGAACGATGCCACAACCAATTATTATCGAGAGAACGACTGTGATACTACAACTATGTAGTGGCGGTGACCTTATACTCCGTTCATTATATCCCTCTGAGGAATCTACTGCAGCTACATGCTCTTTATGCAAGTGTGCTCGTTTATCTATACCCCGGTGTACTAGGAATTTTGTCCTCTCAACTATGCCGATTCGTGCTCGGCGGCCTTGCATTTTTCTACGGTATGTGTAGAGCTCGTCGAATTATTTGCCGCTGTCGAAGTTCGCGGCCCGGAGATTCCCTGGTCGAGATGTTCCAGGTCGTCAATATCGGCTATACATATATGTAATTCGGGATCTCGTGAACGTCCCGACTCTATCGTTTATTATTACTTCGCCGCCGAATACTACTTAAACTAACATTGACCCCCCTTTAAGGCACCCTGGAACGCTCTCTGGCTGGTCTGAGCCTCTATTTATAGCCCTCGTGACTTAGCGTACCTTTGTTATCTCGTAGATGAAGTAGACTGACAATGTGCGTTCCCCGAAGCTAGATACCATACAAGATGGCTGAGTCTAATCAGCCGGCAATAGCCGACCAAGGCAAGCGGACGTAAACTAACCATGTACCCTAATATCAGCACACCATCCTTCATCTGCTAATAATGTCTCCCTCCAAAGGTTGCCCTAATGGGTGGTGCAGGAGGCACTTAGGGACCAAGAAACAAAAGCCCTAGCGCATATATTGGGGGAGAGGTTATTATGTGGTGTAAAAGGACGAAGGGTTTTAGGTGACACCGTCTGGATTCGAACCTGTGCCCTAAGCCTCAAAAAAAAAAAAAACACAAAAAAAGAATCGAGGGCTTAAGATAGACTCAACATCCCTTGACCGGAAAACCCTTGCTGCCTATGGCCCTGCCACCGACACAAGAGTTATTCCTGCCGACTACTTTACCACTCGGCCACATGGGGTCATGAGGGGAACGTCTGTTGAGGATGTGCGCACCTGTTATAAATTATAGACTTGGTACCTAGGTACTTTGATACATCAAGGTGGCAGATGCAAGTCCTTCACCACCTGGGCGCAGTAGAGGGGTACGACTACTAGTATTTATTGTGTTGCTTCGGGGACAGCAAATGTTACTTATGTAAACCTAACGCGGTGCATACGTCAAGGAGCTTTCCGCGTATGGAATGTAGCACACATATACGACTCAACAATAAAGCACATAACTATGCTAGCTAACTGACTGTATCTGTGCTCATCTTTCGCCCACGCTGTTACCCGTATGGCAGAACACAGCTATTCTATCCTCGATGAAGGGGGCTTACAGCTACAACTAAAGAATAAGCATCACCCACTTCGGTTTACTTGTTTCTTACGAATTCTCCCTCACCAATAACAGTTTATTGCGAGTTCTAACCTCTTCTTTCTAGTTAAGCCGGTCGGCATAATAGTATTAGCATAGTACAATGAAAATTTCCGATTCTAGAAGTAAACTCGAGAACGAGTGTGTGTCCTCTTTGCATACTGCTCTAGACAGGTTCTAAAGTTTTATAGCTTTATGACTAGCTAGTTAACTTTATTCTCGTTTGGAAATAATTTATATACACTAGGCCATACTAGCTTGCAGGTATTGGACCAGATTACCATGGAGATAAGCAAACGCCAATAGAAATCTTATTCAAAGCAGTGTCAAGATTATTTTGGAATACGCAGGAATTGCCTCGTTTATAATACGAATAGACAATCTAATTTACTCTGGACAAAGTATGTCGGCTAAGGGGCATTGTAGCCTATTTCATAAAGGAGTTCTGCCAGGTCCTACCTGATTCTTCCCACATCTGCTGACCTAATTCCTACGATTTCATCGTGTTGCTAATTTATATATAATGTCAAGCCCCTGGCTAAGAAACGAGTCAGTATGAGCACCGACAATCGGCTTGATACGAGATTTGTATCTTATCACAAGGAAACAAGAAATCAGCGTTACAAAGTCAAGAAAATGGAACCCACATTGGATATAGTTTACATCAATGGAGGACCCCAAGGATTTCACGAAGAGAAGGTCGCTTCCCAAGGATGGCGGTGGATGCGCACGAACACCATCAACCCCACCCAAAGTCACTCACATCATGCAATAATGAGTTCCGGCCGGCCTGATCGCCTGCCCGCGCATTTTCATCATGGGCCAAGCACACATATGGTCATCTCGGGCGACTTACGTATTCAGAAACAGGGAGCTTATACAGGCTCATACGAGATTTCCGATGCCCCGAGAGCTAGAAGGCAAGACCACGTCCCCCCACGCATGGAATATGGGGCAACCTCGAGGACCGGATGCACATTTGTCGAGGGCCACCAGTGTCTTAGCCCGAAATCGGCCGAGAGATTTATCGATCGCGGGACTCTGAGGGTGGTTAGCAGGCCCGACGCACGGTGGCGTTCTCCTAGTGAATCGGATCTGAAGCTTTGGCTCAGGACACTCAAGTTCAACCCTGAAGGAAGAGCTCATCCGGATGTGTCTAGAGGCGAGGAGCCGATTCTGGATGCTAGTCAGGTTTCCCCGCCGATTCCGCTTGACTTCCTTAATGCTCTTTCGGAATGGTTCGAAGAGGAGTGGGAGCATTACCAGCCACCACGAAAACCCGGATCAACCAACCAACCCCCAACCAAGCAGGAGTCACAGCAGCAGAAGATAGCGCTTTGGCTTGCGTTCATTTCCGTCGCCATCACCTTGTTTGCCTTTAAATATTGGATGTGAGCATATGACCAACCACGCAACCCGGGCGGAGGCGTGATGGCCCGATGGGGAATTTATATGACCACGGGAAGAAACAGATACGAATCCTTACGCCGGTTTGGAGATTGTGGTGCTGGACTATTTCAATTGGTGAAAATCACCGAATACAGCAAGGACTCAGATTATTTAGTCATGAATCACGAATACACAGATGCAGCGAGTTAAGGAATTGAGAAATAGATTTTATTATGATAGGACACACTGCAGTAGGAATTCTATAATTAATTTCTACTAATCGCTCAAGTTTCGGCGCCTTTCAGTTCCAGTAGAGTCGCTATCTTCCATTCATATCAGCATAAACTGAAATAAGTGACCTTGGAATCTAGCTCTTTGGATACCAAGACAATTTCCCACCATACAATTAACACCTAGATTAGGCTCTTAGACTGTCGCATCTCTATAACAAAGAGAGGTTCTGCGTACCAGTAATAAACACTCAGCATAGATAGTATAGGCTCCTACGTAACACAAGTTACTGAGATTACGGCACGGGTTAAGAGCTACACTATTGGTGCTCTTGCTTCTCAACAAATCATCATTGGTTCAGCCCCAATACTAGAAATTAGTTTTACGAATGCAGCCGCATTGTAAGTTCAAATATATTACACTCTGGAACATAGGAGCCTATGATAAAATCCATTTGTCGGCCGACTACATCTCTCCTATTGTGCCTCTATCAAGTTGTTTAGCGTAGGGGTGCCGTGAATAACTCCAGTATAGCAGTCTCTAAACATGCACCTTTGTTAGAGATTACGGTCGTAGTAATGGTGCAGGCAAGCCTAAAGCTGATATGTAAGAGGTAGTAGAAACGGATGAAATGGCGGCGCAGAAAAGGGACTAAATTGCCTTCTGCCTCTTCTTCATTTTATATATTAGGGCAAAGCTCGTGCAATAGAACGTTTCCCGCGAGTATTTCATTTCTTGCCAACCGTAGGGTGAAGTTGGAGACTTGACCCCACAACAAAATTCGTTGTCACGCAAGTTGTTTTTTGGGACACCGCTGGTATTGCCTCGCTTATAATATTGGCTAAATGTAGTAGCTCAAAACGCAAGTTACGTCAGGTTCCCAAGACAATCTCTAACTTTGCAAAATGAGATAGTGACGTGAGACACTGCAATTCATGATGGAAATGAATTTTATTCAAAGTGGGGAGTAGGAGAGGAAAAGAAGATAGAGTGAAAGTACAGGATCTAATATGGGGTAAAGAAATTATCAAAAAATGCTGCGCCCGGCATGCTGCATGTGTTTTTGAGGAGTCTTAGCGGATCGTTCGTCGAGTCACGTGATGTCGATGAGGGTGAGGATGTGCGCAGCAGCCGACAGGGCGTTCAAGAGATTCATGACTAACGGCTATTATCTTCGGCTTTTTAGCTCCGTCCTAGCCGCCCAGCCACTCGCAAATAAAGTATACCAAGTCCGGTAATGAAGCAACGAGGACTCCCGTTATGGGTACAGTCATCCAGAAGAAGCTGAAATGAAATGTCATCGCCTGTGTTTGGCCCTCTCACGAGAACATCCGTGACAAAACATCTCCTCATCTAAGGCACACAGGAAGCTCCTGTCTAGTATGGAAATCCGATAACTACAGTATTATGTCAGGGCCGGGGCCGCTCTCGTTTGCAAGTCAGTCCTCGTACTTATGATTTTGGATAAGAGAGTGTGACCAACCACTAACATTCCCAAGAATGCTCGTGTAATAAAGAACCCGAGCTTGGTAGTTAGGGTGGCCTAGTTACATGGCGATAACAAACCACGTAGTAATCAAGGTCAGGATCCAGTGGCCTGGGCATATCTTCTTGGAGATCAGCTGCGAGAGCAGCTCAGAACCGATAACGGTAATCTGAGAGATAGTGTTGCCAAGGTTGAAGTCCGTGCGACTAATCAGACACTTTGGGTACCGTCGGGAAGCCGGAGTAATTGGTGGAGGCGAAATAGATATACTATTGGTATTCATGCCGAGGTCTTGTAGAAAGTTTCCAAGACGGCCTGGGCGATAATATTCCCGCGATCTACCTGAAGCACGAAGAACATTACATATAGTACAGGGCTCATGGAGTGTAAGTGGGGGTCATATTGGAAGAGGGTTGCCTCCCTCATTGGTGCCATTGATGATCGTGTTGACATTCCTAACCTCGTTGAGAGACATTAGCACAGTAGGCCGAGCTTTAATTTGAATCCGGTTGGTCCCATAGGATGGCTGTGAATCAACTAAATCGCCACGCTTATGATTCGAATGGGAAATACGAGACATGATGCTAATACCCTCTTATCTATTCCCGGCTTACACGCCGAGGGTCTACGAATATGTTTGAGTCTAACACTATTCCCGCCAATGAGACAGACAGCCACTGCTCGAAATCAGGTCATCTTAGTATATACAGGGCTGGCAACGTAATTTCTACGAGATGGGAATTTGGGGGACGGGGGTTCTGTTTTTCTGCGGAATTATATAATTATTGGAGGATAGTTTACAGTAACATTAGCGCTATGGGGATTTTACCTGCCGCATTCTACTTCCTTAACTTCCCTTCCCCCAAAAGTCCACCTTGAGCACAGTAACTCATTTCTTAATCCCATACTATGACGCAGTGTTAAGATAAGTCCAATCAAACGTAGTTTTATATAAACAGACCGTTGTCTATTCCCACACTCAGCGTCCCACTCATTAATACTAATAGTGAGATGCCTATGAGCGGATAGTGCTTTCTTTCACCTCAGCAACTTTCGGGGCGCTCAAACCAAAGCTTACTTATGCCACCTTCATCTCCAGAAATGAGTAGATGCTTGTTCTTGTTTTCCGAGCACCATAGACAATTCGCTACGCTCAGCACGTCATAATTTAGTTCACTACTTGTTATCTACTATGTACAATAAGTTGTTGTCTGTGCACCGCCTAGTACTAGTACGTCCATCTTAGATACGTGTACTTACATGCC
This sequence comes from Xylaria grammica, assembly GCA_004353285.2. Lineage (NCBI taxonomy): Eukaryota > Fungi > Ascomycota > Sordariomycetes > Xylariales > Xylariaceae > Xylaria > Xylaria grammica. The sequence continues at coordinate 728,931 of NGZP02000002.1, read as the reverse complement.
GGTAACCCATATGCCGGCTTCCGCCTGTGGGAATGGTGGGTACCAGTCGCATGTTCAAGACTGTTAGCCCATTCTAGTAAGCCACTTGGTATTTGATCGGGCCTCATGAGCAAAATAACACACTAGCATTCGAGAAGTTTTCAGAGCGGCCCCGGCCAATACCCCCGGGGAGTGTTACGGTGAGGGGAAGCTCATGCTTTACTGCGATGGCATTGTGCATTTCCCCATGCCAGTCACAGATACACCGGTCGGGGACTGTAGGATGCAACACACTGCATTGAGCAGTTGAGCGACCATGGGACGCGGAACTCTGGCAACGAATGCGGCAATTAACCGATCCAGTCCCATGCGGGCTTCAGCCATGGATGGCGAAGTTACAAGTCGGTTATTCTGAATACGATGCTGCATTGTCTAGTACCATGGCAAGGATGAATGAAAGCAAGTACACTATACTACATGTATCGTGTTATATGTTCCTGAGAGAGCCATGTGTATGTAGGCTACCCGTAAATACATGTGCTAGTAACCTAGGCCTTTCTAGAATACCCATGCCGATATACATGTAGGTACTGTTGTAGCGGAGTGTAGTAGACATGATAGAATGACGCCGTTATCGCCTAACGGGACAAATCCGGGAGGGGGCCACTGAGGGGGCACTGAGGGGAATCGGGATGAACATGTGCTGAAAGCCAATGCCATGCAATCCTTCATGCAGCCAGAACATCGCAGCGAAACATTTGGGAGTAATATCTCTATATTATAGTGTTATCAAGTGTACATAGTATTAGTTGAGCAGAAGTTGAGCATGGCTTCACACGACCTCCTGGATAGAAGATCCTTGCGCACCGTCGGAAACGCTATACCTCATTCGAATATAGTGGATAGACCGACATACTTGGTACTGACTATCGTGACCACTTATTCGTCGATTCCTTCCCTCCATTCAGGATGCCCAGGACCGCCAGTTGTGGAAGTATTGACCTGGGCGGCAAAGAGGTGTCAAGGTGATGAGAAAGGTTACGAGTAATGAGGGAAAGTGACTTTCTCGTCTAGCCCGAGAGAGAGTATAATAGAAGAATGATGATGTGACGAGAGGACGGAGGGAATTGGCCTGCGATGGTATAGTTACGGTATGGTTACTTGATGCAAGGCCGCGGTGGCACAGATATATCAGATATATCAGATTTATTTAATGTTTGTGGCTGGAAAGTAGCTTGGCCTTTTCTCGGCTTTTCCCTGATCATCGTGACTACTTATAATCTCTGTTTTTAGGCGTATATTGTAGTATTTACCACCAGTACATGTTTGCTGCAAGGCCACGGTTTCAACTAACAAAGGAGATAGCTAGCGCGATGCTTAACACGGAATACTATAGCATGCTTACTTGCAGACTTGTTCCTTGGTATTTTGCCACTCGTTGGCTTCACTTATCGCGCAACAGGGAACATAGTTATTCTCAATCCCATGCTACACTTGATAACGGGGCAGTATTAATGGGTTCTACTATACTATAATATGTACACGTCTGTGCTCCTCTTCACAGCTCGTTGTCAAAACTGATAAGAATTACGGCCTCGGTCGGTGTCTGATCACCGCTACACTACACCACAGTGCCGGCCATTGGCCATATGTTCCCGGCTTTAACATGTGAACGCCACCAGCTTGCTCCCAAGAGGCATAGCCGACAGCCACTATCCCTTTTGTGTAGTGGTGGGAATTCTCGGGGGGAGGCCACCAGATGCTACCTAGCCATATAGTAGTACAACCAATGGGCCTAACACGAATAGATTGCGTCTAATCCCGAATGGATGGTTGTTTCACACCGAGAATATCGGCTTTTGTTTAAGGTACGTAGACACAGTACGCCTCACAGCCCCGCTATGGACGAGATCTGGCCAGAGTCTGGCCCTTCCGGATATCTCCACGGAATGCAGGTTCATCTTCAAATCACTCAAGCAGAGCTGGTGCTGTGCGCTAGGCATGCGGCTGATTCCTATCTAGTGTATTTACTGAGTAGTATTAACCGGTAGTGCAGTGTGGACAACATGTGGATGATATGTTAACCGGATTCCCGCCCGCACGTGCCATCTTTCTATTATATCTATCCCTGTTCCCATAATCTTCGGATATTCATGTCCTCCCGAGTGGCACCCGAATGAGCCACAAGCTATACATACCCCCCAACGGGGATAGGTACGGAACCTCGTTACCAGCGGCCCCTGGGTCGGACTGGAAATGGAATACAAGTTTATTGCGTCATAATTGAGAGTGCCTGTAAGCCATTAAGAAAAATAATTATGAATGCCTGCACGCGGAGACGATGTGAATGGGAAACATTGAAGTAAATCCACGCTGCTAGAAGGTACCCACGAAGGATAGACAACGCGAACTCACCGCGACGGAGAGCTATACGCTTACGAAAATACGCCATCCAATGCTGGAACTCAAACTACATACTAGTAGAATGTATTCTTTACATCCAATTAGTTCCATTCTACGTCAGGGTATGTTACTTGGGCCCAGCCAACAGGTTCGCGTCTAATAATTCCATCATGCTTACGCCCGGGGAATGTATACATCTGGGAGAGGGAATGTTATCAATGTTGACACATTTTCTAAATCGTAATGATACTTTTAAGTAGCCTCTATATAACCCCCTATAGCCAGGGGCCGTGCATGCCTCGAATACGGTATGAGACGTCATTGGAGATATAGAATCTGTCGAGAAATCGCATCAGTTTGTCAAAATATAACGCCATCTTGCAGTGAGAGGTCTTGCGTATCGCCGTATCTAATCTGTGGGTGGGCCTTCCCGCCTTGATCTCGAGTTGCTCGGGCCACCAACACCGTCCTCATTGGCATACCTGATTTGTTAGGGCACGGCCTGGCCATATCGCTTGCTAGACCAAGAGATACGATACATGTCTAATACCTCGATGGCCGCTGTACTGTAACGCCTTGAGTGAAACATCGCCGGGTTAAGACGAGAAAACGACTTGAGAACTCCAACGATGCAAACCTATGACGTATGAGGATCACCTCCTTTACTAGGCCATACATGGAACGTCCTCGTACATGTATATATAGTACCGCCACTAAGAGGGGGGTAGACGAGCATCTGCACGGCAGATGGTGATAGCGGTAGGGACGGGAATCCCATTTATGGAAGCGAGTAACCAGGGAAAAGGGGATGGAAGGGTCGACAAGAACATGCGTCGCAGACATCTACTATCCAGGTCTATTAGGGGCCGGGGAGAGAAATTGAATGGAATCATAACCACACCACCCACAACCCCTTGGCCTAAGTAAAATAAGTAGTCACTATGATACGCGGCTTTCTTTCGGAGACCTCCATCCTGGGTCGTCGGGGTATTGACCGTCGAGGGCAACGCCGGATAGTGCCGATGCGTGTTCTCGTCCTTGGGATGGGAAGAACAGGGACGACATGTGAGGCCAAACGTGGAACATTGTGGTTCATTGCCAGCTCACTAACAAGATGACCTTCACGAATAAGCCCTTCGACAAGCATTGAAACGATTAGGTGAGAAGAGACCGTCACACGGGTTTTACCGAGGGTGGCTCACACCTCTTACGCTACAGGCTATGATGATACCTATCATATGATGAGCGCCAGTGTTGAGAATCCATTCGATTGTCTCTTATGGCAGCAGGCATTCCGAGCAAAGTATGACGGGATCGGTGGCTTTGGGCGTCAAGAATGGGACCAGCTTCTTGGTCATTGTCAGGTGAGCTGGGCCTTTGTACCCCTCGTACTGTTAAAGAAGGCTTATGCTGACACGGCACCGACGCTAACCAGGCCGTAGCAGACTGGCCTGCGATTGCTTTTAGCGAAGAACTACTCTCCATATATCCCGAGGCCAAAGTAATACTACCGGGAAGAGACGTGGACCCATGGCATGCCTCTGTCCTTAAGACAGTCTACTGGCGCGTTACCGACGTGGAACTCAGGATAGCGTCATACCTGGACCCGGCGGCAGGCATGTATTACCCTATGCTGAAGAAGTTTTTCGAAACATTTTTCGAAGGTGACTTCCCAAATAGGGGCAAGGCGATATATCATGAACACTATAGGAAGATTCGAAGCCTGGTGTCTCCGGAGCGGCTGCTGGAGTATAACGTCAAACAGGGCTGGAAACCGCTTTGCAATTTTCTCGGGGACCCTGTACCCTTTGAACCCTTTCCTCATGTCAATGACACCGACAGCTTCGTGGCGCGCTGCCGAGCAAGGAACAGGGGCCAGATCGTAGGCGGAATCATCAGGCACTTCATTGTTTCGCTCTGCTTGCTACTTTGCGCGCTCTACGTGGCTGGGTACTGGATTTTCTAGCTCTTCAAGACCTAATGAAATGCCCAATTAGGATTTCTTTCGTTTATTCTTAGCATGATGCCGTGGCTCATGATTGAAACAACTGCCCGTGTTAACGCTCCCGACATCAGATTCTCTACTACGTAATGTTTATTTACTTACACGGCTTGACCGACCCCACAAAGCTGACATAACCTAGGGCCATCTATGCATGCTAAGGTTGTAACCTACAAACACAGGTTTCCGACTACGTATAATTCTATGTGGGTATGGACCTTGCCTTTTCGTCGTACCGTTTCACTTCTTTCACACTTTGTGCGCGCCTCCTATGCACGCTCGCTTCGCACGCCATAGAAGGAGTAGATATTGCCTGAAGCCTGAAAGTCACTATGGCGCCACTTAGCCGGGAAGAAAAGAACGCCCTGGTCAATAAAGTGTCTCGGGCGCTTTCGGAGACGCCTTACGCTTGCTCCTCACTAGTGCACCTGACAAACGGAACGACCAACTTCGTTTTCCGCGGAGAGCTGATCCAGCCCATTCATAAACAGGGGAGTGAGAACATCGTTCCTGCTACTACTGTTATCGTTAAACACTCCCTGGAGCATGCGGCACTCAACAAGAACTTGCCGATCGACGCATCACGTGCCGTATGTGTTTTCCTATTATCCTGTTTGCTCTCTCTGATATAGTAAAATCAGAAGGACACACACACACACACATAGAGAGAGAGAGAGAGAGAGAGAGAGAAAGAGAGACGGAGAGACGATTGACAATTCTTGACCTATAATATAGCTCTATGAGGAGTCCATGCTCGATGCTTTGAACGATTTCCCGTCCGGCATAGTAGGGGTCAAGGCGCCGCGGCTCTATCTTTTCATCCGCGACACAAATATCCAAGTCCTGGAAGATTTCCCGAACGCGGTGGATTTGAAAAGTCTTTTCGTATCACCAACTAGGAACAGCATCCTCATAGCACCGGTAGCAGCAACCGTCGGTCACAGCATAGGCGCCTGGCTGCGTTCGTTCCATGACTGGTCCATGTCTCCAAATGCTAAGTTGAGAGACGTTGGCAATAATGAGCCCATGCGCAAATTGAAATACGCCATCACTTACGATAGTCACCTGAGTGTGCTCGAGAACAATTTCCCCGCCCTCTTAGAAGGCCATCGGTCGGCTTTGGAGCAGGTCAAAGACGCCGCGACGAAAGAATTTGCCAAGCGATCCAAAGATGGAGATGAGGACAAGAACTGGGGACTCATCCATGGCGACTTCTGGACAGGAAAGTACGTCATTTGATTCTTATGTTGATCTTTTGCCAATTTTCCCGTCCCGCTTTAATTTGCATGATGAAGCGATCGGGCCAGCTAACGCACGTCAAGTGTTCTGCTTCCAGGTGACTTGTCGCTCACCAATACGCAACACCCCGGTACCAAACTCTTCATCGTCGACTGGGAATTTACTCAATTTGGCCATCGTGCGTACGATATTGGGCAGATGATAGGTGACATGTACGAGCGGTGGCATTTCTCGGAAGCCGAGGGCGCCGTACCGGCGATTGAGGGGTTCATTAATGGCTACGGAGTGCTAGAAGATGACGATCTCGCCTTCCGCACCGCTATCCATGCTGGCGTTCAGTTAATCGGCTGGTACATCAGGCGAGCTCCCAATTCTCCTCTGGGGTTCTCGCTGGAGAAGGTTACTGACGCTATGAGAATCGGCAGAAATTGGATCGAGAAGGGATGGGAAAAGGATAGGAATTACTTCGAAAGCACCCCAATGGCATCTTTATTCAAAAGATAGACAGGCATCCAGCAAGACTTCAGGTTGATCAGGGTAGCTTAGATGGGATGATGCGACGGACTAGATCATGTGCTAATCTCTAAAATTCTAGATATTTTCGACATATCCTACAATTATTTTGAGTGGATAGTTTAAATATGTGACCGTGCGTTCTCCATGCTTATAACTAGAATACCAGGTTAAAACCTCTTACGGGCGCTTGCGTTAGTGACTCAATGCGACGTTGAGTGTAATAAAGGACACCGAAAGTCATGAGTAAAACGAATTATTCGAACCCTTCAAACAACGGCAGCCGCGGAGCCCCTACTACCGCAGGTATAAGAGTAATTACACTCAACAGGTTTTGCACTTCATGATTATGCCGAGGTGATATCAATTACAGATTTGCTCAGAGATGCTACTTAAGTGTAGTGTCACATGACCTACGCTTACATAACCTAGACCTACTAAGGGCATACTTCCTAAACTATGCTAGCTTAGCTTTTCCGAGATAGCTACACATACAACAGTTATAAGTCTCTAATAATATATTAAATTGCACCTTTGCAACTAATTACATTGTAGTGCTAAATATTTTAATTTAATATTATTATATAATAGCTAGCAATTTATTTTAAAGTTTTATTATAAAATTATTATTATTATTAATTATAAGCTTTTTTAACTATTTAGCTAACTAGCTATAACGCTAAAAAATTTATTAACGCTAATTAAATATAATATTTATATTATTAAATTATTATTATATAATTAAGTTAAATTAATACTTTAGTTAAAATAGTTATTTTTTAACTTAAAAAATCTTTTTTAATTATAAAAGTAAAATATAATATAATTTAAAGATAAATTTATTAAAAAATCTTTAAAAGTAATTTTTAAGTTTATATAATTATAATAAATTTATTATAATTTATATATAAAAAAATAAAAAATAATTAAACTATAAAACGTAAAAAAAAATTTTTTGCTTAAAATTATTATAAAAGCTTTTATTAAATTATTTTTTACTTAAAAGCTAAATTGCTTACTTTTATTACTTAATAATTTATTTTACTTAATAATTTTTATATATTATAGTTTAGCTAAGCTATTTTTTTTATTAATATTAAATTTTTTAGCTTTTATTAGCTTAATAAAATGCTTATTATTTTTACTATTAAAATATTTTATTATTTAACTAGTTATATACTTTATATAATTATTTAAAGTATATTTTAAAAAAAATAAAGTAAATAAATATTTATTTTAATTATTAAAAAAAAATATATTAAAAATAAACATTTTAGCTATATTTTATAATTAATACTTTTAATATTTATTATTAATAAATAATAATTAATATAATAAACTTTAGTTTATAATATATTATAAACTTTTATAGTTAATATTTTTTACTTTTATAAATAATATTAATAAAAATATTACTTTAGTTTTTTTATTAGTTATTAAATTAAGCTTAAGCTTTAACTATATATTATTTTTTATTTTAATAATATTTTTATTAATATAGCTAAAAGTTATAAACAATTAACTTAAAACTAGTTGTTAAAAAGCTTAATATAATAAATAAAACCTTATTAAAGTTTTTAATAAAAATGCTTATAGCATTATATATTTAATAATATTAAAACTATACTTAAAACTTTTATAAAAATTAAGTTTTTAAAAACTGCTTTAATATTTTATTTAGTTTATATTTAGTTATATTAACTTAAACTACTTTTATAATATAGCTTTATTATTAAAAATAGCAAATAAAATAAAAATAAATAAATATTTAAATTTTATTTAATATTTAATTAATAAATATATAATTTAAGCAAAAAAGTTACTATTATAATTTTTATTTGTTAAAATTAAAAAATAATAAATATAAATAGTATTATAAATTAATAAGGTTATTAAAATAGTTAAAAGTTTTAATAGCTTTTTAACGCGTTTTTTTATTAGCTTTATATATAAATTATTAACTAAGCTAATAAATAATATTAATTATAATAAATTAAAGTAATAATATAATAATATTATTTTTATAAATATAAATATTTTATAATAGTTTTTTAAATAGTTATATTAAAAGCATTAATATTAACTATTATAATTGTTAAAGGCTGGTTTATAGCTTTATTAATGCTATAAACAAAGATTTTAAGCTAAAAAAGAAAAGAAGAAAAAAAAGAAACTAGCATACACAAAAGCTAATAATATATTATATATGTAGTAAGTCCTTTTAGTTATTAATAGTTTTATTAATAAAAAGTTAAATTAAGAACTGTTACGTTAGCAATTATTATAACTATTATATTTCCTTTTACTAAAACTAAAATATAGTTGTAAACCTTATTAAAGTTATTTATATTATCTAATCCTTATAGCAAAGCTTGCTTTTTTAGCTAAATTATTATTTAGATAGTCTTTTGCTTATATATCTTTAGCTGCTGCTTTTATTTAGTATTAAAGTCTTATTAGAAAACCTAGTGCCTTTTAGTGCTATTTATAAAATTTTTCTAGCTGCACTAGTAAGTTTTTAAAGTTTTTAGCAGGATACTATATATTATTAAGGTTATATCTTTGCTATGCTACCTAGTATTGCAGCATTTTATATTTTTTATATAGTTTAGATTGCAGTATTTTTTTTACTTTAAATTTTGCTTTACTGTTAATTTTCTTTGCTTTAAGTAACAGTTATGCTTATTATAATAGCAAGTTGTTTGCAGCTTTTTGCAGTTTATTAGCATAAAACAGGTTAGTTATTTTATAAAAGTCTAAGAAATCTAAGATATAGCTATACCTTTGCATTTATAGTATCTTAAATAGCCCTGCCTACTATAAGTTTAGCTTAGTTGTTAATGCTTAAGTTATAAAGCCTTTTTTTTTTAAAAATATACGATTATTAACTATAAAGTCTATTAGTTTTTGCTTGTAGTTAGCTTGCATTTATTGTTGCTTTTACATTTTAAATGCTATCTTATAAGCATATTATTAAACTTCTTATGCTTGTTATACTAGCTTAAGCGCTTATTTCTTTAGTTTATTATCTGCTTTTGCGTTAGGTAGCAGCAGTAATAGTAGGTTATAAACGTTAGTTTTTATAGCTACTTTTAGTAAAGCTATATTTATTAATAAGTGCTATAAAAAGTTATATATAAAATCTAAAGCAAGCAAGTAAACATTTTAGTTATTTTAATACTTATTAACATAAAATTTTAATTGTTAATTTAGCTTTTAGTTTATAAGCTTTATAGCACTTTAAGTTTGTAAGTAAAGTGTACTGCTATAGCAGTACTTTATGCTAGTTAATTTATTAATCTTAGCTATAAAGCTTAAAATAAATAGTTTTATATTATTAAATATTTAAACTTTTAATACGCTAAATAATTAATAAACATATTAGTAATATCTTAAGGCTATATTTTTTGTAGTATTAGTTTTATAAGCTAATATGCTAACTAAAAAATAGTTAAATTTATTAATAAATGCTTAGATATAGTTATATTTATATTAATTTTTAAGCATAGATTTTCTATTAACTATTATATATTTTTAAACTAAAGTTAGCATTAATAGTAGGTATAATAGGCTTAAAGTTTTATTTTGCAGTGCTTTGTTCCTTTTGCAATTATAGTAATTTTATATATACCTTTTAACGTTTTTTTTAAGATAAAGCTAGTAATAGTTTTATTTTAACGCTTTTATAATCTTATTTTACTTTAAGTAAGCTGCTATAACTAAATAGTAAGCTTTTTTTATTAAAGCTGTTTATAAGAAGATTAATCTATTAATTATAGTCTTTAAGACTTTTAGGCAGTATTTCTTTATACCTAGCTATTAAAGTTTGTTTTTTTTTTTAATAAGATTTACTAAGTCTGCTTCTCTTAAAAATGTTATAGTTAGTTTTATTAAAGCAACTAATATAGCTATCTTTGCAAGGTTAATTAATTTTATGTTTTACTTTTTAGCTTTTTGTGCTTTAATAGTAGGTAAATCTACTGTTTTTTATAAAAGTGCGTTAGCAACTATGTTTTGCTAGCCTAAATAGTACTAAAATATAATGTTAAAATTAAATAAAAAGTTAGCTTATTATACTTGTTATATTAATAATATCTTTTTAGTTAAAAAATAAACTAAAGCTTAATAATTAGTAACTATAAAAAACTTTATTTTTAGTAGTTTTAGATAGTAGTATTTTAACATTTATATTATTGCTAAAAGTTTGCAATTTTGTATAAGGTATGCTTTTTTATATAATATTATTATCTTTAAGAAATATTTAATAGGTTTTTATTAGCTATTAAGTTACTGTTGCTAGATAATACTTTTAGTAATATTATATAAAGCGTTTGTTTTTATTTTAGTAGGTACTTTAGGTCTAAAAAAAGCAAGCATTAGTAACTAATAAGCTAATTATTTTATAGCTTTAAAAGCTTTTTTTTGTTTTAAGCCTTTTTTAAAAAGCATGTCTTTTTTAAGCAATTAATTAAAAAGTTTAGCTATATTACTTACATAGTAAATAAACATATAAATAAAGTTATAAAGCCTTAAAAAGGATTAAACTGCTTATATTTTATTAAAGTTTTTAAATTTTTAACTAGTAATAGCTTTAATTTTAGCTAGGTTTACCTTAACGCTTACTTTAGCTTTTAGCACTATATTTAGGTAGTTTACCTTTATTATGTTAAACTGCAACTTTTTAATATTGCTTTATAAGTTTACTTTATATAGTTTATAGATAACTTTTTTATAGTAGGTTTAATGCTTTTTTTTAGTATTAAAATATATTAAAATATTATTAGCGTATGCGCTTGCAAATTTATTTAGCAATTTTTGCAGCTATATATTAATAAAAGTTTGCTACTAGGCTAGTTTTATTTTAAGTTTAAAAAGTAAAACTAGCTATTAAAAAATATTTTGCTAGGTTTTAAAAGCAGTAAAATATTTTAACTTTAGCGCTATTTTTATTTTATAAAAAGCTTTAATAACGTTAAATTTAAAATATTTTTTAGCTTAATAGCTATTAAAAATAATATTAAGTAAGTTTAAAACAAAAATAATATAGTTTTTTAGGTATTTATTTCTTTATTAATAATTAATATAAAATTATTGTTTTTATAAATAAGGCTTTAAAGCAAATAAAATAAAAGCTGCATTAACTTTTATATATAGCTTAATAAAGCTTAAGGCTAGTAATTAGTTTATAACTTCCTTTTTTAATAAAAAATACTAAATTAAGGTGTAATATTTTAAAAGTAAGTTAGTAAGCTTTTTATTAGTAGGTTTTAGTATAATATTAAAATTAAGTTAAAAAAGTGCTATAATATCTGCTTTAATCTTAAAAAAAAAGCTTTTTAAGTAGGCTAATAGTTTTAGTAATATCTTGCAAACTAATGCTATATATTTTAAATCTTTATTAAATAGAAAAAAAATATGCTTTCTATTAAATATCTTTTATAATTTTATGCTTTTTATTTATTTTATTAATATAATAAACTTTATTAGTATAAGTTATTTTAATGCTTTTTTAGCTAGCTAAGCTTATTATTATTTATTTAAGTTTTAATTAACTTGTTGTATAATATTTATAATTACTTTAAGGTTATTGTTAGCACTGCTTAATATCTTTTGTTAAAGTATTTAGTATTGTTTTTTTAATGCTTAGTTTTAATAATTAGCGTTTTTTTAAATAGCAGGGTTAACTTAACGTTTTAAAGCTTTTATTTATAAGACTTTTATTGTTAGCAAAAACTTTGCAAAAGGTAATAAGTTATTAGGCTATATTAGCTTTTTACTAGCGTAGTTTAAGAGGATTTAATATTTAGCTAGCTAGTTTAAGCTAATTATAATATTTAACTTTATATTAGTAACTTAAAAAAGCTAATCTTTAAATTTTTTTTTATTAATTTTAAAGATAGCATGCAAATATTGCTTTATGCTTTTTATAAGTTTTTTTTTATAATTAAAAAAAGGTTATTTTTATATTAGTGTTATTAATTTAGCTTTTAGCTATTAATATATCTATTAAGCTAACTTTAAGCTTATTATTAAAAAAACTTAAGCTTTAGTATTATATAATATAGTAGCTTTTATTTTAATATTATTTACTTATAACTAAATAGTATTATAAAAAGAAAAGTTCTTTTTATTGCTATTTATTTTAGCTAAAAATAGTAACTAAACTATTATAAAAACTTTTAGTAGTTCTATTAGTTTTTTAAGTTAAAAAACTTATTAGTTAACTTTTTTTGTTTTTTAACTTTTTTAGTAGGTTATATCTTTGTAACCTTTTTAGGTTTAGGCTTGTTAGGGCATTTAGCAGCATAGTGTTTAAATTTTCTGCAGACAAAACATATGTTGTTAGCTTAGTAGACCTTTTTCTTTTTATTATTTAAAGCTTTTTTAAGCTGTCTTAAAATCTTTGCAGCATTTAGTTTAGCATTATGTTAAGCTGCTAAAGCTTTGTTAGCAGCAGGCTTGTTTACTAGTTTTTAGTTATATTTTTAATAACGCTAGTAGCTATGCTTATAGTTATATATAGCTTTAGACACTTTATTATAAAAGCGTTTATAGCTTATATATAGGTTTATATTAGCTTTAAAGATTTTGCTTCCTAGATTAAGATCTATGTGCTTTTAAAAGATTTAAAACTATTTTAATTTAAAAAACTTAGCTTTTAACGCTAAAGTATTAAATTAAGCAATAAATTAGTAAATATTTTGTTTAGCTTTATAATAATGTTTGTTTAGCTTATTATAAGCTTTAGCTAACTAATTTAGGTTATAATAAGTAGTTTTTAAAGCTTAAATTATTTTAGCTATACTGCTATATAATCTAGTAGTAAAACAAAAATATATTTTAAAAGCTTATATAATATTATCTTGCAATAAAAATATAATATAATGTATATAGCTTTTTTTAATATAATAAGTAGTAATATTTTCTTTAAATTTATTAGCTAGCTTGCTTAGCTAATAGTTAAATTATTTTTTATTGCTAGCAAAATATTTTAAATTTAGTTTTTAGTTTTTAGCTTTATTATTATATAATAGGTTAAAGCTATTTACTGTTGCTTTTCTTATATTTTTAAAAACAGTTTAAGCTGCTATGCTTATTAGTTAAAAGGTAGTGCTACTAAAAGCGCTTTTAATAATATTATCTTGTTTTAATCTTAAGGTTTAATTTTATTAGGCTTGTTTTAACTATTGTGTTAACTAAAAGATTTAAGCTTATAAGTCTTTTAGTATTGCTTATCTAGCTGCTATATTATTTAAGGTAGTATTAAAGTCTTATTTTTATTTAGCTTTTAAAAACTTAAAGTTAAGATTTTTTTTTATAATTAGTTTTAAAATATTTATGCTTAGGTTTATAAATAAAGTACTATTTAGTGTAACATAATCTTAAATTCTTTTAGATTATTTTAAGTTATTAATTTTTATAGATTGTTGCTTTAAGGAAGTTATAGGTTTTAGTTTTAATTTTTAGTAGTAGTGCACTTGTTTTAAGTTAAGTATGCGATAGCATAATAAGTAGTTAGTTTAGGTTTGCAACTATAGCAATTATAAATAACATATTTATAAAATGCTTAACAGCAAAAAAAAAAGCTTAAAATAGTATTATAATTGTTAAAGGCTAGTTTATAGCTTTATTAATACTATAAACAAAGATTTTAAGCTAAAAAAAAAAGAAAAAAAAAAGAGAAACTAGCATATATAAAAGCTAGTAATATATTATATATATAGTAGGTCCCTCTAGTTATTAATAGTCTTATCAATAAAAGGTTAAATTAAGGACCGTTACGTTAGCAATTGTTATAATCATCACATTAACTGCGCTTAAAAGCATTTAAAAGCTTTAGCGTATAATATTATCTTTATATGTAATAATGCTTATCTTTTTATTTTTTTAGCTTTATATGCTAGTAAAAGTTTTTATACTAAGTAAAAACTCTGCTTATATAAAGGTTTTACTTTTCTTTCTTTTTTTTTTAGTTAAAGCATTTAATATAATATAATATAAAGTTATATTTTATTTGCTTTACTTTATATATAATTATATAAAGCCTATTTAATATTAATTAATAGTTATAGGATATACTATAAATTAATAAAAGTAAAAATAAAGCTTACCTATATAATTTAATGCATAGGTTTTTATATTATACTTTAACTTGCCTTGCTATATAAAGCTATTTTAGCTTTATATAACGATTATATTTATATAGCATTTTTTGTTTGTAAAACTAAAAGAAAAGATTAACCTTACTATTATATAATATTAAGTTAAGCTAAAAACTTAAAGACTAAGCTTTTAATATTATATAATAAAAAAAAAGATAGTATGTAATTATATTAAATAAACCGTTATATAAAAGCAAAATAACATACCTATTATATAATAATTATTAAAATAAATGCTTTTATATTTTATAATATAAAAAGGCTAGCAGGACTATTAAACTAGCCTATAAGCCTTTAATTATATAACTTTAATACGTATAAAAGTATAGCTAAAAAGATAAAAATTAGCATAAACACTATATAAGATTATATTAATATAACATAATAAAATAAACAAATTAACTTTAGCAACGCAACTAAAAAATAGCTTAACATTTAAATAGCCTGCTAAGTTATTTATTATTATTATATAAAATATACTAGTGTGACGGTTCCGACAATATACCACATCATATTGGCTAAACCCCTTAAAAGAGATGTCTAATAACCAAGGTGGAGGCTTGGTTATCTATTGTGGTCTATGTAATCACGCGGACAGGTAGGTCACCCTTGGTTTTCCGGACCTAGGGACCACCTGCCGTGACTACTAGCAATATAGCCTACTAAGCATATATTAAAAACTTTAAAGGCTAGATAGCAAAATATTTTAAACAGGTATATTATATAACTTATAAAGAACTATATAAGACCTTTAAATAATAAAGCGTTTTTATACAACTAAAAAACTAAAAAAAATTAATTATAATAAGTAATTTTATATAAATATTTAAAAGGAATTATATTATAAAAAACAGCTAACTAAGTTTTTTAATAATAAATAACTTTATAAGCATTATATAAAATATATTAACCTTTTAAAGTTTTATATAATAAGAAAACTTATATTTTAAAGTAGCTAACAATATATAATTTTAAATACTAAAAGTTTAATATGTTTAAAGCTTTATATAATTAACTATTAAGTTTTAATTAAAACTTATATATAAGCATATATTAAGGCTAAGCTATAAGCTAAACTTTTAACTTATATATAAATACCTTGTTATATATTACCTTTTTTAAACCTTAAAGCAGTATATATATATACGTATAATATTAAAACCTGCTTTAATAAACTTAGTATTAAATTTACTTTTTATTAAAAACGTATAAAATAAAATAATATTACCTAAAAAGTACATGCTATTTTAAAAAACCTAAAAGTATAAGCAGAACTACTTAAGTAAGCTATATAACCTTTTATTTAATAAAGCATAGCTATTTATTAACGCA
Organism: Xylaria grammica; assembly: GCA_004353285.2. NCBI lineage: Eukaryota > Fungi > Ascomycota > Sordariomycetes > Xylariales > Xylariaceae > Xylaria > Xylaria grammica. The sequence continues at coordinate 713,301 of NGZP02000002.1, read as the reverse complement.
TACTAAAAACTTAAAATTATAAAAGATTAATACTACGTAATATTTCCGATTATCTTATAAAGTTATATAAAAGATTATTATACTTACTATATTAGCTTTAATAAAACTTAAAGCAAAATTTATTATATAATAAATACTTACTTTAATATAAACATAAATTATAATTACTATTAAGCTAACTAAACTATAATTACTTTTATATAAATAAAAGAAAAAAATTTAAACTTAGCATTATATATAGTATTAGATTTAATAATTAACAAGCTTATAAAAGTATAATAAGCACTTAGCGTAAGTTACTAAAAGAAAATTTAATTAAGTATAACTATTATATAAGCATGCTATAAAGTAGCAAAGCTAAACATAGCTTTTATACTTTAAAAGCTATTATATAAAAGCTTTTTTATTAACTTATAAGCCTGCCTTTATATAATAGAAAATATATTATTAAAAAGCTTTATATAAAAAAATAATAACATATATTTTATTAATAAAAGGTATACTTAAAGCAATTATATAAAAGGCTTTAAACTAAAGTTTTAACTAAAGTATAAAAACTAACCTAACGTATAATAAAAGCAGCTATAAGCATAAAAACAAGGCTTTCACCTTTATATAAACAAAAGCTACTTTATATGCTATAAAAAAGGCTGTTAGTTAAGTAATCACACTTTTTAAAAACAAGCGCGCGTGAAAAACTAGTATTTTAATACGTATAAAATAATTAATAGCGCCGCAAAAAAAGCTGTTAGTTAAATAATCACACTCCTTAAAAACAAGCGCGCATAAAAAACTAATATTTTAATACGCATAAAATAATTAATAGCGCACTACTTATGCTTAACAAATTTTTACTATTTTTAATAAAATATAAAGAATACCTTAAGTTAAATAAAAGTAAAAAAGATATTAATAAAAAAATTAGAAAATAATTTATTTAATTTTTTATAAATAATACGTTTTTTTATTATATAACTAAAAAAAATATTTAAAACTATAATATAAGCATTTTATACAACTAGTTTATTTTAAATAACTAATATTATATAAAATATTAAGGTAAACTTTAAAATATAAGCGCTTTAAACTATTTAACAGTAAAAAAAATATAATTAAAAGCATATCTTAAGATTTACTTTTATATAAAGGTTAACTAAACCTTAAAAACTATAAATATTAAGTTTAAAAAAAATAATATTATTATAGCTATAAGCATTATATAAATAAACAACCTATTAAGCATTATTATATACTATATTTTAAATAGCTTTATACTTTTTTTTTTTTTACTAAAAAATGCTAACTAACTATAAGCATACTATAATAATATAAAAGATATAATTATATAAAAAAACAAAAAAATTATACTTATTATATAAAAGTAAAAATATTTATTTTTTAATACTAGCTTATATAAAGCTAGTATTTACTTTATAAAAACAAAGTTATAATAGCTATATTGCTATTTTAGTTACTTTTATATAAAAAGATTATATAATATGCTTAATTATATAAGCTATAATATAAACTATTTTACTTTAGAAAAGATTTAAAAGTTTTGCTATTATTATTAATTATATAACTAAGCATTATAAAAGTTTAAATTTTTAATTAAAAACAACTGCAACTTTAACTATAAAATAATTATTAATATTATATAATTAAAAAATAGCTAGATTTTTTATATAATTAATGCTATAATATTATTTTAAGTAGTAATATTTTTTAAATTTATGTTTACATAAAATATATAAAAAGCATTATATAAGTATTAGATTAACATATATTAAAAACCTTTTAATTATATTATATATAACTTAAAAACAAATTTTTTATTTAAAAAGTTTTAAAACTAAACAAAAATTATAAGCATATAATACTATATAATGCTTATAAAAGCATATTAAGCAATTAGTAAAATTAAATAAGCTTATAAACTATTTTGCTATGCATATAATATTTTTAAAGCTAAGATTAGCTATCGTATAAAAAAAAAGTTAATTTTATAAATAGTAGTAAAAGCATTAAATAATACTGCTAAACTAAATAGCCTTATATTAATATTGCTAGTTTTTAAAGCTTATTTTAAAGTTAACTAAAACTTTTTTTTTTTACTAGATATTATATAAAAAGCTAAAGTAATTAAAAAAGCTATAAAAATATTACGCAATAAAAAAGCTAAAGTTAAAATTAATTATATAATTAACTAATATAATAAGCCTATTTTATATAATATGCTATCTTTACTTTTTTAAAATAAAGTTTTTATATAGCGTAAAAAAAAAGGATAAAATAGTTTATATAAAATATAATTAATTAAAAGATCTAATATAATTATTAACTTAATAAATAGCTTAATCTGCTTTTAATATATATAAGTTAAGCTATATTATTATATAATTAAAGATCTACCTTTTAATAACCTAAAAAATCTACTTTTAACTAACTTAGAAAATCTACCTTTAAATAACCTAAAGAAAAAACTACTTATTATATAACCTTTTTAACCTTTAGCTATATAAAAAAAAAAACTAAGAAAAAATGTTAGCTTTTATATTTTTTTTATATAGCAAACTAATTATATATTTTTAACTTAAAAAAAAAAATAAAGCTATATACTAGCTATTAAGCTATATAAAAATAAAATAATTAATATGCTTAAAATATTATTTAAAAAGTTAAATATAACTAAAATTAATAACCTTATTATATAAGGCATATTTTAGTTTATATAATATAATTTAACTTAACATAAAAATATTTGCATTTTTAAATCTTGCTTTATATAAAAAGTTAAAAAAAAAACAACTAAGCTATATAAAAAGTTTAAACTAATTATATAAAAATATAACAATATAAAAAAAAAAAATAGTGCTAACTTAGTTACTTATAATATAAAAAATAAGTTAACGTTTAATTTTTATATTAAAACCTTTTATTATATAAAACTTTAACGCTTTTAGTAAACTATAAAATATTATATAAGCATATATATAGTTATAAAATAAACTAGCTTAAAAAATTATTATATAACTCCTTTTAAAACTAAAATCTAAATACTTAAAAAAAATAGTTTTAAAAATTATATAACTATTATATAGTTTAATAAAGTTAAGTTTATATTAATTTAAAACCTACTATTAACATTACTGCTAAAAACTAGAAATAAATATATTTATATATAACTTATGCTTACTAATATTTATAAAGCAATTAAACAATTTTAAAATTATTAGCTTATAAATAAATAATATATTTAGCTTTATAACTTTATTTTTTTTTAAAAAAAAGAAATAAAAGCTATAGAAAGTAAAGTTTTATATAAAGCCTAAAAAGGTTTTATAGGTAGATTACTTAATAAAATTTAATAAAAGCTAAATTAACCTATTATTTAAAGGTAATATTACTTTAACTTAAAAAGGTTAAGCAAGTTAACTTACTAAAATTAACCTTTATATAAAAGACTTTATATAATAATATATTTTTTAACGCGTAAAAAAAGCATATATTAGCAGCATTTGCTAGCTAAAAGCATTATATAACTTATTAGCTATAGCATAAGTTATAAACCTTATACTAACTAATATATAAGCTTTAAATTAAAAGATTAAATAATAAATAAATAACTAAAACTATAGCTTAACTTATATACTATTAAATTTATATTATATAAAGCTTTTTATTTTTATAAATAAATTATTTGCTAATAATGCTAACATAAGCTTTTAGCTTAGATTTTTTATTATATTAGTAACTAAGTATTATATAAAGCAAAATTTTAGCTTTAAAATAAAAAGAAATATTATATACTAAAACTTAAGCAAATATAAAAAGGTTACTAAAAGTGTACTAGCTAATAAGCTATATAATATAATTAATAGCTTTAATAATATAATTACCTTTTATATAATAATTTAAAAAATTATAGCTATATTTAAAATTTCTTTAATTTTAGCTATTTTATGTTTAAATTTTAAGTTATTATATAACTATTTAATAAAGCTTAAAATTATGCAAAAAAAACGCTTTATAATAAATATTATATTATTATAAAAGTTATATAAAAAAAAAGAAATTTCTAACGTATAATAAATTAATAGCAAAAATAACCTTATAAATATATTTATTAAGCAAACATTTAACTAAGCACTTAAAACCTTTATATTTATAAACAAATTAACTATATAAATAAAAGCATTTATAAAAAAAGCTTAAAAAATTATATATAATATAACTAGTTATAAGTTATAAAATAAAAAATATATAAAAATAAAACTATTATATAAAAAAAATACTATATAAATTAAAATATTAAAAACTAAAAGCAATAAAATAATAATAAACTTTTTTTTTTTTTTATTTTTTTTTTACTATATATAATACTTTAATAATACCTCCTTCTTTTTTTTTTTTCTTTAATAGTAGTATAAGCACTACGCTTTATAAAAGCGCTAAACGTAAGCGCTGCAAGCACTTCTTTAAAAACTAAAGATATGTTAGCACGCAAAAAATAACATGCTACTATAGTAATAGTACCTATTACACGCGCTTTTATAACATGCTAGCACTATTACCTTATAACTTTAAATAAAAAAAGCATAAAAGTAGCCTTTATAGCAAATTAATTTTACTTAAACATTAACTAAAACGTTTAACTATAAAACTTAAAAAAAAACATTATAAAATAAAGCAGTAATAATAATCCTTTCTTTTACTTATTATATAATAAAATATATTAGCTTAATAATATATTAAAAACTATTTATATAAAAATAAAAAACTATAAATATATATATATATATGTAAAAAACTTATATAAAGGCTTAGTAGGCCTTACTTTTTATAAAAAGGCTATAAACTTTAATAAGGCCGTTTTTTTTAATTCGTATAAAGTTTTAAAACTAGAAAATACTGCTAATAATAAAAGGCATAAAGTAAAAGCAGCTAGCAGAAACAGGCGGGTTAATAAGGCTAATAGCAGCTATTATTATGTTATCTTAAATACTATTAATATAACCTATAAAGCAAAAAAAAATACTTATATATAATAATAATAGCAATAGTAATAATAATAATAATAATAATAATAATAATAATAATAGCAATAGTAATAGTAATAATAGTACTACTATTATTATTATTATTGCTATTATTATTTATATAACTATTTTAAGTTAATATAACTTTAAAATAACAATTAAAACATATATATAATAATATATATATATATATGTATATATAAATATATATATATATATATGCTTAAAGAAAAAAAAATAAAAGAAATAAAAAACTAGCTAAAAATTTTAGCTTTATTTATATATAAAAAGCTTTTTATATAATTAAACCTTTTTATTTATATATACCTATTATATTAAATAGCATTTTTTTATTTAAACTAGCTATTATATATATAATTATATTATAACTATTTGTTTAACTATATAAAAAATAGGTAACTAAAATCTAAATAAATTATAAGCGTTACTATTAAGTTAAATTAAAGCTAGTGCTTTATTTAAAAAGTGATTAGCTATATAGCTTACCTTTTAGTTTGCATATAAAGGTTTATTAGCTGCTTATAACTTTATTAAACCAAAAGAAAAATTATCGCACGATAGTAAAAACAATAAGTTTAAGCTTGTATAAAGTTATTTATTATTTTTATTTCTTTAAATCTATCGTACGCTAAAAAAAGCGTAGTTAAAAAAAAGATAGCTAATATTAAAAGCATTAGTATTAACTGCGCTTAAAGGCATTTAAAGGCCTTAGCATATAATATTATCCTCACGTATAATAGTGCTTATCTTTTTATCTTTTTAGCTTTGTACGCTAGCAAAAGTTTTTATACTAGGTAAAAACTCTGCTTATATAAAAGTTCTACTCTTTTTTCTTTTTCTTTTAGTTAAAACATTTAATATAATATAATATAAGGTTATATTTTATTTACCTCACCTTATATATAATTATATAAAGCCTATTTAATAAGTTATATATTAAACTAAGTTATAAATAAGTTAGTTAGTTAAGTTTTTATTAATTTAGCTAGTAATTTATAATATAGCTTATTAAAATTAATTTAAGTTTTAAAGTTTATAATTAACATTAAAATAAAATTTTTAAAAAATATTAACTTAATTATTATGCTAATATTTTATAATTAAAAATTAAGTATTAAATTTTTATTTATAATAATTTAAAACTAGTTTTAGCATATATTTTAAAACTTAATTATTTAATATAATAAGTTAATATTATTTATATTTTTAATTATTTAAATATAAGCATTTTTTTAAATAAAAAATTAGCTAAAGCTAAATAGTTTATAGCTTTATTAACTAAAAGAAAAAGCTAAATCTTTTTTAATTATAAAAAGTTTAAAAAATTAATAAAAAAAAATTTAATAAAAATAAAAATATTATAATAATTAAAAGTAATAATTTAAAGCATTTATTTAAAAGTAAAAACAAATTTTTAGCTAATAATTATATTAATAAAAAAGTTAAATAATATTAAAGCTTTTTTTGTTATTTAGCTACTTTAGCTTTAAAGTAAGTGATTTTAGCTTTAAAAGTTATAATTTTATAAGTTTAATAGTTAAAAGCCTTTTAAGCCTTTTAAATAAACAGCTTTTAAGCTAAAAAGTTAAATAAAAAGCAGTTGCTAATAAGTTTTTAACTGTTTTTTATAAGATTTTAGCTATATAAAAAGGTTTATAGCTATATTATATTACTTAAAGCTTAAGATTTTAATATAATAAGTTTAATATATATAGCAAATACTTTAAGTAAAGCTTAAGCCTTACTTTTTTTTTTAACATTATATATTTTAATAATAATAGCTTTAAATAGTTTTATAGGTATATTTTAGCTATTTTTTACGCTTTTTTTATTACTTTAAAAGTTAAAACAAGCTGTTTAGCTAATTAAAATGCCTTTAAAACCTTTGCTTTTAAAAGCTTTATTTTAAAAAGCGCGCTAGTATTTTCTTTAAGCTGTTTTTTTAACTTTTTCTTTAAAAAGCTAAAGACTTTTATATTTAGCGCTTATAGCATATATTATAATTATTAAAGGCTGGTTTATAGCTTTATTAATGCTATAAATAAAGATTTTAAGCTAAAAAAAAAAAAAAGGAAAAAAAAAGACTAATATATATAAAAGCCGGTGATATATTATATATATAGTAAGTTTTTTTAGTTATTAATAGTTTTATTAATAAAAGGTTAAATTAAAAACTATTATATTATTAAATTAAAGACTATTATATTAGTAATTATTATAATTATTATATTTTCTTTTATTAAAACTAAAATATAGTTATAAACTTTATTAAAGTTACTTATATTATTTAATTTTTATAGTAAAGCTTGCTTTTTTAGCTAAATTATTATTTAAATAGTTTTTTGCTTATATATTTTTAGCTACTACTTTTATTTAATATTAAAGTTTTACTAAAAGACTTAATGCTTTTTAATGCTGCTTATAAAATTTTTCTAGCTATATTAGTAAGTTTTTAAAGTTTTTAGCAAGGTATTATATATTATTAAGGTTATATTCTTACTATGCTACCTAATATTATAGCATTTTATGTTTTTTATATAGTTTAAATTGCAATATTTTTTTTACTTTAAATTTTGCTTTACTATTAATTTTTTTTGCTTTAAATAGCAGTTGCGCTTATTATAATAGTAGATTATTTGCAGCTTTTTATAGTTTATTAGCATAAAATAAGTTAATTATTTTATAAAAGTTTAAAAGATTTAAAATATAGCTATGCTTTTATATTTATAATATTTTAAATAGCTTTGCTTATTATAAGTTTAACTTAGTTATTAGCGCTTAAGTTATAAAGCTTTTTTTCTTTAAAAATATATAATTATTAATTATAAAGTCTACTAGTTTTTGCTTGCAGTTAGCTTATGTTTATTATTGCTTTTATGTTTTAAGTGCTATTTTATAAGCGTGTTATTAAACTTTTTACGCTTGTTATACTAGCTTAAGCGCTTGTTTTTCTAGTTTATTATTTGCTTTTATATTAAATAGCAGTAGTAATAGTAGGTTATAAACATTAGTTTTTATAGCTACTTTTAATAAAGCTATATTTATTAATAAATACTATAAAAAGTTATATGTAAAATTTAAAACAAGTAAATAAATACTTTAATTGTTTTAATATTTATTAATATAAAATTTTAATTATTAATTTAACTTTTAGTTTATAAGCTTTATAGCATTTTAAGTTTATAAATAAAATATACTGCTATAGCAATGCTTTATGCTAGTTAATTTATTAATTTTAGTTATAAAGCTTAAAATAAATAGTTTTATATTATTAAATATTTAAACTTTTAATACGCTAAGTAATTAATAAATATATTAGTAATATTTTAAAGCTATATTTTTTATAGTATTAGTTTTATAAGCTAAAATATTAACTAAAAAGCAGCTAAATTTATTAATAAATGCTTAAATATAGTTATATTTATATTAATTTTTAAGCATAAATTTTTTATTAACTATTATATGTTTTTAAATTAAAGTTAGTATTAATAGTAGGTATAATAAGCTTAAGGTTTTATTTTATAGTGCTTTATTTTTTTTATAATTATAGCAATTTTATATATATTTTCTAACGTTTTTTTTAAAGTAAAGCTAGTAATAGTTTTATTTTAATGCTTTTATAGTTTTATTTTGCTTTAGGTAGGCTATAATAACTAAGTAGTAAGCTTTTTTTATTAAAGCTATTTATAAAAAAATTAATTTATTAGTTATAGTTTTTAAAACTTTTAAGCAGTGTTTTTTTATATTTAGCTATTAAAGTTTATTTTTTTTTTAATAAAATTTACTAAGTTTACTTTTTTTAAAAATATTATAGTTAGTTTTACTAAAGTAACTAATATAATTATCTTTATAAAGTTAATTAATTTTATGTTTTACTTTTTAGCTTTTTATGCTTTAATAGTAAGTAAATCTATTATTTTTTATAAAAGTATGTTAGCAACTATATTTTGCTAGCTTAAATAATATTAAAATATAATATTAAAGTTAAATAAAAAGTTAGCTTATTATATTTATTATATTAATAGTATTTTTTTAGTTAAAAAATAAACTAAAGCTTAATAGTTAATAACTATAAAAAATTTTATTTTTAATAGTTTTAAATAATATTATTTTAACGTTTATATTATTATTAAAAGTTTATAATTTTATATAAGATATGCTTTTTTATATAATATTATTATTTTTAAAAAATATTTAATAAGTTTTTATTAGCTATTAAATTACTATTATTAAATAATATCTTTAGTAGCATTATATAAAGCGTTTATTTTTACTTTAATAAATACTTTAAGTTTAAAAAAAGCAAGCATTAATAATTAATAAGCTAGTTGTTTTATAGCTTTAAAGGCTTTTTTTTATTTTAAGCTTTTTTTAAAAGGTATGTTTTTTTTAAGCAGTTAATTAAAAAGTTTAGCTATATTACTAGCATAATAAGTAAATATATAAATAAAGTTATAAAGCTTTAAAAAAAATTAAACTATTTATATTTTATTAAAGTTTTTAAATTTTTAACTAATAATAGCTTTAATTTTAGCTAGGTTTATTTTAATATTTACTTTAGCTTTTAGCATTATATTTAAATAGTTTACTTTTATTATATTAAACTATAACCTTTTAATATTGCTTTATAAGTTTACTTTATATAGTTTATAAATAATTTTTTTATAATAGGTTTAATACTTTTTTTTAATATTAAAATATATTAAAATATTATTAGTATATATGCTTGCAAACTTATTTAGTAATTTTTATAGCTATATATTAATAAAAGTTTACTATTAAGCTAGTTTTATTTTAAGTTTAAAAAATAAAACTAGCTATTAAAAAGTATTTTATTAAGTTTTAAAAGCAGTAAAATATTTTAATTTTAGCGCTATTTTTATTTTATAAAAAGCTTTAATAATATTAAATTTAAAGTATTTTTTAGCTTAATAGCTATTAAAAATAATATTAAATAAGTTTAAAGCAAAAATAATATAATATTTTAAATATTTATTTTTTTATTAATAATTAATATAAAATTATTATTTTTATAAATAAAGCTTTAAAGTAAATAAAATAAAAGCTATATTAACTTTTATATATAGCTTAATAAAGCTTAAAGCTAATAATTAGTTAATAATTTCCTTTTTTAATAAAAAATATTAAATTAAAATATAATATTTTAAAGGTAAGTTAATAAGCTTTTTATTAGTAAGTTTTAATATAATATTAAAACTAAGTTAAAAAAGTGCTATAATATTTGCTTTAATTTTAAAGAAAAAGCTTTTTAAATAAGCTAATAGTTTTAATAATATCTTTTAAATTAATACTATATATTTTAAATTTTTATTAAGTAAAAAAAAAATATGCTTTTATTAAATGTTTTTTATAATTTTATATTTTATATTTATTTTATTAATATAATAAACTTTATTAATATAAGTTATTTTAATGCTTTTTTAGCTAATTAAGCTTATTATTATTTATTTAAGTTTTAATTAACTTATTATATAATATTTATAATTATTTTAAAGTTATTATTAATATTACTTAGCATTTTTTATTAAAATATTTAATATTATTTTTTTAATATTTAATTTTAGCAATTAATATCTTTTTAAATAATAAGATTAACTTAATATTTTAAAGCTTTTATTTATAAAACTTTTATTATTAGTAAAAACTTTATAAAAGGTAATAAGTTATTAAGCTATATTAGCTTTTTATTAGCATAGTTTAAAAGGATTTAATATTTAGCTAGCTAATTTAAGCTAATTATAATATTTACTTTTATATTAATAACTTAAAAAAGTTAATTTTTAAGATTTTTTTTATTAATTTTAAAAGTAGCATATAAATATTATTTTATGCTTTTTATAAGTTTTTTTTTATAATTAAAAAAAGGTTATTTTTATATTAATATTATTTATTTAACTTTTAGCTATTAATATATTTATTAAGCTAACTTTAAGCTTATTATTAAAAAAACTTAAGCTTTAATATTATATAATATAAAAGCTTTTATTTTAATATTATTTACTTATAACTAAATAATATTATAAAAAAAAAGTTTTTTTTATTACTATTTATTTTAGTTAAAAATAATAACTAAATTATTATAAAAACTTTTAAAAGTTTTATTAGTTTTTTAAGTTAAAAAACTTATTAGTTAAATCTTTTTATTTTTTAACTTTTTTAATAGGTTATATTTTTATAACCTTTTTAAGTTTAAGCTTATTAAAGTATTTAATAATATAATATTTAGATTTTTTATAAATAAAACATATATTATTAGCTTAGTAAACCTTTTTTTTTTTTTAAAGCTTTTTTTAGCTATTTTAATATTTTTATAGCATTTAGTTTAATATTATATTAAGTAGCTAAAGCTTTATTAATAATAGGTTTGTTTGCTAGTTTTTAATTATATTTTTAATAGCATTAATAGTTATATTTATAGTTATATATAGCTTTAAATATTTTATTATAAAAGCATTTATAGCTTATATATAAGTTTATGCTAGCTTTAAAGATTTTACTTTTTAAATTAAAATCTATATGCTTTTAAAAGATTTAAAACTATTTTAATTTAAAAAACTTAGCTTTTAACGCTAAAGTATTAAATTAAACAATAAATTAATAAATATTTTATTTAGCTTTATAATAGTATTTATTTAGCTTATTATAAGCTTTAGCTAATTAATTTAAGTTATAATAAATAGTTTTTAAAGCTTAAATTATTTTAGCTATACTATTATATAGTTTAATAATAAAGCAAAAGCGCGTTTTAAAAGCTTATATAGCATTATTTTATAATAAAAATATAATATAATATATATAGCTTTTTTTAGTATAATAAATAGTAATATTTTTTTTAAATTTATTAGCTAGCTTATTTAGCTAATAATTAAATTATTTTTTATTACTAGCAAAATATTTTAAGTTTAATTTTTAGTTTTTAGCTTTATTATTATATAATAAGTTAAAGCTATTTACTATTACTTTTTTTATAGTTTTAAAAATAGTTTAAGCTGCTATACTTATTAGTTAAAAAGTAGTGCTATTAAAAGTACTTTTAATAGTATTATTTTATTTTAATTTTAAGGTTTAATTTTGTTAGGCTTATTTTAACTATTATATTAATTAAAGGATTTAAGCCTATAGGTCTTTTAGTATTGCTTATTTAATTGTTATATTATTTTAAGCAGCATTAAAACTTTATTTCTGTTTAGCTTTTAAAAACTTAAAGTTAAAGTTTTTTTTTATAATTAGTTTTAAAATATTTATGCTTAAGTTTATAAGTAAAATATTATTTAATGCAATATAATCTTAGATTTTTTTAAATTATTTTAAGTTGTTAATTTTTATAAGTTATTACTTTAAAAAAGTTATAAGTTTTAGTTTTAATTTTTAATAATAATATATTTATTTTAAGTTAAATATATAATAATATAATAAGTAATTAGTTTAAGTTTATAATTATAGCAATTATAAATAATATATTTATAAAATGTTTAATAGCAAAAAAAAGAGCTTAAAATAGTGTTATAATTATTAAAGGCTAGTTTATAGCTTTATTAATACTATAAACAAAAATTTTAAGCTAAAAAAAAAAGAAAAAAAAAAAAAACTAGCATATATAAAAGCTAATAATATATTATATATATAATAAGTCCTTTTAATTATTAATAGTTTTATTAATAAAAGGTTAAATTAAAAACTATTATATTAATAATTGTTATAACTATTATATTAAGCATAGTTTTATTATTAGTTTACCTTTTAGCTATTGCTTTAAACTGCTAGTTATTTTATATACTTTAAACTAATTTAAAAACTATTAACTTTATATTTTATTACCTTTAAAAAAAACTAATAGCAAAAAAAGTATGCTATTATTGCTAATATATTTAATAAAAGTAATTTATTTCTTTTATTTAACATTTTTTTTTAAAGCTATATGCTTATTGCTTTTATAAACTATTTAGTAGTTATTTTTAATACTTTAGCTAATATTTATTTTATTAACGTTATAAAAACATAAAGCAAAAATGCTAGCAATCTTTAAAGCTTTAAGTTAATTAAAAAAGATATATATATTATTTTTTATAGCTTTATTAACTTTTATATAGCTAATAGTTTTTAATTTAAATAACTTTATTAATAGATTTCTTTTAAAAAAACGAACATGCTAGTAATTTTTAATTGTTTTACCGCTATTATAAGCAGAAAGCATTTATTAAGCTATCTTTTTAAACTTGCTAAAAAAAAATGTATAGCTTAACCTAGCCTAACTAATAGCTTAATAAGCTAGCTAACCTTTTAAATATAAAAATAAAGCCTATAAGTAGTTATTAACCTTTTTTTAAGTCGGTATACTTATAATATAACAGTTTAAATAAAACCTTAGCACATTTTATTTTTTAGCTGCTACGTAAATAAATAAGCTAAGCTTAATATTATAAAGCGTAGCATTAATGCGTTTTTTATAAATTAAAAATAGCATCGCAATAAAAAAAAAAAGCAAACAATTTTAATAAGCATAAAAAAAAAGTTATAAGTAAAAAAGTAATAAAGTTATAATAATATAATTAAATATATATTAAACATATAAAATAAATAGTTTAAATAGTTTATAATTATATAGTTTATAAATAATATAGCTAGCTTATAGCTATTTTAAAAAAGCTAAGCTAATATAGTTTAAAAAATATACCTTTAATAAGTTTAAATTATATAAATATAAGTTATATAACATTATATGCTTTTTTTAATAAAATTAAGTTACGTTTTTATAATATTAATAATTTAATTATATATAGTTATTTTTTTTAAAGTTAACTATTAAAGCAAATATTAAGCTAATTTATATTTTTTTTAAATTTTTGCTGTTTTTTTTTACTATTTAATTTTATCTTATAATATTTTAATAAAAGTAAACTAGCTATATTTATTTTATAATATTTTATTAAAAGTAAATTAGCTAAGCTTATTTTATAATGTTTTATTATAAGTAAACTAGTTAAGCTTATTTTATAATATCTTGTTATAAATAAACTAGTTAAGCTTAAATAAAAAAGTTTTAGGTTTAATTTAAAAAGTTTTAAGTTTAGTTTAAAAAGTTTTAGTTTTAAAATTAATATTAAATAACTATATTTTGCTTTAACAAGAAAAAATATTAATTTTAAGCTTTAGTTTAATTAAAATAGTTAATAAAAAAAAGTAATAAAAATAATAAAAAGTTTTAGGTTTAAAATTAATATTAAATAATTATATTTTGCTTTAATAAAAAAAGGTATTAATTTTAAGCTTTAGTTTAATTAAAGCAGTTAATAAAAAAAAGTAATAAAAATAGTGTTTTTTATTATTAATTATATAAAACTATATATTTTTCTTATTATTTTTTAAAAGTAAAGCTTTTTTAACTTTTATATTATTAATAGCTTTTTTAATTAATATTAATTAAATGTTATTTTTTTTAATATATTTAATAGGTAATATAAAAAGGTAAAATTAAATAATTAATAAGTTAATAAATAAAACTAACTTTTTTGCTTTACTTTTATAATATTTTATTATAATGCTATTTAATTACTTTAATAAATATATAGCGTTTTTATTTTTTTTTAATTTGTTGCTTTTTTTATGTTTTTTTTTAATTTATTAATAATACTTTTTTTATATTAAAATATTAAAAAGAAAATATAATATTAAATAGCATTTAGTTAAAAAACTAGTAATAACTTTTATTAAGTTTATAAAATGCTTTTTTATTATATTTTTATTATTTTTTTTTTTAGTAAAATAATATTATTATTAATATTATTTTTATTTATTTTTAAAGTAATAAAAAATAAAAAGTTTAAAAAGTAGTTATATTTTTTTTAAAACTTATTAATTTAGTTTAATATTTTCTTTAAATTTTTATTAATAATTTAATATATGTTATTTTTATTAATAAAAAAATTTTAACTTTATATTAAAAAAACTTTAGCTTTTACTTTATTAACTATTATTAATATTATTTAAGCATTTTTAAAATTAATTTATATTATTATTTAAAAAATTTATTTATTAGCATTACTATTAATATTATTAAAGTTTTTATTATTATTATTAGTTTATTTATTATAGTTTTTATTATTATAATTATTTTATTTAGTTTTTAAATTTACTTAGCTTTTTTGCTTAATAATATTAGTTTTGTTATAATTGTTAAAGGCTAGTTTATAGCTTTATTAATGCTATAAACAAAGATTTTAAGCTAAAAAAAAAAAAGAAAAAAAAACTAGCATATATAAAAGGTAATAATATATTATATATATAAGTCTTTTTAGTTATTAATAGTTTTATTAATAAAAAGTTAAATTAAAAACTATTACGTTAGCAATTATTATAACTATTATATTTTTTTTTATTAAAACTAAAATATAGTTATAAACTTTATTAAAGTTATTTATATTGTTTAATTTTTATAATAAAGCCTGCTTTTTTAGCTAAATTATTATTTAAATAATTTTTTGCTTATATATTTTTAGCTGCTACTTTTATTTAATATTAAAGTTTTATTAAAAGACTTAATGCTTTTTAATGCTACTTATAAAATTTTTTTAGCTATACTAATAAATTTTTAAAGTTTTTAATAAAATATTATATATTATTAAGGTTATATTTTTATTATATTATTTAATATTATAGCATTTTATATTTTTTATATAGTTTAAATTATAGTATTTTTTTTACTTTAAATTTTACTTTACTATTAATTTTTTTTACTTTAAATAATAGTTATACTTGTTATAATAGCAGGTTATTTATAGCTTTTTATAGTTTATTAGTATAAAATAAGTTAGTTATTTTATAAAAGTTTAAAAGATTTAAAATATAGCTATGCTTTTATATTTATAATATTTTAAATAGCTTTGCTTATTATAAGTTTAGCTTAATTATTAGCGCTTAAGTTATAAAGCTTTTTTTTTTTTAAAATATATAATTATTAACTATAAAGTTTACTAGTTTTTATTTATAGTTAGCTTATATTTATTATTGCTTTTATGTTTTAAATGCTATTTTATAAGTATATTATTAGATTTTTTACGCTTATTATATTAGCTTAAGCGCTTATTTTTTTAGTTTATTATTTGTTTTTATATTAAGTAGCAGTAATAATAATAGGTTATAAATATTAGTTTTTATAGCTACTTTTAATAAAACTATATTTATTAATAAATGCTATAAAAAGTTATATGTAAAATTTAAAACAAATAAATAAATATTTTAGTTATTTTAATATTTATTAACATAAAATCTTAATTATTAATTTAGCTTTTAGTTTATAAGCTTTATAGCACTTTAAGTTTATAAATAAAATATACTGCTATAATAGTGCTTTATATTAGTTAATTTATTAATTTTAGTTATAAAGCTTAAAATAAATAGTTTTATATTATTAAATATTTAAACTTTTAATATATTAAATAATTAATAAATATATTAATAATATTTTAAAGCTATATTTTTTATTATATTAGTTTTATAAGCTAAAATATTAACTAAAAAATAGCTAAATTTATTAATAAATACTTAAATATAGTTATATTTATATTAATTTTTAAGTATAAATTTTTTATTAACTATTATATGTTTTTAAACTAAAGTTAATATTAATAATAAATATAATAAGCTTAAGGTTTTATTTTATAATACTTTATTTCTTTTATAATTATAATAATTTTATATATATTTTTTAATGTTTTTTTTAAGGTAAAGCTAATAATAGTTTTATTTTAATGCTTTTATAATTTTGTTTTGCTTTAAATAAGCTATAATAATTAAATAATAAGCTTTTTTTATTAAAGCTATTTATAAAAAGATTAATTTATTAGTTATAGTTTTTAAAACTTTTAAGTAATATTTTTTTATATTTAGCTATTAAAGTTTATTTTTTTTTTAATAAGATTTACTAAGTTTGCTTTTTTTAAAAGTATTATAGTTAGTTTTATTAAAGCAATTAATATAGCTATTTTTGCAAAGTTAATTAATTTTATGTTTTACTTTTTAGCTTTTTATATTTTAATAATAAATAAGTTTATTATTTTTTATAAAAATATATTAGTAACTATATTTTATTAGCTTAAATAATATTAAAATATAATATTAAAGTTAAATAAAAAGTTAGCTTATTATATTTATTATATTAATAATATTTTTTTAATTAAAAAATAAACTAAAGCTTAATAGTTAATAACTATAAAAAACTTTATTTTTAATAGTTTTAAATAATAATATTTTAGCGTTTATATTACTATTAAAAGTTTATAATTTTATATAAAGTATACTTTTTTATATAATATTATTATTTTTAAAAAGTATTAAATAAGTTTTTATTAGCTATTAAGTTATTATTGCTAGATAATATCTTTAATAATATTATATAAAGCGTTTATTTTTACTTTAATAAATACTTTAGGTTTAAAAAAAGTAAGCACTAGTAATTAATAAGCTAATTATTTTATAACTTTAAAAGCTTTTTTTTATTTTAAGCTTTTTTTAAAAAGCGCGTTTTTTTAAGCAATTAATTAAAAAGTTTAGCTATATTACTTATATAATAAGTAAACATATAAATAAAGTTATAAAGCTTTAAAAAAAAATTAAACTGCTTATATTTTATTAAAGTTTTTAAATCTTTAATTAATAATAGCTTTAATTTTAGCTAGATTTACTTTAATACTTATTTTAGCTTTTAATATTATATTTAAATAGTTTATTTTTATTATATTAAACTATAACTTTTTAATATTATTTTATAAGTTTACTTTATATAGTTTATAAATAATTTTTTTATAATAGGTTTAATATTTTTTTTTAATATTAAAATATATTAAAATATTATTAGCATATATGCTTATAAACTTATTTAGTAATTTTTATAGCTATATATTAATAAAAGTTTATTATTAGGCTAGTTTTACTTTAAGTTTAAAAAATAAAACTAGCTATTAAAAAATATTTTGCTAAGTTTTAAAAGTAGTAAAATATTTTAATTTTAATGCTATTTTTATTTTATAAAAAGTTTTAATAATATTAAATTTAAAGTATTTTTTAGCTTAATAGCTATTAAAAATAATATTAAATAAGTTTAAAGCAAAAATAATATAGTTTTTTAAATATTTATTTTTTTATTAATAATTAATATAAAATTATTATTTTTATAAATAAAGCTTTAAAGCAAATAAAATAAAAGCTATATTAATTTTATATATAGCTTAATAAAGC
This sequence comes from Xylaria grammica, assembly GCA_004353285.2. Classification (NCBI taxonomy): domain Eukaryota; kingdom Fungi; phylum Ascomycota; class Sordariomycetes; order Xylariales; family Xylariaceae; genus Xylaria; species Xylaria grammica. The sequence continues at coordinate 694,987 of NGZP02000002.1, read as the reverse complement.
TTAAAGCTAGCAATTAATTAATAACTTTTTTTTTTAATAAAAAATATTAAATTAAAATATAATATCTTAAAAGTAAGTTAGTAGGCTTTTTATTAGTATGTTTTAGCATTATATTAAAATTAAGTTAAAAAAATGCTATAATATTTGCTTTAATTTTAAAAAAAAAGCTTTTTAAATAAACTAATAGTTTTAATAATATTTTATAAACTAATGCTATATATTTTAAATTTTTATTAAATAAAAAAAAAATATGCTTTTTATTAAATATTTTTTATAATTTTATACTTTTTATTTATTTTGTTAATATAATAAACTTTATTAATATAAGTTATTTTAAAGCTTTTTTAGCTAGCTAAGCTTATTATTATTTATTTAAGTTTTAATTAATTTATTATATAATATTTATAATTACTTTAAAGTTATTGTTAATATTATTTAGCGTTTTTTATTAAAATATTTAATATTATTTTTTTATTGCTTAGTTTTAGCAATTAGTATTTTTTTAAATAATAAAATTAACTTAACGTTTTAAAGTTTTTATTTATAAGATTTTTATTATTAGCAAAAACTTTATAAAAAGTAGTAAGTTATTAAGCTATATTAGCTTTTTATTAGTATAGTTTAAAAAGATTTAATGTTTTACTAGCTAGTTTAAGCTAATTATAATATTTAGCTTTATATTAATAACCTAAAAAAGTTAATCTTTAAATCTTTTTTTATTAATTTTAAAGATAATATATAAATATTGCTTTATATTTTTTATAAGTTTTCTTTTATAATTAAAAAAGGTTATTTTTATATTAATATTATTAATTTAGCTTTTAGTTATTAATATGCTTATTAAGCTAACTTTAAGCTTATTATTAAAAAAACTTAAGCTTTAATATTATATAATATAATAGCTTTTATTTTAATATTATTTACTTATAATTAAATAATATTATAAAAAGAAAAGTTTTTTTTATTACTATTTATTTTAGCTAAAAATAGTAATTAAACTATTATAAAAACTTTTAATAGTTTTATTAGTTTTTTAAGTTAAAAAACTTATTAGTTAAATCTTTTTGTTTTTTAACTTTTTTAATAGGTTATATTTTTATAATCTTTTTAAGTTTAAGCTTATTAAAGCATTTAATAGTATAATGTTTAAATTTTCTACAAATAAAATATATATTATTAGCTTAATAAACTTTTTTTTTAAGGCTTTTTTTAGCTATTTTAAAGTTTTTATAGCATTTAATTTAATATTATATTAAGCAGCTAAAGTTTTATTAGCAATAAGCTTATTTATTAGTTTTTAATTATATTTTTAATAATGCTAATAGCTATATTTATAGTTATATATAGCTTTAAATATTTTATTATAAAAGCATTTATAGCTTATATATAAGTTTATATTAGCTTTAAAAATTTTACTTTTTAAATTAAAATCTATATGCTTTTAAAAAATTTAAAACTATTTTAATTTAAAAAACTTAGCTTTTAATGCTAAAATATTAAATTAAGCAATAAATTAGTAAATATTTTATTTAGCTTTATAATAATATTTATTTAGCTTATTATAAGCTTTAGCTAACTAATTTAAGTTATAATAAATAGTTTTTAAAGCTTAAATTATTTTAGCTATATTACTATATAATCTAGTAATAAAATAAAAACATATTTTAAAAGCTTATATAGTATTATTTTATAATAAAAATATAATATAACATATATAGCTTTTTTTAATATAATAAATAGTAATATCTTTTTTAAATTTATTAGCTAGTATTAAATAGGCTTTATATAATTATATATAATATAAAGCAAATAAAATATAATCTTATATTATATTATATTAAATGCTTTAACTAAAAAAAAAGAAAAAAGAAAGTAAAACCTTTATATAAGCAAAGTTTTTACTTAGCATAAAAACTTTTGCTAGCATATAAAGCTAAAAAAATAAAAAGATAAGCATTATTGCACGTAAAAATACTATTATATGCTAAAGCTTTTAAATACCTTTAAGCGTAGTTAATACTAATGCTTTTAATATTAGCTATCTTTTTTTTAACTGCGCTCTTTTTAGCATATAATAAATCTAAAGAAATAAAAATAACAAATAACCTTATGCAGGCTTAAATTTATTATTCTTACTATTATATAATAATTTCCTTTTTAGTTTAATAAAGTTATAACTAAGCAATAAATCTTTATATATAAACTAGAAAATAAGCTATATAGCTAATTATCTTTTAAATAAAGCACTATTATTGTTTTAACTTAATAGTAACGCTTACTATTTATTTAAATCTTAGTTATTTAGCTTTTATATAGTTAAATAAGTAGTTATAATGTAGTTATACGTGCAATAGCTAGTTTAAGCAAAAAAGCACTATTTAATATAGCAGTTGCTGTTAGTTAAAAAGATCTAGTTATATAAAAAGCCTTTTATATATAAATAAAGCTAGAATTTCTAGCTAGTTTTTTATTCCTTTTACTTTTTTAACTACTTATATATACACATACACATACACACATATACACATATATATACATATATATATACTATTATATATATATTTTTACCGTTGTTTTAAGTATATATTAACCTAAGATATTAATTATTATATAATAATAATAATAGCAATAATAGCAGTAGCACTATTGCTACTGCTATTACTATTATTATTACTATTATTATTATATATAGTATTTTCTTTTGCTGCCTTATAGGTTATATTAACAGCAGTTTAGGTAAAATTATTAATAGTAGCTATAGCTGCTATTTACTTTTGCTTTGCACTACCTGCTTTTAAAGGTATATTATAGTTTTAAAACTTTATATATACTAAAGATAAAAGTTATATAAAGGTTTATAGCCTTCTAATAAAAAGTAAGGCTTATAAGGCTTTTATATAAACATTATATATAAACATATATATATTTTTATTTTTTCCTTTATATAAATAGTTCTTAATATATTTTCTAGCTAATATATTTTATTATATAATAAAATAAAAAAAAAGTTATTGTTGCTACTTTATTATTTAATATTATATTTAAAATATTAGCTTTTAATATTTTTGCTAATATATAAGCAAAACTTATTTGTTAAAAAAAATATTTTAAGGCTATATTAGTTTAAAGTTATAGTTTAGTTATAACAGATTGCTAAAAAAATGCTTAGAAAAAGTATTATAGTTATTTTAAAGCATTATTTACGTTATATTATTAGGTCTTTAGATTTTAAAGTAGTGCTTACGCTATATATGTTTAGCGTTTATATAAAGCAAGATATTTTTATTATAGTTAGAAAAAAAAAAAAGAAAAGCTTATAATAAAAAAGAAAAAAAGTTATAATATTCTTTTTTAGTATTTTTTAGAGTTTTTATGTTTTTAATCTATTTTTATGCATTATATTATTTATATAATATTTTTACTTTTGCATTTTTTTTTTTTAAAATGCTTTATAACTTGCTATATTATATATAGCCTTTTATTATATATAACTTTTTTAAGCCCTTTTTATAAATGCTTTTATTTATATAGTTAATTTATTTATAAATATAAAAGTTTTTAATACTTAATTAAATATATATTTAATAAAAGCATTTATAGGATTATTTTTGCTATTAATTTATTATATATTAAAAATTTCTTTTTTTTTATATAACTTTTATAATAATATAATATTTATTATAAGGTATTTTTTTTATGTAGTTTTAAGCTTTATTAAATAGTTATATAATAACTTTAAATTTAAATATAAAATAGCTAAAATTAAAAGAATTTTAAGCGTAGCTATAATCTTTTAAATCGTTATATAAAAGGCAATTATACTATTAAAGCTATTAACTATGCTATATAGCTTATTAGCTAGTATACTTTTAATAATCTTTTTATATTTGCTTAAATTTTAGTATATAATATTTCTTTTTATTTTAAAGCTAAAATTTTGCTTTATATAATGCTTAGTTGCTAATATAATAAAAAATCTAAGCTAAAAGCTTATATTAGCATTATTAGCAAAAGATTTGTTTATAAAAATAAATAGCTTTATATAATATAAGTCTAATAATATATAAGTTAGGCTATAGTTTTAGTTATTTATTTGCTATTTAATTTTTTAGTTTAAAGCTTATATGTTAGTTAGTATAAAGTTTATAACTTATGCTATAGCTAATAGGTTATATAATGCTTTTAGCTAGTAAATACTGCTAATATATGCTTTTTTTATGCGTTAAAAAATATATTATTATATAAAGTTCTTTATATAAAGGTTAATTTTAGCAAGTTAACTTGCTTAACTTTTCTAGGTTAAAGTAATATTATCTTTAAATAATAAGTTAATCTAGCCTTTATTAAATTTTATTAAGTAATCTACTTATAAAACTTTTTTAAGCTTTGCATAAAACTTTGCTTTTTATAGCTTTTATTTTTTTTTTTCAGAAAAAAATAAAGTTATAAAGCTAAACATATTGTTTGTCTACAGGCTAGTAATTTTAAAGTTATTTAATTGCCTTATAAATATTAGCAGGTATAAGTTATATATAAACATATTTATTTTTAGGTTTTAGTAGTAATATTAGTAGTAAGTTTTAAACTAATATAAACTTAACTTTACTAAACTATATAATAGTTATATAATTTTTAAAACTATTTTTTTTAAGTATTTAGATTTTAGTTTTAAAAAAAGTTATATAATAATTTTTTAAGCTAGTTTATTTTATAACTATATATATGCTTGCATAATGTTTTATAGTTTGCTAAAAGCATTAAAATTTTATATAAAAAAAAGTTTTAATATAAATATTAAATGTTAACTTATTTTTTAAATTATAAGTAACTAAGTTAGCACTATTTCCTTTTTTATATTATTATATTTTTATATAACTAGCTTAAACTTTTTATATAGCTTAATTGTTTTTTTTTTAACTTTTTATATAAAGCAAGATTTAAAGATATAAATATTATTATATTAGGTTAGATTATATTATATAAACTAAAATATGCTTTATATAATAAGGTTGTTAATTTTAGTTGCGTTTAACTTTTTAAATAATACTTTAAGTATGTTAATTATTTTATTTTTATATAGCTTAATAGCTAATATATAGCTTTATTTTTTTTTTTAAGTTAAAAATATATAACTAGTTTATTATGCAAAAAAGGTATAAAAGCTAACATTTTTTTTTAGTTTTTTTCTTTTTTTCTATATAGCTAAAGGTTAAAAAGGTTATATAGTAAATAGTTTCTTTTTTAGGTTATTTAAAGGTAAATCTTTTAAGTTAGTTAAAAGTAGATTTTTTAAATTATTAAAAAGTAAATCTTTAGTTATATAATAATATAGCTTAACCTATATATATTAAAAGCAGATTAAGCTATTTATTAAGTTAATAATTATATTAAATCTTTTAATTAACTATATTTTATATAAACTATTTTTTTTTTTTTTTTTGCGCTATATAAAAACTTTACTTTAAAAAAGTAAAGATAATATATTATATAAGATAAGCCTATTATGCTAGTTAATTATATAATTAATTTTAACTTTAGCTTTTTTATTATATAATATTTTTATAGCTTTTTTAATTGCTTTAGCTTTTTATATAATATTTAGTAAAAAGAAAAAGTTTTAGTTAACTTTAAAATAAGCTTTAAAAACTAGTAATATTAGTATAAAGCTATTTAGTTTAGTAATATTATTTAACGTTTTTATTACTATCTATAAAATTAACTTTTTTTTTATATAATAGCTAATTTTAGCTTTAAAGATATTATATATATAGTAAAATAGTTTATAAGCTTATTTAATTTTACTAATTGCTTAATATGCTTTTATAAGCATTATATAGTATTATATGCTTATAATTTTTGCTTAGTTTTAAAACTTTTTAAATAAAAAATTTATTTTTAGGTTATATATAATATAGTTAAAAGATTTTTAGTATATGTTAATTTAGCACTTACATAATGCCTTTTATATATTTTATGTAAATATAAATTTAAAAAATATTGCTGCTTAAAATAATATTGTAGTATTAATTATATAAAAAACCTAGCTATTTTCTAGTTATATAGTATTAATAATTACTTTATAGTTAAAGTTGTAGTTATTTTTAATTAAAAATTTAAACTTTTATAGTGCTTAGTTATATAATTAACAATAATAGCAAAACTTTTAAATCTTTTCTAAAGTAAAATAGTTTATATTATAGCTTATATAACTAAGTATATTATATAATCTTTCTGTATAAAAGTAACTAAAATAATAATATAACTATTATAACTTTATTTTTATAAAGTAAATACTAGCTTTATATAAGCTAGTATTAAAAAATAAATATTTTTACTTTTATATAATAGGTATAGTCTTTTTATTTTTTTATATAATATAATTCTTTATATTATTATAGTATGCTTATAGTTAGTTAATATTTTTTAGTAAAAAAAAGAAAAGTATAAAGCTATTTAAAATATAATATATAGTAATACTTAGCAGGTTATTTATTTATATAGTATTTATAGCTATAATAATATTACTTTTTTTAAACTTAATATTTATAGTTTTTAAAGTTTAGTTAACTTTTATATAAAAGTAAATTTTAAGATATGCTTTTAATTATGTTTTTTTTACTATTAAGTAATTTAAAGCGTTTATATTTTAAAGTTTACTTTAGTACTTTATATAATATTAGTTATTTAAAATAAATTAGTTATATAAAATGCTTATATTATAGTTTTAAATATTTTCTTTAGTTATATAATAAAAAAATATATTATTTATAAAGAATTAGGTAAATTGCCTTTTAATTTTTTTATTAGTATTTTTATTACCTTTATTTAACTTAAAATATCTTTTATATTTTATTAAAAATAATAAAAATTTATTAAGTATAGGTTATAAGCTATTAATTATTTTATATAAATTAAAATATTAGTTTTTTATGCGCGCTTGTTTTTATAAGGTATATTTAGTTAACTAGCAACCTTTTTTTTAGCATATAAAGCAGGTTTTATTTATATAAAAATAAAAGCTTTGTTTTTATGCTTATAGCTGCTTTTATTATATGTTAAACTAATTTTTATACTTTAGTTAAAACTTTAGTTTAAAGCTTTTTATATAATTGCTTTAAGTATACTGCTTGTTAATAAAATATATATTGTTATTTTTTTATATAAAGCCTTTTAATAATATGTTTTTTATTATATAAAAGCAAGCCTATAAGTTAGCAAAAAAGCTTTTATATAATAGCTTTTAAAGTATAAAGGCTATATTTAGCTTTGCTACTTTATAGTACGCTTATGCAATAGTTATATTTAGTTAGATTTTCTTTTAGTAACTTGCGTTAAGTGCTTATTATACCTTTGCAAGCTTATTAATTATTAAATCTAATATTATATACAGTGCTAAGTTTAAATTCTTTTCTTTTATTTATATAAAAGTAATTATAGTTTAGTTAGTTTAATAGTAACTATAATTTATATTTATATTAAAGTAAGTATTTATTATATAATAAATCTTGCTTTAAGTTTTATTAAAGCTAATATAGTAAATATAATAATCTTTTATATAACCTTATAAAATAGTTAGAAATATTATATAATATTAATCTTTTATAATTTTAAGTCTTTAGCATACATTAATAAACAGCTATACTTTATTATATAAAAGGTTATATAGTTTGCTTAAGTAGTTTTACTTATGCTTTTAAGTTTTTTAAAATAGCATATACTTTTTAGGCAATATTATTTTATTTTATATGTTTTTAATAAAAGGTAAGTTTAATACTAAGTTTATTAAAGTAGGTTTTAATATTATATATAAGTATATTTGCTGCTTTAAGGTCTAAAGAAAGTAATATATAATAAGATATTTATATATAAGTTAAAGGTTTAGCTTATAGCCTAGCTTTAATATATACTTATATGTAAGTTTTAGTTAAAACTTAATAGTTAGTTATATAAGGCTTTAAATATATTAAACTTTTAGTATTTAAAATTATATATTATTAGCTGCTTTTAAGTATAAGTTTTTTTGTTATATAAAACTTTAAAAAGTTAGTATATTTTAAAAGTTTAGCTAAAGTTATTAGCTTAATATAAGCAAAGCTAATATGTTTTATATAATACTTATAAAATTATTTGTTAATAAAAGACCTAGTTAGTTATTTTTTATAATATAGTTTTTTTTAAGTATTTATATAAGGTTATTTAATATATTTAATCTTTTTTGTTTTTTTAGTTATATAAAGATACCTTTTTTTTTTAAGACTTTAAGCAATTTTTTGCTAGTTATATAATATATTTGTTTAAAGTAGTTTATTATCTAGCCTTTAAAGTTTTCTATATATTTTATATATGCTATATTACCTTTATTTATTATATAATAGTAATAAATAGCTTAGTAAGCTGCTTATATATTAAGCTATTGCTTAGTTATAGTTTTAAGGTTAATATTTATATCTTATTATATTATATTAATATAGGTTTATATAATATTTAAGCTAATCTTAATTTTTTTAGCTACGCTTTTATACGTATTAAAATTGCTTAATTAAAGGTCTACAAGCTAGTCTTATAGTCCTGCTAACCTTTTTATATTATAAAATATAAAAACATTTATTTTAGTAATTATTATGCAATAAGTATATCGTTTTGCTTTTTATATAATAGTTTGTTTAATATAATTATATACTATCTTTTTTGCTATAGTATAATATTAAAAGTTTAGCCTTTTAAGTTTTTAGCTTAATTTAATATTATATAGCAATAGGTTTAATTTTTTCTTTTATCTTTGCAAACAAGAAATGCTATATAAATATAAACAATATATAAATTAAAACAGCTTTATATAACAAGGCAAGTTAAGGTATAATATAAAAACCTATGCATTAAATCATATAAGTAAGCTTTATTTTTACTTTTGCTAATTTATAGTATATCCTACAACTATTAATTAGTATTAAATAAGCTTTATATAATCGTATATAATATAAAGCAAATAAAATATAATCTTATATTATATTATATTAAATGCTTTAACTAAAAAAGAAAAAAAAAAAAGTAGAACCTTTATACGAGCAAAGTTTTTACTTAGTATAAAAACTCTTGCTAGCATATAAAGCTAAAAAAATAAAAAGATAAGCATTATCACACGTAAAAATACTATCGTATGCTAAGGCCTTTAAATGCCCTTAAGCGCAGTTAATACTAATGCTTTTAACAGCTAGCTTATTTAGCTAATAGTTAAATTATTTTTTATTACTAGTAAAATATTTTAGATTTAGTTTTTAGTTTTTAGCTTTATTATTATATAATAAGTTAAAGCTATTTATTATTACTTTTTTTATATTTTTAAAAATAGTTTAAGCTATTATATCTATTAGTTAAAAAGTAGTACTATTAAAAGCGCTTTTAATAATATTATTTTATTTTAATCTTAAGGTTTAATTTTATTAGGCTTATTTTAACTATTATATTAACTAAAAGATTTAAGCTTATAAGTTTTTTAGTATTGCTTGTTTAGCTGCTATATTATTTAAAGTAGCATTAAAGTTTTATTTTTATTTAGCTTTTAAAAACTTAAGGTTAAGGTTTTTTTTTATAGTTAGTTTTAAGGTATTTATGCTTAGGTTTATAAGTAAAATACTATTTAGTATAATATAGTCTTAAATTTTTTTAAATTATCTTAAGTTGTTAATTTTTATAAGTTATTACTTTAAAAAAGTTATAAGTTTTAGTTTTTAGTAATAATATATTTATTTTAAATTAAATGCGTAATAGCATAATAAATAGTTAGTTTAAGTTTATAATTATAGTAATTATAAATAACGTATTTATAAAACGCTTAATAGCAAAAAAAAAAGCTTAAAATAATGTTATAATCGTTAAAGGCTAGTTTATAGCTTTATTAATGCTATAAATAAAAATTTTAAGCTAAAAAAAAAAAGAAAGAAAAAAAAAAACTAGCATATATAAAGGCTAATAATATATTATATGTGTAGGTCTTTTTAGTTATTAATAGTCTTATTAATAAAAGGTTAAATTAAAAACCGTTACGTTAATAATTATTATAACCGTTATAAGTTTTAAGTAAAATTTTCTTTAATAAATTAAATAGCTAAAAGAAAATAAATATTAAAGTTATTATAACAGCTTTTATATTATTATTTAGCTTATATAATTAATAAACTAATTATTATTATAATATTATAAATTTTATTTTTTAAATATATTATAAATAGTTTTTTAATATTTTCTTTTAAATATACTATTATTTTTATTTTTAATAAAAATCTTTATATATTACTTTTTAATATTTTATTATTTAATTTTTTAAGTTGCTAATAATATTAGTTTTATTTTAATATATTATAATTTAAACTTTAAAATAATTATTTAAGCTATTATAAATATATAAAGCTTGCTAATTTTTTAATAAAAAACTAGCTTTATTATAAAGCATAAAAATTACGCTTAAAAAAACTTGAATATATATAGCTAACATATAAAAAGCAAAAAAAAAGCTAAAAAATAAAGTTATATATAAAAATAAAGCAAGTAAATATAACATGCTTAAAGCTATAATTAAAGCTATAAAAAAGTCTTAAGTAAATAAAACTAAAGCTAAAAAGTATATTTTAATTAAAAACGCATAAAATTAGCAATTATAGCTAAAAGCGTTAAAAAATATAGCTTTATATAATAAAAAGTTATTAATAAATAAAGTGGTTTATAACTATATAGTTTATAAATAGTATAGCTAGCTTATATATAATAGTTATAAGTTTTTAATAATATATTAAATTATACCTTTATAACTAATTATATTATAGTGCTAAGTATTTTAATTTAATACTACTATATTAAGGTGATTAAAAAAGAGCTTTTATAATACATTAGCCTTTTTTTTTATATAGCCGTGCACATGTATGTTATAGGCGTCTGTTTTTATTTTAAAGGCCTTATCTAGCAAGTTAGACATTTTATCTACTTAATAGTATAATGAAGCCTTTAAATCCGCACGCTGAAAATAAAAAGGGATGACGTAGCGGGCATAGTTGCGGCGGGAGGCATAAGCAGCTCTATCCACTTAGACTTGGATATAGAGCCATTTCACTAATAAGCTACGCTATGGCATAGCTAGTCACTCTATGGATTCGTTTTTTATTATTAGTATCTCGTGGGTTGGTTGCTGCAGAATCTAGTGGTGAGGTGGGCGGCAGTACGTACAACTAACGCAGCAAGGATTTCACCAGACGCTTTACCAAGTGAATTTGGGATTCCTTAGAAACCGGCAATACAACGACCTGTTGAGTTAGTCCACCGCAATCATTTGAAATTTGTGACTAGTACTTGGCACCTTTTCCCCAACAAATTATCTATGTAGCAGTTAAGGCCTGGCTAATGAAATCACATAGGAAAAGTCCTAGGTTACAAAGTAGCGAGACCGATGTTGGGTATACAAATAATAATAGAGTTATATTATAGCGTACTCCCCTAGTATCTTGGCTTAAGTAACCAAATCCCGCAAAAACATAAGGTGTAGTTGAAATACAGCGTGTCTGCTGTGATTAGGCAAACCGCGCATATGCTGCACGCCTTACTATCTCAGTTATAAGCTTCCTTACACTCTAGGGCCTATTAACAATCGTTTAGAGGAGCCTTACCAATACAAGATAATATTATATGTTGGCGTGCTACCTCTCTATTAGCCTTATTCAAATACTAAATGTTGACATTAAGCCTCAAATAGTACCGAAATAGGTCCATTCTGGCTATCTCTACTTAGAACAAGAGGTACTAGAGCAGCAAGAGCGGACGGTGTGGAGCAGACCTGGCGGCGGCGAATACACTCCCGTCCGGCCCTGCAATAAGGCGTTACAACACATGGTCCAGCATACGCTGTACTATCTGCGGACTGAGTAAGCTAAATGCAAGTAGGGTATCATGCAGGCCCGGGAAGCAATAGACAAACCCGCACATATTGATAAGTAAATATAAGGACGCTTGCCTTGGTATTAATAGGTGGCAACGACGCCGTCTCCCCGCCTCAGTTCTATTTCTTTTCCTACGATGCTCAATAGATTTTAATACTTCGCCTCATGTACGTGCCGCCGCGCATATGTAGAGAGCGCCGCGTATTACTAATTTACAACCGTGTTACATGACATGTAAGTGATCAAATACGTTCGCGGGTAAGCCTCATTCCTTTGCCAGTAATTTTTATGGCCTCACGGAGGCCGGGGACAAGATACCGGATGCACGACACCGGTATGCATGTCTATTTTTCCAACGTGCTTGGCTCGCGCGTACCTGAATCACGCCACTCGCCTTCACATATACATCGCAGCACTTTATCGATTCGAGACGCATTTACTCAAGGGAAACAGTTCTGCCATGTTCATTGGGCCGATCATATGTACTGCAGTGAAGCACGTGGTTGTCGTACAGCCAGGCTTCACGGTGCAACTGCGGTATCAGGGGCTAATGTATCTTTGACCATGTTAGGCATCTACCGGAGTGGGAAGTCAGACGAGCTAAATGCTTTCAGGGAGGTAGAGTTTCTATTCGTGGGATAAATAATACTGCAGAGGCAATATTTTCAACACAAGTACCCGTGCGTGTGTATTCATGGTGTGCTGAGGGGCATCGCAATATAGAAAACGTGTTTAGACATGGGCCAACCTTTGTATGACTATACCTGGGTACCTAGCCACAATCACTGCCACAATAATACCCTAGTAGCCTGTGCTTTTACGTTTATGTGTGGAGTTGACTAGAGTAACGGTTAACGTAGTGAAGTTTACGTTAATATGCCCCATAAACTCCTCCTGAGATTTGAGTTGTTCGGTTTGCTCATATGTATCGACCGTCCGGGCCGAGGTGTGTGCAAATGACCCATAAGGCCCGAATTATCGACTTGCAGACAGTATTGGCTTTTCGTCCTTAACAGCCTAGCAAAGGGGACTGGTTTCGAGGTTCTTAAATACTCGATAATTTTTGGGGTAACCGACCTGAACGACGCGAGGCCAAGGACATTAGGCGCGTGTCAAAGAAGAGCAAATTGGTACATATTACCTAATTAATATCATAAGTACAGAGCGGGATAGTTCTCATTATTGCTATCATACTCACTTTGTAATGATGGTGATATTGGCCTTACCTCTAACCTAGATTTGTAAGAATATGAGGCCATCAATTAAAAATCAATTAAAATTTAAGGCCATACATAACTTACAAGGCCTCAGAACCAATGTGATCGATCCACAGATTGTTTAGCATCGTGGATCGGACAGTTTCTTTCCACTACAATGGCCCACCACAGCGAATTCCTGTCCATGTCGGAGACTCTGAGGTAGTGAGAATAGCCCCTAGTATGTCGGGACCCATCATTATGTTAGATGATAGACGCCATCTCGAGGTTTGCCGTCTAACGGGGGCAATACTTCCAAATCTTGAAAAGATTTCTTAACCAATACAACTTGACCTTCAGGGCCTTAGTATAGGGGGGTCTGATGCATACTCGTTGCCGCGCAAAGGGCTTATGCTAACTATTCTATAGTTGCTATTATAAACAAACACCCTCTTTTTCATTGGGGGCGTGACACTGACAATTGGTCTCCGTGATCAGGATACTCAAGCCAAGTACATAGTTTCCACTAGAGATTCGCGTCCTCTATTGTATCAAGATGAATATATCAAGTAATATTTAGCGAATAGATGCCTGCCTTTTTATTAAGTTACTTGTACAGCATGTATGCAGCTCCGCTCTCAAGTCACCACGCTCCATTCGATTCTCAGTCAATTACGAGTTCGGGATTGTGAATAGAACTTGATAGTCTAGGACCGAGTCATAAGCTCGGTGTAGAGGCGCGCTGAATACCTGTTGTTGCCCAAAAATTCTACGCGTATTATTTAGTGGTCTGCAAGATATAGAACACCTCTTTGTTCTAAGACCTCCTTAGGGTGCCTGATGATATAAGAGCCTCTGAAAGTTGTGGCTCTAAAAGGACACAAACGTGTTCTTGCCGTATCTCTTATATCGTAAATCCTTTAGAGAAATTGGTTTCATTTGCGCCCTTCCGTCTAACATAGGTACAACTTAGAATTGATGGGCATGGGAAGCCTGTATGTGATCAGTTCATTACTTGATGCTAAAGTTCCTCGGATGTCCGCCGGTGTGATTAGGGCCTAATAACCTTAATTCCTAAGCCTTCTTAGCTAGTTTATATACATCATTATCTCCACTATATCGACCCATAAGGGCACTTCTAGTTAACCTTCCGATACATTAGCCTCTAACATTTTATACAACAAGCGCTAATCATAGGGCTTGGAATGGCTCGAATTGACGATAATCTTCTAAGGTTCCAAATATCTCGGCATCTCTAGGTAATACTTAAAGGACTATTGAATCTCGCGTTCCGGCGCGTCTAGCGTATCACGTATGCCGCTTTGAGCCCATTCCACGTGTTACGTATGATATTTTAATACCTAGATCAAGTATACACGCCATAGGCTACTATAACCAGGACATGTACTCAAGGGCTTAGGATACAGGCTCGGTCCAACTAAATCTGTTTGGGCCGTAAGGCCCTAGGTGTCTTCCTTCTCTTAGTCGAGGTAGCCCATCCCCGTTTATGTCCGAAGGTGTTATGCCCCAGTCTATACATTCTAGTTCCATCTTTGTTGTCTTTTGAGGGTCTTCACACTTTTGTATTGCGAATGGCCGTGGCTCTCATGGCCCTTTACCCTCGAACAACCTCCATTCTTACTCTTTTAGATCTAACATAGTCTTCGTTATCTTGACCATGTGGCAGCTACACAGCCTTCAAGTAGCCATTAGAAGTCCCGTCCCCGCCCTTAAGTAGTCTGTTGAGAATGGCGTCGCTATACTTAGCTACAAAAAATGATACCCAATCTCAACGTCGTTCCTGACTTCATGCGGGAGAATGAACTCACGGCATCCACATAAAGGCGGCCCAAATTCGAACATCGTGTCCCTCAACCAATACGCATAGCTTACAGTCCCTGGATCTTCCGGACCGATTAGATAGGTAATATTTTTGTGCTTGGCGTCGTTGGTTTCCTGTGAGATCGTGGTAGGTCCCAAACCCATACCCTCAGAGTTCTCATATGAAAATTTTTGCCCTCCTGGTATGTTGAAGTGGATAAGTCGACCGCCACGTGCATACATGTCGTCTAGGCGATAATATGCGGTCGGGGTATTAGGGTTTGTTAAATATTCCAAATAAGAGGTGTATGTACCAGAAACAAGATGGATTCCTTTCATGTTCGTCTTTTCTGGACGAACGGATGTGATGAACTGGAGTAGGCCGCCTGCGGAGACATACAAGCCCCCTAAATTGCATTCCCTGAGGCACAAGGGAGCTGAGGAGTTGGTGGTGCTCGCGTCGGCGGGGTGTTGCACGAGTGAAATGGACGCATCTTTCCCGGTGTTATTCCAGTGTAGAGAGAGGCTTTCTAGCTTCGGCATGATTCCTGGCAGTTGCAACACCGCCCCTAAAACTGATTCCGAATGCGCCCTCTGGGTTTTCCACCCCTCCCGGTTATCCCACTCAAAAATGTCCGGGTCGAGATGCCTCCCAGTACCCTGCTCAGTATTCTGGTCAATATCCAGTGCAGCGAAATACCGCTCAAACCCAAGTTCGGACTCCGATTCATTTCCGTAGTCTGGACAATCAAGAACCAGAGGAGACGATAAGCTCATCGTTAATCGCTTCAAGCGGTTAAATACGCTCCCTAGGCTCAGCTTCTGTGTGAATGCCACTACAGTACAGGTTAGCAATTGACACTTCAATCCCTCCCTAGGAGTGTTCTTTGGTGATAGCAAATTTGTGAGACGTAATGTTGGCTCAAACGGACTGTTGTACCCTTCGGGTCACTGAAGTAGGAAAGCTTAACAGCGATAATTGCGTACCAAATGCATCGTACTCCAGGCTATAACCAGTGGCGCCGCCGAATAGATCCAGATGCTCTCTAATAGGTAGATTTACTTCGTCGAGCGCAGCTATGGTGACCTTGAAAGTACGCCGCACTATGACCCAGAATTCCGCCGACTGGATACGGTCAGGACAGGAGCTGACCACGGCGGCGCGAAGAGACAGCGAGGCAAGATACCCATTTGGGGAGTTTATCATCAGATTGCGAAAAACCTCAGCCAAAAGGCGTACATGTTCATGGGCTCGGTACTTGGTTCGGGCCCTACCTAGCCCCACGAGACCAATAATGGTCAAATGTCGTAGCTGGCAGACTAGGTCACTTTGACGTGTGAGGCTAATCAGGCGGTCTAACATTCTTGCATGGAGGACCACTTGTTTGCGATGGAAATAGCGGGAAAAATGCCCTTGTGAAGTTGAGGCCCTGCTTGCTATGCCACGGCCCGTTAGTCGTAGACAAGCAATGTCCCGCAAATCGAGCTGCCTCACAATGATCTCGATTAACTCGACGGGCAGGGCTTCGAGGGAGGCCTCCATGATCGATCGGGCTTTTAGGTCGGCGAGTGCTCTCGGGGTGAATCCAATCGAATGAGGGCGAGGCTGAGATTTCTGCTTGGTAGGAAGATACAATCAATATAAAGGTAGTATGAGGGAGAAGAGTTGGAGGGGTAGATACGCGTGGCGTGCGTGCGTGGCTGGCAGATGCAAAAGTGACAAGGCACTACCTCAATGTGTACCTTAGGTACCTAGAGGTAATAGGTACCGTTTGACATTGGTGGCAGAATCTATTTGTAGCCATTAGGTACCTAAGTGGCCTCGGGACTAACTTCACTGCACACTTCACTAGTAGGTACCTACCTAAGGTACTTAAGTACCTACCTTACCTACCTACTTCTACATAGGTAGGTACCTAGGTAGGGGCAGGCACATATGTACCCGACCCTATGTACTTAGGTAGCTACCCAGGATGGAGGAAGCTTATTCCTTTTTCTCATGCAGACAGGCACTTTCTGTCGACAGACACTCTGCAAAACTGCACGACGTATATGCTGCCGTTATATCTCTACCTCTACCTAGCCTACCTACCTACCCACCTCTAGGTACCTAAGGTAGGCCACATAGGCAGGTAGGTAGGCAGGTAGGTAGGCAGGTAGGTAGGTAATATATTCCAGGTAACCACGTAATACGCAGGTGCCCAAGGTGCCTAAGACGTAAATAAGAGGTATATATGTATGTATGTATGTATGCCACAGCATGCAGGCGCGAATGAGTAATCGAGGATGATGAGTAAGGTAACGCCGAAAGGAAATCACCAATGCTCCCAAATGTATCAATCATATCGAAGCCCGCTCCTCGCTCCTCGTTCCATGCTTTGAATGCGGGTCAAACTCAACATCTCGGCCTCCATCCTCACTCATCCTCACTCATCCTCACTCATCCTCACTCATCCTCACTCATCCTGACCAGCGAGACTTAGATACTAGGCGCTTGGCTCAGGCTTTCTGCCGTAAACAACCTCGACGAGGAAGTACGCCTGCATCCGCGTATTGCGCATCTCTTTCCGCACACGAGCCAAGAAGACTGTTACCTGTTGTTCGGACCAGCCTAGGGCGTTCGTAAACAAATACATGGCATAGCCTAGCATCGCACCATGGTCAGCAACATCGCACGACTACACCGAGAGAGTTGGAGATCCGCCCGGGGGGGAGGGGGGGGGGGGGGGGGTTGAAGAAAGATGGAATATCCGTACCATCGAGATCTTGCTCCATGGCCAGTTGAGAGAACGCTCCTAGCTGTTGTAGCTTTTGATCCTTCGCCCAAGGCGTCGCAGGGAGCTTGAACGTCCTGGAATGGATGTCTACAAAGCCAGCTTTCTTGAACGAATCGGGAGTTGAGCCGTCGTCGACCATGCTCATGGTGCGGCCGTACTTGGTTGATGCCTGTATCACGCGCCATCATCGTTAGTCATGGCGCCTCAGAAATAACAAACCGAAGAGGCGAGTCGAAGGGAGAACTCTAGGGTGAGTGGACTGACTTCGTTGAATAGACGCCCCCAATCGTACAGCGCTGTGCCTTCCCTCACACTTCCGTCGTCGCTCCGCAGATTCACCGACGGGTCTACGGCCTCGACCCAACCGCCGGGCTTACACGCCCTAAAGGCCTCTAGGTAGAGCGCATCCCAATCGGGTATGGAGCCGAAAAGATAGCGAAGGTGTACAAAGTCGAAAGAGTTCCGCGCGTATGTCCAAGGCTGGGTGCAGTCCTCAATCTCAAACTTGAGGTTCGGGGGCACCCATTCGGGCTGTGAAGGAGATATGTCGGTGCCAATGACCTCAGCCTCGGGGTGAACGTCCGCAAAGTCACTAAGATTACGTGAGTTTAATGATTTATCACAACTATGAGCTCAGTTGGGGCTCTTTACATTGCCCAAATTCCTAGAAAGCTAGTAGTTAGCACTTCAGGGCTGAACAAGCGACCATAAATATGATATCTCACCAGTTCCACAGCCTACGTCGAGAACTTTTATTGCGCCTTCGGCGATGGGTGCGAGATATAGCTTATTATCAAGTAAAAGAGTAAGCACGTGATGGCTGTACGGATCAAAATAGGTAAGCCTCGAATTAGAAGGTCAATAGTTCTTTGTGAAGGTATGTCATACACACAATCCATGCTTTCAAGATGCGCATCGTCATTCGGCGCCCTAATCTCATGTTAGAGAGCGTTGGTCGTGAGCGAAAGCGAGCGCGATAAGGCCTACCAATGTTCGGCGGTGCCTTGCAATGAATGATACGTCCGCCCGTGAAAAGTCCGGTATTCTAGTATACTTGCGGACAACGATGCTGTTGTACTAGCGCTGTAATCGGGAGTCATCAGCACGCCACAATTTAGCTTTCAACGGTCGCGCCGTTCCAATGTGACGACTCACGCATCATCGCCAAGAGCCGAGTCTCCGTCATCAAAAACTTCTTCTTCATCATCTCCATGTTGATCATCCTGTTGCTGAGCGGTGACGGCTAGTTAGCCTCCTAGGATCTTCGCGAGTGCGACATCTAGCTAAGCGAGGGCGGGCTCTCGAAACTACGCTTTTTATACGTACCGGTTCTGTCCAATGAGTCGTCGGTATGACAGGCGCTGCGGATATAGAAGCCGGAATCTCTGCGGGTTCAGAAGGCCCAGGAGGCCCAGGAGGCCCAGAAGGCTCAGAAGGCTCAGAAGGCTCAGAAGGCCGGGCAGCCATGGCGGCGATCAGGTAACGGACGGTCAAGTAGACGATATCCAGCTACTTTGCGGGCGAGTGTCAAAGAGAAAATGAAAGAAGAGAGGGGTCGGTCGCTGGATGAATACGTAATACACTCAGTAGGTGTAGCACTTGTCCAACCGGTAGATGTCTGGCAAGGTACGAGCAGAAGTACGAGCAGAAGTACGAGCAGAAGTACGAGCACAGGTACGAGCATCGGTACGAGGTATGAGCTGTCTATCGTATGGCAGCTAACAAAAAAATAAGCAGACAGATGACATGCAGGTTCAGCGCGGAGATCGCCATCGATCGATTCAAAGGAAGAGGACCCGCGTGTTGGCCAGAACTTTGGCCTCTGTGCTGGCCAGTAACCATAAGCCTCGTAGTGTATGCACTAAGGTTAGGTTAGATAACTAACTATAACTACAGGACAGGGGGGGAGGGGGGGAGGTGGAGAGGTCATACCGGAAATGCCATCCATCCCCTCATTTCTGCGCTCATCATGTCTCCAAGCAATGCTCCAAAAGTAATATTGTCCTTGATACTATAGTCCTTCTCTTCCTCCTCCACTAAAGCCAGGTCCGTTCATTGCAGATATTAGTTTGCATCCTTTATCCACGGCCACACCATCTAACAATCTTGGCTACATTGGCTGCTCCCATCCTATTTGTCGTTGGGGTCTGTGTCATCGCACTACATATCATACATCCCCAGATATTCCTTGCTGCCCACGTGAGAATGGGGGAAAGCTGAATTCCTCTTTTCCACGTGGGAACGGAGAAATTTTAACGAGTAATTTTCGTATGGGCTCTATATCCGCTCTACATCTTTCTTCGACAAGAATGTGGCTTGCGACAGGTACCATGTCTCATATTCTTATTCCTCTCCTGCCCTATCGAATTTATCCCATCCGTTGCTTCGGTGCCCATCTTAGCACCCCCGCTAGCTCCAGAATCTCCAGGATTCTATAGGCCCGGCGGGAATAGCTAGCCATACACTATCTATTTAGTCCAGAATAGTCTCGGTGCAGTGTGTGTCCAGTTCCTCCGCGCCACGCTGACACACTACGGCCCGCTTCAAGAGATGCTGCAAGGGATTAAAAAAGGTCCCGGCATCTAGAAAGATGGTGTAGCCGAAGCCCAGGCCCAACTAATAAGAATCAACCATAAGCAAAGCTTACCCGTCGCCTAGTGCAATACCGGTGCGTGCTGCAGATGCTGACCACATATGAGGGGGGGAAAGGGGGAAGAGGGAAACAAGACTCCTTGCTCTCGCGACGCTCGTAGCTAGGGAGGCGGCTATATTCGCACTATATCGAAACCTAGAGAAGGTAGGCTATCACCTTGGCGCGCTCGTAAGAGCAGCATACAGGCCGACCCTACGACGTAGTCGGAGCATAAGCAAACCATTCCTTGACACCGATGCCCCCGAACTGGCCATTTCCGCCCGATGCCGTCAATGTAGCCCTGAGCGCTGTAGTCGACACAGTCTGGAAGCTAACTTCAGGCGGTGAATTCGTCGCCGCCGTCGGATACCCGCCCGACCCCGTGAGCGATACGGCGGTCCACTGACCCGCTGAGTTCAAGTATTCGACCCTCCAGGACGCGGGCGGCGGCACGCCGATGTTCGACCCCGCGGGCTGGTCTGCGAAGAAGGCCATGGCGACGCCGTTCAGCTCCACCGTCGCATTCCACGTATACGTCAACGTGTTACTCTGCGGGGACTGCTCTGCCGCATACGAGCTCCAGTAGTCCGGTGGTAGCGGATTCGCCTCGACGCGCTCGTCATGAATAGCTTCTACCCAATACTGGATCGGTGTCGTGTTTGCTGACACGGCCTTTGCTCGCGGCGCGATGTTGCGCGTTGGCTCAGCGGCGCCCCCCGGCCGATGCGTTTGCGTTACTTTTTTGATTGTCGGTGGAGATGTACCATCATTGAATTCGAGCTCGTCTAGTGCAACACTGCGCCGGAAATGCGTTCCTCCTGCTGCATCCCGCGTGTGATATACCAAGTAGTAGGTATCCCCACCGTCGCGGGTGAAGACGCCGGGGTGTGACGTTGTGCTGGACACGATGTCGAGCACAATACCGCGGTATGTCCAAGGCCCGAGCGGTGATGAAGCCGTGCCGTACGCGATGCACGCATGGTAGCTCGTAGGTGTGCATGGAGAGTCTGGCCCGGCATTGTTGCCCGCGTAGAGCATGTAATAAGTGTCCTTGCGCTTCATCAACCACGGGGCCTCAAAAAACCCCGTAAGCGAGGTCACCCGCGTCACAGAGGTGCTCTTGATCGTCACCATATCCGTTTCCAATTCATATGCTAAAAGCTGTCCGAACGTTCCGAAGTAGATGTACACGCGCCCATCGTCGTCCACTAATACCGTAGGGTCGATATTTTGAATATTGTTTCCCGGCGACGGCACACTTTGAGAGATAATAGGCCCAGACGGATGGGCATCGGTATACGGCCCAAGCACGTTGTCTGACACTGCGACGCCGATCGCGAAGGGGTCGGCGCTACCCGTCGTAGACTGTGTAACGGGTGCGTACAGGTAAAACTTGCCATTTCCTCCCTGCACAATCTGTGCCGCGAACGCAGTTCCCGACCTCGCCCAGGAGAACACGGTTTGCGGTTGCGCGACATTGGCATGTAGCGTCCATTGGCCACCACTGGGGCTCGGGCTGTCGGACTCGAAGATCTGCCATTGGTTGATGCCAAAGTTGTTCTCCGTGGCGCCAGCCTGGTCTCGCCCGGAGAGAATGTATACTGTATTGTTCACCACGATTGGCGCCGGGTCCCCTGAATAGTATGAACCGTCTGCGAGAATGGGGTTTCCGGTTGATTGAAAGTCAATCGTTTGTCGGCGCTCTAACGGTGATGTGAGAACCGGAGACGCCGTAACCAGAGCAGCGCATGCAAGACCGAGGAACTGGCGCATCCTAGCCATCTTCGTTGTGGCCTTTCGTGGAACCCTACTTCTCACCTACGTTGCCGCGTAGAACAGACCAAATCGGTGATGACTCCTACTATTTACATGCTAGATATTTACCGAAGACGCAAAATAAAACACGGCCTTTTAAGTGAAACCGTCCGGTACAAGTAGTGCCTGTCCATGACTTGCCCAAAATGGCCGCTCCCGGGTTGTGCTCCGGGTTACGCTAAGACACCACTGATGAGCGCCTGGGTGCCGCCGCGAAATCCTCCGCCGGAGGAACAAATTTCCACGGATAACCGGACTTCTAATGAGCAATAACTTGGAGGAGCTTGGCATTCCACATTATAATGTAACGGGGTCGGTTCCGTGGCCTGAATCTGTAAGTAATACAATCTTGTGCCATGACAGAGGCTTTTTCACAAACGATCGAAAAAAAAAACAGACAACCGGATGAAGTAAGGGTAGAACTTTTATTGGGAGAAGATCCCCGGGGTGAGCGACACCCGAATTGAACGGAGGCGCGAATAGAACTAATTGTAAGTGTTCCCCTTCAACTTTGAAGTCAGTATTCGTAACATAAAGTGCTAGATCTAGTGTCCATAACATGACTAACGAGAACTTCTCCATAAGCTCATCTAGATCGCCGATAACCTCTAGATGGACAACATCATGAAGCGTCCCCTCTATGATGTACTGAAAGCTACCGTAGTCCTCAGCTCTAGCTAGTCGGCCCATGTTTTCGGGTTTAATTAGTTCCCCAGACATTGACCCTACCTCCCCGGAGTCATAGTCCAAGAATGAACGGGTCAAGCAGTGAGGAGAAATGGTTCCGTTGTTTTCATAACGTACGCAGACATCGCCAAACGGTCCCGATATGCAATTTTTCTCATCAACCCCTGGACCACCAAAGCCGTCCGTATTATCCCATATAGAGGATGCGGTAAGATTTTGCCAATCCTTTGACCAATCCTAGTATCTTCCATCACCATTAGTTAGGAGCCAGTATTTATTCTCCAGCCCCAGGACAGTTACTACCGGCAGTTGACCTAAGAATCCACAATGCCCTCGCAATTTCTACTCATATATGTGCACGAACATTCGATGCCAAGGCAAAAATGATGCATCTTCGAGAGCTAAATCAGGTTAGATGATGTTTTATACGGACGAATATCAATAAACTCTCCTACCTGTACTTGAATACAATACGTGCGCCTAGATAAAGTCATCCTGCACCGACCTCTTGCCGACGACATAGGAACTGGTATTATACAGGCACTTGGCGGCGGATATGTATTCTTCCTTCCGATTCTTCTACGAAGTATGAGCCTCTCTAACAACACTGTTGCCCAAATCGAGATTTGATCGACGCTAGAGCCCCGGATAGATCCTCAGCCGCAAATGCCTAACCTAGACTAACTACACTTAATGCGGTGTTGAGTAGATAGAATAATGGTCTGCTTACTAAATCCACCTACCTACTCCTTCTATCTTGTAGTAACCGTCTCTCGGTATTACGATTGCAGTTTCCGGGGCCACGACTCATTGATTAGTCGTAAAGTTATATACTCTGTGCTCTTTATTCGTACACATATCATACTCTATTACGAAGTTGGCCGCTGCTTTACTTGGCCTGCTTCACCTAAAGTGGCATGCTGTCCTTTCTAGGAAGCCCGCAGCATTACCCCTCCTATAAGTCTCTTATGTTCAAGCTACAGGCGGCATGCAACAGGGATCTACACGATAGGTAATCTATGTTACCATGTATGCAAAGTTCGTCAGCCGAGACGCAACACCAACGACCGCGATGCTTGCTTTTCACGGAATTACCATAGTCATGTTATATTGCTTCTTACAGTATGACTAGAGGTGACATAGTGAGATCATGCTATCCTTTCAACGCGTCGCTGGGAGCTATTACTCCCGGCGATCTGTAGGAATACTATACTATACATAAGACTCTAATCATCGTCATGCATGAGGCGCGTTCATAGAGAGATAATATTATATATAATCCCAATACACGCTCATACATTACCCTAAAATATCCTCGCTCATTGCTATCATAACAACGTATACAAGACATCCTATTCAACAAATCCCTACGTCAGAATCCAGATGACGCTCACTATCCTTCTCTCCCTCACACTGGATGCCATGGCTAGCCCTGTCGTAAATGTGTAAGTTGAATAAGCTATTTGGCTGCATGCACGGCTTATAGGCATCGATACAGCGTGAGCTGAAATCTCACTCTCCATCTGACGAATACTAATACACCAGCTCACAGCGAGACAACGGCAAGATAACGGATCCTAAGCCTTACAAGATCTTTAACCGTGACGCGGAAGTCGAATCACGCGGTAGTGGGATCTACAAGGTTTCAATGTAGATGGCGAGAAGCGAGACAACCCGAAGATCACCGGCCCTAAGCCGTACAAAATTTTCAATGGAGAAAATAACGAGAAGTGAGGCAGTGAGATTTACAAAGTCTTCGACACCGCAGTGGAAAGCGAGTAAAGTAGCTAGCAGGTTGGTTCATTCTATTGGGCAACTTCCAGATTCTGTCTAATTAGAGATCTCCTCAAATGTCTAGCCTCTAATATATCTAACTTCTATATAAAGTTGGGTTGAATAGGGGATGGATTAAGGCAGTCTAGTTGGGGAGGGCATTGAATTAGCTAAGAGAGTGATTTTCGGTTACAGATCCAGGATGAAGACAAATCAGATACTAAACTAAAGCTACTATTCCGCCTATAAATTTATGGCCCATTTGCGAGCGTATTGATACCATTTCTGCAAGAAGGTATTAAGTAACCGCTTTAGTGCGAACTAGCCTAGACGGCAACTTCGGCTGATGCACAACCCCTGCTTGTAGTTGACGGAGGGATGGCGCCATGCAGGCCTCGAATTCGCTAGGCGAAGTAGTAAACTAAGGCATGATAATAACAGTTCCGTTCAGCTGGCTTTGATTCGAACGAGGGAATACGTAGTAAGCTACATTAACTACAAATGGGGTTTTGGCTTTTCCCTAAAGCCTCTCGGTGCGCGAAAGCTCACGCGGGATACTGCTGAGTAACTATGTCTTAACTTACCTTGGCGTCATAGGGAACACAATGCTTATTCATTACATTTTGAGTAAGAAGGGTATAGACATGCCATCCACATTGCAACCAGCGCTTTACGGCATCACCTCATTAAGTTCAAAGAACATGTCGAAAAAAAAAAACAAAAACGATGAGCCTATATAAGCCTCTCCAGAAGGAAGCTAACGGCGACGAAGCATTATTAGATTCTCTAAGCCCTTGAACCGATAAAGACAATTGTTTAAATTTCAGGAGATTTCGGCCAACGTCAATACTCCGGCATTGGCCGTTGTGCTCCTCGTGCTGTCGAGCATGGCATGGATTTTAATTTCACTAACCCGGCAGTTTACACTAAGAGAAATGGATTACTGTAAGTGCGCCCCTACATCCCATATACCGAAGACCGGAAGTAACTAAGGCGTGGTTATTTTGGTTCGAATGCGCAGTCGGTAGTCCAGATAAGATCCTGGTGCCTTTGAGCACAACTAGCTAAATATCACAGACCGGGGTATCGGGGAAGTAAGGTATGCGGGCGACAAATGGAAAGGCATGATCCCACGTGAGTCTTTGCCATATCTATTCTACCACCGTCAGAAGACAAATCGTCTAACTGGAATTACGGCCATAGCTGGTGGAGGCTCCGTCTCTGTGCCCGAGAAATTTGCATCCAAGTACGGGCTCGCACCAAGCGCCAGGTCGACACAACAACAACGAGAAATGCATTATCTCATAGCGGGCTACCATGAGCTTCACTGCCTTGTAAGTCAGCCTTCAAGGTCGGTCTCACCATACCTTTCACCGGCCGATGGGGCTAATATCAGCAGTCCGTGATCCGTGACCAACTGTATGAGCCAGTCGGATTATCGTCGATATCCTCGCCCGTGAAGCGCGATCACGTGTTACACTGCGTTGAGGCTATACAACAGGCACTGTACTGTTTCCTCAACCCGACGCTAATTAATCTAGAGATGGGGTGGCCGCACGTGCCTAATAGGCAGAAGCATGTGTGTCGCAACCGCGACGCGCTCGCTTCGTGGGCCGCGGCGCAGAGAAATGCGATGGTAGGAGGAGAGGATTGAAAGAAAATAAAAACGGTTCGATTTCTTGGGTTGACTTATATATGTTCATGTACCGCATAGAAGGCGCGCGGTAATGTATTGAGCGGGCGGCGGGCAAGAAGAAGCCCCCCTCCCCCGCTATGTAATCCCAGTAGAAAAGGGGCTCATAAACTCTCAATGTTGTATTTGGCGGCGATCTTATAGGGTGTCGGAGCTTATTAGAAATAATAAAAGTCTTAAGGATTAGTTAATTACCTACATGTATGCACTTACTTTTATCCCAACTTCCTTTTCCCTCTTTTTTGACTCATAGGTATTTTATTGTACAGGGAACGGCTTGGTTCAGCTGCGGCTTGCAGAATGACACAGGCCGAAAGGGCCGTATGCGGAAAAGTCCACTGCAGAGAAAGAAAACTTTCTTCACGACAGAAGCCTGAAAAATCTAAGGCTCGTAAGGCATTAACTCACTATTCATTACCCCTTGCGCTCTAATGAGAGGTTGGGATCAACGGGGGAGGTCGCATCCCGCATCCCTTCGCGAACGAACCTCTAACCCAGAGTGTACATACACGTACGATCTCCCCATTACAGCCAGCCGCGCAGCCTGACCTGCACAAGGTATTACAGAACCCATCGTACGCCGTGTCTACCCCGCTCCGCATCGCCTCCCATCGTCCTCAGTTTCCCTTGACTTTGACAGCCGACGCTTCCCACCAGCTCCCCACGAGCGCGCAAGCAGCAGCAAACGCAAACAGCGGCGCCTGGGGGAACCCGGGGCCGCCGAACTCCGGATCGAGGCCCATGGTGCCGGGGTACAGGATCGAGCAGATGCCCGCGACCCAGTAGATGGAGCCCGTGAACGCGGACACCAGCGTGAACTCCCTCTTCAGCGCCGGCGTCGCGGCGCCCCGCCATGTGTAAAACAGGGTCGCGAGGCCTAGGAGAATGGAGAGGTTGATGGTTTGGCCGTTGTGGAACCTGGCGGGCATTTGTCAGTTCTGATCCACACCGTTTGCGTTGCTCCCTTGGGATCTTCCGCTAGAGCGGATGGATCTTGGAGGGGCAAGGAAAGAAAACTTGGGCGGTCGAACCGAACCTACTTGGCATGGGGCGGCCAGTTGGGATTGAACATGTGCGTGGGGCCGTAATCTGCGATGGGAGCTCCAATGAGGAGCAGAATGCTATCAATCGTGAGGAGGACACGGCCCAACATTGTGTTTAGGGTTCTAATGAGCGAGATCTTTGTGATTGTTCTTGTTTTTGTTTTTTGTTTGTTTATAGCATGTACCAAACACGTTCGATGGGGTGGTTTTACTGGTTGCGGCTGAGGAGCGTGTAGATAACGTAGTGGAACACCGAGGTCCAAGATAAGATCAAGCTCTTTACCAAGCTTGATGGCAATGTTCGGGGATGGGAGAGATAGAGAACTGGCTGTTTAAGACTGTTTAAACGCGCGATGCCCCCCCCATCCTCGATGACGGCGGATGAAGTTGCTTTATAAAATCACATAGTGACGGGCCAAGACTTGGCTCGCCCTAGGTTAGTAAAATCGTCGCCCACTGTATCGGGACCGTTTCTATGGGCCCAGACAAAAACTGGCCACCAACCACCCCATCTTCTGCCCATTCTCCCCTCATATCGGCCATTTTGGCCGATGGCTGCCGTAGTCGTTTAGCCTACCATAAAAGAAGAAAATCCCAGAAATTTCCGGAGTTTACAAATAGATTTTGATTTAAGTAAATCCCACGATACCTACTAGCTTCATCTTTTTTTTTCTTTTCCTTTCTCTTTTTTCTTTTTTTCTCTTTTCTTTTCTCTTCTCTTCTCTTCTTTACTCTCTCACTCTACCCAGAAAGGCCGAAATGCTTTCGTTTAGCGATGGCGAAAGCATGTCCGAGTAGCCAAGGTCGGCCAGTGCAACCGAATAGCACACACGTACGACACATGCTACTAGGATTCTAGATATGTCCCATATCCCACTCATTGGTATGATCTCTGCTGGCAACGTACGAAGCCCCTTTCTTTATTCCCGTCATAGTGGCAATGTAGTATTTCTATGGCATTTCCATCGCACTTGTCACAGCTCACTTCTTCTCCTAACTCACTCACGGGCTGGGTATCTGATTTGGAGAGCGCTTATCGCGTATAATCATAAGTAGAAAGGTAGGCGGGTCGCTTTAGAGGGTTGTTTTGAGTTATGTTAAAGCATGAGATGTAACAGATAAAAAATTGGTATATAGGATATAATAAGCCTCCCTACCTCAAATGCAAACTTCCTTCCCATAGCAACTATCCTAAGAATATGTCCTGATACATATGAACACGGGTTCCATACTGAACACCAGACACCCAGCTCCATTCAATTCATAACTGTTGGGATTGCCTCCAACATCTATTTTTCACGTCATGAAGACCTGCTGCCCCAAATCGGGCTACTCCTGGCACATGGGATAGAGGAGAGACAAAAACATAGCTGGTCTGAACGTGGCCGGATATCATCCCTCATAAATTCAACACCAAGTAATCAAATGCAAGAGTATGCAAACTCGCCGCTATTGCCCATACGCATGAATCCGCCGCACGATTAAGCGTTCTTTCGTCATCATCTAGGAATATGTACCGTTGTTCTTGTTCATCATGCCGTCACATTGATCATAAAAGACGCTCACTTCTCCGTGTGTCCGTTGTTGAGCAACATTTCCAGCACAACTTGTTGGCCTGCAACTTCTGGATGTGCCATCGCGATCTTGACGCTGGTTTTTGAGTCTAGCCCATTCTCAGCCCCGTTAGTACGAGCTCCGTGCCCATTCGAGTTATAGAACCCCCCCGTGGGCCCCCTGACGCCGTAGTCTAGGACCCTAACATCCCGACCGGCAATGATTTGGCGCAGTCGACCGTTCTCGGCATTTCGTACCTCTACATAGTCGTCGTTGAAGAGAAGCAGATACTGCCCAGACATTGTGGCACCCTTAGCTTTCTTTTGCTTGCCCGAGTATTCCATGATGACACTGCGACTGACATCGCCATGCTTGTCAACATAGACTGCACAGTCTTCGTATGCAAGGATGAACTCTTGGTCGTTAAGGCGGAACATGCCTAGAGGCCGTTGCTCCCTGACACGGCTTGCAATGTTGGCAATAGCTGGTTGCCTAGCATCCGGGATGGACATGGGTACTTTCTTGTCGAGCGTCATAAGCTCGAAGCCTTTAGCTGTCGCTATAGCGATGTACGACTGGAAGATGTTGAGCGAGTAGCATTCAACAGGCAGGTAGAAGTCGTCGTAGTCTCTGAACGTTTCGGTAGCTCCGGTTCCAATTCGTCGGGACCCACCAAAAAGCCGTGATTTCTTTTCCGTTGCCTTCTGGTAAACCGGCTCGAGGACCTTGAAAGTACTATGTAGGTTTTCCTTCCTTTTGTAAAATACCAGCATCCGGTCCTTCATACGGGCCGTTGCGAAGAACGCTACATCCTTTGCTAGCCTTTGAGGTGAACGACGAGGGTTGTCGCTCGTTGAAGTTGGGAAATTAGAATTAGAAGGTGGCGATACCACATCCAGTGGGTAAGAGATGAGGTTGCGGTCCGAAAGGACAAGAACTACCGAGAACTCCTCTAGTACAGCGATCTGTGTGACACGGGCCGCCGAGATTGTCTAAAGACACATCAGTATTATGATTTCAACGTTCGAGGTGAGGTCGTTTACCTTGCTCCAGCCTCTTGGATCACCAGCCTCTGCTACGCACACACCAACATCGGTACCTACTGCCACCATGTCTCTCCCGAACGCCGAGAACCCGGTAGCACAATGGACGGCAGCACGTGATATCGGTGTAGGCCCCTTGCCAGGGCCGAATGTCTTCTCCAACTCTCGGATGGCCCTGTCGAGAGGTGTGCCACGGATGTGTACGCCACCCACATATTTTCCCACGCCGGATATCGAATCATAAGCGAAGGCGCTGTCAGCCATGACGCGCAGTTTGAATGGCTCCGCATTCTGAGCGTGAAGAGCCTTAGCATGGCGTGTTTTCGCTTCGATGATCTTATCACACCAATCCTGGCGTGACTGTGCAGATGAAGCGAAGAGCGTATAAACTTCGTGACCTAAATGTTTAACGCGAAAGGGAAATAGTATTTTGCCCTCACTGTCGCCCGCATTCATAGGTGCTAGCCTGTTCATAGCAGAGCCAACAGAAGAGCTTGTTGCGGTGTGTTCTAGGCCTGGGCGCTCACTTCCGTTTGACGCGATCTTGTTGAGTTTGGTATCCGATCCTGGGTTAGTAGAGCGCGTCAGCGGCGTAGCGATGCCTTTCTGTTTAGATATAGGGTCGTCCTGACTACTCTCCAGGAAAAGAAGAGGCATGGGAATTGGCTGTATTCGTTTAGCAGAACCCAGGCATTATCCGAGAAGAAAGAAACTTACCTCCTTGGATACGTCATACTTCCTATCCTGTCTAGTATCGCGAGTCAAGATAAGTTTAGCTAAGATGAGATAATGATCAAAAAGCAGAGCGTGTGTATCCACCCATCTTACGCCCTTAGAACCCATCCGTTGCAGATCGCCCTCTAGAATCAGCTCTCTACCCAAGTGGTCTAGGTTTAGGTCGGCGTGGAAACCCGGCCGCAGCACAAGCATTTGATCCAGCTCGATCATCGCTACTTTCTTTACCATCTCAGCTACCTTCGCGTCACATTCATGCGCGACAGCTCTGATTTCCTCGATTGCTTTGATCATGTTTGTCTTCTCCTCACTATCCTGCGACATTTCTTTCAAGACACTGTCCAGTAGGAGAGGATAGCGCTGTAGGCGTGTGATCGGGGATTTTATGTACGTGTCATAATTGAGACGCTTTGAACGAGGATCATTCCTGACATTTTCCAGAAACTGCCTAAACATGACGTTTCGGTCGGATTCTCTCCTGATCAGGAATGAAGCATAAGTGAAAGACGCAGCATATTCAATGTACGGTGTTCTAGCCTTTCGAACCCACTCTCGAAATATGTCGCTGAGCCCGGTGAGCCAGGGACCTTGCTCTCTTTGACGATACTTCATCTGGGCAAGTAAATGATCCTTGTTCACACGTTGGACGGCGTCGGCTTTGCCAAATACGGCGTTGACGAACTTATCCATCCTCGATTCTGCTATTATCCTGGGCTGGGTGGCC
This sequence comes from Xylaria grammica, assembly GCA_004353285.2. Lineage (NCBI taxonomy): Eukaryota > Fungi > Ascomycota > Sordariomycetes > Xylariales > Xylariaceae > Xylaria > Xylaria grammica. The sequence continues at coordinate 663,570 of NGZP02000002.1, read as the reverse complement.
ACAAGCCGGTCTCTGTATAGGTGTCTTAGGACCTCGAGCTGATCCATATATGACTCTTCGGTGGTTATGCATTCGTGCAGAATGTTTTGCCTCTTAACTTCATGTTTTGACCTGTCTCCAATACTTTCTTTCGTCAATTTGTAAAAACTTGCCCAGTCGAGGGTTTTCGTTCCATCTGACATAAGCTCATCGAGGTTTGCTTTCTTCAACGTCCGCATACAGTGGAAGGAATAGCATCGTCCGCTCATATCTTGTGAACCCGCCAGGCCGTAATTATCATGTAATTTCGGTGCATAGCAGCCGACTCCAGTCAGCTGCCAGAGTACACCCGATATAGAACCAGGGCCGAATTTGAGCCATTCCTCTTCTGGCACCAAGATGCCAGCTCGGAGAAGAGAATCGACCACTTGTGCACTAAGAGTCTCGGCATCGGCAACGTTCATGGTAGGGACTTTCAAACAAAACAGCCTCACCAGACCATCTTCAACGGTCTTGCGTTTGAGATCCGGCTCGCCGTCTGCCATCTCCCGAATCCATTTAGCAATCCCACTAAGTGCCCATGGCTCTGCGCAAGTCTGAACATCAACCAGCGTAAGCTTTTCGGGCTGAAATTTCCGCCGTCTTCCGCTCGGCAAGGTTATTACATCGTAATTGACGGAAGAAGGTGTGCCAGTTTCATAACCTTCATACGATAACCCTTGCTGAGCTGCGAGCTGCTGCTGCTGCCTCATTTGTTTCATCCTCGCATTACGCTCCTCAGCAGCGTCCGTCTTAGACCTGCCAGGGGGTTGAACGTGAGGTGACGTGCTATGACTGGATAATGAGACGGATCTTTCTACGTTCAATTGCTGCGCATTTTGCCCGTAATATGCGTCGGGACCCGTATAAGACCGTGAATCGGCGCTTAGAGAGTAGCCGTGTTGCTGACCACTTCGATTTGGAGATTGAACGGACAGTAACGAACTGCTATCTGATCCAGGTGGGATTGCGGGAAGAGGCCTGTTTCCAATACCTGGGTGATAAAACATGTCGGGATAGTCATCCTTAATTGGCGACTCGCTGTCGCTTTGTCTTGAGTGAAGCGAAACACGTTCATCACCGTCATCAAAGCTAAGACGATGCGCCCTTGGGGGCTGCAGGCCACCAGTTCCTCCGTAGTCTAGGTCAGCCTGTTCGAATGCGGGATATCGTGTACTATCATGGCTTCTCTGAGAAGCGTGGTTCCGACGAATGGCCTGCGGATCGGACTGTATAGTTTCAGTGTTGGGAGGCGAACCAAGGTTATTATCATATGTGAGATGGCCGTCGTATCCACCGCCCATGAGGCCCAAGTCCATACCGGCGTAGTCGCTATCACTACTTGGTTCCTCCTTATGAGTCGGGAGAACCGGTTGAACCGCAACTTCAGGCTGGCTGAATAGCTGGAAGGAGCTGCTACCGACCGAGCTAAAACGGCGATCGTCTTCTTCTGCTTGTTGCAGCGCCCAAGCACCTGCAGCGCCCTCGGGATCGCTTTCGTCGCCATCATCCTCAAGAATGGCATTGGGGTTCCTTGAACTATTCCTATTGAGCGTAGAAGCATTGGATGAATAACGATTGACACCGGATGACTCATCTGAGCTGTTGATTGTCGTTGCTGTAGATGTGTAACTTGCGCTCGACGTAAGCCGGCGGAGGTGTTGGAGATCACCATCAGCGTACCTTCCGTTGCGTTGATCGTATGGAGTGGGCCGTCCACGGTGTGAGCCCCTCACTCTCCCAAGTTCAGCCTCAATGTCTTGCATAATGTTATCCTGCCTAAGATACTCCTGCGAAAGGTCGGGTCGGGCTGTTCCATTGGGCCCGTACGCACCATAAGCCGGCTCTCCAACAGGTCTACTTGGTAACGGCGCATTAGTTGGATGTCGTGCTAAAGCAGGCGACGCTTGTGGGGAAGGTACAGGGGATGGCGTTGAGTTTGAGTCAGATGCGAGATTGAGGAAGGAATGCGGGTCGCGATCAGAGTAATTCGGGCCAACAGGTATGTGTGATGATACTGGATATGGCGCTTGGGAGGTTGCGGAAGTGTACGGCATCGCGGGCGGGCTTCTGCCATTACCCCAGTATGCCGACGTATACTGCGACTGAGGGGGGTCGTGTGTAGCTGGATAAGTAGAAACAGGTACCGCTTGGTCATATCCTGAGTGCGTTGTTGGCGGAGTTGGCATCGTTATCTGAGCTGAGGCCTGAACTGACTGAGGCGCATACGCTGACTGAGGTTGAAAGTAGGGGGACTGGCTCGTCGGGGAACCGAGTGATGGGCTGTTATAGTTTTGGCTATAACCCGCGTGGGTTGACTGACGTTGAGGGACGGTGGAGTTGGAATATGCGGCAGGATTATAGGGCGCATGCGCAAAGTTCCCGGTCGTCGCTGTCGGGCTATATGGAGCGCTTGGTCCACTCGATTGACCCCATCGGTTCGGTGGGCGAGGATTAGGGGGTAGACTCGCCGAATGAGAACGAATGAAGGCCTGTGGATTATAGGTAGAGGGCGTTGGCGGAGTCTGGGGCTGGTAGGAATGTTGATAGCCAGACATGGCAGGGTTAGAATTGCCGTAGTTTGCTCTATTAGCCTCTATCGTCGGACTCGCCACTAAAAATAATTCATCTTCCATGCCCAGGCCTCTAGCGGTCGTGTTCAAGGTAGGATGATATTGTGGGCGTGCCGCAACAGACGAAAAGCCCGCGGAGTCGTCGCCATTGTTGAAACTTGGGCTCCGGACGGGATAAGAGGACTGATCTTGTGATGGCTGACTTGCGACGGGATATTGAACAGGAGGTACGTGGCCATATCGGCGTTGGTCGTCACCTCTGAACGACATTGTGAAGCTCTCGCGCGGACAGAAAGCGGTGGCTCAAATAGCCACAAGAACGATAGGCCGGTAGACGGGCTCGTAGGCTCTAAGGTGACAAACAGCAAGAGACCAACGGTAAGATTACATTGATGACAGTGGAGCAGAATGATCTTCGTTCCGACCCAAGCACAAAACAAGGAGAGTAAAACTATGCGCCGCCAGGTCGAATATGCCAACCAGAGTCTGATTTGCGATTCCCGCGGATTAATGGATGGCAAACAGGTTGCGGCTCTTTTCGCGGTCGAAGTGTCGAAGTGCCGTAAGAGTGGGTTGATTCCAGAATTGATGTGTGAAGAGCCCCCCCCGGGGAGTAGTGACAATGACAAGTACCGTATACACCAAGAGGGCAGTGCGGTCGGATTGCCAAGGATCGGTCGACAGAGAAAACAGCGGTGGCTGTTCGATTCCTTGTTAGCGTATACGCGGGTAGGCTGCCTCCAAGGAGGGGAAAGTTACTCTCCGACGCAATAATAAGAGAATAAGAGAATAGGCAAAGAACTGTATTAGCGGCGATTAAGGTATAATAGCCGTGATCTGAGGTATTATACAGGTTTGGCTGTGATGCAAATAGAACATAAATACCTAGGTTAGGTGTTGTGCGGAAAGCGTGGTAAGTACTGTAGCTATGCGGGATTGTAGGATTGTAGGAGTCGAGCACTATAACGGGATAGGACTAGATTAGGTATATGAGAGGAGGGTCTTTGTGATGGAAAGGTTTGACGCAGAGTTAACCATGTTGAATGCGAATGTGACGATGGTGAAGGATCAAATCACCCTAGCAACACACTGCCAAAAATTGAGGCCCGAGGCGATAAGGTTTGCAAGAAAGTGAAGTTCAGTCCAGGGGACGCGATGTTAGTGTTGAGTGTAAAATCGAAGAAGTTCGTTACTTCAGATCATCTGCCATTTCAATTGCACCTGTGGATGCTGTATCTACACCCGTACGCGTAAGGTACCAGGTACTCCCTACCTAGGTTAGGTAGGTAGTATCTAACACTTGGGCAGGATACAGTGGGTACCTAGGTAGGTAGGTAGCCTGTGGGAGGTAGACCCTTGGTTTTCTTTTCTGCTCGGGAAGACTTGGTGCCGCTGATCGTTGGTATCAGATACCTAGCCTACCTTCCCTCCTACCTAGGTAGGTACCTCACATGAGCCCCACTTTCTGCCACAACTACCTACTAGTAATGCCCTGCAACCCAGCCCTATACACTAACATCAGGCTGTCTCACCAGGCACTGACTACCTACTTAGTACCTAGGTAGGTAGGGATAGTCATAGTCATCTAAACACACAGGCTCAGCCACAGGCTAGACACATGTCCCGCGTGGCTTAGTAAAGTTAAGTTTTGCCTTTAGTGTACTTCACATATACACATGTAGAAGGAGAAAAGCCTCTTCCAAGGTTTTTTTTTTTTTTTTACGAATGCGCATTATCATCTATTACCTGTACTAGCAGGTATTCAACATTTGAAACATATTTGGTCGGTTTACCTGTTGGAAAGCCCTGTGGCTGTGGCAGGTTGTGCTATCTAGGTAGATCTCTTTAACACTGGTTGCTACCGGAGTCAGGTGGCTCTATGTAGTTATTAGTGCCTCAAGCTGCAAACATCAGTCGATGTGGTTTGTTGGTAAGTGGTAAGTGGTACTCCCACACCATTCATCATGTAAACAAGCGGCAAGGCTCTACCAGGATCAGGATGCTTGCAGCGGGCTTCCCGAGACTCAGTTTCGATGCTACCTCGAACTCGGTATTTTTTCCCTTCTAGAAAATAATAAATAAGCATGTGCTATTTCAACAACTCACCTAGGTACAACTAGAAGGTAACGACATACTTCTGTCTATCCAGGAACTAGACTACACGTAGTGCTATACCTAGCTGAGACTTGTCTCATTGAAGTGTAGCTGGTCTCTACACGAGCCACAAACGCAATTCAGTGGCCCATTTGTAGGGCTGAGATAAGTTTCAACCAGCCGAGGCTAACAGGTGATTCCGCTATCCCTGCCATCCCGTATTCTAGCGATCCAAAGTCACTGTTTGGCCAAATTGCGACTCACAAAAATCAAATAGCCAAATATCATGATTCAACATCAACCACCCTATGAGATTTGTTTGCTTAACGCTTCGATGGCTGAAAACGGACGCCTCCCGACGCATGCGAATTCCAAATGTTGCAAAAGGGTTTCACACTTTCAGTTAATCGTATATCGACCCCCTGGACCGGGCTCGTCGCATCCATGAGCCTGTTTCCTGATGTGACATCGGCCCCCAACGTCAGGGTGTCATTATTACGTAGAAGGAGATATGACTGCCGTAGTACAACCTTGGGCACGGTTTTCTCATTACCACACGTGGGAGAATAAGGTTAAGGTGCCGCTTGCGCATCGGCGGCGCCGTTCGGTGATGTTGATTCGAAACGACCCAATACTACAACGGCGACTTTCTTTCAATTCACCTTCTCAGATAGCGCCTTATGGATATATAGCTACGCGGCCGCGATTGATTGCAGATGTCTATAATACACCCCCAACGGGATTTGCGCCCGCTGAAACTTCACGGAGCGTCGGCATTGCCCGGCAACAGCAACGGCGATACCTACCGACGAGATAACAATCTGCAAACCGAGTCCGATACTGCGAATAGTAGGCATAGTGCGTAGCGCCTCTCTGTAAACCGAGTCAAAAGCTGTGTATACAAAGGCGCTACGCACTATGCCGACTATTCGCAGTAGCTGGCGTAAGTTTGTTCGTAGCTTTACGAATACGTACTAGCAGGTAGCGCCACCTTCATAGTGCGAGCGCCTAGCTGTAACACATACTCGTTCGACACACAGCCTCGCCTTTTAATATCATATCATTCAGCGAGTTAAAAAGCTCTTTATAGTATACTTTTCTCGAGTTGGGCATTATATGGGTACCTAGGTATAGCCTCTTTCCTACTCCCCACTTCGCCTATTTTCACTTGAGCCAGGTAGTCGGAACGGATTGAGCTTCAAAACAGCCATCCCAGTTGCTGCTGTTCTCAAGACACTGAGATTGGGAGCGCCAATAGGCTTTAAGACTCTAGGTACCAAATCCACCGTTAAAAACACAAGTAAATCGGGGCTTTGGGGAAAAGGATGCCATGATATATAAAACAATCTCTTCTCCTTACCTTCAAACTGCGGCATAGGTTAGCTATGATAAGGCGTGTTGGCCTACTTACCGTCTAATGATGCTACTGACGATACCTACTTCCCTATCAAAGTGCTAAGCAGACTAGGCAACCATTTTTTAATTACCTTCTTAATAAAAATCACGGGAGAACCGGTAGTCGAAACGTATAGTCAAGAGTTCTAGACGTATCGGGTCACCGTGTAGTAGAGGTGGAAACGCGAACGCGAGGCCCGAAAATCGGCGAGGACAAAAAGCTTAGCTCCGAATGCTTCCACGGCCGAAAGAAATGATATCATTTGTCAGCGCCTCTCGGTGATTATGACGACTTTCCTGCGGGGCAAAATACCATTCTCTTTGATCAAGCCCCTCAATTGGCCCCTCCCCCCACCGAGGCACCAAGGGAGAGAAAGAGTGCCGTGGAAGCTTCTCCGTCACGGTGCTACGCTCATACTGTATCTCGGTAGAGTATGAGGAGGTAGGTGCCTACCTAGGTAGCGTGCTATAGCTCTTGTAGGCCGCCTGTTGTCTACCTCCCTAGGTACTACCTAGGTAATCCTACAGTGGCCAAATAGTCGTAACCGCACCCTCCGAATGCCTGGCACACCTAGCACCTACAGTAGCGAGAGGTTTGGTGAAAGTGCCAGGTCTGCAGGGACGGCATCACCTCCTGGGGCCCTTAGGTACCTAGGTAGGTAGGCAGGAGGTAGAATCTCAGTCCCGTCACCCCTCTTCCCTTCCAAGCGGGCCGTCCGTACAAATTCCTAGAGAAGCTCTCCTCCCATTCCCCCCCTCCACTTCCCCTCCGACAATCATCTCGTCGATTGCAAGCAACGATATACATTTATAACCCTCAACTTCGTAGGACTATCAGCATTTATTAGCAAAAATTAGCCAAAATGGTCAAGGCCGGTGAGTTCCACGTCCCACATTGATTAGGTTTTTCCTTCGATCCCGCCAATCCCGCGTGCCGATGGACGGCATGAGCACGATTGCGCATGTTTTGCACGCTACCGGTCCATGTTCAACCTTGTTGGCTGGCACCTTGCTGGCACCTTGATGGACAGGCACGGCGCATGGCAGCCATGCTCCTCACGGCGGTACCAACCAGGTAGCCGGGTTCGCTGCTATTCTTGGACACCCAGGGTCGCTTCTTGACTCGCCTTCCTGTGGAACTCTGCGCCTTTTTCCTCTCCGAAAAAGCAACGCGTATCCGATAACTATACCGAGTTGGCGCTAACGTAGTCATCGTCGTATAGTCGCTGTTCTCCGTGGTGATTCCAAGGTCTCGGGCACCGTCACATTCGAGCAGGTCTCGGAGTCGGAGCCCACCACCATTTCGTGGGACCTCGTCGGCCACGACCCCAACGCGAAGCGTGGCTTCCACATCCACACCTTCGGTGACAACACCAATGGCTGCACCTCGGCTGGCCCCCACTGTATGTCGCGAGCCCGAACCGGCTACGGTAGGATACAACAGCTCACCATCTTTTAGTCAACCCTCATGGCAAGACTCACGGTGACCGTACGGCTGAGACCCGTCACGTCGGTGACCTGGGAAACATCGAGACCGATGCCCAGGGCAATGCCAAGGGCTCTGTTCAAGACAGCCTCGTCAAACTGATCGGACCCGAGAGCATCATCGGCGTAAGGATTCCTTGAAATTTACCTTCATTCCGAGTTAAATGTGAATATTAACCTTGACGAATATACAGCGCACCGTGGTGTCCCACGCTGGCACCGACGATCTCGGCCAGGGTGGCAACGAGGAGTCCCTCAAGACCGGCAACGCTGGTGCCCGACCCGCCTGCGGTATGTATTGTAAATATGGCGAATATTCATTCCATTGCTAATGTGTGCTAGGTGTTATCGGCATTTCCAACTAGATAGCACAATAAACACCAGAAAAGGGGCTTGAACTAGGGGAGCAATTTCTGGGAGTAAATAGCTCATCAGGTAGCCAAAAATCTTGAGAGAATGTTGTCCGCAGTCAATTTCCTTGAATAAGAGGAATTCTCGCGCCCAAAGTAATTTATCTATGTGATATCTTTGGTGATCTCATATTGCGTAGACACAAATCACTTGGCCAATGCACCTGAGATCTTGTAGCAGAGCTAGAATGAGCCAATACACCGAGCAGTGGGCGGCCTTATAACGCATTCCTACCCTGGCATAATTTCAGCTGAATTCAATACCTGGTGGCTTCCGACAGTATCTTCGTTGTAAAGTTCACAATACATTTTATTCACTTAAGGTGTCAGCTTCTCAGCAACACCCCCGCAGAGGCCGATGATGCCATCTAGGTGGCAGACTTACCCCACCATAGCTCCCCTGCTCAGGCTACCTAGATACTAGGAGGTAGCACTCGCTACCTGGGTAGGTAGATCAGGTACCTTACCTAAGGTAGGCGGTACACTACCTAAGTAGGTACTCACCTAAGCATTTAGGTATCTACCTAAACATCTAGCAGGTGGGAGCTTTCCCTGTCTCGCTTAGTGCGTTCGGCACCTACCTAGGTAGGTAGTCCAGGACAACTGGCCGCCACTTGCCTGCCGCTGCTGAATTCCCCCATATTACTGGTCGGTACCGAGCGGTACCTACCTTGTCCTTCTCGAGCCAAACTGGCTCCACACAAATTGGTGAAACCTGTCAAAATCGAGACCACGACATCATTCGAGGCCCCTTTCCAGCTCTTTCATTCTTCATAAAAACACCATCTTTGCAGCTGTTTCTTTGATATATCTCATAGTTCATTCTTGGAGTTACCGTGAAGCGGCTCTTTCGTTCGGTTCGGCATATTTCGGTGAGTCCAGGCTTTTCAGGTTTCCCCGTCAATGCAACTCATCTATACAAATGGGTCTCTTCCATCACGGCGTCAACCGAGCTACGATACATGTAGCCAGAGCTTCTACCTCCATCCAAAGGCAGCTTGGGTGTCACGTCTCTTACCATACTACATTGATCCTTCTGGAAACCCATGCTATTATTCTCTTCAAAGTGTTCTTAACACACGTCCTATACTGCCTTTTCCCTGTTCGCCCTCCTTTGATGGATCACGTATATCACACACATCCTGGTTCCACGTGAGCTCTCGTTGAACCATATCTATCACCCGCACCCCACTACCTCCGGCAACTCGGGCTGGATAATTGCTTGCTAGCATCATTCTCGCCGTAGTTTAGGCCATTGTTCATGTTTCTACCCAGAAGCTCTTCATGTTTCCGACCTGCATACATAGATACCTACACATTACCCAGCTCTATACTACGGGCAAACACTTTATGTAGCTATCCACCACAACAATCCTTGCTTGTAGAAACATCATCACATTTCACCAGAAACCCCTGTAACTTGGTTCCCACCTTCTATTCCTTCCATTGTATATTCCTTGTGACACTTTCAGAAGCCCCCGCTCCAGGACCTTGCTAATCAACCACGTAGGGTTCTGCGGTTGTGCCTTTTTAGACCACAAACATTGTCTTCCACCTGCAGCCATGGCGAAAACCTTCTTTGCTAACGTAAAGTCAGTTTTGAGTGGCGATACCCTGGTATTGACTAGTCAAAGCAACCCGAATGCTGAGCGAACTTTCTCCTTGGCGTTCGTCACTAGCCCTCATCTGAGGAGAGAGGGCGATGAACCATTCGCCTTCCAGTCGCGAGAATTTCTCCGGACTTTGACGGTTGGCAAAGCCATTCAATGCACCGCTCTCTACACTGTTCCCTCTTCCGGCCGTGAATATGGCTATGCCAAACTGAAAGATGACACTCAATTTCCTGATGAGCTTGTGAAGGCCGGATGGCTCAAGGTTAGGGAGGATGCTGGACGCAAGGAGGAGTCTGAAGAGACTTTAGCCCGTCTTGACGCACTGAGAAGCCTAGAGTCACAGGCTAAGAGCGAAGGCAAAGGACTTTGGGCTGCTACCAGCGGAGCCATTGAGGTGCGGAACGATTTCGAACCCGATGAATTTGAGAAACAGTGGAAAGGGCAAACCGTCGATGGGCTCGTTGAACGTGTACTCAGCGGCGACCGGTGCCTTGTGCGGCTTAAATCGTCCGACAAGACCCATCACCAAGTGATGGTCCTCGTTGCCGGTATCCGCACCCCTTCCACAGAACGTATCAATCAATCGACCGGCCAGACGCAAGCTGCCGAGGAATTTGGCAACGAGGCACGGCAGTTCGTTGAGCAGCGACTCTTGCAGCGGGATGTCAAGGTCGAACTGCTCGGCACGAGTCCGCAAGGACAAGTTATAGCTTCCCTCATACACCCCCGAGGAAGCATTGCCGAGTTTTTGCTTGCTGATGGCCTAGCGAGGTGTAACGACTTCCACTCCACATTGCTCGGTACGAAGATGGCAGCATTGCGCGCAGCAGAGAAGAAAGCCCAGACTACTAAACTGCGCCTACATAAGGATCACGTAGCTAAAGCAGTTAGCGGTGGTGCCTCCGACATGGTTGTTTCCAAGGTCATGAGTGCCGACACGATTTTTGTCCGTACGAAGACAGGGGATGATGAAAAGCGCATTAGTCTTAGCAGTGTCCGTGGACCCCGAGCAGGCGAGCCGTCTGAGGCGCCATTCCGAGATGACGCTAAGGAGTACCTACGGAAAAAGCTCATCGGAAAACACGTAAAGGTATTGGTAGACGGATCGAAGCCCGCAACCGAAGGCTTTGAGGCTCGCGATGTCGCTACCGTAACCGAGAAGGGCAAGAACATCAATCTTGCGCTCGTACAGGATGGCTGGTGCTCAGTTATTCGTCACAGAAAAGACGACACAGACAGGGCTCCTAACTATGATGAGCTTCTAGCCGCTCAGGAGGAAGCAAAGGAGCAGAAGAAGGGTATATGGTCGGGTAAAGCATCCAAGGCAAAGACATACGTGGATGCCTCGGAATCTGCACAAAAGGCGAAAATCCAGGTATCCACCTTGTCGCGTCAAAAGAAGGTTCCCGGCGTCGTTGATTTCTGCAAGGCTGGATCACGATTTACTATCCTGATCCCCCGTGAAGGCGTCAAGATCACGATGGTGCTTGCCGGTGTCCGTGCGCCGAGGGCACCTCGGTCAGCTGGCGAGAAAGGGGAGCCATTTGGACAAGAGGCCCTAGATCTAGCCAATCGCAGATGCAACCAGCGCGATTGTGAGATTGATGTTCACGATATCGACAAAGTTGGCGGTTTTATTGGTGACCTATATATCAATCGTGAGAGCTTTGCTAAGATCCTAGTAGAGGAAGGTCTTGCCCAGGTTCATCAGTACTCAGCGGAAAAAGCTGGCAATGCTACTGAACTCCTAGCTGCTGAACAGAAGGCAAAAGAGGGCCGTAAAGGGTTGTGGCACGACTGGGACCCATCCCAGGACGAGAATGGTGACGAAGAGGTTACGCCCACAGAGACAACAACCGAGTCAGAGGGTACTGACAAAAGAGCTGCTGATTATCGTGAAGTCGTTGTCACTAACATTGATTCGAACGGCAAGCTCAAGATACAGGAGATCGGAAAAGGAACCTCTGCTCTTGAAATCATGATGAACGAGTTCAAGAAATTCCACTTAGATGCAAAGAATAACAAGCCTCTCGGTAACCCACCAAAGACGGGCGAGTATGTGGCCGCCAAGTTCTCCGCTGATGGACAGTGGTATCGTGCTCGTGTTCGGTCGAATGATCGAGTTGCCAAGGCCTCTGAAGTCGTCTACATCGATTACGGTAACACCGAGAAGCTTCCGTGGTCTACGCTTCGCCCTCTAGACCAACCTCAGTTTACGGTGCAGAAACTGAAGGGGCAGGCGATTGACGCTGCACTGTCATTTATCCAGCTCCCCACAGCCGAAGATTACTCGCAAGACGCCAGAGACTTGATTGCCGAGTCTACATATGGCCACACGCTTGTTGCCAGCTTTGACTTCGTCGATTCGAAGGAAGGCCTAAGCTACATCACCCTATTCGATGAGAAATCCAGCGGCTCTTCTGCCACCTTTGCGGACTCGATTAACAAAGATGTCGTAGCCAATGGTTACGCCATGGTGCCAAAGAAGCTAAAGGCCTGGGAGAGGGGTCGTTCTTCCGAGGAGGTACTCAAGAAATTGCGCGAGGTTGAAGCTGAGGCTAAAGCTGATCGACGTGGTATGTGGCAGTACGGCGACATCACCGAGGACTAAACCACGAATCGGCATCCCGCGCTTTCGTCATACTTAGCTAGAGGGAGAGACACGGTATGGGCTTCCGTCTACGTGGGGAGCTCGGTTGGAATCAGGAAAACGGTATTTCGGGGATCAATCTGATCATTCTGTAACATCGCATCTCCATGGCATAGGCATTATCAAGGACGGCAACGATCGGGCATTCTTTGCAGGATGAAAAGTAATTTGATTTCTTATCATCTTCCCGGCTACGAGCATATCGGCGCACTCGCATTCTTCATCTCGATAACCCAGATAAATATGGGGCTCAGATAGCTAGATATATTCCCAGAGAGTATTGAGAAGCGCAATACATGCTCAGGAAAATTTGTACTCCTAGCTTGTAATGTAAGATACCCGAGTCATTCATGGGATTGCAAAGATGCTAGTCGCGGCCAATCGGGCCTCTCTCAGTGCTGCTCTACCTTCTCAGAATTAGGAGGTATCCAGGTAGGGAGAAAATGACCGACAGAGCCGTTTTTCTTCACTCGGTCACCAATCACGAAGTGGCGCGGCCCCCACGTGGGAGGGATGAATAATGTCTCGCTTCCGCCATCCTTCACCTCTCCGGTCGGGGTATCCTTCGGTCCTAGGTTAGGTAGTTACAGTAGTTATGCGTATTTTACCGGTATGAAACGCTGGTTGACTTTCAAGCGTGTGCTTGTGTATCTGCGCGGAGATTACCCTTCCTTCAGCCTCGCAGTTGATTGATTATTTTGCACATTTTAACGTGACAACAAGCATCTATGCGAGAGCTGCGTCTGGTCTCATGCCGGAGTCGGAAGCTTCCAAATATGATCAAATCACAGTAAGACAGGAAGACTTGGCAACTTCGTCAACCTCGTTGCCTCGATGGAGAATGGTAACCTAGGCTGTCGGCGTATAGTCTCTCAGCTCTCCACACTTATTCGGCCGCTTTTATGGCGAACGAATTCACGGGAGCCGAGAAGTTGTGAGTCACTCTGTAAATCTACTATGTATTTAAGGGGTCGGTAGAGAGTTGGCATATGTATACTAGTACCGACAAAGGGACGGCGCAACGACATTTATGATGTAGGTATGCATGTGTATACACCATTTAATTCCGGGTTCGGCGGAGGCGGGATTGGAATCACGGGACTACTGTATATAAACAAGATGGTTGTGTGTCGAGGGGGGTAAAGGGTAAAGGGTCAAGGGGGGGTGGAAGAAGGGGGAGGTACTATAGAAGAAATTTGGAACCGTCACCAGACAAAACCAAAAATGACGCTTTGTTTTGTCGCCACTGAAAATACCTTTATGCCAGTGTTGGTAATATGTGGCGGGACTTACCACACCATACCTAAGAGTAGGGGTACCTAAGGTACTGTATTTAGGCGCATGCTGACCTAAGGTACCGCTAAGGCAGTGCCCACTAAGCTACCTAGGTAGGTAGGTACATGTAGGTAGGTTACTGACTGAGCAGTACCTAGGTACTGACTGAGCAATGGTAACACTCAGCACACTCTCCCCACCCCGTCGACCCGACCCCTGTTTTACTGGCCCTGTTTACTCTCTGCAGGCGTCTGCAGAGTGGACATGCCCCGCCAAAGCCATACAGTGCGCGGGGTGATAAAACGACAGCCTCCCCAACATTCTTCCATTGCTTCCATGTCGTAACATCATACTCTACAACAACATAGACAATCGCTCTTTTTCCCTCTTGAAAAATCTATACACGAGTCTCTATTCTTGTTGTCAGCTTCAAACACACGATACTATATACAACATGTCCAGCTCTCTCGACCAATTGAAGGCCACTGGCACCGTAAGTCTTGCTCTCACCATTTACCCCTCATACCAGCAAAAATTACCCCTCCAGCTGCTGTCATCGCAGCTTGGGCTTGAGCTCGCGCAACCCTTGATTTCCGAGAACTCCCAGCTCTGCGGATCTTGGAACATCCTCATGCCCTTCAATCAATATCTCGATACTTTGTCCAGACAGCCCTTTACTAACCTATGAATAGGTGGTTGTGTGCGATTCTGGTACGTATATCGATCGCAATGAAGAAAACCCCCCATCCCCCTCCAAGTAAATCGACTTTGAAACAGGTGGGCGCTGACTGAGACATTTTGCTAGGTGATTTTGCAAGTAAGTCCAATTCCGTTCCCATTTTACCTCTCACCCTAGCAATCATTTCATATCTAGGGACACTAACAATGACGTAGCCATCGGAAAGTACAAGCCTCAAGATGCCACCACCAACCCTTCTCTCATCCTCGCCGCCTCCAAGAAGCCCGAGTATGCTAAACTGATTGACGACGCCACCCAGTACGCCAAGGCCAAGGGCGGCGACCTGGACTCCCAAGTCGACGACGCTCTCGACAGACTTCTCGTCGAGTTCGGCAAGGAGATCCTAAAAATTATCCCCGGCAAGGTCTCTACTGAGGTCGATGCCCGTTTCTCTTTCGACACCAAGGCGTCTGTCGACAAGGCCCTACACATCATTGAAGTATGTATTGCGCATAATGATGATACTAAAAGCTGCTGCAAGAAGCGCTACTACGAGGACTTCGCTAACGGGCTCTTAACTGTTTAGCTATACAAGCAACAGGGCATTCCTAAGGAGCGTATCCTAATCAAGATCGCCTCCACCTGGGAAGGCATCAAGGCTGCTGAGATCCTACAACGCGACCACGGCATCAACTGCAACCTGACTCTCATGTTCTCGCTCGTCCAGGCCATTGCCGCTGCTGAGGCCGGTGCTTTCCTTATCTCCCCCTTCGTCGGCCGTATCCTCGATTGGTACAAGGCCGCCACGAAGAAGGATTACACTAAGGAGGAGGACCCCGGTGTCAAGTCGGTCCAGAGCATTTTCAACTACTACAAGAAGTTCGGCTACAACACCATTGTCATGGGTGCTTCTTTCCGTAACACTGGCGAGATTACCGAGTTGGCCGGCTGTGATTACCTAACTATCTCCGTGAGTATTTCCGATTTCCTGATACCTGCACTTCCAGATCAAATTATTTCTAGCTCGGGCAAAGTCCGTGACTAATGACAATCTTCACAACAGCCCAACCTCCTTGAGGACCTCCTAAACTCTACCGCTAGCGTCCCCAAGAAGCTCGACGCTTCCGACGCCGCCTCTCTCGATATCACCAAGACGTCGTACATCAGCGACGAGGCGCTGTTCCGTTTCGACTTCAACGAGGAACAGATGGCCGTCGAGAAGCTGCGCGAGGGTATCAGCAAGTTCGCCGCTGATGCCGTTACCCTGAAGGATATCCTGAAGCAGAAGATCTCTGCATAAATGTACTTAAAATCTGGTTTGGTGAGCATCTACGAAGGGTCATATAGAATGTCAATGAAAGAAAAATAATGCTGTCAATCGAAAGAAGCCATTCATCGTTAATGAGAGAAGCTACTAAGAGTGATACATCTACACCATGCCGCGCCGTCCGAACCCCAAATAAAATGTGTGGCACAGTTGAGGGGCTGCTTGCCTATAGTAGAGTATCTATTACAAGCTATCTAGATTGGGAACCTAAGGCACCTATATGTTTTACGTTCCTCCCACCGGAACTATCTCGAACGTCTGCGCAACGTGAGCTTTAATGCACTCCTATCACCATGTGTCTCTTCTTATACGTGTTATTATGATACGATATGCCTTCTCTCCGTCTCTCATTTCATTTTCCCTTTCAAGGATTGTCTAAACCAATCTAGACTATTCCAACCTACTGTACTAAATCAAGATCGCCCGGGCTCGAGTTCATTCAAGTACAGGACACGCTAACAAGCCTATGTCTTATCCTCGCCCGACGCTGGCTTTCTTGGACCTCGTCGGTAGAGGCGTCGGTATCCCACTCTTCCCCTCCCCCTTCTAACTTATGTTCGCCGCGGGGAGCCTGAGCGTATTCGAAAATCATGCCCGTCAACGTGTCGTCCCTCGCACACCCGCTGTCAAGCCCGAACGCGTACTTGCGCAGCTGCAGCCCGGCTTTCGCATCATGCCCGTAGACGACGGTCGTGGGCGGTATGTGGGGACGGGAGGAGAGATGGGATGTTTGGTAGGATGTCCAGATTTTGGCCCAGGGCGCGCCGTGCCGGTCCGGGCTTGGGATCATCGGCTCGCGCTCGTTGTCCCCCTCGTCTGTGACGTCTGTGCTAGGCGAGGTTTGATCTGCGAGTGACGGCTCTCCGCCGCCGTTGCCGGCGTGCCCATGGGAAGGCCGAAGAAGCGTCCGCATGTTCATCACGGCCTCCGGATCTTGCGACTCGAGCGGGATACCCGGCACCAGCCCCGCATGTACGGTGAGGACTTCGCCGTACCGTGGTCCTAGGTTCCCGACCCGCAGGATTAACGGAAGGGCGGAGAGCCAGTCGCGGTGCTCTGGTTTTAGGGATTTCGCCGTGGCGAGGTCCGCGTGGTGGGGTTTCTTCCCTTTGCCTTTCTTCCCCTTCTTTTTCCCCTTCTTCTTTTTATGCTTTTCGTGAGACTGGGGCTGCGAGCCATCCTCCTCGCCGCCTGATTTCTCTTCTATGCTGCCGTCTTGCGTCCCACGGATCTCTTTATCCGAGTCCTCTGGGTTTGAAACTGATCCGTTTTCATGTACATCCAGAACGCTCTCGGCCTCCTCTTCTTCGTCTCCCTCGTCGTCGTCTGTATTACTATTAGGATCAGCCCCGCCGACCTGATCATACTCCCCCGTCTTTCGATGCTTAGACTCATAATACTCCCACGCCCGCAGCACTCGGTCCTCGTGGTTCCCGCGCACACCGAACGCGCCTATCCGCATTGCGAGTGCCACGACGCCTGCGCTATCGGGGCCCTTGTTCACCATGTCACCGGCGAAGATCACGGTGTCGCCCCGCGAGACCGAGAACTCGGCTTTATGCAGAAGTGCCTCCAGGGCTTTGAGGTGTCCGTGAACATCGCCGATGATCATTATACGCCGTGACACGTCTTGGGGGTTCGAGGGGGCCGTTGGGAGGAGGGAGGTAGGAAGTGCGGAGATCTGCGGGTAGGTTCTCTCCGTGCCTCCCTTATTATGCTTCGTTGTGGTGGTAGCCATGGCGTCGTCGATGTCGAGTTGCTCAATCTTGCTGGGAGTTGGGTGGCGAGAAAAGGCGGCGGGGATTGGGTTGGGGCGCATGTAGCTGAGGAAGATAACACTGAGGAGGAAAGCGATTGCGGTTAGGACGAGGGTCCGACTTCGCGGACGTCGATATTGTCTCGAGCTATCGCCAGCCATCGAATTTTGATTAAGAATAGTAGGTAAATAATTATAAAGATATAGGTAAAAGCGCCTCAGTAGGGAGATAGGAAAGCAGAGAAGCAATAAAGTTAGGTCACAAGTTCTCCTCAGGTTATACTTTTCGTCATCGCGGGAACTGAAGCAGTACTTGGAAAGTAAAAATTGAGGTAATTTAGACTGCGCAAGGAACCCAAAGACCACTCTACAGGATCCAACTCATCCGCATCCACATCGGCGACGTACAAGAGACCACGGGAGTCCAAACAAGCCTTATCCGCCAAGCTCATGGAGTTTGCATAAGGCACAGTATTTATCTAAGGGCTCAGCTTGCTGAAGATGAGGTGAGTGGATCGTCGTTAGCCAGTAGGGTATCTAGATAGAGCTACTAGATTCGGTAGGTGGGCATATGCTCTCCGCTTAATTGCATAGCCCACCCAACAACGTGCTGGCTAGGTGCATTTGAAGGTTTAGAACCATTCCCTGGAGCTCAAAGTTGTAGGTACCTCTCCGGAGCAGAGCATTCAACTTTGCTACATGGATAGATAACACATACAACTTTTAGCTTGCCCTGGAGCCAGCGTTATGAATCGACTGCTGTAAGCCCGACTCTCGGCGAATACCTCAAGCCCTTGCGAACCAGAGCGCATGAATAATCAGTATGTCTCGGAGCTTGGTGTCCAGCGAATAGCTGAGCGATTAGAGTATAGCCAGGCTTCTGGTAATACCATAAGACCACCCAATCGCTAGGTCCGGCTGTAACAGGATGATCATCGCAGCTTTAGTTGTTAAGGAACGTATGATTCAGATTTGCGACCACTGAATGACGTGCGGTAAAATATGGCCGGCCCAGGGGGGAATATCCGGCGGGAAACCGAAGTAGGCATTTACGCAAACACCGAAACGCCGTCCAATGCAGTAATTAACACTTCGTGGTCTTGCAATCCTCGCTTACTCGTACAGCCGAGCTCTAGCCCCAGTCTGACTCCCTTGCCCCACCATCACTTCTTGTCTTGTTCCTGCGCTTGCTGGGCGCGAAGCTTCTCGTTCTCGACCTCACGCCAATCCCTCGGCTCGGGCTCGTTGCCGTCGGTAGTCCGGACGGAACCCGAGAAGGCAGACCGGCCGGCGTACAGCTGGTACCCCTCGCCGGAGTTCTCGGACGTCTCGAGGGTCTTGAAGGTGATGGGCTGGTTCCCGCGAAACCGCTTGCGCATGTCGATCATGCCGCGCCGGCACTCGCCGAATCCCTTCTTGAGCTGCTGGCACTTGGGGGGCAGTGTCTCAGATAGAGGCGGTCGCAGACAGTCGGCGGCCGTGTTTCGTTGGACCATGACGCATTCGGATTCTTGCAGGCATTGCGCCAGCGCGGCTCCTATCGGGAAGAGATTGAGATTAGTATGTCAAGGTTACCCGTGCTGTATTTTTTGAGGGGGAGGTAAGAATGTGAACATACTTATTTCTTTACAGGAGCTCGGCATATTTGGTGGGTGGGTTGCTTGTACGTTGTTAGTAAGTTACCGAGCGACGCAGTTCAAGGTCGAACGATCGACGGCATCACCAAAACGTCTGGGTCTTAGAAATCCAGGGTCTTGATTGGACGTTCTGAAAGTCCCGGTATGTGCAAGCCTTGGTTAGTGTACATATTCGAAGGAGGTATTCGTATTCGGCTTAGTCTACATATCACTTGTGGGGTTAGACACCTAGCTTCGTCGAAGCTATAAATAATACCTACTTAGGAGCATCATCCCATCATCATCACAGTAAGGCCAATAGATAGTGTTGGTTAAAGGTTCCAAATCATTTCGAGCGTAGAAGCGAGGTATAAATCCAATGCCCAAAGATAATACTGTAGAGTTTCATAAACTGAGAAACATCAAGCTCACATCAACGTCCAAATCCCCCTTGATGCTCCTTGATATTGCTTGATGACTGCATAACAACATAGCGGTCAGTACCGGTACATACCTACCTAGGTAAGTACCTAGTGTAGTGTTGTTGGTGACAGCAAAACAATGCATTGCTACCCTATTTCTCTCTCGTGTCTACACGTGTATGCGACAGGGGATCCCTCCTTTTGCATTCCCATTCCCGCACCAGAACCGCACTACCTATCTTCGGTACTTACCTACCCAAGGTGGACTAGGCCGGTTAGACATTGTTGTGTCAAAATAGCTACTTACATGTACCCTCTTCAGTATATTTATTGACGAATTTCTTGCATGTGACATCACTCAACCAACTCATCTCGTCCTCAAATACATACCTATTCTACCTATCCTCATTATAGGTAGATACAACACCCGAAACTCATATTTTATAATAACATGATGATCAGTCTGCGGTAGTCCAGTGCTAGGTTTATTATAGCTTTCTTTCTTGGTAGAACAGGCCTTGTTTTTATAGGCAAGTCTGTCTATCAATATGCCCGTACCGTTCATAGGCCGACTGAACCCGTTCGTCTCCCTTACCTATGTGCCATAGCATGCCCTGTGCAGCGTATCTGATGTTGACCTAGAACCGAATATGTCGCCTTAATAGGCTCTTTTTTATTTGTAGCATTTGAGGCGATCATTCGAATTCTAACGCTTGCGCTTCGTACGAGTCTCGAATCCGACCCTTACCGTATTCTACGACTAACTCGGCAATTCGCATAGCTACATCTTTAATAAATCTCTTCACGGACGCGTCGCGCCGCATATTCAATAGCGTATCCTCCCCCGCCCATAAGAGAGCCGAAGAGAGGAAGAATGGTGTGCTTTCATTGTTCCTCCTAATCGTTATACAGGCGCACAGATCCTTCTAACGTCTTCTACTAGCTATCTCGACTTCCATCCGTAATGCCCCCGATTTCGTTGCGATATGTGCTACCTATGGATACACCGCCGAGGAGCATGTGGTACAGACAAAAGACGGATATCTGCTAGGGCTACACCGCTTGGCGTGGAAGAAGGGCGAAGAAGATACCAAGGTTAACGATGGACCCGCCAGTGTTAAGAAGCGCGTCGTTTACCTTCACCATGGTCTCCTGATGAATAGCGAGGTTTGGATTTGTCTAACTGATGCCCAACGGTGCCTCCCGTTTATTTTGGTCGAGCGTGGCTTTGATGTCTGGGTAAGTTGTTGTCTCATCTTTCGGGATTGTGCGTGCGAGAAACACTAGGCTTACACGGTTATACAGCTAGGCAATAATCGCGGGAACAAGTACTCTAAGAAATCAATCAAGCACTCACCGAACTCGACCAAATTCTGGAATTTCTCCATCGACGAGTTCGCCTTCTATGATATTCCCGATTCAATCCAGTACGTCCTCGACGCCACCCAGCAGCCGTCATTATCCTACGTCGGCTTCTCCCAGGGATCAGCTCAGGCATTTGCAAGTCTAGCAGTCAATCCCAAGTTGAATGACCAAGTCAATGTGTTCATTGCACTTGCACCCGCGATGTCGGTGCCGGGACTTCAGAACGGCATTGTCGATGCTCTTATCAAGGCATCACCCCAAGTTCTGTTCCTCCTCTTTGGCCGACGGTCCATTCTTAGTTCCGCAACCACCTGGCAGAGCATTCTCTACCCTCCCATATTCATTAAACTCATCGACATGGGCAATAACTTTCTCTTCGGTTGGAAGTCCATGAATATGTCGGTTAGCCAGAAACTTGCGGCGTACCCGCACTTGTACTCGTTCACGAGCACTAAGGTGGTTGTTCATTGGTTTCAGATCATCCGCAACAAATCGTTCCAAATGTTTGATGATGATATCCAAACCGCCCTAGGTGTGAATACAGTGAACAAGTACACAAAGGTGGCCAAATACCCGACTCGCAACATCAGGACACCCATTGTCGTTGTTTACGGTGGGAGTGATTCGTTGGTGGATATCAAGGTGATGTTGAAGGAACTTCCGAAGAGGACCGTTGTCACCGAAATACCTCACTACGAACATTTGGATTTCTTGTGGGCTCGAGACATCGATACTCAAGTGTTCCAACATGTATTCGATGCACTAGACAACTTTACGAGTGCAGAGAATCCCCTAAAGGAGTACGAAAGCTATGCCCGCGCGAGAGATAGGAGTTTGTCCGCCTCGGCAACATTCAAACAGTGAGTTTCCTATATCATCAATTCTCTATACAATTCGCCGTGCTGAGTTAACTTTTCTTAACAGTGTACGTGTGAATAGTGACATAGGAGAATCCGACAGTACCTCCATTCTGTCTAGCGGCCAGGAAAACGGCAATGATCATGGTTCCGGACACAAAGCAAAGGAGACGCTCTTGGCTCCCCTAGCCGTGCCCGAAGAACTCGCACCTCAACACCCACATCCAACACATCCGTACACCCAACCCATAATACCCAGTAACGAGGACGGCGTTACCACTCCGGATAGGCGAAGCTCGGTGACTCTAGATGGCACAAACGAAACCCAGACGCCGACACGAAATCAGTCGCCCGCAGTTACATCTCCTACGGCAAGTAGGTTATCTCGGCGCCATAGTAGTGTCGCGAGTAGCCTCAGCATTAACTCGCCGAGGGACGGCGGACGAAGCTACATCAAAATCGGCAGCTCACAGCCCGCAACCAGCGTGGTAACGACGGGGAGCAGCGACGAAGGGCAAGCATATCGAACCTGAGGGCGTTGAGCGTGTGGCAAAATCATATTCAACCGCTTTTTGTGATTAGACGCTTGTACAAATACAGACAGCAGACCTAGCAAACGACCAGGTCGGGCACATAGCATTTTGACAAAGTCGGGGTACAAACATTCTATAAATTCTTAGTATCAATGTAAATACGTCATCGTCGAAATTCGCCTTCCCCGGGGTCAATAACAGGCTTATGGAGGCGTTGAAATACGTAATCTACCTACACCAACGTAACGTATAGTCTCTCTGCAATCGGGCGAAACGGTCGACTTCTGATCTTCCCTATATAAGTGTTTAAGTGTGTAAATTAGACCGAATCCTCAGACGAGTGAGTAGTGGACGCCGGAGGGTGTTCCAGCGAACCATAGCTAGAACGTCTCGATGTTCAGGATCCTTGGGAAGATATATGCTGGGCGATCTCAGGGGGAAGTTGAGTAGATGCCCATTATAGCGGGCAATGAGAGCCGTGCAGGCCTCGGCAAAGTAGGCAATTGTTCCCTGAGTTTCTACGAGACAAGACCGTGTAGGCATGCATATATAAAAAGGAACCGGAGATAATATCAGCACTCTACAGCACGACGTCTCTACGGAGCAGCCTCGCACGAGACATCGAGGGGCTGTCGGGCGATGGGTAACCGTTCTCAATATTTCGTATTTATATAGGCAATTTGCATAGCTATTAAGCTCGGTATCTCCCATACCTCAACTCCTTAACCCGCCAATAGACATCATGTAACAAGAACTAACTATTCTCCAAGCCAACGCCCAATAACCACAAAATACGTACAGCGCACTCCCAATAACGGTACAAATTAGAACGACGTTTAATCCACGTCACATAACAGACACGCTTCAAACAACGCTAAGCCAGGTTCCGCACATGCGTATCGAAGACATCGTTTCTCCAGCCCCCAGCCTCAAACTCCTCGACCTTATCCCCGGCCCTCTGAGCCTGCTCGTGCCAGATCCTGACGACGCTCCCGGGGGCGTATACACCCCTGAAAGCGCCTTCGCCAGGCTGATCAAGCCCCACGCGCGTATAGAGATCGGGGTCCTCTTTAGGAAGCAGGCGCGCAGCCACGGCCTTGAGGAACGTCCACAGATCATTGGGGTTCGCGATTCTCGTAGCGCGCAGACGCTCCCGGGCATACAGGAGCTCCCGATTGCCCGCGTGCAGGAGGTCGGCGATGGCCTTCGCCAGCTGCGCCTCCATCGTCGCCTTGAGGATCGGGCGCAGGAGCGGCCTGATCAGCCACCCCAGCCAGGAGAATCTGCTCTTCCGCAGCTTGTAGTCCAGCTTGTGGACGCGCACGCGCACGCCGCGGAGCGTGAGGATCTGCTCGAGGCGCTCCCGGCCGATCTCGACTTCGAGGTGGACGTCGACGCCGCGCTCGTCCAGCGCGAAGCTGGCGATGCCCTCGTCCGCGAGCCGGAAGAGCCCGCTGTGCGCGCGGAGCCAGAAACCAACCTCGTCGGCGCGGGCCGAGAGGCCGTCGATCTTGATGAGCATGAGATGCTTGCTGCTCGCGCTCGTCCTGAAACGGGCCTTCCGGATTTCTACGTCGTTGTACGTCTCGATCTTGAGGCGGTACGGCAGGAACGAGGTGTGGTTCACGGTTCTGCCTGGTTCGATGACGAGGTTCTCGAGCAGTAGGTCGATGGCTGGTGTGCTGACCTCGAGTCGGGGAATAGGGACATATTGGATGGCGGCAATGAGAAGGGGAATGAAGACATGGAGGGCATCTTGGGTGAGGTCTGGGTTGGCGACACGGTGAGGCGGGAATAGAACACCAAATAAGCGAATGGTGGTTGTCACAAGGTTATGGACATCGCTATCTCTTAGAACACTCTGAAGTGTGAGAGATAGTTGTTGTAAAAGCTCATCAATATCGTGTCTCAGACTACTACTCTCTGACCCAACTTGCTCGCTCTTCTCTCTGAGGCCCTTCATTTTCTCCTCGACATTGCCGAGGAAATCGGGGTCCGTGAGGAGCTTTTGTACACCATCTCCGATCTGCTGCATCAAATCCTCAAACTCGGGATCTTGGTCTTTGTGGCTCACGACTTTTTGGAGAAGTTCCTCGCACTTCTCCCATGCTTTTCTGTCCCCAAAACTCTTGATGAACTCCCAGAGGTTGGCTAATGCACGATCGGTCTCACGGTTCTCGGCAACATCGCTTTGCGCCGTCTCCGCAATCTCCTCCGCGGCACGCGAATATACCAGAGCGTATCTCTTGAGGAGGAGTGCCAGGGTTGACACTGAATCGGAATAGTCCTTGCGCTTTCTCAGATTCAGAACTGTTGCCTGGAGACGCTTTAAGAGTGCCTGGCCTTCGTCCTGGGAGATTCTGTCCTTGGCGCTATCAACGGCTGCGCTCGCAACGTGGTCGCCGCTTACCGCAACGGCTTTGGCAACATTTTGAACTTCGTTTTCGAGATCCTCGGTAGACGGTGGCTCACCGTTAGTGTCGTGGTGTTTGACATGCTCTTGCGCTTTGGAGGATGGCTCGATATTCTTTCCAGCTTGATCAGCAGCGTCGCGCAAGGCAAATGCCGAGTCTGAAAACACTTCTCTGCCAACCACAGTGAGATCTCCGAGGAAGGTGCGGAATTCCGGGTTGGTGAGAAGCAAGGAGCCCACGGTGCGCAGGCTCTCATAGGCGGCAGCAGTATCGGCTTTAGCCCCGATACTCTTTGCCCTTGCGCTAATGTCGTCAACGTCAATGGATATCCTACTCTTGGTGAGGAACCATATCAGGTCCTGGATTTGGTCTTTGCTATTCTTATTGTTCAAGAGTGCAATGAACTGCTGAAGCCATTGCCTGGTCAGACGAGCGAGTCTTTGGCCGGAAGCAGATAAATCGGGGTTATCCGGGCTCAGCACATCGCTTGCCAAGAGGGTGCGAAGGTTGACAATGGTTTGCTCATTGGTAGGCATGTATCCCTTCGACAAGGCACGGTACATTTGATAACTGTGAAGTTTTCGGGCAAGTTCACGCTGTAGGTGAGTGTCCTGTTCGTATTGGGGGAGAAGTGGTTGCTGCTCGGGATCTGCATCGCCCTTCCTCAACCCAAAACACGACGAGAACATGATGGATATATGTAACTGCCCAGTAACTGCCCAGCAACAGCGCAGGCAACATGAATCTATTGTGATATTAAGTATCTTTGTAAAATCAGAAGAAAGGCGTGATTACAAGCCAGGTTGTATGTACCGTGGCGAGGTAGACGGCGTTAGACAGCGCTGTGTCTTGCTTGCTGGAGTGGGAAAAAATCACGGAATCAATCCATTATGAAAAAAGAATGCACTTGTGTGAGGTTGACAATTGACGCTCTTGTCGACTTTCGTGTTGTTCCCAACTGTGGTGAAGCAGTAATGACGTCGTCCATCACCAGCTTCCGCCGATTCGTCACGGTGCCAAAGACAAAGAATACTGTATATACGCACTGTATTTATATCTGTACTTTAGTACCTACCTTGGTACCTAGGGACTCTCATGGGGGACTCTCATGGAGGTAGTGAGCGACGGAGGCTATACAATACAGATTGATCAACACTCTCACCAAGCCACTCGGTTGACAGCTTAATCAAGATCCATCAATTTGACAAAAAAGATTTTGAATTTTGCTACAGCCAGCTTACTAGCATCTACTTCACTGAAAAAGCATCAAGTCTTCTCTTGTGGCCATACGAAGCGTGAGAGGACTGCTCCCTATTCTCGAGCAAGTTCCTGTCAAGAAGATATGGTGAAGATAGAGTCTTGGGCAGCTACGGCTGCTTTTCTTTTTCCACCTACACACTACATTATTCCCTCCTCTTTCCTGTAAGATATGTAGCCTCTTCAACAACCGCCACCAGCTTGTGTCGGTCTTACTCCACTGACGTGACCTGTGGCCTGGTCCACGTGTGGCATCAAATGCGAACAATGGGAGGGGGTATCGTACATTCCAGTGAAACAAGACGCCGATTCCGGGAGCCTTTGCTCGAGGCCCCTTCTGCAACGCCGCAAAGCAACCATGCTGTTTGTTGTCTTGTAGGGGATGGAAAGTGACCCGGGCAATAAAGTTACTGCCTATAGCATAAAGCTGAGCGCATGGGGATATCGCTGTCAAATATGCAGAAGGGAAGGTATTTCTACAATGTGGGAAGTCGGCGCGCGCGCGCGACGACGACTAACAAAGCTGTATGTGAGCATACTACGAGGTTTACCTATGTGGCGCTAGAATCCAAAGCCAGAACTTTGGTTTTGTCACCGAGGAATTCCTGTCTGTGCTTGACGATGGCCTTCGTAATGCGATCGAAGTCTTTGACCCGGTTGGCTTTGAGCTCATTGAGCACTTTCTTAAGCCCTTCGATGAACTTGGTCCTCGTCTCTCCGACGAACATCTCCGCAGAGCCAAGCTGCGTAATGATCTCCGCCTCTAGAGCAACACGCCATCAAGTCAGTAATCCAACGGGGGGTTGGTTCCGGAGAGAGGGAAATTGGCTTGGGAAGTAGAGACGGGTAACATTGTAATGTTTGTAGACTCACCCGCAAGGACCATGGAATCAAAATGCTGATATTCGCAGCTGGAGCCATTGGGACAGGGCTCTCCACTAAGCACCTGGGGACATATCGCCCGCATCGGGTCAATCCTAGCACTAAAAGACATGGATTTTAGGCCACCTGGGACCTCTTCGAAGTAATTCGGGTGGAACCTATAGGCACGAAAATATGAAAGTGGGCTCTTGTAAGAGAGCAAGTCCTCCAAAGGTGGCTTGTTGTCCTGAACGTCCTGTGAATTAGTCAGTAGGAGAGGCTCCTCATAGGAGCGGCTTTTTACTTCGTTGGTTATATCCTCTGGTCCCTGTTGAATCTGATCCGTCTGTGCATGATTCGGGTTCGGCTCTTCTAAAACGACATCGACCTGGCACTTGGTGAGTGAGTGGTCCTCGGGGAAATGTGGGTGCTTCATTACGTCTGCGCTATTTTGCTCGTCTTTCTGACCGCCGTGGGACTCGGATATCTCAGCGGGAGTGGGTTCATATGACTCATCATCGCTTTGGGATAGCTCTGGGGCGGATTGTTGCATTGAGACATCAGACTCGCTAGATTCATCATCTCGCCCACTCGACGGGCTGCTCACGGCTGGAGGCAGTGACTCGGCTATAGATTCTGCCTCAACGTCGGGATTAGCAGATCCTCCTCTGGTAGCCTGTGCCATGTCCTTTTCCACTTCGGTTGCGGGCGGCTGGACAGAGCTACTAGGTTCGAGAGAGCTGGGCGATATATCAGCGGTCTGTGTCTCGTCAGCTACAGCGATATTGCTGTCGGTGATAGGAGCCGGCGGGTCGGCATCGGTCATTTGGAGATCTATCGCGTGAGTTTTATCGGTCAAAATAGCGGCCTGAGGTGCTCCATCATTTGTCAAATCGGGGTCCACCTCTCCGTTGACGCTAGTTAATGGTGATTGTCGACTACGCGATAATTGTGGCTCGACCATGCGGCTCTCTAGAAGATCTTGCTGGCTATCGGAGGCTATACCTTGTGCTAGGTAAGTTGAAACTGTGTGTGGGTGAGCGGGCCACGGCAGCGGTCTTGGCTCCAACTCGGAATACTTACCAGCTCCAGGCTGCTGCTGTTGCTGCTGCTGGTCTTCTGGCTCCGGAGAAATCGCAGTGGAGGGCCCAATCAGGTATTCCATCTCTGCTGTGAGTTTCTGTTGCTCATCTAAACTTGCCTGGACTTCCAGTTCGAGTCGCGCAGCTTCAGCAGCAAGCAATTTCAGCTTAGCTTGCTTTTCCTCCAAGGTAGCGGTAACACGAGGCAACTCATAGCTAACGATCCTATCACGTCTATTATCAACAGCTCGCATATCCTTCACATTGCTCTTATTGACCTTGGGCAGATTGACCGGTTGCTGCGCCGCCGGGCTTGCAGGCTTAGGGGATAGCTGGGTTGTTGCCTTCTTAGCAGCCTTTTTCGCCTCAGCTTCAGCTATAAGACGTTTTGTTTCTTCAATTCGTTTATGCAACAGATCGATCCTGGCTCCATGAACGGGTGGCGTGGGTGCTGAGCTTGAAGCTGGGCTTTCTTGCTGTCGCCGATTTGGTCCATCGGAAAGCGGTGGGAATGAGCTTAGCGTCTGACGAGTAGGTGCAATGATATCATCTGCTGAAGGCGGAAGTTCATCTGTAGGAGAGCCCATATCCATCTCCACATCTTCGTCATCGCTAACGTCAATTACCAATCTCTCATCGGTTCGAGTGCGTTTTAGTGGTTCGTAGCGCGGTGTGTAATTATCAAAATCAGAGGCGACCGGCCGCTTTAAGCTTCGGCTTGACCCTTGTGTCTGTTGAGGAAAGGTCGGTGGTGGGAATGATAGCCCAGGAATGCCCTCATCTCTACTGTTGCCTTGGGATTCATTAGATGAGTTTTGTTGGCTCGAGTTTTGTTGAGCCGAAGCAGCAGATCTCGCCTTAGGAGTAGAATCGCCGTTGCGGCTTGTATCAGAAGAACTAGGGTCCACTGCTGCCGGAGAAGAAGTAGTGGTACTTTCATTAGAAGCTGCTCGTGCTTTGTCGGCCGCTAACTGAGCCTGATGCTTTTTCAGAGCGGCAAGCTTCTGTTGTAATATTGCATTATTCTCGGCCCTAGTTTTGAGCGTAACTGGCGGTGTATGTGTGATATCCGACTTCGTTCCCGCAGAGATAGCAACTCCAACGGAAGCCGGTGCTGGAGCCGGTGCTGGAGCGGGGGATGAAGCAGGTACGGAAGTGGAAGCGGGAGCGGCAGCTGGAACCAACGCGGTCACAGACGCTGCCGTAGGCACTGGTGTAGACACCGATGCACCTTGTCCCGGAGGCTGTGT
Source organism: Xylaria grammica (assembly GCA_004353285.2). Lineage (NCBI taxonomy): Eukaryota > Fungi > Ascomycota > Sordariomycetes > Xylariales > Xylariaceae > Xylaria > Xylaria grammica. The sequence goes on along the minus strand of NGZP02000002.1, from coordinate 634,638 downwards.
GACTGTTGTTTTCTGCGCCATTGCTGCGAGCTTCCGCGCAATCTTATCCTTGCGCTCCTCTGCAGCCGACTTCCCCACCGCTTTGACCTCAGTATCTTTATTTTTGGCATCCTTATTGTCAGATTGCTTAGCATCTGATGGCGGCACCTGGGTATTAGGTATCAATGGACTCTGTGGCTTGTGCGACACGTTAGATGTGGGAGTCGCGTGTGCAGGCGTTGGTTGCGCATCGCTCGTGGTTTTAGCCGGGGCTATACTAGCCTTGGAAATTGGCAAATCCAGCCCTATGTCCTTGAAAAGAGCCTTCACCACATTTGCGTCGATCCCTTCGTCGATATAATCCTGGTACCGAACCTTCAATGGCCATAGTCCCAGAATTGCTTCCTGGGCCTTTTTCTTCGCTTCTAAGGGTGATCGAAATGGCCCTGAACTGTTGGTATGGGGATCGTGTGCGGAAGCTGAACTTGGAACTGGGTTATCATTAGTACTCGAGAAATTCGGTGAAATACCATTAGACTGAGGCACGGCACTAAATGTTGTGGATAAAGGTTGGTATGTTGGGGGAATAGGTTGAGAGGTCTCGACGGGCTCCGTAACTTGAGAGGCTTAGATTTTATATCGTCATTTGGAATTTGAATTCACATACCCTTATTATCACGAGATGCTGCCTTTGCAATAGAAATTTTGCGATGAACCTCTCTAGGGGACAGGTATGGCGAGTATGATCCAGACCGCTCCCTGTCAGGATATGACGGTTCCCAATCGTCATCTGGGGGGTATTCTTGCTCTGCGGCGGGCAGATTGCTGGGTGCGGCTTGAACAACCGTCTCATGTTGGAAAACGTGAGGATCGTGGGGGTCATAGATGGAAGATCCATCGGCATCTCCAATACTGCCGCTACTACTATCCAAATTATTTAAGAAGTGATTGGGCTTTTTCTGCGGTGCTATTTGAGGGGGATTTGCCAAGGCCTTGGGCTCATAAAGATCCTCGAATTCGCCTTCACTTAACTCACCCTCCTCGAGGTTGTTAGGTGGTTGTGATTGTGTTGGCGGATACGGGAGATGAGATTGCTGCGGAAGAGAAGCGGGAGGGCGCTGCTGGCTCTGGTGAAAGTAGCTGTTCATTTGTGGGTTGTGTCCTTGCGCGGGCCACGGTTGGGGAGCGCTAGGGGGGAAAGAGGCGGTCGGGGCGATCTGTGTCCCGCCAAGCCCCAAGCCAGGTATCCTGTTTGCATTGTGGTCGTATGCGCTCTGGGACATGGCGTAGTTTACAGGTGGCACGGCTCCAGCTTGGGACGCTGGATAGTAGTAGGGCGGTTGTGTGCTCGACGAACCGGACATGGGAGGGAAGGAGGAAGGAGGAGCATAGTGGCCCATATACTGGGCATAACCATGAGGATTGTCAGCCATTGCAGGAGACTCCTAGGGTTAAATGGAATGAGATGTTGAATATTTTAGTAAGTCCAGTGCTCGTCACGAGGTGGTGGTGGTGATGATGATGATGATGATGCTGCTTGTTGTGTTGTGGTTGTGGTGTGGTGGTAGTAGTTAGCAAAGAATAGAGCGCGCACACGAGGGTGACACGACGGATTTGCAAATACAAGCAACAAAAAGTATCTCGCCACTAGAGATAACGGTGATCCGAGTGTCTTTGTGTCGGTGCGAAAAAGATGTCCGTCCCTATGCTAGTTCGAAGGTTCATTGCAAATTAAGTAAGGAATCAGTGTAGCAAGAGGGTTATTCCGCTAGGGTTATGTGCAGGTTGGTGTATGTCGTGCGGTATGTGTGGGATATGCTAGATGAGCTAAAAAGTTGTTGTTGAAGAAAAAGAAACCCGAAAAGAAATTGGTGTGGCTAATAATGGAACAAGACTGTCTTAAAATTACGCGATGCAACAGAGTCAGGCCGGGGAAGCTGTGAAAGAACCAGGAAATGAATAGTATCGTAAGCGCTGCCCTGCGATCTCACGGAGACGGGAAATGGTTGTTGGAGGGTTTAGGGAGGTGATGGTGAAGGTGATGGTGATGATGATGGTGGTGGTGGTGGTGATGGCGGATGGCGATGGGGGTTGATGGTAGGTGGTAATGGGGAGAAAAGAGGCAAATCAATCGTGTGCATGTGGATCGGTCAGACATACCTACCTAGGTACCTTATGTATCTTACCTCCTTAGAGGTACTTACGTAGAGGTACCTAACTTACTTACCTATAGTGCCTAAGAGGGTACCTACATGTAGGTAGGTAGGTACCTTAAGGCCTAAATGATCTGCGACGGGAGTCTACGAGCACCTACCTACGCTAAGGCGGCACCTTTTTGTCTCCTTACATCTTTGTCCCGTGCAGGTCTTTGAAGGTATTAGTGCAGTAGTACAACGGCTAGGGACCGTACGAACTGAATAGAACAACCCAATCTAGGTACTGTGAAAGAAATGGAAGACCAGTGTACCTAGGATCTATCCAGGTAGGGTTGCAGGTGACAGCCGTCTAGAACTGTCAACAGCCGGAGGGTCCAGACCCATTGTCCATTGTTCGGTGTACCTACTAAGTATACTCCGTAGGCGAGTTAGATTATACCTAACCTACGCAGGTACCTCCTAGACTGGGTAACATCCGGATAGGTATTGACTAATGAGGTGTGCCAAGAACTCAAATGTTTACTTTTGCGCCCCGTTGCTATGCGCCAATCCCCCCGTACTGCTGTCAACAACGACCTCTATCCCCTCTCCGGCCATCACGAAGAGGCTCTCTACACTACGATGAACTGAAGAGGTATCCGTTATTCGCAACTTGCTACGAACGGAACGATTAATTTACGAATCTGTTTTTCTCCTTGTTGTCTCGTTTATTGTCAGTTTGAACCTGCTTTAAGACGCGCACTGCGCGTTTCGTGATGGCATTGCATTCCCGTCGACGTATTGATTTGCCCACCGAATAGTACTTCGTCAAATCCAACTTGAATACACCCCAAGTACCAATCCACCAGACCCCCATAAGCCGCCCTCAAGTAGCTCGAATGCGGTATCCGTCATAATGTCAGTACGCAACAACCCGTTCGCCCGCATGGGCTCGGCATCCCCGTCGCCGGGTCCCAACGCCCCGAGTAGTCGGCCGAAATCCGCCTTGTTTTCGTCTCAGTCCCCGCTCTCAAGTACGACGACGACGCCCTCTTCCTCGTCTTTACACCACCGCACACATTCACATACGACGTTTACTGCCGGCGTGCCGGCGCCTGTGAATGGGCATGCACCGCGACAGCAACGCGCCGATTCCAAGAGCAACCTTCCCGGCTCAACCACATTTGCGCCCTCCTTCATTAAGACGGAAGACTTAAGGAGGAGCATAGATATCGTAAGAGGCATCGAGGGCGAGAATGACTTTTCGGGCAAGAGATATGTTTGGCTTAAGGATCCGCAAGCTGCCTTCGTGAAGGGCTGGGTCGTAGAGGAACTGGAAGGAGGCAGACTTCTCGTACAATGTGACGATGGTAGCGTGAGTAACGGCCACCTGAGGACGGAGAGTCGGTACACTTTGCTAACACGCCTTTTCAGCAACGTGAGGTCGATAGCGAAAGCGTAGATAAAGTCAACCCTGCCAAGTTCGACAAAGCAAACGATATGGCTGAGTTGACACACCTCAATGAGGCATCCGTTGTCCACAACCTTCATATGCGATATCAAGCAGATCTCATCTATACCTACTCCGGCCTCTTCTTAGTCACCGTCAATCCCTACTGCCCCTTGCCCATCTACACCAACGAGTATATCAACATGTACAAGGGCCGAAGCAGGGAGGATACGAAACCTCACATATTTGCCATGGCCGACGCAGCATTCCGCAACCTCGTTAATGAGGGCGATAATCAGAGTATACTAGTTACGGGAGAGTCCGGTGCCGGCAAGACAGAAAATACCAAGAAAGTCATCCAATATCTCGCTGCCGTAGCTAACTCTGAATCACCCGTCAAGAGTAGAGACCAGCATTCACACCTTTCGCAGCAGATCTTACGTGCAAACCCCATATTAGAAGCATTTGGCAACGCACAGACCGTTCGGAATAATAATTCTTCGCGCTTCGGCAAGTTTATTCGCATTGAATTCACCCCTAGCGGATGTATAGCCGGCGCCTTCATTAACTGGTATCTGTTGGAGAAGTCGAGGGTCGTTCGAATCAACCCCCAGGAACGCAACTACCATATTTTTTACCAGCTTCTAGCCGGTGCGGATAGCCGGATGCGACGAGAGTTCATGCTCAACGGGCTTGGCATTGGCGATTTTGTCTACACTCGCGACGGCCACGATACCATCGCCGGCGTCTCGGACACCGACGAGTGGAACTCATTATTAGAAGCCTTCCACGTAATGGGATTTTCTGACAAAGATCAAGACGCCATACTCCGCACGATGGCCGCAGTTTTGCATCTAGGAAATGTCTCGGTCGTCAAGGAGAGTCGCATGGCCGACCAGGCTCGCCTAGCCCCGGACGCCAAAGAAGTTGCGGCTCGCGTTTGTGCCTTACTAGGTATCCCCCTAGAACCCTTCCTCCAAGGTCTCCTACACCCGAAAGTGAAGGCGGGCCGAGAATGGGTGGAAAAGGTGCAGACTCCTGAACAGGTGCGTCTAGGAATTGATGCTCTTTCGAAAGGTATCTATGAGCGCGGATTTGGTGATCTCGTGACCCGGATTAACCGCCAATTCGACCGGAGCGGATTAAGTCTTGATGATTCTCGCTTTATCGGTGTTCTCGATATCGCTGGGTTTGAGATCTTTGAAGAGAACAGTTTCGAGCAGCTGTGCATCAACTATACGAACGAGAAGCTACAACAGTTCTTCAATCACCATATGTTTGTCCTAGAGCAGGAGGAATACGCACGGGAGCAAATCGAATGGAAATTTATCGACTTCGGTCGAGATCTCCAGCCCACGATCGATTTGATTGAATTGTCCAACCCTATCGGTATATTCTCATGCTTGGACGAAGACAGCGTCATGCCTAAAGCCACAGATAGGTCGTTCACGGAGAAGTTAAACTCGTTATGGGACAAGAAGTCTACCAAGTATCGGCCTTCTCGACCTGGCCCTCGCCATGGCTTCATCCTTACACATTACGCTGCGGAAGTCGAGTATTCCACTGAAGGCTGGTTGGAGAAGAACAAGGACCCTTTGAATGACAACATTACACGCCTTCTTGCCGCATCTACAGATAAGCACATTGCTAATTTGTTTGCTGACTGTGCCGATACCGATGAAGGTAATGGAAATACTCGAAGCCGCGTGAAGAAGGGGCTCTTCCGCACCGTTGCCCAAAGGCACAAAGAGCAGCTATCTAGTCTTATGACTCAACTCCATTCAACTCATCCACATTTCGTCCGATGTATTCTTCCAAATCACAAGAAGCGTCCAAAGCAGTTCCACGCATTGCTCGTATTAGACCAGCTAAGGTGTAACGGTGTCCTCGAGGGAATAAGGATCGCTCGGACCGGGTTCCCCAACCGACTATCATTCAGAGAATTCAGACAACGGTATGAGGTGCTCTGTAAGGATATACCCAGAGGCTATCTCGAAGGACAGGCGGCGGCAGCACTGATGCTTGACAAACTCGGAATTGACAAGTCTCTCTTCCGCGTTGGCCTTACGAAGGTCTTCTTCCGAGCTGGCGTTCTAGCCGAATTAGAAGAGCAGCGCGATGCTTTAATTACTCAGATAATGTCTCAGTTCCAATCCGTTGCTCGTGGCTATACCCAGCGTCGAATTGCATACAAACGGCTGTATCGTACCGAGGCCACCCAAGTCATTCAGCGCAATTTCAACGTCTATCTTGATCTCTGTGAGAACCCATGGTGGCAACTCCTTATGAAGATGAAGCCACTGCTGGGGGATACTAGGACAGCTGTTGAAGTAAAGAGACGTGATGCAAAGATCAAGGAACTCAACGAGAAGATGCGGCAAGATACGGAGAATAGAATGCGACTTGAAGAAGAGCGACGTAGTTGTCACACTGAACTGGTGCGGACGCAACAGATCCTCGAGAGCGAACGAGCTTTAGCACTTGACAAGGAAGAAATATTCAAACGCCTTCAGTTCCGGGAAGCAGAATTAGAGGAGGAATTAAAAGGCGCCATAGATGATCAAGAGAAGCTAGAAGACCAGCTTGATACCCTCCTCGAAGCAAAAAAGAAAGCCGAGCACGATGTCGAGCAATTCAGATCGCAGCTTGAGCAAGCCGCCGGGCTCATCGCGCGGCTTGAAGAAGAGAAGTCGGAGCTGAATACTCGGTCCGTAAGTCTTGAAGCGGAACTAGCCGAACTCTCGAGAAAGCAAGCGGATCGAAGTGCACAAGAATCTGCCCTAGAGGATGAGGTCAAGATGCTTCAGAGTCAGCTTGCTCTAAAGGATCGAAAAGCACGAGACCTAGAAGGAAGACTTCTAAAAAGCGAGCAAGACGCAGACATCAAACTCGCAGCCGCGCAGAAGGAGTTACAATCGGCGAAGATGCGTGAACAAACTCTTTCTCGCGATAATCGCGAGATTCAGCAACAGCTATCGCAATTATCCAAGACGTCCACAGAGTACGAGGAGCTTGTTAGGAAGAAGGAGAGCGAACTCGCCCTCTTACGAGGAGACAACAAGAAACTTGAAATAGATCAGCGGAACCTGGAGGATCAAAAGAAGGCCTTACTATCCGAAAGAGAGAAAACAACGGCACGCTTGCGAGAGGTTCAGGCCGAGATGGAGGCCATGCGCTCTCAACAGTCTCAACTTCAGCGCGAGGCCGAAGACGCCAAACAAATACTTCAAGCCCGTGTCTCGGAAGATGTGCAAGCAAACCAGAACCGCGAACTGCTAGAATCGCAGATCAAGGACTTGAAAGAGCAGCTTTATACAGTACAGACAGATCTGAGCAGGGAGCGGCAATCGAGAGACGACGTTGCGCTCCTTGCTGAACACAAATACCAGGAACTACAGCAAGAACACGAGCAGCTGAAGGAGGCCAAGATTACTATAGAAAAGGAACTCTATCTCCAACAGGACACGATGCGCCGTACAATGGAAGCTCGTTCCACCGCCGAGAAAGAACGCGACGAAGCTCGTGACGAAATTCGACGACTCCGCATTGCCAAGACCCAGGCCGAAGAGGCGCGCCTAAACGCGGAGGAAACAGCCGATCGTCAAGCAACGCGCATAGCTCGCGAGCGAGAAGCTAGGTTGCAAAAAGACCTAGATGCAATGGAGGAGCGACTCAAGTGGTACGAAGGGGAATGCGAGAAACTCAATCGCCAAGTAGAAGACATGAACAAATTCATGATCGAGTCGGGTGAATTTGGCCTCAAGAATGACCAGGCTAAAGAACGGCTCGAACGAGAGCTTGTTACTGTGAAGGGCCGCCTGGCCGCTTCTGAAAATGACAATCGTGCTCTGCTCAACAAGTTACAGCAAAAGGGACTGGAAATCGCACGCTCTACCTCTCGGGCCACTGAGGCTTCAAGGGGGCAGATTGTTACTCTTCAACGCGAAAAGACCAGGATCGAAGAGTTGAACTCAAAACTCAATAAGCAGCTTGGTGATGCTTCATTAACTATTGCTGGCTTGGAAAAAAAGGTTGAAAAGCTACAGCTCAATCTAGAAGACCTGAACCATGAAGTTGCCCGCGAAGTCAAGTCCAATCGCAACGCAGAAAAGGCATCATCTAATTTCACGGCCCAGCTAGCAGAGGCTAACCGTACCATTGAGTCCGAGCGTCAGCTAAGAACACAGGCTCAATCAACGGCCCGTACCACGCAGGCAACACTTGACTCCCGCGGCAAAGAGATCGACGAGCTGCGCGCTCAAATGCTCAGAGTCCTCAAGGCTGTAGATCCAGAAATATCTGTTCCAACTCCGGCCGAAGAATCTCATGATAATATCATGAGCAAGAATTTCGAAATGATTAGGAAGATCGAGGAGTTGCAGCAGAACTTACGAATTCAAACGACTGCCCGGGCCAACGCAGAGGCACAGTTAGCAGAAGCACGCAACAGCCGAGGGGAGTCGCCGGTGAGGCCCAAGCTAGAAGAAATGCACCCTAACGGGGCTCCTTTCAACGGTTCGCCAACGCAGAAACGTACTAAGCTCCATGCAAGGCATTATTCGAACACATCTACGCCAACACGTCGATTCACCAATGAGAATGATGTAGTTCCGGACTCTGGTAGATCTGACCGAACCGCCGACATTCTCAGTTTCAACAACCGACAGGACCTGAAGACTGAAGTCGAAGAGCTACAAAACCAACTCCAGCTCACTCAAATGCAAAATCGACATCTCCAAAGCCAGCTTGAGCGTTCCAGCACCTCACGAGAGTTCAACGTGGGCGATAGCCCTTCCGCTCGGCGCATGCAAAAGTTAGAAAAAGCGAACAGCCGGTTACATGACATGCTTGATGATTCGACAAAGAAAGTGTCTTACCTGGAGAAATCGATGAGAAGCGGCGAGCTATCCCTGCGTGATATTCAAGCGAGATCTCACGAAGAAATCCTAGAGCTACTCAATAGTCAAGAAGACTCTCGGAGAACCCTGCTCCATGACCACAACGATGCTATCGCTGAGCTTACCGATGTGAAAGAACACTTTGAGAAGATGCGACATGATCGTGCGAGTGTTGAGGTAGAGCTTCGAGATGTGAGATCCGACTTGCAAGAAATGACTGCGGCGAGAGAGCAAGAAGCCTCTAGCCGAAATCAACTCTTACAAGAGTACGCCGACTTACAAATACGACTAGACGCGGAGACATCCAAGTTGGCGGATGTTGCCTCCAGTCTAGATATGTACAAGAGTCGTGCCGACGAGTATTTCAGTAAGCTAGAGCAAGCCGAGATCGCCGTCCTCAAGGCAAATCGAGCCGAGCAATTCGCCAAGGCTCAGGCCAAAGAGGCTGAAGAAGCTTACGCCGAAATCATGTCTCAGCGGAACAAGTCAGATGGCAGCATGGAAGATATACAGCGACAAAACCAGCGGCTCGAAGAGAAACTCGAGGACATCTCGACAGACCTTGAAGCTGCGACCCAAGCTAAGAAGCGTCTGCAACACGAGCTCGAAGACTACAGAAGTCAAAGGGCTATTGACCTTGAAGACAAAGAGTTAAGCATGGAACAGACACGCAAGAAGTACCAGGCTGAGTTTGCCGGCTTGACAAAGGAACTAGACCTGGCGCGCGAGGAGAAGCTGTACAAGCAGGCCGAGATTGCCCGGCTACGTGAAGAACTCGAGGACCTGCGATCCAAGTGGGACGATGAAGTTCTCAACAGCACGACCTGGTCGAAGGAAAAGTCTCGACTAGAGTCCACACTCGCCGATGTCATGGCGTCCCGAGACGAGGCGGTGAGCGCCCACAATGAAGCGCAAGGCAAGGTGGTGTCGCTGCTCTCCCAAGTGCGAAACCTTAGAACATCCGTCGACGACATGACGGCGGAGCGTGATGCCCTAGTTCGGGAGAAACGCAGCATCGAGACCAGACTAGAGGAAGCCAAAGCCGGTCTAGACGATCTTTCCAAGAGCGAGAGCCCAGCTTTGCGAAACGCCGCTAGCACCGACAAGGAGATTTTAGATCTCAAGTCTAACCTAGCGCAGCAAGAAGACATCGCGGCAGCGGCTGTCGAGAAGATGCGGCGAGCCGAATCTCTAACCACAGAGATGCAAAAGGAGATTACCGCGGAGCGCGAAGTGAACACCGAGCTCTCTAAGCAAAAAGCAGCGCTCGAGAAGAGCCTCAGTGAGACCCAAGTTCGACTCGTCGACCTAGAAACCAAAGGTTACTCGAGTGGTAGCCAGGACATTAAATTCCTCCACAAGCGCATCCAGGAGGTTAGTACAGCTCCCAACCCTGGTCCCCAAGGTCCAAGCGAGATTAGGCCACAACCCCCTTCCAACAGACCCATTTCCTCTCTATTTCGCAGGCTCACAAGACGTGGCGCTAACCCTCTTTCTCCCCCATCATAGCTCGAAGCGCAACTTGAGACCCAGGAGGATGAACGGTCCAAATCCCAGAGATCAGTCCGCAACGTGGATCGAGTGGTGAAGGACCTGCAATCACAAATCGAGCGCAAGGATAAGCAAGCCACTCAATTAAATGATGACGTGACTAGATTACGGGACAGGGTTGAAAAGCTGCTCAAGACGATCGACGAGCTGCAAGCCAGCGAGAGCACAAACCAGCTGACCGCTCGACGGGCAGAGCGCGAATTACGGCAAGAGAAAGAGAAGGGGTTGCGCCTAGAACGCGAATTGGAAGGGTGGAAGCACTTGCGGATGGAAAAGGGTAGCGTGAACAGCGGAAGCGTGCGGTTCGGCACCCCCGGGTTAGAGAGTGGTGGGAGGAGGGTGAGCTCCATACGCAACGGGTACGAGGCAGACGACAACGTCAGCCTCAGCGGAACGGGGGTCGAGGTACCCAAGCGGAAAAGCAGCATTGGGCGCGCGCCCAGTTTGACCAAGGGCTTCTTGTGAGGCGGCGATGCATGTGATTGGGAAAAAGGGGGGGGGAGCAAGCAGCATTATTGGTATATTTCATGGCGGGACCGGCGTACTGTGGGCGCAACTTCGTGATTTTGGAGGAACAAAGCGAAGCGGCCTTGGTTCATCGCGCGTACTAAGCATGATCGTGCATTGATTGTATCGAAATATATATACGTATGATACCATGGAGAGAATTCCAGACGACGCAACTCATCTTGCATTCTTTCCCCTGGTGGTGATGGCACTGTTATGTGCTGGTGATGGGTCCTGATAAAAGTAGATTTTCAGCTGACTTGAAAGGATACAACGTACGCGCCAGCGACCCCCGGCTGTCCCTAACGAGCTAGAAACAAGTTGAAGCTTACGGAGCAACCCCATGGTCATAAAACATCTTACACCGTCGTTGGAGGCGGATGTCTACTAGTAGATAACCGGCCATATCGGTGACAACCATTCACATCTCACAATAGAATTGAAAAGGAACAAAGCCGGTGTGAACATCAAGCTCGGGAATTTATTTTTTTTATCTTCTAGTACTCTCAAAGGGGTATTAACTATTACTACAGGTCTTTGATTCCTCTCTTCTTGCATATGTCCAATCCGCCGTGGCCAATTCCCCATGCCACTGCGCCTGCGGCTTCGTCTTTTATGCCCGGGTATACGCCGCCCCCACCTGAAAAAATTATGCAAGATTGTAAAAGTGTCATTTCGTAAGGATCGTAAGAACGAGACGATGTGTGTGCGCTTTTTTTCGTGCCGATGTTGATCCTAACCCAAACCTCGGCCACGTTGTATCTTGTACAAGAATCTGGTTTAGAAAATATGACAAGGAAATGCGTTGCTGTCAATTCAGCAAGGTCCTGCTTAAAGGGCAGCAATCGCCATGACCACCACGCCCAAGAAGCCCAGACCCGCGCCCATGCGCGAGGCGCCAGCCGTCGCGATGGGACTAGTCGTGGCGGGCGTGCTGACCGGGTAGCCACCAGCTGAGGGGGAGGTGGTGAAGGTGGTGACGGCCGGACCCGTTGGGTAAGGTACTGAGACGCCAACTGTAGTAGGAGCTGGAGTGGCAGCAGGGTATGTGCCAGGGATGACAGCGACAGAGCTAGATTCGGTGCCAGTAGCCGGATAGGTTGTGAAGATGACCTGGGGCACGGTCATGGTAGTGCTGATGACAACAGTGCTGCTGGAACTTGGGATGACCTCACCGACATCGTCGGTGCAAGGAACGACAGTGGTGGCAATGACGGAAATGGTGGTGTAAGAGGCAATGGAAGTTGGGGTAACAGTCAGCACAGTTGTGATGGTCTCAGCACCGGTGGCGATACCAGGGTTTGTAGGCACAAAGGGCGCGCAGATACCTTGGAAGTAGCTAACAGCCTCGGAGATCTGCTCGTCGGACTCTCCGTGAGCGTACAGGCAGGCAAAGATGTTGTTCACAAAGGCGTTGTCAGGGCAGTAGCAAGCAGATTCAGTGTTGTCCTTGCAGCCGACAGAGAACATCCAAGTGTTCAAGCACGACGGAACGACACCAGGGCAAGGCAGAGTCTCCACGGGCCCAGCAGGAGTGCTCGAGGTCTGAGACACCGGATAACTGACAGATGAGCCAGCGGGAGTTGATTCAACGGGCGACGATGAGGATGAGGCAATGGGAGTCGACTCGACGGGCGTAGAGACTGGATATGTGGCAGGAGAAGAGCCGGTCGCACTGGGAGTGGGAGTGCCGACTGGCTGGCTGATGGTCTCGGTGACTGGGCAGACAGTGGTAGAGATGGGAATGATGACAGTGGTGACGGTAGCAGAACCAGCAGGGCAGTTAGGAACTTCAGGGCCACAGCTGGTGACGGTATGAACAGAAGTGCTGAAAACGGTAGAGGTGGTAATGTAGCTTGTCACTGAGTAGGATGTGATCTCAGCGGGAGTAGACACTGCCGCGGTAGAGCTGCTACCGATAGTTGACTCGACAGGAGTCGACTGTGCAGGTGTAGACTCCGCCGGAGTTGACTCAGCGGGAGTGGACTCGACAGGAGTAGTTTCGACCGGAGTAGATTCAGCAGGAGTAGATTCGGCTGGGGTAGACTCAGCCGGGGTGCTCTCAGCGGGAGTAGAGTCCACAGGTGTGGTCTCGACGGGTGTGGTCTCGGCGGGCACACTGGTAGTGCTGGGAGTATAGACGGGGTAGGAACCTGGGATGGTCGAGGTAGGAGCAGTCACCGAGGGGGTGGACACAGCAGCGGTGCTAGAGCTTGCGATGGTACTGCTCTCGGCGGGGTAGGAGGGTGTCTCAACCGGAGTCGACTCAGCCGGCGTAGATTCGGCAGGAGTGGACTCGGCCGGCGTAGACTCGGCGGGTGTGCTTTCAGCGGGCGTGGAAGGTGTCTCGACCGGGGTGCTAACAGTGTATGAAGGGTAGGTGAAGGGAACACTGCTGGTTTCAGGCGTGCTGACAGGTGTGCTAACAGATGTGCTAGAAGGAGACTCAACCGGATACGTAGGTGTGTTCACGGGGTAACTGTGCGATTTGGTGGGCTGGGGTCCCTCGCAGTCAAAGTCGATGTGGTGAATGCCATAGTCGCAAGTATCCTTAGGCTTGCCAGGCTGCGAAGGGTAGACGATGGTCACATCAGTGGCGCCACCGCACTGGCTGTTCTCCACAGTGGTACCGGAAGCCTTGCAAGAACTGCGGTGTTTGCAGCTCGATCCATCGGGCATGGTGTAGTGAAACTCAAGATCACAGTCGAATTCCGGTGTTACTTGGAACCTGCGGATCGAGGTCTTCTCGACACCTTGACTCTTATCACAGCTTATCTTAGGACTGCTCTCCTTTTCTTGAGTCGCCTTGCCAGTAATGCACTTTGACTGAAAGCTTCGCCCAGTGAGCTCATCCCGCTTGCCAAATTTCTGAGAGCATGAGTAACCGGAGTACGTGAAGCCTTTGTAACTACCAAAATTACCAAAGTTCAAGTCGCTCCAGTCGAAGCCCTTTGACATGTCGGATGTACATTGGTTGTCCGAGTTGTCGGGGCAAGAATATGAAGGGGCATTGTGGAAGCCCTAGCATCGTTAGCTCAACCGTCATCGGGCGTTGTGGCTTGGGAGACTTACGGTAGCGGTGACTTGGCTGAGGCCAGCAGCCAGGGCAACGAGGGCTAAAGTGCTCTTCATTTTGTATGAAAAAAATAACGTAAACGTCACAATTCGAAAACGATAGATGCTGTCTACTGTAGTGCTACCTACTGGAGTAGAAGTTCCGCGGGAGCGAGAGAGAGTGTGTGTCTTATATCAAGCAGAAGTGACGGTATGAATAAGAAATAAATTGTGAAAGTTAAGCAAGCGAATGATCTTAACTGGTAGAGAAAAAAGGAAACTGGAATTGATTATACCCTCAAGGAAACGAGGGCCTCGACAGAAACAAGTGCCTTAGAGGAGATGAGAGAATACAAGATCCAATGCCACGAGGGGAATAGAGACATATATAGTATCTCATGATAGATGAACGTGAGCCTCTCGTCCGGCCAGGGCCAGGCTGCCGATGGGACCAGTGAGAGAGACCCTGGACTTGCAAGCCAGGGTCGAGAACCGCAGACTTTCCAAGTTGGTATCCATGTCGGCCCCTGGGCTGTGTCCCTTGTTCCACGGCAGAAGACAGTTGGATGTACTGTGGGCTGTAAGGTGCGGGCCACTTTGAGCCCGATCGCGAGTCCCTAGTGAACAGGAGGTGGCAGACATGGTGATTCGCGAAGGGCATTCACGGCGCATCCCATGGCGCATCATGGCTACAGTGCGCCTATACTACCTCAGACAACCTACTTATACTATAAGTAGACTAACTTAAGAACTTAAGAGACTTACCTACACCACACTCGGAGTGGATCGGTGGATACCCGGAGCGTCAAGGGGCGTCAAGGGGGGAGAGGAGAGACTACGACTGGCCGAGATGGGTCGACAGTGAAGGGCTGAGCGGAGCTAAACAGAGCGCGCGGCTCGGGTGTTGGGTGGCTGCTAGTGCTGGGGTATATCGAGCCTGCGGGGGGCGTTGAAAGTTGAAGTGCATGGTGAGTTGTATTTTCAGGGGTCAGATCAAGGATTGGGGTGGATAGATCGGATAGGATGGGATGGGATGAGTTAATGAGTTGATGGGATGAGTTGATGGGTTGATTGATGCCCAGGGGAGATGCTACTGGTAGGTACCTACAGCAGTCTGCCTACAGTACGTTTACTAGTAGGTACCTAAATCCGAGTGTCTTGAGACGGTGGCCCTCCCCCAATGCAACCTATCCGTTTTTAGCGTAAGGCGGGTCATAATATGGGTCGTACGTCGTTTGGACCAGTTATAGCAACCTTGGGTTCAAGCCCCTCCACCAATCGGAGACCCTGTAGTCATTGGATGTGGCCATGAATGGTAAACGCAAAGCTCCGTACCGTACGCTAGTGTAAGGTACTAACCTAGAGTACTATGTAGGTCACCTATCACTATAGTAGGTAGGTACCTAACTTGCTTGCTTGGACCAACTGTTAATGCAAGTGGATTGGCTCCCGTTCGCGCAGAGCCAGAGGCCCAAAATGCATGCAGGATGCACCTTTTGCCGCTCACAAATAGCCAAAAGAAGCTATTATAGTATACCATACACATGTGCTTTCTCTTCAGTACCTGAGACCTAGGAAACGCCCTGGGGGAAGAGCCCTGCCGGTGACGACACAGGAAGAGGCGGCGGAAAAAAAGCAACCGACTTTGATCCAGATTAGGACATCAGTCAGAACTCGCCCTTCCTACATTAGTCCCATCAGTCCCATCATGTCGCAAAGAGCAATACGAGGTTTTTTCGCTGTTTCAGTGGGAAGCCATTCAACCCGAAACGAACACAGCCACCGCAATTCCCCTAATGCCCTAATGCCCTAATGCAGGTACCGAGGTCGCTTCCAAGCCCGTCACGGTTACATGATGCAACAAATTCAAGACTTGTGGGGTCTGTATGTCAACCTGCATGATGGCATCAACCGCCCACGAGCCTCGTAGTGTGCTTGCTACTATGGTAGGATCTCGCCGTGCCGCGTCATAAATTATACACACGCTACCTGTCATTTAAAGGGAGCTCAGCCGTCGTCCGTCTCGCAAGCCATCACCTGTTACCATCTCGTTGGATCGCTCGTAATCCAAGTTGGGGCGGCGGCGGCACGGTTGCAGCAATCCCATAGGAACTTCAATCTTGGCCAACCAAGTGACGAAAGTGAAGTTCCCATCGTTGCTACTCTTAAATCTGTATCAAGCTAGCAAAAGTCCTTGATCCGTAATTTACAACGAGGTTAACACACTGTTCCAGCCTGGTTCCAATAGTTGAATGTGAGCTCCACGTACCGTAGATTTGTACAGCAAACAAGCAGAATAAAATAAACTAGTCTAAAAGAAAATCACTCAAAGAAAAGCACTACTACGTAGAGTGAAGAGAGATCCCTTGCCAGTGATGTCAGCACAATCGTAACGTATTGGAGCTCGTCCAGCGTTGAGATACCACCCACCCAGTTTAGCTACTTCTTACGTAGCGTAGCGTTACCTATATTAGCTATCATGTCATGTAGTTAGGTAATTCGCATTCCCTCTGAGTTCTAGTCTTTTTATCATACTTCGGTATCAATCTGAGCATCGTGAGACCAACCCATCATATGATCCTATCTACTCTACACTAAACTAATTCACGAGTGTCCCTTTTCGATGTTTACTGCTTAAGCGACGACAATATGGTATTTAGGACTTCCGTATTGGGAGATCTGACGTAGGGATTAAAACCGGGGAGGTCTTCTTTTCTCCCTTAAGAGGCTTAGTACTTTTCCAGGCGTCTGTGCGCCGAATCGCTCGCTACTCACTCACATTAGTACTACGTAGTAGTAGTAGTAATACTATAGTATTATGCAGTGGTATATAATAGCCTATATACATAGAGGTACTTGTCTATTTAAGTGGTTCGAATCAAGGGGGGAAATCTCGTCGCTGTCAAGCTGTCTGGCTGTTTCATCTCTCAGCCATTGGGAAGCTTGAACGTTGCACGATTACCACGCCTCAGTTTCACTGGGCACTCGGGTTTCTTTAAGCCTATCGGTCTTGTGCACTTGTTCAGTAATCGAGGCTAACGCCACTAGTAGGAAGCTCAAATCATCCAAGTTCACGAGATACTATACAGGAGAATTTGGTGTAGTCCAAGTCTACAGACTAGTACTAGTATCGGTGATTGCTTCGCTAAGAGGCGAGGCAATCCTAGGTTAGGTGAACCTGGCCTTCGTCAAGGTTCCGCCGGCGTTATCTAAGCAACTTGCACTACTATGGACTTCCATCAGGAGAAATCCACGCATTACCTGAGACCTACCCTTGGAACGATGCAACCCTGCGCCTAGTGCCAGGGCGGGAATACCTACCTGGGTCGCGTAAACTACTGTCTACATAGTACATATGTACGTAGTGTACTACTAGTAAGTAGTAGTAGTAGTATGTAATAGGATGTCAAAAACCACGTGAAACCCTCCGCCACCAACACCCATTACGGTTGCAACAAATAGGCTATGTCGGTCGTAGAGGGAGATCATAACTGACAACTCCCAGCGCCACCAGTCAAACTTTTAATCAAACATCGAGATAAAAATTATCCTCAAAAGTGATGAGGGGTTTTTCTTCCGTAAACGAGCGAGGCTCTAAATACTGCACCAAATGCGCCCCCGTGGCCAAAGCATCACACTCGCGGAGCGGTTCTAACCTACTATGTACTACCTGTACAATAGACGATGAAGTTCACTAACCTAGGTGATTTTCCGCCGAACCTGCCGAGGTATCGTCCGAATTCCTTAAGGCGACGAGGGCTACCTCGTCCATTCTACACGTCTCCCCTGCCTTCAGGGCAACCGTCCCACACAAGTCCCCGTGTATCTAGACGTCTACCGTTAAAAGCGTGTGACCCGTCTTCTATTACATTAGCACACCGTGAACGTTACCCTTCTGGCTACTCGGCATACTAGTCCACCAACACTAGCCCACAGCAAAACAGGATATTACCTTGCACCTATAGTACTCCGTCCCTGACGTATATCATGCATGATCTTCTACTATACTAGTAGTAGTAAACTCCTCGCGAACGGCCGACACGGTGTGGAGGAAGGTTTATAATCTACACTAAGAGACCAGGCCCTTTTTCCTCTTCGCACGTACAATGATATCGTATCCTAGGTCAACGACCACGCAACTCTTTCTTGGCGACGTTGACCTCGCTAGAAAATACTAGTAGTATGCCTAGTTATCGGACGATAATACAGGTTAACCAAACCCGGTTCTGTTTGATGGGTGCGAAGCGAGAGGGAACTATCCACGCCGTTTAATTAAATGTTCTCGTATTTTCCCCTCCAAGAAAAGGGGATCTTACACTACCTAGGTACCTAGACGTCAATGCGATGCCTCTATATCTCCATATACCTGGGTAAGGAGATGGAGATGGTATCTCTGAACAGCGACCAGGCGGCGAAAGGAGATGCATAACAAATTCCCTGCATCATATCGCTTCAAGGTGCCGACTGCCGAGTCACCATTTTCTTTGGGCCTGAAACCTCCTGAGCCCCTGAGACGGTTCACCAACTCAATTCAAGATACAAAGTCATAACTTAGGTATTCTATAAATCTACCTAGGTATCTAATTTCTTCCACGCCAGCGCCATCTTGTCATCACGTGTCCGACATGAGATAATGCGTAAAGGGGAAGAAGGTAATAACCCCCAAATCCGGGCTACCTCTCATAAGCGATCCTCCAGATCAATTGCCAATCCAAGCCACCGGAAAATCGCACGCTGTTGATCCCGCGACGGGAAGGACACCGGGGAATTAAAAATATCCACTTGTGAATCCTATAAAAAAATTCCACGTGCGACACCAGGATATATTAGACCAAAGCGGTGTCATTGCACGAAGATCTTCAGGTTACCTGCTGTGGGCGCTTTCTTGTGCAATGGGTTCTAGCAATCAGCGCCTTTAGGCGGTTTATTATCCATCAAGATACCTACACCACGCTCCTTCACCGACGTCCATAACTAGATAGGTACCTACTGTATACCTGTATGCCTAACAAGCTAAGCACATAAACAGGCGTCGAGCCGCCTGCTATGAGGTAGGCGACATAGTGTGTATGGTTCGGCGCTTAATTCGTGCAGTAGGGTGATTTCCTTGTAACCCGCGGGGCTGCCTCCTTTGCTCGAAGGGGATTTCGGCAACGCTTATTACCTACTACATAAGGTAAAGACACTAAAAAGAGATCAGCAAGCAGATGATGGTATGCCATTAGAAACGAGGTTACCCGAGCTGGCGCAGCACAAACATTCAACACTACGACTCAACCCAACAACGTGCTTTGTTTAGATAACGCATACAGTTTCTAAATTGTCACTTTGATGCGCTGCTAGCTTAATTGATTATGCTAATGTTTTTTCTTGGTTACACCTGAAGATTCATCTCCAGCCCTTAATATTGATATTATAAAAGTGCGACGAGGTAGTTCCGACTTCCTAGGAAGTCGTTCCAAAAATGATGTCACGAGCTTAACCCCAAATTCGTCTTCGTCTTTCTTTTTTTTTATTAGTCTCAACCCAGGTTCACAACCAAAAACCCTCTCTTTCCGGTAACCTACCTACTTAACCTACCTAATAGAGACACAGACGCTCGCCGATCCCTCGTAAGCGCCGCCCGAAAGAGCGGCCACACTACCTTAAGTACCTTACTACTACTAGTAGGAGGTTAGGTACTGTAGATCTTAAGCGCCGAACCGTACATCATGTGCCTAACCCTCAACATCCCCCGCGGGGAAAGCGGGCGCTTAAAAAGACTAAGAGACGGTCGAAGTCGACTCCATTCAGCGGTTAAGGGCTACCTCAAACAACAATTACTAGTAGGATCACTACCGCAATCGTCCATCGCCAACGCGGCTCCTCGCGCGCTTACACTCTACTCTCTAAATAGGCAGATATCCATTTCCAATTACTACCTTAGTCTTTCTCTCATTTCAACCATAGCATAGTGTCGCTATCTGGATATTGATAGATCAACCTTTGAACCACAAGCCAATAATCACGGTAGACGTACCGAAAATCCCACCACTACTAATCTAGGTCCAACACACTTTAGCCGCGATCTAAACATTCTAGCCGCCGGCGCCTTGCTGCATCCTCCTCAATCGCTCTTCAGCCGCGCGCGCTCTGCGCTCGCGGTCCAATTTCATGCGCTGTTCAGGCGTGAGCCCACGGGCTTCTTCCTCGCGGCGGTCCTGTGCGGAGCGAGGCACGCCGGCATCGAGCACGCTGCGGCCCTTCCCCGTCTTCGTGTCGCTCACCCGAGGACCCTCGCGCCGGAGCCGGAGCTCCTCGGCGGCACGGCGCTCGGCTTCCTTGCGTTCGGCCTCGGTACGCTCGCGCGCTTCGCGCCGCTCAGCGTCCGCACGATTTAGTGCGGCAGGGACGTGTGCGGCATCCCAGTTCCAGGCCGACTCCCCCAGCTCGTCGCGCGCGACGCGAAATGCGTCCCGTGTTGCGCGGTCGCCGGTGAGGTCGAAGGGCGTTTTGCCCTCGTTATTTTGTAGCGTCGGGTCTGCTCCTGCTTTGAGCAGTAATCCTGAAATGAGCGCCGCCGAATTCTGGCTTGCGGCTAGATGCAGTGGTGTTGGTGCGTGATGGTTTTGTTGCGCGTCAGCGGGCTCGAAACGGAAGTCCGATGGCAGGTCGTTACTTTTAAGGTAAGAGAGGAGCGCGGGTAGTTTTGAACGGCGGATGAAGGCCTGAAGTTGTGATGTGTGTAGTTGTGCCGTCTCTTCTTCCTCTGTCAGCTTTGGAGCTGCCGGCTTGGTAGGTTTCGTCGGGGCTGCCTGGGGTGAAGATTCCTGCACAGGCTTTGTTGTCTCTGCAGGGTCGATCTCCCTAACCTTGAGCCGAGTAAGCTCAATAAAGGAGCGCATCAGCTCATTTTGAGTAGCTCGCCGCGTGCTGAAGGGAAAACCCCGTATTCGCGGATCATTCGCCCGTAGCACCTGGCCTTCGTAGGGACCGAAAAGTGTCCTCCGATTCGTTGCGCCCGTCGCGCGAATAAATAGTAGCTCTGAGGTATCAAGGAGGCCTTTCCAATCTTGTAGAAGGAGGCGGATTTCGTCGGTGAGGGCCTGTTCGTTGTAGCGACGAATGCTCGAACCTGCGGAATGCGCATTGCCCTTGGCGTTGTCATTCGCTGACTGCGAACCGCCCTGTTTCCGTCTGGTCGTATACCGGTGGAAGGTCTTGTGTGCGAGAACGGTCGCCTCCCTGTTCATGGGCCCAACCGTACCATGTTTTGTTTGTCGTGGCGAGAGAGATACTACCATAGCAGCGAAGTGGCCGCCACCGATCATGCAGAGAAAAATATGCGGGCCTTTGTATGCTTGCGGAAGGAGGCTTCCGTCTGCCTTAGGCTTAGGTGGTGCTATTGGGTCTAGCTGTTTTTTCTTGATGACGTTGGTGATATCAGACTCGTCTTTCAGGTCTTCTGGCGAAAATATGGTGCGGTAGATACCAAAGTAGTTATTCGTGGGTAACAAGGGCGAACTGAACCACAAGAGAGGTGGTTTTCCACTCCCTCTTTGCCTCCTCTTTGTGAGATCGTCGACATCTTCCTCGTCAGCAGCCGTGTTTCCGCTGTTTGTCCGGGCATTCCGATCCGCCAAGGTGGCCTGCTTCTTGAGCAAGGCAGTCAACGTGCTCTCCTTGCCACTTCGGTCGTCGTCATCGGATTCGGATTCGGAAGACTCAGAGCCCGAGAGACTCTCGTCCAAATCACCCAGCAGCTTCTCGAATTCGACTTCGGAGACGGGTTGAATTCCTCGTAGCTTCTGCTTGAGATTGTAGTGGTGCCAGTCAGACCTCTGGTGACTTCGTTGGTCCTCGACGGTCGCAAAGGACAGGCCGCAGAGAGAGCATGCTTGGGCTCCGACGAGGTTTTCGGTCGATGCGTCTCGCGAAGCGTGCTGCGATTCGGGGTTAGAGGGAGAGCGGGTATTCGTGTCGAGGTGGTGGGAATCGGCGTCCGGTTTGAGGGTGAGGGTTGAGAGAACTTCGTGGGGTATATCGTAGACTGCGATGGCGGGGTTGTTCGTTAGTAAGGTTGATTGTGAACGGGAACAAGGCACAGACAGGCACAAGTACAAGTACAAGTACCTACAGTAGAGAGGGCGCTTTAAGAGGTCTTCGGCCTTCTTGTCCGTGGTTGGCGCCATTCTCCAACCTCGGGACGAATTGGAAGGGCGCTGTGTATGAAAATAATTCAAGAATCCAACTGGACTTTAGCTAACACACTTCCCTTTCGGCGCGACGGGATCGGGTTCTTATGACGAAAGACAACCTCTCTACAGGTAGGTATATCCTCTCTTTTTTACAGTAAGGTACGTGCGTACCTTGTCCTCCTTAGCTCTCTCTTAGGTAGATTAGTGGGGCTAGCTCTTCTTTTTTTTAATCCAACACCGAACCGCAGCAAGCACCGAGTGACTCAATCGGGGTCATCCACTCAGCCTGGGAATGACGAGAACGCCTTGTGATTCACGTCGATATTACATGTAACCTACCTACGTAGGGCCTAACTTAGGCATGTGGGTAATTGATTACGCATAATGGATTATCCGCAACAAATGAGTTAGTAGTTAGTTGCCAATGATAAAACCTAAATACATACCTAGGTAGGTAGATGATAAGTCACGATATGTCTAGACTCAGGGCACTGTCGCTCATGCTCTGCTCTCTCTCAAATTGAGTGAGCATACACATCGCATCCTCTTACTCCATAGAGCTGAATTCAATGTTCTACAAAGAGTTAAGTATAATAGCATTATCATATCATGGCAAAGGACTCCTATGAAAGCAACCCTATGCCAACAAAGACAGTCAACAGGCTCTCAGCACGACAGTCAAGGAGACCTGTTCGTTCGAAGTGTACGGGTGAATCAAAGAACCCGTTCCTGTGTTGAATAGACCTCAACTCCCCGTCAATATCCTCTTGGTCCCTATAGACAATGGCATAGTCCAAATCTGTGACATACATAATCTCCTCGCCAACTCTCCTCTCCCTTCTTCTCCTGACCGAAGTGAATTCTCTAGATCGAATATTATAAAGTTGGCCGGATCAACTTCCTAGGAGAGAATACAATCGTTACTATCTTTCCTGGGATCTTTACTTACGTATTTTTGTTTTTTTGTCTTTTTGTTTTTTCTCCCCCTTTTCCTCCCTTTTCGTTATATACATCCGGCCTTCTATACGTATAGTATACCACAGCTTTTGCGGTCACCCAACATCTCACGCTAGATGTGTGGGTGTCGGAGGACGACGTACCTTTGCCAATGTAGGCACAAGGAGCGAAGAATACAGCGGTGCCACGTCTATCATATGCGCGAGCAAGGGTCCTTCTGGGCCTGGTGTTTTCCTACTTGCCACACCACCGTCATACGGTATCGCCTACAGCGCGTCTGCCGCGAATGCGACAGTTACTTCCGCGAAAAATATGGCGAACTGACCTATAAGAACTACATCCAGTTATTCCTCGACTATAAGGAAAGAAAGGGATGGCAAAAGATGGCCATCGACCCCCGAACCGTACCGCGCGAGGTCCTCCTCAGATATCTACCCTCCCCCCTTAGTATTGAGACCCGAACAGAAGGGCGAGGGCCAGGCCGTACTCATGAGTATAGACAAGGACAAGGACAAGGACGAGGGCAGCCTTTCCCAGTTCACCAACCCATGATGACTACGCTCACTACACCTCGCATCCGTCAGCAGGACCGCCGTCCGACACCACCGGCCAAGTATGACGACGAATATCCGGGCCCGGTAGCTGGATATAGCCGAGTCGACCAACGGCCTGCCCGTGCCAACCCGGTTCCAGCTCCTATGGATCCAAAATCGGCTCCCGTAGAACTCGAAGGTACGCCTTTCCCCCACGATCGCATTCCAAGCCCCGTCAGCGCGCCCGCCAGAGTAGCCCCCTTCTCTTCCTCAAAGGTAAGTGGCGCCATCGTCACGCAACCAGCCCCGCCATATATCCCTAATAAGAACAAGCCTCTACCCGCTGACCCGGCCCTATTCGCAGTTGGAGACGACGACGAGGAAGACTACGGCGGCGACGAAGTCCACGACGTAGGAAAGGCACGTGTATCCACCCCCTCCCCAGTGCCCAAGTACCACACTGAAAGGCTCCCGCCCGGGTTCACCGTCGTCCCCGAGCTGGCACACCTTGCTCAGGTCCGAACAAGGCCCCGTCATCGCCGCAGCCGTAGTTTTCCGGAAATCAAGCAGCCAACGCCCAGGGCTGGCAAGGCCAGGAAAAGTTTTATATGCCTCCGGAAAGTACGCAGCCTTTCTGACAGCAGCCTCGTGAAGAAGCTCACCAAGATAGCAAGGGATATCGAAATTCCCAACCTCGATTGGATAGAGTACGAGGGTAAGTTAGTGCCGAGGGTTCTTTCGCCGCCGAAGGGGAGGCGCAAGACGCGCACATCTAGCCCTCCCTCACGCCCTCCCGCGCGAGACCCGATCGCAAACTGGCGCCCGTACGGCCAAAGATGTACCGAAGCCATTAGTATTGGCATCGACAACGGCGCCGTGCCCGAGCCCCCGGTCCCCGACAAGCGCGGCCACGGGCCCTCGATCTACTACGTCACGGCGCGCCCGGACGAGCACTCGCCGACGGGCGCCTCGGCGCGCGTCCGGGACTCCCCGACGCACGCGAGCGTGGCCGTGCCGCCGCTGCGGCGCTACGACGGCGTCCTGGTCCCGTCGACCCGCGGCGTGTTCTACAAGGAGCGCGGGCTGCCCTCGAAGAAGTACGTCCGGGAGGAAATCAAGTCCGCCACGCTCGCGGAGGTGTCCCCCGTCCTCGTCTCCGTGCGGGTCCCGGAGCGCCGCTACAGCGCCGGCGTGCAGGCGTGCTACTGTGACGGCCGGGACAAAGGGAAATGTCCGTCCTGCCGAGAGCGCGATAGGATGGCTGAAGAACTGAATATGACGTGGATTTAAGTGTGTGAGTAAAAACCAATGAGAAGACGATCACTCGCGTAGACTGAAAAGTAGAGTATTTCATGTAAGTTCACTATACGTGTTTATAATACCGTATAGCGATGTAATATTTCCTTGCCCCTAGCCTTTTCTATTTAATGGAATAGAGTATAGATTGAAAACATTTATCGCCCATATTGCTCTCTGTGTTTGATTATAAGTAAAGCAGATACACTTTTGTAGACGTGGCCCCGGATGATACTGAGGTAGATGGTCGGCTGCTGAATGTAAGGGTATAGTTTCTATTAGCTCCTAGAATCACGTTGATAATAGCTAATATGGTGTGAGATATCCATGATGAGCGTGATTCCTCAAAGGGGCCTAAATAGCTCATTTCTTCTTCCCGCCCTTCCCACCTCCTTTTCCCTTTCCTTGCC
This sequence comes from Xylaria grammica, assembly GCA_004353285.2. Taxonomy (NCBI): domain Eukaryota; kingdom Fungi; phylum Ascomycota; class Sordariomycetes; order Xylariales; family Xylariaceae; genus Xylaria; species Xylaria grammica. The sequence continues at coordinate 609,691 of NGZP02000002.1, read as the reverse complement.
CGCCGCTACCTCCACCTCCGCTACCGCCTCCGCTCGACATGACCTTCAAGCTCTTCAGGGGCACAGTATTGATGACATCCTCGGGTTTGACAGCCTTGATGAGTTCGACCTCCCGCGGCCACATACGTTCTTTATCCGCGCTCTTCTCGTCGACAACGCCCTTCTTACTCGAGACGGCTTTCCATCCCTCTAGGATCTCTTTGACAGCCTTACCCTTCTTCTGCGTCCCGGGTTGTAGTTTAACCTTGTACTTGCAGCGGCCAAGCGCGGCATACGGCGCACACAGTGCCACGACCTCAAGGATCTCGTCGCCTGGAAGAGGCGTGCCGACGAGGGCGTCGAGTGGTGAAAGGTTAGCCACTTCGTCTGGGTCTAGTATCTCGATCCCCTCGTCGAGCATGAGCTTGCGCACTTCCTCGTGCTCGGCTGTCTCGCGCTGTTGCCGCTGGTGCTGGGCACGACGCCGTGCACGTGTCGCTTCAACAGCGGCTTCTCGCTCGGCTTTGGCTTTTGCCTCGGCTTCTGCTCGTTGCTTTCCCGCCGATGCTCCGATGAGGGCTTCTATTGCGACGCGATCTTCCTCGTCTTGGTCTTTGTATTTGGCGGCAATTTTCTTGGCCTTCGCGCGCTGCCCTCGTTTTGCCTGCTGCGCCTTCTTTTTAGATTGGTTCGACTGGCTACCGGTGGACGAAGAATGTGGGTTAGCACCGTCTATCGGTAATGTATCTGCTTCTGTTGCAACATCATCATCATCCCCTGCTTGTTCTTCTTGTGTTGAATCACGATTTGGCTCGGATAACTTGGAGGCTGGGGTCTCCTCAACAATGGCCAATTGACCCATCTGCTCCGATGGTTCCGCCTCATCTATAGTGTCAAGACGCTCATTCTCCCCTGCGTTGGCTCCGAAGGACTGAAGAGGGTTTGCTCTTGGTTTAGAGTCCTCCTCTTCGGCGGCGCTCTGTTCGGAGTCGCTTTCCGCGTGCAACTCATTCTCCTGAGCAGTTGTAGTATCGGAAATTTTAGTGTCGCTAGATGACACAGGAGCCTCGAGTGGATTTTCAGACCGCACGGGTGCATCATAAAGGCGATGCTTGAAATGCTTCGCCTTGCTCTCCTCACTAACCTTAAACATCAAGGCGAATCCCATGATGAGCTGAGACGCAGGCAAGAAATTCTTCTTTCCGCGAACCATGAAGGATCCCGTCGGTAGAAATTCCCCTGTAGGCGCGGATTTCGATACTTGATCAGCTGTGACCCACCAAGCTGACATGGAGGCTTTTGAATCCCAGGCAGAAGAGGAACAGACGGAAAGAGACCCGGCTTGTGATAATGTCGAGGGGGGTATCGGAGCGTCAGGTGTGCTTGGGTTATTCTTGATGATAACGCTCGCGGCGCCATGGAGATCGGCGTGAACGTAAATGTCTCCCTTTTTCAAGTATCGTCTATAAAGCAGCTCGTTCTGCTGAGCATCCTTGCCCCCAAGTACCAGATAACCATCGGTAGACAAAAACCAAACAAATTTCTCGAACCACATTTGTCGGCGAATGGGCTGGAGAACAGGTTTTTCCTGCTTGAGCCCTTTTCTCAACTCGGCGTCGATTTTTTGTCCCGCACTTTTAAGGGCAATCTCGGATTGTTGTTTAGTTTTCTCCTCTTTGACAGCAGCTACCTTCCTCTCACCGTAATACTCTCGTGCGTTGCTATACGGGGACATGCTTAGGTTGATGTCTACAGCCAGCCGCCTATCCTGATTCTTCATACTCGAGGTTACGCTTCCGCCAAGACCGCTATCAATGTCGTCGGAAGAGTCGGTTTCGTATGCTTCTTCATCGTCTTCCTGTTGCTCGGCTTCGCCGAGTAAAACTGTAATCGTGTTTTCATGAAGTTTAAGAGGGAGCGCAATGATAGCCGCCACAGGATTGTTTAGTCGCCTTTCTCTTTCGATCAATTTCCCAATATCTTCCCAGTCCATACCTTGGTAGATGAGCCCATTCACGGCATCCATAGCCTCCTGCACTCTCTCAATATTGGCCTCTATAGCGTTTGCCTTGCGTACGTTCAGGGTCTGGACTGCTTGTAGTCCCTCGATCCGTTTTTCCTGGTCAGCCTTGGCAGCCTCTAATTTCCGTCTAGCAGCGGCCTCCCGTTCAGTCAAGCGCGACTCGAGCTTTTGCCCCTCAATAGATGAAAAGAACTCATCTACTGTTTTATCGAAGCTGTCGAAGTCTAGGACGGCGTATGTCGGATCCTCTTCAAATTGACGGGGTAAGAAGGGATGGAAATCTTCGTATAGCAAGCCTTTCCCCGGTTTCTCTTCGCCTTGAGAAGACCCATCTCCTGATCCTTCAGCTCCCGGTCGCCTTTTTGCAAATATATAACCCTTACACGTGTCCGAACTAGTAATATCCTCAACTAGCTTTCGGCCTCCCTCAAGCGCTAGGAGGAGCTGGTCTAATAACAATTCGTTGTCCCGGACAGCTGCTGGCTGTACAGTAGAGTCAAAGCCGGCAATCTTCATGGCATGGTCCAGCAGTACCGGAGGCAGCTCATTTATTGTAATAGCCAGGCCTTTCCTCAACTCATCTCCCGATTTCTTCTTGCTCTTTTTAGCAGCCGTAGCCGACGCGGCATTCTTCTCGACGATGGCCTGAAGAGCTCCTTGTAGGCGATCCTTGGTCAATGGTGGAATGCCGCCATAGTTTTGCCTATTCTCTAGCGAGTACGTCAGACCCGCACGCTGCGGCTCCTGCCCCTCGCCTTCAGATACATTGCGCAGTAGCGTCAGGATCCTTAGTTCGTTGTCGGTTAGAATGACGTTGCCGCCGGCAAAGAACTCGAGGTATATCCTATACAATCCATCGCTAAATTGGAACTCTATTATTCGGTCGGTCCCTATCTGCGAGACGGATGTGAGGCGTCGGGTCTTCAGGACCTTGCGTAGCTTCTGTACGAAGATGGAAGGGGAGGCGGCAGTGGTGCGCGCGAATTCGGTGAGGTGACATCGGAAGCCGGAATCTATAAGGAGCTGTTTCTTGTTGTCGGGCTTGGCGAACTTGAATAGAAGGATCTTGGAAGACAGATCGTAGATGTTGGAGAGGCGCAAAGAGACGAGGCTTGCCGAAAGCTCATGGGCGATGACCTACAGCAGAGAGCCGATGTTAGTTCGCTCGTTTGGTCATTTGTTCATTCGTATGGTTTAGTCTAAGTGGGCATGGTGGTATACATATATATATTCGGAGCTTTCGTACCTTGACATCGAGGGAAGAAAATCTCTGCTTCATATTGCCGGCTCTATCTCTCAGCTGAATTCTCCGTCTGGTCTAGTTAGTTTCACAACACCGGTGAAATGCCCAGAGGAAAGTCAATATGTTTTGCCTTTTTCCGATGATGAGACCGAACGTGAGGTTCTTGGGACGGAGACTCGGCATAGTGGGATGTCGAATTAGTGGGGTAGATATGCAGAACTGAAGCGAGATAGCTGACGTCATCCAACAAGAACCTACACATTCGCCGAATGATTCATAAATGCCATGTAGCTTTAGAGATAGGACAACTTGTTGCATACCTCTTGGGTAAACCCTATATCAACTCATAATTAGGTAATTCGAACGAAGGGTCGATTACTAGAACATCACATATGATGTATCTTTGTGTCTCAATTAGTCGTGAATGGTACGCCCTACGAGGCCCGTAGGTAGGTAATCTAAAGGCCTACCACGTTTGCGTTTTCTATAAATCCGACTTCGTTAGTATGACAGGCAGACAAGCCAGACTAAACAAATGAAGGGGTCGATCTATTCTCACTTATTAACATGGTTGGTTTCCTAATTTAAGATCGAGGTATTCTACTCTAATCGTATGGACACGTAATTAGCTGCGAATAGTCAGTCAAGCGCCCGACTGGACAACGTTCTGCTTCACTGCCAGTGTAATAAGATAGTTTTTGCTCTGCAGGGAAGACGTTATGCTACCTAACGTTAAGTTATATATAATTATAATCAACCTTTTTTCTCCAAGGAAGACCTAACTAAAGCTTGCTATATTTCTAAACTGTCATATATATAAAAATGTTTAAGCCATGCTTTACTCTACACGACCTATGTCTTAACTCGCCGGATTTTGCTTTCACTTATATGAGAAATTGGTCTAGAGATAGGGAAGCGCTTTCTTTTTTCCTATTTAGATAGGCGCGGTTTATATATGTGACGGGTATTGTCGATTAACACCACCGTATCTAGACGTACGGTATCTGATCTCAGAGTTTTATGCTATCAATGCATCCTAGCAACTATATATGTGGTTTATATTTTCTCTTATCTAGGAAAATAAATTATATCCGAGTCAGCAGCAGCTCATTGCCTTTGATTAAAGGTTCTCTTTTTCTCTACTATATTTATTTGCTACTCGAATGGCTTGGTGGTTAGGTTGTTTTCTTTTACTATTAGCGTAACAGGCTGTTTTAATTATGTTCCTATCTTAGGATTATATTCCCTTGCTATAGTCACACTAGTAGTTCAAATAAATCAACGAGACGGTGCTTTGCTTAGATATAATATAGGCTTACAAAATAGTCTCAGATTAGTATTAATATTTTGTGTATTGTCGAGTACGAACAACGTTCTCCAGACTAGATGGGCCATTATGCTATCCTTTGCAGGTACCTTTGTGTCGACGTCTTGAAGACGTCATCTATGTAGAGAGCTTCAATACGACAACTACTTTACGATATGGCCTTGACCTAACAGGGTAGTTCATGCTACATCCTTTGCATACGCACTGGATTGGGAGTATCAAGGGCAATTGATGGGACGTGTATACACTCCTAGATTTTTTTTCTTGGTGTTTGTAATAATAGTACTGTTGAGTATAGCCGACGGCGTCTGTCTACTTGATTCCTGTTCATATCAACTACCTATTTATCACCTTGCCTTGGCAATTGCAATCAACGGAGGTAAGGTGCTCGACATGTGATGCTGTCGACCTTGTTGTGCCGATTCAGTCAAATTGCGAAACGGGGTTTCTCCGCAATGGGTCACGACCAAACCGGTAGCGCGTGGCCAAACCGAGGTTGTCATAGCAACGCGTCGGAACTAGCGATCAGGGGGAGCTGAAAGCTCCAACTATAGTGGATCTAGGATCGCCTACTGCTTATGTAGGCCGAGGTAATTGAGGTTGGCCGATTAGTGGCGGTTAAAGACCGGCCAACATGCGAACAACATCGAATTGACGGCACTCGATTCATCTATCAATTGCTATGTAAGATAGGAAGAGGTAGGAGGTAGCTACCAGTGGTTTTATACTACCGTGGAATTACGCGCGTACATCCGTACCTCCAACAGTACATAGGTACTAGTAGTACTGGAGGTACTGTAAGTGCACTGAACCGTGAGATTAGAATCCTACACCACACACTACTTATGCACAGTGTCGATGAGACACCAGGGTTCAGCTTATGACTTTCCATGTTGCGCATGCGGACTTGCATAAGTCGTGGGTACACAACCCAATGATAACAAACCACGCTGTTACGAGTCCATGGAAGATGCTTCATGGCAGGCTGCAAGGCGTCAGCAAAGGTCGTCGGAAGCCTCATGCTCTGTGCTAATGCTGGGATCTTCCCCAGCCATCTTTTGATGCAAACAAGCCGGGGCGGTGGTGCTATAGCTTCCAGCCACGCATACTACTGTATACTAGTATAGTGCACATACACACTACTGTACACATACAGTAGTGTACTGTAAATATGCGATCGTAGATCGTCAACGTATGATGTACTACTAGTAGTATAGCTGTTCCGAGTTCCAACCGCTTGACTCCGAGTGTTCATAGTGTAGTATCGTGAGTGAGTAGTGTACGTAGTAGGCATAGTAGTACCTAGGTAGATAGTACGCACTTACTGTACACCACTACACGAGCAGACGCGACTTATTTAGCACGAGACAATGCTTGGCCGCCGTACCACCAACGTAAGTCGGCGTACGGTAAACGATTGCGACTGTAGCAAGTGACGAATTAGAAGCATTTCCGTCGGCGCTAAAGCAGCTTTTGTTTGCGGATGAGACTTTAGTATTATTTAAACAGTACTGATCGACAACACGAGCACTGGATACTGGATAGATAGTAGTAGTAGTACCGGTAGATGGGAGCTGATGCGCACATTAGCGAGTAGTAGGGGGGAGGTTGGGCCAGTCGCAGCAGTGTGACGAAGAAGTCACTGTTACGGTGCAGGACAACGGGTGTCCTAGTAGGTAGGTATATGATATATGATTACCATATGAGCTTCTAAGAAAACTGTACTCCGTATCGTACTGTAGCACCTACTGTACTACTTAGTAGTCGCTTAGGTATAGTATTAAGATAAGTAGCCTAGTAAGTACTAGCTTACAATCCTACTAGTAGGAGTAGGTAGTTGTCAAAATCAAGGCTGGGGAGACTTTCTAACTAGGCTTCTGACTAGGCACTTAGGTCAAGTTGGAAAACGGTCAATCGATGGTGGGAACAGTAAGATAGATACTCCTAGTATAGATACGTACACTACCTCCCACCTAGGTAGGTAGAGAGGCTGGTAGGTACTGTAGGCGGAGAAGGGAGAGAGAGACAGAGAGAGAGACAGAGAGGCAGAAGCTCACGTCCGTCGCGACAACGCGCGCTGCCTCTGAACATTCTGTCTGGGCTGGGCAGTTCTGGGCAGCGGGAGAGTATCATCGGCGGTGGTTGGCGCGCCCTGGGCTCGAGTGGAGAAGAGGTAATTCAATCTTGCGCCTTGATCAGGTTCTGATCCAAAACAGACGATCGGGGCTTTGCGTCTTCAGGCAACCTTGGGTCTGACCTTGGAACGGTTCAGGGGGTTTGTTCGGATTGGCAATAGTCGCTATTTGAAGGAGGACCCGCCGAACCATGGCGCTATAAGACGTTCTAGCCTCTTCGGTGCTGAAATAAACAGACCGCCAATAGCGGCCCACCCGTGTAAACAAAAACGAGGCCAATCAGCCCCTGCAATTCGGCTGCAACACCAGCTGCTCATAACAACCTCCCTCGACCAACCCCCGGCACCCCCCCAGTATCGCCCTAGCCAACCCGGCCAGCCCCCTCCAGCCCGGTCTGCATCAGTTCCTATTTCTTGCTCGCCAATAGCCGCTTCTGCCCCTTCACCTCCTTTTCTCCCAATTGATCTTTTCATCCAGCCCAACCACCCTCTCTACCCAACCCCCCCGTATCCGCTCTTCTATTTCAGTAGCATCTGCCAGAAAGAATCGAGTCGAGAAGTGAGCGATAGACACCGCTGCTTCTTCATCTCCCTTCTTTTCTTTCAGATAATTCAGAAAGAAGAGCAAGAGGAATCTTCTTGATCTTCCTTTCGTTCGTTGAGTTCGAAAGGTTGTCGGGAAGAGGATCCTTGCGCCGTTAAGGTCGCCAACCTGGACTTTGAAGCCCGCGTTCCCGTTCCCTTTAGCATCTTCCCCCGTACATACAAGGAAGCCCCTACTGAGGCTTCTGCGGAAACCAAGACCACCGAGACTCACGAAGAGCTTGAGATCAAACTTCCCTCCAAACCCGAAAAAGCCGGACGGGAAGGTCAATACTCTTCTATCTCCGCCTCTACTAAGCTACCTCCGCGACGTGAGGAGCGATACAGTGAAGAAGAGGTCCGTATTACGCGTGAAGAAGAACGTTACCGCCGTCCCGGTGTCCACCACGAGTACTACGAGGAACACAGGTGAGTTCAGTCATTTTTCCAGTTGTCTAATCGCAATTGCAATTCTCGTCTTTGTTTTTGATTTCTGGTCTTTCGCGCATTTCCATCGCCATTTGGAAACGAACCGAGCGCGCGCAAACGAAAGCTCAGGGGGCGTTTCTAGAACGGCGAGGGAAACCGGCTAGTTTGGGTGACGTGGTCAACTGGCATTCTTCGCACTGTCCACTTGAGCACGAACCATTCTATGGCTCGACCCGTTCTTGACCCTGGCCAGCAAATTTCCTTTTTGTTGTGACCAATGGCGTTACTCGGCTGGGGCTGAGCCGAGCGCAGACCCTGCTATGTAAACAAACCATCTTTCCAAGACTACTTTCTTCTAACCTTCCTACTTCAGCCACAGACCTACCAACGTAAACGTCTTCCACGAGACTCAGAACAACTACACCACCCAGGGCAACTACACCCAGGACCACTACTCCCAGGACAACTACTCTCAGGCTCCTCGCCCCCAGTATCAGCAGCCCCAATATCAACCACCCCAATACGCGTCATCCAACTACTCAGAGTCTTCTGTTGAGGTTGACTACCAGCACAAGCCGCACTACTCTGCCATTGACCGTATTGAACGCGAATACCGCGCTCGACTTCAGCCCTCCGTCTACAGAGAGGAAGTCCGTGTTACCGGTACCACCGTTGACACACCTACTCACCGTCCCCAGTTCGACGATCACGTCGCCGTAACAGGTGCCACCGTCGACACTCCCAGTCACATTCCCGCCTACGCCGGCAAGGTTTCTTTCACAGAGGAAACCGTCGACGCTCCCCAGGCTACTCCTTCGTACCACAAGGACGTCAAAGTCACCGAAGAAACCGTTGAGTATCCTCGCCACAGTTCAGCTTACCAGAAGTCCAAGATGGGTTACTACGACGAGGACGGTTAGTGCATTCCCCAGCCCATGTGAGGCATTATTATACTAACGTGCCGGCTTACCCAGGACACTACCACTCCTTCCGCCATGGCCTGCACAAGGTGGCTGACCGCATCTTCCACCCTGAGGGTGGTGAGCGCGTTGAGGTGATCCAGCAGAGCCACTCTGCTCCCGCCCCATCCCCACGCCCCAGCGGCAGCAGCTCCATTCCCAACACCGTTACCATCCCCTGCCACCACATCCGCATGGGTGACATCTTGATGCTCCAGGGCCGCCCCTGCCAAGTCATCCGCATCTCCACCTCTGCTGCTACCGGCCAGCACCGCTACCTCGGTGTTGACTTGTTCAGCAAGCAACTTCACGAAGAGTCTTCCTTCGTCTCCAACCCTGCCCCCAGTGTTGTCGTCCAGACCATGCTCGGCCCTGTCTTCAAGCAGTACCGTGTGCTTGACATCCAGAACGGCTCCGTCACTGCTATGACCGAGTCAGGTGACGTCAAGACCGGCCTGCCCGTCATTGACCAGTCGAACCTCTACTCCCGTCTGTCGGCTGCCTACCAGAAGGGTCACGGAAGCGTTCGTGTCCTTGTCCTCAATGACAACGGCAACGAGCTCGTCGTCGACGTCAAGGTCGTTCACGGTTCTCGCTTGTAAACATATCCATTCGCTTTGTTGCCTTTAATACTGCATAGGCTTCGTAAGACTTGTTTCAGTTTGGACAATGGGCATTTCTTCAATCGGAGAGCAATTGTAAAAGAGGATGATCTCATAGCAGCATATCAAGTAGATAGCTCTGTATATCGTTGGTAATACAATGTTGGTATCGTGGATGTTTCTGTCTTAACTTTCTTTCGCCTATCTTGATAAAGTGTATCGTTATGGTGACTGCACTAACTTCGTTCGCTTCAAAGGTAAAGTAAGCGACGTATACTTGCTATTGAAGTTGAAACTCGATTTGATCTGCTCCCCCCTTTTGTTGTATACATGACATGTGCTCATTTATGACAATCGGAGCGGAACACGTGATCATGATCATCTGAAGTGCACCACAGAGCGCAGCATACCGAGGTATTTCTGAGGCTGTGTACGGCTGTGATGGGCTGGCTGTATTGTGAGGTGAGGTGAGGTGAGTTCGTTACAAATGCGTAAACTCGGGCCGTCAGCCCCCCCCCCCCCTCGCTCCGTGGTGGCCATCAGGGTACTCACTTCGTGCCGCTCAGCCCCTTTCGTCCAATCAGGTGGCCTTATGGCGTGGGGGGCAACTTTGCGCCAATCATGACTTCTATACCCCCTCCTCTTTGGCTGTTATCAGTAGCTTTAGGCTTTGGTCATGAGACACCTTCTTAACCTGGACATTCCTCACGGCTTGCTCATCTTGAGCTTTGCATTTTCTGTTCCGTATTTCTCTCTTTTTGGTGGCTAACACGGTGTGTCTCCCGCTCCTCGGTGATCTAGAATATCGGTCTTAGAATTCTATGCCATCTTCCCAACCCCTTCTTCCTCATCGTCATAAGCTCCCTTTGGAGGTATTCAAGCTTTAGTCTACGTGATTGACTGTTTGATCATTTGATCGTTTGATTGATTTCCCTCGTTCATTATGGGCGCACAACAGTCGAAGCCCTCGCACGAGAACGAGAAGCTCGTTCTCGGCCGCCTCCGCTCACTGCAGTTTGAACAAACTGAGGCTGAAGATGACTTCGTCCATGTCGGTGATGAGAAAGCTGCCTTTGATGGCAAGCTCCATCGAAGTCCGGAGGGCCTGGGCATACAGCTGACGCAGGATTGGCAAACAAAGCTACTCGAAGATCCTAAGAATAGACTGGCGCTCTCGGCCCTCAGCACTGCCAACCCCAAGGAAATCTTGATGTCACGATCAGCCAAAATTACAGACCAACAGGTGTTCAACGTCCGCATCCCCTTCGAAGGTGCGCCGATTACCAACCAGAGGTCCTCTGGGCGTTGCTGGCTCTTCGCAAGCACCAACGTTTTCCGCGTCGCGCTTATGCAAAAGTACGGCCTTGAGTCCTTTGAGCTTTCCCAGGCGTACCTCTTCTTCTGGGACAAATTAGAGAAGGCGAACTATTTCCTCGAAAATATCATTGATACCGCTGGCCAGGACCTTGATGGTCGTCTTGTGCAGCGCCTTCTCTCTGACCCCGTCAGCGACGGTGGCCAGTGGGACATGGTTTATAATCTGGTTGAAAAGTATGGCCTTGTTCCACAGGTATTGTATCCGGATAGCTGGAATGCGATGTCGAGCAGCACAATCAATTATGTCGTCGTGGGCAAGTTACGGGAATACGCGCTCGTTTTGCGGAACATCATATTAAACAAGTCAACCTCCGCCAGGAAGGTCGAGATTCTGAGAGCCACGAAAGAGAGGATGATGCGTGAGATTCACGCTATCCTCACCCTCACTCTGGGCCCGCCGCCCGCGAATGACCAGGTCTTTCAGTGGGATTTCCTCGATAAGGCCGGCAAGGCACACACGGTGCGTAAGACGCCGCTCGATTTTGCTCGGGACATCACTGCTACAGTGCCGGGCAGTGGCTTCCGCATCACAAATGATGCTATTAAGTCCATGGTGTCACTAGTCCATGATCCGCGACACCAACCCCTATCCCTCATGACCGTTGACCGACTCGGCAATATCGTCGGTGGGCGTGGTATCACGTACATCAACGTCGAGATGAAGGTTCTGAAGGAAGCTTGTATTCGTACCCTAAAAAACGGCGTGCCCGTGTTCTTCGGGTCCGACGTCGGCAAATTCAGCGATCGGCTCGCTGGCATAATGGACCTTGATCTGATCGACTATGGCCTTGGCTTCAATGTCGACATGTATGCTGCGAGCGCCATGGGTAAGGCGGGTAGACTGCGGGTGGGTGAGTCCGCTATGACCCACGCCATGGTTCTCACGGCTGTCCATATCGATGAGAAAACCGGGGCCCCCGTACGCTGGCGTGTACAAAACTCCTGGGGTACCGACTCTGGTGATAAAGGGTGGTTCGTCATGAGCGATGATTGGATGGACCAATTCGTGTACCAGGCCGTTGTCGACCCACGTGTCCTAAGCACGGAAGTGAAGGATGTCCTCAAGAAAGAGCCCATCGTTCTCCCCCTTTGGGATCCTATGGGTGCGTTGGCTTAGATGAAATGGCATGTGCCGAATTGTTGCAATAGAGATTATTTGGAAGCTTGTTCTAGAAGCTTATTACATGTCGGGTGCCTGGTTTCGCCCTGGTTACTCGGATCTTAGACTCTCTTTTCATAGGGTTAGGGATGGCGATAGGGCACTATACGTACAGCTTGTATGATTCATGAGTTTATGCATCTATTATTGATTAATCAACCTACTTTCTACCTTCCTCGAGGTTTATGAGCACAACTTGAACCCTAGAACTATCTATTAGCTACACACGCTATATAGGGCGCAGGGAAACAGGAATGGTATATTGACGTTTTGGATGATTAATTCGAATTTCATGATTAGTAGGGATGGGATCAACATTATGTCGGGTCGATTGGGTGTATCTTCCTATAACCGCTCTACGGCTCCTTTTTTCTTTTCGCGAATCAGAAGGCCAAAACGAGGCTGGCGTTCTACGTTTTAAAAGAGAAGACAAAATTGTTATCCCAGGCTCGTCGATGGAAGATGTCTCGACACTGATTGACCGGCTAACGAACAGCAGGACATATTATAAGGCCTTCACTCCCTACTTTCGCGAAGTTTCTGCTCATTCACCCTGAATTGATTCAGTCTTTATTACCATAGGCTATAGTTTTGTAATACTAGGTCAAGACAGAGCCTTTTACGCCACTCAGGTAACCCCTAAACCAGGTGTGTATAGCATTCGAGATCCTTAGGCCTTCTCGATGATTTGAGTAATATTGACGAGGCGCTTTTCAGTCGGATTCGGCAGCTGGTGGTACAATATAATTATGTTAGTTTAATGAGCCAACTCAATAAGCATATGCTCTTCCAGATAACATTGGAGTTTTCCCTAAGTCCGCTGACGTACGCCTTAGTCGCGAAAACTTATCGCATTACTAATATCGCTCATCCAGCGCTCTCAACAGAACTACATGTCTGCCATTTAGGCCTTTTTATGCGTTACATAGCTCAACGGCTATAACGGTTAGTCATACGGCCAACGTCATCACCGGGCTCAGCTCCAGATAGACCCAAAACGGTGGTAGACCACATTTTGAAAATCACCGCGCTCCAAGATATTGGGTTGAGTGGTGTCGACATTAAAATACTCCCGTCTAAGAACTCTACCACGTTGGTTGAAAGGCTGGGATCATCTCTATTCCGTGAAACTGATCTAGGCTATTGAGAGCATAAATTTGTCGATAATGCGATAAGGTCCGTCGACAGCCACTTCTTAGCCGCCTCCCAGGGATAGAAATTCGTGTTCATCGGTGTTACGGACACCATTCTACTTTCCCACGCCAGGTGGCTTACTTATTACCTGAAAGAGGTCACTCTTCAAACGATGCCGAGAGGGTTTTTCCCTATTTCTTTTTCTTTTCTTTTCTTTTCCTGACGAGATCGCAATCGGCGATTTCCTAATATGAGAGAGGTGATGTGGACATATTCCGTGTCCAGGATGAAAAGTATTCATGGAAATCTGGAGCGAAGATGACACAAAACGTGAACAATCACCATGAAGGCAACCGCTATCAGACATACGGGTGACAGAATCCGTTCAAGTTTGGTTGAGCAATGGACGGGCTGTAAACGGATTGGGCTTTCGGTGAATGAGATGAAATCGGTGAGAACTCGAGGCCTGCCCTCTCGGCCGTACGCGGGACGGGCTGCGGGAATCACGGGTACACAACCAAACCTTGGTTTCTCTCTTACTCCCCAACTCTCACCCGTAGCTAAACAAACGCTAGACTAGTGGAATGTTCATGCAACACAAAACATAATATCTAGTATAGTTTAGCTTATACGTATGAGATAAGACGGGCTTAGTCACCGGAAAACACGCATGTCTGTTCAAAGCTTCTTAAGTTTTTTTCTCACTCTAGCAACTTACTTCCACGTACCACGCTCCACAACCAGATCCTTTCCGTTCAGACCAAGGAGACAGAATACACGTGTACTCTTTGGTGATACAGCAGCTTACAAGAGCTAGACGGGCGGTGTAAGTGCCGTTCAATTTAATTAAGAGAATGAGAGTCATATATCATTCGCAATTTGCAGAAAGGCTGAGCATGTGCTGCGGATTTGGAATATGTTGAAGATCTAGACACAGGCTGAGTGATGGCTCGTACAAGGGCTGAACACTCAAGTTGCTGCTGAGGATACGCAACTTCGCAAACAACTGCACGTTCGGGCACCACCGCCTCGCACGGTCGCTAGTTTGATGGGTGAGTTGTCCTACCTACCTACCTATTGGTCTTAATTCCTCCTGAAGCCGTGGGTACTTCTCGAGGCACCAGCGGTTAGATTCGTCCCGTAGGGAATATGCTAGCAAGGTCCTTCACATCACCTAGCCAGCCAGCCAGCCAGAGCCAAAGGGATGAAACTAGTCAACAGCTGTGGTAATATGTGGTGAGATGCATGGAACCTTGGAAGCATGGGTTTCGGAGGGTCTAGTAAACGTAAGTTCAGGAAAGACATACACTAGATGTGAGGTACGGGCACGAATCCGATCGCACGGGTCCGTCGTGTGCAGATGCTCGTGCGCTAGCTTCAGGCACGGAAGCTCGGTAGCAGCTACGTACCGTGGTATCTCGAATAAGCTCATCCCACAGGCAGAATAGGATTGCGTGTGCGCTGTAAAGCAAGCTCGTCTCCCAATAGCAACACACGGCGAGATGAGGAAGGGATGGGATAGAGCGCAAAGGACCCACGCCCGCGGTGGCTGGGAGGCGAAGATTGGGTTCCCATCGATGGTGAGCCATCGCAGCCCGAAGGATTACCAAGTTCCAAGTGGCCTTAGCGCCGGGAACACTGCACCGGGTCTGTTGTTATGTTCACGCGCATCACACTAGATTACCCCTAGCACCCGGTGGAGAGGTACGGCGGCATTTGTTGGTACCTGCTGCAGCGTCAGTCGAGGGCGCGCGTGTGAGATGAAGGCGTATCTTGCTTGGCTTATGGGGTGTACTGCACTTGAACTGGCACCCCGTACGTCGTAATAGGTACGGCAGACGCCGCTATTGGAAACCGCCGGAACCAAATTTCGAGCCTCGAGTCTCTGCCCATCCAATGAAGAGTAGGGAGTTAATGAGTACCCTCTCTTTTGGCGCATAGGTAGGCCGGCAATGCCAACAATAACATCAGGTTAATGCCATTCTGTCCCGTCGCCTTCGAATCATGAGGGGCCGGCCTAGGAAGCTGCGCGGCCAAGGCTCACATAGCACCGAGATGAGCCCACGGGGACAGTCACGAGATACGACCTCATCATCACTGCTATGTAGATAGCTTAGGTAGGTAGGCAAGGTAGGTACCTACATCCGCTTGTTCTACGAGAGCGACAAAGCCAAGGCACACACACACACACACACACACACACATACACACATAGAGAGCACAGTTTTCCGCCCAGGTACTGTGTAGGTAGTAGAAAGGTGACAGCGAGGTGGGCTCTCGGACTGAAAGGGGAGAGAAAACCACTGGTTGGCCTTGTTATCGGCCGAGACGGACGGAATACCTCTGATTTGAGGATCTTTTGTTTTGTGTTTTTGTGTTTTTGTTTTTTTTTCTGTTTTGTTTTGTGTTTTGTGTTTTGCCTTCACCGACCGCCACCGCTTGCTCGTTCGTCAGGCACAAACGGTTGATATGGTCGAAAATGCGCCATGTGGTGTTTGGTTCGTCTCGGTTGCATGCTGACGAATCTGTCGATTATCGAGAACCGAGAACCGAGAACCGAGAAACGAGAAACGAGAAACGAGAAACGAAGATAATTTGCCAAAAGGGGAAGGCTGCCATGCTACCACCTTGTTAGTGGGCGCTCTGTCAACTCTGAAACCCCAAGTAGCGGCATGGCTTGAGGCTTGAAACTTGAACAGCAGAACACGCACACATATGGAAGTTGTACCCTTGTTTTTGGTTTTTATGTTTTTTTTTTTTTTTTAAATTATTATTATAGTATATTATATTACACGACAGTCGCTACACTATCTACTAGGCACCCAAAGTAGGTAGTAATTAAGACCCTGGTTTGACAGACGAAAGAGCTGAACCCTGGCCCCGACCCGTTTCGACGTCTCCCTGACCGGCTTGACCTTCTTCTTAGTACTACTACTAGTGCACTACATACTATACTAAGTAGTAAGTAACCTGTCAACACGAGACTTGGTACCTACCTACCTAGTGTCTGACAGGTAGGTTTAGGTTAGACAGGTACTTAGACAGCCCGCTACGTAATTGTCCAAAATCTATCTATAGTACCTAGGTAGGTTAGCAGGTTAGCAGCCGAGGAAGGTCCCGGCGGCAAAGTGGCCCATTGACGCAATGTACCGCAACGCCTCACCTTTTTTTTTTTTTTGGTCGATTCTTATTTTTATCTCTGCACGAGATAGATAGTAAGACCGTGGCACGGGACGTCATCGCCGCCTTGTCTCCCCACTTACGTCTTCATGGCTTACAAGCTAACCCTAGCTACACTACAACCGACATACGTAGTGTAAGGTCTAAGTAGTAGTCTAAGTACCTACAGTAGGTGGGAGATAGTCCGCAGTCAGTCAGGTAATGAATGAACTGAGTGGCACATCGTCGTCGCGCTTGGCATTCGTGATGGGACGAGATGCCAATGGCGGTTTGACTGGTCCAGATCATCCATCATCTATCATCTACCTATCCTCGTCGCCAATCATCCCCTCACGCATCCCGTCACGCATCCCATCAGGGCACCGGCCGGAACACTGGTCGGGGCCAACAAACAGCATCGCACTCCTTTCGTACTCTCCTTGCTGTCTCCTTGCTGTCTCCTTGCTGTCTCCCTTCCTACTAGTAGTCTAGTATCTACCTAGGTATATGTACACTACTACTTAGTAGTAGTAGTAGATAGATGGATGCCTACATACCGCCTGACGCCGCCAAACATCAAACACCAACAACTAGCCATTAAATTTGTTTCCATCTGTCACAACCCACAAGTATACCAAGCCTCTAACCATACAGCGCTGCGCTCAAGCCGGGCGACTTTGAAATTAATTAGGATCAACCGTCGCCTCGTTTTTTATCCTGTTTTGTCTTCTTTTCGTCACCCATCCATTCCAGTCTACAGTCCCCAAAGTCCACCTTCTCAGCCCATTATCCAGTTATTTAGTCTCTCATTCCTCGTGTCTGACTGTCTCTGAGTCCTCTCCCCCCACCCACCACTCGCCCGTCCTGCAATGCATGACCAAGGTTCCTTGCTGCTGCAGAGACTACACTATCTCCTATAGAGAATCTGCATGACCGAATCCACCTACTAGCCGGGTCCCTTGGTGATAAAAAATAAAATAAAAAACAAGACGACGCAAATTACCCGGAGCACCCACCTGAGAAGGGATGTGGTGCTAGTCCGTCCTCGTGGCTTTACCTGCACTACGCTACTACCTATCAGGCTATCACTACTGCCGCCGCCACCACCACCACCACCATCACTAGATACTGCTGCTTAGACGCGAAGGCTCGTCTCTGGCATCCGAGCCGTTCGAGTCGGACAGTTGTGTCAGCCGATCACTTTGGGACCACGCTTTACACCGAAGATTGGAATTGGAACACCTCGATCAAATTGTTCTCCTGTTTCTTCCCGCTTCAACGTTGCGGCAGCGAGCCGTGCGGAGTTTCCGGACACCGACGGCTAGATAGATATCACTGCCCACCATCACTCATCATCGTCGCATCACCACTTGCATCCGGGAATCACGCCCGAACCGGCTACAATAGCATTACTAGCGCCGTTTTGGTTCTTATTTTATTTTATTCCAATTTTATTTTATTGCTATTTTATTTTATTTTTTATATTTTTATATGGTCAATCGGTTCGTTCGGTTTATGCGCGATTATTGACCATCTTCCTCCGGATGTGGGTGTTGTACCCTCGTCGGTCGTCAATCCATTCTTCCATTGCTGTTGGGCACTATTCCTCATTATTCCCACACAAAAAGTCATTTGTGCCAAGGTCACTTGGTGAGGAAAAGAGCTGACGATCAGCTACCCGCATTGTCGATCTCGGACCGGTCAGATTGTGCAGTAATTGTGTACAGATTGCCTCTTCTGACGGCAGTACACCAGACTACCTAGTACATACAGACCGTGGGAAGCACGGCACCAGCAGCTACCAGCGACTCATCATCTAAGCCTAATAAGGAGACTCCCCTCGTGGCTCTTGGCTGGGCAGCGTCTCCCAACGGCGGACCCGCCTGCAGCCCAACCATCAACATCCCTGACACCCTTTTGGAACCCAGCAGCATCAGCATCAGCAGCAAGCAGCGAGCAGCGAGCAGCAGTACTGTAAGTAGATAGATAGAGAGTAGCATTGCGCGCACGCGCACGCACACGCATATACAGCATAGCATATACAACTCCTGCTCCTGCTCCTGCTCCCGCTCCTGCTCCCACGGGTTATATTCCACGCTGTGTACCCCGCGCGGCAAGGACCCTGATATACTACGTATTGTGATTGTGGCCTGATTGGTCGGTCTCGAACACTTATCGAGGAAAAAAGAAGAATTAAAAAGAGTATCATTTTTGGGGGATATTCTCAGCCTGAAAAGAAGTATAGGTATGTAATCTGCTGTCCAGTTGTGCACTTTTATTTTATCAATGAGCAACAGTATCAAACAACACAATATCACACACATCATGAGCATGTGTGAGCATGTGAGAGCGTGGGTATCTGACCTCACCGACACACTACACACTACAGCCGAGTGGTGAGTGGGTGTTGTTGCCTTTAGTTTCGGCTTCCAGCTCTCTCTCTCTCTCTCTCTCTCTCTCCATCTATCTGTCTCTCTTCTCCCTCTTACCCTACTTACTTACTTATGTACTCTCTATTCTTTTTTTTTCTTTTTCTTTTCCCCCCTCTGACCACCGGCAGACGTGCAGGGATTAGACTTAGAAGGATCACTTTGTGCATATAGAAGTAAGAGAAGACGTAGGGAAGTAGGGGAAGAGGGAAGTCTGAAGAATCGTCCATCAGATCGGCCCCATCCTTGGAAGCCGTAGGAAGCAGCAGAAGCAGCAGATGCAGCAGCAAGCAAAGCCAAGGTTGCATTATCCAAGTCAAAGCGGACACCCCACCTACCTACTTCATCCGTTCCGTCCCACGTCCCCTCGTCCCCTCGTCCCCTCGTCCCCCTCTCGTCCCCATCGCACCCCTCGCTGTACTTCCCTCGCAGTACCTGGTAGACAGGGAGAAGAAGGTACTAGTAGAGGTAGGTTACTTGACCCCTCGTCCCCCTGCCGCCTTCTATAGCGCAGACTGCACTGCACTGCACCGCACCGCACTGCATACCCTCCCTACAGCACTACCACTACCTACCTACCTAGGTACATATATTCTTCAGCACTAAATGCACTAAATGTACTACCCATCTAGACCTACATATATGTAGGCAGTGGTACTACTTCCACGCTACCTGACGTCCCACCCGCCCGTCAGCCAACGGTAGCCAAGTCCCAAATCCCAAATCCTAAAATCCCAAAACTCCCAAATTCAAATCCCACATTCTATTCCCGTCCATCCCTCTCTACTCTCTGCCTTTTTTTTTTTTTTGACTCTGGGGTTTTTTGGACTACGGGCACCTTGCTGACGCACTATATACTCTCAGCCGGCCTCGTCTATTTTTATTCCATTTGAACCTTTCTATCCAGTCCACTTTGCTTCGTTCACAGCCCATACGACCACAACAGCCATGGCTGATCCTCGATCCCGTCACCCGGGTCGAAGATCTCCTACCTTTAATCCCGCCCGGGCTTCGATGCCAGTCAACATTGGCTATAACCCACCATACACCGGCGAGCTCCATGCCGTCCCTACCGCTCGCTACGATCCCTCGGCACCTCGCCGACATGACCCCAAGACTGCGCCCGGTCCTCCCCCGTCCACAGCCACCGTCACCACCTACAATGTCACCAAAGATCCTCTGTCGAGAAGTCTGAGTCGGTCGAACCGGCACCGATCTTCTACCGTGGATAACCACCCTGGGAAGCCCATTATTGTGACCACCAACCATCCGAGGCCTCACGTAACGTCGAGTCATGCCTCCGGTAGCGTGAGAGCTGGTAGCCCCTCTCGCGACCCTTACCGCCCTACCGATGATGGCTACTACGCCGTACAGCCCGCCTCTTCCATCCGCTCGCGCAGCCATAACCGCCATAGTTACCACCAAGGAGCCCCCTTGGGCGATGAGTTCTATCGTTTGCGAGAACGGGTTGCTGGGACTGGGGCCGCGGGCCCCATTGGCGACGACAGATTCTGGGGTCCGAGTAGGACGAGCACTGACAACTTCCGCAATCCCCGACCTCATGTGCTCTATACGGCTCCTGCCCATCCTGCTCATTCTGCGACACCAGCGTACGGTAACGGTTCGGCCGTGGTAGACTACGATGATGATTACTACGAGTACACGAAACCCAGCGAGTTAGTTAGATACGATTTGGATCATGATCGAAGAAGTCGGCGCGATAGTATTGATCGCCCCTACTATCGGCCTCATGTCAACGTCGTAAGCCACGATACCACCCGCTATGAACCCCGCAGTCGTGCGAAGCCTCCAGCGTCAGCTGGTCTCGAGAGATATAATCGTGCCGCAGCGGCAGGTGCCTATGATCGCCCGTCCGTCACCATGCCCGCTCCGCCTGCCGTTCCGCCGCCGCCACCAATAGATGCCTCACGCCGACCTGCCCTGCTCGAGGCCCCAAGAAGCCCCTCGAGCGAGAGTAGAAACGTACGGCCACGACCTGTGTCGCTTTATCAGGATGGTCCTGCTCGCCCATCACACGTAGACGACACACATCGTTCCCGCGATGACGAGCGGGTAGGAAAAGATCGTCGTGAGCGGGATGACGGTTATCGCGATGAAAACGTGGCAACTCGTGGGTTCGGAATACGCACAGATACCCTTGATCAGTTCCCAGTCCGGCCCGCAAGCGCTCTCCCTAATCAGAACTACGATGAGCGCCGTTCACGGCGCGACACTTCTGATCGTGAATCGAAACGCGCGCCAGACGAGTCATCCACTCATGTTCGCTCGCACGACCGAGATGTTAACGACGGTTATCGCTCTCGTACTGAAGAAAGCCGAGATCGGAAAGATAGTATCGGCCGGCGAGAGAGCGTCAGTCGCACACGTGATAAAGTCGCTGCTGGCCTTAAGGGAGCTGCCGCTGCTGTTGGACTTGTGCCGGTCATAGGTCGAGACGAAAGCAATGTTTCACCAAGACGTCGAGCGCCGGACGAAGAGAAAGAATATAGCTCTCGCGTTCATAACGAGACAAGCAGATCCAGAGAAACAGAGTCCTCTGAGCGGAAGCCTTCTCCCAGAGGGGATCCTGTTGCTTATGAACAACGACGAGAACCGCGGGGAGAACGTGCAGAGTCGGTCTCGGGCTCTAAAGACCGAGAGTATGACAGTAGCGTAGACCGGGAATTGTGGGAATTGGAGCGCGAACGCCAGCGTAGCCGAGATCATGATTACGTAAAGGAGCGTGAGAGAGAGCGTGACCGCGAAGATGAGAGAGACCACCAGCGTGACCGCCAATCGCGGGACACTGAAGCCAAGCCCAATGGATCAACCTCCGACAAAAAGGATGCTTCACCAGATGACATTTCAAACACCGGACGACGACGCCAACGACCTTCGTCGGTCTTCGATCCCACCGACACCAAGGGTTTGATGGACCTCAAGGCCGAACTAGCCGCTATTGACGACCACAAAGGAGCCGAAAAGGCCGACGAAGCGGATATAACGACCACCAAAGAGACGGCATCAGCCAAGGCTACATCAGGGACCAGTGGTTCCGATAAGGGTGATGAGTCGGATTCTCGTGGTCGTGAAATCGTACCGATGAGAGAAGAGAAGCAAGTGCGGGTCGTCTCTCCCCCGCGAGACAAGACTGAAACCAAGCCAATCAAAGGCATTCTCAAGACACCTAGTGCCAAATTTCCGGAAGAGACAAACCCCATTCGCGAAGGTGTGGCGCCACATAAAGACGACAGGACTAAAAAGGATGTTCCGGCCGGGGCTCGATGGACCAAAATTAGCAGAAAGAAGGTCAACCCCGAAGCCCTCACCGTTGGAAAGGAGCGGTTCGAGGTTCGCGATGACTTTGTCATCGTGTTGCGAGTTCTCAACAAGGAAGAGATTCAGGCTTACGCCACCGCTACTGCACAGATAAGGGGTACGTAACGAAATCTAGGCACAAGTTACTCTCGGCATTATTAAACTAACACGTATATAGAAATGCGGAGAAAAGAATTTGAGAGAGAATCTAAGCATGAGCGCCACTCGGACGAAGAGCAGACCCGCTCGGACGAGGAACGACAAAGACGACACAGACACCGCCAAGAGAAGGAAGACGACGAATACCGCAGAGGGCGAGCAGCTGACGATAAGCACAGACGACACAGACATGACGACGATGGCGAGAGCCGGCCGAAGACCATTGAATACCCATCGGCACAGCATCACCACCGCCACTATGACTCCAGCGTAGAGGATCGCCGGTGAAGCCCGAACATTATCATTTCATGAATGCACGACTTATTTCTTCCCTTTGTTCCTAGCATTTTCTTCTTTTTGCGGTTCAAGGTCACGGGACAATGCCTATATAGAGAGATACCAATGCATGTATGACAAAAAGCTAATTATCATGTATACACCTACGGGCGGAACGTGTGACGGACGTATTCGCGAAAAAGGATGGATTGTGTTGTTGATGTGTATGTAGAACATAGCAGGAGGAGTACGGGACACAAAACACCAAAAATTCTATTGGTTTTCTTTTGTTGCCGCAATTCTTGTCTCAACTCTAGTGACCTGATGCCACCCTAACAGTGTTATCCCCTCGTGACGGGAAAACGTGTCGACACTACTGCTAGCACGCCTTGGGGATAAAGGGCAGACTATCTAGACACTCGTAATCAATCAACCTAGTTGTCTTGTGTGTCTAGACTTCGCGCGTTAACGGACGGGCAGATAGAAAGTGACGCATGTTCTGCGTTCGCCTATTTTGATAGGGTGGCTTGGAGCTAAGCTAAACTACTTACCTATCTTATCTATCTACTGGCTGTTGCCCGAACGCCACGTGGAGGGTGGTCTGGTTGGCATGTGTCGTGTGTGTGCAGAGATGTCGTGATACGCAGCCGTCTTGCTCATACTATATATACCACGGCCATGTCGCACCGTGCCGTCACCGAGCCGGGCCGGGCGGGTCCCCCTGTCCTCTCGTAGCGGACCAGCCGGATCTCGTCTGTGTGTTGTTCAACAGTCTCGACTATTGTCTTACGATATGGCGGCTTGGTGTTGTGCGTGTGCGTGTGCGTGTGCGTGTGCGAGCACGCGTGGTATGTGTTGTGTATGAAGGGATGACGAGAATCTAGACTGCGGGAAAGATTCAGTCGAAGGAAGATAACGCTGTGGACCCCGTCCTGTTCGTATGTTGTGTATTGTGATTTGTGGTATCTCGGCTTGTCTGGGCGGTGGATTTGGAGTGGAGGGGAGTGGGAAAAGCGAGGCTGGTTGAGTGGGCTCGTATTTCGTATACCGGTCCGATAGGGAATAGGCAGCCGGGAGGGAGGCATATAGAGCAGGAAAGAGGGAATGAAGTCGAGTTGCGAGTCGTGTGTTGACCGGTGTGCTGGACGAAGCGTCTGCCTAGCTGCTACTATGTAGATGTAACTGGCTAGCTGGGGAGGGTTGCTTCCGAAGATGATCGTATACAGGGTATCATGCGGGAACCCACACATTAAGGTGGTGACAGACGGGTGACTGCATGTGTGGGTGGTCTGGGGTACCTGTCTTATATCTCGTCGGCGTATAGCTCGTCTGCTGTTGCGTTGGATCTTTTATGTGGGTTGACCCGTTGCCGTTCAACTCGTTGTATCCGAGCTGCTCGCTCTTCTTCGCGACATCACCGGAAATGCTCCTCCCGAGACAGGTAGGTTAGTCTGGACGTTAGCTCTATTCGTCTAGTATTCAGCCATTTGCCTCGTCGAAGCCGTTCACGCCGAGTAATAGAGAGAGAATCGTCGGAAGTGTTCATATTACTTTACTCTCAAGCTGAGAAACTATGCTTTAACGATACTCTGTGTCTCCGACCCCTTGTGCCTCACCATACTAGTAGTAGTTCAAATCTTCATCAGCGCCACCAACGTCGGGGCGGGCAGACAAAGCCGACTGTCTGCCTAGGAGTAAGCCAATACATATTGTATAACACCCCTTTTCCTATAAGATCGTGTAAGCGACGATAAGGCTTAAGCGAGTCGTCTACCGGAGGAGCACTTACATATATTCCCTCGACGCACTTGATGGAGGGTACTTTGTACCCCGTACCTTCTCTCTCTGGCTCAACATTACCGCCCAGCAAGTTGTCCCGCCTAGTCTTTCCGTGATGGGATCGTCTGTTGAGCTTGTTTGGAGGGGGGGAACCGTTGGCGATGGCCGAATACAACTCCCGTCGACGTAGAACCGTGACCCCCACCGACCACGGTATCTGCGGTAGAAGTTGACCATGTACGTGGGCCGGCGTGGGATACCCGGATCGCCTGGTCGAACTACTTCTCTATAGCGAATGCGACAGTCGCGCTGAAGGAAGATGCTATGCAGGGACAGGGACTAAATGCAGTCGGCACTCGGCACAGTCATGAGGTAGATTTTCCTTGGGTAATCTAGTCCCGGGGGGCAGCTCGGCCTTAAGAGTGGCTAACTCCTTATGTAAACCCACTAGCTTCTCATCCTGCTTTAAGGCGATATATAGAACGTGAAGGTTTGTGTAGACCTTGGCGTAGTAATCGGTTAGATGGGGCTGACGGGCTTGCCTGGCGACCGCCTTGGCTTTCAGGAACAAGCCTTCAGCTCGCGCCGCGTCACCATTTCGAATCGATATCCGGCCTGCCAAGTATGGCAAGAGATAGGCGGAATGGAAATCCCCATGGGAAGGGCCTGCTGGCCTTCGATATTCTATGGCAGCTGATGTTAGACGGCGGGCTGGGGTAACCGCGGAAGAAGCGTCCGGAATTTCCACGTCTTGTAGCTTGGATCGTACGCGGCTTGACCACTCCTCTTCGTCATCCCACCCAGGGTATTGATCCAACCAGCGTCTGAATCGCTTATACGACGCGAAAGCGCCTTGTGTATGTATTAAGAACCGTAGTAAATAGTCGAGCGCCGCGCAGGTCAGATGGTCCTGTGGGCCCTTGTACCGGAGCAGCTCGGACACCAGCAGCTCCAAGACGTTGTTAGAGATCCTATTGGAACTCCCATCGCTCTCCCTGAGCAAGTGTATCCAAAGGATGGACATCGGGTGGTTTCTACCCAGGTGGACAACAGCAAGCTCCGCCACGTGTCGTCGGAATATTTGCGACAGTTCAGGATGGCTGGACCACGGGTGCTCGAGCATTTCGATCATCTGGAAGAAGAAGTCGGGTTGCTCCGCTCGTATGGCACCATTGAGGCGATTCAACGTGGAGTTCAAAAGCTGGAAAATCACCTTGGGCGGCCTCTTGTTGTCGATGGAGGACTGCAGCCAGTAGAATTCGTCCACTGCCTGGAGCATATTGGTCCGCGCAGCCCTCAAGTCGATGACTTCCACCCTTCGAGGAGTGTCGCCCCCATCGGCGATCCACAGAGGACTCCGGACGTAGTCGCGTACTGTGATAGTTACAGTCAGCCGGTCTAAATTAGCCTCAGTTGATTCGTCGTCTCCTCGTTCGGAAACCTAAATCCGTAAATCGGACGGTCGAGGTCGGGTTATGCATCGTGGTGTGATTGATGCCCTGCTTACCTGCGGATAACGTCTGTTCCATGTCACGAGACTCTGGGGATAGCGAAATGATTTTGGGAATTTCCATTTCAACAGGGGCGTAAGACGGCGTGGGGGAGGAGCCTATGAATTCGCCCGAGTCTGGGAGGGCCTGGAGCCGTGCAAGAACGTCTGGTCGCCGCTCGAGGAAACGTCTGAGGCGCTGGTTCCTCACTACCCGCCCCCGAATCACCAGGCTATGCGAGCTCTCTCCCGCCGCTTTCTTCTCCAGCTTCTGTTGGAGCACTTCCAAAACATCGTCTTCTTCTAACTTCTTGGAGAAGTGCCAGGCTCTGATGCGCTTTTTATACTGTCCCCGCAAGTCAATTCACAGGTCTTCATGCTTAGGCTATGAACGGTGTGATCATGTTGGGAGACGGGGCGCGAACACTACGGTGCAATCAAGGGCTCGTCTCAATGCATGAACTCACCATACTAGGCCTATACTCTGTCAGCTAGACGACTACTACTACTAGGGTGTCACGAGGAGGGGGCTTACGTAGCATGGAACTGGTGTTCACTCGCCATGATGCGCCTCACCTCGTCAAGGGTCTTGTTCTCGTCCAAGTACAGCCGCTTGATGATGTCCTTCTGGGCAGCCCATTCCGACGGTTTCGCATACCGGACTTGACCGTGCTCGGCGGCCCCATCGGACTCCAGGCGGGCTACGGACGACTGCATCTTCATCGCATCCGGGGCGAGTAGCCCCTCAATGGGAGTGGGAGGAGCAGTGCCAAAAACGGCCACAAGGAGATGCAAAGTAAAGAGAGGGCGCTGATCCTGATGTCAACACTATAGAATCGGGTCTCGGCGGGCCAGGGATGTCGCGAGGGCTACGATGCGAGTTATAGACAGTCATCTAGCGTGCGTCGATATGTCACATCACGAAGTGGTCATCATCATGTTGGACCGACAAGCCGGCCGGCCGGTGTTTTGGCTCGTGCAATTGCCCAGGTGGTAGTCGATTATCATTAGTCACGAAAAATAGGCCAGGAAAGGAAGCCCAATCTATGGCGGTCGTCTCCGCTGCGAACGCCACAGAAAACCCCTGCCCGCTTACTCCTGAATCTCACAGCGACAAACCGATGGGGGAGGTGTGCCAAGAATTCAAAGTCGTCAGCTCACCACCACCGACCGGGACGGGGCGAAATTCAGCTCTGTCACCCCAGACCAGCCACCAGACCGGTCGTCCCAGGCTATCCTTGCGTAGATAATGCACGCACGGGAAGGAGGAAAGGAAAAAAAAAAAAAAAAAAAAAAAAAAAGTAGACGGTGAACCCGATAGGAACCGGGCCTATGAAAGTCGCTTATTACTAGTACAACACTACTCACTACTAGTAGGTATATAGTAGGGTATAGAGCAGCGCACGCAGGCAACACTATACACGTCATGCAATGTATATCGTATAGAATAACCGTCTTCCTAGTGTACACTAGGTATATACTATACGGTATATACAGAAGGAGAAGTAGGGTAGTATACTAGTAGTAGTACTCTATATCTATCTACTAGTATAGTAGTTCATACTACTAGTTCACACATGAAAAAAAAGGCACATAGACCTAACCTAGGTTCTGCCTAGGTGGGCTAAGGGCTTTTACCGGAACTTGATGCCTGTCCGACGGCGGGTCCCAAAAACCAAAATACGGCCAGATGACCATACATAGTACAGTAGTAGTCTAGTGCAGAAGCCCATACATATACTAAGTATGTCCTTTTATCGCATCAATCGCAATGGCTTGATCATGACAAAACGACCCTTTTACTTTCACGGCGAGCTAGATAGCTACATACCTACATACCGATAAGAACCATGGATCAGGCGGAACGGCTCACCTATCACTGCCCCGTAAACCCCAGGAAATGATTTGAACAGGCGAAGCCAAGACGTCACAATTCCTTCAACCTTTCCCCAAGGGGAATGAATTCGGCGTTTGTGGCCTCAAACTTAAACGAAGTGCAGATCGTCCACCAAAACGACTATCGGGCTCAGATAAAACTGCTCTAGTGTCGTTTCTAATTCGATAGCACACAGCTTCACACCATTAAAAAAAAAAAGAGGGTAAGGGGACAAGAAGAGAGAGAGACGGAGACAGAGACAGAGGGGGAGAGAGAGAAGCTTCAATCCATAACGTAAAGCACGAAATGTTTATAAATGAAACGGTATGAAGCAGACGATAACAAATAGTTAGATGGGCTACGCGTATGAGGGGTGCTAGTGCATACTTGGCATTTATGCTGATTAACTAACGCGGTGAGTTTTATGCTCGGATTTCCACTCGGACACTCGAGGGAAATTCACAACGTCGCATTATCTGGGGTTACCCATGCTATGCGTATACTATACAACTAGTATTATACACTGTACTAGTACTAGTAGATCATCGCCAAATGCTTAGCCATTGATGATTTCATTAGGGTATTTCATTAGGGTTTCAAACATCAAAACATAAACATCCTATCCCACCACTCACTCGCTAACCCACCGCCGTGTTTATAATACGCCGGGATATCGGTTATTTGATATATTATTATATACTACTATAGTAATAGTGACCATGCCAGTACACCGCTTAATCCCGATGAGACATCGCTCTCCAAATACTTGCAGACTGTTGATGCTACCTAGACATATCAATATGTCATAGTATCTAGTATGGGCGGTGTAATGAACACTCATTGATGTGCAGAGAACCTACACTACCCATGCCGGGTATTATTACTAGTATACAGAACATCTTCTTGTTCTGGAGATGTAACACGATATAACTAATGCTTAGATGACGGACTAGCGGATGAGTGCGGTATATCCAACAAAACGTTATATAAATGTGACATAGTGTATCGTGGGTTATTATAACTCATCGCAGACATGACTCTTTCAGCCGTCTCATTGTGATTTTGAGCGTGCAGTAAACATGATTTCATTCCTCGTAAGACCCCTTAAAGTGAGCGCAGTTCATACTCGTCGTATTGCGACGCCCTAAGTCTTAATAAACCCTGCGAATCTGATGTATTCGCAGTAGCCCGGAGGGAACTACCGGATATCTTTACAGCACTATGTTAGGGTCTTAATTGGGGGAGAGGGAGGTTGTGCGGCAACTGGAGTTGCCGACTAAATGAAAGTCGGAGGATGAGTAGATAATCTATTCACATGAGAATAGTACTAGTAGTGCTACGAGAGTGATCAAACGATATTTTACTAGTTGTGTCCTTAGAACACGCCTGCAGAGAGTCAATGATAAGTAATTACCGACGTCGGCCAAGGCTCATGTTGTGGCCTAATAAAAACTTCTAGCCGAATTAGAGGCAGTGAACTTGGAACTGGGCGTCTAACGTATAAGCTTCGCCCCTCGTGCTATTCCTCTCATCTGAATAAACATTTAGATTACTACGTCTAGGCATCACGAGGTTAAGGAGAAGACACAGCATCACCCTAGACGCAGCATCAGCATCCAATATAATGGGAGACTGGGCAAGGTGAGAGTATGGAAATGAGCCCATGTAGTCTTCTAGACAAGTGATAGCTTCATTTCGTCTCACATTGAAGCTTAACCTTGAGATTGGATGCTACGAGTTTAGGTGCTTACTCCTAGGTACGAAGACTACATCATCCCTATCGTGGGGCTGTGATGATGCGATTATCAAGCGGCTGTATCCAGCTCTCGCCGTCAAGAGAACCACACGAGAAAGTTCATCTTCACACTATAATATGAATACGAGGTCGTTTGAAGTATTGATTTGCTTGTGAGGTCCAGAGAGGTAGCCTCTTAGGCTTCTAAAAGGCCAGGGTCATAATACACGGTTTGCGTATTCCTTCAGGAACTGAGCAAGAAGTCTTTCAACAGTCACTTCTAACTATCTGACCGACACTTAAGTATCAGTAGTTCATTGCGTGATATACAGGGCCTTCTCTAGTTTCCTAGAACGCATCAGGGGATCCACGCACACGTACATGTGTATTTATAGGCAATACGTATGATTGCTATTGATAATGATCTAACAATGTATGTAGGGTTAGCAAACTATAGTATTCATAGGCTTGAAGTTTATGGCTAACCAACGTATACTCTGTTATCCGGCTCATTTGCATGAATACTTGGTGTCTCAAGAAGTCCATCTTGTGAACCTTGTGTGACTTGGAATAGTTATATTCGTATGTTATGAAACTAATATGTGCCATACCCCATACTTCCTAACTGAAGGCGTGTTGCATATAGTAGTAGTAGGCTCTAGGATAGATAGTGTAGGCTCTTTTCGTAACAAGTGTTCATCACACACCTATACCGAAGGTCCTAGCAATACAAAATGGAAACAACAAGAACCTCGCAACGCTACACTAATAAGCATAACAAAGACGAAGCACACATATATAGCCAACGGCCAGCCGCCTGAATTAGTTAGAACCTTTTACGTAGCAACAAAAAATACAGGCCCTACTCATAGTCGGCGGTTTTCAATCCAAGAGACTAATACTTGAACACAAACCCCAAGTGGAAACTGTGGGCTGGGATGGCATTAGAAGAATCATCGTCACAACCTAGGACAAAGAAGGCGTTCCGTATAATATAGTAGATATCGCCAGTTTGGGCAGTCCATACATTTCGAGAAACAACGAGCATCTTCATACATATGGCTCTGAGCTCCATTGCATCTACTCTTGATAACGGTGTTCTCAGAGCCCCGAGTCTTTGACAGTAGGTAGGGAGATGGCAATGAAGGCAGCGTGCTTTCTAACAAGGAAAAAGAATGGTTAAACGTCTAGTCCTCTAATAGCTACATAGCTGTCTGGTCGTCGATGTCACAGTCCCATATATAATAAGTGCCTGCAAACAGTCAAGTTCCTAAGTTGACAACGTTCTGCCTTTGGTAGTGTTGTGGCATAGTGTTGCAGTTCTGTTCCGTGACAGTCGACGCTGAGGTATAACTTCGAGTCAAGACACGTCTTTTCTATGTTCTTATCTCACCTTACGGATCTCATTGTTTGTTTTCTCAACTAGTTGTAACTAACAAAATTACGATCAAGTATTTCTTAAATTTACCATAGTTAAATAAAATCACTAATACACCATAGGGGAAGACAGGCAAGGGAAAAAGCAACACGCTTAACTATTAAGTAACAGTAAAGTTTACTAAAGTTAACACCCATTGGGCTCTCTTGGAGGCAGTCTCAGCACAACAACTCACAGGCAATAGTCAAGTATAACTAGATAAGTATTAATGCTAGAACACAACTAACGATAAGCTATGGTAGCAGGAACAGCTATAATGAAGTTACACTTTCACAAGAAGGGCTAAGTAAGCCTTTGCTAATTAATAGACCATTATATATAGTATAACTTAGATGAAGTTAATATAGTCAATATTGTATGGACGACTTTAATGATTTAATACTTACGAACGTTGAATGTGTTGTATTTGAAATGGGAACTAGTTTTGATGGTGGGAAGTTTTCACTTTGTTTTCATCACTTAATCACTTAACCCCACGGGAAACCCCCAAATTTCCCAGGAACGGGATGAATTCAAGCGGTATGTCGGAAATCAAATCAAATCCAATCCATATCTAGCTTCTATTTGGCTTTACAGGTCAAGATACCTCACCGCTATAAACTACACATTTTGAACTGTAGTTTGAAAGGCTTGGTTGATTGATTGATTGATTGATTGCCTTGTTAGCCGTACCTTGTTAATGCACGATAGCAATCCTTCTTCCTCGCAAGTTCATGGCCAATGTAACCCCCGCAGGCTATCCGGGGGCTTCCATGTCCTCATATTCCCTGCCACCCCCTGGCGCTGCAGCACGACACACCAACACCCCTCCCCTGAGCATTTCCCCTCACCCGCCCATCCCCTTCTTTCCTCCCTTCCTCCTGCACAAACCCTTACTTTGGTACAAGTGACAAGGGAGAGAGGGGAGAGGGGAGAGGAGAAATAAGCTTGCCCCCAGAAAGCAAACGGAAAACGTCCCCAGTTCTACGGTCCCCCAAACTCAATCCCTGAGGTGTCCTGTCACACAAACAGCGATGTGGCGGGTTTCCCTTGCTCATGCGCAGAGATCTATCACAGAATCCGAACTATCGGGACCGCGCCAGGTCCCAAGTTGATACGTTAGCATCGAATAGGTGGTCGGTAGCGTCGCACCGGGTTATCTTCCTGGGGCAAAACACGAGTATAGGTCATAACCATTCTCGTCCGCTACAGCTACAGTATTATGATCAATGGGGGGAGGGTTTTTTTTTCGGGTACCAACTATGTACTAATACGTATGGCTAGAAAGACGGAAGAAACATTGGGAAACACAGGAGGGGCTGAACCGCCGGCCGACCAATCTGCTATGATGGCTGGGAAATGAAAGGAGTAGAGCAAACAAGAGAAGGTCGTATTGGCGTCCGATTCGGAGCAAAACAATTACTGTTTCGTACGTGTCCGTGACGGACAAGCAAGCGGTTAGTACGCCATGATGTACTGTAGCAGTGTAGAAGTGCGATGTATATTTCTATTGCGTAAATACACGAATCAAGTGTCAGCGACCGTGAATATCAGATCATTTGTGAAGATGTGCCTGCACAACCCACAATGTTTGCTGGAAATCGCGTAGGCCGTGATATCCAGAGGGTTGTGTGGCCTAGCCAATTCTGATCTGGTGTTGGTCGCCAAACCGTGGGAAATGCCGCCTAGTCTCCTATGTAAGTATAGTACTAGTAGGTAGGTAGGTAGTGTGCTAAGGTTAGGTTAGTAGTAAAATGCGCTCATTTCGGCATGTCACTCGTTTGCATCGATCGAGGGTGTAATCAATCCCTCCTGAGAGATGCAGGCAAGATACCATTCAT
Organism: Xylaria grammica; assembly: GCA_004353285.2. Classification (NCBI taxonomy): domain Eukaryota; kingdom Fungi; phylum Ascomycota; class Sordariomycetes; order Xylariales; family Xylariaceae; genus Xylaria; species Xylaria grammica. The sequence goes on along the minus strand of NGZP02000002.1, from coordinate 577,265 downwards.
TACCATTACATTGTGAGCTATATTGGTCTTGATGGCATTATACTACGTACTGCGCTTCCAGCAAATACTACTAACCTAGTACTTGTACGTAGATAGATTTGCCTTGCCTTGCCTAGGTACCTTTGACAGCCAGCGCGTGAGAGCAGAGCGCTGATCGGCCCATTTCTCGTTTATTTGAGCCTTGCTACCCTTGTTCGGTGGGTACAGTAAATCAAGGCAAGGGGGCCAGGTACTAATAGCATGTACTCATTAATAGTATCTATAGTACTGTACTCATACTAGTAGTAGTGTTGTAGTGTAGTATACAAGACGGACGAAGAGGTAAGAATCCTCCGGGTACCCCTACCTCTTGGAGCGGATACTACTAGTATTATGTACTGTACTATATGTATATATACCCCCCTATGATGGGAGGTGTTCCGCTAGCTGCGCGTCGAATGTCTACTAGTAGGCTAGGGTCTAGACGCGCGTGACTGTTACCAATAGGTGTTGTCAATCTTACCACTGGCACTGACCGCTGTGGATAGTGGTACTGTAGTGTATGCGCAGAGAGATAGAGATAGAGAGAGATATATATATAGACGCTATAAGGTAGATAGGTACCTGCCTACCAGCAGATGTATAGATGGATAGATGGTGGACTGTTCTTTGTCTAAGCGATGACAGGGTGGGTTTCAACCAACAACGGTCGACTAACTTGGTCGGTCTAGCGACCGTTGGACGCGTGGTCTCGTAACGCAGGCATCGTCTAGAAAGCCCGTCGTTACCTACGACATCTGCTGAGAATGGTTCGGTTATCTGTTTCCAAAAAATTGTCTCGGAATCTCTCCTTCCTTGGAGGGCCCAATCTGAGGATCAGGTCTATCGTAGAGCGCCCGTCCGGCTGCCTGTAATATGCTGAACCATGGTACAAGTTTGGGAGACACGCGAGCCACGAAAACTCCGAACGCACGTAATGACGCTCGTGCCATTGGCTTACGTCGCCTTCCATGCACAATCTTGATCCGCCGCGCCGCCGCGTACTAGAAAACCTGAATGTCACGCATTTCGTTGGCGAATGATAGGGATGGCCTGATGCGACTCGGTACCGGCTACCTTTTCAGCACTCGATGTCACTGTGAATGGGACAGCTGCCGCCGTTACAATAGTACTTATGCCGGATCTCCCTTCCGCACCGCCTGGTAGTCCTGACTATACCTCCCGCGCGAGTATCCCGCCATGCGGGATCAGGGATAATCACTGCACACCAGCACGAAGCGAGGGGGGAAATACGGACAGGGGGCCTCGAAATGGAGGTGGAGGACAAAAAAGATACAGCGCAGCGGGACGATCTTACCGTTACATTTGCTCTGGAGAATATTTCTCTGCTCACCTTTTTTTTTTCTTTGTTTCTTTGCCCCTTCTTCCACTTTGCGCTCCGCAGGCTTTTCTCTTTCCACGTAATCTGCAAAATCCAGCCGCCGTGATCTGCAAGATTCAGGGGGGGACGGTGAGAGGGTCCTGACTTGTGGTATTATAAGTAGTAGGTAGTTGAGATTCTGGCTGGGGCTATCTGCTGTAGTGTACCCATTTCCCCCACTGATGTTTGAACCGGGGCCGACCCTTGTGCGTACTGCTCGTGGTCGCTTTTTCCTCTTTTTGTTACTAGAAGTGGAGTTTAAGAGTTCTGGTCGGCTTGACATTACAATAATACTATTGCAACCCGTTATCGCCGTGCTTATGAATACTTGTGTATTGTTATTCTACTTATACCAAGTACATTACCATTTCCCGGCCCTTTTAGATAGATTAGTAATTACGTGAACGACACTTCGAGTGGTCACTGGAGCGGAGTTTCGGGGTTATTTCCACCTACACTCTGACTGACAACACATCAACGGACAGTACTTGAAACGTAGTCCTACCTATATGCCGGCTCACAGGATATACTTTACCCCATATCAAGCAACGCCGGGGTCGCTGTGGCAAGGTTCTGTGCAGCGGGCGAGGTGGTATTGGGGAAGGGTGTGAAGCTGCCCAGGCCCTCAACCAAGATGCATGTGGGCGTGATCTCAAGGAAGTTTCCAATTATCAACTGATGGGAAGCATTCAATAACCGCCCAAATCCAGCTAGTCAGCTAATGGTGCGGAATACAACGTAATACCCACACCAAATAATAAGACTTGTTAAGTCGCAGTTTTTTTGCTTTTCGATATGCTATACTATAGAGAAACCGAACTCATAGGCTGGATGTGCAGTTGTGAAACCACACAAGTCTATTTAAAGCGTCGACGATGGCCAGCCGAACTAAGTGACGTTGGAGTATTCTCACAACTGAGTCGAATGTTTGTTTCATGAACGTCCAGTCGAGTGATTTTGTCCAGTATAATTGCTGTTCTGTCTAAAATTGGACTATGCGCCGGAACTGAAAAGCCAACCACGCTGAGACTCTGCAGCACGTTCTGTTTCACATGTAATGTGATTATTGCTTTGTTACCAAATGCGTGAGAACAATTCTCAACTTCTGGTTAGGGGGTATCTAGCACTATCATCTTATGACGAAGTATTAATGGCTATTATTGAGCTCGATGAGGCATGAATGAAACTGGACCTGGGGGGATTACATGAATATTGTTTTCGATATATATCGATTTAGAATACTTTTAATTCCACGTCCCTCCTTAGATTGGCCATATTCACCCGCGTTGTTAGGCTGTATAAAAAGCTTCACTCAAAAAATATACAGGAACGAGGGTAGAGTATTGAACCGTTTAAATGTAAGAATATAGCTGCATTTGCGTGATTTGAAGATGGAATTTGTACCAGAAAAATAAGCTAATATAAGCCTTAGCCAGTATAATAATGAATAGCCTTGAGAACGAGCTACGAAGCCGCGACTTGATAGTGTTTGATTCTCCCGAGTGTAAAACGTAATTATGAATCCTAGCTAGGACCGATAGGTAAGACCGACTTTTGCTGCCATAAAGAGCATAATGCAATTTCTACTAGTAGTTTAACATCCTGTGATTTTGTTTAGGCTACTCGAACTGGTATTGCTGTGACCGTATGGCCAAACAGTGTACCGGTACACCGTTGAAGTTCATTGGAGGATGAAGATTAGCGGTGAAGTAAAGCAGTTAGTCACTTCAATATTCTCTAGGTAGTCTGAGGTGTAGAAGGAACAGGTATCGGGTTTCCCGGGTACGTAGTACCTCACTCCTTCGGTGTTATCTCGATCGCGCTCTAACATATCGGACCATTCCCCGGGCCTCCAAGCAGAAAGGAAGATGAATACGGCGGGTATTTGTCAGCGTTGCACGTGTTCGTATTATTCGGGAGATGGGAGAGTTTTGAGTTGCCCTGCCGAGGTGGCGAGTTTGGCTTCCATGCAACTGGGCACCAATGGGCTACACTACACTATAATACTATGCAGTTGTGTATAACAACCATAGGAGGGTAGGTACTAGAACAGAATCTGAGTAGCTGAGAGGTTGCTGGAGACTAGACTCGCGGGAGACCTGCGCCGTAGCAGCCTTATGTTGGTAGGTAGCTTACCATGACGGCTGGGGATGGGACGGGATTGACGGCGTTCATCATGGATCCCCTGCTGGTATTTACGAGAGCAACTAAGTCATTTAGGGTTCGTCCCTGGCTGGTACTAGCTGAGGATAAGGCTTCCAGAGCTAGAACGAGCATCTAAGGAACTTATGATGGGTGATAATAACTTTAACAGAACCTCACGTTTGAATCAAGGTGGAGAACGTTGGTTCCTTACAACGGGAAGAACGTGTCTTCAGATGTTGCTGAATAGCGTTGCTGAATACTAGTAGCTGTCTAACCAGGCTTGCTGTCTTTTTTTCGTTTCATATTATCCCAATTCTCCCGAAACCTAACCGTACAAGAATGTGTTCCGTAAAGCCCTCGACTACGGTTGTCGTTACTGCGTAGTGCGTTTACTTGCTTTCCGATACCTATATACGAAGTGTATACGAAATGCATACGAACTACGAGTGGAGTTGTCTGTGCCATGGTCGACGGCAGTAGTATAGTCATCACGTCGTCACCGGCACGGACGGAGCCGGTGGGCAAAAGCAGAGAATCCTTCTGAGTGTTGTCGGTTGATGATCAATCATGCTGATGTGGTGGTGGACTGGCACTGGACTGGCACCTTTCCGTCTACGAAGCTTCTTCCATCGTCCGAGTGCTGTCAGCAAATCGATTCGAAGGAGGGAATATCCATGTTTCTAAGGCTAAGTAATACATACCGGTAATATACCGGTAGTACGAAGATAGTGAACTGTCAGACTGCGGCGATTGATCTCGGCCGTGACCCAGACCATCATTGCGGTTTGAGTGGTGTGTCGGTGGATATCTCGGATATTTCCATACCATCTCTAGTGTAGTGTGGTGTGGTGTAGTGTACATACAGTCCGCTACAGTATGTACATGGTAACTACTACTACTACTACTACTAGTAGGAGTAGTAGCAGTGCTCTACGGAACAAATGCCAACTGGCACTTTTGTCTTCGCTAGTATGCAGTGTTAAAATGCGGTTTTATAGTGCCAAAGCGGCCTAGCTATCTCACTTGCTCTATGCGATTTGTCAGAATGTCGGTGGGTGCGTAAGTGTGAATTTTATGACTACGGGATCGTGCATCGTTTCTCGAATTGAGAAGCTAGACCTTGTAGTTATTGTTATCGTGCTACTTGCAGTTCGCCCACCATCCGCAGTAATGCGACGGTACCGGCAAGGGTAAAACGACTTCATACTACATGTGCCGTCTTTGCCCAGGCTGACAAGGTTTCTCCAAGGTCTTCTCCCCCCCGGTCTCTAGCAGGGGTGGTGTGGAACGCATCATTGGCTACTATAGCGCATGTACAAATACATGTCTACCTACCTACTAGTAGGCACAGAATCGAGGGTTCGAGCGCCTATATCTACTGTGTAGTATAGGGCGTCACCGTGTCTTTGACTGGTAGAAATGGGAGGCTGGTAATTCTTTGTATTCCTACGCGAAGGATGCAGTCATACAATTTGAAACGTATCACCAAGCCGGGAATCACGTTCCGGCAGATGGCCGGCGCCAGCGCTGTCCAGTCCGAAAGAGAGACGCTATGGACGGTTTGGATGGGGTTGAAGTCGAAGGTTGGCTAAGCTTTGGTCTGACATGCCCTGCTTGGAGAGTCCTGGTCGGTCTTCCTGGTGGCTGCCACGCGAACTACGAGAAGCTTGCTACGTTAGCTATCGGTAACTGTTCACACCGTTCGGTGGGCCAGGACTGTTTGAGATGATCCCTGATGAGCTCACTACTGCAGTGTAGTGTAGTGTACATTACATACTAGTATACGTAGTAGAGCAGAATGTTAGAGTAATGTACATACGGACTGTCTACCTGCTTGTACATTAGTAGTAGTTACGCACACCACACACAAGACACACACATACACACCAACCGAGGGGAATTGTACTATTACAGGCTGGGAATCGGGACTGGGTGCCCCCCTCCCCATCAACTAGCCACTCCACTACTAGATTTTTGCCGCAGTGTCCCCCTGTCTGGCCAGTCGACCGGCCTGTGATGGCAAGGTCGAATTATTGGCGAATTGTGACGTTGTGGAGGAGGCTTCGATGCAACTCCCGTCGAAGGCTCGTCCCGAAAGTCTGGGATTACCGTCCAAAGCACGAACAGCATGGTGATGTTATTGTCGCTTCGCACAACCCTGGAAGCCTGCACTAGATACATATGGGTATACTAGTGTCGTGGAATCCGGTAGCGATTGGAAGCTTCTGCTAACTACGGGCGGAACTGTTGTACCTTTTTTTTTCTCTCATAAACTACGTGCCCATTTCCCGCTCTGTACACTCGAAGTGGGGTTGAAATCTACTATGTACGAGTATCTGCCTCCCTTCTTACAATTGCCTGCGCATAGTGGAATGGATCCGTGCTACACTAGGAGTGTCGTGCCATGTACTTAGTAGAAGTGGGATACCGGGTTACCTTGCGCACACGAGGTAGCCTAGCTGCGGCTTGATGATCAAAGAGACCAGGCTCGTCCGGATCTTGGGGAAAATGGATACTGTAGTGTGCCTACCACGATCCTAAGGTGGTTCTACCTGGAAACCACCTCTTTTGGACGGGGACTCGCTAGCTACTATTTCCTCCCCTTTGGCACACATCATCGTCGTCATCTGTCGACCAAGTCGCTCTCCGAGTATTCGCGGCCCAAGTGTTCGCTACGCTCGGGTTTAAATGAACACGCAAAATGTATACCTATGTGGCCTGGGGGATCGCCCAAGATTTGGCCGTTTTGAAAAGCAACAGGCTGTTTCGACACACCTAGAACGGGTTATAGGCCCGAAGGTCGGGGAGAGCGCACCAATTGTGTCAGTGATGAGGCGGACTAGCAACAGATTATACTGGAGTAGATGGAGGATTAACCTGACCGGGAAGGTGTAGTACTTAGTATGTAGCTGTAGCATATGAATCGGTATACGTCGCCCGACTGTGTCCGTAGGTTACGTGCCCCCCCAAATCAGCGACCAAAACGAAACTATAGTAAGGGTGTTGTGACTAAATTTAGACGGACCGGGCCTCGGCTTTCTGCAGTTCTAATCACCGATGCTCTCGCGTGTACCCTCTTGTGCAAGGTAAGAGGTGATGATTAGTTTGCGGTACTGTAGATATCTTTTTGGATAGAGGGTACTGTACTGTAAGTCAGTAGAGTAAGGTAGGTAGGTAGATGCTACCATGTACTCACATTACTATCCGATGGGCCGGAACTTACCGAGATGTGAACATCTCGTCATATTAAATTACCCATTTGCAGAGCTAGTGCTGGTGGAGAGAAAGATGGGAGTCCTTCATGTTACTACATTTACTACATTACACTATATAATACGCTAGGCTTCTTTTCCCGCTTCCTCGCTTGCCTACGGTACTACTGTAAGTAGTAGTTCTGAAACGAACTAACTCCCTACGTCGAGTTGATCGTGATTGATGTGTAATTGTGTAATTGTGTAATTGTGTAATTGTGTGCAATCAGGTACTAGTGTATGCCGTGTATGCCGTGTATCCTACGTACATGGCGCTGCTAGTTGTATACTGTAGTAGCAGCACGGCAAAATGAGCATGCGAAGTGATTGATGGTGTAGTGTAGCGTACCCATCTACATCGTAGGTATCTAAGTAAGATACTAACCTAGTAGATATAGCTCTCCTACTTTTAGTAGTAGTAGTAACAGTCGCCAACAGGGATGCAAGCTGAAGGTCCCAGCCCAAGGTGCTGGATCTCACTAGATAGTCTACCTACCTGGGTTCTGCCTGGGTTCTGCCTGGGTTGAATGCAGCACATCCCAGGCAGAGTGGTATTTGCTAGCGAAGAGGTCCCCATATTTAGCCTGGTCAGCGGCCAGCCCGTCAGGCCGTCACTCGTGGTTTACAGGGTGCCGAGGTTGCCCCTGAGGAGAGGTTTGTATTTTCCCTGTCGGATTTCTGTTTCCTCAAGCCCGCCCTGGCAGCTGTACCACGACATCTTCACGTGGCTCTGATTACCTTTTCGACCCGGCCTGACCTGGCCTGGCCTGGCATCTTCAGCTAGCGAGAACATGCTGTAATCAATTGAACAAGATCGATACATAGTATAGTACTACTACTATACTACCACGACACATGGACTACAGTACACTAGTGTGTAAGTATACCGTACCATGTACTGGTGCTAGTAGTGTAGTAATGCTTTCATACATTACCTGCGCTACTACAGTACACCCCTAGGGTTGGCGAGCGAGTGCGTCAGTTCAACCGGCTTCGGGGTTTATCAGTTGCAAACGCAACGCACGCACGTATATGTACTGATATGGCCGGTTTGACCCGCTTTACAGACGATGTAGGTATGTCAATGCGATGCTTGTGTTTCTGCTTGTACTTGGTATACACGTACGTATAATAAATAAATAAATACACCATATAACACGTACACACATGCACACACCAGTATACTAAGTACATCATGTACTGTAAGTGGTAGTATCAGAAACGAGGGTGGAGTCCCTTTTTGGTTATAACACCTCCTGTACACTACAGTAGTGACACATACTCATCTGTTTTACATTGCACTACTATGTAATACCTCGTATTGCGACCCTTTAGTTCGATAAAGGCTCTCTATTAAGCTACATATAGTAGTAGTATGTACTAGTATCTCCAATTCCGTGCCGAGCGCTCTCAGAATAGCCTATCTAACCGTTTAGATGACCTGTAACCTGTTTCTAACAGGGGTATATAAACAAATACCGTACGTAGTGTACTGGCTCTATATTACATACTAAGTAGTACTTTGTCGATGACACCATTTTAAGACGTTACCCAGAGAAAGGGAAAAGGGACGGTATCTACTTACAGTATAGTAGAGTATGGATCACTCATGTGGCTGAATGAAGGACTTTGTGTAGGTATACGTACACATATACATATACATATACATATACTATCTAGTACCTACCTTATATGTGCGTATAACGGGGGTATTATTATAGTTGTTTCTTTCTACGATTTCTTTCTACGCTGCTGCCATGCTCTCTAACCTCCTCACCCTGCTACTACCAGTACGGCTACCTGGTACCGTTCGGACCGCACTATCTAGAGCAGTAAGTAGTGTAGCCAACCAGCGCCTGGTTCGACTTCTTGTTGCCCACACGGGCTACTTCCGCTTCAGCCGGGACGGTGGTTCCTGTTGCCTCTACTACTATAGTACTAGTAGTACACTACTTGCCGGTAGTGTGAGTATCAAGTCGATTCGTCGTACGGTATAGTTGGACACATATGTTAGCGTATCAGCAAATCGCGCGCGTACTAAGTCGATGACATGTACACTACTTAGTCCTCTGCAGTGTAAGCCCAATTTCATTGTGCGGGAGCACATGATATTATAAGCACCAATGTTAATTACCTCGTTGGGTATGGTACCGGATTGTTCTGCTTATACAGTATTAAATCTGGCCTCGTACCACAGTACTACACCGTGTAATAAATGATAAATGCTAGACTACGGAGTAAATGCTTAATGTTAAATGCTAAATGCGAACAATCAATCAATGAATCAGGCGATTTTCAACATTGCTTCTGACTGCGGCCGGCGGCTAACAATTTTTTTTTTTTTTTTTTTTTTTTTCCCTTCTCTTTCTACACAATACTTTTCATACCTCTTCTCAATACCTACCCTACACCTTAGTACGTACTGCTCTTCCTTAGGTTATTCACCTCAAGCACTGCCCCGGCTCTCCATGATCGGTACCTACCTGTAAGTAGTACAGGTATGCAGTGTACAATTATAATAATTCCGTACCTGCTGTAGCCTCTTTACTACACTACTAGTACAATTACCTACCACTATAAGGTACTAAGTATATTACGTAGTATACTGGTAGTAAAACCAACTTGCAGGAATAAGGTACCCACTGCTACATTTGTACTGCAGTCTACCTTATCTCAATGTTCTTCTCCTTTCATCCCCCCGTTTCCCCATCTATCCATCCTCCCATCTGCCCTCCTTCCCCCCCACTCGACTTCTGCACCTTGTCAGATTTGCATCCCAGTCCATGTGGTGTAGTGTACACACTACTACTAGTACTACACAGTAGTACCAGTAGTACGTATATGTATGTATGTATGTATGTATACTACTATAGGGTTAAGCAGTACTATGTATGTGGCATGTGCACTACATTTCTCAAGCCATCTATCTATACAATAGCACCTACATATCGCAGCAGTAGTAGTAGTATATAGTAGTAGTACTTATACTCATAGTGGTGTAGGTACGTAGGTACTGCTGTAGAATTACCTACCTAGGTAGACTACTGCTAGTACTAGTCGTACCTGGTTATTGAAGAAGCGAGCCAGGAATCCAGCAAACCCCTGTTGAAATCCCACCACAAGGAAACACCCGAGCGCCTTGGGACAGCTCTCCTTGCCCAAAACGAGTCCCCTGTCCCGAACTACTTAGTGTGAATAGAATAGTCTACTCCAGTGAATTTTGCCCCTGTCAGTATTGCCCTGCTCGTCTGCCCTGCTCGTCTGCCCTGCTCGTCTGCCCTGTCTGTCAGTATGCTACGCTAATGTACGTAGCACGACTACTACAGTACTTAGTAGCAGTCCTTGTATGTATACTTAGTAGGGTAGTTACGAGTAACGTGTGTAGTATATTGGGTATCCCCTGACCTGACTTGACCTGACCTGACCTGACCTGGCCATACATAACATAATACATTCATAGTAGTAAGTAGTGTACCTACCTCTTACTACCTATCCAAGCTTCCTCCGTTGACACCGTCAAATCGTTCGTTCCCGTCTATACACTATACTAGTGCACATTCATCACAGTATAGGTACCTACTACTAGTATTAGTGTAGTATGTATAGCAGTATGTATAAGTAGTATAGGGTACTGTACTTAGTAGTGTGTATTAAGTACCTACCTAGGTAGGGTAGGAGGTAATATGTAGTTGGTAGGACTTTAGGTACGTACCTGAAGTACACACTACCTACACCAAGTACAGTACACTACCTCCTGTACACTAGCGTAGTCGTCCCAAGAACCACTCCACTCTCATCCTGGATGTTCCTGCAACCCCTTGTCATCAACCTAATCATCCTGGTAAAAACCGTTGAAAAAGGCACGCTTCGTCTGTCTGGTACGTACCTTGATATCAAACCTCCTCCCACATCATTTCAGACCTTCAACTCCCTCGTCGAGGCCGACTTCACTTGGAAATCCATCGCATTGCTACGGGACACCTCTAAATCCGCAAGTCGCAACTCCTCAGCGCATCCACTCGGCGCATCCACGAGCCGGCTGAAATACATTACACGATCGACAGCGCCAACATTATCGCCGACACAGCCTACGACCTCTGCATCTTCTATTCCTGCTTCAGCCAAGATTCGTCATTTTTTGAGGGAACAGCTTGACTCGATTTCAACTCGGAAACTTGAAAAAAAAAATAAGGACAAAAAACCAACAACCACCACCTACCCGTCTGCTGACGAATCGATCCCGAGCCTCCGCGTTGCCGGTTACAGTATCGTAGCTAGAGTTATACTCGTTTTCTTTATCCTCTTCTTTCTGTGTGTTGGGAACACTTCGACGGAAACGCGATTCCAACCGGCTGTGGTTGTAGTTCACTGGTAAATTACCCGCTCCTCCCCCCGTTCTTTTCTGGCTTGTTCTCGTCTTTTCTTTTCCTCTTCCATTTAAGCTTCATTTACTTCCCGATGTTGTACAAAACGCAATGCTAGCTGGCGTATTATTTCCGCTCGCGGCACGACCAAGCCGGACAGGACAACTGTCGTCTTTCGTCTCGCCATTGGCTTGCGTGGGTGTTGTATATGTGTGTGAGAGTGTGAGAGTGTGTGAGTGTGAGTGCTCTGAGAGAGTGTGCGACTGGAGCGCCTGCGCCATCACCTCTTCGACCTACCAAAATGCTTTCTCGGTCGAATCAGCCTGCAGAGAACCCAAAGGCCCTTGCAGAAGAACACGGCGCCATCTGTTTCATATCGCCTCGGATTGATATGAATTAATTCCTTCTTTCACTTTCGACTCTCCTTATCGCCAGAATCATCATAGCCTGATATCCCGTCTATCCTATTTATCTCCGACAGCGGTGAACTAATTGAAAGGCCGTGCAGATTGACCATCTCCAACCGTGCAAGCAACCGTAGTCGAGACCGCCTTACCCCGACTATCTCCTATTTCGTCAATCCCGGTCCTGCGTGATCTTGCCAGATCTGATCAGCGTCTTTTGGCATCGCGCTGTGTGCATTTTCTTCACACCCCTGGGGAGTTTGTAAGTCATTATTAGATTTACTATATTCGTTCTTTTTATTTTCTTTTCCTTTATGGCGCTGGTGTTTCAATCTCTGGCACTCGCATGCTCTTCAAAGATGGAGCTCCCTTGTCGAGACAGGGGAACCTGCCCTAGGCCACCCCCCCATGCCCTTGTATCATGCATGAGACCCGGACCAACAAGCAGCACCACTTGCGTCAAGGCGCTCCCACGACTACCTGCTACTGCATGACAGGCAACTGGGTACCTTGGTCTAGCGTAAAGAAACAAACGCCAGATATCCGTCCCCTAAAGCATGCCCACATATACAACCTTACTACATACCCTCCATATCATACAGCATTGCTCCAATTCAAGCAAATATCATAGCCGTGATATCTATCTATCTATCTATCTAGACTACTTAGGAACTGCTTGCGCTGCGAACTGCGATTGACTGTAGTTTCTCGGGCTAATAATGAGCATTACTGATCTAATGACCTCTGTTAGATGTTATCGCGCCCATTCGATCCTGCACCTTTGCGAATTCTACAAACCTCGGCAGTTGGTTCAAGTCCACCGTCGACTGGGTCAGGAATAGCCTTTCATTGTTATTATAGAGGCGCTACAGCTCGGTTCACGAGTCGGCGTGCTAAGCACAACTGATAATTGACGACCCGTATCCAGTACCATTCGCACTACCAAGACACGGGTACGCACTTACATATCTCCAAAGCTAGATGACACAGAAACATTGCATCCAATAGATTCTGGTCATTGTCCCGATATCTGTTATCCTCACCTACTGCTGCAGGATATCATCTCCACATAGCCGACCTGCAAGGCATTCTGCGTTACGACCACTCTGACTATTAGCTGACTCAGGACCTCTATATTGGTGTGACACCAGTGTAGAAGCGAGACGGTCAGCTAACGATCTTTGCCCCGACAGGCGCCCAGTCAGAATTCTTGATGCGGTTGTAAGTTGGTGGTCGCATTTCTATTCTCGATAACCTTTACATAATGAGAAGCCCTGAGCTGACTGGCGACGATGTGCAGAGGAAATCCGACTCGACTCTTTCGATACTGGCGTTGATCCAGAGCAAGCCACTCTTGTTCAAAACACGGCCATTAGGCTCGAAAGCAAACAAACAAGACGAGGTACGACCATCTCATTTCCACATTGCCACCGGATCGGTCTCGGTGGCGGAGGTGTGATTCCTCGAGCCACGTGTAAACCTTTTTATGCCGACCTCTGTATTCAAGGTTCCCCTAGTAATGATGATCTACTTGAACGACCCCGTTTGCCACATTTAGCCGCTTCCATGTTCTCTTCTCGTATCTACTAAGTATGATTGAGACATCACCCCCTCCCCAGCGCCTCTTTGTCTTTGCGCGCAGCTACCGAGACTGCCCGGAACGTATCTCGAGTAATAGTCTTGCTCGCCTGCTATTTCCCGGCACTTTCTTACACCTTTTGTCGTTCTCTCTGCTTTTTGGGGGTTGTGCCCGACGAAACCATGACGGCACAGGCTGTTTTTTTTTATCTATCTATCTCTACCCCTGCATCGACCAAGCGGTACCGTCGCAGTCCAGTCCAGTCCAGTCCAGTATTGTAGCCGCGGGCGGGAGTGGTGTCAACGGAGGTGCATAGTGTCCCAAGACTGGACTAGTGCCTGTTACTGGCTAAACAATACCCACACCTGTCACGCAGACCCTTCCTTGCCTCCATCAGGTCCGGCCAGATCTAGGTCCAGGTCCCATACCCTGGCTTTACCACCCCATTCTGCGCTTGCAGCATTCGCGCAATACTGTACAGCTCCTTATTTATATTACCTACGATCTCGTGGAAAATTCGGTTGTTTCCTGCAAATTGCATGAACTGACAGGCAATCAGATTTAGTCGAGCACCCTGGTCCAAGCCACCAGATATCGCGTGCATAAGCCCAGAACAATAGGGAGCAGCCAGCCCGTCGGAAAGCCTAGTACAGAACGGGTAACACGCTTTTTTTTTTTTTTTTTGTTTCCAAAAAAAAAAAGAGGATACAAAATTAAAGAATAAAAAGCGGACCGGCCCAGCACTACAACCAAGCACGATACCAGGCCACGAGGAAGAGTCGGGTCCCGCAAATACGGTTCCTCTTCTCTCCGCCCCCCCCACCCGGATTTGTCACCCCAGCACATGCGACAAGCAGTTCACAACGTGCGACCGTCGCGCAGCTCCCGTTAAGCAACACGCAGACCGCTACTAGGCTGGACACACCACTGCACCGCTGCTGGGTACACCCACTGCAGGACACCACCGCAGGACACCATCACCATACTTAGTATACACACACCTGAGGTTGAGGTGCCTTACCGTATCATACATACATACATACGTACATACGTACAATAACCGCAGAAGAGCAGTGCCCGTGAAAAACCTGGATTTTCAAGGTATGTATCGAGTCCATGATCCTGTTTTTATCCGTGTTCTTTCTCCTCAAGTCATTAGTAAACAATTTGTTGTCATCTTTTCCCTATTGCTGCTTGTTATTCGACTTGTGTAAGCTGTGCTATTGCCGCATCGCTATAAGCGACCCCGAGCTAGCAGGCAATTTCGGCAACTCCCAGCTGAAAAAGTACTCGCATGAGTGAATTCATGCGAAGAATTTTGTTTTTTCCTCTCTCCCTCTCTTTTTTTTTTTCTGTCTTTATTTTAGCCCTTGCATTTAATTTCTCCTATGATACCCACTTCTATTTATAATCACCTTGCCAATCACCATCCCGGCGGCTTACACAGTCGCGTGCATTTTGTTATCGATGATTGTATATCTAATTCTTTCTTCACGATAGCCGTCGCGGTTTCTATTTATTGTTCCACTATAGCTTTATTGTAAACAGTGGTTGGCTTTGCGCGCAATCGGTGCAGCATCATTCTTCAAGTATTTGGTAAGTATCGATATTTAGATCATGATGGCCATTCACATGGTCCAAACGCCCGCACCTATATTCCTGACGCAGACTCTCCCTCCTACCATGGTCATCCTTGCGTGTTGAAGACCGCTCCCGCGACATCTTTTCGTAATGGGCAATTGTGGCAGCCAACGGTCACCTTACGCCTACCTGTGTGGAGAATGGCTTCATGAATCATGGATCATCGTTGTCCGTTTGCGTAGCTAGCTAATCCGTGTTTTTTCAGACGACGCGCCGAAAGCGAACGGCAATGATTATGAAGATGCAGCAACACAGGCAGGCCCCGAGCCCTTATGTGAAGGAGGAGCAGCACGGAGACCCGGTGAGTATTGGTTTTATTTATTTAGTTATTCATCCATTCATTCGCCTTTGTTTCCTCCCTCTATTCCAGCGTCGTGGTCACCATGTGACGGCACGGTTTTATGGCGTCTCGGGCGCATTGACATCATTTTGTCTTCCTTTTTCTTGAAATCCCGAAAGTCATCATGCCTCTCCGCCAGGGGTGGATTCTGCCAAGCGGATTTATAGCTGTGGCCCGCCTGCATGGCCGCGGGCGACGGGTGCAGTTTTTTCAGCCTCAAGTGCGAGCTGCCGTGGGTTGCAGACCAAAACGATCCTTGCTCGTCCAAACTCCCGAAAAGGCACCTTCAAATCATGGTCGGACGCCTGCTTCGAGAAGACTCACAGGGGAGTGGCAAGCTTGTCCAGGTCAGGACTCGAGCAGCGTCAACGGGAATTGCAGGGGGCAATGTGTTTCACAGCGACAGGGGAGCTACCGGGGATGTCGCCGGGGGAGGTCCCAGTACCTACTGGTAGTAAGAGTAGTAGTAGTAGTTGCAGTGTAGTGTACACTACTTGGACTACACTAGTACCGTACACTGTCTAGGTACCTCATTACCTAGGTACTGGGGCCGGGGGGGGGAGAGGGAGAGAGACAGAGATACAGAGAGTTGGGCGAGGCGAGGTGGGCATGTTCTATTGTTCTGTTCTCCCTTTTCTGGAACAACAAGGCATGATTATGGTTGTGGGGCTGGTGATTTAGCGTCATCGCCAAATCTCTGCAAGCCTGACTGACCATAGGCTTGCATTTTTGGGGGGGGGGGGGGTTACCACACATCCACTCTCACTCAACTCACTCGTCCACATCCATCCATCTCTCTCTCTCTCCCCCCCCCTCTCCCCCAAGTCACCCAAGTCCCTTTTTTTTAATGTGTGTGTTCATCTCCACCTTTGCCTTAAGTCGCAGACCTATGTGGGACGGGGAACCAAACCCAACCAACCACTTTCATTTGCGACAGTCGGTAACGGCCACCATGCACACTGTCCGCTCCTCTCCCACTCTCCCACTCTCCCACTCCCACTCCCATACGCACGCACACCACGGCTCTGCCCACACAGCACCACCCGACCGCATCCAGATTCCGCCAGACCGCTGCACATACTGCTAGTACATACCACACACCACCTGGTTGAAACGCCCAACGCCTGTCCAAGCTCAGGCAGCTCAGGTTCGCAGCACCAATGGTGCCAATGGTGCTAATCGAGCAGTGATCACCAATCGCTCTGCATTCATTCATTCGGGACCGCACTAGCCACACCCACATCCACATCTACATCCACATCTACATCTACAGTACATAGCGACCGCAGTGCAGTGTACTTCACCTCTGCTTGTCTGTGCGTAATCAGCGTTTCGGGATAATTATTCTCGCAGAGCGCCCAAACTGCAGCTGGGTACTTCGAAATTAGCCAGGACTTGCGACGTGCGTTGCGCTGCGCTGCGCTGCGCTGTTATTAACGCCTATACCAAATGCGGTCTGGAAACGTCAGCACACTCGACAATCATGCGACCTCCCACATTCACCTGCCATCCTTCTGTTTGTTGTTGAGAAATCACGATACTGTGCCTCGACATATTCTGCCGCGGCTAAAGCTTATATGAGCGCAATGAGTCAGCAACACTCCCTACGCAACCATTCTGTGCGAGCAGAAGCGAAGAGCTAGCATCCCGACTGAAGAAGGCGTTTGTACATGATGATGCAAGCACAAACACGACTAGGTGTGATGTTTGGAGCCATGGGCGGGGCTGAACCCGATTCTCCAATAACGAGATTCGGCCATGGGACCTGGAACAATCACTCAACCTCTCTCCACAGTGTTTGTTCTAGTACTGCTAGGTATCTTCGAGTGTGCCACTGCGGCCGTGAGCCCACTCCGAGGATATGGGCAGTATTATGAACAGCCTAGTCTGTATGGGTAACCAGACCGACTAGCAACCTACCGGCTGGCAGAGTACGTACGGCAGCAGCAGCAGCAGCAGCAGCACCAACAGCATTGTGCTGTAGACTAAACCTGTTTTCAACTTGGGTCCAAAATACAAACCCACCAACCAACCACACTCGGTGGTCCAACGTTGTTCTGGGATGCTGCCAAAGTACCGGTACCTGTAGGAGTAGACACACCGCCTTGGTCCTGGTCAAGCTCTCGCCCCTGTTGTCTTGGCTGGACCCGGAGTAAAGTGCCTGATTGGGTATTCAATTCCTGCCTGGTCCTCTCAGAGCCGTCATCATTGGCCTCTTCATCTCCAGTGCTAGAGGCCCCTGTCTCCATGCATTGTCCCACACCTTGATCCGTTCACACCCTCTTTCGAAGGAAGGAAATCTCCATCTTCGATTTCTCTTCGCTCGCTCACGCTGGTACAAACTTCGCAAGTGCTGCTCGCCCCTTCATAAGGTCCCCATATCATTTCTTCTCCCTACTAGCCTGGGGGCACTCTTGGTACCTAACCGAGATTTTTTTCAATGCGAGTGGATCGAGCCTCGCCTGTCCCACACCTACTTCACCCCCGTCTGCTTTCGAGGCATATCCTTACCTGATGTTTTCTTTCCCTGCTGTTTCGCCCTAGATTTCAGAATATTATACTATGTAGGATCCTCGCGCCTGGACATCTCACTACAAATATTTTGTTACCCTTGGCAACTTCATGTTCACTCTTTATTCTCGGCATCATCTTCAGTTGAACGAGAGAAACGCAAGGACACTGGTCTGCGAACCTAGTCGGTGAAGCTTAAGACGACTCCCCGACCCCCCTTCCAGTTCCTACCCACTCTCCCAAAGGAGCAATTAGCTGGTGTTCGCTTGTTGGTACTGCATCCTCTTGCTCTGACAATATGTCTCTTGACCCCTGGTTTTTATAACCCAGAGCTGCCCCCGTCAATCCACAAGCCTTACCCGCTGAACCTCGTCATCAGGGATGCTTTAAGTCCCCTAGACCTTGACAGTACCACACAAATACCTCTGATATCAATCCGTCCGAACCGTTAACTTTTTCATTGTTGTCTTTCCATTTGACTTTTGACCGTCCAGAATTTAGAGCTAATGGTTGTCACCTCTATGCAGCACCATCCCCACCATTCCCAGGGTCCGGCGCCTCCCCAACATCTTCAGCAGCATACCCGACCTTCGAGCATTGTTCACCAACAACACCATCAGGCCCCCTCGGCCCAGTCCCAGCATCCCTCGGCCTACTCGTCACATTCGATACAGTCGTATCAAGCGCCGAGCCACTCTGGCAACGCGCAGCACACCCAGGACATTCCATATTACGCTCATCAATCCCCGTATAGTACCCCTGGCACGACCAGCGGATATACGTCCGCAGGTGAGTTTTCGACGCGTCGCGTTGCCTCAGGACGGCCCTCGAAGTCTTTGGAATTAACAGTTTAACAGACACATCCGATATGATGGCAGCAGCTCAGATGCCTCGGCCATACCCACCTATTTATCATACACCGCAGTCGAATTCCCCAGCCTCTGTCGCGTCGCCGTCAACCCATGAACACCGAAGCATATACGGACAGCCGCCATCCCAATTGCAACACCAATCGATGTACTATGGCACCCAGCAGCCGCAATACTCGTCGATGGCACCGCAAGCGCCGTCGCCATACGCGCAGCATGCGCAACAATCTCACCAGTCCATGACGTCGCAACCAAGCATGATGATGTCTCAGACTGGTCCACAACATCAGATGCCCCAGCACACCAGCCAGCACGCCCAGGCAGGGATGACTGGCAGCCCGAGACATGCAAAGCTAGAACCTCAAATGACACCGCAGCTACAGCGGCCTGGATCTGGTCCGTTGGGGACCCCTCAGCCCAACCAGAATGGAGGGCAATTGTCAACCCCCACCGGGTCTTCCACCCCGGGGATCAACAATAACGCCGCTCCCGGCCCTATTCCCGCTACAACACCATTGGTTGTGAGACAAGACAACAATGGAGTTCAATGGATCGCGTTTGAATATTCCCGTGACCGGGTTAAAATGGAGTACACGATACGCTGCGACGTCGAATCCGTGAACACGGATGAATTAAGTGCCGATTTCCGGACGGAAAACTGCGTTTACCCCCGAGCGTGCTGTTCAAAAGATCAATATCGTGGAAATCGCCTGCAGTATGAGACTGAGTGTAACACAGTAGGCTGGGCTCTTGCTCAGCTCAACCCGTGTCTCCGAGGCAAGAGAGGTCTTATTCAGCGCGCCGTAGACAGCTGGCGAAACAGTAACCAGGACCCCAGGCTTAGAAGTCGGCGTGTACGTCGTATGGCCAAGATGAACAACCGCAAAACCGTTCAACCTCCTCATTCTACGCACATACCTGGCCCCAGCGGTCCCACTGGGTTGTCAACTCCTGGAGCTATAGGGCCCGGGTCTGCAGCACCCCTGGGAAAGCCAGGAATGAGTATGAGTTCACAGATGCATCATCATCACGCCCACGAGGGAAGTGCGCCAGGCGGAGGGGACGAAGTCGGTATGTACCAGATGTGATTGATGCGTTGCTATTACAGTCACTGCCGTTGTTGTTGTCGTTGTGATACCTCTTGTTATTATACGGTATAACCTACTTGGTTTTTATTTGGGATGGATGCTTCTTATGTTTATATACTGGGCTTCGAAAGCCACTGGCGCGATGGGGAGCATAGGGAAAACTGGCACTTTTTCTGTACATTAACTAGTCGCTTTGGTTTGCTGGGAGGGTTTGTCACTGTCGGGGGCCCAACGCTGCATGGCATCGTTCCGCATTCCGCTGCACAAACACACTTCGCGCACATACTATCTCATCCACATATCATCGCAGTCTTGTACTACAGACCCCTTCATCCCAAATCGCAATTGCATTGATTCTCGAAATGTCTAAGTCCATCACACCACCCCATTGCCGCTGAGAGAAGCTTATGCTGATTCCCATGCCTCTTATAGGGGACGGAGAGTACATGGATGAATCGCATCATCATCATCAGGCACCCGGAGGACCGGGGTCGGGATCTGCAGATGATGTCCGACCATCCCATGTCTTTGCTGGGTACCCTCAGCAATACCCTAGTCATGCAACCTCAGGATCCTCCATGCCCCCAATGCATGACGGCCTTGGCGGCGCTCATCATGGTCCGATTGCCGCTAAGCGCCACAATCGAGAAGAGGAAGACGTCAATCCAGAGGGGCTATTTCCGGACATCTCCAAGAAGCGTAAGTTCATCCTGGTTGACGATAATAGGAGGGGTGGCCGTCTGCGTGTGCGTGTGCAACTAGAAAGCGTTGATACGAAGGAGATCCCGGACTCGTTCCGCAAGCGGTCAGCAGTATTTCCACGAAGCTATTTCCCCCGCGAAATGCAGGATCCTCCACCAAGCGCAACCGGTAGCCGTTTCTTTGAGGATGATCTAAGCGATGATGATGTGGAAGTGGATGGTGGCCGGGTGGGACGCTCGAGGACAAACCGAACGAGGGACCGCGTCTTGGTCAAAGTCCCCATGACGAACGGCATTCAAGGTGAAGTCGCCATCCCGCGTATGAGAAACAGCCTTCGTACGAAAGAAGTTCGATTGAACGACCTGGGCTACCGAATGGCTTGGCTTAACGGCCGGCCTTTCGCAGGCCGAACCATCTTCATGCAGCGAGCTCGTAAGTTCCGATCAATCATAGTCGCTGGGTCCAGTTCAATCTCGCTAATTCCGAATAGTCGATTGCTATCGTAACAAAACACTGAGCGCCGCTGACAATGCTATGACGGACATAAAGATATCAGCACCCCATTATGAAACGCGCGTTGGTAAGAGAAGGTGGAATGAACGCATGGGTGCCGCTGACAAGCTCGTCGACGACGCCTGAAGCTAGTGCTAGGCTGGCCTGCACAACCATCGGGTAATCATACTTGATGGCACCTTTTCTCAGTATATACGCACCACTCTACCGTCTTGATCACTACGGTTGCGAAAGCTATCGGCGAGGCGCTTCTAACTCATCTGTACCATAAAGATACACTGGTATAAAATTTCGCTGCACGCGTTCGCGATGACGATGATACGACACAAGTATTTTCGCGAGCAGGGAGATCGCTGGTATTTAATTAGCTATGGGGAAAAGGGTTAGTGCCGCAATATCTATGAGTCTTCGAGTCGCATTTCATGTTTCCATGCTAGCTCGATGTCAAGTTCTCTATTTGAGCTTCGACTTGACCCTGTTGTCGCGAGTTACGTTACAGCTTTTCTAGCAGTATGAATTACCGCGTCGGGTACGAGAATGTCGCTTAATTTTATATGATTCAGTGGCGTGGTACTACATCAAGGAGGGAACATGATGGCTCTCCGAAAGGGCTTTCGCAAGATTGTTCAAGGGCGACGAGATAGAGGAATTACAGGAGAGATACCACTTTTTTATATAAAAAATTTTATAGTCAAGTTTATATTATTCCGCACACGAGCCCTATAGACGAGGGATAACGTAGCTTTAATAGTTGAAGTCCTTTTCTGTCTCTTAAGTTTTCGAGAGAATAGAAAGGTCTTCACATCGGCATACAGCCGAAGAAAATAGGGCTGATAAGATTATGACTTAGTATTCAGATTTCCATCTCTGCCGGTTGATCCTATTCGTGACCTACAACTAGATGCCAGGGCGGATGTCAGGGCAGGACAGGGAGTCGTCTCATTAGCTTAGTTTGTCCCGAGGGAATGGCTTGCGAGTGAGATCAGCTTCATGATGTGTGCACTAAAGGTTCCATCCAGTTAACTGCCGGAGCCAAAGCCCCCCCGGCGTCAACGGAAGCCGGGTTGTTCCCCAACCCCTAGTCCAGGGCCACCTTGTATGCTAGGTTAGTATAGACGATCTACCAGCAGTGCAGCAGTACTATCTAGGGCTAACTGGTACACTTGTGCGGCATGGTCTCAGAGTCATGAACTTCAACGCACCTATCCCCACACTTAATATTCGATCGACATGGCCATCCTGGGTTTGGTGCTTGAGTTGTATACATGTACTCGCTCCCCTTTTTTTCTAGTTTATTCACTCACTCATTCTGTCGGCGGCCTGTTACGACGCTTGAGATATATGAACCTTCGATTGAAGGAGCCTAAGCTTAGCGAGACACCTCTACGCATGCCATCAAAAGCGTCGGTCTCCGGGCCGAATAAAGTCGATGGGTTGGTTCATGGTTCAACGGTGTGCCATTCAAACGTCGGGTTCCGGTAATTCCGACTGCGAGATAGTAGAGTGCCTTCGCACGGAAGAAAAAACCGACGACTCTGTTTCTCTAAACCCTAATGGTGCGGTGTGTCATGGTGAGCTGTCGGATTCATCTTTGTGTACGTGTTGTCCGAAGGCAGAGGAGAGATGAGGCGTACCCAACCCCCGAGAAATGCAACGTATGAGCTAGCCACCTATCGCTATGGGGTGCGAGGGTGCGCACAGAACTAAGCATAGGGCTGAGTAAGTAAGTCTATGTTGGCAAGAAGAGAGATAACATAAAAAAAAAAATCCTATATCTAGGTTCGCCGAGTGCAGCGCAGACACCTCGCGAAGGTTTCCTGGTGCCGATAATGTATGTAGGGTCGGGTTCTAGAGGGTGTCGATATCGTCATTCACGCGTCGAAGACGCCGTTACTTCGGGGCTGAGTGAGACCACGGCGCAGGGTGCCACCATTCACTCTCCCGCCCCGCGGCTTCTCGCCCTCGCTAGAAGAGCCCGGGTGTTTCGCGCGATGGAGGGAGTGATGGTGCTGCAGTTTGAGGCACTGGGAAGCTTTCGCAGAAGTCCGTCACTGCCAATCTAGCATCTCGTGCTGCGCTAAGGACCTTAGCTGCCTCCGCCTCTTCGCGGAATTCGCTGTTGTAGTACTCCTCAGGCTGGTTGCTAGATTTAATAGCTGAGATGCTGAGGGGAGCGAGGAAGACGGAAGCGAAACGTCCCATGTTAACACATCCGGGGGAGCCGCTTAAGCTTCGGGTTGATGTTAGAATCTGGCTATCCCAATGTAATTCTGACCAAGGTCCATCATGTATGGGAGATGGTACTGGATGTTGCATTTCTGTCTTCATCTTCAGTTGAAGTGAGGGCCTAAGAGTACCGAGACCTGCGATGGGGTGTCTTAAGGTAGAACATGATTCAACAGTTCCCACTAGACTTGTCTCTCTTCCTCGTGGTATCCCTCAGGTGCCGGGCTAGAATAATTTTTTTCTTTTTTTTCTTCTCCTTTTTTCGAGGTCTCATTTCAGAGACATCATCCCTCGGCTAGACCAGCGTCCTAGGTTGCACGACGCTAACTTCAACGACATATGAACAGCCTATGCACACAAATAGACTTTCTGGTAGGGAAATGGATTGAGAAGTCTCCTGCCTTATGAGAAATACTTCCTTGACTCATTGGTGTCATGGCCTATAATCACCGTGCAACCAACGCTGCTCTGCAAGGCGAAAACGCGCTCTGACGCGTTTAGCTAGTCCCCGTGGCAGATGTAGCTTCATGTACAGTCCTGCCATTATGAATGAATGTTTGCTGCTGTGCAAAGGGCTTTACTAACCATCTACCTAGATATGTGTTCTGGGTTCCTGCCATAGGCAGAACATCACGTCCTTCTTCGTTCTAGAGAGTGGCCGCGAGGAACGCGTGACGGCGGGTAGTTGTGACAACATTCCCTCCCTTTGCCTTGTTGTCGCGATAGCAAACATGCCCACATCGTCTCTCCTGTAAATCACCATGTTTGCTCGCTTGTGCCACAAGAATAATGTACCTTCGTATCTCAAAACGCTCCCTTCCTCGATGCCACAAAACATTTGATCTTTGTTTCTCAGCTTTTTGCTACCTCCTACCGCCGCCTTCCATCCTCCGCATTCTGTTTTGTTATATTCTCTGCAGATACAGATACACATGCACTATTTACTCCATTGAACTCAAGAAATCCCTATTGTAAAGCACTGCGACTACGATCTTCCTGCGCGATAGCGTCCGCCAAACTCGTCGCAATGAGTGACACGGCAATCGAAGGCGGCAACGTCACTGTGGTGAAGGAGCTGTGGGATAAGGTTTCATTACAGATCGATGATAACTGCAGATTTATCAAACTGGAAACCACGGCTCTCGACGGCCTAAGCACTCGCGGCGAGAATTACTTTATATATCGTTGCAGGTGCGTACATTCTCCCCATCCTCTCCCATCCGTATAAAGAAATACTCTGGAATTTCTCTGTACGGCATTTCCCGTCTGCTCGGTTGACCCATGTAGCTGACATAGAAATGTAAAAAGCCTTCTTCTGGGGAAACCCGCCGAGTTTGTCTTTGACGGCCAAGACATGCAGATCGTATACCTAGGTGACCCGGCGGATATGCAGAAAGCGCTAGACTTAGATCTCTCTCGCCGCCCGGGTGATAGATTCCCTGTTCTACGCCATCGCGAACCGGTATGAGACTATATTGTGGCTCCTTCTGTCTTTACCACCTCCCTGTTCGGATGAGATGGAGGAGTTTGGGATGTCAGTATGGCACAACACAACTGAATACATATTGCCGGAAGCGTAATATCTATTGGCAGACTTGAGAAGCATCGAATGGAGGAGCAAAACACAGGTGCCGAAGAAATCGGTTCGAAAGGGTGCATGGCATACATACATACATGTGTATCAAGACACTGGGAATACGAGCACGGACAGCGACTGGTGAGAGAACATTGACATATAGGCTTGTCAATGATAAGAAAAAAAGTCTCGGTACAGCATCCTGTACCTTCTGCTTGTTAAAACGATATGTGTTGTCGGTAGTTGATCAACCGTCTTTCGCGGGACGGCCATTGACGCGACAGGCTTTATAAAAGCCTTGTAACTATCGCTAATACACCTGATGCTCATAACTTAAAACCTCGTAGGCACCATCGAGGACTCTTTCGTATTTCTTTCCTGTTTATTTTATGTCTTTCTATGTTGTTGCTCCGTGTTATTTTCGCATCGTCGTGAGTCATAAGGGGAAACGCCAACGGCACACAGGTAGAGAACCTCCCTTATGTAACTCACCATCGTGTTTCCCCTTAGCGTGATGTACGAGTACCAAACTAAGCATTACCAATGCTAGTGCCAACGACGGAAGACGTTGTGTTTAGTCTACTCACAAACTTACGTTAGGCAGGACGCCGAAGACGAGGCGTTTAATTGGGTATAGATGCATCATCCGGGTGATACGATTCCGTGCGTTTCTATTATCGTATACTATTACCGGGCGATGAGAAATGCTGCCTGCTGGAATGTATAGTGTATTAATAAACACGGGGGTCCATTGTGGCGGACAGGGCTGTGAATCAAGATCGTACTGACGTTGCAGCCATACACGAACAATATGTGAAGATCTAGATTTTAGATAACTGCCAGTTGCAAGTGTGCTGTAAAAGCAATAGAATTAGAGATATTTATTCATACTGGGTAACTAACTGTTTCCTGGTAGTAGTATCTAATACACAGAGACAAGGTTTCGTATCCGCTCTCGCGGAACGTTATAAAGGTGCTCATCTGGTCCCGACTTGTTGTTTTTATTCCACTCCGCATATGGGCATCTGATTACCCAATTCACTCCGATCTGATATGGAATGGCTAGAGAAAGTACTGGTCCTATCAGTCCATAAGCTCTAGGTAAACCGGCTGGCAGGATGGGTTCTGTGGCGGCAGCGTTGTCGTCCACGCAAGTGAATACCACCAATGGTGCCTCACCCATTGCCAACAGAGATGGAAGTTGGCTAGATCCTTGCCCCCGTATATGGCCTTCGTCTCGTTCCAATAACTGTCGTCCTGGACGTTTGAGATGTAGAACTTGTTATCGTCGCCTAGTGAGAAGATGGTGGCGTAATAGATGCCGATCGGGATGAAGGCTAAGTCCACGTTGCTGCCCAGCGATGGCACCAGTTGCACAGCCGAAGTCAATTGGTGTTGGTCGCCGGTGACATTCTGCACGAAGGTAATCATGCCTTTCTTGGTACCCATCTCATTGACGGTGTAGTTGTAGTAGAAATGGACCCAGTCGTACAACAGCTCTGGGATTTGCTCCACGTAACAGAGGCCCTCTTCTCCTTCGCTAGCGTAGCAGGCTTGGATGTAGCCTATGCTTGTGTTAGCTGGCCGGCGTGTGGTAAGAGTGTTACGAGGGCTTTACCGTTGATTGATGAATTGGTCTTTCCTGTGACCCGGAGGTGAGAGGGGCCTATGAGGTCGGCGATAGTACCAGCGACCATGGCAACTAGAATGAATACGATAGGTAGTGAATGCATATTGAAGTGTATATATTTCAAAGCGCCGACGAGAAAGAGTGTTTTAATGGCTATGAGATTAGACGCTGGAATAGTGATTGTAATTGGCGGCTCAGCAAGATTAAACGGATGATGAGGAGTGGTTGTATAGATAATGGCCGTCTTCCTAGAATACAAGACAGGGGAGATCGAGGTGGCGACTTTTAAAGGCCGTTTCAACGCTCCTCCCAGTACACGCTTTGAATGATTATAAAAGGTGGCCCTTTCTAATTCCGAAGGCAATCTCATTACGCGTTTGACGATGACAAGTTCGACCGTCGGCGTCTTTGCAGCGTAGATTCCCCTATCGTGTTGAAGGTAACCAGGAACGTATCCAAATAGCATGTACCTATACTGTACATTGAAAATTTAACATGATATTGCCGAACCTTTAGAAAGGGGAAATGCTGATCCCGTGAACCGTACATTATTATACAGGCTACTCGGCTGTGATGCGTCTTCGCGCATTCTCACAGTACCTAGTATACATGGCTCCCTTACAGTCAACGTGTTTTTCTACAACGGCTGTAGAGATTTCAGGCAGCCTATGACGAAGAAGACCCAGGCAGGGACGTCGGCCACCCAAGATCTGAGAGAGTGAACCTTAAGCCACTCACGGAGTAGCTTGAGCCCTTCCTCCTTCGATGGGCCATCGGCAAGGGCTTTTACCTTGTACACTACAGGGAGGAGCCATGGTCATTAGTGGTTGGTCTCGTCGGACACTGCAAGTCAAAGGTGAAGTGATGACGTACTGACGGCGGGCACGAATGCCAGGTGTAGGATAGTGAACGCGGTACCGGCCGCATACCATTTCCACGCGCCGCTTGGTTTAGAGTAGAAGTTGGTGATGCCGGCTGCCGGTGTTAGGGTATAGAAGACGCCGATGCTCCAGATGCCCTTCATGAAAAGGGTGGTGAAGTACGACGGCACGATCTCCTTGGCTTTCTCGCGATGCTCGGGCGCTAAGAGATTGTCGAGGAAAAGATATTGGTCGTGCGAGTACCGAAGCGCCATGGTAGATGTAAGCACGGGCGCAATGCGCAGGAAAACGAGAGGGTCGAAGAACGCTCTCGACGCCATTTTGCTTAGATAAATAACTTTTTCTATTTCTTCTTTTCTGCTTTTCGAAGTATGTAATAAGAAAAGCCAATCGACGAGATTCCTGCGTGGAATGACAGTGTCACGTACGTTTAAGTGAGTAGGTAGGTACATGAGGAGGGATTAAATCGATTCAATATATACAATCAGGTCACCTTACATCAGTAGGTACCATACCGTACGATTCCTGGGGGTGCGTCAACTAACTGGGTCGTGGGCCTCGACCGAAGGATTCGTCGGCTAAAAAAAGCGCGTCTAACTAACTGTACTTCCCATTTCCGGATACATTTTGCGCCCTACATCCTCGAATTAACTAGACTAATCTCGTTGCTATACCTAGATACCCCCTCACTATTTGTTAATGGCCGATGGAGGCGTCTTCTCCGGCACCGTATTGTACCCCGGACTCAATATCCTGCCAAGCCCCTTCGAAACTTGGGGTCAACTCGAAACGAATTGGTGATCGATGGCTTCCCATAAAACAGAGCAATCAACGCTTGTCTTAGGTATACGGATGAGTTTATATTTGCTGCTATGGCTTATCGAGATGATGGTTCGAGATTATCACTTTCCCGGCTCGCTTTTATGAAATGGCGTGGAGCATTCTATCCGACCTCGGCCGTGACGTAATGTGGTGCTTCGTCTCACTCCTCGGCTCAGGAAAAGTCCCGAGTGACCAACACGAATGCCGGAAAGTTTGAGGGAAGCTAGCACCCGACGTACTTATGGAATATTTAGTTGTGCTATAGCCTTTGAACACACCTATTAAACACGACGGGTACCTAAATCGCGTTTGATAGTTTCTAAACCCTTCGCGATTGGTGCAAGGTGTACAAGCGTTGGGGCTCCAAGGGTAGTTGCTGAGCTGAACCTTGCCGTGGAATCTATGAAAGGTCGGTTGTGCGCAAAGGATAAGACTGCATAAGTAAGTAGTTCTGATATTACTAGGACGGGATTTTAATCTCTCGCCTATGTTGGGGAGAACGAAGACTCTATATCTCTAAACAAGCCACGTTGTTTCATCTCAGTTAAAGCGTTCATTGTAGGCTCACGACGTTACGGCACGTTCGAGGCACATCTTGTCTCTCTGAGGTCGTTTGTAGTCTACATACCGAGTCAAAGGCAAGATTCTACGATGCCTTAGAATCTGCAGGGGAATATCCATACGTATCAAAGTTGATCGGTATCAAGAGTACATGTAACTAAGTGCCTGCAGGTATCTACTACCTCAAGTTACGGGTAGTTTATCTACACGTGCAAGTGCCTAGATACGTTGCTGGTAGGTAGATGGATGCCCTGGTGCCTTAAGCCTACCTACCTGTTCTTCCACCTGCAATAGTGTGTATAGACCTATGTTTGCTGTAGGTTGGGGTATCTTTATCTTTGAGGTAATCAGGTAAGAAGAGGTAGGTAGCAGGTGCTCTACGTTACAGAATACCTATGACAACAAAGTAACATGCCTGCGTGCCTGCCTTACAAGTGTGCAGCTTCCCAGATACGGATATAATACAACAACAACATAGGAAAGCACCAGACTCAAAACTTTGGTAACTTCAGTCACTCCTTCGGCCCGTCCACATGTGTCTACCTAGGTACCTACCTATACATGCCTACGCCAACATCACTGCCATGCCCAGAAGACGCGAGAGCAAGAGAGATATAAAATAACAACTACCTACATGTAACTACATGTACCTGCCCAGTACAAGTATGCTTGATATTAGTACCTAAGGTACCTAGGTAGGTACACACTTAATATTCTCTATGCCAACCATGTCCCTTTCCTCTCTATCTTTCCTTTACGTAGGTAGGTAGGTAGGTAGGTATTGAATAGTACCTGGGTAGTACTCTCCGAGTGTGACCTGACTTCATTCCCAAGGTTCCTTGCACGAAGCTGCCTTCCTTCCTTCCTGTTCCCATCAGCCCCTCCTACTTCATCTACATCTCATCATTCTACTCCTGTCTACACGTCACTCACCTTCTCTCAGCCCACCCTGTTTACAACTAGAACAGTCCCTACCTAGGTAATGCCGCCCTGCTCCCTGTTATCCTCCTTCCAGCCTGCACTTCCCATATCAATACATCTAGATTTGCCTCTTGTGTCTTGACATTGATGAAGGCAGTTCATACCTGCTATACCATATATCTCACCACACATCTTCATCCATCGGAGGTAACCCCCTACTCTGTCATACTGAAGTTTGTCTGATGAGGAGATCTTTACAAAGATCTAGAACTAACCAGAGTCTGCAAAACAGTGAGTTGCGGCTGTCGTTACTCGAGACTTCATATTACCTCAGCCGGTAGTGTTCTAACACTACCCTCAGGGCTGTCCCAACGTTGATAGTGCCAGCCTCAGGTAGCCTGGTTACAGAGACCTGCTTGGTTTAAGCTACTACCCCGTCACCAGGTTTGCCAACCCAAATCATCCACACCGATTGCAGAAGCTAACTATGGAAATATTGATAGATTGAGAGATGGCTCTCTCGCCGTTCCCGAACCATAACGGTAGCGTGCATAAACCATCTTTCACTCCCACCGCAATGGAATTTAAACCCAAGGTTGTCGAAGCCAAGGCAGAGGTTCTCAACTCAAGCTTCATCACGCAGACTATCCCGAATGTTCATCGACATGCGGGTATTGTTGGACTTTGCACTGTGCCTGAAGAGAAGGCCGATGTGGATGATCTCGGATGGCACATCGCCGACTTTCTTGCCTTCCGGGCGCTTCTATGCGGAGAAAATGCGCCGCAGGCGCAGAGTTGGCTATCTCTATGCGATATTCATACTCTAGTGAGACAAAATCCAGATCAATATGTCCATGGTAAGGATAGACGACTGGTGGGCTTGGCAGCAAGCCCAAGGACGTATCAGACACCCACCGGGCTCGCCGAGCGAGAAGACAATATCCAGGTTGAGACTTCGGCAGAGGGTTTGAAGGACAAATTCATTGCTGGAGTAAAGAGCAAGCTGAAAGTTCTGAAGAAATACCAATATCCATTGTTGATAATCATCTGTGGCTTGACCTCTCTCGAGCAAGATATATATTTCGGCAAGCTGGATATCAATCATCGGTACACTATGAAAGATTTCCGTCAGGACCTGGGCGACCGTATCAACCATATTGATGCTATTATTGTCACACCTTCCTTGTTCTCTGCCGGTTGGCAGGTCAATACTTCTTTCGGCCGTGCGAAGTCAACGGGAGTACATGGTAGTCGGGACGATTTTCTCGCCAGACAGTTCGGGGGCCTGTTTGCACAGAACCTCACTCGTAATTTCCTTGGATGGAAGTGCCCGGCACTCGATGAGGATAAGGTCGACCCTCAGGTCAAAAAGGAGAGATTTCCCGGGCCAGTTTGCCCATCTGGCGACGTAAAGTCGTTGATTTCCCAGCTTCAAATCAGGATCCAATCTTGCCTTGTCGGGGGGCTTAGCGCTCACCACATGGATCACTCGTTCTCATTTGACAAGGACAAGGATGAATGGGAAATATTAATTGGGTACCGTGAGAGGCCCCTTGACTATCAGTCGTTGAGCTGGTACGAGCAGAAATGGACTAAGCTCGAGAACTCATCCGTGCAGAGTTTCGAGTCTACTAATGAGAGCCTAGCATTCCTCGGGAATGCATTTGGGGGTACTAGGACGTCGCAGCTTAACCACATTAGATACCTTATTGAAGAGTCATACCTGGCCTGGCCGGATCACTGGGCATCAAATTTTGGTCAGGAGACAAAGAAAGATTTCGAGCTCTTCATGAATACAGATTACCCGGATAGCCTCGACTGCCATGAGGTCTTCAACGTCCTCGAGCACCGCGCCAGGACTTCTATCTTGGCCGATACGATCGTCCAGTACTTCGATCTCCCGATGCCCCGAAACGAGCGTTGCCGCGATTGCGACAATCTCCAATGGAAACAAGCGCTCTCGGAGACGGATCGATCCTCCTTGCTCAAGCACTTTGGTACAGTGCTTGCGTGTATCCCTGGCCCAAATGTGCCGCCGGGCGTCAACCCGAACAATTTGAGCAGGTTGCAGAGGCGTCTGGAGAGTGCGGCGGGTTACATCCGAGCCTCTTTGGGAATTCGGCTTTTGACGTCCAAAGACTCTAGCGTAGTCGGCCGCATTGAAAGCTGTAAGCGATCTTCATCTTGTCGCTATTGATACTCTAGCTAATCGAATATAGTTCTACAAGGCGTCGAAAGAAAACAGGTAGAGCTACTAGCTTCATGCCCGGAGATTTACCAGATTTGTTGTTCCTGGCTTAACTCCATTAACATGCCAGCTCGCGAGCTACACAATGCGATAGCCGCGACTAAACACTCCCAAGGGGTCGTTGTACCTGAAGATACAATTGGCATCCTGGATGGTGATGATGAATATGATGTTTACCAGGATGAAGACGGTCGCTTTGATTCGGCCGTAAGTTCTACAGTAGTCGAGAATTTTTGCGACGAGCCTGTTCACGGCCGGCAGCCATATCTTCTACCCTTTGGCACCCCCTCGCTAGCTCTGCAGCAGTTTGAAAATAATGCTACTTCGGGAATAGATGAGAATGTCAGCCTCCATGATGAAATGGTGAATCTTCAGACTCAGGAAACCCAGCTCCTCAATCAAATCCAGGCGACCAATGACAGAAAGATGCGTGCACAACTGACTACAAAGCTGTTGGAACTGTTACAGAGAATCGATAGTTTGGAAGAAGGGCCCAAGGCCAGTCAAACAAACGATGTAGCCCAGGGCGGCGCTTTCGGGGTGGCTGATGACGAAGTCATGTCAACCGTCTCTTTCACCGAGGCGGAGGGGCGTGCTCTAAGAGAAAAGGATGAAGAGGAGGTCTATTTAGAGCCGAAGCCAACGAGAATGCCCAGAATCGAAGAGAGAGCACAGAGAGAGGAACGAGAGATCTTGCAACATGCTGTTCTACAAGCCAATCGTGGGACAGAGGCTTTATCCGGAACCGAAGGGTGGCGACAGAAGGAGGGGCGAGAGGCCATGGCCAGAATCGAAGCACAACAAGCAAAGGTGTTGCAAGAGGCCTTGGGAAAGGTTACTCGGCAAGCCCGGGGAGAGCCGGTTATGGCTGGACGGCGCACCCCCCCTCACCTGCGTGGAAGACGTAGCTAAGGGTGTTTGTTGGCTCGCATTGTAACAATTTGACCGGGCCTATGGCAAGATTCGACTCGGTCGGAGTTATACATCGCACAAAGGGGGAGGTTCTAGATGTCACATAATTTTGCCTTTGATCAACCGGTGCGTTTTAGTTTCGAGATGAGGGGTGTATGTGTTGGACGGGATCTGCTCTTATGGCGTGATAGCAAAAATTGGTGTCTGGTCCTGGGAATACGAGTTTGAGAGACGAACATGAACAAAGTAGACGAAATGCTATAGTTCAGTCAGCTGAGATGCCTACAATCAATATGCTCCTTTGCACCTATTACCGTGGGCTTCATACTCTGCTCTATACAATCTGAGATGAACTAATCTACATTAGTAAAAAAAGAGAAAGCGGCTCACACGTCAAAAGGAGCGAGCTTGTGGGTGTCGACGCACCCATTTCCCATTCCCTGAACAATGGGGCTAATCATGTGTTTTCTTGTTTACTTTGATCTACAGTGTTTAGAAGTCCCGTTTGCTTATCTACATGGGGAGATGGCCCTCTCGAACCCCTTTGGAAGACATACAGTGCCTCATCCTTGCCGGGGAAGCTCGGTAGCGGTACCTGCACCACCTTGACCCATTCGTCGCCGTGCTCACGCGCCATGAACTCGTCCATGGTCATATCTCGGAACCCCGTATACCCGTTGTGGTTCTGTGTCCCCACGACGGCCACAGTGTCGCCGTCATATGCATCTAGCATGTTGCGCGTGAACCCGCCCTCGCGGCCGCCGGCGACGCCGCCGCCAACGATGGGATATACCAGGAGGAGCACGGCGTCTCTTGCGCCGGAGCGTGTGGTTTTAAGATAGGTGGCGCCGTCGGCGATCAACGTGTCGCGGACCCACGATGTGCGCCAGCTCGACTGGGCGCTGTCGACGGGCGTGACGAGCGGAATGGGCGCTGGGGGTTTCGAGGCTTTGGATGCTGAGCTAGACGGTGGTGTGGGGGCGTGGAAGGCGTGGTAGTCGCGCAGCAGCCGCGTCCAGTAGCCGTTTCCCGAGCCCATGTCTATGATCTCCCGCCCCGAGGCCACGGCGCGCAGGATCTCGAGGGCCTCGTGCGACGGGCAGGCGCAGCCGAAGTGGTGCATGAGGATCGGAAGGACGTGGTGCGATGATGGTCGGCCGCGCGCGGACGAGTCGCTGGGGCCTGCCCACTCGAGGTTGCGGCTTGCCCAGGCTAGAAAGTTCAGGTAGGGGTTTGCCGGCGCCGGCTTCGAGGGCTTCGCGCGCTGGATGCTGAGGTTCAGCGATGGGTGGATGAACCGCTTGGAGCTCAAGTGCGTGCCGATTTCGCGACGCAGGGACCCCTTCTTTGCGTTTGCTGTGTAGTTCTTGAGTGCCGTGGCGGCGGAGTTGGTCGGGTTGAATATCGAGAGGTAAGCTTCTATGTCTGCTTGTGGAGGTGGCGGCAGGGCCGACGGCTCTTGCGGCCTTGGAGGAGGGGCAGGGCTGGATTCTGAAGGAGGGTTGGTTGCGGGCGCCGAGGACTCGTTTGTGTCCTGATGGGCGGGCAACGACGCGGGAGCATGGGCTGTCGGTTCGCCGT
Organism: Xylaria grammica; assembly: GCA_004353285.2. Lineage (NCBI taxonomy): Eukaryota > Fungi > Ascomycota > Sordariomycetes > Xylariales > Xylariaceae > Xylaria > Xylaria grammica. The sequence continues at coordinate 543,101 of NGZP02000002.1, read as the reverse complement.
AGTACCAGTTATGCAGGCCGTGCGCGCCGCCGAGGGACACGACATGTTGTACTTGCGGCAGCGTAACGGATACTATGGCATGGTAGACGTAGGCGTCGGTCGCGCGCAGCGAGAAGGATGCTGCGATGGCGGATTTCAGATCGTTGTTCGCGAGGTGCGCTGCGGCGCGCGCGTGGAGTTCGGGGTCCGCGAGGTAGGCGTCGGGAGTCCATGAGGGCGAACCCTCGCAGTATATTGGCTGCTTCTTGCTGCCATTGGGAGCCATGGCTACGGATCCGCGCCTTTACTATGTAAGAATAGGGGGATGGGAGGAGGTGACGGACAGGATATGACATAACGGCTTATGTCGGCAATGGTGGGGTTGATGCTTGACACCCCCACCACCGAACCTAGGTGGCTAGGTTAGGTACAGGGGGCCTCATTCAGACGACCTAACCTAGATACGTTAATATCTACAGTCATAATTTGGGGGGGTATCACTATGTCATGACACCAGAAAATAAGACGAAGAAATATCGTTAATATTAAGCTTAAATACAAGGTTGTTGTCGTATGACGTGCTGATTTGTAGGTGTGCGACGACACGTGAGACATTTTCCACGTCCTCACACTAGAACAAGCTTAATACAACTACCTAGCTAGCCCACGATTGGTGTTTCTTTCCCTGTGGGCAGGCGTGGTTCTCTATGTATGAATTATTTACTACGGTAGTACGTAACTTATAAATTACTTCCGATATATATTTTCGATTGATCAATGTCTGTTAATTCCAGGTTTCACCGGGGAACATTCATCCCCTTCCACCAAGCCCCAGAACGCGAGGAGCGAAATTATCTACTTACGTGACACAAATGGATCATAGACTTGGGCACGTCGTCGTTGTCCTTGGCTTTGGTAAGGGCGCCAGCATTTGCTGCTACGGCACTTTGACAGCGAATCATGCGTAATCTACGCGCTAGGCTTCCTGGCTATCCTGTCTCCCCACTAGCGCTGCTGATGATAACTTCGGTTGACTCTTTAGGAAATCTATGTCTCTAGGTTGGTATCGATCCGCCCGGGGCAAAACACCAGTAGTGGCATGCGAGATGGTAACGACACAAAAGGGGGGGATGGGTAAGCTACTAAAACACGCCCCGAAAACGAGCAAACCAACCCTCTATAACATTGTATACGCCCCGCAAACAAATAAATCAAACTTCTATAACGTCGTATACCCCCTTCATATTCTCCCTTGTGGTCGCCAGCACCTTTTCAACTCGTCCACGAAACTCCGGATCTTTTTCACTCTCCAAAGCAACGTTATCGCTCCGGATAATGTCAAACGTGCCTTGGATAGCGCTGAAACTGGAACGGACAGCCTCCTGAATACCATCCTGGGTGTTGTTTACGTGCTCGTTGAAATCTGTCTTGAAACTTTTCAAGAGATCAAGGAAAAGGCCATTCCGTCTTACGCCGGAGTTGATGGTAGACTTCCTACGAGCGTCGCTGCCCGTGCCTATCGACGGTGAGTATTCTCGAAATGACGATATTTACTATTTATAGTTATTAGTTTGGGCTTACCACTCTCATGGCTGGCGCTCTCGTATGCATTTTCCATGGCTTTCCCAATGAACGATGTACGAATACCAGACAAGGCGTCTGTTCGAAGAGTTCTAAGAATGTGTCAGCTAGCGTTATTGACCGGGACATACAGTAAAAGCACTTACCGTAGATGGCCCTGGAGGTCGTTCAAAATAGTCTCAATATCGGCCTCCAGAATTCGTTTCTGGGACGAGAGTGTAGATGCGATGGTGAGTGCCGTGTCAGGGGAGGTATTCAGTTCGGTATCTGCGCTTCTGTTAATCGGGACATCTCTCCCTAGCCTCACGACTCACCTAAGAATTCGTCTGCTTCCTCAAAGATATCATCGATGAACTCGGTGGCCTCCTCGCCCTGTTGGTCCAAACTAATCTGTACCTGTTCCCAGGGAGGGCTCAGATCGTTTGTCATCTGCTCTATGATCTCTTGATTCCAGTTCCGCGACCCGATCTTTGCGGTGCAATAGTTACCATAGTTGCGACAGAACGCGGAGTATGATGCTTGGCTCGTCAGCACTCTTCAGAACGTGTCGATGGCAGACATACCATGATGCCACTAATAAATTATAGTTAGCGATATGAATATACTTGCGGAATTCTGTGGTGTTTATACTTACGGCATCCCAGTCGTAGCTCGCCCTCCTAGCAGCCACGCTCCATCTATCCAAGTGATCACCTAGATAGATCTAATTAGAACCTGCTTCATACTCATGTGGCAGGAGTTGTAGCACATACCTTGCGGCCGATATAGTTTCGTATCGAATTCATGCTTATACGCTTTTGCTACAAGATTCAGTCTGGACGCGCGCCCGCACAACTCCTAAGCCGATATTAGACTTGCTTGAACATGGTTTCGATTATTAAGGGGGGTTCAGACCAGGTACAGCTTCCTTTCTAGCGTGTCCAGAGTGTTCCTAATATTCTCTTTTCTCTCTGCGCTCAATGATCCTTGTCCTGATTGTACCCAGAGGCCTAATTCTCCAAGGAGGACTCCAATGTCGTCTCGAATGTACTTTTTCGCTGCTGCGTACTGGCTCTCCGATACCATCGCCATGCAGTGCTCACGAATTGCCAGTATTCCACTAAGTATGAGGTGAGGCATTGACTTGTCTTTAGGTTCTTCGCGCCTGTCCCAGTATATTGTATTACTGGCGCAAAACACTTTGAGTTGGCTTCCGGGGACTTCGTGCTTGTAGAGTTCAAAGAGTTTGTTTCCGACGATTGAATTACGGGTCGTGATGAGAAATTGCTGTAAACTATTCCGAGGATTAGTTATGCTTGCAAACTGGAAGATTATTGAAAGACTTACTCGAATTTGCTGTCACTCAACCGCTTGCTAAAGCCAATCAGATGATTAGAGATATTCCTGAAGAACTTATGGGGAACGGTATATACCTAGTTATCCTGAGAGACCTTTCTAGTTGTTGTAGCTCTTTTGTTTCATCCTCGCTTAACTCATCAGGCTCGAGATCGTGAAGGGATGATATGTCTTCTTCTAGGTCTCTCATCAAAGATTTCTCTCGGCTAATGACCTCAAGTTTGTCATGAATCTGTCTAGCAGCCCTTTTCCCCTTCCAATCCTTGAGAGCTTCTGTTGCTTTTATTTCCTGCGCGCTGGTGAGCTCTTTCCTGGGGCTAAGTCTCTCGAAATACTTACGTCGGACCTGGTACAGATGATGCCAACGTTGGACAGCCTGGCCTTCTTCGCGAGTTCGATGACGCTTTGGACCCCTTCGTCTGTTGTTGCCCGGCCCTCGGAGGCCACAACAAATATTTCATCGCATCTAAGTAAATAGCGTTCTGTGATATTTCGGCGTGCTGCATTCAAGTCGCGAAGACCTTCATAGCCACATTAGTACGAAAACGTAATGTTGAGGTAGGCAATATATGGGGGGAGGGGGGTATATACCGGGGAGATCAACGAGAATGAGCCCCTTGCTCAAGATGTGAGCGTTCAGATAGACACTATAATATTAGCAACCACATCTCTGATTAGGTTAGGACTTTTCTCTTTGCTTACATGATCTTCTTGATCCATGGCCAGAGAGGCGCCGCTCCTGATGACGTGTCCGAAGAAAGTTGCATTAGAAATTCTGAGCAGTCATTGAGACCCAACCCCGACTTTCTCTCTTGGATCATAGACTGGTCGAATTCCTGAACCCACGACGTGAGAGTTGATAGGGCATGCGGCTCTGTGTCCCGTAGGAATGTTTCTTTATCGACAAAGCGGCCAGGGAACATAGCTTGGAAGGTAGCACTAGCAATCCCAGCTCGTTTCTCCGAGTCCGCCACCTCCTCTTGCGAGCTGAAGGAATCTCTGTTGAGGTGGAAGTGCCTGTAGTCTCGAAGGAGGCTCTTGAGTTGAGGCATAAGTTCGGCCTCAGAAAACCTCTCCACTATGATAGTGAAATCTTCGTTTTCATGGAAGTGAAACTCTGTAACAACACAGGTACACGCCCCTCCGCCGTTGCTCTGTACATATCGATGAGTTTGGAAGCCCGGACTTCGCGAAATGGAAGCTTACAGATCTGGCCAGGTCGTGGCAATCGAGTAGAGAATTCAACAGGCTGCTCTTGCCTATGTTCAGAGAGGTTAGCTTTAGTCACCGATTTATCGTCGGCAGTAGTAGTCTTACCAGCACCCGAGTCGCCGACAAACCCGACGGTTCGCTTCGATGGGCACTCGAACTGAGACAGGTTCTCTGTTTGGGTATGAAGGCGCTCCATCACGGAGTCCGGTTCGTTGTGTACCGCGCTGCTCCCTAGTACATCAGCCAAGCTAGTCATCAATCTCTTCGTGTCGCGCAGTGCTTATTGGAAAGCTGGGAGGTTGAAGCGATCATTGGGCGGAGCTTCGTCCCTGACGTTGTGTTTTTCAAGGTTGATTCGTGAGCTCGAACGCCTCCGGTGAGCACTTCGCATTCCTGGTGATGGGCTGAGCGAAGTCAGTAGCCTTGGGTCAAGGAGGGGGGTGGAGTAGCTATCCCGTCCTGCCACCACCGCCTGCAGGGCGTCAGTCACGTCGGTCATATCCATATTTGGCCTAGCCGATGAGAAGCGTAGTCCATCAAGCTGAGCATCTAGGCCGCTGACGGTAGTGCGCCCTCGACTGCTAGGTGTTGGAGAAGAGACATGACGAGAAGCCGAGCTAGAGGGAGTGGAGGAAAAGGATGGAATTTGAGGGATAGGGGTTGAAGGCGTTGATATGTTGTAGGACCCTCGGCCACTTGAGGGCCGTTCAACGGATGGTAAAGCAATATCAGGGGAGAAATGAAAATTGAATTCAGCACGAGGAATGGTGAAGTCATCGCGACTAGATGCGGCCGTAGAGGAGGCTGGAGTAACGCCGCCGTCGTCACTATTCTGAGAACTTTGACGGGCTCCCGAGTCTGCTCTGCCAGCAGAGCCGCGAGTTGGAAGCTAAACACGTTAGTGAAAACGCTGATCGAGAAGGACGGCCCTTCAACTACCTTTACTGAAACCATTGTAAAAGAGATAGGGGTTAATACAAGCAATGGGGAATGTAGAGGCCACTATGTAGGGCTGAATAATGGATCGTAAGTAAGAAATCTAAATTATGTTTACTGTGTGTTAATGGATCTTGGACAGAGATTCAACATAGGCACGCCATTCGGTATAAATACGCAGATAAAATGCCCGGTCCAACAAGGCGCGGGGATTACCATAGGGTTGCCTCATCTGGCAGACAACCATATCCCCAGACATAATTATCTTGGCGGTCATTCAGCCTGGCCAAAATAGAACACTCAGTCGGCCCTCGCAACCCTGCAAACGCGCCACACATTTGGTAAGGGCCCTTGTAAGCATGTTAATCAGGACGCGCTGGTGACATGACCAGCCCTCTGATGCGGACGTACCGTGCTAACACGCAAACCAAAACCAGGTGTGAGAGTAAACGTCGGAAGCCATCTAAAAGCCTAGCTAAAGTCCCCAGGCGACCCGGGCGTTCGCGAGCGAAGTGATTTCATGGCTGGGTTCCTGCAACCATAGTAACAGGATCAACCAACAGCATAACCTACGGTGCGGCGCAGTCGGGCATCAAGCATCTCATTGGTAAACTGGGCTATTGGCGTAGCAGACCCACAGTGACGTCCCGTAGTTGAGGCCGCTTCCAGCGCTTAGAAAGTTCCTGGGGCGCATGAGCATGAGCGCAAGGGTCACGGAGTCTGCTGCGGGCGGATTTTCCATTCCCATTTACGAATTCTTATAGCAATGTACCGACTGCTTGCCTTTGCCAATTCAACCCGCCCATTACTCACTTTCGAGTGTAGGTACCTAAGGTAAGGTATTCACTGCTTAGGTAATAGGCGCTTCCGAGGAGGATGCGACCCCTAATATGTGAAACGCCAGGGTATCCAGATCGACAAGCCGAAAATAAACATATCTATCGTACACTCTGTTTCAAATCACCCGTACCCAGGTTGATCAGCTGTTCCATCTTGATTTCAAGCGTGCGAGTCACCGAAGAAAGAGCAGCGGCTACACGCGGCTTTATTATGTGCCGACTACAGCTCGGCTTGGGCGATCTGCATCGGATGATTGTAGTGTAGACTATTTCATTAGGAGGCTGGTAGATGACCCGTCTTCTTCGACTAGTTGTAATGATCCTGACCCTGAACTCAGTGGTGTAGGTGATATACTCCCTAGTCCACTTTGGCCTATGACAGTATTACCGGAGTCTTGAATCTTTGTGAGAATCTAGGCAATCCCCTTCGTTGATGGCTGTGCGTTAAGGAAGTAAGCTGCAAGGGTATTATTATTAGGGCAACACTTGTGGTAAGGGAAGGTAAATACATATATACCTCGTAGCATAAACCAAATCTATGTTCGGAAATTGTCGCTTTTGGGCGATATAGCTTTGGGTGTGTATTAATTACAAAGGAAACAAGAGCAGAGGCAACAAGTTGACCGATTTATTCTGGCAATTGGTTTTGTAAACATCAAGTTACTCACTCCATATTGTCGTAATACTATATAGAGCCCTTGCCGGTCTTTTTTACGAAACAGTTTATCCTCCGTCTGGTGAACCGGACAGCAAAGTTGTCAAGTCAAATCAACATCGACAAAACAGATCATTACTGTCACAGTTCACACTGCTGGTTGAATCCAGTATTGACCTATGTTATTGCACAAGGAGGGAAGTTCTCCTCGTGCTAGATGTAGCTATCTAGTTATTAGTTTATATACAAGGTTTCCTCTGGTCTGTGCTCTGCCCCTAGTCCTAGTATGGTTCCGTGACAATTACAGATGGAAGCAATAATATTTGGGGCGTCTCGAACCTTACTCTTACCTTAGTATGCACTGGGTTTTTACGGGAGCCCTGTTAACCTAAATGTCGCCTTCAAGAACCCGTAGGTCAGCCGATCATAATGGCACGATTATGAACAATGGATATAATTATCGAGCTGCCTTGGAAAATCACGGGTATATATATTACTGTGTGGGAAATCTAGAAGCAGAAAGTGTTACATGAAAAGCTGCATGCGTGTTAATAAAAAAATAGTAGTGAAGCTCAATAGATAGAATCAAAACAGGTGGCCTAACCAAGAAAATCTGAGAAATCTGAGTCACCGTTAGCCACGATAGGAAAGCCTGTCTCCGATACTATGCAAGTTAATCAATCTCTTATATAGATTTTTTAAATGAATTAACGCTGGATAACCCTAACCCTAACCCCCAACATATATATGTATGTCGAGGGAATATATTGGAAATCAGTTGGATCTTGAGCACCAAATAGGGCGTTTGATATAGTCCCTGGGGACAGGTCAGTCCATCCTCCGGCCTGGCTAATTCCTCACAACGACGGCGCGATTGGCTTCAGCCTCTGGCTCGGGAATTATATATATTGAAATATGGCGAACCCGACAAACCTGCGCTTGGCAGTCGAGATCCTCAATTCGACCCAGTGTCTATTGTCATATCGCTAAGAGTAGAAACGCGTTGGCATAGAATCATCATTGAGATGATCAAAATACCACTAATGATTTATCTAGATGCAAACGCTCGAATCCCCGGGCAATATAAACTAAGAACAGCTTAGGGAGAGCTAGAAATTCTCCAACAAAGACCGGGTCAGCTGAAGAGAGATTAGTCTACAGCTAACGTCGCCATGTATCAGGACCTTGACCATGATAGAAACATTGAGCCATAGTTTTAAGTACAGTTCTAGGGATATATTACCCCCGATAAGATGCCATACGACACAACAGTTGAAAATTACTATGTTGATATATGTGAGATCCAAAACATAAAATTTAGCTGAGATTTGTACTGCTAATAGGATCATAGTGGGAAACACATGCCTGAAATGCTACTTTAACCCCAATAAAGCGCTCTAGGCCTAGCCCCAGCTGCCGAGAGCACCAAATTATCATCGAGAAATAACGGAAGGGCTGCAGTAACTTTAGTTATGAGGATTGGCGATTTGAATAGATATATTCTGTAAGAGATATATACACAGTACTGCTTCATTCTGACCCTGTTACATCTAAGAACAACTAGCCATGCCGTAGCATCTAGACGAGAGTAGTTGCTTGGCAGGATCCAGACAATAGGATGCGGGACCATGTCGGCTTGGCCGCGTTTTCACTCCGCTTTTTGCCAGCCGTGTCTAGATCTAGTGTCAAACTAATGCAGTCCCGGCCGGTTGGTACCCGCAGTTACCCGTGCCAAATCCCATCCAAGCCCTCCGTCTTGTTCGTCTTGCCGTCACTCACAAGTGATGTCCTGCAAAGTCCAAGAGCTATATTGATGAAACGAGAGATGGGGCGTTATCTACTAGAGAATAAAAGGCGCGAGAGGTGGTAGCACCTTTGACGTTAAAATTTTGGTTAAGGAAAAGGCTTGGAAGGGTAGATATAGGTGGAACGTAAAATGCTAAGTTCATAAAAACGTCAATTTTAATAATGGCAGAGGTCTTATCATTATATGTAAAGAACTGTGGATTATTGGCGGCTCTGCACTCAAAGCGATCCCTTTGCGTATATCCTAAACGTAGAGAACTAGAACGATTGAAGGGGCGAGGAACGAAAAGGCACAAGAGCTCTAACCGCCACTTATAATTACACTAGAATCTAGCATAAGTAAAACATGGAGCCGCCCTCTTGGCAGATAATATTCGATACGGATAAACATAAATATAGGCCGCTCGGGAAGTAGTTGATTTTTTCTCTTGGCAAGTATCGAACTGGAGCGCCGCCGATCCCAGATAGCTGCTTTATTGCGGTCCGGTGCGTCGGTATCATGCAAAAATACTCGGAGATAGTTCAGTGCTAATTATCGACCGCTTAGAGAAGCTTCGTTCTACAGGCGCGGACATATTACGCTAATGAATTCGTGGGCAATGTCATCTGGGTTGCTCACAATGAGCCTGTATCCCTTCCACTACAGGAAGCAAAGGATCCTCGTTGTAATCTCCCTTTAGACACTTAATTGGATGGTATAAATGCAAAACTTAAGTAGGAGAAGAACCGTAGGCGTTGATGTAATCTAATATTTTCAATCCTCATTGGTGATGGGATCTACTTCTCAGCACCACCCTGGAGCCGAATTTATTATTCTAATGATCTAGACTACAAGAAATTTCTGCCCTCACTAACCTTCATGTACCTTAAATTCTAAGTCTGTCCCTGGCACCGTGTTTATTACGTCCGTAAAAGTACCTGGGGAAAAGTTTGCAGATTATAGCAGTCAGATCACGGGATGTAGCACGACTTGGGGCAGCAGCATGAGGCCGTAGCGTAAGGGAATCTCCATCTCAAATAAAACACGATTGACTCTTTACTACGTGCTAATGCTAGCCCTGGTCAAGAGTGAATATACTCCCTAGGCTAGGCTGGAGTGATAGGTCTCATGGCTCAATTTATAAGCTACCTACCCCCCTCACACTTAACCTCTATATGACAGCACGCCGTGACTACTTGAAGTTTGCCTGGAACAGCTGCTATGGTCTGTTTCCAGGGTTGGAAATTAGTACAAATTTAGTACACATTAGTATTTCTTTCTTTTTACAATAGCTCTACAACAAACAAAGGAAATAAAATAGAAAATATATTATTTTAAAGCCCTTGTTTTAAAGAATCTAAAAGTTATTTTTTTTAATTTCTAGAATAGGTTTTTAATTAATAATCACTATTAGTACTCATTTAGTACATAGATTTAGTACTAAAATATTAAAATTTAATACTAATGCTAATTATTAATTAAGGATCTACTTTAAAGAAATAAAAAAATAACTGTTAGATTTCTGAAAAAAAGGGCTTTAAAATAATATATTTTTTACTTTATTTCCTTTATTCGTTGTAGAGTTATTTAAAGGTAAAGTGGTACTAATTCAGTACTAATTCGTTGTACTAAAATACTAATTTTCCAACCCTGTCTGTTTCTCATACATTAACCCTTGATGTATATACTACAACGAGCATCAAGGTGTGTTGGCCTTGTGGCTTGGGTCTGAGAGGTTGCAGTAGCTATGATTGGGGACTTCCCGTCTTGACGTTGCGAGCAGAGGAGGGAAACTGGTATTCGAAATAAATATGACCGCAGGTCACCAAACCTCCTTTTTAAGGCTATACAGTTTATTTTCAGTGATAGCATGGCCGCCATCAGACGTTGTTTACTTGCTCGAAATAATTATAACGATAAAATCTGATTCACGAAAAGCATCCGCACTGAGAGGTGAGGACAAAATAGAAGGGCAAGTGTAGATAAAAAGATCAATATCGAACCACATATACTGTTGACCCTTATCTTGTCAGTGTTTATTCCTTCGAAAGGGGATTAACACATGATGCTAATAGACCAACATGCACATTCGATGAGCGAACACGCCGTATGGGTCGGAGAAATTTGAGGCATTAAAGATGTGTGACTATTACGCCAGGAACTCAGACAAGTGGTAATGCGGGAAAATGTGTCATACGCACAGTACTTCTCGCTAGATATCCCTCCTCACATATGCAACGAGGCTCTAGAACACACCCCGGCTGGGTATGACATGCTGTATCGCCCCATGCACACCGCCAGACTCGATTAACTCGCAGCTTACCCCAGGTGCCCAAATTTCACTAGTGCTGTTGGAAATCTCTGATTGGGTCATGATGAAAAATTCCCTGGGCTTCGGCATTAAAACGTGTTTCTAAGCTAGTGGCAAAAAAATTGGCTTCAGTTTGGCGGGAATAATCCCTGCCAAGATTCCTGGCCCTAGTCTTATGCCGAGCATTATATCTGAGCTATTGGCGAATCATATATTGGATCAGTAACTCGAATACAAATGTTTGATCTCGGGGAATGAATTGTTTCCTCGCCTGGGCTCTTCTGCCTGGGCTTGGGTAATCCGCCAAGCCTACACTACTTCCAAATCACCCCGCGTTGTCAAAGCTTAGCTCAGCTTAGGCAGACGTGAACAATATACTTAAGCCATCTTCTAATATTTTTTCACCCTTCTATGAATGTATCCATCTCTCATGTAGGAAGGGTTGAGCGAGACGCAAGTAGGTCGGTTGGGGCTGACCCCTACGTGCATTTGTGATCTCCACCGTAGAATCGTGAACGCGACTCAGGACTGTACCTCAACTGCAGATCGGGCGGCTGGGGCTGCTCTAGTCGCGCCTCATCATGCTCATGCATGTACTAGTACTGTAGTGTACTGTATACCACACTCAGGGTCTGGCTCCGAACTCAAATAGGGCCCACGAGGTTGACACGTGGTGGAGGCTACGGTGATTATCGTTGTACGGATGCAAGAATTTAGTCTCTGATGACTCAGGGCCTAACGAACGGAGCATTCAGCTCAGACCACTGTGGAAACCCTCGCTCACCGAGGTAGCGGGGCGACATCTCGAAATTCCGGGCTACTGTCCAGGAACCTCGTCCCGCTTTCTCAGCCGCACGGTTGGACGGACTTGGCAGAAAGTGGTGACGTTGGCTAGAGATGTAGCAAACCAATGCCATAGGGGATAGATGTATACTAGTACTAGTAGATTCTCGATATGCCATGATATAATATGGAAGCTCGACCCCTGTCCTCCCTAGTCCCCCTTGACCCTCCTTCCGTAATGGGAAAGTTCTGACCCATTGGGATATTTGCTTAAGTGATATCTCGTGCCAAGTCCGATCAACATTTCAAATGGCATGCGGACCAGGAAATTTTCACTGATGTTCGTCACACCACTTTTCCGTTCCCATTTAACACGCGATTGCATCTTATGGTAGATACGATGTGTAGTAAGTGGTACAAGAAAGTTCCTGGTTAGTCTCCATACTACCTGGGTAGATAACCTCGAAATGTAGGCCGTCTTGAATCACTAACTGGACAAGAGCCACATTGGGACCGCGGACTGTCTTGATAGTGCATCTTAGAAAACATAGCTGAAAAAAATATACTATATACAGCCAATAGGCATACTTCACGTCACAAGTACAAGCGTTTGTTTTTTTTTGTTTTGTGCTCTCCCATAAGACGAAAACGGTCAAAAATCGAAGATATTTCTATATAAACCAAGTACCATAGAAAGTGACGCCAAAACGAGAATGGCTCAATACTGTGAAATGACTACATATGTAACCGTCGGATGCTGCCGCCGCCACCACCATACCCCACAAGTGACAAGCTTCTCCCCACGCTGAGCACTTCCCGAGCGAGGGTAAACAGCCGGAACTAGACGATTAAGCCTTTAGTCATCCTTTGCCAAGGACAAATTAGCTAAGACACAACCAGACGCTAAACACCGCGCATTCCGGTAATTCCATATCATCGAGAATGAGGCATAAGATCAACGACAGCTATCTGAAATCATGGACGAGCCAAGCTAGTTGGGAGATCGGCTCCAGCAACCAAGGTTGACTAACATCCAGCCATTCAGCTTCGTATGTCATGACCCATGGCATCATGCTGGGAGCGAAAGGCTATAAAGAAGAATGGCATTCCCGTGGCTCCGATGATACAGATACTCTCCCAGACTCATTCCTCTCAACACATCTCAGTCCTCGCCTCACTTTTCCCCAGCCAGCCCCAGCCTCCTCGACACAATGAAGTTCTCTAGCATCGTCTCAGTTCTTGCGCTCAGCGCTACCGGCCTTGCCTCCCCTAGGCCCAAAGGCAAACATCTTCCCACCACCGTTATCGCCGGTGTTGAGGTTGTCGACACCCAGATCGTCCGGGACGCTCAGGCTATCATCGCTAAATTCCCGGACTTCCTCTACTGGCACTCTATGCGCACGTGGCTGCTCGGCGCCGCTACCATTAACGCCAATGCGACCCTCAAGGCTCAGGTTGACCTAGAGGCTCATGCTCTAGGCACGATCCTACACGACCTAGGCTGGGACAGTAAGTGTTACCAAGTACTCGGCTCTCGTATCAGGATAGCGTTATAACTGACTTTACTCTATTACAGTGTCCGAGAATTCTCCCTGGGTGACTAAGTAAGTTGCGATTCCGTCCTCTATCGTCATATACTTGGTGTTGGTGGTGTCTACTTTGGGTCAAACCAGACATCACGAACTTCTATGCTGGCATTCTCCATGTACCGTACTAAAGGCATGAACAGAGACCGCCGCTTCGAGGTCGACGGCGCTATCGGTGCCGTGAATTTCATCAAGGGACACAAGTCCTACAAGGCCTGCGACTGGACCGAGAACCGCCTCGAGCGTATCTTCGACGGCATCGCCCTTCACGGCACCTTCGGCATCCACTCTTACAAGAACATCGACTCCAAGTGGATCACGGAAAGCGTTGGTTACGACGGTGTCAACTTCACCCCGGAGCAAGTCCCCTCCGACAAGTTCGCCAGCATCGTCAAGGCGTACCCCAAGGAGAGCTTCCAAAAGGGCGCCATCGAAACTTTCACCTGGATGTGCGCCACCAAGCCCAACGGTACCTACAACACCTTCATCGAGCCCTTCGGCACTCACTATGTGCCCGGCTACAACTCCACCGGCAAGCACTCGTTCGACCGCATCACTGCCGGGTGGAATCCGGACCAGAACTAAGCAATTTGTTCACTTAATACTAGGCTTCCTGTTCGCTTCACGCAATGTATATAAATTTAGCCGAGTGCATTTGGTGTGATATATAATACCGGAAAAGGATATGAGTTAGATAGACATAAAACCAATGTCAAAGACTGTCAAACAAAATTTTGATTCATAATACCTTACTATACTGTCCAACAATGTCTTTAAGGTTACGAAAAGCTCAGAAGGTAATTTGGTTCTTTCTGATCGTCGACTCACAGTAGTAACTTGGTTGCTCTTTGAGGATATTAAAGTAATGCAATTACTAGCTCACCGTATTCTAGACAGCTCCGGTCTTTTCACAATAATACCTCACGCGATCGGCCGGGAACCTTTAGAACGGCCACTACTGTCACGGAACCAAGTGGGACTAGGGGCGAGCATAGGCCTTACTGTACGCCGCATATAAACTAACTAGATAGCTTCCCTTAATATATGGAGAACTTCCCTCTTAGCAGTGCGAGCTGTATTAACAACTACGGATCTGAAACTACTCATTCCGATATCGGATATAGCAATTGGTAGTTTACAGGGAGGCGTTCGGGCAATGAACTGCTTTCAAAAGCACGATGTAACGCTCTTGGTATAAGCCTAGGTTAGGTTGTAGATCTAATTTTGGCGCCCTCTAGTGGTGCTCGTCGGGAATAGTTAGCTCTTGGTATGGGGTTTGAATGATGATGGTTTGCACAGGGGTTTGGCCTTTAAATTACTAACCTTCATTATATACACACTGCTTCTTTATCCCGCCGATGTGACATTGCGATAGAGATCCGGGAATGCGACTCATTGGACACATCCTGGGTCTGGGGTAGATCGAATGGAGTACCATAGCCTCTAGGATAACAAAGGCGTTGTGTATATTATAGTATGGAAGCTTAGAATAGGTAGTGTAGGCTCTTTGCGGAACAAATTACACTACTGTACTAAAGGCTATAGCATGGCGCCCTTGAAAATATATTCGGTCCCCTACGACAGAGGGAGTTAAGTTGATACATAATGTGACTACTTAGCATTAAATTAATATTACGGCTCGTCGCGTTTTTCCTTTAGTTTATTATCTGGCCAAGGGTATGGGGCGTCTCTATTCATGCTACAACACTACAAACTCGTTCAGAGGGGATTTAGATCCCATCGCCCGCCGCCCGTAGCTTCTCTTTCTGTCTTTAGGCACTGTAGGCGATATGAGCTCTCGACTACATGTATCTTACGAACAGAAATCTATGAGGCGACTGGCCACCTATCACGTGAGCTGCTGGAATCAGTGACGGAATTAAGGAGACTGGTAAAAGCCAGGTAGCTAGGTACTTCGTCCCACACATATTTACTATATATTCCAGAGGTACCATCTCACGCTACTGTACCTAGACTATTCCTTACATCTTATGCTAAATACATACATGCAGTACCTAGGTATACTCACTGTAATACTCATAATTCAACATGAGCAATCAGTGATCGTGGCATCGTGGGTTTAGCATACGCAATATAGCCATCACATCTCTAGAACAAAGATGTTCTGTATATTAGTCATAAACACTCGGCATAGTGTAGAGGTGTCACTGGGAGCGTATTTTCTCCTTTTTTATGGAACAAATGAAATGATATTTAGTATCAGGGTATCCATCTATCAGCTTCCCATGCCTATAGATAGCGATTCCCAGTGAAGACTGCTTTAAAGCAGGATCTTCCAAAAAGATTCCCAAAGCGCCAACTCCATTCCCATGGGTATCCTTCCTCCGTCTTTTTCATAGCTTCGTAAATTCATGTATTGCCAAATTCCAAACACTTCGTTGAGGCGCTTTGATAGCGACCTACTATCAACTTCTAGCCGAACCGCCCAATGGGCAGCCAGCCAGCCAGCTACTATATACTAGTAGACTTGCTTCCACCACTTAATACCATGAGTCGCGAGAGTTGAATGCTCTGCGGCATTTGTGAAATGCCCAGGATCGTCGTGACGGTCATCATTTTGTTCCGTCGTAATTATTTTCCCCGGTGAAGTTGTACTCGAAATTGTACTCGAAGTCGTCCTCGAAGTTGCAATCGAAGTTGAGCAGATCTTCAAACGAGAAGTCCTTGGTAATCCCATCTGGAACAAATGATGGGTCTTCCACTGGAGCCAGGGCCTTCTCGTTCTCTTGGCCAGAAGACGGCTCGTCGCCTCCGATTGGAGTCGCGTTAACATTGCCTGCCCCGTCTAGTTGCTCATATTGGAGTTGAGCTACATTATCACCCGGGGCTTTAACGGTGTTGTCGTCTAGGGACTGAGCGATGTTGTTGTTCGGGGCTTGGACGACTTCGTTGTCCAGGGTTTGGATGACATTGTTGTTCGGGGCTTGGATGATGTTGTTGTCCAGGGAGTTAATGATGTTGTTGTTGTTTGGGGCTTGGGTGACGTTGCCGTCTCCGATAGGTTGCAGTGGTTGTATTAGCGCCATTTGATACACTGGATCTTGATACGCCATCTCCTTCTGTGGGGTTTGTATTGGCAATCCTTGAGAAGCTTTTTGCCTCTTGGGTTGATCCTGGTCTTCCCCGTGGACATTGTTCTTGCGCTTCACAGCCCGATCCTTGAAATGATTGGGATGGAGCTTTTTGAATTCATCCAAGTCAGCCTGCGCCTCGTCAAGCAATTTCTGCTTTTCGGCCTTGGGCATGTTTTTCCATGCCTCTTTGGCGCTTGCCGCTAGTTATGGGTCAGCAAGGTTAGGATAAATACTTAGGTGCTCTACTCACAGATGGCCGATTGGTGCATGTTTGGGTCCTTCTGTCTCAGCATTTTACTGTATGATGCTCTGAAGCGGAAGAAGGCATTAGGAGGTTGTTTAACACCCTCTTCCTTAGTGGTCTGAGATTCATCATTGTGAGATGAAGTGCTTGCCGACTGTCCCTCAGGGCTGCCAATAGGCCCCTAGCTCATATTGATACCACCTCGAGGAACAGTACCCAGCGACTGAGAAACTGAAGTTTGGGATGACGATCCAGAAAATCCTTGGCTTTGGAGACTGCTATGTACCATTGGGTTGTTCATAGTGGGGGTTTGGACAGCAGTCTCAAAATGATAACCGGCATTTTTGTGAATTAGGCTGCCGCGAGCGCCAGGCCGAACGTAGCGGATTCTGGATCCCGGAAACTGATCGATGATACCATTTGTCTCTTGCTCGATATCTGTCGGATTTCCGAGATAAACTCTACTTGGGTTGGAGAAATCGCCGACGAATTCAGTGTTCGTCGTCAGAAGTGTACTATGTATCTTGATATTAGTTCTGCTGCCGCTGGGTCACGAAGCGGAAATGGTATGCTTAGAAATGATGATGAGAAGATACTTACGCAGACTCTCGCCCAAAGTAGGCCTCACCGTCGGGGCCAAGCATCCCGAAATTTCTGCCTGTCAACTTGATGGTTTTGACAAATCCATTGAGTTGAACTGATGCCTCAGCCCAAAGAAGTGCTAGCTCAACGGACCGGAACTCTGTGTTGCTCGCCATCTCGTGATGATGATTTAGCGTGTGTAGGCTTTCAATGGGAGATGTGATGGTTTGGCGGGCCAAAATGAAGCAATGAGTAAAGAGAGATCGGTAGAATGTGTGGTGTATGAGCAGGGTGAGAAGCAGAGGCAGTTCGTAGGTACGAAGGGGTTTTTTTTTTAGTGGTAGTTTTTTTATGGTTTTTTTTGGGTGGCAGATTTTTTCAGTGGTGGTTTTTTTGGTGTTTTTTTTTGTGTGTGAAGATGGTATTTTCTCAGGACTTTTGGTGTTGAGAAAAAAAGTTGTAGAGAAGATGGAGAAGAAAAGTTTCAAGAATCAGAAAAAAAAAACAGGTTGATATAAATATGGCAGCCAAGCATCAACTCAGTATTACGACCCCTCTCCCCCCCGCTTTTTTTCCCTTAGTTAGAGACCCGGCCAAGAGGACGGGACATCTCTGTTCTTGCTATACAACACTGCGGGTTTGGGGTTTGTGCAAAGAAGATTCGCATCCCCTCGCCCGAGACTTATCGCCTCAGTTTCCATCCCTAGTCACTGCCAGCTATACATAATCCCAATGAGAGCTCTCTTAGGAACTTTCTCATCATCAGAAATCCACCTATCCCGTGAGTGTTGAGTTATAAGTATTACAGTGAGTGTATTGTATTGTATGTTCAGCATTAAGTGTACAGAATAGTCTAAGTACAGTAGTGTGAGGTGGTACCTCTGTAATATATAGTGAATGTGTGTAGGGCAAAGTACCCAGCTACCTGGCTTTTCTCCTTAACTCTGTCACTAATTCCAGCAGTGAGGAATCAGTAATCGTGGCGTCGTGCGGAACAACATTGGCGTGGGTTAAGCGCCGTAAGAGTTAACAATACACACAATCATAGCTATTGATAAGACGAAGCTACTAGTGATACTACGTAAAGAAAATATCGATTTCTACTACCGCGGAATGGAATCATCCTATGATTGCTGAGTGGAGGTTGAATAGTATGTAGTACAGCACAACCACGATAGCCCTTACAGACGCCAACCCAATGGCAATACACAACTTGTGCCGTAGTGTCACATGACCTACACTGCAGTCACATGACCTGAGGAGGCATACTTCCCTTCGGAAGGCATCCTAGATTAGCTTCTCTCAAGATAGCTACAACTCATAATAGCCACAGGTCTCTGATATATACCTCCTCCAGGATCTGGAATGTTAGCGCGGTACAAAGAGACCAGTGTTTTACCGCTTCGAGTACACGCTTCATAGAAAACCCCCCGGCAGGCTGGCTTAATCCCCTATGAGGCTACCTAGGGTCCCTAGCTAACCAGCGATTTTGTATGTGTTCGAAGCCCTGTTAGTAATTTTGTATGTTGTTCAAAGTTTGGTTGAGCCCCAGTTTAACCCTGGTTTTTTGTACCAAGCTAACATTCCAGATCCTGGAGGAGGTATATATCAGAGACCTGTGACTATTATGAGTTGTATTATCGTGCACAGTAAATCTGACCGATATTGAGTGCCACCACATGTGCCACACTGCCCAACTCCCTTTCAGCCACACTCCAAGCTACTTCCTATGTCTCTGACTAGTTCTATGGCATGGAATACCATGAGGCCGTTGGACAACATCTCTCAACTTAGAATATCGAGACAGAAAATTGGTGATAGGCGCCTATCAATAGCCCCCCGCTATTCGTAGTAGTAACTCGGATAAGCACGTTGCACAATTTAATATAGATGTGTATTTTACGTCAATTCACGACAGACATATAGTGGCTTCACTGGGTGCATCTTTTCTCTCCTTTTGTTGTAAACCAAAATTACTCCCTAGTAGCTGGATATATCCCAAACTACCTCCGTTGAGAATGTCATTCTCCAATGAAGACTGCTTTAAAGCAAAACCTTCCAAAAAGGCCCAAAGCCCCAGAAATCCTAGAAATCCCAACCTCAGAAACTCCAAAAGCTCCAACTCCGTCCTCCTGGGTATCATTTGTTCATCAATTTCATGATTTCGTAAACGTCTCCAAAACCAAACTCCAAATACACCTTCGAGGCACTTTAATAGCGACCTCGTATTATCACCGTATAACCGGACTACCCTGTGAGTAGCCAGCTGATAAACATCCTATCCCTCCACAAACATGCCGGGTAGTGTTTAGAAGAAGAATGGGGCCCCCTCCAATTGTGTTGTGTCCCCATCGTTCCCTGTGTAATATATGTTGTCGAAATCAATCCCTTCGAGAGAAAAGTCGAAAAGATCCCCTTCCGAGAAAAGAGGCAGCTCATTGGCGGGAGCCTGTAGATCTTGGTCGCCGAATGTGCAGCCCTGAAGTTGAGCTTCCTGAGAAATTTTTGCTTCTTCTAGGAAAAGATCGGGGCCGCTCGGAGCAGTTTGCACAGCCTGGAGCTCTTGGTTGATAGACGTGCAATCTTTAATTTGAGCTCCCTGTGAAATGTTTGCCTCTTCTAGTAAAGGATCAAGGCCGTTCGGAGCAGTCTGCACAGCCTGTGGCGCTTGGTTGGTGGATGTGCAGTCTTGAATTTGAGCTCCTTGGGAAATGTTTGCCTCTTCTAGGAAATTATTGGGGTCTTTCAGAGCAGTCTGCACAGCCTGTGGCTCTTGGTTGACGGGTGTGCAGTCTTTAATTTGAGCTCCCTGGAAATCATACGTTTGATCGAGTTGTTCTTGTTGAAGTTGATCGGTTTGATTATCCGGGGCCTGGGTGGGCTGAACATCCTGGAAAGTGGCGTGGGGGGGTTGAACCATCTCCATTTGATAGGTGGGAGCTTGGTCCGCGATTGGTGTTTGATTCTGATGAGGCTGCGGCGGCGGCTGCGGCGGCGAATGGGCGTTCTTCTGCTTCTTGGATTGGCTCTGGTTGCTTTGGTTCAGAGCCGCCTTCCGCTTTGACTTGGCCGCGCGGTCTTTGAAGTGGTTAGGATGGAGTTTTTTAAATTCCTCCAAGTCCAACCGCGCCTCGGCATTCAGTCGCTCTTTTTGGCTCGCTGGCAATTTGCCCCATTCATCTTTTGCACTTGCGGCTATTGTGTGTCAGCGAGGCTATGATTAGTACTAAGGTGCTATATTTTACTCACAGATAGCAGACTGATGCATTTTAGGAAATTTCTCCCTCAGCATCTTGCAATGCGCGGTTCGGAATCGAATGTACGCATTAGGAGGCTGCTTGGCATCGGATTTGTTGTTATTTCTGGGCTCTTCATCATTCTGGGGCGTAGTGCTCGTTGATTGCCCCGCACGGCCGTCAATAGGGTTCTAGCCAGTATTGATCTGACCGTGAGGGGTAATATCCAGCGAATGAGTAGAGGACGTTTGGGAGGGCGATGTAGAGTAGATCTGGTTTCCGGCGCCGTATTGTGTTGTTGTGTTTTTTATAGTCGGATGCTGGCCAGCGTTGAACATCATATGATGATCGAGTGGTTTGTTGATGCTGTTAATCCACATCCCGACATGGTTCGCAGAGTTGTTGTTCATTTGGCCGCCATAGCCAGGGCGCAGGACACGTAGTCTTGCTCCCAGTGGTTGATTGATTACGCCGTGGGTTTCATGCTCGATATCCTCTGCGTTGCCAAGGTAAATTCTGTTTGGGTTGGAAACATCGGCAATAAACTCGGTGGTTTTCTTAAGAAGTAATCTACGTACCTTGACGTTAGTTCTACTGCTTGTGTCAAGTTTCAGAGCAACGACGATATGCTCAGAGATGGCTAAAGGAAGAACCTTGACTCACGCGGCACGGCGGCCAAAATAGGCTTCGCCGTCAGCTCCAAGCAAGCTGAATGTTCTGATCGTCAATTTAATTGTCTTGACAAACCCGTTGAGCTGAGTGGATGCTTCTGTCCAGAGATTTTCTAGCTCTATAGTCCGAAAATCCATGTTGAGCGCCATAGTGAGATGAGGATCGATCGAAACGCAGGTCTAGATCGCTAGAGGCGTGATGGTGCGGCAACGGTAGAGATGAAGCGAAGTGGTATGATGAGGCTCGTGAAGATGGGAATGTGCAAGGACGAAGCAGGATGTGGTTTTTTTTTTTTTTTGGTTTTTTTTTGTTTTGTTTTTTTAGGTATTGCGTGTGCTAGGTTGAGAGCGTGGGCAAAGATGAAGCAAGAGATTGTTGCTAGAAGATGGTATTCTCAAGATTGATGGTGTTGAGAAAAAGTTGTTGATGAGATGGAGAGGAAAGATTTTCAGAAATTGTGAAGGATACGTGAGGGGTATTTATTACAATTAGCCACAATGGCAATAATACTCACTGTGAGTTACTTCAGATGGGGACATAGCTAGTTCTGTGGCTTAGACTCTTATGAGGCTGGTACATGATACCTCTTTCTCAACTTCTTAAAATACCGAGAAAGAAAATCGGTGATAGGCGTCTGTTAAACTGTCACGGATAAGTGGATACAACAGGGCCTTGGGCTCGGATGAACAACGCCCTGAGTGATCCCATGTATAAATAGCCCTAATTATCCCCTCTACCCATGAGTTAGAACTTGGACTTCAGAGCATCTGAATACACTTCCGGTGATCACTCCTAGTGAGAGCACCGGCTCCCTTCCCTTCTCCAGATCTATCCACACCTCCGCGAGACAAACCCTCTCCCCCGAGATTAACAGTAGTAACTCCTATAGGCGCATAGTGGGGATACGAGAACGAGGAATTTGACAATGAAGCGCATGCTAGATGCGTGGCACAAGTTAATACGGATGTTGTATTTTACGTAAATTCACGGCGGACAAGCGGTAGTTTCACTGGCAGCATCCTCTCCCCTTCCTTTTTATAAACCAAAATGAAATCCTATTCAGCGTCCGGGTATCTACCAACCACCAACATGGACAAACAACATTTTCCAATGAAGACTACTTCAAAGTGAGACCTTCCAAAAACATCTCAAGCCCTCAAAATTCCAAAAGCTCCAAAGATATTCTCGTGGGTATCAATCATGACGTTCATCAAATTCGTGAGCTCGTATATTCCCACACAACCAAACTCCTAACACTCCGTAGAAGAGCTTTGATAGCGCCCTCAGATCGACAACTTCTAGCCGAACTGCCCGCCAGCTCCTCTATCCACCCTTATTGACAATCTTGACCAACCATAACTATGAAAACTCCACGCCGTGTAGTATCAGAGAATCACCGGGTTCGTGGTGACGGCCTCTACTTGGTTCCGTTTTTGAGATTCTCCTCGAAATTGTCGAGATTGAGGAAATCTTCGAATGAGAAATTGGCAAGTCCCTCATCCGTAAAAAGGAACATATTTTGCTCGAAGCCCTCTATTAGAGCCGGTTGTTCTTGGTTATTTGGCGTATTGTTGTTCGGAACGTGAGCTACGTCGGCGTTACCCGTATGGTTTAGCTGCTCATACTGAATTTCGCCTGCGTTGACGTCTTGAGCTGGGACGATCTCCGCGTTCGGAACGTGAGCCGTGTCGACATTATTTGTATGGTTTGGTTGCTCATACTGAGTTTCGTCCACCTTGCCGCCTTGGACCGGGACGATCTCCACGTTGGGAACAGAGGGTTGTGGTTGCTGAAGTAGTCCCATTTCGTGCACGGCGGCTTGGTCTACCATATTTTGCTGTGTGTGCTGCATTGGCGATGACTGAGCCGTCTTTTGTCTTTTGTATCGACTTTGGCCAGGCTGCTTGGGCATCTGCTTCCGCTTGGCAGCGCGGTCTCGAAAATGGTTCGGATGAAGTCTCTTGAACTCCTCCATGTCGACAGCGGCTTCGGCGTTCAACCGCGCTTTTTCGGGGGCCGGCATGTTTAGCCATGCCTCCTTTGCACTCGCCGCTAGTTATGGGTCAGCAACGTCGCGAGAAATATATGAATAGGCTCTTGACTTCACTCACAGATTTCAGATTGGTGCATTTTAGGGTTCTCCTGCCGCAGTCTTCGGCAATGGGCTGTTCTGAAACGAACAAAGGCGTTTGGGGGCTGTTTTACAGCGTCCTCGTTGTTGTTGCTGTTACGAATATGTCCGTCAATGGGAGAGGTGGTGGTAACTGATTGCTCTTCGGGGCTGCCAATCGGGTTCTAGCTCGTATTGGCTTCACCCCGAGAAGCAATATCCAATGACTGAGGAACTGGTGTTGGGAACGCCGATTCAGAAATGCCCAGATTCGGGGCGTAACTTAGTGTAGATGAAGATTGATTAACGCCGAAGGCCGTATGATTATTCGTGGGGTTATTCATGATGTTCGTGAACATTCCGAAATTTGCGGCATTGTTGTGGTTTTGGTCGCCTCTACATCCGGGATGAAGGACACGTAGTCTTGTGCCCGGAGTATGGTTGATGACACCGTTGGTTTCTTGTTCGATGTCTTCGTGATTCCCAAGATAAATCCTATTTGGGTTGGATTCATCTCCAGTAAACTCGACGTTCTTATTAAGAATCGACCTATAGGTCTTTTCATTAGCACTGCTGCTAGATCGTAAAGTGACGATAATATGCTTGGAGAGACTTACGCAGCAGAACGCCCAAAATAGGCCTCACCATCTGGCCCGAGCATGCTAAATGTTCTCGTCGTCAACTTGATGGTCTTAACGAACCCGTTAAGTTGATTCGATGCTTCTGCCCATAGGTTTCCCAGCTCAAAGGTGCGAATATTCATAGTGTTCGCCATGGTATGCAGGCTTTCAGTTGCTTAGCGTGCAAAAACGAAGCTCGAGATACCGGTAAGTGGTGGAATGCAGGCTGTCAATTGCTCAGCGTGCAAATATGAGTGAAGCTCGAGATACCGGTGGGTGGTGAAATGCAGGCTGTCAGTTGCTCAGCTTGCAAAAATGAGCGAGGCTCGAGATACAGGTGGGTAGAATGCAGCTTTCAGTTGCTTAGCGTGCAAAATTAAGTGAAGCTCGAGATACCGGTAGGTGGAATGCAGGCTGTCAGTTGCTCAGCGTGCAAAGATGAGCGAAGCTCGGGACGCAAATAGATGGAATGCAGGCTTTCAGTTGCTTAGCGTGCAAAGAGCGTAGTGTGTATAGCAGTGCGCAAGGATGGGTGAGGCGTGAGAGGATGAACAAGAGGAGGCAAAGTTTTGTGACTGTAACAAGATTTTCTCGAGATTTTTGGTGTTGAGAAAATGTTGTAGATGAGATGGAGAAGAAGATTCTCCAGAATCAGGAAAAACACAGGTTTATATACCTGGGTACCAAAATTTATGCGGGGATCTCTGATGGCCTGGTGACAGCTTTGCTATTGCTTCCTCAGCAACTATCAGAAAATTTTTACCGGGAGGGGTAATATCGAAGACAGTACTGGTTTTTCCGTGATGACGATGGCTGTTTTTGTGTGCGTAGATCAGCTGACAAACCCCAGCCCTCACCTGTCACTATAACATGTGTCGTGTCTATCTTTGAATTGCTTCAGGTGATATATAACTGTATGAAAGCTTAGAACGTGGGGCTGGATGAGGGGTAGCGATATTTATGTATGTAGGCAGAATCGATACACAAGCTACAACCAGTTGCCTACTAGTATGAGCGCTATATCATTACCTTCAGTTACATCCAACAGGGGACCGGTGATGGTGATAGTTGCCGGTGTGGGGTTGGGAAGGTGATGACCATGGTTGTTTGCGTATGGGTTGATATGATACAGCCATAATTATTCATGTATATATGATAACTGTTAAATGGTACCTGGTACCTGCTATCAAGAGGTTATATATGTCGCCGTCAACCATGATGAATCTAAGGAAGTAGAATGCCGCCTTAGATAGGCAAAAGCAGTAATAATACCCTCAGGCACCTCAGCCAATATCTGAGCACAGACAGAATCTAGTGTATGAATGGAAAATTATGAATAGATGAAGGGCCGTATTTTGGATGATATATGAAGCTAAAGTGTAGAAGTAAAAGTTGACTTTACAGCCTATGGTAGATGTAAGTAGTATGTTGGTCGCTACATAGTCTGTATCGTTGCGCGGCACGAGCAGCTCGTCAAGAAGCCGACGACAACCCAATTTCAACTCCAATTCTCAATACCTAAAGCCACGATGTTCCCCAGCTAGCCGTTTAAGTAGCTTAAGCCGAGATAAGAATATAAAACTACAACAAGTCGCCACTAAGCTAAACATATGGGTTTTAGCTACATGAGGTGAAGGCTGCCCGCGTAGGAGAATGTTGGTAAGCATTTGGAATCTTGAAATTCCGGATATGCCGAAGTGGGCAAGATGCTTGTATTGAAATATGAGGACTCAGCTCTACTAGTATATATAGAGATAGACCTGAAAAAGAAACCCATCAACACCTAGTAACAAATTAATTAGTAAGAGAAGGTTGCTTGGTTACAATAGAACGAAACTAAAAACCTCGCGGGTAACTATCATTGCTACTCTAAGTGAATGTAGCAAGGATATTTCAGTTATCGTAGTAATTAGGGAGATATTGAAGAGATATTGACGTTGTAGTAGCAATGAGGCTGGAGCAAGAAGATGACTAATAGGCTTACATAGCCACATGTGGCTATGTAAACCATACCCTAACCTCAACTATCACATCTATACAGCAGATATATAAACAGATCCCAACCGGATACAGGCCTATTATCGTGTGTACACTACGTGGTTGCTTTGACTAGAACAAAGAAGCCGTTTCGTGTATTGTTAGTACAGGTTGACGTTATATGATAGAATTCCCAGATTTGTATACCTATAATCCTACACTTAGGGTCCTGACACTCCTCACTACTTTTCTCTTTCCTCGGTGTCTCACTAGCCTGTATTGATATTGCAGGTGGTGAGGGGTCCACATGTTCTTGCTTCGCGTGCTTGTGAAGCAATTGTCTAGGCGCGTTTGTGCCGAAAATCTCGAGTGCTGGGGTCTCTATCCTCATCTTTACTTTCGCCGCTTGCCGTGTCAGATACACACTTCGAGTTCATCGTGAAAGTAGTTGCACAGCAACATTAATCGATATCTCAAATGTGAGAAGTATCACCGAGCTCCTTCGTCTGTGTAGTACAATAAACGACCAAGCCTCAGCGCTATAGGCAGAGTTTCCCGTATGATCTTATCACAAGGGTAGCCAAGTATTGTAACAGTGGGAAATAGATAATATTCCTGCGTATTTAAGGCGATTTGAACAGGAGAATGTAATTAATGGAGCTTGGACGGACTCGGAGAATTCACGAATTCATAAGTCCGGGGGGATGCCAAGTAATTTGGGCTTAGTCACCCCACTGCT
The DNA here is from genome assembly GCA_004353285.2 of Xylaria grammica. Lineage (NCBI taxonomy): Eukaryota > Fungi > Ascomycota > Sordariomycetes > Xylariales > Xylariaceae > Xylaria > Xylaria grammica. The sequence goes on along the minus strand of NGZP02000002.1, from coordinate 516,823 downwards.
TTCTGAATACGCGTATTTGAAATCCGCCGCACCTCCAATACAGTCCACGGGTAATGGCGGTAGCCATCATGGCAGTAAGTACATCATGCGCGCGGAAAAGCCCAACCTGCAACTTAAAATACCAGGAGAATCTTAGTACACTTAAGTCCGTCCATCGCCGCCGCGATGAAACGGGAGGGTTCAGGGTGTTAGCAGGGGTGACATACGTACCTAGAGGTAATTACTCCTGAATAATTATATAAAGGCAACCAAGGCCGAGGGGGCCTCATTGTTCGTGCCCGGTAATATCGCACTTCACACAGTCATTGACTTCCCGCTGTCTTCATCTACTTGTAACCATATTGCAATACCTACCATCACAATGGCCACCGAACACGTCCTTGTTGGAGCTGCCGCCAAGATCCCAGTTAATTCGTCTTCTCCTATCATTTCGTTTACTCCTGTGATCGTCCCTAGCCCAGGCCGCCCTGCAGAACTACGGCTTCGTGTGACAGCACCGGCCTCTGGGGATGCGCTGCCGATAATCCTCTTGTCACATGGCCATGGACCAAGTAATTGGCTGTCCTCGCTTCAGGGCTACGCTCCTCTCGCCGAATTTTATGCCAAGCACGGCTTCGTCGTGATCCAGCCCACTCATCTATCCTCTAGAACGCTAGGCCTTCAAGGTTCCCAAGGTGACGAAATGTACTGGCGTTCGCGCCCGGAGGACATGGTCCAAATCTTGGATCAGCTTGATCGTGTTGAGACGACTGTCCCTGGCCTAAAAGGGCGTCTTGACCGAAGCAAGGTGGCGGGCATAGGTCACTCCTTCGGCGGTTTTACGACGAGCCTCCTTCTCGGCGCCACAAACACGGACCCACGTGACGGGTCCGTGTTTCGTCCTTTCGAACCGCGCATAAAAGCTGGTGTTTTGTTCGGCCCTACCGGAAACGGCGGTGCGGACATGTCTGAGAACGGGCGTAAAATTCTGCCGTTCTACGGCCTTGACTTCGGTACAATGCACACACCTACCCTGACTATCGGGGGCGAGGATGATGTCGGTCCTCATCTAACTATCCGTGGAGCTGATTGGCACTGGGATTCGTATACGCATGGTCCTGGCTCGAAGGATCTGCTGCGGGTAAAGGGGGGCCACCATGGATTTGGTGGCATAAGCGGATGGGATGCGAAAGAAACAGAGGATGAAAGCCCGGAGATGCTAAGCATGGTCCAGAGGATGTCATTGGCTTACTTGAAAACTCAACTCTACGAGGGAGACAAGTCATGGGAACAGGCATCCGAGGCGCTGACTGAGCTCAAGCAACTTGGGTCCGTTGAAAGAAAATCCTAGTAGAGAAATGTAGCCTTGTCTGACTGTCGGGGAAGTCTAGAGTCAATATTGTGAGAACAGCATTGCTCTAGGTAGTACGAAGTCCGGTAGAAGTCGAATTTTATAATTATGGCACAATGAAAAATTCCCCTCTTCGACTTTGCTTAAGATTGTGATCGGTGTTGTACTGCATCATGAATTTGTACAAAATCATGTTTGGCACGGCCTGGCTTCCTATACTACCATGAGAGGATAATACTGGAATCAGCGGTTTGAATATGTTGGCGGACTCCAAAACGGTTTGTATTTGCCCGGCTATCTCACGGCCAAACCATGATTTACTACATCCTGGGTCATATCTCGACAAACCAAATCCAAACATACCTAAACATTTCGTCGCCCTTCAAACTATCTATTTTTAGTTCGTCGTGAGTGTGTTCTGTCCTTTCGACGTAGTAGCTCAAGAATAAGTAGGAACTACAAATTAGGGCATAACTACTTACTATCTATAAAATAAATCTCTCAGGATAACGATTGTCGCTACTTGGATCACTCGGCTGGCCGGATCAGTGCATTTCTATCGTTCACCGCTCCGTTTACGTCACCGCAACATGGCGGCTATGTCATGTACCTCTTAGAGGTAGCTTCACCCCTTCTGCTTTCTCTTCTATACAAATTCCTCTATAGATAGATATTTTCCAGAGTTAACATTAGATTTTCTATTATCTTACTGCGTAAGTAAAGAAGCACCGGCCATAAATACGTAAATTCATGGACCGATAGATCTATTAATTAACGCTGGACAATACGTGGGACATTTAGGTCGCAAAACGGAAGTCTAGTCTGTTCAAAGTGTAAGTGAATGGCCGGAAATGAAGGGCGAATGCAACCTTACCGCTTATTACCAACGTCAGTTGTCGTCTTCCTGTATTCGTCCTGCTCCTCAGGAGTCATAGCATCCCATACCCTTGCCTTCTGCGCGTTCCTCCGTCGATAATAAAGGTATGTACCCGGGTATTGCACCACCTATGCGTGGCGTAAGCTCTTAAATGCCCAAGGGAATATGAAGGCAAAGAGAATCCGGACTTACCACCATCCAGATACAGATGACTAATAAACCTGTGTTTGCTTTGAAGTATCGTGGCGCATCCCCCGGTTGATAGACTATGAGTAACCTGATTAGGAATGAAAGCTTTTGCGGGGGAAACAAGGGTGACTAACCATTTGCCCCGATAATTGCGCTGACTTGAACCCATATATTATAGATCCTACGACCGAGTTAGAATTACGACAAGCACAAGGAAAGCTGTGTACGAACGCAGCAGAAACTGTCCTCTGTTGCACTGATCCGGCATTCCGGCTTGTCCAAGCAACTTGTATGGGGTGAGTGCTATGAGCACGGTCAGCTTAGTTCTGGGTTGCTTGGTTGCGGTACTTACTATGGAAATGATAATAAGACAGTTGCAATTGCGAAATACGACCAGGGAGCGATAGGATCCGGTAGCGCGATCAAGGCCGCAAAATTAGGGAGGAGCCAGAGATCTTCTGCCATCGCTACTAGACTCCTATTTTTAACCAACTCGCTTACCGCAGTGATGAGTAACATAGTGATAGAAGATGCAACAATATTTGGTATCTTCAGCAAGTTGCTCTGGATAACATTAAATCCCAGGCCCCGGAACGACAGTGTCAGATATTGGTCGACCGGATACTTCGGTATGCCAAACAGTAATCCTAGAGCGTATAGGGGCCACATATCGTAGTCCTTTGCGCATTTCCAAATCTGCCCGACGGTAAGACCTTGTCTGTTGTACATCCCCGCCTTGCCGGGGTCATCTCGGATGACTGAACACAGTTAACAAAATGTAATATAGTCAGGTTTGCCCAAACTGGCAGGCTTACCTGAGTTCACGATGATCTTCACTTCTTTCTCGGTGAAGTACCCTTTTGGATTCCACCAGCTCTTTGTCTTAGCTGGACTCTGCGGCATGAAGAAAAAGGAAGCAAGTCCAATCAAGACTGCAACAAAATCAGTACCTCCCACGTCGGAAATTTCGTGCTGACTTACAGGTGAAAAGGCCCCTAGGCATATTAGCGATGATCAACTCATCCACAGAGGGTCTCACTTACTCGACAAGGAACAACCATCGCCAACCTTCATACCCTAGAACACCGCGAAGCGATAAAAGACCGACAGCAGCGAAGCCGACACCAATGTCGACTTGAAATGAATGCATAAGTAAGCCGCTGCGAGGATCTCTGACATGGAATATTGATCTCACCTAATTGCGAAGACGCCCAGAACCAAGCCAATCTAATGGGGAGCTACGCAGATGAGTTAAGGGACATAGAGAGGCAAACTGAGATAGGTAAGCTCACCCTTTTCCCAGTATACCAGTAGCTTAGGTATAGGACCATATCGCTGTCATTTATTAGAAAGGACCGATTCCCCTGCTCGCGGGATGGTGATGACTTACGGGATGAATCCGCCTTGAAATGCTGCACTGGTAGGTTTCGGTAAGCGAGGGCTTGCGTAACCAGCCATGATCCAACTCACACTAGAAATCTGGTGGCCAAGAACGAAGCTCGGCCTTGAAGGAAGAACTGGGCACCTGAAATGAAACTAAATATGCAAATCTGAATGGGGATCCATAGGTCCGGGCCGATACTAAAACCAAGGTAAGTCGGTGTTTTTCTTCACTACTGTCTTTAGGACTCAACTGACCGTTTCGAAACCAACTGTGACGGGAGCTCGGCAAGTAGGAATCCGATCTTGGAAAGCGTTTGGCCAAGATTCTACGCTCGGTTAGGACGATTTACCAGAGAAGTAAAGAAGCGGTGATTGTTACTTACATAGTCGCTGGTGGTCATGCCGAGGTCGTCGAGCAAATTGTCCGACACCGCGTTGGAGATGTTGCCTCGATCGATGTTCAGAGCGGCAAACATCACACAAACCCAGACCTAATCAAGTCAAATCTCTCGTTAATTTCCGTTTCCCTCTCCGCACTCGTGCACTTACCATTATCTTCCAATCGACCTTGTGTCTCACTTGGTTCTCTTCCCTGTATGTCCAACGGAATGAAGGGTCGAAAGCAGAATAATTCTCCCATTGCGGATGAATGTATCGAGCTTTGTACTCCTCGATGCTCTCGGAATCCCAAATACTGGGTTGTGTTGCGGTCTTGATCCAAATCAGCCACGGAAACGTCGGCCTAGCCTAGAGGTTTTACATACTGCATCGAGATCAAACCCGTCATTCTTCGGGCCCTTTCGAATTCTCAGGAAGCGCAATAGAGAATCGGATAGTGCTGATTCCGTCCGATCAGAGCCGTCGGCCGCTAGAGCTGGCGCAAGAGGGGGGGGCCGGACCCCGGCATGTTTACTTTCGATGCTATCCTGGGACCTCGACTTTCTCGGCTCCGAAGCCGAATCGGAATCGTTAGGCGACGATACACCGCCGGCTGGTTGTTGAGTAGACATGATGCTACGACGATTCGACACGCTATTGGCGTATTACGGTAGGCATGTCGCACAGGAAGTGATCACCTTAGTATATTAACAACTATATATATATACTGTATGCCCGATCGACTGGGGGTGCTTCAAAAAAAAAGCCTTGGCTTAACGATTGCGACATTGCCTGCGGACCACAATTAACCCAGGCGTTATCAATCACGCCATCATTCATCAATACACACCATGGCCAAGGGTGATGTCGTGCTTATAGTAATATTTGCTTCTCATTACATACTGAAAACAGAAAACATTAAGTCTAGACGTTTCCGAGACGGTCGTACAGACGGAAATGTCCTAGTTGCCATGACCTTCTAACGCATTTCTAGCACGCTGGGCCATGGTCTAACGTCGTCGAAGTTATCCATCTCATCTCGCGATTCTTGGTGTATTCTATGATCCACTAGGCTAGCGCCCGCACGGACCATATGATCTCTATATAGGGGCTTCCGCGCTGCGTATTCGTGAGAGGGATTTTTCTTTGTCGCCTCGCTTTTCCACCTCGTATGAAGGCTGTGATTTTCAGTGGTGGTCAGGGTTTTTGATGCTTTCACCTAGCTTCAAGACCTAGGCCTCGGGCGTACCCCTGGCGTCTCAATCCAAGGACGAATGCGCACTATTTAGGCGTGAGTATGGGCAGCTATTCGAGTCCTGCACTATGTAGGTCAGCCTTACAAGGGAGTAGCCCGGGGAGCTGGACGAAATAGGTTAGTTTTACCGCAATGTGCCATGTTTTATTGGGATCTGTTCATGTATTCAATGTATTTTAAACCGGATTCTTGTTCTTCATTATTCTGGTTCTGGCGTGACAACAGCCTATCAACGTATCGTAGAGTAACGCCGCTTTTCGAATACGTTGAGGCACCGTCACGTTATCTAGAACTAGTTATAGAATGCGCAATACTGCCGCTTAAAGTGGAAGGAGTGATTTGTTGAGCTGGGGGGAGAGTACAGTTCCAAATCTTTCCACTCAGCTGGATTTTCGTTGGTGTATCGGAATGCGTCTACATCCAAGAGTAGCTACACAATCTCTGCGACTGGCCAATTATTTCCTTGCTGGAAATAGTTATCCCAGTATCCCATGACTGCTGACACTATTACAGATGCGGGAGGGTGTGAATAACGAGCCTAGTTATACATCAACACACCCACCCCCCACCCAGCATTTCTTTCCCGGAATTAGTATAAGCACAATTTCACAATATAGCGATATGGTATTACTCCCTCCGAGCGTTCCATTCCCGCGTGCGGGGTTTTACTATCGTGAGCATAGGGGGCCTTCAACGGCACGGACGTTGTCATCGGGGCCGGTCGGGCCAGGCGGGAGCAGGTATACCACCAAAGCAAACGTTTCAAGGACATAAGGGCGAACTGTGGCAGGGTTAAATGGGAGTGCAACTTATATACCGAAGATCTGGTCGTAGAGGCTGCGTGTATTAGAAAGATGAGCCAGGTGGAATGGCATGGTTTGGCACCTTAGTATATAAAGCGTGCTATGTCCTATACCCTTAGGGAGGTCCTGGCATGACGTTAAACAGGACAGCAAACAACAAATTTCTCTCGCGTGAGTGTCAGGTTTCATTACGGTTATTATAATGAGAGAAACTGAACGTAATACTCTTTTCGGTACCGCCAACTACGGAGATGCCCCTTGCCCCGATTCGTGCCCGGCGGCAATTCGTAGTGTACAAAAGACGACAAGAGATGACATCCTATTCTGAGATATAGACAGAGTTTGCGCTATGATAATGTGCACTACATGACAGCGCGGGCGGATATTATATGGAAGCGTATTGATAATTGTGGCTAGTTATCCAGGATATGCAAAGTTATGCGTTTAGCTGTGCCCAACAATCATGATACGATCCTCATCCTTCGACCGACAATGCTTCACTGCGTAGTACAGAAGAAGGTTGCCATACTTTTAAAAGGGCTGATTAATGTGAACATCGCTCGACCCATGTCCGAGGAGACAGCCATACACATCGCGGTCCACAGTGAGGACAGCTCTTCAATTCTGGGGTCTCAACACACGTCCGGAATCCGTCTCACCCGATACACCCAGTGTTTTCATAGGGGATAGAAATACCCGTATTTGCAGTCACTTCATATTACTGTTGATTGGTAAATTTTGGGGGTTCACTCGCCTAACATCGATCTAAGACTAGGCAGGCAGTGTTTGGTTCACTTATTGACATCGATGAGAACTAGCAATACTAGGTTTGATCTCAATACAAATATGACCCTCCGTCATATGAATCCATTAAATCCATTAATTATATACATCCTCCCGCAAGAACCAAAGCACAAGTCCAATGTAGCGCGTGCAGTAATACATACATACGGCTCAGGTAGATATTTGGGGCGAGAGATCCGGTCTGCTCCGACCCCGGTACTAGCCGATGATAGCCTCGCCGGGAACAGCCAATCGGAAATCGTCAAATACGTGATTGGCTGGTTCCTTCGCAACAAGTCCCAACGGCATTTCCACCCAGGATTCCGGGACAAATAAACTAGCTTGTACCTCCATCGTAGAAGTCTAATCTGATCTACCATCTCAACACACCCACAGGACGATAGAGATGGCGTCGACTCCAGCTATGATGCAGCGTGTATATGCACCATTGCAGCGAGTTATCCCACCGGCATCTGCTAGGGGTGCTCTTGCTCTCGGTGTCGCCTCTCGTTCATATGCAACGGTTCCTAGCAGCTCTGCCGAGATACCATCGTCGTCGTCGCCATCCTCAGCACCCACCACCACCACCGCCGGTACTCCCTCTCGCCGACCGACATATTTCAAAGACACATCTTTGGGATCGCTCGACGAATTTTTGCCTACGTCCTCGAATGCTAGTCCCTTGTCACCCAGCGATGCCTATACCCTCCGCACCGCCGAAGTCGGACCCGCCTCAAATCGTCGAACCATCACACGACTGCCGGAATGGCTCAAGACCCCCATACCCGCGGGCAATGACAACTACAAGAAGATTAAGCAGGATCTTCGCGGCTTGAATCTGCACACTGTCTGTGAACAAGCCCGATGCCCCAATATCTCGGAGTGTTGGGGTGGTAGCAATAAGAACGCCGCTACCGCTACCATCATGTTGATGGGTGACACGTGCACGCGAGGTTGCCGCTTCTGTAGTGTCAAGACGAACCGAAAGCCCGCGGCTCTCGACCCCCACGAGCCCGAGCACACCGCCGAGGCTCTCGCGAGGTGGGGCCTGGGCTACGTCGTTCTGACGAGTGTTGACCGTGACGACCTTGCCGACGGTGGTGCTAGGCACTGGGCTGAGACCATACGACGTATCAAATCGAAGAAACCAAGTCTTCTTGTCGAAGCGCTTACCGGTGATTTCATGGGCGACCTAGACATGGTTAAGATCGTGGCTGAGAGCGGCCTCGATGTCTACGCCCACAACGTCGAGACTGTAGAGGCCCTGACCCCATATGTACGCGACCGGAGAGCTACATTCAGGCAGAGTCTTAAAGTTTTGGAGCACGTGAAAAAAGTCAAGGGGCCCGACGGTATCATCACCAAGACGAGCATAATGCTAGGTCTAGGGGAGCAAGAAGAGGAAGTCATGGCTACACTGAGGGAACTCCGAAACGTGGGCGTTGATGTAGTCACCTTTGGCCAGTATATGCGGCCGACGAAGCGCCATCTCAAGGTCGAGAAGTACGTCACGCCCGCCGAGTTCGAGATGTGGCGCCAACGCGCCGTCGACATGGGTTTCCTCTACGTGGCGAGTGGGCCGCTCGTCAGGAGTAGCTACAAGGCCGGTGAGGCCTTCATTGAAAATGTGCTCAAAAAGCGTGCTGCGGGGACGGCACCCGCCAGACTAAGTGGGAAGCTTGAAGATGCCGCAGTCGTCGAAGAACTCATGAAAACCAATTCGACGTAGGGGTATTCTAGCTTCGGGCTTCTCGTCCAGGGAGCTTCGCCCTCACATATCCTCGGCTTGTGTATAGGTTCATACTTGAATTTCTGTATCAGTATTATGGAGGGCGACTAGAGTGCGAGACATCTGGTTCCGTATCGGAAGTAGCTTTTTTAACGGCATGGTTGGCGTAAAGGGATCCTTTCAACTAGGATACTGGGGAGATGACAGCATGAACTGGGCCTGTATATTCCTATTTTGGGTTTTTCTTTCATATATTGACTCTTCCGTGCTCCCCAGTCGTCTGTCATCGATACCCGATAGACCCAGTTGGCCTAGCACGCATAGCCTAACTGTGCGCAACCCTCATCTATCGTATGCTACACGGTATACAAGCAAGTATATTCCTTGTAATATATGACTAATCAGTAATAAATAGAGGGGTTGAGGTCTACTTGATCTTCTACTTGGAAAGAAAGTTTCGGTATGCGGTCATGATGTGAGGGGCTCCGCAGAGATCATGTTTATAGAGTTCTCTAGAGAGAAAGAACTTACCGATGTACACCTCAGATACTCTGCGCACATGTAGCCAGCATGCCCTGTTGATTCGTTCACCCTAGTGCTCTACAATGGCGTATCAAGAGTTTCCCTTTACACGAGAAAAGGCGGGCGATCCGCCGCCTTTGTACGCCAAGCTACGGCGGGAGTGTCCGGTGTCCAAGGTAAAACTTCCCAGTGGCAACTCCGCGTGGCTCCTAACTAGACACGAAGACATCCGGGCCGCGCTGTCGTCGGCTAAGTTGTCAGCAGACCCTCGAACTCCCGGATATCCGGAGATCCACCGACGCAGTCACCCGGCCGCAACGAATTTTAAGCCCACGCTTGTGACACTCGACGGTTCGGAGCATGCTCGTCTTCGAAAGGCCTTAGAGGCGGAGTTCGCGCCTGAGGCCGTTAACGAGCTCCGACTTATGATCCACGGCGTCGTGGACAATGCGCTCGATACGATCAATAGACGATACGTAGAACAGGGGCAGCCCTTCGACTTGGTTGAAGAGTTCACGGCACCCGTGCCCATGCAGATCATATGCATGATCGTGGGTGTGCCAGCCCCCGATGTCGTGTGGCTCTCACAGGACACGGCGCTCGGGACGGATCATCCGCGAGACGCGGCCGAGGACGAAAAGCGCGTGCTTGTGCGATATGTCAGCCGGCTCGTTGATAGCCGGATCAGCGGGAAGGATGTAAATTATTGGGAGGGTGGACAAGGCCCGGGGGAAGCTGAAAAGAAGAAGCAAGGCGGACATGAAAAGGAGGGGGGGCTTAAGGATAAAGGGAACGGTTGTGCACGCGTGCACGAAGGTCTCATCTCCAAACTCGTGCGCCACCAATATGAAACGGGGAATCTCTCGAGAGACGAGATCGTCCAGCTCGTCTACGTCGTCCTGACCGCCGGTAACGCGGCGCTCATCAATAGCATCGGGTTAGCCGTGCTCACGCTCTTCGAGAACAAAGACGAGCTGCACAAGGTCCGCCGCAACCCCCTAGCCTTCGCGCCCGGTCTCGCCGCCGAGTGCCTGCGGTACAACACGACTTCAGCGCTCGACTGTCGCCGCGCGGCGACGGACGACCTCACACTCGCGGGTACGACGATCGCGAAAGGCGACGGCGTCATCTGCGCCGTGCAATCGGCCGACCGCGACGAGCGCGCTACGCATAGACCCGACGTCTTCGATCTCCACCGCAAGTACCCCGCCCACGACCTGCTCGGGTTCGGGTACGGCGCCCACCGATGCCTGGGCGAACATCTCGCCAGGACAGAATTAGAGATCGCCCTCGCCACCTTGTTTGCGAGGTTCCCGGGCTTGAAGCTACACGGGGACGCCGAAGAGCTCGAGTTTACCGGCCCTAGAGAGAACATGGGCGTGCTGAGGTTGCCGGTTTTCGTCGACCCGAATGTGCAGCTGCATCGGATCATCATGCCCGATTGAATGGAGGACCTCGTGTGAGGATAGTGGTATTCCCTGTCTAAATTGTATCTTGCAATAAGTAGTTCGTTCGTGCCAACTTGAAGAATACGCGTTTGACTTGCTTCTAGTCTACCTGCTTTCTATCTCAGGCGCTGTCCTTAGGACATACCAATCTACGGGATGTATCTAGCTTCTCTATATGAGTACCAGTTTATTCGTGTGCCTCATTCGTGATACCTTTACCTCAACCTCTATTCGTCCCGTTCCAGGAGCCAAAGCCAGGTACCTACACAACTTTGGTCTCTTTCCCGATCGGGCGAGATTGTCCTCAGATCTTCCATACTTTGGCAGCCTCGAGACCTTCTGCAAATGCGCCGAGTTTCCCGTCAATGGCGAAACCCTGAGTCTCTAGTCGTCTACACTCCTCGTAGAGATTCTTGAATGGAACCCAGAAACACTCAATGAACTCGCCCTCCTCTAGCTGCGGCTTCGGGTTCTTGTTCTCCTCTTTTTCGGCATCGACTTTGATTTGAATCATGAATGTGGTTGAGCTAAGAGATGAGTTAGGAGATTAGCTGCAAGGGGTGTGAGATAAAGGCCAATTAGAGGAGTCAAAATACCTCGACGACGCAGGAGCTAGATTGTTCGCTGTTAGCACGTGGTCTTGGGTTGTCCGATGCATATGCCTCGTGAGAATGTGTGCACTCACAGCTGAAGAACATGGGGCGCTGGCCTGCCCGCTCACGCACGACTTCGCCGACATAGCCCGTCTCCTCTCTCAGCTCGCGCAAGGCGGCCTCCTCGACGGTTTCACCCTCGTCGACGAGGCCAGCCGGAAACTCGACAACGAGCTTGCCTGCGGGAGCCCGGAATTGCTTCTCGAGCAGGAGCTCTGCGCCGGTAGGCAGCTCGCGGACGGCGAGCATCTGTACGGCGTCTACGGCACTGGTCTTGGGGCGCGTCGGACGGCGCGTGCCCTCCCAGGTGCGGACCTGGCCATTCTGGTCTTCGTAGGTAATTCTAACGCACACGGAAGCGATCAGACCATTGCCGCGCGCGAGGGGACGCAGTGCATTCCCCGTTTCCGGGAGGCAGGTCTGTTTGTCAGCCACACTTACTTGACCAGGTTGATCCACCTTGCATCCTTGTTTTCCTATATTTAACCCCCAAGCCTTTGCGTTAGCTCGCTAGCCTACGACTTCGAGTGGTGGTGGTGGCTATTCTGGTATCCACATACAAGGAGCTCTGTGGAAATAACCTTTGCCATCTGACTCGACATTGTGGGCGATGATGGCAGTTCCGAGCAGAAGGGTGCTTGCGCCAGAGAGAGGATGATGTAAGAGGTCCGTCCAGGTTGGGATCGGCGCGAATCGTTGTAATCTACAGGTAGAGGGGGAATGAGTAGGTAATACACACCGCCACAGTGGCTGAGGTGTCATACTTCAAACTGATCTTCCTCATATCCCTCATAACCCCTATAACCCTCATATTTCTCATTCCTACTCTGCCTAACCTCGGGTAAGTGATGATGGCAAATGTAATCGACATTGTGAATCAGCGTGGAGGAATCGAAATTGGTAGCATCTTTCCAAATCGATGCAAATGCTTCAAGAGAGACTCAAGAGTCAAACCAGATGCGCAGACAAGTGCTAATACTTTCACCCGTGGGAAAAAAAGCTAAAGAGCCTATAAGTAATTGATTATTTTGCGTACTGTAGAAAATGCTATCTACATATCCAGCCTCTTGAAACGTAAATCATCGGCTTCATTCTCCCTCTTAGTCGGAATCATCGCCTTCAACCTCTACATCCAGAATTCCTTCAACCGGTGTCGTCTTCTTCAGGTAATCACGGAAACCTCCGCTCAAGTTGGCCATCGCCAAGACATGCTTTTGGCTCACTGTCACCACCTTGCTGCCCTCCTCGCGTGCTTCGGACTCGGCCATCGCCAGCATCATCTGCATGGCATTGCGTATCTCACGACCATTCCACTTGAGCGATCGGATCCGGTTGCCCGCACTGTTGTCATTTGCGCTGCTCAGGAGCAGGTTTCGAGCCGCCGTCGATATGCGGATAGTGCCGTTCGACTCACGATCTAGGCGTTCGAACGTGTTCGCCCAGATGCGCTCTCGGTCCTCGTCGCGCAGATTCTTGTAGTGCAGCGCCACGTGGATGCGACTCAAAAAGGCGCTGTCAAAGGCCTGTACGCGGTTGGTGGTGAGGAAGAGCACACCACGGTAGTACTCGAGCGCACGCAAGAAGGTGCTCACGAGTCCGTTGCGAGTGATGTCCTTGGAGCGGCGTCGCTCGAGGTACACGTCAGCCTCGTCAAGCAGGAGCAGTGCGCCATAGCGTTGTCCAAGATCCAAGAAGTATTTCAGGGAATCCTCGACGCGGATGACACCAAGGTCGCCGCTGGTAATGGCAATGAGCGGTCGATTCGTGGATTCAGCGATGCACTCAGCCGTGGACGTCTTGCCGACACCGGGAGTGCCGTGCAGCAGGAAGATGCGGCCCTCACCCTTGTTCTGCACGAAGTCGGTGTTCCATGGGAGGAGACGACCCTCGGCTTCAGTGGCTAGCTTGCCAATTAGGGCCTTGACCGTCATTTTGATCTCATCATCAAGCACTAAGTCCCTGAAGGCATCTTTGTTGGGCTTGATTGGCTTCAGGAAGCTAAGATTTACGCAGGCCCAACGGCGACTGCTCGGGATGAAACTAGGGATGACTTTACTCAGGACGTGATAAAACACTTCGCTTCTCGGAGCGGCGTCCTGGGTCGCATCCAGGTCTCTGAATTCAGCGTAGGGGCCATCGTTACCTTGAGTAGGATCACGGCTCTTATCGCATGCATCGCAACCACAGCGGGGTAGGCTGCGCGGGAGATGGTCCAAAGGTGGCGGCATAGGCGAGCCCTGTCGCGACGAATTGAGACTAGGCCGGCTGCTGCCATTCATGTCTGGAGATGCAGTATAGAAGCGGTCAAAGCCGACAGGGTCGCATATCACGCGCCCACACAGCTTTCCCGTAGGTCCCGCACACTGGCCATTTCCAGACGAAGGATTCACAAGCTGCCCGTCATATTCCATGTAGGTCGGCTTCTTAAGGAGCTCCCAGTATAGCCGGCCCTCTTCGATGCACTTTTCCCTCATAGTCTTGCCACCCTGTGCAACCTCGTCCTCGACCCAGAACGCTTCCGGAACGATGGGCAGGCTATTGATAGACTGCTCGCCAGTCCAGGGCTGGATCCGGAAGCTTTCCATATATCGCTTGACGACAACGCCATTACTTTCCAGGTACCAGCAGTCGACTTTATAAGGATTGAAAGTGTTGCTTGAGCCGGCTGTGACGCTGCTGATAACGTACGGGGTCCAAAGGCCATAGCGCTTGCCATAGATGATCTGACCAGGCTTCAACAGTAGCCAGAAAAGGTCAAACGTGGCGGAGGGGTAGCCCATCTTGTGCAGAGCTTCCTCTTTTACCAGAGTTTCGCCCATATTCTCCGCGAGAAACTTGAGCAACACATCAATGTGATAAGCTGTGGTTTCGGCGTACTCCGGGCTATGAGAGGCGGGTTGGTTGTCGCGATAGTAAGCCAGCTCAGCGCGGTGGAGGTAAAGGAGCCGGTAAGGAGCCGGGATGCTGACTGGAGAATCCTGAAGGTTTACGCGTGGGTAGTAGCTGATGACGGCCTGGAGCGCATGAATGAGGTATTGGGAGTATATATTCATAGTAACGACAGGCTTAGCGGCCGACGTAGTGGCAGCCTGACCTTCGTCTTCAACCTCGCCTTCATCATAATAGTAGTCGTTTACATTGAAAGCAGCGGTGATAGGCCGCTCATTGGGATTACTGCGAATTCGCCGTCCGTAGTCATTGCTAGGCTTGCTAACCTTGTAGGTGATATCGAGGACAGGTTTGTCGTCATCACCTTCGCCGTACTCGCCGATTTCAACATCATTAGCTTCATATTTGTCCTTGAATGGGGCAAAGTGCTTGAACGGCGTGAGACTCTGACGGAATTCAATAATGGCATCATTGAACCCGACGTACTTCAGGACATGAAGAACTGGCGGAACTTTGCCGTCAACCCTGAGAACGCCATTGGGTTCCGCGTCAGAGGCCTTGACGATCTTGGTGTTGACCTCCTCGAAGCTGTCGATGGAGTTGGCGCGCTCGAGGGTTGACTTAGGTTGCCCCAACATGATTAAAGATGGATAGAAGCAGCGTGGCAGGGTGCCGACGGAAGGCGAATCAACGTTGTACAAGCTTGGCTAATTTTTCAGAGCCAAAGGAATTCCCAATAGAATAAGTTGATAATAGGGAATGGATATAAGAATAAAGAAGAAATGGACGCAAAAGCCACCGTCTACGAGCTGCGGTGAAGCTATTTGTATCTGTCTATCCATCTCATCGAGGGGTTGCCATTGGAGCAATCCGCTGAGGGTCCAAGGCAGACCCAAGGCAGACCCAAGGCAGAAGCATGGCCATTACCTAGTTACCTAGTTACCTGGAGACAAGCTTGACTCACGATTTGCCTTGTGATCAGAATCCCGGGATCCGGATGAGTTAGGCATACTGCGTACTGTAGATCTACACCATATGCGATCTGGTGCTAGATTTGCGGCTGATTTGCGGCTGAGCCGGAACTAGTGTATGATCGTGCCATGCCGGTTTATGTTCGACAAAAGCCGGGGTCGAATAACCCTAGTACGGAGTCCAAGAGGGCTAACTGTCCAAAAATGAATTTTTTAGTTAGATATATACCTAAGCTTTCTAAATGTGGCCTAATTAGGCCAGGTGGTAAGGCTACTATATATAAGCAGATATTATATAAGGCAGTTAAAATTTTTTTAGTAAATAAAAAAGCAATAATTATATAATTTTATATATATTTACTAATAGTTATACTTAAATATATAAGTTTTTATTATAATTTATATATATATATAAATTATTATATATAAGCATATAATATAACTTTAGCTAAAAAACTTTAAAATATTAAAGTTAATATTATATAAACTAAAGCTAATATTATTAAAGCTTAAGCTAAAGCTAAGCAAAAAATAATTAATAAAAAAAAAACTATAACTTTATATAAATAAAATATATAAAATATTAAGATTATAAACTAACTTTAATTTAAAAAAATAAAGTTAAACTTTTAATATTATAATAAAAAAGGTTTTATTAATAATAATATATTTTTTAACTTTTTAAAAAACTTTATTAAAACTAATAACTTTATAAACAAATTATATATAAGTTATTTTAATAATATTTATAATATTATTAAAAATAATTAAATATATATAATTATATATAAGTTTATATAAATATTTATTAACTAATTTAAGTTATTTTATATTTAATTATACTTAAAAAAATTTAAGTTAAAAATATATTTAAAAAATATAAAATTAAAATTAATTAATAATAATAAATATTAGCTATTATAGCTTATATAATATTTAAGCAAATAAATATTAAAGATTATTAAGCTTATATAAGCTTAAAAAGCTATAGTTTTTTTAATAAATATATTTTATTTAGTTTAAAATATTTTAATAGCGCTTATTTTTATTGCTAATACTTTTTTTAGCTATATTTTATATATTTTATAAAAAATTAAAAAAATTAAAGTTTACTAAAAATTATAAATATTTATATAAAAGTTTATAAATTAATATTAATTTAATTAGTAAATAATAAAATAAAATTAAGCTTAAAGTTTTTTAATATTATTTTAATTATATTTAAAAATATAATTATAGCTAAGCTTAAGCATTTTATATATTAAATTAAAGCTAAACTAAATATATATAATAATAATAAAATTAAAATTATATTATATAAATATATATAATATTAATTAAATATATAAATATAATATTTTAATATTTATAAAAGTTTTATAATAGTTTATAATAGTTTTAAAAAATTTATAAGTATTTATTAGCTTATAAATAAATAATACTTATTTTTTTATATAGATTTAATATAATTAAGTTAATATAATATAATTAAAATAATTATAAAATATAAAAAAATTTATTATAAAAATTATAAAATTATAAATATAATATTATTATAATAATTATATATTATTAATAATAAACTAAATAAACTAAATAAACTAAATAAACTAAATAAACTAAATAAACTAAATAAACTAAATAAACTAAATAAACTAAATAAACTAAATAAACTAAATAAACTAAATAAACTAAATAAACTAAATAAACTAAATAAACTAAATAAACTAAATAAACTAAATAAACTAAATAAACTAAATAAACTAAATAAACTAAATAAAATAAATAAAATAAATAAAATAAATAAAATAAATAAAATAAATAAAATAAATAAAATAAATAAAATAAATAAAATAAATAAAATAAATAAAATAAATAAAATAAATAAAATAAATAAAATAAATAAAATAAATAAAATAAATAAAATAAATAAAATAAACTAATTATATAAAACTATTATAATTATAAAAAAATTATATTTAAATATTTATTTATAAATTTAATTATTTATTAGTTAATATTTTAACTTATAAAATTAATATAAAAATATAACTTTAAAATATTATTAATATATTAAAAGTTTAAATATTTAATAATATAAAACTATTTATTTTAAGTTTTATAGCTAAAATTAATAAATTAATTAATATAAAATATTATTATAATAATATATTTTATTTATAAACTTAAAAAGCTATAAAACTTATAAACTAAAAGTTAAATTAATATTTAAAACTTTATATTAATAAATATTAAAATAAATAAAATATTTACATTAAATTTTATATATAATTTTTTATAATATTTATTAATAAAAATAACTTTATTAAAAATAATTATAAAAATTAATATTTATAACTTATTATTATTATTATTATTTAATATAAAAGTAAATAATAAACTAAAAAAATAAATATTTAAGCTAATATAATAAATATAAAAAGTTTAATAATAAATTTATAAAATAATATTTAAAATATAAAAATAATAATAAATATAAGCTAATTATAAATAAAAACTAATAAACTTTATAGTTAATAATTATATATTTTTTTTAAAAAAAAACTTTATAACTTAAATATTAATAATTAAATTAAACTTATAATAAGTAAAGCTATTTAAAATATTATAAATATAAAAATATAATTATATTTTAAATTTTTTAAACTTTTATAAAATAATTAATTTATTTTATATTAATAAATTATAAAAAGCTATAAATAATTAATTATTATAATAAATATAACTATTATTTAAAATAAAATAAAATAATAATAAAATAAAATTTAAAATAAAAAAATAAAATATTATAATATTAAATAATATAATAAAAATATAACTTTAATAATAATATAATATTTTATAAAAAACTTTAAAAATTTATTAATATAACTAAAAATATTTTATAAATAATATTAAAAATATTAAAATTTTTAATAAAACTTTAATATTAAATAAAAATAATAATTAAAATATTAAATAAGCTTTATATAATTATACTTTTATAATATTAATTTACTTATAATATTAACTTAATTATAAAGTATATTATATATAAACTTTATATATACTTATATTATATTATATATATAAAGATTATTTTTATATATTTTTATATAAGCTTTTTTTTCTTTTTATTTTTTTACTTTTATATTATTTAATTAAAATGCTATATAAATATTTTAACTTTAATTTATTTAAAAATTAAATTATTAAAAAATATTAAAACTATATTTAAATTTAATTAATTTTAAATATTTTTAATATTATTTATTTTATTTTAATTAAATAATTAACCTTATATATTTAACTTAAAAAATAAAAGATCTTAAAAAATAAAACTTATATTTAATATATATTTACTTTTAATAAATAATTATTAACTTTATATTATAAATATAAATTTTTTAATACTTAATTATATTAATATTTAATTTATAAAAGCTTTATTATTTTTTTAGCTAATATTACTATTATTTATAAACGTTTAAAAATTAATTAATAATATTTAATTAAAGTTATATAAGCTTAAAAAAACTAATTATAAAAATATTTTAATATTAAAAAAAATATATAAAATATTATTTGCTAACTTAAAATATATTATTTTATTATATACTTATATTAGCGTTATTATATTTTATTATATAATATAATATTTAAAGTTTACTAAAAATTTTATAAAGCTAATATTTAAAAATGCTTTTAAAAAGTATATTATTATTATAATAGCTAAACTTACTTTAAATTAAACTATATTTTATTAGTTAATAAACATTTTAAACTAATATAATATAAGTTTAAAATTTATACTAAAATTAATATATATTTATAGTTTATTATTTAGTTTTTTATAAGATTTTTAAGTTTTATAATATAATTAATATTTATATAATATATTAAAATAATTAAATATTATAACTATTTACTACTTATAATTTAATTAAATTAAAGTTAAAAACTATAATAATAATAATAGTATATTTAATATAACCTTATAAAGGAGTATTTAATTGCTTGCATAAGCTTTATGCGCAGCTAATTTTAGTGTGATAGTTATAACAATTGCTAATATAATAGTTTTTAATTTAACCTTTTATTAATAAGATTATTAATAATTAAAAGGGCCTACCACACATATAATATATCACCGGCCTTTATATATGCTAATTTCTTTTTTTTCTTTCTTTTTCTTTTAGCTTAAAATCTTTGTTTATAGTATTAATAAAGCTATAAACTAGCTTTTAATAATTATAACACTATTTTAAGCTCTCCTTTTTATTATTAAGCGTTTTATAAATACGTTATTTATAATTGCTATAGTTACAAACTTAAACTAACTACTTATTATATTATTATACATTTAACTTAAAATAAGTGCACTATTACTAAAAACTAAAACTAAAACTTATAACTTTTTTAAAGTAATAATCTATAAAAATTAATAACTTAAAATAATTTAAAAAAATCTAAGACTATATTGTATTAAATAATACTTTACTTATAAACTTAAGCATAAATACCTTTAAACTAACTATAGAAAAAAACCTTAACCTTAAGTTTTTAAAAGCTAAATAAAAATAAAACTTTAACGCTGCTTTAAATAATATAGCAGCTAAACAGGTAATACTAAAAAACCTATAGGCTTAAATCTTTTAGTTAACGCAATAGTTAAAACAAGCCTAATAAAATTAAACCTTAAGATTAAAATAAAATAATATTATTAAAAGTGCTTTTAATAGTATTACCTTTTAACTAATAGGCATAACAGCTTAAACTATCTTTAAAAATATAAAAAAAGCAATAATAAATAGCTTTAATTTATTATATAATAATAAAGCTAAAAACTAAAAACTAAACCTAAGATATTTTGCTAGCAATAAAAAATAATTTAATTATTAGCTAAGCAAGCTAGCTAATAAATTTAAAAAAAATGTTACTACTTATTATACTAAAAAAAGCTATATATATTATATTATATTTTTATTATAAAATAATATTATATAAGCTTTTAAAATATGTTTTTATTTTATTATTAGATTATATAATAATATAGCTAAAATAATTTAAGCTTTAAAAACTACTTATTATAACTTAAATTAATTAGCTAAAGCTTATAATAAGCTAAATAAATATTATTATAAAGCTAAATAAAATATTTACTAATTTATTACTTAATTTAATACTTTAGCGTTAAAAGCTAAGTTTTTTAAATTAAAATAGTTTTAAATTTTTTAAAAGCATATAGATTTTAATTTAAAAAGTAAAATCTTTAAAGCTAATATAAACTTGCATATAAGCTATAAACGCTTTTATAATAAAGTATTTAAGGCTATATATAACTATAAGCATAACTATTAGCGTTATTAAAAATATAACTAAAAACTAGTAAATAAGCCTGCTATTAATAAAGCTTTAATAGCTTAATATAATATTAAACTAAATGTTATAAAAACTTTAAGATAGCTTAAAAAAGCCTTAAATAATAAAAAGAAAAAGGTTTACTAAGCTAATAATATATGTTTTATTTGTAAAAAAACTAGATATTATACTATTAAATGTTTTAACAAGCTTAAACTTAAAAAGGTTATAAAAATATAATCTACTAAAAAAGTTAAAAAACAAAAAAAGTTAACTAATAAGTTTTTTAACTTAAAAAACTAATAAAACTATTAAAAGTTTTTATAATAGTTTAGTTACTATTTTTAGCTAAAGTAAATAGCAATAAAAAAAACTTTTTTTTTTATAATATTATTTAATTATAAGTAAATAATATTAAAATAAAAGCTATTACTTTATATAATATTAAAGCTTAAGTTTTTTTAATAATAAGCTTAAAGTTAGCTTAATAAGTATACTAATAGCTAAAAGCTAAATTAATAATATTAATATAAAAATAACCTTTTTTTAATTATAAAGAAAAACTTATAAAAAGTATAAAGTAATATTTATATGCTACTTTTAAAATTAACAAAAGGAAATTTAAAAATTAACTTTTTTAAGTTATTAATATAAAGCTAAATATTATAATTAGCTTAAACTAGCTAGCTAAATACTAGATCCTTTTAAACTACGCTAGTAAAAAGCTAATATAACTTAATAACTTACTACCTTTTATAAAGTTTTTGCTAACAATAAAAGTCTTATAAATAAAAGCTTTAAAATATTAAGTTAACCTTACTATTTAAAAAAATGCTAATTATTAAAACTAAGTACTAAAGAAATAATATTAAATACTTTAATAAAAAACGCTAAGTAGTATTAATAATAATCTTAAAGTAATTATAAATATTATATAATAAGTTAATTAAAACTTAAATAGATAATAATAAGCTTAGCTAGCTAAAAAAGTATTAAAATAACTTATACTAATAAAGTTTATTATATTAATAAAATAAGTAAAAAATATAAAATTATAAAAAATATTTAATAAAAAGCATATTTTTTTTTTATTTAATAAAAATTTAAAACATATAATATTAGTTTATAAGATATTATTAAAACTATTAGCTTATTTAAAAAGCTTTTTTTTTAAAATTAAAGCAAATATTATAGCATTTTTTTAATCTAGTTTTAATATTATATTAAAACTTACTAATAAAAAGCCTATTAATTTACTTTTAAAATATTATACTTTAATTTAATATCTTTTATTAAAAAAAAAAGTTATTAATTAGTTGCTAGCTTTAAGCTTTATTAAACTATATATAAAAGTTAATGCAGCCTTTAGTTTATTTGCTTTAAAACCTTATTTATAAAAATAATAATTTTATATTAATTATTAATAAAAAAATAAATATTTAAAAGACTATATTATTTTTACTTTAAACTTACTTAATATTATTTTTAATAGCTGTTAAGCTAAAAGATACTTTAAATTTAATGTTATTAAAGCTTTTTATAAAATAAAAATAGTGCTAAAATTAAAATATCTTATTGCTTTTAAAACTTAGCAAGATATTTTTTAATAGCTAGTTTTACTTTTTAAACTTAAGGTAAAACTAGCTTAATAATAGACTTTTATTAATATATAGCTGTAAAAATTGCTAAATAAGTTTGCAAGTATATATGCTAATAATATTTTAATATATTTTAATATTAAAAAAAAATATTAAACCTATTATAAAAAGGTTATTTATAAACTATATAAAATAAACTTGCAAGATAATATTAAAAAGTTATAGTTTAATATAATAAAAATAAACTACTTAAATATAATACTAAAAGCTAAAGTAAATATTAAAGTAAATTTAGCTAAAATTAAAGCTATTACTAATTAAAAATTTAAAGACTTTAATAAAATATAAGCAATTTAATTTTTTTTAAAGCTTTGCAACTTTATTTGCATGTTTATTTATTATATAAGTAATATAGCTAAACTTTTTAATTAATTGCTTAAAAAAGACATGCTTTTTAAAAAAGGCCTAAAATAAAAAAAAGCCTTTAAAGCTATAAAATAATTAGCTTATTAGTTATTAGTGCTTGCTTTTTTTAAACCTAAAGTACTTATTAAAATAAAAATAAACGCTTTATATAATGCTACTAAAAATATTATCTAGTAATAATAACCTAATAGCTAATAAAAACTTATTAAATATTTTTTAAAAATAATAATATTATATAAAAAAGTATACTTTATATAAGATTGCAAACTTTTAGCAGTAATATAAACATTAAAATATTATTATTTAAAACTATTAAAAATAAAGTTTTTTATAGTTATTAACTATTAAACTTTAGTTTACTTTTTAACTAAAAAAATACTATTAATATAATAAATATAATAAGCTAATTTTTTATTTAATTTTAATATTATATTTTAATATTATTTAAGCTAGCAAAATATAGTTGCTAACGTATTTTTATAAAAAATAATAAATTTATTTACTATTAAAGCATAAAAAGCTAAAAAGTAAAACATAAAATTAATTAATCTTATAAAAATAGCTATATTAGTTACTTTAGTAAAACTAATTATAATATCTTTAAAAAAAGCAGACTTAATAAATCTTATTAAAAAAAAAACAAACTTTAATAGCTAAATATAAAAAAATACTGCTTAAAAGTTTTAAAAACTATAACTAATAAATTAATCTTTTTATAAATAGCTTTAATAAAAAAAGCTTACTATTTAGTTATTATAGCTTACTTAAAGCAAAATAAAACTATAAAAGTATTAAAATAAAACTATTATTAGCTTTACTTTAAAAAAAACATTAGAAAATATATATAAAATTGCTATAATTATAAAAAAAATAAAGCATTACAAAATAAAACTTTAAGCTTATTATACTTGCTATTAATATTAACTTTAGTTTAAAAACATATAATAGTTAATAAAAAATTTATACTTAAAAATTAACATAGATATAACTATATTTAAGCATTTATTAATAAATTTAGCTATCTTTTAGTTAGTATTTTAGCTTATAAAACTAATACTATAAAAAATATAGCCTTAAAATATTACTAATATGTTTATTAATTACTTAGCATATTAAAAGTTTAAATATTTAATAATATAAAACTATTTATTTTAAGCTTTATAGCTAAAATTAATAAATTAATTAATATAAAGCACTACTATAGTAGCATACTTTATTTATAAGCTTAAAGTATTATAAAGCTTATAAACTAAAAGCTAAATTAATAATTAAGATTTTATGTTAATAAATATTAAAATAACTAAAGTATTTACTTGCTTACTTTAAATTTTATATATAACTTTTTATAGCATTTATTAATAGATATAGCTTTATTAAAAATAGCTATAAAAACTAATGTTTATAACCTATTATTACTACTGCTATTTAATATAAAAATAAATAGTAAACTAAAAAAATAAGCGCTTAAGCTAGTATAACAAGCATAAAAAGTCTAATAATATGCCTATAAAATAATACTTAAAATATAAAAGTAATAATAAACGTAGGCTAACTGCAAGCAAAAACTAATAGACTTTATAGTTAGTAATTATATATTTTTAAAAAAAAAGGCTTTATAACTTAAGCGCTAACAACTAAGCTAAACTTATAATAAGCAAGGCTATTTAAAATACTATAAATATAAAAGCATAGCTATATTTTAAATCTTTTAGACTTTTATAAAATAATTAACCTATTTTATACTAATAAATTATAAAAAGCTATAAATAACTTATTATTATAATAAATATAACTGCTATTTAAAGCAAAAAAAATTAATAGTAAAGCAAAATTTAAAGTAAAAAAAATACTATAATTTAAACTATATAAAAAACATAAAATGCTATAATATTAGGTAATATAAAAAGAATATAACCTTAATAATATATAATATCTTACTAAAAACTTTAAGAACTTACTAGTATAGCTAAAAAAATTTCATAAATAATACTAAAAGGTATTAGGTTCTTTAATAAAACTTTAACACTAAATAAAAGCAGCAGCTAAAAATATATAAGCAAAAAACTATTTAAATAATAATTTAGCTAAAAAAGCAAGCTTTGCTATAAAAATTAAACAATATAAATAACCTTAATAAAATCTACAACTATATCTTAGTTTTAATAAAAGGAAATATAATAGTTATAACAATTGCTAACATAATAATCTTTAATTTAACTTTTTATTAATAAGACTATTAATAACTAAAGGGACTTACTATATATATAATATATTACCGGCTTTTATATATGCTAGTTTTTTTTTTTTCTTCCTTTTTTCTTTAGCTTAAAATCTTTGTCCGTAGTATTAATAAAGCTATAAACTAGCCTTTAACGATCGTAACACCTAGCATCTGCTAAGCAGCTGCTATATAAGCCTATAAAGGCAAGCTCCTGCTAAGATTTTAAATCTTAGCTTTTTCCCTTTTACATCCTAGTTATAAATATATTACTTTACACTTACACCTTAAAGCGCACTTATTAATATTATTTATTATTTAATATATTATAAAATTACTAATATTTATAATAATTTTTATTATAGCTAGCTTTTATAAATTAAGCTATAAAACTATAAATATATACTTTTTAAATAATATTTTATAATTTATTATTTATTATAATATTAATAATAATATATTAAATAATATATTATTTTAAAGTAGCTATTAATTATTTAATAAAAATATTTAAAATTAATATATTAAAAGCTAATAAAATAAATTATAAGAAAATTATATTTTATTTTAAAAAATATAAGCTTATATTAGTTTATATAAGCTTATATAAATATATATTAACTTATTTTAAAACTATTTTAATATATTTTAAAATAAAAAGCTTTAAATTAAAAATAATTAAAAAAATTAAATTATATTTTTATATATTTTTATATTTTTTATTTAATATAAAAAGCTTAAATTTATATAGCTTTAAAATAAGCATTATATATAAAGTTAATATATTAAGCTATATGTTATATTTAATATTTTTTATTAGCTTTATATTATATTTAACTTAATAAAAAGCTTTATTAATTACTAGATTTTATTAAATAAATAATAATAAATTAAATTAATAAAGCTTATTAAAATAAATAATATTAATTTAAATATTTATTTATTAGTAAATATAATATAAATTTATAATTAATTAACTATATTTTATTTTAATTATTTATTATTTATTATATTATTTATAAATTAAATATTATATATTATTAAATATTAATAACTTTAAATAAATTTATAGTAATATATTTTATATTAAAAAATGCTTAAACTTATAAAATTAAATAAACTAATTAATAGCTAAAATAAGCTTAAATAAAAAATAAAAACTAATAATATTATTTTATTAAGCTTATTTAACTTTAATAAAAATAATAAAGTTAATAATTAATTATAAAAAAATATATATTAATTTAATTTAATTATTTATATAGTTATATTTTTTTATAAAAGCTATTTTTTAATAAATAAATAAAAGCTTAATAATAAAATTACTAGTAAAAAGCTATATTTATATAAAAAAAATAATATTTTAATTAAACTTATTATAAACTATTATTTACTTATATTTTAAGTATATAATAATAAGCTAAAATATTTATATTTACTTTTAATAAATATTAAAAGTATTATATTAAATAAAAATTATATTTAAAATATTTTTAGCTATATAAGCTTAATTAAAAATGTTTATAAATATATTAGTTTTATAAAG
Source organism: Xylaria grammica (assembly GCA_004353285.2). Lineage (NCBI taxonomy): Eukaryota > Fungi > Ascomycota > Sordariomycetes > Xylariales > Xylariaceae > Xylaria > Xylaria grammica. The sequence continues at coordinate 490,464 of NGZP02000002.1, read as the reverse complement.
CTTAATATTATTACTTTTTTTTTAATTTATATTAGCTTTTTTTTAGTTATAATTAGCTTTTATTTTATTTTAATTAACTTTTTTTTAATTAAAGTAAATTAGTTTAAACTTTTAAGTTTTTTTTAACTTTTTAAGCTTATTAAAGCTTTTAAAAATAAAAGATATATTTATATTAAATATTTTTTGCTTTTATTAAGCTTAATAAATAATATATTAAATAAAACTTACTAAAAATAATAAAAATTAATAATAAACTTATTTTTTATAATATTATTAATAGTTATTTTAATATTAAAAAGCTAAATTAGTTATAAAAAATTTATATTTAAATTAATAATAATATTTTTATTATTTATTATAACTAATTTAACTATTTTATAGTTATAATTATTTAAATAAAAATTAAAAATTAATTAATATAACTTTAAATATTAATAATATAACCTTATAAAAAAATATTTAATTTTTTATATAAGCTTATATGTAGCTAAATTTTAGCACCTATTAAATAGCTGCTATATAAGCTTATAAAAGTAAGCTTTTGCTAAGATTTTAAATCTTAGCTTTTTTTTTTTTACATTTTAATTATAAATATATTACTTTACATTTATACTTTAAAGCGCACTTATTAATTAAATAAGTTTATTATAAATTTTAAATATTTAATTAATTAAAATATAGTAAATAAATATAAACTTTATTTATTTAATTTTTTTATTAATTTTATAAGTAAAATTATTAATTAAATTAAATATTTTAAGTTTAATATAAATATTAATAAAAATATTATTAACTATATTTAGTTTTAATTTATTTATTAATATAATATTTTCTTTTTATTTAAATTATATAAAATTAAAAGCTTTATTAATTTAATTAAATATAATTAAATAAAATATAGCTTTAAAAATAGCTAATATAAATATAAAAATTAAATATATTAATTAAATTAATAGTTTATTATTAGTAAATAAAATAAAAAAACTATTAATAAAATTAATAATATTAAAAAAAACTAATTATATAAAATATAAAAAAACTTTATAGTTAAAATAAGCTTTATTATTTAATATTATATAAATAAGCTTTTAATAGTTAATAATATAACTTATTATAAAGCTATTAAATAATAATTAATAAATATTAATAATAAATTTAAAAGTATTAAAAATAATAAAAATAAATAAAGTTTAAATAAATTTATATAAGCTTAATTAAATATATATAGCTTTTTAATAGTTATTTTATATTATATATTTTAATTTATATATATATAGTATATATATATTAAAGCTTATTAAAACCTACTAAAACTTTAGCTATTTAAACATTAAGATATACCTATATACTAAAAATTTGTTTTTGGACAGTTACCCCTCTTAGGCCCTAGACCCTAGCTTATTCTTATCATATTCCAGGTCTAGTCTAGGTTAGTTGATTTTGCCTAGTAGAGCGCGGCATTGTACTAAGTAGCTTTGCTCACCTCTGTTCACTTCCATTACGCGTAAGGATTTAATAACATCCAAACACTCACATATAGATTCGACTCTTCGATCCGTGTTTCAAGATGGTCCGTTAATGACCACCATGTCAGCATCCTCACATAAATTGCGGTCCCCGGTCACCGTGAGGGTATTATGCGTATATCATTAGGCATCCACCACGCTAGGCTGCCATTTCATGGTCAAGTCGGCAGCAGACAAGCTGTTACTTGTTCAATGACGAATGACTACCCGTATATATTTCAAGGCGCCATTTTCTATTCGACGAGCTAAATGACTGATTCATTCGGCCTTCTTCTTCCAGGCCGCCAGACATAATTTGTCCGGTAGTCACGTTCAGTCACGTTCCGCTACCCTCGATCGGCAGAACCAGCGCATTCAAAGCGTTAGCCTATGAGCTTAGCAATGTGTCCCTCGACGAGGCCTCCGAATAGAGCATGTTTGCTTGTAAGCTTGGTGTTATCCTTGGCCGTCTTCGTCAATTGAACCGCGAAGCTTCCTTTGCAACACACCGAAGACCATCGAATCCCAGGGCGTAGCGCGTGTCACGTATGATATTGAGTGATATATCCGAGATATCCATATACGCTCATATCGACTTCTACGCCCCCGGTCGGGTGCAGGAATTGAACCTTCGATGGAAGGGAGTTCAGTAACCTTGTATGATGGCCAAAACCGAGCTCGCTACCCAACTTATCGTCAACCAGCCCAAAACCTCAAGCGACTTCTGCGTCTTTTCCAGAGCTTCATTATACCCTTCCATCTTAGGCAAAGGTACCTTGTTGGCGGTAACAGGCTTGTCACCCTTGCCCGCCCAGAAGTCCCGCAGATACACTCTAGCGGCAAAAACGGTGAGTGCCATCACAGGCGACGCGAAGTAGCGCACAAGCGGGCCATATGAAGCCCCGCCTGTGGTCAGCAGGACAGAAACAGTGAAGGAGAGGAGGATGGCGATGGCTCCCACGGCCTGGGTAGTGCGCGTCTTGTGCAGTTGGCGGTCGGCCTCGCTGGAGATCTTGGCGAGCTTTTTGGTGGCGTCCTCGTACTCTAGGAGCTTGGTGATGGCGACTTGGCATTGCATAGCGCCATATGCGGCTATGACGATTTGACTCAAATGAATCAGCTTCAGCAGCATCGTGGCGGGAGGTTGTATATTGTATGTTGCACTCATGTGTTTATGAGAAGTGGATGATGATACGTCGTAGTTTCTAAGCGGCGGGCGTAAATGTATGTAATCATAGGTGTCTGGCAGATGAAAACTAGATGGTTGCTTTATTATATATCTATTATATAAATGACGTCATTGAGCTGCTAAAATCCAGTGGCTTGCCCACGTGGCCAAAGATAGCCGCTGCGGCGAAGCTGAGAACCAATACACGATATATAAAAGGTCGTTTGTCGTCGGCCTTAGCCATTCTCTAGATCTTGGGTACATACTACAGCGCACGGCTTCTAGTTGGCAGTCGTCAAGGCCCAAACAGACTCTTAATTCGCATGAAAACCGAGAGCTGGTCACCAACCCCACCGAGGTATTCCAAGTATCCCTCGACGCCGCCAGATACGCAGGTCAAAGAAAAACTAGACCAATAACCTGCCAGAAGAGAAGCAAGGCTCACCGAGCCCCGTCTAATATAAATTTAAATATAAATTTAAATATAAATTTCAATATTGAAGACGAGAAAATGAAAAGGCATCGAAAAGGAAAGCCGAGTCACCGCGCAACTAAATCACTCCGAAGTCTAGATTTCTCAGGAATGCAAGCTAGTTTCTAAGCTAATTCCATAGCAAAGACCAGGAGAAGTAAGGCCGCAATAAGCGAGCATGTGTCGTCGGTTTAGGCGAGAAACTAGTAGATAAGGAAATAATAGAGCGGATTAGGTTACTACAGAGTAGGGGACTTAAACGATGGCTTTTAAACCTCTTTCTGTGTTTCTATTTGTACTAGTAACTCTAGTTCTTCCCCAGCATAGTGACAAACATCCAATCACACCCTAAGGGAGATATTCAATTCCATCTTGCTTTATGTGCTATATTTAAGGTATAGATGGTAGCTAAGATTGACGGTTCTTTATAGCTAAGGAGGTAGGCTGTTCTATAAGCCCATTAAGGCCTAAAATAACGGCCTTGAAACCTTTTCTGCTATTTAGTGGTTTAGACATAGCGTTAATTTTTCTATGGAGCCGCTGGCAATGAACATCGCAGTTTCGACCTCACGTCTTTTGAAGCCTTTTTTTTTCATCATACGTCTCTTTGTCACGGATTTATGGAACCTAAAAAGCAATGTTGTCATGTGATATTACACGAAGCACGATGTAAAACCCTTTAACAAGCACACACTTCGCACCATCCCCAAATCTCTCGAGGTAACTAGCATAGCCGGCATAGGTCTAGCTTCACAAGCAATCCAGGCTTCCTGTGCACAGTTTCCGCAGTGTGGGCATCGACAACGTGGAAATCTGTCCCGTCGTAGCGTAAAGTAGGCGCACGGAGCCCTCACAGGAGGGCGCAACGAATAGACACGAAACCGCCATCCATGGGCAATTCATCTTATATATATATATATATATATATTGATGTTTCCAGAGGGTCTATCTCTCTACGCACCTGTCCCTGCCTAGCATAATGGTGTGATCTTACCCGTCTGCAGCTCGCTACTGACTAAAGAGGAGACCTCTTCCCAACGCTCTAGTGTGTCTGCCTCGGCATCGAATGCATAAAGCCACCTATTTCGAATCTTGAGGGACTCGGGGTCGATCTCTACCCCATCGTCGACGTCTTTGAGGGCGTTATGCCATCGGTCACGCAAATCCTCGCCGTTACTTTGGCTGGCGCGTGTGCGCGCAAACCGAAGCTTCTCGTATGTCCTCGTCTATAATACATCTTGTGTGTTATTACCATATACCCAGTAGAGTCAAATTTTAATAGGGGTGTATTTTCGTATCGGTAGTTCACTCACGGCAAGCGCTATCCTTTCTTTCCCTGCGAGCTTTAGACATACTGCGAGCACGGCGCCGCTTTCTGTTGCTTGGCTGGCGCCTTGCGCGCTCGTCGGAAGGTGTGGATGGCAGCTGTCGCCGAGGAGCGCGATGCTGTGGCTTCGAGGTGATACCCATGTTGGTAATGGGTCGCGGTAGCAGATCTTCCAGTCAAGGCATGATGGCGTCTTGGCCACTGTGATATCAAAAATTACTCGGTCAGTTGCTTTCTAACTAGTGGCATACATTGAGTTTCTTCTATCTCTTGTACGAGACAAAGTAGGAGGACGCTAAAGAGACGGCTCCGATATTGCTTACCGGCGGCGCGAATTCGTGGGTCAACGGTTGCTGTCACGCGGGCTACATCTTCAAGGTCGCCCTCCTGGTACCACGACTCTCGGATCTCCATATCGGCCTCGTGAGAGAGCTTTCGTGTAACTATCCAGTTGAACTCGTCGCCGTTCCGGACTGGATGGGCGTACAGTCAGCAAATTCCACTTCCGTGAGACGGTGTCGCGCATAGCACAAGCCTAAAGAGACATATCTTGACCTCAAATGTAAATACAGGGTGTTCTTACGGGTATTTTGCACTAGGTGTGTGTCTTCCCCAATCCTAATGGCACAGGCCTGGAACTTAGCGGAGTTCATTCTTTTCGGTCGTACCCATTCCGCGTAGCCGAGAAGCGTAGCAATTCGGGAGATTTCCATACCATATATTTACGCAATCGTGATCGACAAACTCCCTACACAGCGGGTCTTCCTTGAGATGTGACCCTGGGAAATACGCGCGATAACACGAGTATCCGCTACTCTTCGGAGCGTCCGCGAAGCCAAGCACGAGTTCTCGGGCTCGGGACTTGATTCCATCAGCGCCTACGATGACGTCCGCCGCCACTCTCGTGCCGTCGGCGAGAACGATAGCTGGTTGTCTCCCCGGCTCGTCTTCGTAGTCCGCTACCTCGCAACCCATACGTATCTCTATACCGGCATCCCGCACGGCGTCTAAGAAGGCCGTGTGGTAGTCACCTCTATGGCCAATGTAGCCCGCCATATCCATCAGGGGTTGCACCGCCAGGATCTTGCCGTCGTGCCATCGCCGGATCTGCATATCCGGAGCTTGGTTGCCGATGCTCGTGAGGCGATGGTATAGATCACGGCCACCCCACCGCTCGAGGAGCTTAAGTGCATTCTCGCCGAGTCCGAGCGAGTCACCAAGGCGCCGGAATGTTCGTAGCCTCTCGTACACGATAACTGAGTGGCCGTGGTGTTTTAGTGCGAGAGCGCACGCACACCCGCCGAGTCCTGCGCCGACTACGATCGCTAGGTAGTAACGTGAGTATGGTCTAAGGCCTGTCGATCGCATTGGCACGTTACATACCGTTAATTTGATCTCCCGAGGCGTTATTGCTCATTATGTTGCTGATTGCACCAGTTTCAAGTTGTGCAGCAGAGCGACAATAGCCTCATACATTTACCACTGACTATTAATGTATATGGGGAACCATGTGACCCTACCTAGGCTATGTAGTATCTGCCGAGAACACAATGGCCACGACCCCGCGCTGTCTGTGATTAGCTAGCACGGCAATCCGTATATTGGAGAACTTGTGTTGGAGATATGGAGGTCGCATTCCACTATACTAAGGTATTTTCCGTCCTACTAGTAGCCAATTATGTAATTATTTTCCCTCGCCGGGTTTCTATTAACAGGCCAATATACACAGCATAATCGTAGAAATAAAGTAAGACGTACTAGGATTGCCTCAACTAGAGCCACCTCGTGTAGCTTGGTCTCACGCCTTCTGCTTTAATTTGGTCATCACCTCGTCTCCCATATCCTCCGCAAACTAGATAATCCGATGAAAAGCGCCTCACTAGTCCTAATAGTCCGGCTTCCCTGGCCTGGCAAGATATTCACCCAATGATCAAACAACTCCTTGGTCCGTCCTCTCGCAATGCCCATATCCTGTAATGCCGGGTCGTTTTCTGCCGCGTACTCGAGGCCGCGCGGTCCTCCAAAGACGATCAGAAGGTGGTTGAAGTTGGCCGGGTCCTTTTTCTTCTTTTCGGGGAAGGCGTCGGGTATCGACAAGCCACGTTCTGACGTGCCGACGCTCATGTCATACCCGCCCTCGTAGGCGCACTCTTCAAACACGGCAGCAAGTGAGTTGCACCGTCGAACGGAATAGCCCCAGTAGTAACCCCCTTCGGTCCTGGGGGTGGCCGGGTCCACGGGCTCACCGACGGACCAGTCATTATCATCGATTTGAAGGGTGATGCGAGTCTTGGGTGGAACATCCTGGCTGATGGTGACTGGGTTCTTGCGACCGACATCGACGAGGGTACCGGACCCGTTCGCGGGCGCGCCAGATGTGGTGACGCCCTCACAATAGGGGAGCCAATCGGTATGATGGGGGTGAGAAGGGATATCCAGGCTCGCCATAAGGCCGGCGGCTTTAAGGTTAGGATGCAGGGGGAGGAGAGTGCGGCGCATGAAGGGCGGCATCTCCATGTACTGTAGGAGGTGATCAAGATACCCACACGGATCAACATCGCCAGTATAACCAGAAGGGTCCACGTTGGTGGGACGTGAGTCCATGGGCGAGTCGTCAAAGATGACAATCTCATCTATGCTGAAGACAGCCAGAGCGCGGGCGATATGTGAGACAACTCCAGTTCGTTGGTCATCGCGGCGACAGCTGTGATTGATATTAGCAAAAGGCTTAGGGTGAGACACATCTAGAAGGTGAGCCTAATCTCGCATACACACATGGATATACTCTAGATATAGACATGAATATATATATACCTAATATATATATATATGTACCTAGGTGTGTATAAGGAAGGACGTGGAAGTGGAACGCGACCTACGTGGATAATACACTCCCCGGTACAGCGACAGACACGGTCCATTCCCTGCCGCCCGAGGGCTGGAAGAAGGCAGTTGGCTTGGAGGTATCTACATAGTCCCCTTCCCTCGTAATTCGCCGTTTCTAGAGACGATCAGCACGGCACATCAATCAAGACGTCTTATGATCAATCACGTGAACACGGATGGATTGATAGATTGCTGGATTGCCCTGTCCACCTACCTTTTGTCTATCCTGGTCATAGTAAGACATTATTTGGTTCACTGGAAATATGAATATGACAAATCCCGGGTATGAGAATATACTTGGAAATACTTGGAAATACCTCGGAATGTTGCTGGACTTGAATGAGAAAACTGGATGGAATTATTGTACTATAAAAGTTGTGCCGGCAGAATTGTAGCCGCAAGGGGATTCACCACCTACCACTTTGAGGGAGGTGGTGGGTTGTTACAGTGCTGTAAGAGCCGCTAATCATGCTAAGAATACCCCCCTGTAGCTGTCACCTAGGGGAGTGTAAGTCCCTGTTAAGTCCCTGTTCTGTCCCTGGAAGATACCTAGGTGCCTTAGGGTGGGTACCTACCTAGGTACCTATCTTGGTACCACCCGTCCAGTGTGGATCAAGGACAGGCGGCTTCTAAGTAAGTACCTAGGTACCTACATGTAGGTACTACACCATGTAGCTAATAATAACCCCTTAGGTACCCAGGTAACTTGTTAAGGCAAGATGTCATCGTCGTCCCTCCACTACCGAACCTAGACAACATAGGCAAACCTCCTCCTCGCCTTTCCTTACCAATCAACCAACCCACTTCCCTTCTCGACCACTTATATCAACCCTACAATCAACATCGACTTAGATTATTAACCTATCCAGTACCTACTTACTCAACGGGCACCCATCCGGCTTTCAGGTAGACAAGTCGCCAATACTGTAGCGCAAATAATAAAGAGAGGACTGCGATCGGATCAAGACACAATGAGTGGAACAGTGAATATCTCCTCGTCAGGCGAGTGGCAGCGCATTCTAGCCTCCTCTACTATCGTCATCACCGACTGTAAGTCGACCGACTCTCCGCCAAATCTCCATCTCTACATCTCTCCCTCTCTCCCTCTACTCTCTCTGCTCTCTCCCTGCCGGTATCGCTCTCGCTATGCACACCAATGCTTACCACCCTTGTCCCATATCACAGTCTATGCCGACTGGTGTGGCCCCTGCAAGATGATTGCGCCCACCTTCGAGTCCCTGTCCACTAAGTACTCCAAGCCCGGCAAAATCACCTTCTGCAAAGTCAACGTGGACAACCACCAGTCCATCGCCCAGTCTCACGGCGTCAGCGCCATGCCCACCTTCCTCATCTTCAAGAGCGGCTCCGTTACAGAGACCATCCGGGGTGCCAACCCGCCCTCCCTCACAGCCGCCGTCGAGAAGGCCGTCAAGTTGGCTAGCACTGCCGCTCCTGGCGCGTCCTTCTCCATGCCCGGCCGGACGCTGGGTGGTAGCAGCAGCGGCAGCGGCGCAACGCCAACCCGGAGAAGCGGGAACAACACATTGAGCGGCCGGCCGTGGGCGAGTTTCAGCCCCTTCAACTTTATAAATTCACTCCTGACCTTCTTTGGTCTTTACATTGTCTCCTTGTTATCGGTATGTCTGCACGATGCCTCGTGTGCTGTGTCCAATGGTATGCCATGCTAATCGGATCGCAGTTTGATCCCTACAAGGCCGCCGAGCGTTCTGACTTCAATCTCGACAAACCGAGGGCGCCGCCAGCACCCATCAAGTTGGGCGGTGGTAACAGGCCGGCAGGTGGAGCAAGCGCTTCGGTTCGGCCGAACGGTGGTGTCCGCACTTTGGCCGACCTTGGCGGTAGCTAGCAGTGCTGTCGGCTTCAAGTATAGTATAGGCAGCTGATGTAAGTGGTTATGGGTCATGGGTTTTGTATGAACAAGCGGAAGCGTTTACCGTCGGGCGTTTTATATTATGTTATCTGTATCTCGTGCCTATGGTTTTCTTGGTGCCATTGGCATTCAACAGGTCGAACACTCGTGATAAGAACGTGAATGAGAATGGCAATTTACACCCCTAGGCTCTATCCATGTAAACCGCCTCCTAGCCACTCCCTCCCCCCCACCCGGGGAATCCGCTTCGTATTGTATCGTATTTACATGGTATCCTAGCCCTCCTAGGTACATACCAGTTTTCGTAGATTACCATCTGTAAAGTACTCGTTTTGATGCGGCCACAGGAGCCGATTCAACGTGAAAATCGTACAATTGAGACACCAGCCGATTAGGGGTGTTAGTCGCTCGGAGGCCATGTTTATTTACAAGCCCTTTTATCTTATGCAAAAGCGTGTGTGGGTTTCCATTGAAATAAGGTTGACTTGATGTCAATATCCACGTGACGTAATAATTATGTAGTATTTAAATACGTTAGTTAAATTGTCGACATTCCCCAAAATAAACAAGTTTAATAAAAAGTTTCTGAAACTACCTAGGTAGGTAGTTACCTCTAAGTAGTTGATGTTTACAGAAGTCCGAGGCCCGTTGCTTAGCGGTTAGTTAGCCTTGACTCGACAGATGACAGATGGGTAAATGTCTTAGACACCTACCTAAGGTACCTGTTATTATATTCCTAGGTAGGCTAATACCCCGGTTTGCATGCTGTATTTTATTGGAGCCACCCACCTACCCAAGGTAACCTACCTAAGGTACCCACCCAAGTGGTACCCCTGTAGAACTAACGCCCGGAAAAGTCCAGATCAGAAAAAAGGTGAACGGCTGGCGGCGAATCAAGGAACTTCAATTTCGCATCCTACCTTCGAGGACAAAATAATAACAATAACAAATTACAACGATGCTGTCGGCCGCGAGAGCCTCACGGTCATGTCCCAGATGTAGGCGCCAACTCTTAAACCTGGTAGAAAACACCTTCGCCCATGTGCCATCAGATGCGCCCATCATTGCTCCACGTCGATCTGCCCCGCATCAAACAGTGAGGTCTTCTCGTATCAACACGAGATGCATCTCAACCACCCGACCCAGATTTCAGGACGTCCAGCCCGAGACTCAACCCGGAGACCAACCCGAAGACCAACCTAAAGACGAACCCCCGAAACCCGACGATATCGAGTTAATAGTCCGACAGACGAAGCATACCTTTGGCGACACATTACCAAAAGGATACCTGAATGACGAGGAATACAAGCTGTATAAGAGACTCTACGGTCCTCCCCTTCGAGAAACACAACCTGAAGACGTGGGCATGCCCATACCGCCCGACACCGTTGAAGACGAGTACGACCACGAACCCTTAGATTCCTCGGAGAACATCCTGCTGCGAGAGACAGAAGATGGCCAGTTTGAGGAAATCGTGTATGAATCCGCCGAGACCCCTCCATCACCCCCCGCACAATCATCTGCCGAGAGCGGTGAGGTGGCAATTGAGTCTGCAGCTGGAGATATCACCTTTCAAGAGCTACCATCCGAAGCTGGACTGACTTACATCAATGCTGTCGCTCAAAACCAACGCGAATTCAATGCTCTTCTAAAGCTGCAAAAGGATTTTGAAGCTGCGTCTCTACAGCCACCTGAGGAAATAGAGCAAGAGGAACCCCGAGAGGAAGAAGAAGACAACGATGAGGATGAGGTAGACGAGGAAGACGAAGAGGAACCCGATGCCACCTTTCGGCATCCCGACGAACGTCTTCACGAGTTCACCCGGATCGGCCATTGGAGGACCAACCCGACCACTCTACAACTCCCGAAAGCCGATTTTGTCACACCCATCATCGAGCTCCTTAACCGAACAGATATTAAACATGTCAAAGAAGCCGCGGAGAAGGCTTTTGGCGGTCCCGCGCTTCCCTTTTCTGTAGCCACGCCTCCCACAAGACGAAACGCTGAACAGAAGCCGATTGCTCTAGCCGCGGGCCACTATAAAATGACAGAAATAGAGGCCGATGCCTTCATTGCGACTCTGTTGCCTGGAATGTATTCATCGACAATGAGTGTCCTAGTCGAGATCCGAAAACGGCTTGGATCCGACTGGATGACGAAACTCATGTCTCGAGACAATGGTGACGGGCCACGAGTATTAGACGTTGGCACCGCCGGGGCCGGTCTAGCTGCTTGGGAAAAGGTCTTGCAGGCGGAGTGGGATCTAGCCCATGAAGAAGGCACGAAAAAGGGATCTTTGCCCCCGGGCAAGAAGACAGCTGTTGTGGGCTCAGAGAGGTTGCGAGAACGCGTTTCACGGTTCCTTCACAACACGACATTTCTGCCTCGGTTACCGGATTACCTCCATTCAGGCCATCACCCCGATAAGTTGGAAGGAGGGGAAGCTTCACTATCGAGGAAGCAGTTCGACATCATCATCGCCTCTCACCAGATGATGCCCCTAAAGGAGGGATTTAGGCGTAAGGCAATGTTGGACAATCTATGGGAAATGCTTTCGCCCGATGGTGGTGTTCTTATTGTCCTAGAGAAAGGTCATCCGCGGGGCTTTGAGGCCGTTGCCGATGTGCGATCTCGGCTTCTCGACGAGTTCATTGTCCCCCCTACTTCGGAACCGCGACCCGAACCCATAGAGCCCGAGGGGAGACGAGAGCGCGAGCCAGGGATGATTATAGCCCCCTGCACTACCCACGGGGCTTGCCCTATGTACCTCACCCCAGGCCTTACTCTCGGTCGAAGGGACTTCTGCCACTTTAGCCAGCGCTTCATACGTCCGCCATTTTTACAAAATATAGTAGGAGGCCGCCATAATAACCACGAAGACGTCAACTTCAGTTTCGTCGCTGTACAGCGCGGCACACTACCCGGCACCGAGAAGATCAGGATACCTATGCCGGGACGTGCTGCTACTACAAAGGCGTTCGAGGGGTACGAGAATTCACCGGAAGCTCCTAATCCTCTATCACTACCCCGAAATATCATGCCACCGCTCAAACGGCGTAAGCATGTATCATTTGACCTGTGCACACCTGCGGGCACACTAGAGCGGTGGACGATAACCAAGACATCCAACAAGCTAGGCTACCGAGATGCGCGCAAGGCGAAATGGGGTGATCTCTGGGCGCTAGGAGCGAAAACCCGGGTGGCTCGACCAGCCCGGCTCGGAAAGGGCGGGACAGTACCCAATGACGGCGGCGTCAGAGCTCAGCAAGCTGCGCGGGCTGGCAAAACGAGGGTCATCACCCTCGACGCCAATAATGGTGGAATATACCGCGCCTCAGACACAGCCAAGGCCTCACTCTCCAAATCCCAGAGGCGAACCAAGGGCGGCAAGAAGGGCAAACACCCTAGCCTTATGGAGGAACTCGGGTTGGAAGACTGATATGTAAAATCGAATCGGGCTGCAATGTATCAAGAAGGATTATTACGTACGTATGTATGTATATGTGTATATGTGTGTATATGTGTGTATATGTGTGTATGTATGTATGTATATATGTATATGAATGTGTGTTATAGATAGGCATGAGGACGGGGGATCCCATTAAGAACCTATAGTGTCACGTCTTCATTCAATACACTCAACACCATTTCATGTGACGAGTGTTATCCGCATCTCCTTACCCTACGTAATTGATAGATAATATTCGCCCTAGCCGACCACCTAGACAGCCCGTTACCGCCTGCGCCTACTACACGATGTACCATACCTATGTATCATGTATCGTGATATATAGAACATCTCCGTCGGCAGCCCGCGGGGATGTGCATTTAGCAGTTTGATAGGTAAGTCGAGTGCGTTGATTGGTTGGAGAGGTACTAGCAGGTACTAGCGCGGATTGCGTCAGTTTCGATAACAAACGATAAGAAAACCGATAACAAAATATATGACCAGATAAGGCACCGCACCCCACTAAAATTTCCAACGGGCAGAGGCGGGACAGAGACAAGAGAGCGGGACTTGCGACATCGCCCACCATCGCCCACCATCCATCCCACTTCGCGCGCTTCCGCTTCCCACGCCTTGTGAGTGAGATATTCTATCTAACCGTTAGACCACTCTAGACTACCGCTACCGCTACCATGACACATATTTTAATTCACGCGGCGAAATGGTCAGCCCTTCCTCTCCTTGAAATCTTTTTTTGACGCTATGCCAAACTCCCAATTCCAATTCCGGAGTTAGGATCGCTGCTGTGCCTTTGGAGAGAGAGACGCCGATGGTGATTGCGATTGTCTATTTTGTTGTTCACTCTCGGATCAGTCATTACCAATCCCGCTAATTTCTATACAATTACTTTTCCTTCTTTCACAACACCTTGCACCCGCCGGTCCGGTAGGCCCTCTGTGTGATGCCTCGTATTTCTTTGCTTACGGCCATCAACGCCGAATCACACATTCATTTAGTCATCGGCTCCAACTCTTTGGCCGCCGCTCGGTGTAGTCAGTCGCTAGCCACCGGCGCATCGCCTATACTAGTTGCGCCAGAGACGGCAGAGCTTCATTATGCTCTACAAAAACGAGTAGACGATGGCGAGGTCAAGTGGATTAAGGAGGCTTTCCAAGAGAGCCATCTCTTCACGCTAGGAAGAGAAGACGTCGGCCATGTAGTAGATGCCGTCTTTGTCACCTCAAGCTCAAGGGATGATGCTCTCGGTATGCTCCCGAGCATAGTCTAGCGCCGTAAAGAATAGAATAGCTACTAATTCGGAAACGCTACCAGGCTCGCGCACCTCTTCCCTCTGTAAGCGGAATCGAATTCCTGTCAACGTCGTGGATGCCCCCGAGCTCTGCTCCTTTTCTCTCCTCTCGACCCATACCGATGGCCCTCTGCAAATCGGTGTCACCACAAACGGTCGCGGCTGCAAATTGGCGTCTAGGATACGCCGCGAGATCGCCGCGTCGCTCCCTCAAAACCTTGGTGGCGCTTGTCTCAGGCTAGGTGACGTTCGTAAACGAATACAGGAAGAGGATCACTTGTTACATCTAGCCCAAGCCGACTGTGGCGATGGCGACGACTCGGTCGACCAACCCGCGACCTTCAATAAGCTGATAACTGAGGCCGATCTCGATGCTGCCAAGAACCGGCGCATGCGTTGGCTGAGCCAGGTTTGCGAATACTGGCCATTAAAGCGTTTAGCCGCAATAACCGATAGCGACGTAGATTCTATCCTAAAGTCTTACGAAACAGTCAGCTCGTCCGAATCTATCGGCAAGTCGGCATTGATAAATAGCCCAAAGAACAAGGGTCGAATCATTCTCGCCGGGTCCGGCCCCGGGCATCCAGATCTTCTAACTCGAGCGACCCACAAAGCCATCCAAACCGCCGATCTCATTCTAGCAGATAAACTTGTCCCTGCGGGCGTATTGGACCTAATACCTCGGAGGACGCCTGTCCAGATTGCGCGCAAGTTCCCGGGTAATGCTGACGCTGCCCAAAACGAGCTCCAGGAGATGGCTATTGCCGGTGTACGGGAAGGAAAGACAGTTCTACGCCTAAAGCAAGGAGACCCGTACATCTATGGGCGAGGGGGGGAAGAAGTAGAGTATTTCCGCAACCACGGCCTCGGTGATAGAGTAGTCGTATTGCCCGGGGTTACATCTGCTCTATCGGCACCTCTTTTCGCCAACATTCCTCCCACGCAGCGCGATGTGGCCGACCAGATCCTCATCTGCACCGGCACCGGAAAGAAGGGGAAACCACCCGCGCCACCCGAGTATACACCCTCGCGAACGGTTGTTTTTCTTATGGCACTGCATCGCATAGAAGGACTCGTCGGGGAACTAACCGAGTATTTGGAATCAGAGGGCCCCTCCCAGAAAGAGGAAATAAGGCCACACGCAATCCAAGAAGAGGTAAACCTACCGCCAAGCCGACGAATGCTATGGCCAAAGGGTACACCCTGTGCCGTTATCGAACGCGCAAGCTGCCCCGATCAGAGAGTGATCCGGACCACATTAGACAGTGTGGTTGAGGCAATCGAGCAGGAAGGCAGCAGGCCCCCTGGTCTTTTAGTCGTCGGGCGTGCCTGTGAGTTCCTGAACAAGTTGGAAAGTAGCTCCGCTTGGAGCGTCGAAGAAGGTTTCGGCGGCTTAGGCATCATAGACGGCGTAGATTTAGGGGCTGCATAATTCCACGCGGAATACGTTCGAGCATCTAGCATATCACACATGGGTGGCATTTGAGGAGTGCCAATGGGTCTAAACGAAATCAAATTGCCTGATTTACAGTGTTAGAGACAATCTACCTGCCCACATTTCCCTCCGCCACTCAGCATACATCTTCATAACCAATCAGCACATGGCTCCATCTTCCTTATTCACACGGCTAGACGCCCATAGCGATCCTCGTATCTAAGAACGATCTTCGGGATGGAAGACCAGGCAGCGGACCTCGATACTCTCGCGGGGAGGGGCATCAGGCTTGGAGCTAGGGTCCGCGAATGCCGTGTGGGGGATTCGCCGGGCTCGCCCGTCCGTCTTGCTGTCGAAGCACTTGATCAGGAGCACCTCCTGGGGAGTCAAACCCTTCTTGTAGTACCAGCGGTGCGCAGGCGAGTGTCGCACCGAGAGCGTCTCTCCCTTGCGGTTCGGGTAGATTAGGCCGACAGGCACGAGCTCTTCCTCGCCCACGCTATGCGCGTCGGCCACACCTAGCGGGTCACGCTCGACTGTCTTAATGGGTCGCCACACATTGATGATCTGGACGCGGCCTTTCAGGAGTTCTACGGCCTCCTCGGCGGGGAGGTGGTGAGGCACGCGAGACAGTGACGCCGAGTACGACTGGTCGATGTGCACACGCTGGACGGGGCCACGCAGCACGGCGGCCGGGTCATTTTTATCCTTGGCCGGACGGCGGACGGTATGGTCGAAGATGAAGATCTTGGATGCGCCGGTGCTGAGCTGCGAGTTAGTGCGAAGGACAGATTAAAACCCGCGATTCTGGCACTTACACGTCCTTGAGCAGCTGCTCCGTCTCGGGGTAGTACACGGCCTTGATGTGCTCGTCGTCGGTGAAGTCCTTCTCCTGCGCCACGTGGCGGTGGATCTGGAAGCCCTGCTTGTCGAGTGTGAACTCGGCCTCTCGTCCGGCAATGTTGGTGACCTTCACGGTCCTAGAGTCTACGGGTCGGTCAAAGGACTGGGTCTGGCCCACGTAGGCTGGCGCTGGCGGCGAGCCGTCCTCGTTATCCTTGAAATAGTTTAGCACGGTTTCCACCTCGCTCGGGGATGCAGACCCGCCGGCAGCCTGGAGACCCTCGGCGAAGAAGGTCGGGAGACTGCCTGTGGGTGCTTGGACGTCTGCAGATGCCATTGTGCTCTTAATTTCTTCGATATAGTTCGAAAGATGTATTATTTAGTGTAATCTGAGAAGTGTTCAGTATGTTCTAATGTGTACAGACTAGAGTAATGCGAGAACGAGATGGCTTCCCCCAACCTTCGTTGCCTCCGTCTTTATATAGTGGTCGTCTCGATGAGCTCACGGCTACCCCTGCCGATTGGACAGCTCGGCCTCTTTGACAGGCCGGCCGTATCGGTTCCCCGCAAGCACGTCACCTTGGTCTGGGGTTGCGACGAGACATGCCGTGGCCTATGGCGCGACGTCCCGTCCCAGCTGTCGGATACACGCATTAGAAATCAAGTGACATTTGTAATCGGGCCCTAGAGATCATCCGATCCCCACAGGCTGGGATAGCTGAGATCCTGGAAGAAGCCGTTCTCATTTGATGGCATAGCATGGCCGTGGCACTTGTCCAGCGCAGCGGGATCCACCGAACGACCGAGGCACTGGACTTCGGAACGATTTATTCACCACCCTTTTTTTTTCTTTCTATTGAGTTGGTGTCTGTATTGCGCCGTGTCGTCGCCGGTAGCTTCAGGGCTCCGTGCTTGGGTTAAGGCATGCTTACCCGGCACCTGGCCACATAGTTACCTAGGTACGCGCGCAAATGCAACACGGAGTTCCGGCCCCGACGGCGCAGTCAGCCAACCCACCAATCACCCAGGTACCTAAGGCATTACATTACGTGAGGCGCCGATTCAAGAGGGGCGGGATTCAACATCATGCCGGTATATCATCAGATCGAATCATGGCTGCATAGCTCGGTAGGTTAGGGACTTATGCAAGTTTATCGATTATTCTATCCAGGCCAGATAGTGACGAGACGATAGGTCTTCGTGATCTTGGCTGATTATTAATCGCTGTCGCCATAGCCATTCACGTGCCGGTAGGGATCTACTTGTGGTCCTATCTAGGAGAAGAGAAGGTTTCATAGTATGGCATTTGGGCGGTATTCCGCTACGATTATCCACATTGGGCCGAACTTCGTATCTGGTGTATTAAGAAGTTGTCATTCATTATTCCCCGTGTATCTTCAAGTCGTCATGAATTAAGTATTACACATCGACGGCATTTCGTGACCCTTGCTCGTCATCATCACATCGTATTTCACCATGGTGTAGTATCTTCGGCTGGTCGTGTCTGTGTACCTGTTCCCTCTTCGCATATGCCATTATCAATCCAGTCTTTAGGGGAAGATTTTCGGTCGAGTTGACGGGGACCGCCGTGTGCCTCCCGCCAGGTCAGACGACTGATCTATCTCTCTTTTTTTTTTTTCCCCTTCTCGCTCGGGTTTTTTTCTTCTTTCTTTTTGTTGTTGATGGGAAGTATTGATGTAACCTAGTTATACGTTAGACACTAGCCTCTTACTATTGCGTTGTGTTCCAGGAGTAAACCTACGAGCGTAGCCTACGAGCGTAGTGGTCTGTTCATCTCCGTGTGTCCATCGTAAACGATGGTGTACCCATCCAGAGGTCTCGAGAAGACGGCCTGATTCACCGGTAAAAAAGGCACCTGGCAGTTGCTTAGGAGGATTCGGCCTTTTCCATCTCGTCCATCAACATCAGCGCTTTGGAAGCGATTTCCTTCATCTCTTCAGCCCGCGATGGGTCATATTCTGTGGCATCGGGTTGATCGGTAGGTTTGTCCTTGGCGGGGGCCTTTTCTTCTTCTTGTTTCTGTACGAGGGTGCACTGACATCATCATTAGTACGTACGGGGTGCGCAACGTCTTTGGTTAATGTCCAGTCCATAGTGCGTCCTAAATCATGTTGTGGGAGAGGGGACTTACGTCTAGCCGCGACTTCTTCGCACACCTCTCACACGGGACGCCATACCGATCCGCTACGCA
Organism: Xylaria grammica; assembly: GCA_004353285.2. Taxonomy (NCBI): domain Eukaryota; kingdom Fungi; phylum Ascomycota; class Sordariomycetes; order Xylariales; family Xylariaceae; genus Xylaria; species Xylaria grammica. The sequence continues at coordinate 471,968 of NGZP02000002.1, read as the reverse complement.
TCTCACATGTGCGGCTCGGCATGACGCGCAGCTTCTCACAGTTCGCTTCCCCCCGATCCGCTTCCTCCTTCGTCGCAGTGGCGTACTCGATGGCGGCGCAGTGGATCGCGACAGAGATGGCTGCTTGAGAGGAGTTCTGCCCTCCTTCACTTGGGTATGGATGGTGTCGCTTGCAGCACTGCCTTGGTCGCTCGATTCCATGGTGAGGGTTGTTCGGCAAGGTCTCTACGGTTGTCGATTGGCTGGTATCCGAAAACACATCGAGCTTGTCGCGCTGGCGGCCTGCTCTCTGCGATACGGCAGCAGTAAACAGTCCTGGCCGCTCAGTTGCGATGAAAACTGTATGGGTGTTGTCGCTGTACTTATAAAGGTTATGGGCAACGAGACCAACTATATCTTCTTCCGTCTTGAGTTGTTACAGTCCTGACATGGCACAAAGGTAGTTGAGGTGGGGGCTTTTGAGACCATGTTGATGCCTTGGTTGCTTCGCGACCGACAGCTTTGCTTGAAATGCAAGCACGTCCAGGTGTGCTGGATGTCAGTGTCTTTAGAGTCACTTTGCTGGGCACGCCAACTGCAATGTTTCTTTCAAGTAACACTCTACTGCAAGGCATCACTTTGTAATACAACCACGTATGCAATTCAAGTGACACTCTGGCTTAACACCCAGGTAAATGGGCTTTCTCCATGCACACTACAGGAGCATGTCTATCTACTCGGGCGTGCTAACTAAGCAGCAGCCAACCGAAGCCGACGCAGCCTCACTTCAAAGAACAAGGCCCTTTTTCTCCTCTAGACGGCACTCATGGTTATATCTAAGTAGAAGGCATAATGAATAGAACTCTTTATTCTCTAGATTTTCCCAGTGTCGGATGGGTAATAGCATTAATAAGTGAGGTCAGCGTCTCACACCGCCCAGTCCATCCATTTAGACACTTCCGCGCGTGCATATCGAGCAAGTGACTTGCCCAGGGCTCCAGGAATTCAATGGAATAATACAAAGGCCTCTTTCATCAACATATCACAACCGTCCTGCATTTGTTGCCCGACCATGTAACCTAGCCAACCAAGTCGTTGACATGAACCGACGAATTCTCTTTCCCCAGATCATAAACACGATAAGAAACATGTTATTGGCGAGCAGCACCGCGCCAAACCCAGCAGAAATCACGGCCACGTAGCTGCTCTCCATGATCCAGTCCAGTACCTTAAAACCCAGACCAAAGCTGACGAGCTGCTTACCTACATTCATGGCCATGAGCATTTCCGAGGTGTCATTGTTATACGAGTCCACGGCGTAAGCCAAGGTGAAGCTGTAGTAGAAGTAGCCGCACCACGATGCCATGCCGGCGCCAAGGAAGTAGCCTATCCAATGCAGGTTTAATTGGGCAGTCAGGCCGTAGACAACTAGCCCGACAGGGCCGACGATCATGGCAGGAAGCATGACGCCCAATCGCATCTCCGCTTCGCGGATGCCATTGTTGCGTCGTGTGAGATATGCGGCCAACATATCTGACGTGGGCGTGAAGGGAACGGCGAGCAGAAATCCGATCGCTGAGCCGGCTGAGTGAATTCCGGATAATGACTATAGCCAGGAATCAGTAACGGCTTCAACTCTTGAGCCCCTCTTCATCGTGTTAACTTACCGCAGGCCAGTTGTATGGGGGTTGCGTGATCTTAATGGGGAACACGAAATTAAAGGCTAGACCACCCAGCCCTATAATTATACCGAAGGAGGTGATCACCCATAAGACCTGGGGAACGAGGAAGTAGGTCATCGACCTCCATAGCAAAGTGAAGAAGGGTACCGTCGGGTCAATACGCCCCCAGGGTCGGAGAGTGGAAAGGAACGACTTGCGAGGAGGTATGACGGGTGTTTGTTCAACAGCAACCGCCTCGGGTTTATCTTGACTGGAGGTTGCATTTAATACCGAGTCGTGGTCTTCGTTTACCGTAGCATCAGCAGGTTTGCTCCTCTGGTACGATGTCTCCTCGACGAATAAGAAGGTTAAGATGAAGAGCGCGGCAGCGAAGGCCAAGATGACGTAGAAGAAAAGCCTCCACGAATATTTAGTGGGGAGCATATATGCCGCCGGAAGCGTGGCAAGTGCTGCAAGGCATAATGCAACTGTGCAGATTATATTGTCAGCTAAAATCCACAGGTTGGCCAAGAAGCACCGCCATTACATGTATAGTATCCAAGCTGCACCCCACGTTCGTGTAGAAAGAATATGTCATTGACGAGTTGGACCGGCAAAGCTTCGCATACGCCCGCACCTAGGCAATGAATAATCCGGCTCGCCATGAGGCCACCAAAGCTAGTTGCCCGTGAGCATCCTGCGAGGCCCGCAATGAACTTTCGAGAGAGGTCAGCACTTTTTTGTCGCGAGCTGGAGAGGTGTTACTACGAACGGCTAACATAGATCCGAGCATGACCGGCCTTCTCCCGAATCTCAAATACAGTGGCACCAGTAACCACGACGTAAGCCCATATACTAGGTTAGGATAGGAGATCAGAGTGGAGGCATCTGCTTGCGAAACGTCGAACATCTCGGACCACAGTGTGATGTACGGGCCGACACCCAATAATGCTGAATTTCCGAGGAAAGAGTAAACGCAGATGATGACAAGGATCATGATCTTCTTGGGTTGAGGCCACTGGAGGGGATCGTTTGGATCCTCGGCTGGCACGGGGAAGAGTGCCTGGCCATAGCCCGTATCGTCTCCCTCTGGTTATTCATGTGTTAGCACACTGCAAGAAAAAAAAAAAAAGGATAAACCCGCCCAAGGCCACTAACCCACCACCTGAACATTTACCGTGCCTGGGATATCCCCTTCATGCGCATGGCTGTTGGAACTTGTCAATACAACACGACCTCGAATACGGTTTGTTCCGAGGGCTGGAAATACCTATGGACAAGATGGAGGCCCCGTCTGGGAGGTTGTTCATTCGAGCTAATCGCCATACTTGTGATACCCTACGATTTTTCTATCTATCCCGGAGGAACGTAGGTTGACCGCCCGTAGTGAGTGCTGTCAATGTCGCGGGCGATGGTCTAAATACACAGGGCTGGCCGGTGGTATTATCTAGACCTGCACGAAAAGAAAAACAAGGAAGCCGTTTCAGGCAAAAGACGGACAAGTCGCGACATGGTTCTCTCACAGGGGCCATATCGAATCTTTATAAGTACCTAACATTATGAAACCATGGGATCGGCAGTCGCATTTGTCGTCCAGCATTCGTGGCTTTTTTACCCCGCGACCCCATAACCGGCTCCTGTTCCGTGCAGCAGCAGCGGGTGTTGGCATGGCCTGGGTATGCATGGCTTATAGTAGGTCAGATATATGGAACCAAACGATATTAACCGCGGGAGGGCGCAGCGTCGATTTCAACCGATAGCAAGAATCTGCTGCTCGGATGAGGAGGGGGCAAATCTATAATATAATAGGCCAAGATGCCGCGGATGCAACATTGTTGCTCCAATGTACCAACGTGTTTGTTCATTTGCCCTTTTTGGTCAAATGTAAAAACCCAAATCTGCCAGCACTTTGGGAGGTGCTGGATTAAGTCGATCGAGGCATAATAGTCAGGAATTAATGATCGTTGTCTGGCCATCTTTTCCGTGGGAGCAATGTATATTCGCGTCTTGCCGTTGCTTATTAGTAGATTATGTGAAGCGCCCTGGCTCTCCATACGTGCAGTAACTCCAACTACCTTTTTTTCATCATGCAATTGTCTAGCACATGGCCGCTATAAGGACGTTCAGGTTGCCCGGGGACAGAGTAGCAACAGACGTGCATATACGTGAATGGACTGCTCAAGTTATTTCAAATCCGTAACTTCACGTATCGATGCATCGAGTCCTGCTAATGCTTATCTACCCATCTCTCTAAAAAGGGGCCGTGGCACTGGCGCTGGCGTTACTCCGCGGCAGTTGTTTGCTAACCGTAAGCCCGCCACCCGCGGGCATCTGCTGGAATAATCGAGCTGGGTAGAATTGTCAGCGCTGGACGCCTGATCAACAAAAATGGTTCGAGTTAGGTAACCTACCAGCTCTAACCGCTAGGGCATAAGTCAATCCCATCGGATGAGCAGATGGCTGGTAAGGGAAGACAGAGCCGTCGACGATTCAGACGTTGTGAGTGCCGTAGACGAGTAGGTTGGTATCGACAACACCACCTTCCTCTTCAGGGAGCATGAGATTACCACCTGTGAGGTGCTCGGATGTGCCAGTTCGCCGCTTCACATCCGCTAAGTACTCATCAAACGGTAGGTCATATTGAGGATCGGTAAAGCTGACGACGCCACTCATTGGTCGAGTCGTGGCGATTTTTGTCTGATAGTATTGTGTGGCCTTAGCCAGGAACCACATGTCCCATTCCACATTGGTTCCATTTATTGTAGCATTGATACGGTTGTAGTTGGGGTTGATAGCCGGTGGAGCGAAGGGATCAGAACTATTGATGTGAACGGTTCCTTGACTAAGCGGCATCAAGTTGTAAGGAGTGGCGCTGGGGTACTGAAACTGCCACGCCACTTCGACCAAGGGCTGGTCCCTGAACCAAAGTTCTTTGAAGATTTCCAACTGTAGCTTTGGCACCCCAGGAATGTTTTCTGTTGCATTCAACCAGGAAGAGGCCGCTGCATGATCGGCATGATTAAGCATCGTGCGAGCACTCTCTAGTTGAACTAGAGTTATTAAGGTCAGTCATATCCCGTCTCGGAGAATTTAATGACAACTTCTTATGCTAGAGGGGAGAAAATCCCGAAGCTAGGTAACATTGGAATTATTATCGTGTCTTTGCTCTTGGTGGTGACTGACAGGGTGTAAATACCCAGACATGACTCACTGTAGTTTTGAATGAATTCATTTCCCGTTAAGGAGGTATTCAGAGTGAAAGACATAGGTAGATAATTCATCATAGGCCTAATGAGCGTCAACTATCGTTGCCATTTCTGCCTAGGATATGTGGTAGCAACCCACGGATCCCTTAAACCCACGCCGACACTAGTTAAATTCACTACCACTGGAATTTTCAAGGGAGTTAGGATTCTGGGGTCACCGACGCCCGATAACTCGAGGATCTGTGAAGATTGCACACAGCCCGCACTAAGAATAACTTGCCGCCCCTGTACGTGAAGCGTCTTATTCAGGTCCGCTGAGCTGTCGACGTATCTGAGGCCCATCGCTGTCGCGGGCGATCCACTGCATCCCGTATGCAGCCAGTCGATGCCGGTCACACGGCTGTTTGTCAGAACATACAAGTTGGATCTGCTTTGTGCCACAATATAAGCCGAACCGGAGTACGACCTGGTATAGTTTGTAGGATTGATGGCGAGCGGTAGAAATCCACCTCCGGCTACATTGCCACCGTTCCGATCTGGAGGAACCTGATACCCAGAGTTCCGTAGAGTGGGGTTTAGGTAGTCCGGGAAGAGGCTCATGACGCTCCGCTGGAATATAGATTGGATATAACCGTTGGCGCCGTGATCGCTCGCGTTATATTGGAAGTCCTCTACCATATCACGTGGCGGCGCATACATAGTCTCGCTCTCGCGATAAGCAGTGGGAATAGTCTCCCAATTCCACCCGGTAAGGTTGAGCAAGCTCTCCCATATGTCGAGTTGAATGCGGCTGTCCGTGTTGTGGATCATCCAGTTCATGGCAGACGTGCCGCCAAGGGCCTTGCCCCTCGGTACGGGCTGAGCGCCCGCCGTACCATTACCATCAAGGCCTGGTTGAGGAAGCGTCCAGAATTGCCAGTCATATTTTGTGTGCTGAATGGTTCCTACCATTCAAGTCAGACAGTGTGGCGAGACGGCGGAGGGGAATATTTACCCCTAAGCTCCGGGTTAGTAATGTTACTTTCCGATCTGCCATCCCCGCCGGCTTCGAGAACGCAGACGGTGATATTGGGGTTTTCCGTCAGAACAACAGCCAGGAGCAGACCTGCCGTACCCGCACCGGCTATAACGTAGTCAAATGGCGTATCATTTTGGGCCACCACTAGAACGGCAGCAAATATAGTGAGGGCTGGTTGGAATATCATTATCTTCTCACAGACAAGTGTATTAGAATGGAAGGCCCGTAAAGTCGTATGAAGCTTTCATCAGAAATGAGGATTCCCTGTGTATTGCAATTACAGAAACCCCACGCTAATGTCAAGTTGATGAGCTTATGACACAATTCACACATTAGATGCGGGAGCCTTGTGGCCGTAAACGGAAAAACCGCGATCTTAGTGAAGCTTATCCTAGGACCCTACTACGAAGTTATGACCGAGTTATACAAACAGTTGACGTACCAGGCCGTCCCATGTGATCCCGCTAGTAATTATAGCTCAGTAAAATAAAGGTTGTTGGAACAAATCATGCACGATAATGAAAATACTCGCCTGGGCAATGAAAGTGTTTTTAACTCACGGTTACGAAATGAAAATTACTACACATGAGTTGATAACGTTGTTAAAGGGGGCATGGCGGAGGGGCGGGAGATTACATTGCTCCTCTCACTCGATCTTTTATTTATTTAATTTTTAAAATAATAATAATAATTTTTTTTTTAAATTCGGGACCACATACACTACGTAACTTGGCTTCTATAGATGGTGAAGCTGATGGTGGGGTTGACCCATGCCAGCACTAGTCAGTGCCCTAGGTTAGGCTAGAGCCGGACGACAACATATGGACTCGCTTTACCCCGCTGAGCCTTCAACAATTACTCGGCCTCGTGGCCCAATGGCAAGGCGTCTGACTACGATGGAGAATTCAACGAATTCATCAGATAATCAGGAGATTCTGGGTTCGACCCCCAGCGAGGTCATCACTCTCAATACCAGTGGTGTAGGATACGATTTTTTTTCTTCTTGATTTTCGGGCCCTGCCAAAAGAATCACTTCACTTCTTCTTGGAATCTATTCCTTCTTTTTTTTTTCTTGCACCATTCAATAGAGTAGTATCGCGTACGTGTATGCGCCATGCCGCACGGCAATGAGGGCGAGAGAACAAAATAAACAGAAAGCCTAAGTATAGTGCAACGATGGACTATCCACCTGCCTACTCATTACATGACATTGTGGATAACTGTTTACAGAGTTCGGTCTAAACGCAAAATAGGTATGAAAAGTACACTTGTACCCGAGAGGCATGGAGGAGGGGGGGGGGGGGGGCGAGGGCAACACATTCGGTAGCACCGTGATGTAATGACACCGACGTCATGTAACAAACAACCCGAGCCCGAGAAGTAGGACAGAGAGGATGATGCACCGAAACCATTCCGAGGAGAGCCAGATAGCCTAGTCTAGTCAAGCTTTGGATCGCCGGAATACCGGTAGAGGAAGTGTTGATTATATACACAGTAGATGTTGTGTCTGATGAGTAAGGTCTCCTCCCCTGTGATGATAGTCCGGGCGACTGCGGTATTTCGGCTACGTGGAGGCGTGGATGCGCGATTGACGTGTGGGCTGATTTAATCATTTAATACATACTGTATGTCCGTCCGTCCTCCACCCTTCGCCCTTCACGTGCTGCATACGAACCCGAACCTTACCGTCAGCGGATACTGAGCGGACGACGAGCGGACAATGAGCGGGCTCTAAGCGGGCTTGATTGTGCGACGCGTTCTCGGAGTTCGAAGGCTCTGGAACGACGAACGGTCCGAAAAGACCCTTGTTTTCTTCTGCAGTTCGTACTACTAGACTACTAGACTGCCAGTATGAGTCTATACTGCGATATACTGCGCATACTGTAGGGTGCGGACGGTGCGGAGATGCGGACGATGCGGGCGTGGCGGGTCTCACCGGCGCTTCCTTTGATTGACCTTAGCTTGCGCGCTACCCCGCGTTAGCATTTCCCTAACGATATCTCTCCGGCGAATAGCAGCAGGCCAATTACACAGGTCCCTATCACGAGACGTTGTGACGATCAAAGCGGCGTCGGCATGGATGAGTTCTGGAGTTTCTGGATGGGCACTAATCGGGGGGGCCACAGCACACTAAGCCACGCCGGGCTAGAGAGGGCACTATTATTACGGCATACCTAGGGACTGCCTAGGTACTAGTCCGGTTGGGATTGATACTAGATCAGGTAGAGAGAGACGCGCACGTCGTCGCGTTACAAAGAGATCGGGCTACTGATCGGGGATCGGTCTCTTACTGTAAGTATAGTAAAAGGAATGGCATGATAAGCCGGGAAAAGTGATCAATCATTTAGGTATGTATGTACTAGTCGTCCTTTGCGCAGGTTAGGAGAAGAGGGGTAATCATAATGAGCGTGCAGCAGAGCAGAGCAGTGGCAGAGCATGCGCATGCAGGTCGCTTCAGTAGTCTAACCCGGTCACTTTCACACCTCCCAGTTCCCAGCAGGCGGCCGATCCTCCAGACCTCCAGACCACTAGGCCTCCAGACCACTACACACCAAGTACAGACCGGTTCAAGACCAAGTAGTCTTACGTAGTAGACGCACACCAGTACTTGATCGAACGTGGCACAGGAACCCACAGTTGCCGAACCACCCCCGGACAAGACCCCGGGACACTCCGTCTCAGAGCCTGCCCAGAAAAAAGGGCGCTTACCTAACGACCTGACATGGGCGGCATGGGGCCGCTTCTGCAGTGGCTCTCCCCCCCTCCCCCCTGGTTCTGCCCCCGGCAAAGCCCCCTAGGTCAGATAAGTAGTTCGGGCGTTGGGGATTGGGAATTGGGGATGGCGATTCGGCAGCGTTCGAGGGACACAGGCAAGCCAGCGTTTCGATCCCAGTGGTTCCAGTGGTTCTATTCTGTCCAGGGCAAAAGTCCAGGGGACCGAGACACGACTCCATACGCCCCAACCCCTCCTCCACGTACCATACATACATACCATAGTACATTCCCCATGGAATCAAGCTGAGGTGTGTATCAGGTACTACCGAACGTTTGCCTTGGTCTACGGAATACCGTATAGAATACCTCTACAGCATACCCTACCAGAAACCGTACCTACATGAGACCCCGTACAGTCAGCCACCCAATTGGACAGGGAGTAAGTAAGTACATCTGGCGAGGGGAATATTCTGTCTGCTACCTATGCACTGCCTATGTACCGACGTCACGCAATGGTCCGATGGCGTTTGCTGCCGTCGCTTATAAAGTGCGGGGTTGGCCGCCGCCTATAATTCTCCTTCTTTTCCCTATTCTTTCTTCATAGTCCACCCATCTTCCTTGTCTCTTCTCGGGATTGGTATGCTTAAGTCCTGCCCTCGTGCTCTTCCCATTTACCCGCGTCGAGCTCGCACCTACATCCCGCTTAATATTTGGACGCAAGCCCAACAACGTAATCTCTTCCACACTTCAGGCAACATCATGGCAGAATCCAAGTGCCCCATCAAGGCCAATGTGGCCGGTGGTGGTACGCGGAACCGAGACTGGTGGCCCGAGCAGCTCCGTCTCAACGTCCTTCGCCAAAACAACCCTTCCTCCAACCCATTAGACAAGGACTTTGACTATGCCGAGGCCTTCAAGTCCCTCGACTATGCTGCGCTCAAGAAGGACTTAAACGATCTCATGACAGACTCTCAGGATTGGTGGCCAGCTGACTTTGGTCACTATGGTGGTCTATTTATCCGCATGGCCTGGCATAGCGCTGGTACTTACCGTGTCTTTGATGGCCGTGGCGGCGGCGGCGGCGGCCAGCAGCGCTTTGCTCCCCTTAACAGCTGGCCCGACAATGTGAGTCTCGACAAGGCCCGACGTCTGCTATGGCCCATCAAGCAAAAGTATGGCAACAAGATCTCGTGGGCAGACTTGCTTTTGCTCACCGGAAACGTTGCCCTCGAATCGATGGGCTTCAAGACATTTGGCTTTGCTGGCGGCCGCAAGGACACCTGGGAAGCTGATGAGGTCCCTTACTGGGGTGGCGAGACCACCTGGCTCGGCAATGACATTCGTTATGCCAAAGGCCGTGCCGGCCTTGAGGGCCATGGTGTCATTTCTTCCGATGAAAACCCCGAAGGTGAAGTCCACTCCGGAGAGCTTGAGAAGCCGCTAGGTGCTGCCCATATGGGCCTGATCTATGTGAACCCGGAAGGGCCCGACGGCGTTCCGGATCCCGTTGCAGCGGCCCACGATATCCGTGATACATTTGGCCGCATGGCAAGTAAGTTGCTCACCCCTTCACCTGGGCGAGTGAGCTCATTCCCCACCCCTGGTGCTTGGTTGGCCAGTCAGTATGCTCAGGATCGTTCTGGAGGCTAGCTGCCTCCCGATTATGCTATTGACTCACGCTTACCGGTTCGCCGTGATCATTTCTCTCTTTACCGCCATCCCTGGAGAGCCCGCTAACGCAGTGATTCTAGTGAACGACGAAGAAACAGTTGCTCTAATTGCGGGTGGTCATACTTTCGGCAAAACTCACGGCGCTGCCCCCAAGGAGCACGTCGGTAATGAACCCGAGGCTGCTCCTCTAGAGCAGCAGGGCCTCGGTTGGAGCAACACCCACGGCTCTGGCAAGGGCCCACACACCATCACCAGCGGTCTGGAAGTTATCTGGACCAAGACTCCCACAAAATGGAGCAACCAATTCTTCGAGTACCTATTCGGTTTCGAGTGGGAGTTGACCAAGAGTCCAGCCGGCGCCCACCAGTGGGTTGCCAAGAACGCTGAGGCTATCATTCCCGATGCCTATGACCCTGCCCAGAAGCACTTACCCAAGATGCTGACCACTGATTTGTCACTCCGCTTTGACCCCGAGTACGAGAAGATTTCCCGTCGGTTCCTAGAGAACCCAGACCAGTTTGCCGACGTCTTCGCCCGCGCCTGGTTTAAACTACTCCACCGTGACCTCGGCCCCTCGGTTCTTTATCTAGGCCCGGAGGTTCCCAAAGAGGAGCTGATCTGGCAGGACCCGGTTCCGGCCGTCGACCATCCTCTCATCGACGCGCAAGACATCGCAGCACTAAAGAAGGAGATCTTGGCTGTCGAGTTAAATACGTCGCACCTCGTAGCTCTGGCTTGGGCGTCGGCTTCAACTTTCCGTGGCAGCGACAAGCGCGGCGGTGCCAACGGTGCTCGCATCCGTCTGGCGCCTCAGCGTGACTGGGCGATAAACAGCCACTTGCAGCTGGACAAGGCTATTCCTGCGCTGGAAGGCATCCAGAAGCGATTCAACCAGGCCAGCGCGCCCAAGAAAGTGTCCATTGCCGATTTGATCGTACTGGCTGGTGTGGCCGCAGTCGAGAAGGCATCTGGCGTTCCAGTTCCCTTTACGCCTGGACGAACAGACGCTTCGCAGGAGCAGACAGACGTCCAATCTGTTGGCTACCTCGAGCCCGCTGCTGACGGTTTCCGAAACTATGGTAAATCGACGCTGCGTGTGAAGACAGAATCCCTGTTAGTCGACAAGGCACAGCTTCTCACGCTCTCTGCCCCCGAATTAACCGTGTTGCTGGGTGGTCTGCGTGTGCTAGGTGCTAACTACGATGGATCTACGCTTGGCGTATTGACCCAGCAGCCCGGCCTCCTGACGAATGATTTCTTCGTGAATCTTCTGGACGTTAACACAGAGTGGAAGTCGACCGGTCCCGACAATGAAACGTTTGACGGCTACGACCGCAAGACAGGTGCCAAGAAGTGGACAGCGTCGCGCGTCGACCTCATTTTCGGTGCCCAAGCTGAGCTCCGTGCCATTGCAGAGGTCTACGGCAGCGCGGACGGAAACGCCAAGTTCGTTAAGGATTTCGTGGCGGTATGGGACAAGGTGAACAACCTAGATCGGTTTGACCTTCGGAAATGACTAGATGGAGGTGATCGCACGGAACCAACACTAGGATTGGCTAAATCTAAACTGTAGTTCAAGTGATATCCAACCCAAAAAAACTTATTACACGTTAAATTATTATACTGTTCATTATCTCAAGTGGCAAAGATGACTCCAAGTATATTCTATGGCTATGAAGCTATATTTTTGCAACTTTATTGTACAAATAATCATTTACCGATTACAAACAACCTTATCATTACTTTACTTTACAAACATCCGAGAGTTTTATATAGAGACAGGTCTAATCAGTCGAGAACAACAGGATTTTCCAGCAAGTAGATTAGTTTAGTTTCGAGCTCTTTGCATAACATTCAAGTATCACGCTTTAATTGAGGCTTTGAATGTCCCTTTTTTTTCGTAGTTCCTGAGCCTCTGCAGCTATCCACTGAGTTGTGGTGATGAACTTGCTGCAGAGGTGAGACGTTTCGAGATCGTTTTTGGCTACCTACTCTAGGTAAGGAAACTATCCAGATTAAGGTATCAGAACAACTTAAATATACTCTACGCTTATGGCCATGCTCTCAACGGTAATACGGAGCGAGGGATCAAGTAGAAGCAACGTAGATCAGCTAACTGTTGAAGCCATACGGCGCATTCCGATAACCGGTCTTTAACTCTAGTAGTATTCTAAGTTTTGTAACATCGACAGGTTAAGAGAGGAGCTTTATATAAAACGCAATTTACGCTAAGGAAATACCTACCTAAAAATAAACCAACTTAAAGCAAAAAAAAAAAAAAGATTAATAAAGCTAATATATTCTTTAGCTAATTACCTTTATATTAAATGCGCTTAATATTTACTTTTTAGCTTATGTTTATATTATAAAATTATTAAAATGTAATAGTGTTAACTTATACACCTTTTTTTTAAGTTTTTATAGTAATATTAAAAACTTAACAACTATTACCTATAAATATAGCATACACCTAACTATAAACCTGTCACTCCTTAAAAACATAATAGTTTATAATAACCACTTAATTAAACGGGCTTTAGTGCAGACCCTACGTGGACAATTGCTCTCGCATGCAATCGGATAACAAGGCTATACGCTTTGCGTCGATCCCCTAGTATAAAGGCGCAACGGATATATATTGCCGCACAAAAGGCCCATACGTCCTCCCCAGGGGCCCCTGTTATGTAAACAACATATTCCCTATTGGGGAAGGGCAACGCCTTAGCCGATCCATTTCATCGTGTTGGCGTTTGGGGGGGCTAGTTTTAGCATATTGTGCGCTCGACAGTTGTAATTAGCTAGGAGGCGTTAGTGGACTCATTTAAGTTATGAATTAAGCGGCCCAGGAGAGTAGCTTCTGCAGACATATACTTTTCAAGACCACCGATGTTGTGGCTCTAGCTATATAGTTCCTTTTTCTTTTTTCCCTTTGGCAGTAATGGAGCGTGATAGGCCTCATGGGAAGCCGCTGTGGAGGTATGATAGGGCACCGAGTATTGACAGAGTAATTATGCTCTGGAATCCGCCAATAGGTCCCCGGCAAGCGGACATAAGTGAAATACCACCCGAAAGCCTGTGTTGTAGTCCTCTTCTTCTTCTTTGTCACGCCTTGAACCTCTCATACGCATTCGTGGCAGGCCAATCATGCCAGCCTCGCTGCCTTGGGAGGCACCCCTGTCGACGTCGTATTACCGAGAGGCTGTACTTCCCAAGTTTCATGTGGCTTCTCCCGAATGGGTAGGACACAGGCACACCGAAGATAAGCATTATTTTACCACCCCCCGTCCGTTTAAAGCCACCAATGACAACGGTCGAGCTTATTGGGTCGTTTATCACCGAATCAAAAAGCCAAGCAAGACACCGTCACCGTGCGGCCCTGCATTGCTCTCCAGCCCGGTGTTCATGCTTAAAGGGGTACAAGGCTCGCCTCTGGGCGAGTCATCTACACAGAACCTTCCCAACCCACCCTTGTCCTATACACGAGATTGTCGATAGTTGCCCCAAGGGGCTTCGCCCCGGCACATGTCTAAAGCCCGGAATGGACGCCGTTGTAGAACCACCAACGACGAGTGGGAGACCGATCCATCCACATAAATATATACCAATTACCAAACCCCATAAGATCTATCGACTCATACTATTTCCAGGGAAGATCGCGAGGACACTGGGGTAGGACTTGGGCACGTGAAGTTACATAAGCACACACAATTTGAAGCGTTGTCCTATGTCTAGGGAAGGGTAAGAACGGGGGACAAGGTCAGGGTTCAAAGGCGTGTGAGTAAATCCCCATCGTCGCCAACGTCATCATTTATCAACCGGCACTACTAAAAGGTCCTTCGGAAATGGGCTCGCCGACGCCTTCGACCCCCGTGATTGGGAAGATGTCAATGGCGCCATTAAGATTAATAAAATTTTAGGCATTGTGCTCCACCACCCGCGACACGAGGAGAAGCCACGTTTCTATAGGTCGACGCCCTGCGCATAAACCAGCAAGATCTCAACGAGAAAAGGAACAGGTATATCATACATTTCCCTGGATTCCAAGCTCTATGATAATTAGATAACTTGGTGGATAGATGAAGTTCATGGGGCCGATCTACGAGTAATACGCCCGGCACACCGTGATTTGGCTTAAGCCTGATGCTCGGGACGTGGGCGATAACGGAAAATTCGATGAATTATACAGCCATGCGGAATTCACCTTTGATAGGCTTCGTAGATTCCACGAATAAAGCCCAAACGAGGGCAAGACATAACTGTGAGATAGGCGTACCAAATCTCCTTATCACAGAACCAACAAGGACTAACAAGCAAGCACGGGCCTTAAGATATTCTATATGTAGACTACCCAAATAGCTACTTCTGATTCAAAGGGAACATCTCTCTTTGCGTAATAATAATAGGTCACTGCTGGAGTAAACCAGCAGTACGAACTGATAGCGTACTACCATGCCAAACCTTCAAAGCCTGGCCTACCAGGGTGGGTGAAAATGCCACCCTAAACTTAGTAGTACACCTTTACAACACAGCACAATAGCAGCGAAAGGAAAGAAGAAAGTAACAGGCAGAGAAGAACAAAGCAGGCTTGGTCTCATTACTAATCCACGGAATAGGCACGACCTCAAAGGGTTGGCACAGGCGACAGCACAACGGCATACCACCGGTGGACTAGCCACGAGGAAAAAACCACTGCGGGGAAAACTAATCACCCCGTGCCACACGAGGGACAAGGGGAGATGAGAATACAACGTACTAGCTGGCAGGTATCCCTGCGCTTGTTGCATTGGGAGCATCTAGTAGTGGCTCCTCCTTCAAAGACATATGAGGAGGAAGGCTATGAAAAGCCCAAAGCCCCATCCTATCCACTACCGTGGCTTTAAGCCCGGACTACACGACATCCGGCTATTTGTGCTAGGCCTAATGGGTCATGTCGTGGAGCTTCTGTTTATTCTTTCGCAGTTCAACCCAGCCAGCACTGTCCAACTCTACACAGAACTCTGAACCGTCAGGCTTCTATGGGACCGGGCAAGAAGCCCCCTGGCTTTCCGACCGCAATCGTAGGTAAGCCGTACTCCTCATGAATGCGTAATTGTGAGCGTTGTAGGACATGGTTGATGCTCGGTATGCCCGCATATATAGGCTTCGTTTCCAGTAAGAACGTCGAATGAACTGCGGAGTGTGCGCCATTAGCTCCAACCAAGATTTCTGCCGTCGCGATTTTGCCGTCAGTGAATTTCAAGTAGATCTTGTTGGAGTCAATGACAGACTCTAGAGTGCTTTCGAAGTGAACAGCAATGTCGAACTCCTGCGGCATTAGGCGAGAGTATAAGGCCCCTACCTCGAAATAGTAAGTCTACGGCCTGCTGCAAAAAGTGCGTGTTGTCCCAAGTTGCCGGGGTTGCATGCCAAATAGCTGATATATCAACTGCCGACCTTGCCGAAGGTGGATCCAGCCCTACCGACAGAGCCCCAACCCCGCCGATGATAGTAGCTACGGCAGTATGACCTCACCGAAGCCGACCCTCGGAATGTAGAATCCGGCTGCAACAGTTACCGTCGGTGGCTTTGCCTCGATTGTGTCTAGTAGGTCTAAGTAGAGGATGCTGCGCTAAAACGCATAGATCACGGCGACAGTTCACGGAGTACTTAAGATAGGCTTCACATATGACGGTGAAGTGACATATGTTGAGGATTACCAAGCTACCCGCTCTGCTGTCCAAACACTTGGCCGGTTGCCCTCTCTACTTAATAGCAAATAGGACGTAGGCGTCGAAGCGGATACCCCCGAATCTCTCAATCTCCTCCTTGACGGACTGTTGCACAGATTCACCCCACTGGCTCTTCTGCTCCTCGGTATACCCCTCACGGGCCTTGGCCATCATGTCGCCAGACATGAGGGTGGTTAGGCCAGCTATATTCTCCTCTTCGGTCACGAGTAAAGTCTTCTCAACTACGGTGACCTTATCCTTGGCGAAGCCATGTTCTTCGACCACTTTTTGTAGCACCCCTTGTTCGTAAAATTCCGGGCTAGGCGTAGGCATCAGAGGCAGATCTGGGCGGATTTTCTGTTGGGCAGCGTGTACAATGTATATGGGTGCAAAGCGGCGCCAGCAGGTGATTATGGCAAGGCCGTTGGGACGAAGGGTACGGTATGTCTCTTGAATTGCGTTGCCAGGATTTGTGAAGGTGAAAATACTGAAGTTGTTAATCGAGTGTGTGAAGTAATTATCGGGCACGGATGTGAGAGCTTGAGAATCAAGCTCTTTACATTCCACGTAAGGCAGCGGAGAGCTAGTCAGAGACTCTCGCGCGGCCGAAACCATCATTGGAACAATATCAGAAACTAATAACTCTTTTGGCAACTGATCCTTTGACAGACTTGTTACTAGCGCGGCAGCGCCTACAGCAGGCCCTGCGGCGGTATCGTGAATGATCGAATCTGGGCCGATCGGGTGACTCGACCATTGGACATCATTGCTGATAACGTCAGACAGAATATTGAGGGTCGAGTGGCCCGTCTGGCGAATGTAGAAACTGGCGAACTTAGAAAAGTACCCGGGAAGAGGAAGCTGTGGATGCTGGATCGGCGAAGCCATCGTGAGGTAGGTTGAGTATGACGTTAGGTAGTTAGAAGTGGGAGGGAGGATAAAGGCGGGGTCAGGGAGACAGACGTGTGTACAAACCGCGAACACCTTGGCAGAGGGACGAGAACAAGGAGGCCGAAAAGAGCTTGGATCTTGATTTATGAGACTAACGATACAAAGGCATAGCATACTCCACCCCTTAATAGACTACCCTTTTTAGCAAAACACCTACTATTTAACCACTATAATTAAACTATATATTTTTAGCAAGGTTAATAAATTAATAAGTAAAATTATTAATATTAATATAAAATTTTAAATATTATATTATTATTATTATTATTGTTATTATTATTATTATTATTATTATTATTATTATTATTATTATTATTATTATTATTATTATTATTATTATTATTATTTATTATTATTTATTATTATTATTATTATTATTATTATTATTATTATTATTATTATTATTATTATTATTATTATTATTATTATTATTATTATTATTATTATTATTATTATTATTATTATTATTATTATTATTATTATTATTATTATTATAAATATAAATATAAATATTATTATAAATATAGTTATAAATTAAAAAATATATATATAGTTAAAAATTAATATATATAAAGATATTATTATTTATTAAAAAGTTATTTTATATAATAAAACGTAATTAAATTTACGATAAATTTATTTGTTTAATTTTAATAATAACTTTTTAACTTTTTTCATTAATTTTTAATATATATATTTTATAAGCTTAATGTTTTAATTTTATAACTAATATATTTATAAAATATACTTATAAATAAAAGTTTATTTTTTTAAGTAAAAACTTATAAAAATTAAAAAGCAAGTTATTATTAATAAAATAATAAATTTAAATTTATAAGCTTTTTTTTTTAGCTTTAAAATATAAAAAAAAAAGCTAATATTTTTTTATATAAATATAATATGCTTTTAATTAATAAAAACTAAGCTTTAAATTTTATATATTATTATTTTAAACTAAAAATATATGTTAATTATAAAATTAATTATTAAAAAACCTTTTATAAAGATTTTAATATATATTATAAATAGCTTTAAATAATATTAAATATAATTATTATATATAATATATATAAAGATAATATTTATAACTTTAATAAAATGAAATTTATAATAAATATAATATTATTAAATATAGTTATAACTAATATTAAATAATATAAAAAGCTTTATTAAATATAATAAAATAATTAAAATGTTATAACTAAAAAGTCTTTTAAATTAAATATAATATAATATATATTTTATATAATAAATAATATATAATACATATAAAACTAAAGCTTATAAAAAGTAAAAATCTAATATAAAATATAGCTAAATAAATTATAATATTATAATTAAATAAAAAAAAAATATAGCTAATAAATAAATTAAATAAAGTTATAATAATTATTTTTTTCTTTTATAATAAATTGCTTATAACTTATAATATATAGCTAAATATTATAATATATAGCTTTAATATAATTATAAATAAAGTTATAAATAAAATTATAATAAATTAAAAAGCTAAAGTAATAAATATTAGCTTAATATTTTAGCAATTATAGCTAATTAAAAAATTTTATACTATTAAAAATGTTATTATTTATTTTTTTTACTTGTAATTATATATGGTTATATATATAAATTGCGTTAAAAGCTAATTAAAGATAAGTATAAATAGCTTGCTTTATTTTTACTTTTTTTTTTTTTTTTTTTTTTTTTTTTTTTTTTTAACTACTACTAATATATTATTAGTTTTAGCTAAATATAGTTTTTAATTCTACCTTTTTTTTATACGTTATTAATTTTTTATTATATTATTTTTTTATTTAAATTATTATTATATATTAATAGTTTTTTTTTATTATGCTTTTATATTATATATATTATTAAACTTAGTAGGTATATTAATAAAAATTTAGCTAGCATATATAACTTTTTTTTATGTTTAATTTTTTAGTATATTATTTTTATTAAAATATTATAATATATTTGTTTTAACTTTAGCTTAGCTTTTTTTTATTTATTTTATATATATATATAAAAGCTAATTTTTTTTAATATAAGCTATAAAAAAAGTTATAAAATATGTTAGCTTATAAGTTATTTCTTATTAGTTTTAAATAAAAATTGCTACTAATACATTAGATTTTTTTTATAATTTAATTTAAAGCAGTTTAAATATTAAAGCTTTTAAAATAAAGTAAATATATATTTTAACTTTAACGCTTTAATTTTAATAATTTAATATTATTAGTAGTAACTAATAATAATAGCGTTATTTTTAAGCAAATTTAAAGTATTATTATAAAAAAATTATAGCGTTATAATTTTAGCTTTTTTAAGCTTTTTACTACCTTTTTATTATATATTAATTAGCTTATTATTTAATAAAAAAAATAAGCAATATTAAAGTAGCTTGTTTTTATGTTAATATTATTTACTTTTTTTTATTAATTTAAGTATAATAAAACTATTATATTATTTATAAAAACTAAGCTATTAAATAGCGCTATTTAGTTTATTTTTTAATTGCTTTTATTAATATAAACGCTATTAGTAATATTTATATCTTTTATTTTATATATAATGCTAACTAAATTAAAGCATAAATTAATAAACTACTTATTATTATATAGTTATATTTTATTTTTAGCCTTTTAATTAAGGTTTTATAGCTTAAATATTAGCTATAAATTAATTTACTTTTAAAGTAAAAATAATAACTACTATTAATATTAATAATATATTTTAAAATGCTTGCAATAATATATTAAAGTTTAAAGATATTTTTAAGTTTAAATTAAATTAAATTATAAGGTAGTTTATATATAGCTTATTAATAAAGCATAAACTATTTTTAAGTTTAAAGTAATAAGTTTAATTTTTATTATATAAAATTTTAAGTTATATAATAGTTTTTAAAAGCTAGTAATTAATTAGCTAGTTATAAATAAATTTAAATAGTTTTAAAGCTATTTTATATTAAAATTGCTAGCATATTTAAACTTATTTTTCTTGTTTTTACTATTAACTTTACTATTTTTTAAACTTAATAATTAATATAAAAACTATAATATTAATAGCTAGTACCTACTAGTTATATTTATTAAGCTAGCTTAGCTATTTAACTTTATAATATAATTTATTTTAATATATTAATTTTTTTATTATATCTTTTAATTTTTATTTTTTATTAGCATTTTTTAATGCTAATATAAATAAAGTATTTATAGTTTTAGCTATTTAAAGCTTTAGTAATTATATTAAAAATATATTATAAATTTAGCTATATTTATATAAAAGTATTAAATAATATGCTTATAATTTAATGGTTTTAAAGATTTTAAAAGGTTTAATAAACTTAAAAGCTAGTTTATAGTTTTTAAATTTAAAGTTTTTAGTTAATAAAGCAACTAGTTGCTTAATATAAAATTTTTTAAATATATGTTTAATATTATAATCTTTTATATATTTTTTAATAATATTATATTATTGCTTTATTAACTTTTTTTAAATAGTTTTTAGTTTATATAATTAATTTTATATTAATAATACCTTTTTTAAAATAAAGTTATCTTTAATAAATAGTTTAAATTTTAATATATTATTATATAATACTTTAAATAATAATTTGCTAATTATATTATTAATAGTAAAATTTATTATAAAAAATGCTTATAATAATAATTAAAGCTAGTTAGTTTATTTTACTTTTATAAAGCATTAAAAATAGCTTTTTATAATTTAGTTTATCTTTTTAGTTTAACTATTAGTTTAAAAATAAAATATAATTAAAAGTTTTTTTTAATTTTAAAGTAATAATATAAATTTAACTAGAACTAGCTAATAAAAACAAAGTCTTTATTAAATATTATACCTATAAAAGCTTTAAACTAATATTTTATTTCTATATAAAATAAAATTACTAACTAAATAGCTATAATAATAATATAAATAAAAAATAAATATATAAGTTTAATAAATTAGTTAACTATTACTAGTATTATATTAATAATTATTTTATAATAAAAAGTTTTAAATAATTTAATAATAAAGTTTATAAATAACTTTTTTATAGGACTAATAAGTATAAAAAAAGCTTTTAAAGCATTATATTTTTAATAATATTTTACTTTAAAACTAAAGTAAATTATATATTTAATTATATAATTATAAACATTTACTTTTATAGTTTATAAGTAAAACTTTTAGTATAATAATTTTAGTATATAATTTTAACTAAAATATTTAACTATAAAGTTATTATAATATAGCTTAATAAACTAAAAGTAAACAGCTTTTTTAAAAAAAAATATAAACTTTACTTTTATATAATAATAAAGATTTTATAATAAACTATTAAAGTTTTATAAATAAACTGCTTATAAGTTGTTTATAGATTTAATAGCATTTAAGGTTTTTTTTTAAATCTAAAGAATTAAATTTTATAAAATATCTTTAATCTTTAAGTTTTAAAAATTTTTATTACTTATAGCTATTTATATATGCTAACATATAACTATTTAAATAAAAATAATATGTTTTGCAGCTAATTTAATAATATAAATCTTTTTTATAAAAGTTTAAAAAATATAGTTTTTTATTTTAATATTATTTACTTTAATTTTCTATTTTAATAAAAAAAGTAAATTAGCATTTTAAGCTTTATAAGCTATATAGTTAAAGTAGCGCAAAAGTATATTAGCTTTATTTTACTTGCTTTTTTTATATTTAATAATAAAATTAAAAAAAGCTAAATATATATATTATTAAGCTTGCCTACTATTTAATTTAAATATTTTTATAAAAGCTTATAAATTAATATAATTAGTTAAAACTTTAATAAATAATTTACTTTTTTAAAGATAATATTATTAATATTTAAAGCATTTTATAATAGCAAGTATTTTTTAATTAAAAAATTTTTTTTTTTTTTTTACTTTATTATTATTATTAAATTAATTTGCTATGCTGCTTTATAATGTAGCTATTTTACTTATTTAATCTTATAAGTAAAAACTATGCTAAAAAAAGCTTTTTACTTTTTTTAGTTAAATAAAATACTTATATATTAGGTTATTAAACTATTTTAAAGTGCTTTTTTATATATATTAAGTTTTAATACTTAGTTAATATAAAGTAAAAAAATAAACTAAAAGTTTTAAAAAGTAAACGTTTTAAGTTTTTAGTAGTAACTTTACTTAACTTTTATATGCTATATATAAGCTTTAAAATATATAAGCTTTATAGCAGCTATTTTAAAAAGTATTTTTTAATTGTTAATATGCTTTTAATAACATAGCTTTTTTATAAGCTTTTTATTTTTTTTGCTAAAGTATATATTATTAGCTTACCTGTTTTAATAAGCTATTAAGCTAATTTTTTAATATTTTATAAGTTATTTATAGCTATTATTAAGTTTTTATAGCTTTTTAAAGCTAATTAAGCTAGCTTATACTTAAAAGCTTTTTTTTTATTTTTTAGTAGTTTATAATAAAAAATAATATAAGGTATTATTTTTTATTTAATTATATATTTATAAAATAATATAAAATAGCTTAAAACTTTTCTTTAATATAAAAAAGCTTTAAGTTTAATTTTTTTAGTATATATTTATAAAATAAATAATATTTTATGCTTTAAAAGGCTTTTATAGCGCTTTAATGCTTTTTTACTATTTAAAAGCTTTTTAGTAATAAAATAACTGCTTTTAAATTATTATAGCTTTATTTATTTTATTTGCTACTTTTTTTAAAATATTTTATTTAATATTTTATTATTTATTTATTAGTTTTATTAGTTTAAAGCTTTTTTTAATATAAATAATTTATTATTAGGTTTTTTTTATTTTTAGCTTTATTATTTGCTTAGTTTTTTATTATATAATAGCTTTATAATCTTTTTATAAATAGTTTTTATTATTTTAGTATAAAAGTATAATATTAGCTAATCTTTAAATATTATTGCTTTATTATTAAAATATAAGTTTAAAAATAAAATTTTTAACTTTACTTTAATATATTTTATAAAAATAGCTTTATATGCTTTTTTTACTTTATATAAGCAAGCTTTTTATACTTTTTTAAATTATTAAATAATACTTTATAATTAATTATTTTTAAAAAATTTATATTATATTACTACTTTATATATAAATATACTTTTTATTATAGCTATATATAGCTGCTTAGCTTTAGCTATATTAATTTTTTATATAAAGTTTTTAAATTTAGTAATAATATATTACTATATAATAAGCTTTTAATATAGCTTTAAAAAGTATATTTTTTATTTTAAATATTATTTAAAGTATATTTTTAAAAATTTTATATTTTTTATAAGTTTTATATTATATTTAAAAGTTTAATATAGTTTTTAGCTTTTTTAATAGCGCTTAAAAAATATAGCAGGTTATTTTTTTAAAAGTAAACTTTATATTATATCTTTTAGCTTATTTTTTATATGTTTTTTATATGCTTTTAAATATTTTATAGTTTTTTTTTATATTTAAACTAGCTATTATAAAGTTAATATTATTAGCAAAGCTAATAATAATAATAAGTAAATATTTTATAAGTTTTTTATATAATATTAATATATATAATAAAAACAATAGTAATAATAAAAATAACTTTTAAAAAACTTTTATATATAATATTATAAGCTTAGCTTATTTACTATTAAATTAAAAAAACATTATATATTTTATTATAAAGTTTTTTACTTATAAAGCTATTTATAATAAAAAGCTTTTAACTTATAATATATAAATTAACTATTTATAATTTATTATTTTAAAAGCATTTAAAATATTTAAAAATAATAAAAAAGCTATACTATTTTATATAAATATTTTATAAGCTTTTTTAGTTATTATTTTAATAGCTATATTTATTAATTTTTCCTTTTTATTATTTATTTAGCTTTTTAAAAAAAGGCTATAAAGCTTTATTACTTTTATAAGTTTTAAGTATATTTTTTTTAAAAAACTTTTTTTATAGTGCTAATAAAAAAATAAAATACTATTTTTTAGCTATAGTTTTAGCTTTTAAAAGCTTTTTAAGCTTTAAAATAACTATTACTTTTGCTTTTTAAAACTGCTTAAAATAATATTTTATTATAAAACTTGCTTAATAAAGCTTTATTAGTTTATATTATAAAAAAAATATTATATGCTTTTAATAAGCTATTTAATAAAAAATTATCTTTTAAAGCTTTTTATAAAAAAAGCTTATTTATTAAGTTTGCTATATTTTTAGTTTTAACTTTTTAAAATATTTTAAACTATTAATAGCTATTATATTTAATAAGCTTTTAAGCTTTTTTTTAATAAGTTATAGCTATTATAAAGCTTTTTAAATTATTTTTTAATAAAAAAATAAAAACTATATTTAATAGCACTTTAAAAAAAGCTTTTGCTTATTTTATTAAGCTTTAAAAAGCTATTAAATTAATAAATACTTTTGCTATTATTTTATATAAGCTATATTAGCAAGCTTTATTAGCTTTATATTTTAAGTTTAAATATGCTTTAATTAATATTTTTTAAGCTTTTTTTATTTTATTTTAGTAAAACTTTTTATATATATGCTTAGCTTTTATTTTTATTTTTATTATTATATAAGTTAATTATAAAGTTTTGCTATTTTTATTAATTATTTTAAAAGTTTATTAAAAGCTATATTTAATATTTTTTTGCTATTTAATATTTTTTTAAAGCTAATAATAGCTTTTATTTTTATAGCTATATATATTTAATTTATTTATAGTTAATTTTATCTTTTTATTATATATAAATAGCTTTATAATATACTTTTTAAATTTATTAATATTTTAAATATTTTATAGTTTAAGCTTTTTTATTAAAAGTTACTTTAGTATATAATTAACAAGCTTTTTAATGCTTATATTTAATTAATAATAAAGTTTTTTATTAATATAGCTAATAATAAGCTTTAATTTATTATAAACTTTAATAGTTTTTTATTTTTATATAATATATATTTTAAAACATTTTATATTAAATAATATAAGTTAAAGTTTTTTATATATAAATGTTTATTTATAAGCAGTTTAAAAAAATGCTTTTAAATAAAGCTAGTTTATTTTTTGCTTATTAAGCTTAAAAAATAAATTAATTATATTATAATAGCATTTTTTTTTATATTTATTTAAAGCTAATTTAATTTTTACTACTTTTTTTATTAAGTATTTTTAATATTATATATTTATTAATATATAT
The DNA here is from genome assembly GCA_004353285.2 of Xylaria grammica. Classification (NCBI taxonomy): domain Eukaryota; kingdom Fungi; phylum Ascomycota; class Sordariomycetes; order Xylariales; family Xylariaceae; genus Xylaria; species Xylaria grammica. The sequence continues at coordinate 446,829 of NGZP02000002.1, read as the reverse complement.
AATAGCTTTATTACTTTTTTATATTATATAATAGTTTTTTTAAAGTAATAAAAAGTTTTATTTTTAGTAATTACTACTTTTTAAATAGTTATAAAATTATATTTTATTTTTTTTAATATTTTTATTATATTATTTTATAATTTCTTTTTTATATTTTAGTAAGCTATTTAATATACTTTTTTTTAGCTAGTAAAAAGCTTTTGCTTAATATTTTAAATATTAAGTTAAAAGCTTTTAATATTAAAATATTATTAGCTTATTAAGCTATAATAATAGCTTTAGTTTTATTTTAAAAGTAATATAAATATATTATATAAATAGTTTTAATATATTTTTTTAGTTTTTTATTTACTAAATAAGTTTTTTTTATGCTTTATAGCATTTATTATAGTTAGTATATTTAAAAAATATATTAATAATATTTATAAAGTAGGTTTTTTTATTTTTAAAGTATTTAAAGCTTATATAATATTTATAATAAGCTACTTTTTAATAGTAAGTAATAATATAGCTATAGCTAAAATAATTAAAATATTATTTTATTTTAGCTTTAATAATAAAAAGCTTATAATTAAATAATTAAGCTTTTTATAGTAAGCTATTTTTTATAAGCTATTAAGCTATTATTAAAATATTTATATAATTTAAAATAGCTTTAGTTTTTATATTTATATTTTTTAAAAGTATTTTTTTATATTTATTAAGTTTTAAGCAAGGTCTTTTAAAGTTTTTAAATAAAGCTTTTTTACTATAAATCTTTTTAAGCTATACTATAAAAATTTCTTTAGCTATAATAATAATTTCTTTTTTTTATATTTTAATAATATTACTAAAAGCTATTATTATTTAATTACTTTTTTTTATTTTTTTAAATTTTTTTTTTAAATATAACTATAATATTATTACTTAAAAGCTTTTTTACTACTATTGCTTTTATATTTAAAAATGCTATATTTATTATAGTAATAATTATAATAAGCTTTTATTTTTTTAAAGTTAAAGCTTATTTACTAGCTTTTATAATATTTTTTTATTTTATTTTAATAATATTACTTTTATATTAAAAGCTTACTAAAGTTTTATTATTATTACTTTTTATGCTTAAGTTTATATTTTACTTTATATAATATTTTATATTTTTTATTATAAAGTATTTTAAACGTTTTAATAAATAATAAGTTTATTAGGATTTTTATTTTAGTTTATAAGCTTAATATTATTTTTTAAAAAGCTTATAAAATAGCTAGCTAGTTATTTTTTCTTAGCATTTTATAATAAAATAAGTTTTTAGTTTACTTTTTTATTTTTTATTAATTAAAATATAAGCTTAATATATTTATTAAGTAGCTTATATTTAGCTATAAGCTTATTAGCTTTTTTAAAAAATATATTATTACTTTTTAAATAGCTATTAATAAATATATTTTTAATAGATTATATTTTATAGTTTATTAAAATATTAATATATAAGTTTTTAATTAATATATTAATACTTTTTATATTATTTGCTATTAGTATTATTAATATAACATATTTATTTAATAGGTTTTTTTAATAGTTTTTAAATAATTATAATTATTAAACTATAGCTAATAAGCTTATAAAGTTATAAGTAAAAATATAAAAAAAGCAATAGATTTTTAGTTTTTTTACTTTATTAAATATATTAAAATAAAATAAAATAAGTTATTATTATTTTTAATTATTTTTTTATAATAATATTTTTGCTAGCGCTACTTTAAAAAAATTAGTTTTTATTAATATTTGCTTTTTAAAGTTAAAATAGCTAAAGAAAATAGCTTTTTTAAATAAGTCTTTTAGCTTATTAAAAGCTATATATATTAGTAAAATTTAACCTTTTTTTATTTTAGTTGCGCTTTTTTTTAAATATTTAATTAATAAAGCTATAACTTAAAAATATCTTTTAATAAAGTAATAATAAAAGTTATAAAACTTTAAAAATTTCTATAGCTTATAATGAAAATAAAAAAAACTTAATTTTAAATAGTATTAATATAACTTAAATTTATTTTAATCTTTTTGCTAAAAATAATATATTTTAAAAAGTTAAGTTTTTTTTAATAAAATTAGCATTTAAATAGTTTAATATATAAATTTACTTTTTAAAGCCTTTTAATAATATTTTATATATGCTTTATTTAAAACTTTTTATCTGCTAAAAATATAAATATATTATTAATATATATAAAGTAAAAAATATTTAAAATATTATTAAATGCTTTTTATATATAATTTTAAATAGTAGCTAAAGTATTATATAAACTTATAAGTATAATAAAAAATTTATAATAACTATATTTAATATAAAAAGCTATTTTTTATTTGTTTTTTTTAAATTTATATATAATAGTAAGCGTTTTTAACGTTAATTTTAATAAAAACTTTTATATAAAATATTTTATTTAATAGTTTTTTTAAAAAAAAAAAAGCAATTTTTTATTATAACTTTATTAAGTTTTTTATAGTTAATATATAAGTATAAGCTTTTATTTTTTTTTAGTATAAAAAAAATTAAAGCGCTAGTAAAACTTTTATATTTTTATATTTTTTTACTTTTTAATATTTTATTAAGCTAAGCTTATAAAGCTTTTAGCTTATTTTATACTAAAAAATATATATAAAATAATAAAAAACTATAGTATTATTTTATAAGTTTATAATAAAATTGCTATATTTAAAATAAAAAAATAAGTTAGCTTTATTTTTATTAAAAAAGTTAATAAAATTATAAAACTTAACTAAAATCTTTTTAAGTTTTAACTAATTTAAAGATATTTTTAATTTTTTTAGTTATATAAGTTTAAATAACTAAATTATTACTTAATAAAATCTTTAATTATAATAGGCTTTTATAAATTAAAAAGCTATTATTAATTTAAAATGCTTTATTTTTAATTTAAAATATTTTTAATTAATAGCTAAATTAAATATAATACTTTAGTTTTTTAAAGTTAATTAAAATAATAATATTAAGCTATCTTTTAGTTTATTATTTTTATTAATAGTAATATAAGCATATTAAAACTTTTAAATAACCTTATAGCTATTTATTATTTTATAAAAAACTTAATAAGCATTATAAATAAAAAAAGTACTACTAATAGCATATTATAAAGCATAAATATAAAAAAAAGCCTTTTTTAGTTTATAATAAAAAGTAAAAATATAGCTAATATAATTATATTAAATATATAAATTTAAATTAATATAAGTTTAAAGAAAAAGCTTTTTAAAAAATATAATATATATATTATAAAAAATATAAAACTACTATAAAGTTAAAATAAAAAGCTATTAACTAAGCTTAAACTTTATATTTTTAAAAGCTAAGCTTATTTTTTTTTTTTTTTAATTATTACTTATAATATATCTTATAAGCAAGTTAATATTATAAGTAAATTAATACTTTTTTAAAACCTTTATATGCGTAACTTAAATAATCTAACTATATAATAAAAAATTAATTAAAACTACTTAAAATTTAATTTATTAAACGCTTTTATATTATTTTAATAAATATATATATTATATTTAGTTTTATTATAAACTTTATATTATTATGCGCATATTTTTTGCTTTTTTATATAATAACTACCTTTATAATTTTCTGTTTTTTACTAATTAGTAACAACTTTTATAGCTTATAAATTTTTTGCTTTTTATATAGTAAGTAATTTATTATCTTATAATTTAGTTTTTTTTATATAATAATGTTAACTAAGGTTATTATTTGCTTTTTAAAAAGTTGCAACCTTTTTTTTTAATAATATAAGTAAATATATAACTATAGTTATATTATACGTAATTTACTAAATGCTTTTAAAAATATATATTAGCAAGCTATTTTAATGTTATATAATTTAATTTTAAAGATATTAAAACTATAATTTAGCTTTAAAAAGGTTATTTAAAGTAGTTTATTGCTAAGCTAACAGTAAAAGCAAAAAACTTTTAACTATTAAAGTAATTAGCTAAAAATCTAGCTATAAAATAATATATTTTAAGTTATATAGTATTAAACCTGCTTTTTTAAAACCTTTTTATATGTTTTATATAGTAATTAATATATTAAATATATAAAAAAACGCAGTTAAAAAATCTTTTTTTTTAATATATAAAATATATGCTTATATTAAATATTTAACTTTTTTATTATATAATTATTTTAAAAAACTAAAACAACTAATATTAAAAAGCTAAAGTTTATATAAAAAAAATGCTAGCATATAAAAAGTAATAATATTATTATTTTATAATATAATTTAAAATTAGTTAAATAATAGCTTTATATTTATTAAAAATTAATAAATAATATATACTTTTTATATAACTTTTTATATATTAATTAAAATGTTTAATTTAATTTAAATCTTTTTTATTTATTATTTAACTATTTTTTATAGTTTTATCTTTTTAATTACTAAGTAAATTAATATTTTTATACTAAAAAAATAAATACTTTTATTTAGCTAAAATAATATATAATAAAATAATATAGCTATATAATAAAATAGCTTAAATAACTATAACTTATTTATAATTTTTTTGTTTTATTACTTTTAGTTTATTTATATAATTTAAATATAATTTTGTTTATTATAAATCTAGTTTTATTAAAGTTATAAATATTTTCTTTTTAGATTTTATTTATATTTATTATTTTTTATATAAAAGTAAACTATATATAATATTTAATTAAATTTATATTAAAAATATACTAGTAATTAATCTACTAGTTAAAACATATTATAAGGTTTTATATAAAAAGTAAAAATTAAATTAGATTTTTTTTAAGTATTAATTATATTATGTTATAAAAATATAAAAGATTAAAAGATATATAAATAAAAGATTAAAGAAAATATTAATTTGCTTATATTATTAACTTGCTTATAAAATATATTATAGCCTTTTAATAATAGTTTAAATTAAATGTAATTAGTATTATTATTATTTTTTAAATAATATTTATTAAAGTTATAAATAGTTTATATTTTTTATATCTTTTATTTATTAGCTTTTTAAAGCTATAAATAGTTATAACTAATATAAAAATAGACTTTTTACTTTTTTAATACTTTTGCTTATAACTTTGCAAGCTTATTAGCTATAATTTAATAATTATAATTCCTTAAAAAATATTAAAGAAACTTATTAAATAAGCAGGTTATATTAATAGTAGCAATAGCAGATAAAATAAAAGGCGTTAATATATTAATAAAAAACTAATTTATTAATACTTTAATAAACTATAAAGCATAACTTATTAAAAACGCGTTTATTAATAGCTACTTAAAAGGTAATAATATGCTTTAAAAAAAAACTAATAAGCTTATAGCTATATATAAGCTGCTTAATAAATATATTAAGCTTATATTTTAGTTAATAAAAGATAAAAAAATAGACTAAAGACTTTTTTTATAATAAAATGCTAAAAAAAAGCAATTAGCTAGCTATTTTATAAGCTTATAAACTAAAATAAAAATCTTAATAAACTTATTATTTGCTAAAACTTTTAAAATGCTTTATAGTAAGTAGTATAAAATATAAAAATATAAAATATTATATAAAGTAAAGCATAAACCTAAGCATAAAAAGTAATAATAGTAAAACTTAAGTAGGCTTTTAATATAAAAGTAATACTATTAAAATATAATAAAAAAGTTGTTATAAAAGCTAGCAAATAAGCTTTAGCTTTTAAAAAATAAAAGCTTATTGCAATTATTATTATAGTAAATATAGTGCTTTTAAATATAAAAGTAATAGTAGTAAAAAAGCATTTAAATAATAATATTATAGTTATATTTAAAAAAAAACCTTTAAAAAATTTAAAAAAAAGTAACTAAATAATAATAGCTTTTAAAAATACTACTAAAATATAAAAAAAAAAAATTATTATTATAGCTAAAAAAATTTTTATAATATAGCTTAAAAAGATTTATAGCAAAAAAGTTTTATTTAAAAACTTTAAAAAAACTTGCTTAAAACTTAATAAATATAAAAAAATACTTTTAAAAAATATAAATATAAAAACTAAAGCTATTTTATCTTATATAAATGCTTTAATTATAGCTTAATAGCTTATAAAAAATAGCTTATTATAAAAAGCTTAACTATTTAATTATAAACTTTTTATTATTAAAGCTAAAGTAAAATAATGCTTTAATTGCTTTAGCTATAGCTATATTATTACTTATTGCTAAAAGGCAGCCTGCTATAAATATTATATAAGCTTTAAATATTTTAAAAATAAAAAAAACTATTTTATAAAAACTATTAATATACTTTTTAAATATACTAACTATAATAAATGCTATAAAGCATAAAAAAAAACTTATTTATTAAATAAAAAAATAAAAAAGCATATTAAAACAACTTATATAATATGCTTATATTATTTTTAAAATTAAACTAAAGCTGCTATTATAGCTAAATAAGCTAATAATATTTTAATATTAAAAGCTTTTAACTTAGCGTTTAAAATATTAAGTAAAAGCTTTTTATTAGCTAAAAAAAAACATATTAAATAGCTTTTAGCTTAAGCAATGCTTTTATTATAACTATAATAAAAATAGCTGTTTAAAATATAAAAAAAAAATTATAAAATAATATAACAAAAGTATTAAAAAAAATAAAATATAATTTTATAGCTATTTTAAAAATAATAATTATTAAAAATAAAACTTTTTATTATTTTAAAAAAAATTACTATATAATATAAAAAAGTAATAAAGCTATTATATATATTAATAAATATATAGCGTTAAAAATACTTAAAATAAAAAGTAGTAAAAACTAAGCAAGCTTTTAAATAAAATAAAAAAAAATGCTATTATAATATAGTTAATTTATTTTTTAAGCCTAGTAAGCAAAAAATAAACTAGCTTTATTAAAAAGCTTTTTTTTAAACTGCTTATAAGTAAATATTTAAATATAAAAGATATTAACTTATATTATTTAGTATAAAATCTTTTAAAATATATATTATATAAAAGTAAAAAACTATTAAAATTTATAGCAAGCTAAAGCTTATTATTAGCTATATTAATAAAAAAACTTATAAAAGTTATAAAAAAATAAAAAAGTTTTACTATTATTTTAATATAAGCATTAAAAACCTTATTAATTATATATTAAAGTAACTTTTAATAAAAAAGCTTAAACTATAAAGCATTTAAAATATTAATAAATTTAAAAGCTATTTTATAAGGCTATTTATATATAATAAAAAAATAAAACTAGCTATATAAATAAATAAAATATATATAGCTATAAAAATTAAAGCTATTATTAGCTTTAAAAAAGTGCTAAATAATAAAAAAAAGCTAGATATAACTTTTAATAAACTTTTAATACAACTAATAAAAATAATAAAACCTTTTACTTTTTTAAAAATATTTAGCTAAAATATTTATAAGACTTTATAGTTAACTTATATAATAATAAAAGCAAAAATAAAAGCTAAGTATATATATAAAAAGTTTTGCTAAAATAAAATAAAAAAAGCTTAAAAAGTATTAACTAAAGTATACTTAAACTTAAAATATAAAGCTAATAAAGCTTGCTAATATAGCTAATATAAAATAATAGCAAAAGTATTTACTAATTTAAAAGCTTTTTTAAGCTTAATAAAGTAGGCAAAAACTTTTTTTAAAGTACTATTAAATATATTTTTTATTTTTTTGCTAAAAAATAACTTAAAAAGCTTTATAATAGCTATAATCTATTAAAAAAAGCTTAAAAGCTTACTAAATGCTTTTTTTTAGCTTTTTTAGCTAACTTTAATAATATTTTTAGCTAGCTTATTAAATATAATAGCTATTAATAGTTTAAAATACTTTAAAAAGTTAAAATAAAAAATATAATAAACTTAATAAATAAGCTTTTTTTATAAAAAGCTTTAAAAAATAACTTTTTATTAAATAGCTTACTAAAAGTATATAGCATTTTTTTATAATATAAACTAGTAAAGCTTTACTAAGCAAGTTTTATAATAAAATATTACTTTAAGCAGTTTTAAAAAGCAAAAATAATAGTTATTTTAAAGCTTAAAAAGCTTTTAAAAGCTAAAACTATAGCTAAAAAATAGCATTTTATTTTTTTATTAACACTATAAAAAAAGTTTTTAAAAAAAATATACTAAAAACTTATAAAAGTAATAAAGCTTTATAGCTTTTTTTTAAAAAGCTAAATAAATAATAAAAAGGAAAAATTAATAAATATAGCTATTAAAATAATAACTAAAAAAGCTTATAAAATACTTATATAAAAAAGTATAGCTTTTTTACTATTTTTAAATATTTTAAAAACTTTTAATATAATAAACTATAAATAATTAATTTATATATTATAAGTTAAAAGCTTTTTATTATAAATAGCTTTATAAGTAAAAAACTTTATAATAAAATATATAATGCTTTTTTAATTTAATAATAAATAAGTTAAACTTATAATATTATATATAAAAGTTTTTTAAAAGTTATTTTTATTATTATTGCTTTTTTTGCTATATATATTAATATTATATAAAAAACTTATAAAGTATTTATTAATTATTATTATTAATATTATTAATAATATTAATTTTATAATATCTATTTTAAATATAAAAATAAACTATAAAATATTTAAAAATATATAAGAAACTTATAAAAAGTAAGCTAAAAAATATAATATAAAGTTTATTTTTAAAAAAAATAATTTATTATATTTTTTAAACCTTATTAAAAAAGCTAAAAACTATATTAAACTTTTAAGTATAATTATAAAACTTATAAAAAATATAAAATATTTAAAAATATATTTTAAATAATATTTAAAATAAAAAATATACTTTTTAAAGCTATATTAAAAGCTTATTATATAGTAATATATTATTATTAAATTTAAAAACTTTATATAAAAAACTAATATAGCTAAAGCTAAGCAGCTATATATAGCTATAATAAAAAGTATATTTATATATAAAGCAGCAATATAATATAAATTTTTTAAAAATAATAAACTATAAAGTATTATTTAATAATTTAAAAAAGTATAAAAAGCTTGCTTATATAAAGTAAAAAAAGCATATAAAGCTATTTTTATAAAATATATTAAAATAAAGTTAAAAATTTTATTTTTAAACTTATATTTTAATAATAAAGCAATAATGTTTAAAGATTAGCTAATATTATACTTTTATATTAAAATAATAAAAACTATTTATAAAAAGATTATAAAGCTATTATATAAAAAAAACTAAGTAAATAATAAAGCTAAAAGCAAAAAAAAATCTAGTAATAAACTATTTATATTAAAAATAAGTTTAAATTAATAACACTAATAAATAAATAATAAAATGCTAAATAAAACGCTTTAAAAAAAGTAATAAATAAAATAAGCAAAGCTATAACTGCTTAAAAATAGTTACTTTATTACTAAATAGCTTTTAAATAATAAAAAAGTATTAAAATGTTTTAAAAGCTTTTTAAAGTATAAAATATTACTTATTTTATAAATATATACTAAAAAAATTAAACTTAAAGCTTTTTTATATTAAAAAAAAGTTTTAAGCTATTTTATATTACTTTATAAATATATAGTAAAGTAAAGCTTATTAAAAGAGTTAAATAAAAGATATAAGGAAAAAAAGGTTATTTTAGTAGATTAAAAGCATAAAGGAATAAAGAACAAAATAACATCTATGCGCAAAATTAACTTATTTGCTTTTACTAATATCTTTAAGCTATAATTAATTAATTTTTTATGCTGTATTATATTTTAAATATATAAAAGTATAATATTTAAACTATTTTTATATAGCGGCTATATAAGCTTTTGCTTACTTACTAACTTAAAGCAAGAGATTAAATAGCTGTTTCTAATAATATTTTAAGTAAAGCTTCTTTTTTAATTATATAACTTTAATAATGTTTTAAATTTTTTTAGCATTTTTTATTTTGCTGCTATAAGCAGTAGCATTAACAGTAATTTTAAGCAAAGCATTTCTTTTTTTTCTTTTAAAAGAAGCAGCTTTACTAAAAAGATTTATAATGCTTTAATTAAAAGTTTCCCTTCTGCTAATATTATACTCTTTTTTTAAAACATAAAAATTAAAGCAATTAAAAGAAATTTAAGATAATAAAAGAAGTAAAAGTTAAATTAACCTTTAAAATAGCTATAAAAGGCTTTTTTAACTGCTAAAGCCTTGCTTTCTTGCCTTAAAAAAAAAGGGATTTTTTGCAATTAAGATTTTTTATATTATTATGCTAGTAATTATTACTAGATTATGCACTCTTTATTATAAAAAAATAAACTAAGTATTAAAATAATAATAGCTTACATATGCTTGTTTAAAAAACTAAGATGTAAAATATTAGTAAAAGAAACTTTATTTTAATAAGCTGTAAAACTTACGTAAGTTTTCTAAAAATTATAAAATACTACTAAAATAACCTTATAATAAGTTAAAAAATATTGCTTTAAGAAAAAAAAAACTTAATACTATATTAAAATATATAAAAGAAATTTAAAGCTACTAGCAATAATAAAAACACTAGATAATTAAAAAAGCTTAAAAAATATAACCTAGCAAGTTTATAAGTAGCTAAAAGTTATATAAAGCTATATATAAGTTAAAAAAAATACTAAAAATAAATATTTAAAAAATAGCTTAAAGCTTTATAGTTAAAGCTAGCAGCTATTATAAACATATATAAATTAAAAGATATTAATAATAAGAAATAAAAAGAAAAAAAGATAAAAAAACTAAAAATACTAGCATATTTATAGCTTTTATAACCTTTTTTTTTTTAAAATAAATTAGCTTTTTAAAAAGTAAGCTAATATATTTTTATTATAAATTATAAAAAGCTATTAAAACAATTATTATAATATAGTAAACTTAATATATTATACTTAGCTTAATTATAATAATTTTTATTTTTTACTTAGCAAAATAGTAATAAGTATAAAATCTTTAAACTAAAATCTTTATATGCTTAGTTTAGCAAATAGCTTATTAGCTAATATAAAAAAAGCTAAGCTAAATTAAAATATTTTTAAAAGTAGCTTAAAAAAGTGCTATAGCATAGCTTTTATAGCTTTTAACCTTTAAATTAATCTTTATTTATTATTTAATAAGTTAAAAATTAATAAGTAAATAAATAATTTAAATGCTATTTTTTATATTAAATAAATAAAAAATATAAATAAAATTTAGCAAGCTTTTATTTATATTACTACCTTTTAAATTAAGCATATTATAAAAATAGTTTTAAAAAACTATAAAAACTAAAGCAAAGCTTATAATTAACTAAAAGCTAAGTTTAAACTTAAAGACTTTTAGCTAAATTACTTTATAGTTACTATTTTTTAAAACTTTAAAACTTAGCTTAAACTTTTTAATCTAATAAACTTAAAAGCTTATTTTTTTTAGCATAAGGTTTATATTAAAAATATAAAAAAAAGCAAAAAGCTTTATACTTTTATTTAGTTTATATTTAAGCTTTTAAAAAGCTTAAAAAAAAAAGTTATTAATAAAGTTATAAAAACTACTTAAAAAACTTATAATAAACTTTAAATTATAAATTATAATAACTTATATAAAACTTTAAATAAGCAAGTTAATATTAAATTTAAGCTAGAACTTTACTTTTAATATAATAAAAAAGCTGCTATAGCATAAAAATAGCTTAATTATTTTTATAATTAAAAGCTAAACTAGCTGCTATATTTATATAAAGTATATATAGATTGTAAATTTATAACTAGCTTAATAGCTTTATTTAATAAAAAAAAAGTTTAAGTAAATAGTTAAACTATAAAACTAGCTTAAAAAGCTTAAGCTTTTAATAAAGTAAATAAATTAACAAAATATATTAAAAAGCTTAAAATAAAGCAAAAAAAAATTACGTTAACTAAAAATAAACTAAAGTTTATGCTAAAAAAGGTTAGCAATTTATATATAGCTTTAGGCAAGCTAAATTTATAAAATCTTTAATATTATAAATTTATAGTTTTTTAAGCTATAGATTTTTTAAACTTAAATATAAACCTTGTTAAGCCTTTTTAAAAAGAAAAGTATTTCTAAAAAAGCAGAAAAAAAAAAGAATAAATGCTAAACTTTTTTTATTAATAATACCTTAATAACTTATATATAGCTAAAAGTATTATATATTAAAAATATAAGCAAGATAATTATTTTGCTAATAAGTATAACCTATCTAATAAAATAAGTTAAAAAGGAATATTATATTAAAATAGGCAGTAGTATTTTAAAGGCTTTTTGTTTTTAAATTCCTTTAAGTATATTAAAGTGCTTAAAAAAGTAGTAAAAGCTAGCTAAGCTAGTAATAGCGTTATAATAAAAACTTTATAATAAATATATAATTATATCTTAAAAAGAAATAAAAACCTTTGCTATAAAGCATACTATTAACTTTAAAAAAGAAATGCTATTTTTAAAAATAAAAAAATTAAAGCTTTTTAAAATGCATTTCTTTTTAAAACTACTGCTAAAACTATAGCTAAAAAAAATAACTAAAGTAATTAAAGCAATTTTTTAGCTAACTTAAAAACTAAAAAAAACTTTGTTTTAAAAATATATAATATAAAAGTAATAAAAGTATATAATGCTTATAGCAATAAACTTTTAATAAGATAATATAATAATAAGTTTGTTAATAAAAACTAGGTTTAAGATTTTATTTAAAATATTACTATTAATTTAAATAAAAATAAAACTTTTTAAAGCTTTATGCTTAAAAATAAAAACTTTACTATTAATATTTTAGCAGTTAATTAAAAAAAAAAAGCCTATAAAAAAGCTGCTTTTTATTTAACTAGACTTTAAGTATTAAAAAGGCTAATAAAAATACTTAAAACTAGAAATAATAAAGATTTACTTTTTAAAAGCAAGCCTAATAAAAATATAACTAATTATAATAATACTTATAAGTAATATAAGCTATTAAATTATCTAGCAACTAGAAAAAAGGCTAAAGTTTAAAAAAAAAACTTAAAAAAAACTAAATATAAGCAAAAAAAATAAAAAAGTTACTAAATAAAAAGGCTAATATAACCTTTAAAAAGTTAATAGTAAAAATATTTAAATATTTTAAAACTTTTATATAAGCTATTACTTAAGTTAAAATATAAGCTTTTATTAATGCTAACAAAGTTTTTTAGTTTACTTTTAGCTTTTTGCTTAAACTTATAATTAATAATAAAACTATAAACCTAGTATAGTTAAACATTAATACTTTATAAGTATTTAAGGTTAGTAAAAACTTATAGCCTATTTTTTTAGCTAACTAAAAGCTTATAATTAATAAAAACCTTAAAAAAGCTATAAATAATAGCTATTAAAATAAGGAATACTTAAGATTAGGCTAAAGATAATCTAGCCTTAAAGCATAAAAGCAAAACTTATTAACTTAGCCTAGCAAGAAATAAAAGCACCTTAAGAATACCTAAAAGCAAAATAATAATTTAACTTTAATTAAACATATTTTTTTATTTTTAAATGCTAGCATTGCTTTAGCTTAAGCTAAAAGCTTTGCTATTTTAAAATAAGAATAAAAAGATATATTAGCTAGCTAAATTAAAACTAGATTTAAAAATAAAGTTCTTACTTATATATATATGCTTATATAATACTTTTAAAAAATAGTTTTACTTTTAACTACTTATAATAATAGTTTAAAAACTAAAAAAGGACTTTTTACTATTATTTATAAAAGTACTAGTACTTATAAACTATTATTACTTTTATTATTAGATTTTTTGTTTTTAAAAGTTAGCTTAAATATAGTAACTAATAAAAAAGCAAACAATTATAAAACTTAGTTACTAAAAAACTAGTTTGCTTATATAAAGTTTTATAAGTTTAATTATAATAAAAATAAAAATAAAAATAATAGTAAAAAGTCCTATAAAAACTATGCTTTTTATACTTTTATATTAGCATATAAACTAACTAATAATTATAAAAGCAATAGTAATAATAAGCTTAGTTAGTTAGTTTTATTAAACGTATATTTAATATTAGCTAATTTAAAAAAGCAGCTTTATATCTTTTTAGTTTTAACTAATATAAATAAAGTTAAAAACTATATTAAGACTAGCTTTTATTTTACTATTTATATAAAATTATAAAAAAGTAAAGGTATTATTATTAATATTATTAATATTAGCGCTTAAGCTAATATTATAGTAGATAGCTTTATTAATAAGCATTAACTTTTAATATAAAATATTATAATAACTTAGAAAAGCTTTTATTTATAAGCTACTTTTATATATTACGTTAAATATTTAAAGATTATTATATAAATTGCTAAACAATTGCTAGATCTTTTTATTTATATAATAAAAAATAAAACTATATCCTTTTTATTACTGCTAAAAATAAATTTTATTATAAAATCTTAAATAGCTTTTTATTATTAAAATAAATATATAATAGCAAAAATAAACTTTAAAAGCTATAAGATAATAGTATTAGTTACTACTTAAGAAAAAAAAAAAACTATTTAATTAAAAAAGTAGTTAAAGACTTATTAAAAAACTAGATGCTATTTATTTATTATAAAAGTATATAAATAGCATTTTAAAGCTTTTTATACCTTTTGCAAGTAAAAAAAAAGTTAATAATTAAGAATATCCTTATAAAAGCGCTAGAATTAATAGTTAGGTTTAATAAAAAAACTTAGATTTATATCTTTTACTATTTAACTTAAAGTTAAAAAAAGTAAATATTATACTTTTTAAGATGCTTATACTTAAACCTAATAAAAAAGTAAAAGTAGTTTTTAATAATAATTAGTTTATTTTTTTACTTTAAGTAGTTATTATAACTGCTTTAAACTAAGGCTAGCAAAAGTAGCTTAAAAAAGTTAAGCGCTATATAAAATTAAAGTTTTAACTTATTTTACTAGTAAAAAGTCCTTATATAGTAGCTAAAAATAGCCTAAATATATAAAAAAAGCAAAAATAAGTCTTTTTTATTAATATAATATATAAAAAAAAAGATAAAAAAGTACTACTAAAAGATAACGTTTTTTTTAATAGGATTATTTTTTTAAAGACTTATAATTAAAAACATAAAGCCTTTAAATTAGCCTTTTAAAATTTTAAGAGCAAAAAACTTTCTAATTAAAAAAAAGTATATAAAAACATATACTTAAAATTTATAAAGGCATTAAAAAAAACTAGGTTAACTAAAGAAAAACTTTAACTAGTTAAAAAATCTATTATAAATATAAATCTAACTAAAGCTAAAACTAAAATTTTTATTAAAATATTATTTTAAAAAAAGATAGCACTTTTTTAAGTTTTCTTAAAGATTAGCTAAATTAGTAAACAAATATCTTTTTTATATAAAATTAAAATAATTCTTTATACTGCTTAGCAAGTTAAAAGTATTTTAATACTAAGGCCTTTAAAAGAGGTTATTATTAAAGTTTTTAAAATAAGACTTAAAAATAGCCTTTTAAAAAAGGCTTATTTAGTATATTATAATGCTTAGTTTTTAGTTAAAAAAAAAAATAAAAAAGTTTATTTAATTAATTTAGCAACTTAACTAAATAAAGTTACTATTAAAAATGCTAACCTTTTTTTAAGTTATAATAAGTTTACTAAAGATTTTATAATATATAAAATGCTATTAGTAGTTAACTTATTTTTTAAATATAACTAAGTTTTTTTTTTTAAGTTTAGTTAAGCTATAACTATATTTGCTATCTTTTTTAAAGCGCTTTAAATAACTGCTTTTCTTTAAAGTGCTACTAACTTTATAGCTTAATTTTTAAAAGTAATATTATAAGTTTTATATAATATATTGCTAATAAAGTATAAGCTATTTTTTAATAATATTAAGGTTAAAGAACTAATTATAATATATAATAATTATAAGGTTGCCTTAAGAGTTAGGCAGTATATTTTTAAACATTTTAAAAATTTAAATGCTATTTTGCTAAACTTTAAGCTTGCTAAAATAACTACTAGTATTATAAAAAGTAACTAATATAAATAGTTAGCTTAAATAATAAAATATATATATAAAACTAATAAAAAACTTTTAATATATACTAAAATTATTAAAATAATTAAGTAGCTACTATATAATAATATTATAAAGGTTAAAGCTTTTTTTAGCTTTACTATATATTATTATATTTAGATTAAAAGGTATATGTTAATTATAGTACTATTAACTGTTTTATTATAAAAGAATAAACTGTTTTAATTTTTTAAACTTTAGCTTAATGCTATAAAAACTTTAAAGGCTGCTTTAATATTGCTACTAATTTTAGTTATGCTTAACTATAAAAAAAGTGCTATATAGCTTAAAGTAAATATGTTAAAAACTAGCTAGAAAGCTTTATTATGTTAAAAAATAAATAGCTAAGTAAAGCCTTTATAATATAAGTTAAAAATATAAAAAAAAGCAAAGTTAAATTATAATACTATAAAATAAAAGTATTTAGCTGTTATAAAAATATTTTAAAGGCTAAGAAATTACTTATATAGCATTAAATTTTACTTTAAAATAAATACTAAAGTATTAATTGTCTAGCTAAATAATAAGTTCTTAGCTTTTTTAAGTATATAACTTATAAAATAAGTAGCTTTTATTAAACTATTTAACTTTAAACTTTATTATATACTAGAAAAAAAGCATACTATAGCTAATAAACTATTAAAAAAACTTTTTAAGCTATTTAATAAGTTAAATGCTAAATAAAAAGAAAATATAAAAAACTTTATTAACTTTTAATTATATGCAATAGCTATTATAATAAATGCAACAATTAAATAAAAAACCTTTAAAAAAGCTAGTTTTACTTTAAAGTTAGTATAGTTAAACAAAAGTAAAAAGATTGCAAGATTTTTTGTTATTAGTAATACTTTTAACTGTTTAAAAACTAAAACAAAATAAAGATACTTTAAAAGAAAGGCTTTAAAATTCTTTTTAAGCAAATCTTTGCTTTAAAAAAAAATAAAAAAAAAAAAACTTCTAAGAAAAATCGTTAACAACCTTAATAAAAAGAAAACACTAATTAAAATAAGCTATAAAAGCTTTATATATAAAAGATAGCTTGCTATAATAGCAAAAGTCTGCTAAAGATATTATTAAAAAAGCTTTTATAAAAATATTTATAATATAATTAAGTGCTGCTTTTAATGCTAAAGATTATAAGATAGAAAGTAAGCAGAAAAATATAAAATAAACTATTTTTTAAACTTATTAGTTTTTTAAATAGTAAATATTTAAACTATGCTAGCAAGTAATAGCTATAAAGCTATAATTAAAGCTTATTATAAAATAATAATATAGTTAAAAGCTAAACTACTAAAAAAAGTTAACTTTGCTATAGTTGTTAGATTTTTAAAAAAAAAAATTGTTTATTAATATAAAGTGCCTATAAAAATAAAATGCAATAATAGTACTAAATTTTTAAAAGAGGTAAAAATAGCAGCAGCTTTTTTAAGATATAAACTAAACTATAGACTTATATATTACTTTTAGTTTTAAAGCCTTATTAAAAAAAGCTATTAGCTAATTAAAAAAAGCCTTATAAAAATAATAAATAAAACTAAAAAAAATTAGGTAAATTATTTAAATCTAATAATACTAGCAAACTAAACAGCTATTTAACATTATAGCTACTTTTTTTATAAACTAGTTTATAAAAGGCTTTTTATTATATTAGTTAAAAACGTTATTTTTATATAGCAAATTATAAAGTAAAATAAAATAAATAGCTATAAAAACTTAATTGCAGCTTAAGTTAAGCAGCTTAAGCGCTGCAATATAAATATCTAAAAAGTTAAAAGCATTATAATAAAAAAAAAAAAAAAATAACTAATATATGCAATATTTAAGATAGCTATAAGATTTTTGCACTTTTTGCTAAAAGTAATCTAATATTTTTATATAATATTTTATTATTTATAAATATATTAAACGCTAAAAAGCTACTTTATTAATAGCTAAGCCTTTTTAAAATAGCTAAAGCTTTAAACTATAAAAAGTATAAACTAAAAAACTTAACTAAAGTCTTTTATAAAAAAGTGTTTTTAGCTAAGCAATTAAAAGCTTTTATTAAAAATAAAGTAAGTTATTAAAAACCTAAAGATTTAAATTAAAACTTATAAACAACAAAAAAACTATTGCTTAATATTAAAAAAAAATTAAACTAGGAAAAAATAAGTAATTAAAGACTAAAAAAAAGAAAATTATATAAAAAAATAAAAAAATATAATAAATTACTTTTAAATAGGTTAAAATAAAAATAAAAGAAATTAATTTTTAACGCTATAAGTAGACTTTTATTTTTATATTTTACTTTTAAACCTTTAATTTAACTAGAAAAAAGGCTAAAAACTTTAAAAAAAAGGCATTTTTTATAAAAAAAGCTTAGATATTACTATTAAAACCAAAAAAAAATATAAATAATAAAATATAAACTTATTCTTTAATTATATTTGCTTTTAGCAAATATTTAAAAAAAAATAGTTAATTACCTTTATAAAGTTATAATTTTATTATTATATCTATTAAAAAGCTACTCTTAGTAAGAAAAATTTTATATTTAAGCATAAGAATTAGTTTTTATGCTTGCTTTTGCTTTAAATAAAAGATATTATAAAACTTAGTTTTAAAGTAGTTAGTTAATTTTTTTGCTAGCTTTTTTTTAAAAAGGTTTTTGTTAGCAGTGCTATCTTTTAGCATAGCTACTAAGCGTTTAAAGAAAATAAAAATTATAGGTTAATCTTAAAGCTAATATTAGTTTTTTTAATTATTATAAACGTTTTTATTACTACTTGCGCTATTTTTCCTAAGTTTTTTTCTAATATCTTTTAAGCATTAAAAAATACTTTTTTACTAATAGTAGTAGTAACATTTATAATACTTTTAGTACTATTTATTCTGTTTAAATTATATATTATAAAGGTTGCTATTATGCTTACTAGCGTTATCTTTTATTAAACTTACTTTTATAATTAAGCTATTAACTAAAGCATACTAAAAGCAATAAAAAGGCTTAATATAAATAGCTATAGTGCTAATATAAAAAAGTAAAATAAGCAAAAGAAATAAAAATAACAAAAAAAAAAGATAACATTAGCAAAAGAAAAATATAAAGACAAAATAATATTAAAAAATAAAGTAATAATAGTTATAAAAGCTAAATAATATAAAAAACTAAGTTAATTAAGCGCAGAAAAATATAAGCTATATAGTTTTTTAATAACTATAAATTTTATTGTTTATTTTTTTATTTTACTTAATAGTTAAAGTAGCTAAGAAATAAAAAAAAAAAGTTAAATTTTCTTTAATTATAAAAAAGACTGCAATTTAATATAAAACGTTAGATTAAAATTAGCTATACATATATAATTAATATATTTTTTCTTTTACTTTTTTTAGTACTACTACTTATTACTTTTTATTTTTTATTCCTAAATACCTTTTAATTAATTTTATATTAATTTTTTTTTTTTTTACGCTTGTTTTTATTTATAATTATATAATATCTATTATAATAACTAATAAGGTAAAGGTTTATAAAACTATACTTTTAGCAAAAGTAAAAAAAAAGAAGTAGCTAGCTAGGCTAGTTTTAAAAATTAAAAACATAACTAAGCAAATATATTATATAAGGCCTTTAAAAAAACAAGTTAGCATAAAAAAAGCAGAATAACTAAAAAAGACTTGTTAATTATACCTAAAAAAAGTTATTACTTTTTCTAATATTTTTAATAGATTGCTAAAAGATAATTTTAATAAAAGTATTAAGCAATAATATAATAATTAAAAGAAAGTTCTTTAGTATAAGGTTTTTAAAAATATCCTTTATTAAAAAAAAGGTTTTAAAATAAATGTTAAAGCTAAATCTAAAATTAAAAAAATAGTATTACTTTTAAATACTAAAAATATAGTTAGCATAAGCAAAAGTTAAATAGCTTAAAAAAAAACAATATAAAAAAAAGGAATATATGCTAATATAATTAAAAAAGTCTAAAAAAGTAAAAAGTAATTTATAACGCTTGCAAAAGGCAGCGTTTTAAGTTTTAAACAATTAAATAAATAAAGCAACAATATAATAATTATTTTAAAGCAGGCAAAATAAATACTCTTCTTAAGAACTACTTTTTTTAGCTTTAATATATAGCAGCCTAGCTAAAGGTCTTTTAGCTAAAAAGGATTTAAAGAACTTAATATAACCTAAGATCTTTAGGCTAGCTTTAATTCTTATAAAAAAGTCTTAAGAAATCTTTTATTAAATATAACAACCTTTAGTATAACTTTTTAAAATATAAATCTATAACCTTTTTAAAGCCTATATAGTTAATAATTATAATAAAAGAATAGCTAAAAGGTTTGCTTTTTTTACTTAATTTTATTTAAAAGTATATACTTTATTATTAATATAGCTATATCTACAAGTAACTTTTTATATAATATTTATATTATTAATTTAGGTAATAAACTATTAATTTTTAACTATAGAAAAAAAAAAAGAATATAGCCTTAGCACTATGCTGCTATTTTAACAAGCAAAGCAGCATAAATTGTTAAAGCTTATAATAATAAAATTTAACTATTAAAATAAAACTAAAAAGAAATAAAACAATTATTTATAAAGTAAAAAAATAAACTGTAAATAAAAGAAATAAAATTGCAAAAAAGATTATAAAAGTAATAGTATAAGTAAAAAATAGCAAAAAAACTTATACTTTTAATAAACTTAATAAAGTAGTAACAAATAAAAAAGTTACCTATTTACTACTGCTATACTTAATTATATTAACTATACTAACTATAATAAAAATATTAAAAATTTAATTAAAAGAATTATTTAATTATAAGAATACTAATTTTTAAGTTGTTAAGCTATATTTTCTAAATAAGATTTAATAAAAGAAAAGTATATAAATATTAGTAAAAATACTTTTAAACTTAACTTTATACCTTTTTTATTTATTTTAAGTTTTTATATTTAATTTAATATAACCTTTTTATTATTAGCACTATTATAACTATTATAACAATATAGCTATATTATTTGTTTACTAAATTAAATTACTACTAAATACTTTTAACTAATATAAACTTTTTTTAATAACATGTTTTTAGTTATTACTTTTTTTAAAACCTAATATAATTACTTTATACTATTATTTTTATAAGTATTATTATAGGTAACTATTATTATAAACTTATTAGTAAAAGGTATTGTTAATTTAATGCTTAAGCATATTATAAACCTATGCTAAAATATTTGTAATTAAAGGTTAAAAAATATTTCTACTAGTAAAATAAGCAATTAAAAAAAGAAAAGCATACTAACTATCTTATTTAAAAGCTAGATTTTAAATATATTAAGACTTTTTTTAATAACTTGCTTTTTTTTACTAAATTAGCTAAAATAAAAAATGTTTTAAATACTTTTAATATTTTTTTTTTATTATTGCAATAACTATTTTCTAGTTTTTTAAGCTAAAATATAATAAGAAAATAAATAAATAAGATTTTTTCTGCTATAATTAATATGCTTTTTTATATTAAAGCTAAAAATAAACTACTAATATAAAAAATAAATGCTTTTGCTATATTATTTTTTAAAAACTTTTATAAAAAAATAACTTATAAATATAAGTTTGCTACTACTTTTAATTAAAATAAATTTAAAATAATATTACTTAAAATAACTATATAAAATATTTATTTAAATATTAAACTATTAATCTTTAAAAGAAATAAATTAATAAAAAAAAGCAGTTACTAGTTTATAATTATTATTTATATTAGTTTATATATAGTTTACTTTTTTTAATTTCTTTAAAGCTAGTTTTGCTAAAAAATATTATTATATAATTTATAAGCATATTATTATAAAGTTATAGCTAAAAAACTTTACTAAAAAAAAATAAACTATTTTATATTTAAATAAAGTATTTTTTAGTGCGTTTTTTAAACAAAAAAATAGTTAGTGCTATAAGCTTTTTATAATTATATTTATATTTAATATAATTTAATACCTGCATATAGTTAAAGCATATCTTTATAATTTATAAAATAAAAAAAAGCACTTTAACTTTTTTAATAATATATAAAGCGCTTTTTATAAAAATATTTAACTTATAGTGTACTATAAAGTACTAAAAGTATAAAAAGCTAAAAGACTATTTATAGCTAACTTAAATATTAAAGCAGTTATACTTAGTACTAAAAAACTTATTGCAAAAAAAGCAGCTATACTATTAGCTTAGTTTAGTAGCATATAAAAGTTTGCGCATTTTTTTAAGACTATATATTTTGCAAGGCTAAATAAGTAAAATCTAAAGTTTAATTCTTTCTTACAAGCAAAAGGAAATTATATAGTCTAAAACTTTAATATAAAATATTTTAATTAAAGCTATACTAATAAAGTACTTAAAGATCTTTATAACTTTAATATTGCCTACTTTTTTAATTTTTAAAAAAGTAATATTACTATATACCTAAAAAATGCTTTAATTAAACTAAAAGTAAAAAAATAGTTAAGTAAACTAAAAGTTTTAGCTATGCTAAAGTTTTTTTTAAAGCTTTACCTTAAATATAGTTTTCTACTGCTTAAAATTATTTTTAAAAACAAATATAATATACTTATAGAAAATTATAAAAAATTAACATAAAATAAAGCATAAAACAATAAAATAAAAAGCACTAAAGCTTACTTTATTATTTTAAAATGCTACTGCTATAGTTACTAGACTATAATACTTATAAATTTATATAATTAACTAGCTTATTTATTTAATTTATTTTTTTAAAAAAAAAGCAGCATTAAAAAAATAATAAAATAACTATAGACCTTATAAAAGGCTAGGTTTAGCGTAGCTACTATACTTACTTAACTAATTAGCTTGCTTACGTATAACTAGTTTAATAAATATATATATAAATATTTTAGCCTTTATATGCTATACTTAATATTTTGCTAGCTTAATAATATTATTATATATAAAAAAAAAAGCTAAAATAAAAGATAGTTATTAGCTTAAATATATTGCAAACAAATAGCAGCACTTATTAAAATATATATTAGTATTTAAATTAAAAAAAGTTTGCTATTTTTGCCTTTTAATTTTTATGCTATAAAGAAAGTTTATAATTAAAAAGCATAAAACCTAAAAGCATTAAAAAAAATAATAGATTTATTAAAGCTTATATATAGAAATAATTAAAATATTTAAGCTTAGTTATATAAAATGCTTTTTTAGCTAAATAACTGCTTAGCTTAATTAAAAAAACTAAAAAAAAAGCTAATTAATAGTACTTAAATATTTGCTAACTATATTAATTTTAACCTTAATAATCTTAGTACTAATTAGCTTATTTACTAGTAAATAATAATAGCTATATTGCTTATATAAAGTTTATATTAAAAATAGCAAAATAGTAAGTTATTTTTTTAAGATCTAAATATGCTAATTAAAACCTTTATAAGCTTTTATGCTAGTATTACTAAATATGCTTTAAAGATTATAGTTAAGCTTATAATAGAGAATATTTTTATAAAAAGCAATATAATAATGTTAGTAACGTAAATAAATAAAAAATATACTATAAATATAGTAATATTAAGCAAAAAAAAAGCTAATTTATAATAAAAGCTTATTTTAATATATACTTAATAAAAAATAGTCTTTATATTTTATATAAAAGTTATTAATGCTTAAAAAAGCCTTAATATAAAAAAGAAAATAATAAATATATAGCTATTAATGCTGCTAAGTATAGCTAAACTTATAGCATTTTATATTATTATAACGTTTGCTAACTAAAAAAAAGTTAAGTTTAGGTTTTTTAGCGCACTTTTTTTATATTATTTATATTATGCCCTTAAAGTATTGCTAAGGTATATATAAAAAACCTAAAACTTTTAGTTAAAGTAGCATATAGAAAACTTATGTAATAAAATAATGCTATATCTAGAAATTAAGCCTAAAAAAGCTCTTATAAATAATACTTATATACTATTAAGTAAGCTAAAAAAACTAGAACTTAAAAAATTATATAATTAAAGTAAAAATATTACTAAAAAGCTAGTTAAAAAAAAAAGCATTAAAAAAAAAAGCATAACTAATAAATTAATATTATATAAACAAACCTAATAAACCTACTTTAAAGTATTTTTTAACTTTTTTTTGCGCTTAAAGTTATATTATAAATAGTATAAAAATATATTAGATATAGCTAAATTTTCTTAAAATAATACCTTAAATAACGTTTTGCTACTAAAGTTTTTTTAATTAAGCAATCTTTAGCAGTAAGCCTTTTAACTACAGCAGAAAAAAATAGCTTCTTTATATAAATAGCTTAAGAATACTTAGTTTAATATTATATATAAACCTACTTTTTTATATCTAGATAGCTAGAAAGGATAAGATTAGTATAACCAGAGTATTAGAGCATTAAAAGAAGCAAAACAAGCACTAAAGGTATAAAAGACTAGAAAAAGCAAAAATAATCTTATAAAACTTAATAATAAAAGCAAAAGAGCTAAAAAGCTAGTTAAAAAAAAATAAAAAAAAAATAAATTAATTATATATATTATTAAGTTAAAGCATTAAATTAATAATTAAGCTATATTAAAGTTAACTATATTTTAATTAAGGAGGATTAAAGTAAAGCTTATTAAAAGAGTTAAATAAAAGATATAAAGAAAAAAGGGTTGTTTTAGCAGATTAAAAGCACAAGGAAATAAAAAACAAAATAATATTTATGCGCAGAATTAACTTATTTGCTTTTACTAATATCTTTAAGCTATAATTAATTAATTTCCTATGCTGTATTATATTTTAAACATATAAAAGTATAGTGTTTAAATTATTTTTATATAGCAGCTATATAAGCTTTTGCTTACCTATTAACTTAAAGCAAAAGATTAAATAGCTGTTTTTAATAGTTAAATAAAAAATAGTAGCTTATATTATTTTTTATTATAAACTACTAAAAAATAAAAAAAAAGCTTTTAAATATAAGCTACTTTTACTAGCTTTAAAAAGCTATAAAAACTTAATAATAGCTATAAATAATTTATAAAGTACTAAAAAAATAGCTTAATAGCTTATTAAAATAAATATACTAATAATATATAATCTAGTAAAAAAAATAAAAAGCATATAAAAAAAGCTATATTATTTAAAATATATAAATAAGCAAAAAATACTTTTTAAAATAGCTATTATAAAGCTTATATAATTTAAAGCTTATATATATTATATAAAAGTTAAATAAAGTTATTACTAAAGGCTTAAAATGCTTACTTTTTAAAACTTTTAATATATTTTTTTATTTTATATTAACTAGATATTAAATCTTAATATATAAAAAAAAGCATGCTATAATAGTTTAATAGCTTAATATATAAGCGTTTTATTTAACTAAAAAAATAAAATGCTTTTTTTAGCATAGTTTTTGCTTATAAAATTAAACAGATAAAATAGCTATGCTATAAAGCAATATAGTAAATTAATTTAATAATGATAATAATAATAGTTATAACTTATATGCTTAACTTAATTGCAATTAAAATATTTAATATTTTTTATAGTTAACTTATAATTTTTATATAAATTATTATTATTATAGTTATATTTTACTTAAGCATTTAAGCTATTATTATTAAACTATAAATTGCTATTAATATAGTTATTTAGCTTATTATTATTATTATTTTAAATAAAGCTTTTATAATTATTATTAATATAATAATATAATAATTATTATACTTTTTAAATATGTTAGCGTATTTTTAGCTTTAATAATAATAGTTTTTCTTTTTAAGGTTTTAATATTATTAAAGTTTTTTATTTAATTTAAAAATAATATAAAATTTAAACTATTTAAAATTTTCTTAGTTTTATTTTTTTTTTGTTAGCTTTATTATTTCTTAGCATTTATTAGCTATATTTATTATATTAAGTTTTTTAATAAAAAAAATTATAATAGCTAAATATTTTATTTTAAAGCATAATAAATAATTTTTAGTAGTATAATATAGCTTTTTTAAAGTTAGCTTATTTTTTTTCTTAGTTTTTAATTTGCATAAATAATAGTTAAAGGTTTTAAGGTTTTAATTAAATAGTTGCTTAGCTATTTTTAACTTATTATTAATATTAGCTTTTAAAAAAGCTAATTAATAAATTAAAGTCTTAGTTTATACTTTAAATATATTTTAATTATATTAGTATTAATGCTAGTTTTAAGTATTTAAGCTTTAAATAAAGCTATAACATTAGTTTTTACAAGCCTAGTTTATTTTATTATATATATAAAAAATATATTTAAAGTAATAATAAAACTTATATTTAAAGCTATTAAATATAAAATCTAGCTTTTAAGTTTATTTAACTTACTTGTTATAAATAAAGTTTATTTTAAGTAAAAAGTATTTAAATTTAAGTAACTTGCTTAAGTTAGCATTGCTTTTAAACTTATTATTATGTTTGTTTTAATAGCAATAAGTATATAATATATATTTAGCTTAGTTTTAAAAGCCCTTTTTTTATTTAAAAAGTAAAAATAATTATAAAAACAGTAATATAAATAGTTTAAAGCTAAAAAGGTTATTTTTGCTATAATAACTAAAATTAAGTTAATAATTAAAAAAGGTTAAATACTAAAAAGTTTAATATAAAAAGTTTAAATTATTAAAGTTTATTAAATTTTTTAACTTTTTTATTTTTATAATTTTTTTTTATAGTTATTTTTAATACTTTTTAAAAGCATAAATAATATAAGTTAAATATAAAATCCTTTTATTATTATACTTATTTTTTTAATTTTTTAATTTTTATAACTAGTTAAGTAGTTTGCTATTATAGCAACTAAGCAAAAACTTTTTTTAGCTTTATTATATTAATATTTAAAATATTAAAAAGCTTTTAGCTTTTAATATAACTTAATAAGGTTTTATAGCTATTTTATAAGTAGGCTATATATAAAAGCTTTTTAGTAATAATAAAGCAAGTTAACTATTAAAAGGCTATTATTTTTAAATATTATAGGTAACTTTTTATAAAAGCTTAAAAATTATTATAACTAAAAAGTTTTTTAAATTAAATATAATATAACATATATTTTATATAATAGGTAATATATAATGCATATAAAACTAAAGCTTATAAAAAGTAAAAGTTTAGTATAAAATATAGCTAAATAAATTATAATATTATAGTTAAGCAGCAAAAAAAGTGTAGCTAATAAGTGGATTAAATAAAGTTATAATATAAAAATAGTTTATAGCTATTTAAGCTATTAATATAAATATTTTTAATATATTTGCTTATATTATTTTAGCAAAAAAAAATTACTTTATATTATAAAATTATAATAATCTTTTATTTTTTAACTAATAAATTATAATTTTAAATAATAGCTAAATAACTAATAAAAAAAGTTTAAAATAAGTAAAATATTTTAATTTATATATTAAAAATTAAATAAAAAATATAAAATGCTTTTTTATTTTAAATAATTATAAAAGCAATTATTTAATAAAGTTTAATAAATATTTTAAATTTATTAATATAATTTTATATTATATGCTTGCTTATTTATTTTATAAGCTTTAACTTTTAAATATTTTTTACTTTTTTATTTTTAAAAAATATATAATAAGTTTATTAAAAAACTAATATGCTACTATTAAACTTATATTATAAAAAAAGATATTTTACGTAGCATTTATATTATATATTAAAAAGCTTTTTAGCTTAAAATTATATAATTAAGTTTTAAAGCTATTAAACTTATTTTTTTTAATTTTAAAAGTATAATTTTAGTATTAAATATTAATTATATTATTAAAATATTATTATTAAAGCTTAACTTGCTTATTATTTTTTAAGTTTTTAAAACGCTTGTTATTATTAAAAAAGCTGCTTTTTAGTTTATTTATATTAAAAATAAAATTTTTAAACATTTAAAAAGCGTTTTAATATTAATTATTAAAAGCTATATATAAGTTAAAATATAAAGTAGCTATTTAAAAAAAAAAACATAGCTAAGCTTTAAAAAACTAACTATATATTTTTTAAATGCTAAAAAACTAAACATAAACGTTTATAATATAAAAGATTATTTATTATAGCTAAAATTAATATTTTTTAAGCTAAAAATAAAAATAATAATATAATAGTTAAAAAAAAGGTAAAAATAATTATTTTATAAAAAAAGCTTAAAGTAGTCTTTAACATTATAGCATATATAATAATATTAAATATAATGCATACATTAATAAAAAAGATATAAATAATAATATAAAATAAAATTTTAATTAATTTTAATTAATATTAATATATTATAGTTAATTTAGTTTTATTAAATATAATTATATTAAAAAAAATAAGTAAGGTAATTAAATAAGCAATTTATTTATATAATATTTATTATTATTATTATTATTAAATTAATTTGCTATATTACTTTATAGCACAGCTATTTTATTTATTTAATCTTATAAGCAAAAATTATCTTAAAAAATGCTTTCTGCTTTTTTTAGTTAAATAAAATGCTTGCATATCTAGCTATTAAACTATTATAGCATGCTTTTTTTTATATATAAAGTCTTAATACCTAGTTAATATAAAATAAAAAAATAAACTAAAAGTTTTAAAAAGCAAGCATTTTAAGCTTTTAGTAGTAACTTTACTTAATTTTTATATATTATATATAAGCTTTAAATTATATAAGCTTTATAGTAGCTATTTTAAAAAGTATTTTTTGCTTGTTTATATATTTTAAATAATATAGCTTTATTTTTAAGCTTTTTATTTTTTTTACTAAGTTATATATTATTAGCTTGCTGATTTTAATAAGCTATTAAGCTACTTTTTTAATATTTACTAAGTTATTTATAGCTATTACTAAGTTTTTTTAGCTTTTTAAAGCTAATAAAATAAGCTTATGTTTAAAGGCTTTTTTTTTATTTTTTAATAGTTTATAGTAAAAAATAATATAAACTATTATTTTTTATTTAACTATATATTTATAAAGTAATATAAAATAGCTTAAAACTTTTTTTGCTATTTAAAAGTTTTTTAGCAATAAAATAACTATTTTTAAGTAGTTATAGCTTTGCTTACTTTGCTTGCTATTTTTTTTAAAATATTTTATTTAGTATTTTATTATTTATTTATTAGTTTTATTAATTTAAAGCTTTTTTTAGCATATATAGTTTATTATTAAGTTTTTTTTACTTTTAGCTTTATTATTTATTTAGTTTTTTTTATATAGCAGCTTTATAATTTTTTTATAAGTAGCTTTTATTATTTTAATATAAAGGTATAATATTAGCTAACTTTTAAATATTACTACTTTGCTATTAAAATATAAGTTTAAAAGTAAAGTTTTTAATTTTACTTTAATATATTTTATAAAAATAGCTTTATATGCTTTTTTTACTTTATATTAATAAGTTTTTTATACTTTTTTAAACTATTAAATAATATCTTATAATTTACTATTTTTAAAAAGTTTATATTATATTATTATTTTATATATAAATATGCTTTTTATTATAGCTATATATAGTTGCTTAGCTTTAGCTATACTAGTTTTTTATATTAAGTTTTTTAGTTTAATAATAATATATTACTATATAGTAAGCTTTTAGTATAGCTTTAAAAGATATATTTTTTATTTTAAACATTATTAAAGTATACTTTTAAAAACTTAGCATTTTTTATAAGTTTTATAACTGCTTTTAAAAGTTTAATATAATTTTTAGCTATTTTAATAATGCTTAAAAAGTATAATAAGTTACTTTTTTTAAAAGTAAACTTTATGCTATACTTTTTAGCTTATTTTTTATAAGTTTTTTATATGCTTTTAAATATTTTATAGGTTTTTTTTATATTTAAACTAGCTATTATAAAGTTAATATTATTAGTAAAGCTAATAGTTATAATTAAAAAATACTTTATAAGTTTAATATATAATATTAATATATATAATAAAAAAAGTAGTAGTAATAAAAATAGCTTTTAAAAAACTTTTATATATAATATTATAAGCTTAGCTTATTTGCTATTAAACTAAAAAAATGCTATATATTATATTATAAAGCTTTTTATTTATAAAGCTATTTATAGCAAAAAGCTTTTAACTTATAATATATAAATTAACTATTTATAGTTTATTATATTAAAAGCTTTTAAAATATTTAAAAGTAGTAAAAAAGCTATGTTTTATTATATAAGTGTTTTATAAGCTTTTTTAGTTACTATTTTAATAGCTATAACATGGTTTTTAAGCAAGTTACGCATTTAAGCAAGTTATATACTTTTATTAACTTTTATTATTTAATTATTAATCACTTTATAACTAATATAAATATTATTAAAAATTAATTAGATTTTATTTTATTACTTAATTTTATATTTTTATTATAAGTTTTTAAATTATAGCTAGTTTTATTATATTGTTTATATTATTATTAATATAGTATATTTAGCTTACTATTACTATAATTTTTTAACGTTTATATTTATATTAACTTTTGCGTATCTTTTTAAGGAATTAAATCTATTATATCTTTTATAATAAGACTTTCTTTATTTTATAAGCGCCTTTTTTTGCTTTTTTAGCGTTTACTAAGTGCTTTATTTACTTTATAAAGCTTTTAGTTTTTATTGCTTATAAGTATAAGCTAATAAGCTAATATTTAATTTAACTTTATAAGCTAGTTAATAGCTTTAAATATTAACCTTAAAAAGCTTTTTTAATAACTAAAGATTTAATTTTTAATAAAATCTAACTAAGCGCTTACTTTTTTAGCTGTTATTAGCGTTTAAAAAACCTAAGGTTTTAGCAGGTTATAAGCATTTAAAATTAGTGTTAGTAATAATAACTGCATATCTAGCTTTAAAATTATAGCCTATAGATTGTAAGGCATTAAATTTAACCTTTAAAAACCTTTTTAAATGTTTAATTTTATAAAAATAGCAAGGTAAGCTTTTTTAAATGTAATAAAAAACTTAAGCTTAATAATATAGTTAATATATAACTTAATAAATTTATTAATTTAATAACTATATGTTTGCTTTAATATATTATAAAGCTTAATATTAACTAGTTATATTAAATGTAATAAATAAAACAGTAAAAGAATTATTATAATGTTATTTTTTTGCAATATTTTTTAAACTTAGCTAATATATAACTTTTATGTTAGTTTAGCATTAATAATTAATATATGCTTATTTTAAATAGCTAAATATGTTTTTTAAAATATTTTATTTATTTTAACTTTATATTAGTTGTTATTTATTTATTAAAACTAATATTAAGCATTTAATTAGTTAAAAGATTAATATTTTAGTGTTAATGTTTAAAATAATAAACCTTTTAAAAGATAAAATATAGCAAAATGTATTAACTAGCTAAATTAATATAATAAATTATAGTTAATGATTTTATATTATTAAGCTATACTACTTTATGCTTTTTATGTTAATTAGCATATATAATAACTATATATAAGCAGATCTAGCTTATTATAAACTTAGTTTTCTTAAAGTTTTAAATATTGTTATTATAAATGCTATATTATATTTTTATATATATATAATGTTTAAACTATATACTAATTAGCTTTAAATCTATATATAAGGCCTTTTAATAATTATAAGCATAAATAAAGTATATTTTAAGCTTTTTATAGCAATTAATAAAGTTATAAGCTTTATAGTTTTTAATTAAAGGTATGCTATATAAATTATATAAAAGATTAGCAAAATCTTTAATAATAGCATAAAAAAGCAAATATTTTTAGTTATTTAAATTAAAAATATACTTAAAAAGTATATTCTTTTTAATTAAATTAAATTTATATATATTAGCATAGGTTTTATTTTTAGCAGTACGTTTATTAATATAATTATATACTATTATTGCTAGCATGTTATAGATTTTAAAAGCGCATTAAATGCTAATTCTTTTTAATAATTAAATAGCTTAAATAGTAATACTATTAAAACATAATAAAAAAGTTATTATAAAAGCTACTAAATAAGCTTTAGCTTTAAAAAAATAAAAGCTTATTATAATTATTACTATAGTAAATATAGCGCTTTTAAGCATAGAAATAATAGCAGCAAAAAAGCTTTTAAATAATAATATAATAGTTATATTTAAAAAAAAACTTTTAAAAAAACTTAAAAAAAATAATTAAATAATAATAGCTTTTAATAATATTATTAAAATAAAAAAAAAGAAATTACTATAATAGCTAAAAGGATTTTTATAGTATAGCTTAAGAAAATCTATAATAAAAAAATCTTATTTAAAAACTTTAAAAAAACTTGCTTAAAATTTAATAAATATAAAAAAATATTTTTAAAAAATATAAATATAAAAATTAAAGCTATTTTATTTTATATAAATATTTTAATAATAACTTAGCAGCTTATAAAAAATAGCTTACTATAAAAAATATAATTATTTAATAGTAAGCTTTTTATTACTAAAGCTAAAAAAAAATAGTGCTTTAATTATTTTAGTTATAGCTATATTATTATTTATTATTAAAAAGCAGCTTATTATAAGTGCTATATAAGCTTTAAATACTTTAAAAATTAAAAAAAGTATTTTATAAAAAAAATTAATATATTTTTTAAATATATTAACTATAGTAGATATTATAAAGTATAAAAAAAAACTTATTTATTAAGCAAAGAAATAAAAAAGCATATTAAAACTACTAATATAATATGCTTATACTATTTTTAAAATAAAATTAAAGCTGTTATTATAGCTTAGCAAGCTAATAATATTTTAATATTAAATGCTTTTAACTTAATATTTAAAATATTAAGTAAAAGCTTTTTACTAGCTAAAAAAAAGTATATTAAATAGCTTTTAGCTTAAGTAATACTTTTATAATAACTATAATAAAAATAGCTTACTAAAACATAAAAAAAAAATATAAAATAATATAGCAAAAGTATTAAAAAAAATAAAATATAATTTTATAGCTATTTAAAAAGTAATAATTATTAAAAATAAAACTTTTTATTATTATAAAAAAAACTATTATATAATATAAAAAAAGTATAAAACTATAATATATATTAATAAATATATAATATTAAAAATAATTAATAAAAAAAGCAGCAAAAATTAAGTAAGCGTTTAAATAAAAATAAAAAAAATATTATTATAATATAATTAATTTATTTTTTAAGCTTAATAAACAAAAAATAAGCTAGCTTTATTTAAAAGCTTTTTTTTAAACTATTTATAAATAAATATTTATTTATAAAAAACTTTAATATATATTATTTAGTATAAGATTTTTTAAAGCATATATTATATAAAATTAAAAAATTATTAAAGTTTATAATAAACTAAAGCTTACTATTAACTATATTAGTAAAAAAACTTATAAAAGTTATAAAAAAAATAAAAAAACTTTATTATTAACTTAATATAAATATTAAAAAGCTTATTAATTATATATTAAAGTAACCTTTAATAAAAAAGCTTAAATTATAAAGTATTTAAAGTATTAATTAACTTAAAAGCTATATTATAAAGCTATTTATATATAATAAAAAAATAAAACTAGCTATAAATAAATAAAGTATATATAGCTATAAAAGTAAAAGGTATTATTAGCTTTAAAAAAGTATTAAATAGTAAAAAAAAAGTAAATATAGCTTTTAATAAACTTTTAAAACAACTAATAAAAATAATAAAACTTTTTATTTCTTTAAAAATATTTAGCTAAAATATTTATAAAACTTTTTAATTAACTTATATAATAATAAAAGCAAAAATAAAAGCTAAATGTATATATAAAAAGTTTTACTAAAATAAAATAAAAAAAGCTTAGAAAATGCTAACTAAAGCATGCTTAAACTTAAAATATAAAGCTAATAAAGCTTGCTAATATAGCTAGCATAAAGTAATAGCAAAAATATTTATTAATTTAAAGGCTTTTTAAAACTTAATAAAATAAGTAAAAACTTTTTTTAAAGCGCTATTAAATATAGTTTTTATTTTTTTACTAAAAAATAATCTAAAAAGCTTTATAATAGCTATAACTTATTAAAAAAAGGCTTTAAAGCTTATTAAATACTTTTTTCTAGCTTTTTTAGCTAACTTTAATAATATTTTTAGCTAGCTTATTAAATATAATAGCTACTAATAGTTTAAAATATTTTAAAAGGTTAAAATAAAACATATAATAAACTTAATAAATAAGCTGTTTTTATAAAAAGCTTTAATAAAAAACTTTTTATTAAATAGCTTGCTAAAAGTATATAATATTTTTTTATAATATAAACTAATAAAGCTTTATTAAGCAAGTTTTATAATAAAATATTACTTTAAGCAGTTTTAAAAAGCAAAAGTAATAGTTATTTTAAAGCTTAAAAAGCTTTTAAAAGCTAAAACTATAGCTAAAAAATAATATCTTATTTTTTTTATTAATATTATAAAAAAGGTTTTAAAAAAAAAGATATGCTTAAGACTTATAAAAATAGTAAAGCTTTATAGCTTTTTTTTAAAAAGCAAAATAAGTAATAAAAAGCAAAGATTAATTAATATAGCTATTAAAAAAATAATTAAAAAAGCTTGCAAAATATTTATATAAAAAAGTATAGCTTTTTTACTGCTTTTAAAGATTTTAAAAATATTTAATATAATAAACTATAAATAGTTAATTTATATATTAAAGGTTAAAAGCTTTTTGCTATAAATAGCTTTATAAATAAAAAGTATTATAATAAAATATATAGCGCTTTTTTAGTTTAATAGTAAATAAGCTAAGCTTATAATATTATATATAAAAGTTTTTTAAAAGTTATTTTTATTATTGCTGCTTTTTTTGCTATATATATTAATATTATATAAAAAACTTATAAAGTACTTATTAATTATAACTATTAGCTTTATTAACAAGATTAACTTTATAATAGCTAGTTTAAATATAAAAAAGAACTATAAAATATTTAAAAGTATATATAAAACTAATAAAAAGTAAGCTAAAAAATATAGCATAAAGTTTACTTTTAAAGAAGTAACTTATTATACTTTTTAAGCGCTATTAAAAAGGCTAAAAATTATGTTAAACTTTTAAAAGCAGTTATAAAACTTATAAAAAATGCTAAGTTTTTAAAAGTATATTTTAAATAATATTTAAAATAAAAAATATATCTTTTAAAGCTATACTAAAAGCTTATTATATAATAATATATTATTATTAAACTAAAAAACTTAATATAAAAACCTAATATAGCTAAAGCTAAGCAGCTATATATAGCTATAGTAAAAAGTATAGTTATATATAAAGCAATAGTATAGCATATACTTTTTAAAGGTAATAAACTATAAAGTATTATTTAATCATTTAAAAAAGTATAAAAAGCATATAAAGCTACTTTTATAAAATATATTAAAGTAAAGTAAGTAATTTTACCTTTAAACTTATATTTTAATAGCAAAGCAATAGCATTTAAAAGTTAGCTAGCATTATACTTTTATATTAAAATAATAAAAGCTACTTATAAAAAGATTATAAAGCTACTATATAAGAAAAAACTAAGTAAATAATAAAAGTAAAAGCAAAAAAAACCTAGCAATAAAGTATATATACTAAAAAAAGCTTTAAACTAATAACACTAATAAATAAATAATAAAATGCTAAATAAAATATTTTAAAAAAAGTAGCAAGCAAAATAAGCAAAGCTATAACTACTTAAAAATAATTACTTTATTACTAAAAAGCTTTTAAATAATAAAAAAGTACTAAAATATTATAAACGCTTTTTAAAGCATAAAATATTACTTATTTTATAAATATATACTAAAAAAATTAAGCTTAAAGCTTTTTTATATTAAAAAAAAGTCTTAAGCTATTTTATATTACTTTATAAGTATATAATTAAATAAAAATAATAGTTTATGTTATTTTTTATTATAAACTATTAAAAAATAAAAAAAAAACTTTTTAATATAGGTTAGCTTTGCTAGCTTTAAAAAGCTAAAAAAATCTAGTAGCAGTTATAAATAATCTAGCAAATACTAAAAAGATAGCTTAATAGCTTATTAAAACAAGTAAGCTAATAATATATAATCTAGTAGAAAAAATAAACGGCTTAAAAAAAAAGCTATATTATTTAAAGCATATAAATAAGCAAGAAATGCTTTTTATAATAGCTGCTATAAAGCTTATATAATTTAAAGCTTATATATAATATATAAAAGTTAGGTAAAGTTACTATTAAAAGCTTAAAATGCTTGCTTTTTAGGACTTTTAGTTTATTTTCTTACCTTATATTAACTAGGTATTAAAACTTAATATATGAAAAAAAGCATGCTATAATAGTTTAATAGCTAGATGTATAAGCGTTTTATTTAACTAAAAAAAGCAAAAAGCTTTTTTTAGTATAGTTTTTGCTTATAAGATTAAATAGGTAAAATAGCCGCGCTATAAAGCAGCATAGCAGATTAATTTAATAATAAAATGCTAAAAAGCTATTTTATTAATAGCTAAGCTTTTTTAAAATAGCTAAAGCTTTAAACTATAAAAAATATAAACTAAAAATTTTAATTAAAGTTTTTTATAAAAAAGTATTTTTAGCTAAATAGTTAAAAGCTTTTATTAAAAATAAAATAAGTTATTAAAAATATAAAGATTTAAATTAAAACTTATAAATAATAAAAAAACTACTACTTAATATTAAAAAAAAATTAAACAAAAAAAAGTAAATAATTAAAAACTAAAGAAAAAAAATTATATAAAAAAATAAAAAAATATAATAAATTACTTTTATATAAGTTAATATAAAAATAAAAAATTTTAATTTTTAATATTATAAGTAAACTTTTATTTTTATATTTACTTTTAAACTTTTAATTTAACTAAAAAAAAAGCTAAAAACTTTTAAAAAAAAGCGTTTTTTATAAAAAAAAGCTTAAATATTACTATTAAAACAAAAAGAAAATATAAAAAATAAAATATAAACTTATTTTTTAATTATATTTACTTTTAGTAAATATTTAAAAAAAATAATTAATTATTATTATAAAGTTATAATTTTATTATTATATTTATTAAAAAGCTACTTTTAATAAAAAGATTTTATATTTAAGCATAAAAGTTAGTTTTTATGCTTGCTTTTGCTTTAAATAAAAATATTATTAAACTTAGTTTTAAAGTAATTAGTTAGTTTTTTTGCTAGCTTTTTTTTTAAAATAGTTTTAATTAATAGCGCTATTTTTTAATATAACTATTAAATATTTAAAAAAAATAACAATTATAAGTTAATTTTAAAGCTAATATTAGTTTTTTTAATTATTATAAACATTTTTATTACTATTTATGTTATTTTTTTAAATTTTTTTTAATACTTTTAATTTCATTTATTTTATTTAAATTATATATTATAAAGGTTGCTATTATACTTACTAGCGTTATTTTTTATTAAACTTACTTTTATAATTAAACTATTAACTAAAGTATACTAAAAATAATAAAAAAGCTTAATATAAAAAAAAAAAAAATTTAATAAAAAAAAGGTAATATTTAATAAAAAAAAAGTAATAATAATTATAAAAGCTAAATAATATTAAAAACTAAATTAATTAAGCATAAAAAAATTTAAGCTATATAATTTTTTAATAACTATAAATTTTATTATTTAATTTAATAGTTAAAATAAATAAAAAATAAAAAAAGAAGTTAAATTTTTTTTAATTATAAGAAAAACTATAATTTAATATAAAACGTTAAAATAAAATTAGCTATATATATATAATTAATATTTTTATTTTTTTACTTTTTTTAATATTATTACTTATTACTTTTTATTTTTTACTTTTAAATATTTTTTGTTTAGTTTTATATTAATTTTTTTTATGCTTGTTTTTATTTATAATTATATAAAATTTATTATAATAACTAATAAGATAAAAGTTTATAAAACTATACTTTTAGCAAAAGTAAAAAAAAAGAAATAACTAGCTAAGCTAATTTTAAAAATTAAAAATATAACTAAGTAAGCATATTATATAAAGCTTTTAAAAAAATAAGTTAATACTAAAAAAAAGTAAAATAGCTAAAAAGAACTAATTAATTATATTTAAAAAAAGTTATTAGCTTTTTTAATATTTTTAATAAATTAATAAAAATAATTTTAATAAGGTTATTAAGTAATAATATAAAAATTAAAAGGGAATTTTTTAATATAAAGTTTTTAAAGATATTTTTTATTAAAAAAAAAGTTTTAAAGTAAATATTAAAACTAGATTTAAAATTAAAAAAATAATATTACTTTTAAATATAAAAAATATAGTTAATATAAATAAAAGTTAAATAAGTTAAAAAAGAATAGCATAAAAAGAAAAAATATATGCTAATATAATTAAAAAAGTATAAAAAGGTGAAAAGTAATTTATAACGCTTATAAAAAGCAACATTTTAAGTTTTAAATAATTAAATAAATAAAGCAATAATATAAAAATTATTTTAAAGCAAGCAAAATAAATACTTTTTTTAAAAACTATTTTTTTTAGCTTTAATATATAGTAGCTTAGCTAAAGGCTTTTTAGCTAAAAAGGATTTAAAGTATTTAATATAGCTTAAAATCTTTAGGCTAGCTTTAATTTTTATAAAAAAGTTCTAAAATTTTTTTTATTAAATATAATAACCTTTAATATAACTTTTTAAAATATAAATCTATAACTTTTTTAAAGCTTATATAGTTTATAATTATAATAAAAAAATAATTAAAAAGTTTACTTTTTTTACTTAATTTTATTTAAAAGTATATATTTTATTATTAATATAGCTATATTTGCAAAAAACTTTTTATATAGTACTTTTATTACTATTTTAAATAATAAACTATTAATCTTTAATTATAAAAAAAAAGAAAAAATATAGCTTTAATATAATGCTATTATTTTAATAAGTAAAGTAGCATAAATTATTAATGCTTATAGTAATAAAGTTTAACTATTAAATAAAACTAAAAAAAAAAAATTTTAATTATTTATCAAGTAAAAAAATAAACTATAAATAAAAAAAATAAAATAATAAACAAAATTATAAAAGTAATAATATAAGTAAAAAATAATAAAAAAACTTATATTTTTAATAGACCTAATAAAATAATATTATTTATAAGTTAATAATATATTTTTTAATAATTTTTATATGCTAATAAAAATAAATTAACTATAATATATAAAATTAATTTAAATTAATTAAAATTATTTTTATTAAAGGTTTTTATATTTACTTAATAAGTTTATATATTATATTTTATACTACTATAAATATTATAGTGCTTTTAATTTATTTAAGCTGTTTTTGCTAGGTAACTATTTTCTTTTTTATTAGCTAATTTAACTACTTTAATTTTTTTTAATTTTTATAAAACTTAAGCTTTATTTATAATAAAAGGTGTTTTTTATTATAATTGCTTGTTTTTTATATAATAACGTTTGCTTAAAATATAGTTAGTTTTATAAAGTTTTTTGTTTTTATAGCATAAAAAAGTAACTTTATATATTGCTTTTATAATATAGCTTTTATAATTAAATTAATAGTCTTAAAAATCTTTATTAAAAAGCTTAAAAAATAATTTTTAATTATATTTTTAATAAAAGTTAATTATTTTTTAACTTTAAAGGTAATAGTAAGCATTTTTAAAACTTAAGCTAAAAAAAGTAATTTTAGGTTAATAAAAGGTATTTTTTAACTTTTATAATATTTAAAGCTAAAATAACCTTATTACTATTTAAAAAAATAAGTTTAGCTGCTTTAAATCTTAATTAAATGTTTTATTTTATAAAAGCAGCTTTAAATGCTTTAAAAAACTTTATAAGAAAATTTTCTTTTATAATATATATTTAATATTATTGCATTAAATCTTTAATATAAGCAAAATAAATATGTTTAAGCATACTAAAAAGTATTAAATTAAAAGGCTAAAGCTTATAAAATAAATAAGTAAGCATATAAAAAGTAATAATATTATAGTTGTTATAATATTTTTTAAATTCTATTAAGTAATAGCTTTTATAACTATTAAAAATTAAAAAACGTTTTATATTTTTTATATAATTTTTTATATAATAATTAAAGTATTTTACTTATTTAATACTTATTTTATTAGTTGTTTAGCTATTAAGAAATAAGTTAACCTTTTAATTGCTTAATAAAATAATATTATAATATTAAAATATAAGGAAAACCTTGCCTATAAAAATAATATATAGTAGTAATGCTTAACCTTAAAAGTTAATAGCTTAAATTATTATAACTTATTTTTAGCTTTTTTGCTAGGCTTATTAAAGCTTGCTACATTTTTTAAAGCTTATAATAACTATTTTTATTATAATTATATTTATTAAAAACCTTATCTTATTAAAGTTATTTATATTTTTATTTATAATATTATATTTTATAATTATATTAGCTATTTATATAAACTATTTATAATAACTTATAAGATTTTTATTAAAAGCTTATAAATAATTAATTTAATAATTTAAATATGTTTAAAGGTTTAATTATTAATATATAAAGTTTAATGCTTAGTTTTTGCTAACAAGCAATATATTATATATTTATTAAAAAATATTAGCTATTATTTTAATATATTAAAGGTAAAGCAAAAAAGCTTGCAAATTTAATTTAAATATATATTTAGCAATAATATCTTTTTTAGCTATTATAAGATTTTAATATGTTTAGTTTATAATATAGTATAGTTATATACTATTAAATCTTTAATAAAAGGTTTTTAAAAAAATAATATATATTATTATAAGCTTATAAAAAGAAAAATAAAAGTTATGTTTTTTAGTAGCGATTATTAGCTATAGATTAGCTTTATTAAATTTATAAGCCATGTTAAAATTAGTTAAAAATCTATAAGTAAATAATAAAGGTTAAAAAATATTAAAAAGTGTGTTACTAACTTAAGTATGTTATTAACTTATAAATAATATTAATATTAATTATATAATAAATCTAGCTATTTTCTATTTATATAGCATTAATAATTACTTTATAGTTAAAATTATAGTTATTTTTAATTAAGAATTTTAACTTTTATAATGCTTAGGTATATAATTAATAATAATAGCAAAACTTTTAAATTTTCTTTAAAGTAATATAGTTTATATTATATAATCTTTTTATATAAAAGTAATTAAAACAATAATATAATTATTATAACTTTATTTTTATAAAGTAAATATTAGCTTTATATAAGCTAATATTAAAAAATAAATGTTTTTATTTTTATATAATAAGTATAGTCCTTTTATTTTTTTATATAATTATATCTTTTATATTATTATAGTATGCTTATAATTAGTTAATATTTTTTAATAAAAAAAATATAAAGCTATTTAATATATAATATATAATAGTACTTAATAAATAATTTATTTATATAATATTAATAGCTATAATAGTAATATATTTTATAAGCAAATTAACACTTTTTTTAATCCTTTATATGTATATCTTTTAATCTTTTATATCTTTATAACATAATATAGTTAGCACTTAAAAAAAATCTAATTTAATTTTTACTTTTTATACGCTTAAAGGAGACCTTATATTATATCTTACATTTGCTGCTAAACTTTATAATATCCTTTATATAACCTTATGCAATTAATAATATAGTCTTAAAATATAAAGCAATAAGTTTACTAATTATTAAAAACTTATTAAGTTTAAAAAACAAGCTATTATATAATATATAATTAACTTAGTTTTGCAATTATTTCCTTTTAAGCGTTATAGTATTAAAGATATAGCTAATTAACTGTTAGTATTATAAAATAAAAAGCTTGTTAAAAAAAACTAAACATTAAACTTTATATAATAATAACTAAACCTTGCAACATATTTTAACTAGCAAATTAATTAATAGTATATCTTTAATAAAAATCTAATTAAATATTATATATACTTTACTTTTATATAAAAAAAATAAATATAAAAAAAATCTAAAAAAAAAATGTTTATAACTTTAATAAAACTAGATTTATAATAAGTAAAATTATATCTAAATAAGTTATAACTATATTTAATTATATAAAAAAACTAAAAGCAGCAAAATAAAAAAATTATAAATAAGTTATAATTATTTAAGCTATTTTATTATATAGCTATATTATTTTGCTATATATTATTTTAACTAAATAAAACTATTTATTTTTTTAGTATAAAAATATTAATTTACTTAGCAATTAAAAAGTTAAAACTATAAAAAATAATTAAATAATAAATAAAAAAGTTTAAATTAAATTAAGCGTTTTAATTAATATTTAAAAGATTATATAAAAAGTATATATTGCTTATTAATTTTTAATAAATATAAAAGCTATTATTTAATTAATTTTAAATTATATTATAAAAATAATAATATTATTACTTTTTATATGCTAGTATACTTTTTATATAAGCTTTAGCTTTTTAATATTAGTTATTTTAGTTTTTTAAAACAGTTATATAATAAAAAAATCAAATACTTAATATAAGCATATATTTTATATATTAAAAAAAAAGATTTTTTAACTGCATTTTTTTATATATTTAATATATTAATTATTATTTAAAACATATAAAAAGATTTTTAAAAAATAGATTTAATACTATATAACTTAAAATATATTAATTTATAGCTAAATTTCTAGCTAATTACTTCTACACTTAAAAATGTTTTGCTTTTACTGCTAGCCTAGCAATAAATTACTTTAAATAACCTGCTTAAAGCTAAATTATAATTTTAATATCTTTAAAATTAAATTATATAATATTAAAATAGCTTATTAATATATATTTTTAAAAGCATTTAGTAAATTATATATAATATAACTATAGTTATATATTAACTTATATTATTAAAAAATAATGTTATAACCTTTTAAAAAGCAAATAATAAGCTTAATTAATATTACTATATAAAAAAAACTAAATTATAAAATAAAAAATTACTTACTATATAAAAAGCAAAAAACTAACAAGCTATAAAAGTTATTATTAATTAATAAAAGATAAAAAATTATAAAAGTAGTTATTATATAAAAAAGCAAAAAATATGCATATAATAATATAAAGTTTATAGTAAAACTAAACATAATATATATACTTATTAAAACAATATAAAAGTATTTAATAAATTAAATTTTAAATAGTTTTAATTAATTTTTTATTATATAGTTAAGTTATTTAAGTTATATATATAAAAGTTTTAAAAAAATATTAATTTGCTTATAGTATTAACTTGCTTATAAAATGCATTATTATTTTTTTTAAACTTAATATTTATAGTTTTTAAAGTTTAGCTAACTTTTATATAAAAGTAAATTTTAAAATATGCTTTTAATTATGCTTTTTTTATTATTAAATAGTTTAAAGCGCTTATATTTTAAAGTTTATTTTAATATTTTATATAATATTAGTTATTTAAAATAAACTAGTTATATAAAATGCTTATATTATAGTTTTAAATATTTTTGCTAATTATTTAATAAAAAAATAAATTATTTATAAAACATTAAGTAAATTACCTTTTAATTTTCTTATTAATATTTTTTTTACTTTTATTTAACTTAAGTTATTTTTTACATTTTATTAAAAATAATAAAAATTTATTAAGTATAAATAGTAAGCTATTAATTATTTTATATATATTAAAATATTAGTTTTATAATAGTTATAACAATTACTAATGTAATAATTTTTAATTTAACTTTTTATTAATAAGACTATCGATAATAAAAAGGACCTACTATATATATAATATATTACTAGCTTTTATATATGCTAGTTTTTTTTTTTAGCTTAAAATCTTTATTTATAGCATTAATAAAGCTATAAACTAGCCTTTAATAATTATAATACTATTTTAAGCTTTTTTTTTTGCTATTAAGCATTTTATAAATATATTATTTATAATTACTATAGTTGCAAACTTAAACTAACTACTTATTATATTATTATATACTTAACTTAAAATAAGTGTATTATTATTAAAAACTAAAACTTATAACTTTTTTAAAGTAATAACTTATAAAGATTAACAACTTAAAATAATCTAAAAAAATCTAAGACTATATTATACTAAATAATACTTTACTTATAAACCTAAGCATAAATACCTTAAAACTAACTATAAAAAAAAGCTTAATCTTAAGTTTTTAAAAGCTAAATAAAAATAAAACTT
Source organism: Xylaria grammica (assembly GCA_004353285.2). Taxonomy (NCBI): domain Eukaryota; kingdom Fungi; phylum Ascomycota; class Sordariomycetes; order Xylariales; family Xylariaceae; genus Xylaria; species Xylaria grammica. The sequence goes on along the minus strand of NGZP02000002.1, from coordinate 402,561 downwards.
TAACGCTGCTTTAAATAATATAGCAATTAAACAAGCAATACTAAAAGACTTATAAGCTTAAATTTTTTAATTAATGCAATAGTTAAAACAAGCCTAACAAAATTAAATCCTAAAATTAAAATAAAATAATATTATTAAAAAAGCTTTTAATAGCACTACTTTTTAACTAATAAGCATAGCAGCTTAAACTATTTTTAAAACTATAAAAAAAGCAATAGTAAATAGCTTTAACTTAATATATAATAATAAAGCTAAAAACTAAAAACTAAACTTATAATATTTTGCTAGCAATAAAAAACAATTTAACTATTAGCTAAGCAAGCTAGCTAATAAATTTAAAAAAGATGCTATTACTTATTATATTAAAAAAAGCTATATATATTATATTATATGTTTATTATAAAATAATATTATATAAGCTTTTAAAATATAGTTTTACTTTATTATAAAACTATATAATAATATAGCTAAAATAATTTAAGCTTTAAAAACTATTTATTATAACTTAAACTAATTAGCTAAAGCTTATAATAAGCTAAATAATTATTATTATAAAGCTAGATAAAATATCTATTAATTTATTGCTTAATTTAATACTTTAGCGTTAAAAGCTAAGTTTTTTAAATTAAAATAGTCTTAAATCTTTTAAAAGCATATAAATCTTAATTTAAAAAGCAAAATTTTTAAAGCTAATATAAACTTATATATAAGCTATAAATGCTTTTATAATAAAATATTTAAAGCTATATATAGCTATAAGCATAGTTACTAGCGCTATTAAAAATGTAACTAAAAACTAATAAACAAGCCTGCTATTAATAAAGCTTTAGCTGCTTAATATAATGCTAAACTAAATGTTATAAATACTTTAGAATAGCTAAAAAAAAGTTTTAAACAATAAAAAAAAAAGTTTACTAAGCTAACAATATATATTTTATTTATAGAAAATCTAAATACTATGCTATTAAATGCCTTAATAAGCTTAAACCTAAAAAAGTTATAAAAATATAACCTATTAAAAAGGTTAAAAAATAAAAAGATTTAACTAATAAGTCTTTTAACTTAAAAAACTAATAAAACTATTAAAAGTTTTTATAATAGTTTAATTACTATCTTTAACTAAAGTAAATAATAATAAAAAAACTTTTTTTTTATAATATTATTTAATTATAAGTAAATAATATTAAAATAAAAGCTATTATATTATATAATATTAAAGCTTAAGTTTTTTTAATAATAAGTTTAAAGTTAGCTTAATAAGCATACTAATAGCTAAAAGCTAAATTAATAATACTAATATAAAAATAACTTTTTTTTAATAATAAAAAAAAACCTATAAAAAGCATAAAATAATATTTATATGCTATTTTTAAAATTAACAAAAAAATTTTAAAGATTAACTTTTATAGGTTATTAATATAAAGCTAGATATTATAATTAGCTTAAACTAGCTAGCTAAACATTAGATTTTTTTAAACTATGCTAATAAAAAGTTAGTATAGCCTAATAACTTACTGCTTTTTATAAAGTTTTTACTAATAATAAAAGTCTTATAAATAAAAACCTTAAAACATTAAGTTAACTTTATTATTTAAAAAGATGCTAATTATTAAAACTAAGCACTAAAAAAATAATATTAAATACTTTAATAAAAAATACTAAGTAATACTAATAATAACTTTAAAGTAATTATAAATATTATATAATAAGTTAATTAAAACTTAAATAAATAATAATAAGCTTAGCTAGCTAAAAAAGTACTAAAATAACTTATATTAATAAAGTTTATTATATTAACAAAACAAATAAAAAATATAAAGTTATAAAAAATATTTAATAAAAAGCATATTTTTTATTTATTTAATAAAGATTTAAAATATATAGTACTAGTTTATAAAATACTGCTAAAACTATTAGCTTATTTAAAAAGCTTTTTCTTTAAAATTAAAGCAAATATTATAGCACCTTTTAACTTAGTTTTAATATAATGCTAAAATTTACTAATAAAAAATCTATTAACTTACTTTTAAAATATTATACTTTAATTTAATATTTTTATTAAAAAAAAAGTTACTAATTAGTTGCTAGCCTTTAGCTTTATTAAGCTATATATAAAAGTTAATATAGCTTTTATTTTATTTGCTTTAAAGCTTTATTTATAAAAATAATAATTTTATATTAATTATTAATAAAGAAATAAATATTTAAAAGACTATATTATTTTTACTTTAAACTTACTTAGTATTATCTTTAATAGCTGCTATACTAAAAGATATTTTAAGTTTAATATTATTAAAGCTTTTTATAAAATAAAAATAGCGCTAAAATTAAAATATCTTATTGCTTTTAAAACTTAGCAAAATAGTTTTTAATAGCTAGTTTTATTTTTTAAACTTAAAATAAAACTAGCTTAATAGTAAACTTTTAATAATATATAGCTATAAAAATTGCTAAATAAGTTTATAAGCATATATGCTAATAATATTTTAATATATTTTAATATTAAAAAAAAGCACTAAACCTACTATAAAAAGGTTATTTATAAACTATATAAAGTAAACTTATAAAGCAATATTAAAAAGTTATAATTTAATATAATAAAAATAAACTATTTAAATATAATATTAAAAGCTAAAGTAAGCATTAAAGTAAATTTAGCTAAAATAAAAGCTATTACTAGTTAAAAATTTAAAAACTTTAATAAAATATAAGCAGTTTAATTTTTTTTAAAGCTTTGCAACTTTATTTGCATGTTTACTTACTATGTAAGCAATATAACTAAACTTTTTAATTAATTACTTAAAAAAAATATGCCTTTTAAAAAAGGCTTAAAATAAAAAAAAGCTTTTAAAGTTATAAAGCAATTAGCTTTAAGGTTAGCAAATTAATAAGTAGTATTATTACTACAAGGTAGTATTACTACTATAATATTAATATTAGTATAAAATTTTAAATACTATAATAGTATTAGTATATACTGTTATTAATACTATTATAGTATTAGTATTTACTAATACTACTATAGTATTACTACTATTACTATTATAGTAATTTTTTTTTTTTTTTTTTTATATTTTTAAAATAAAAAATAATAAAAAATAATAAATAATAATAAAAATTTATAAAAAGTAATAAAATATAATAAAAAATAAAAAATATAAATAAATACACTTTTATATTAATTATTATTATTATTATTATTATTATTAACGTTATTTATAAGTTAATAAAACATTTAAGTTAATAAAATAGTTTGCTTAGCAGGCTAAAATAAAAAATTTACATATAAAAATTATTTATGCGTAAATATATAAAAATAAGCTTATAAAATTAAAAACAAATTAAAAAAATATTAAATTTATATTTTTTAAAATAAACTTAAATAAAGTTTATAATTTTTTATTTTTATGTTTACTATTATTTTTTTATGCGTTTAAAAAATAAAATTTAAAAAATATAATATCATTTAATATATTTTATAATATATACTTAAATAAAATAGCTATAAAATTATAAAAAATATATTTAGATTTTTTATTTAGTTATAATTTTAATAATATAAAGTTTATTATTATATAACCGTTTTTAATAAAATAAATATTTTATTAACTTATAAATAATGTTATTATTATTATTATTATTATTATATAAAATAATAAATATTAATATTAAAATAAAAATTAAATAATAAAAATATTTAATTTAATTATATATTTAAATTTTATTATTTATTAACTTTAAAAAAATAAAAAATAATAATATAATATTTTAAATAAGTTTATTTTTATTATAATAATTTTTATAATTTTTATTTTTAATATTTATATATATATTAATATATATATTATTTAAATAAATTAAAAAAAATTAAAAAAAAAATTAAAAAAATTAAAAAATTAAATTAAAAATACTACTTTAATAAATTAATATTACTACTTTTAATATTAGTAAATACTATAGTAATATTAATATTAGCAATTATTATACTATTATAGTATTAGTATTAGCTGTTATTAATACTACTATAATATTAGTATTATTAAATACTATTATAGTAATATTAATTGCTAACTTTAATTAGCTTACTAGTTATTAATACTTGCTTTTTTTAAACTTAAAGTACTTATTAAAGTAAAAATAAATACTTTATATAATACTACTAAAAATATTATTTAGTAATAGTAACTTAATAGCTAATAAAAACCTATTAAATACTTTTTAAAAATAATAATATTATATAAAAAAATATACTTTATATAAGATTATAAACTTTTAATAATAGTATAAATATTAAAATATTATTATTTAGCTATTAAAAATAAAGTTTTTTATAGTTATTAACTATTAAGCTTTAGTTTACTTTTTAACTAAAAAGATATTATTAATATAATAAATATAATAGGCTAACTTTTTATTTAACTTTAATATTATGTTTTAATATTATTTAAGCTAGCAAAATATAGTTGCTAATATACTTTTATAAAAAACAGTAGATTAATTTACTATTAAAGCATAAAAAGCTAAAAAGCAAAACATAAAATTAATTAACTTTATAAAAATAGCTATGCTAATTGCTTTAATAAAACTAATTATAATACTTTTAAAAAAAGTAAACTTAATAGATTTTATTAAAAAGAAAAATAAACTTTAATAGCTAAATATAAAAAAATACTACTTAAAAGTTTTAGAAACTATAACTAATAAATTAATTTTTTTATAAATAGCTTTAATATAAAAAGCTTACTACTTAGTTATTATAGCTTACTTAAGGCAAAATAAAACTATAAAAGCATTAAAATAAAACTACTATTAGTTTTACCTTAAAAAAACATTAAAAAATATATATAAAACTGCTAAAATTATAAAAAAAATAAAGTATTATAAAATAAAACCTTAAGCTTATTATACTTGCTATTAATGCTTATTTTAGTTTAAAAATATATAGTAGTTAATAAAAAATCTATACTTAAAAATTAATATAAATATAATTATATTTAAGCATTTATTAATAAATTTAACTATTTTTTAGTTAGTATTTTAGCTTATAAAACTAATATAATAAAATATATAGCTTTAAAATATTATTAATATGTTTATTAATTACTTAATATATTAAAAGTTTAAATATTTAATAATATAAAACTATTTATTTTAAGCTTTATAGCTAAAATTAATAAGTTAACTAGTATAAAATACTATTATAATAATATATTTTATTTATAAACTTAAAATATTATAAAGCTTATAAACTAAAAGCTAAACTAATAATTAAGATTTTATATTAATAAATATTAAAACAATTAAAATATTTACTTGCTTACTTTAAATTTTGCATATAATTTTTTATAGTATTTATTAATAAATATAGCTTTATTAAAAGTAGCTATAAAAACTAATGTTTATAACCTACTATTATTATTATTATTTAATATAAAAGTAAATAATAAACTAAAAAAATAAGCGCTTAAGCTAATATAACAAGCATAAAAAGTTTAGTAATATACTTATAAAATAGCACTTAAAATATAAAAGCAATAATAAATATAGGCTAACTATAAGTAAAAACTAATAAACTTTATAGTTAATAATTATATATTTTTAAAGAAAAAAAGCTTTATAACTTAAGCATTAATAACTAGGTTAAACTTATAATAAGCAAAGCTACTTAAAATATTATAAATATAAAAGTATAGCTATATTTTAAATTTTTTAGACATTTATAAAATAACTAACTTATTTTATATTAATAAACTATAAAAAGCTATAAATAATCAGCTATTATAATAAGTATAACTACTACCTAAAGCAAAAAAAATTAATAGTAAAGCAAAATTTAAAATAAAAAAAATATTATAATTTAAATTATATAAAAAGCATAAAATGCTATAATATTAAATAGCATAGCAAAAATATAACTTTAATAATATATAATACTTTGCTAAAAACTTTAAAAACTTACTAGTATAGCTAAAAAAATTTTATAAGTAGTACTAAAAAGTGCTAAGTCTTTTAATAAAACTTTAATACTAAATAAAAGCAGCAGCTAAAAACATATAAGTAAAAGACTATTTAAATAATAATTTAGCTAAAAAAGCAAGCTTTACTATAAAAATTAAATAATATAAGTAACTTTAATAAAGTTTACAACTATATTTTAGTTTTAGTAAAATAAAGTATAATAGTTATAATAATTGCTAATATAATAGTTTTTAATTTAACCTTTTATTAATAAGACTATTAATAATAAAAAGGACCTATTATATATATAATATATTACCGGCCTTTATATATGCTAGTTTTTTTCTTTTTTTCCTTTTTTCTTTAGCTTAAAATCTTTGTTTATAGCATTAATAAAGCTATAAACTAGCCTTTAACAATTATAACAAGTTTTTTATGCGCGCTTATTTTTAAAAAATAGAATTGCTTAATTAATAGCTTTTTTTATAGCATATAAAGTAGCTTTTATTTTTATAAAAGTAAAAGCTTTATTTTTATGTTTATAGCTGCTTTTATTATATATTAAATTATTTTATATATTTTAGTTAAAACTATAGTTTAAAGCTTTTTATATAATTAATTTAAATATACTTTTTATTAATAAAATATTATTATTATTGTTTTATATAAAGCTTTTTAATAATATATTTTCTGCTATATAAAAGCAAGCTTATAAGTTAATAAAAAAGCCTTTATATAATAGCTTTTAAAATATAAAAGCTATATTTAGCTTTATTATTTTATAGCATGCTTATATAACAGTTATATTTAGTTAAAAAAAATTTTAATAACTTAAATTAAATGTTTATTATACTTTTATAAGCTTATTAATTATTAAATTTAAGATTATATGCAATACTAAGTTTAAATTTATTTTTCATTTATATAAAAATAATTATAGTCTAATTAGCTTAATAATAACTATAATTTATATTTATATTAAAATAAATATTTATTATATAATAAATTTTGCTTTAAGTTTTATTAAAGCTAATATAATAAATATAATAGTCTTTTATATAACCTTATAAAATAGTTAAAAAAATTATATAGTATTAGTTTTTTATAATTTTAAGTTTTTAATATATATTAATAAATAGCTTTACTTTATTATATAAAAAGTTATATAGCTTAATTAAGTAGTTATACTTATACTTTTAGGTTTTTTAAAATAGCATATACTTTTTAAGTAATATTATTTTATTTTATATATTTTTAGAAAAAGTAGGTTTAATATTAAATTTATTAAAAAAAGTAATATATAATAAAATATTTATATATAAGTTAAAAGTTTAGCTTATAGCTTAGCTTTAATATATAGCTATATATAAGTTTTATAAAATTAAGTGTTAACATGTTATATATTAGCTGTTTTATTAATATTTTAGCTTATAATAATATAAAAAGTAAAATAAAAAGACAAGATATTTTACCTTAGTAAATCTATATATAAATTTATATGTAAAACTTATAATATATAATATATAACCTTTTTTTATACCTTTATACTTATAGCAATATAGTTTTTATATATTATACCTAATTAAATAAAATAGTTATAAATAAACTTATGCTAATACTTTTTTTAACTTTTTATTTTAAAAAGAAAATAAAAAAATATATAAAAAATTAGTTAGTTTATAAATTAAACTAATACTTTTTAATTAATTGTAAATATAAGTAATACCTTTAGCTATTATATTAAATATTATATTTAAAGTAATATTTAAATATATATTCTTTTATTAAAGCATTTTTTACTTTTTAACTTTTAGCTAAAGATATTATTTTTTATACTATAAATTATAAACACTAAGCTTGCAAGGTGTTAAAGGTTAAAAATTAATAAAAAAAACTAAAGGGTTGCTGCTAAAACTAAACAGGTAAATTTATTGCAAATTTAGTTGCGTTTTATTATATAGAATAACTTTTTAGTAAGCAGCAACATCCTTATATATATTAGTTATAACTGCGTATACGTTTTTATTTTTGTAACTATATTTATAATAGTATTTATATTTATATTATATGTATAGATTAGCTTTTTTATAAAAATACTTATATAATTTTTTATTAACTTTATAATAATAATAATTATGCTATTACTTTAAATATTTTACTACTTTAGTTAATCTTATATAATATTATATAATATAAGTATTTATTTAAGTAAGTTATATCTTTTACTATATAAAAGCATTATATATAATGCAATAAAGCAAAGATTTTACTCTACTAATATAAGTTATATATAAAGGCATAGTAAAAGTAAAAGCAAAGATTTACTATAACTTAACTAGGTTATTTATAAAGTAACTTAAATATAGCATAACTTATAGCTTTATACTATTTGCATATGCACATGCAAGCCTTATACCTTACTGTTTTAAACCTTTGCCCTTATAAACCTATATAAGTGCATATGCAAAGCATAAACCTATTTATACTAACTAGACTTAGCGCTAAGTTAAAAAGAAAAACCTAGCAGCTTTAAACTGCAGCAGTTTTTAAAGGCCTCTTTAAAAAAAAAAAAAAGCGCAAAAAGGAAAGGCTTTTTTTAGTTAGTTAATTAAGCAAGTTAGTTTTTTAAATTAATTATATAAATCTTACTAAAAGGTTTTTTTAGGTTAAGCTATTATTATTTAATATTTTTACCTTAAAAACTAAAAGTTTTTATAATTGTTAATTTAGTTAAAGTTTTTATGTTATTTTATATAATATATTAGCTAATTAAAAGCAGATCTTATATAAACTAATATAAGTTAATATTTATTTTATTTATAAAAAACTATAAAAGTTTAATTATTTTAATATTTAAAGCATAAAAAAAGTCTTTTATATTTTTTGTTTTTTTTTTAAACAAAATAAATTAAGTATTATTTGCAAAAATACTAGAAATTTTATCTCTTATAAAGTTTTAAGTTTTTTATATTTTTTTAAATACTTTAAATATATTAATATTATTTTATATAGCATTTAATTTAAATTTTAATATTAAAAGTAAATTAACTAAGTTTTTTTTTCTTTTTTTATTATTATAACAATAAATTTATTTAGGTTATATATATGCTAAGATTTAATAAGCTACTAATTTGTTAGAATAATATCTTTTAAAGTAAATCTGCTAAAAATCTTTTATTAAACATTAGTAATTCTTTATAAATAAAAAAAGCTTTACTAACTTATTAAGTTTTTTAATAAATATACCTTTTTTTATTTATTTAAGGTATGCTAAAAACTATAAAAATTTTTTAAAATAGTTAAATAGTTTATAATATAGTTTAAAGTTTATATAGTTATTTTTAATATAAATTTTAATATTTAAAAATATAATACTTGTTTTTACTTTTTATATATATGTTAAACTAAAAGCTAGTTTAATAATTTCTTTTGCTTTTAATAATATATCTTTTTTTAATTTAGCTATTATAATATATAGTATATTATCTATAAATCTTTTATAATATAATATTTTTTTTTATTTTTAATATATAGTTTATATTTAGCTATATAAAGGTTTGTAATATCTAAAAAGCATGCTACTTTTATTGCTAGACTTTTTTTTTGCTTAAAAAACTTTATATATTTATTTTTATTTTTATATTAAAAGGTAAGGTAGTTATTAGTAATCTTATATAGGTTTCCTGCTGTTTTAGCTTAATATAAGGCTTTTTTATTAGCAGAATAATATTTTTATACTATTTTTTAATATAGCTTTTTAAGTAGTTTTAAAAGTATATTAATATAATAAGCAATTATATTAGCTATATATAAAAATATCTTTTTTTTATAAAGGATTATTAAAAATAAAAGCGTTTTATAAACTTGTTTACATAAAATAATAATTTATATATTAGCTTTAATAGCTAGTTTAAATAATTTAAATAAGATTTTAGCTGCTAGGTTATATAATATTAAGTAGTATAATATAATAGGTTTAAAGGCAAATAGTTTTTTGTAGATTTTAAGTAACCTTATAAACGTAAGAAAATAATCTAGTTTTTTTTTAAACTATTGCAAGTAAAGCTTTTTTTGTTTTGTTATACTAATTAGATATTTTAGACTAGACTTTACAAGTGTAACTATCTTATTTCTTGCTAATAGGTTTTTAATTACTGCTTTATTTTTTAAAATTTCTTTAAAAACCTTTTTATTTAAAGCTAAAAACTTTTTGCTTTTTATATAATACTATTATAAAAATATAACTATAATTTTAAAGTTTTTATTAAATGTAGTAACTAGTAGTTTATTGCTAGTTATATATTCTTAAATATTTTTTATTATAGTTATATCTTTTATAACCTTTAATAAAAAATTAATAAACTTTTTAAGTTAACTAAATAGTATAACTTTTCTTTATATTAGTTTCTGTTTAATATAATAAAATGCTTAATATAGTCCCTTTAAATAAAAAGCTTTTATATTTAAGTTTAAATTATATAGCTTTTTTTTTTATTATTACTAAAAATATATTTCTATTTAATATATTTTAAAAAGTCTTTCTATATAAATAATAGTAATAATATATTAATATTAGTATATATAAGATATTTAAAACTAAGTAATAAATTATTTTTAATTTTTAAAGGTAATTTAACTTTTTTTAAGCAATAAACTTTCCTTTTATTTTTTTAAGCTTTTAGCATATTTAATAGCATATTAAAAAAAATATTTACTTTAGTAATATAAATAAAGTTAGATAATATACTTTTAAAGAATATAAAGGGATTATTTTATAAGATTTTCTTTTATAAATTAGTTATTTTTTGCTTTTTTGTTTTATAACCTTTTTTATAGCTTTGGTTTTTTTTTTAGAAGTTTTTTTTTTTTGCTTCTTTTTAAGGCTTAGCTTAGCTTATTTTTGCTTATATAATATTAGCTTATAAAAAGCATTATAGTTAATAATTATACCTTTAGCCTATATTTGCTTAACTTTTTTAGCTAATCTTTTATTAAAATACTTATTAAAAGTTTTAACTATAATTGCTATATCTTTTAATATAAGTATAGCTTTTTAATAGACTTTAAGTTTTGCTAATAATTTTTAAAGTTTAGCTATATTTTTAGCACAAAAAATCTTAATAACTTAATAGGCTAAAAAGTTTATATTACTAAAAGCTTTTTTATAGTTTATATTTATTTAAGCAGTGTTTAGCAACTTAGATATAAATATTTTAGTTGCTATGCTTAATATAAAAGTTTTTAATAAAAAGATGCTATAACTTATAGCATTACTTATTTTATTTATATTTACTTTATAAAACGCTTTTTATTTTTTATAGACTTTTTTAATTATGCTTTTAAATACTTTAGTATTATTTTTATTATTAATAAAGCTACTTAAGTAAGCTAACTTTTTTTTTTTGCTTTAACAGTTAAGTTAAAAGCATTATTTTTTATTTTTTAAACTAACTTTTCTATTAAAGCAACAAAGTTATAGTTATTACTTCTTTTGTTAAAAAATTTCTTTATATATTAAAATTTAAGGTTTTTAATTGCCTTAAGTTAAAAAAGTAAAGTATTTATCTTTTTATATGTTTATATTATCTAGAAGGTTTTATTAACTTAGCTATATTGTTTGCATATATTACTAAGTTAAAAAAACTTTAAATAAAAGATTTTTTAGTATATAGCAAAGATAATATTTATATAATCCTTAACAATTATAAAATAAAAGTAAGCAAACAAACGTTTTTAATCTTTCTTAATATTAGTAATAAAAGCTATAATAAGTAAAAGTAAAGTAAAAATAGTAAAAAAAAACTTAGTTAATACTATAGCAACAATTATATAAAAGGTTATAAAGGCTAATTTTTAGGTATTAAAACTATAAATACTAAGCTTATAAAGTATTAAAGGTTAAAAATCAGTAAAAAAAACTAAAAAGTTGCTGCTAAAACTAAACAAGTAAATTTATTGCAAATTTAGTTGCGTTTTATTATGCAAAATAACTCTTTAATAGGTAGCAACGTCTTTATATATATTAGTTATAACTGCGTATATGTTTTTGTTTTTATAACCGTATTTATAACAGTATTTATATTTATATTCGCAATAATAATAATAATAATAATAATAATAATAATAATAATAATAATAATAATAATAATAATAATAATAATAATAATAATAATTATTATTATTATTATAAAATAGGCTTTATATGATTATATGTAAGGTAAAATAAATAGAATATAATCTTATATTATATTATATTAAATGCTTTAACTAAAAAAGAAAAGAAAAGAAAAAAAAAAAAAAGAAAAAAAAAAAGCCTTTATATAAGTAGAGTTTTTACCTAGTATAAAAACTTTTGCTAGTATATAAAGCTAAAAAAATTAAAAAATAAACACTATTGCATATAAAAATACTATTGTATGCTAAGGCCTTTAAATGCCTTTAAGTGCAGTTAATACTAATGCTTTTAATACTAGCTATTTTTTTTAACTATGCTTTTTTTAGCATATAATAAATTTAAAGAAATAAAAATAACAAATAACCTTATATAAGCTTAAACTTATTATTCCTGCTATTATATAATAATTTTCTTTTTAGTTTAATAAGGTTATAGCTAATTAATAAACCTTTATATACAAACTAAAAGGTAAGCTATATAGCTAATTATCTTTTAAATAAAGCATTATTTTTGTTTTAACTTAATAATAACGCTTGTAATTTATTTAAATTTTAGTTATTTAGCTTTTACATAGTTAAATAAGTAGTTATAATATAGTTATATATATAATAGCTAGTTTAAGCAAAAAAGCGTTATTTAATATAATAGTTATAGTTAGCTAAAAAGGTTTAATTATATAAAAAGCCTTTTATATATAAATAAAGCTAGAATTTTTAGCTAGCTTTTTATTTCTTTTACTTTTTTAACTACTTATATATATATACTATTATATATATGTTTTTGCTATTATTTTAAGTGTATACTAACTTAAAATACTAGTTATTATATAATAGCAATAATAGTAATAGCAATAGTAGTATTATTATTATTGCTACTACTATTATTATTATATATAGTATTTTTTTTTTACTACTTTATAAGTTATATTAATAGTAGTTTAGGTAAGATTATTAATAGTAGCTATAGCTACTACCTGTTTTTGCTTTATATTATTTACCTTTAAAGGTATATTATAGTTTTAAAACTTTATACGCACTAAAAATAAAGGTTATATAAAGGTTTATAGCTTTTTAATAAAAAGTAAAGCTTATAAGGCTTTTATATAAACATATATATATTTTTATTTCTTTTTTTATGCAAATAGTTTTTAGTATGTTTTTTAGCTAACATGTTTTATTATATAATAAAATAAAGAAAAGGTTATTGCTACCGCTTTTTTGTTTAATATTATATTTAAAATATAAGCTTTTAATGTTTTTATTAATATGCAAGCAAAACTTATTTGCTAAAAAAGGTATTTTAAAGCTATACTAGTTTAAAGTTACAGTTTAATTATGCTAGCTTACTAAAAAAATACTTAAAAAAAGTATTATAATTATTTTAAAGCGTTATTTAAATTATGCTATTAGGTCTTTAGATTTTAAGATAGTGCTTGCGCTATGTATGTTTAGCGCTTATATAAAGCAAGATATTTTTATTATAGTTAAAAAAGAAAAAGGAAAGAAAAAAGAAAGCTTATAATAAAAAAAAGAAAAAGTTATAATATTTTTTTTAGTCTTTTTTAAAGTTTTTATGTTTTTAATTTATTTTTATATGTTATATTATTTATTTAATATTTTTTTTTTTTTAAAATACTTTATAACTTGCTATATTATATGTAACCTTTTTAAGCTTTTTTTATAAATGCTTTTATTTATATAGTTAATTTATTTATAAATATAAAAGTTTTTAGTGCTTAGTTAAATATCTGCTTAATAAATATATCTATAAGATTATTTTTACTATTAATTTATTATATATTAAAAATCTTTTTTTTTTTTATATAATTTTTATAATAATATAATATTTATTACAAGATGTTTTTTTTATATAGTTTTAAGCTTTATTAAATAGTTATATAATAACTTTAAATTTAAATATAAAATAGCTAAAATTAAAAAAATTTTAAATATAGCTATAATTTTTTAAATTATTATATAAAAAGCAATTATATTATTAAAGCTATTAATTATATTATATAGCTTACTAGCTAGTATATTTTTAGTAACTTTTTAATATTTGCTTAAGTTTTAGTATATAATATTTCCTTTTATTTTAAAGCTAAAATTTTACTTTATATAATATTTAGTTGCTAATATAATAAAAAATTTAAGCTAAAAGCTTATATTAACATTATTAGCAAATAATTTATTTATAAAGATAAACAGCTTTATATAATATAAGTTTAATAGTATATAAGTTAAGCTATAGTTTTAATTATTTATTTACTATTTAATTTTTTAGTTTAAAGCTTATATATTAGTTAATATAAAATTTATAACTTATATTATAGCTAATAAGTTATATAATGCTTTTAGCTAGCAAATATTGCTAATATATGCTTTTTTTACGCATTAAAAAATATATTATTATATATAGTTTTTTATATAAAGGTTAATTTTAGCAAGTTAACCTGCTTAACTTTTTTAAGTTAAAGTAATATTACTTTTAAATAATAAGTTAATTTAGCTTTTATTAAATTTTATTAGGTAATCTACCTATAAAACTTTTTTAAGCTTTATATAAAACTTTGCTTTTTATAGCTTTTATTTCTTTTTTTTAGAAAAAAATAAAGTTATAAAGCTAAATATATTATCTATTTATAAGCTAATAATTTTAAAATTATCTAATTATCTTATAAATATTAGCAAGTATAAGTTATATATAAATATATTTATTTTTAGCTTTTAATAATAATGTTAGTAATAAGTTTTAAACTAATATAAACTTAACTTTATTAAACTATATAATAGTTATATAATCTTTAAAACTATTTTCTTTAAATATATAGATTTTAGTTTTAAAAAAAGTTATATAATAATTTTTTAAGCTAGTTTATTTTATAACTATATATATGCTTATATAATATCTTATAGTTTGCTAAAAGTATTAAAGTTTTATATAAAAAAAGGTTTTAATGCAAATATTAAATTTAACTTATTTTTTAAATTATAAGTAATTAAGTTAATACTATTTTTTTTTTATATTATTATACTTTTATATAATTAGCTTAGACTTTTTATATAGCTTAGTTATTTTTTTTAACTTTTTATATAAAGTAAGATTTAAAGATGTAGATATTATTATATTAGGTTAGATTATATTATATAAACTAAAATATGCCTTATATAATAAAGTTATTAATTTTAGTTATATTTAACTTTTTAAATAATACTTTAAATATATTAATTATTTTATTTTTATATAGCTTAATAGCTAATATATAGCTTTATTTTTCCTTTTAGGTTAAACATATATAACTAGTTTATTATGCAAAAAAGGTATAAAAGCTAATATTTTTTCTTAGTTTTTTTTTTTTCTTTATATAGCTAAAGGTTAAAAAGGTTATATAGTAGGTAGTTTTTCCTTTAAGTTATTTAAAAGTAAATCTTTTAAGTTATTAAAAAGTAGATCTTTAGTTATATAATAATAAAGCTTAATTTATATATATTAAAAGCAGATTAAGCTATTTATTAAGTTAATAATTATATTAGATCTTTTAATTAATTATATTTTATATAAACTATTTTATCTTTTTTTCTTGCGGTATATAAAAACTTTTCTTTAAAAGAGTAAAAATAATATATTATATAAAATAAGCCTATTATACTAGTTAATTATATAATTAATTTTAATTTTAGCTTTTTTATTGCATAATATTTTTATAGCCTTTTTAATTGCTTTAGCTTTTTATATAATATCTAGTAAAAAAAGAAAATTTTAGTTAACTTTAAAGTAAGCTTTAAAAACTAGAAATATTATTTAATGCTTTTACTACTATTTATAAAATTAACTTTTTTTATATATAATAGCTAATTTTAGCTTTAAAGATATTATATGCATAGCAAAATAGTTTATAAGCTTATTTAATTTTATTAATTGCTTAATATATTATTATAAGTATTATATAATATTATATGCCTATAATTTTTACTTAGTTTTAAAACTTTTTAAATAAAAAATTTATTTTTAAGTTATATATTATTATTATTAAATTAATCTACTATGCTGCTTTATAGCGCAGCTATTTTACTTGTTTAATCTTGCAAGCAAAAACTATGCTAAAAAAGATTTTCTACTTTTTTTAGTTAAATAAAACGCTTATATATTAGGCTATTAATTTATTATAGTATGCTTTTTTATATATATTAAGTCTTAATATCTAGTTAATATAAAATAGAAAAATAAACTAAAAATTTTAAAAAGCAAGCGTTTTAAGCTTTTAGTAGTAACTTTATTTAACTTTAATATGCTATATATAAGCTTTAAAGTATATAAGCTTTATAGCAGCTATTTTAAAAACCGTTTTCTATTTGTTTATATTTTTTAAATAATATAGCTTTTTTTATAAGCTTTTTATTTTTTTTGCTAAATTATATATTATTAGCTTACCTGTTTTAATAAGCTATTAAGCTACTTTTTTAATATTTTATAAGTTATTTATAGCTATTACTAAGTTTTTATAGCTTTTTAAAGCTAGTAAAGCTAGCTTATACTTAAAGGCTTTTTTTTTATTTTTTAGTAGTTTATAATAAAAAGTAATATAAGCTGCTATTTTTTATTTAACTATATATTTATAAAATAGTATAAAATAGCTTAAAACTTTTTTTTAATATAAAAAAGCTTTAAGTTTAATCTTTTTAGTATATATTTATAAAATAAGTAATATTTTATATTTTAAAAAGCTTTTATAATATTTTAGTACTTTTTTACTATTTAAAAGCTTTTTAGCAATAAAGTAACTATTTTTAAGTAGTTATAACTTTGCTTACTTTATTTACTACTTTTTTTAAAGTACTTTATTTAATATTTTATTATTTATTTATTAGTTTTATTAGTTTAAAGCTTTTTTTAGTATATATAGTTTATTACTAGATTTTTTTTACTTTTAGCTTTATTATTTACTTAGTTTTTTTATATATAGCAGCTTTATAATTTTTTTATAAATAGCTTTTATTATTTTAATATAAAAGTATAATATTAGCTAACTTTTAAATACTATTGTTTTATTATTAAAATATAAGTTTAAAGATAAGATTTTTAACTTTATTTTAATATATTTTGCAAAAATAGCTTTATATACTTTTTTTGCTTTATATAAGCAGGCTTTTTATATTTTTTTAAGCTATTAAAAAATACTTTATAGTTTATTACCTTTAAAAAGTTTATATTATACTATTACTTTATATATAAATATACTTTTTATTATAGCTATATATAGCTGCTTAGCTTTAGCTATGCTAGTTTTTTATATAAAGTTTTTAAGTTTAATAATAATATATTATTATATAATAAGCTTTTAGCATAGCTTTAAAAAGTATATTTTCTATTTTAAATATTATTTAAAGTATACTTTTAAAAACTTAATACTTTTTATAAGTTTTATAACTGCTTTTATAAGTTTAATATTATTTTTAGCCTTTTTAATAGCATTTAAAAAATATATAAAGTTACTTTTTTTAAATGCAATTTTTATACTATATTTTTTAGCTTAATTTTTATTAGTTTTTTATATAGTTTTAAATATTTTATAATTTTTTTTTATATTTAAACTAGCTATTAGAAAGTTAATATTATTAATAAAGCTAATAATAATAATTAATAAATACTTTATAAGTTTTTTATATAATATTAATATATATAATAAAAAAAGTAGCAATAATAAAAATAATTTTTAAAAGATTTTTATATATAATATTATAAGATTAGCTTATTTATTATTAAACTAAAAAAATACTATATATTTTATTATAAAGCTTTTTATTTATAATATTATTTATAATAAAAAGCTTTTAACTTATAATATATAAATTAATTATTTATAGTTTATTATATTAAAAGCTATTTAAATATTTAAAAGTAGTAAAAAAGCTATGCTTTTTTATATAAATATTTTAAAAGCTTTTTTAATTATTATTTTAATAGCTATATTTATTAATTTTTACTTTTTATTACTTATTTAGTTTTTTTAAAAAAAAGCTATAAAGCTTTACTACTTTTATAAGTTTTAAATATATCTTTTTTTTTAAAACTTTTTTTATAATGCTAATAAAAGAAATAAAATACTATTTTTTAGCTATAGTTTTAGCTTTTAAAAGCTTTTTAAGCTTTAAAATAACTACTATTTTTATTTTTTAAAACTATTTAAGATAATATTTTATTATAAAACTTATTTAGCAACGCTTTGCTAGTTTATACTATATAAAAAATGCTATATATTTTTAATAAGCTATTTAATAAAAAGTTATTTTTTAAAGCTTTTTATAAAAAAAGCTTATTTATTAAGTTGGCTATATTTTTTATTTTAACTTTTTAAAATATTTTAAACTATTAATGGTTTTTATATTTAATAAGCTAGCTAATAAAGCTAAAAAAAAGTATTTAATTAGCTTTTTTTTAATAAGTTATAGCTATTATAAAGCTTTTTCAATTATTTTATAGCAAAAAAATAAAAACTATACTTAATAATACTTTAAAAAAAGGTTTTGCTTATTTTGCTAAGCTTTAAAAAGCCTTTAAATTAATAAATATTTTTGCTATTACTTTATATTAGCTATATTAGCAAGCTTTATTAGCTTTATATTTTAGGTTTAAGTATACTTTAGTTAGCACTTTTTAAGCTTTTTTTATTTTATTTTAGCAAAACTTTTTATATATATGCTTAGCTTTTATTTTTACTTTTATTATTATATAAGTTAACTATAAAGTCTTATAAGTATTTTAGCTAAATATTTTTAAAAAGGTAGCAAGTTTTACTATTTTTATTAGTTATTTTATAAGCTTATTAAAAGCTATATCTAGCTTTTTTTTACTATTTAATATTTTTTTAAAGCTAATAATAGCTTTTGCTTTTATAGTTATATATATTTTATTTATTTATAGCTAGTTTTATTTTTTTATTATATATAAATAGCTTTATAATATAGCTTTTAAGTATATTAATATTTTAAATGCTTTATAGTTTAAGCTTTTTTACTAAAAGTTACTTTAATATATAATTAATAACCTTTTTAATACTTATATTAACTTAATAATAAAGTTTTTTTATTTTTTTATAACTTTTATAGGTTTTATTGCTAATATAGCTAATAATAAGCTTTAGTTTGCTATAAACTTTAATAGCTTTTTGCTTTTATATAATATATATTTTAATAGGTTTTATATTAAATAATATAAGTTAAAATCTTTTATAAATAAATATTTACTTATAAGCAGTTTAAAAAAAAGCTTTTAAATAAAGCTAGTTTATTTTTTGCTTATTAAGCTTAAAAAATAAATTAACTATATTATAATAGCATTTTCTTTTATTTTTCTTTAAAAGCTTGCTTAATTTTTTGCTATTTTTTTTATTAAGTATTTTTAGCTCTATATATTTATTAATATAAATAATAACTTTATTATTTTTTTATATTATATAATAGTTTTTTTTAAAGTAGTAAAAAGTTTTATTTTTAATAATTACTATCTTTTAAATAGCTATAAAATTATATTTTATTTTTTTAAATATTTTTGCTATATTATTTTATAATTTTCTTTTTATATTTTAATATATTGCTTTTATTATAGTTATAAAAAAGTATTACTTAAGCTAAAAACTATTTAATATGCTTTTTTTAGCTAATAAAAAGCTTTTACTTAACTTTTTAAATGCTAAGTTAAAAGCTTTTAGTATTAAAATATTATTAGTGTTAAAAGCATTAGTATTAACTACGCTCAGGGGCACTTAAGGGCTCTAGCGTACGATAGTATCTTTACATGCAATAGTGCTTATCTTTTTATTTCTTTAGCTTTGTATGCTAGCAAGAGTTTTTACATTAAGTAAAAACTCTGCTTGTACAAAGGTTTTATTTTTCTTTCTTTTCTCTTTTAGTTAAAGCATTTAATATAATATAATATAAGATTATATTCTATCTGCCTTACATTATATACGATTATATAAAGCTTATTTAATACTAATTAATAGTTGCAGGATATACTATAAATTAGCAAAAGTAAAAACAAAGCTTACTTATATAATTTAATATATAGGTTTTTATATTATATTTTAACTTGCTTTGTTATATAAAGCTATCTTAGTTTATATGTTGTTTATATTTATGTAGCATTTCTTGTTTGCAAAGATAAAAAAAGAAATTAAACCTGTTGCTATATAATATTAGATTAAGCTAAAAACTTAAAAGGCTAAACTTTTAGTATTGCATTGCAGCAGAAGAGATAATATATAATTATATTAAATAAACCGTTATACAAAAAGCAAAACAACATATTTATTGCATAATAATTACTAAAATAAATGCTTTTATATTTTATAATATAAAAAGGTTAGCAAGACTATAAGACTAGCTTATAAACCTTTAACTAAGCAATTTTAATATATATAAAAGCATAGCTAAAAAGATTAAAATTAGCTTAAATATTATATAAACTTATATTAATATAATATAATAAAATATAAATATTAACTTTAAAACTATAACTAAGTAATAGCTTAATATATAAGTAGCTTATTAAGCTATTTATTACTATTATATAATAAATAAAAGTAATATAGTATATATAAGATATATAGAAAACTTTAAAGGCTAAATAATAGACTACTTTAAATAAATATACTATGCAACTAGCAAAAGATTACTTAAAGTCTTAAGAAAAAAAAATTTTTTTATATAATTAAAAAAACAAAAAAAGTTAAACATATTAAATAATCTTATATAAATACTTAAAAGGAACTATACTATAAAAAATAACTAACTAGGTCTTTTATTAACAAATAATTTTATAAGCATTATATAATATATATTAGCTTTGCTTATATTAAGCTAATAACTTTCGCTAAACTTTTAAAACATACTAACTTTTTAAAGTTTTATATAATAAAAAAACTTATACTTAAAAGCAGCTAATAATATATAATTTTAAATACTAAAAGTTTAATATGCTTAAAGCCTTATATAACTAACTATTAAGTTTTAACTAAAACTTACGTACAAGCATATATTAAAGCTAGGCTATAAGCTAAACTTTTAACTTATATATAAATATCCTATTATATATTACTTTTTTTAAACCTTAAGGCAGCAAACATACTTATATATAATATTAAAACCTGCTTTAATAAACCTAGTATTAAACCTATCTTTTATTAAGAATATATAAAACAAAATAATATTACTTAAAAAGTATATGCTATTTTAAAAGACCTAAAAGTATAAGCAAAACTATTTAAGCAAGCTATATAACTTTTTATATAATAAAGCATAGCTATTTATTAATGCATGCTAAAAACTTAAAATTATAAAAGATTAATACTACGTAATATTTCTAACTATTTTATAAAGTTATGCAAAAAACTATTATATTTACTATATTAGCCTTAACAAAACTTAAAGCAAGATTTATTATATAATAAATATTTACTTTAATATAAACATAAATTATAGTTACTATTAGGCTAACTAAACTATAATTACTTTTATATAAATAAAAAAAAAGAATTTAAACTTAATATTATATATAGTATTAGATTTAATAATTAATAAGCTTGTAAAGATATAATAAGCATTTAATATAAGTTATTAAAAGGAAATCTAACTAAGTATAACTATTATATAAGCATGCTATAAAGTAATAAAGCTAAACATAGCTTTTATACTTTAAAAGCTATTATATAAAAGCTTTTTTGCTAACTTATAAGCTTGCCTTTATATAGCAAAAAATATATTATTAAAAAGCTTTATATAAAAAAATAACAATATATATTTTATTAATAGGTAGTATACCTAAAGCAACTATATAAAAAGCTTTAAACTAAAGTTTTAACTAAGATATAAAAATTAGTTTAACATATAATAAAAGCAGCTATAAATATAAAAATAAAGCTTTTATTCTTATATAAACAAAACTTACTTTATATACTAAAAAAAAAGTTGCTAGTTAACTAAATATATTTTATAAAAATAAGCACACATAAAGAACTAGTATTTTAATTTGTATAAAATAATTAATAGCTTATAACTTATGCTTAATAAATTTTTACTATTTTTAACAAAATATAAAAAATATTTTAAGTTAAACAAAAGTAATAAAAATACTAATAAAGAAATTAAAAGGCAATTTACTTAATTTTTTATAAATAATACGTTTTTTTATTATATAACTAAAAAAAATATTTAAAACTATAATATAAGCGTTTTATATAACTAATTTATTTTAAATAATTAATATTATATAAAGTACTAAAGTAAACTTTAGGATATAAGTGCTTTAAACTACTTAATAGTAAGAAAAGCATAATTAAAAGCATATCTTAAGATTTACTTTTATATAAAAGTTAGCTAAACTTTAAAAACTGCAAATATTAAGTTTAAAAAAAATAATACTATTATAACTATAAATACTATATAAATAAATAACCTGCTAAGCATTACTATATACTATATTTTAAACAGCTTTATATCTTTTTTTTTCTTACTAAAAGATGCTAACTAATTATAAGCATACTATAATAATATAAAAAATATAATCGTACAAAAAAATAAAAAGACTATACTTGTTATATAAAAGTAAAAACATTTATTTTTTAATACTAGCTTATATAAAGCTAATATTTACTTTATAAAAATAAAGTTATAGCAGCTATATTGCTATTTTAGTTACTTTTATATAAAGAGATTATATAATATGCTTAGTTATATAAGCTATAATATAAACTATTTTGCTTTAGAAAAAATTTAAAAGTTCTGCTATTATTATTAATTATATAATTAAATATTATAAAGGTTTAAATTTTTAATTAAAAACAACTGCAATTTTAACTATAAAGTAATTATTAATGCTATATAACTAAAAAATAGCTAGGTTTTTTATATAATTAATGCTATAATATTATTTTAGGCAATAATATTCCTTAAATCTATGTTTATACAAAATATATAAAAAGCATTATATAAATGCTAGATTAACATATATTAAAAACCTTTTAACTATATTATATATAACTTAAAAATAAATTTTTTATTTAAAAAGTTTTAAAACTAAGCAAAGATTATAAGCATATAATATTATGCAATGCTTATAAAAGCATATTAAGCAATTAGTAAAATTAAATAAGCTTATAAACTACTTTACTATATATATAATATTTTTAAAGCTAAAATTAGCTATTATATAAAAAAAAAGTTAATTTTATAAATAGTAATAAAAGCATTAAATAATACTATTAAACTAAACAGCCTTATATTAATATTACTAGTTTTTAAAGCTTACTTTAAAGTTAACTAAAACTTTCTCTTTTTACTAAATATTATATAAAAGGCTAAAGCAATTAAAAAGGCTATAAAAATATTATGCAATAAAAAAGCTAAGGTTAAGATTAATTATATAATTAACTAGTATAACAAGCTTATCTTATATAACGTACTATTTTTATCTTTTTAAAGTAAAGTCTTTATATAGCACAAGAAAAAAGGATAAAATAGTTTATATAAAATATAGTTAATTAAAAGATCTAATATAATTATTAACTTAATAAACAGCTTAATCTGCTTTTAATATATGCAGGTTAAGCTATATTATTATATAACTAAAGATTTATTTTTTAACGACTTAAAGGATTTACTTTTAAATAACCTAAAGAAGAAACTACCTATTATATAACCTTTTTAACCTTTAGCTATACAAAGGAAAAAAAGAAAACTAAAGAAAAATATTAGCTTTTATACTTTTTTTATATAATAAACTAGTTATATATTCTTAACCTAAAAAAAAAAACAAAGCTATATACTAGCTATTAAGCTATATAAAAACAAAATAATTAATATGCTTAAAGTATTATTTAAAAAGTTAAATGCAACTAAAATTAATAATTTTATTATATAAGGCATATTTTAGTTTATATAATATAATCTAATTTAATATAATAATATTTACATTTTTAAATTTTGCTTTATATAAAAGGTTAAAAAAAAAATAACTAAGCTATACAAAAAATTTAAGCTAGTTATATAAAAATATAACAATATAAAGAAAAAAATAGTGCTAACTTAGTTACTTATAATTTAAAAAATAAGTTAACGTTTAATATTTGCACTAGGACTTTTTCTTATATAAAACTTTAATACTTTTAGCAAACTATAAAATATTATGCAAGCATATATATAGTTATAAAATAAACTAGCTTAAAAAATTATTATATAACTTTTTTTAAAATTAAAATTTAAATATTTAAAAAAAATAGTTTTAAAAATTATATAACTATTATATAGTTTAGTAAAGTTAAATTTATATTAGTTTAAAACTTACTATTAATATTACTACTAAAACCTAAGAATAAATATGTTTATATATAACTTATGCTTGTTAATATTTATAAAATAATTAGATAACTTTAAAATTACTAGCTTATAAACAGATAATATATTTAGCTTTATAACTTTATTTTTTTTTAAAAAAACAAAACAGGAGCTATAAAAGGCAAAGTTTTATGCAAAGCTTAAAAAAGTTTTACAGATAGATTATCTAATAAAATTTAACAAAAGCTAGATTAACTTATTATTTAAAGGTAATATTACTTTAACTTAAAAAGGTTAAGCAGGTTAACTTGTTAAAATTAACCCTTATATAAAAGACTTTATATAATAATATATTTTTTAATATATAAAAAAGGTATATATTAGCAGCATTTGCTAGCTAAAAGTATTATATAACCTATTAGCTGCAGCATAAATTATAAACTTTATATTAACTAATATATAAGCTTTAAACTAAAAGATTAAATAGTAAATAAATAACTAAAACTATAGCTTAACTTATATATTATTAAACCTATATTATATAAAGCTATTTATTTTTATAAACAGACTTTTTGCTAATAATGTTAATATAAGCTTTTAGCTTAGATTTTTTATTATATTAGCAACTAAATATTATATAAAGCAAAATTTTAGCTTTAAAATAAAAGGAAATATTATATACTAAAACTTAAGTAAATATAAAAAGATTATAAAAAGCATATTAGCTAGTAAGCTATATAATATAGTTAATAGCTTTAATAATATAATTGCTTTCTATATAATAATTTAAAAAATTATAACTATGCTTAGAATTTTTTTAATTTTAGCTGTTTTATATTTAAATTTAAAGTTATTATATAACTATTTAGTAAAGCTTAAAACTATATAAAAGAAATGCTTTATAATAAATATTATGTTATTATAAAAGTTATACAAAAAAAAAAAGATTTTTAACATATAATAAATTAATAGCAAAAATAACTTTATAGATGCTTTTATTAAACGTATATCTAACTAAGCATTAAAGACCTTTATATTTATAAATAAATTAACTATATAAGTAAAAGCATTTATAAAAAAGGCTTAAAAAGGTTATATATAATAAAAGGTTATATATAATATAGCAAGTTATAAAGCATTTTTAAAAAAAAAGATGCAAGAGTAGAAATATTGTATAAATAATATAACGTATAAAAATAGATTAAAAATGTAAAAACTTTAAAAAATACCGAAAAAGAATATTATAACTTTTTTTTTTTCTTATTATAAGCTTTTCTTTTTTCTCCCTTTTTTCTTTTAACTATAATAGGAATACCTTGCTTTATATAAGCGTTAAACATATGCAGCGCAAGTACTACTTTAAAATTTAAAGACCTAATAGTATAATATAAATAGCGCTTTAAAATAACTATAATATCTTTTTTAAGCATTTTTCTAGCAATCTGCTACAACTAAACTGCAACTTTAAACTAGTATAGCTTTAAAATATCCTTTTTAATAAATAAGTTTTGCTTATATATTAGCAAAAACGTTAGAAGCTAATATTTTAAACATAATATTAAATAATAAAGCAGTAGTAATAACTTTTATTTTATTTTATTATATAATAAAATATATTAGCTAAAAAATATATTAAGAACTATTTGCATAAAGGAAAAAATAAAAATGTATATATGTTTATATATAGTGTTTGCATAAAGGCCTTATAGGCCTTACTTTTTATTAAGAGGCTATAAACTTTTATATAACCTTTATTTTTAGTGCGTATAAAGTTTTAAAACTATAATATACCTTTAAAAGCAAGCAGTGCAAAGCAAAAGCAAGCAGCAGCTATAGCTACTACTAATAATCTTACTTAAACTGCTATTAATATAACCTATAAAGTAGCAAAAAGAAATACTACATATAATAATAATAATAGTAATAATAATAATAATAGCAGCAATAGTGCTGCTACTACTATTGCTACTATTGCTATTATGTAATAACTAATATTTTAAGTTAGCATATACTTAAAACAATAGTAAAAATATATATATAATAATATATGTATATATATATATATATATGTATATATATGTGTATGTGTATATATGTGTGTATAGGTGGTTAAAAAAGTAAAAGAAATAAAAGGCTAGCTAGAAATTCTAGCTTTATTTATATATAAAAGGCCTTTTATACGACTAAACCTTTTTAACTAATAATAACTATTATATTAGATAGCGCTTCTTTGCTTAAACTAGCTATTATATATATAACTATATTGCAATTACTTACTTAACTATACAAAAGCTAAATAACTAAGATTTAAACAAATAGCAAGCGTTACTATTAAGTTAAAATAATAATAGTGCTTTATTTAAAAGGTAATTAGCTATATAGCTTACTTTTTAGTTTGCATACAAAGGTTTATTGCTTAGCTATAACTTTATTAAACTAAAAGAGAAATTATTGCATAATAGCAGGAACAATAAGTTTAAGCTTACATAAGGTTATTTGTTATTTTTGTTTTTTTAGATCTATTATATGCTAAAAAAAGCATAGTTAAAAAAAAAATAGCTAGTATTAAAAGCATTAGTATTAACTACGCTTAAAAGCACTTAAAGGCTTTAGCATATAATAGTATCCTTATATGTAATAGTGCTTATCTTTTTATCTCTTTAGCTTTATATGCTAGCAAGAGTTCTTATATTAAGTAAGAACTTTGCTTATATAAAGGTTTTATTTTTTTTTCTTTTCTTTTTTAGTTAAAGCATTTAATATAGTATAATATAAGATTATATTCTATCTGCCTTATATTATATACAATTATATAAAGCCTATTTAACAATTAGCTTATTAAGCTATAATAGCAGCTTTAGGTTTATTTTAAAAATAGTATAAATATATTATATAAGCAGTTTTAATATGCTTTTTTATTTTTTGCTTTAATAAGCAAGCTTTTTTTTATGCTTTATAGTATTTACTATAGTTAAAACATTTAAAAAATATATTAGTAATTTTTATAAAGTATTTTCTTTTGCTTTTAAAGTGCTTAAAGCTTATATAATTCTTATAATAAGCTACTTTTTAATAATAAATAGCAATATAGCTATAGCTAAAATAGTTAAAGCACTATTTTATTTTAGCTTTAATAATAAAAAGCTTATAATTAAATAGTTAAGCTTTTTATAGTAGGCTATTTTTTATAAGTTATTAAACTATTATTAAAATATTTATATAAACTAAAATAGCTTTAGTTTTTATATTAGTATTTTTAAAAATTTTTTTTTTATATTTGTTAAGCTTTAAGCAGGTTTTTTTAAAGTTTTTAAATTAAACTTTTTTGCTATAAATCTTTTTAAGCTATACTATAAGAATTTTTTTAGTAATTTCTTTTTTTTATATTTTAATAGTATTACTAAAAGCTATTATTATTTAGTTCTTTTTTTTTTTAGTTTTTTTAAAAGTTTTTTTTTAAATATAATTATAATATTATTGCTTAAAAGCTTTTTTACTACTATTACTTTTATGCTTAAAAGCATTATATTTACTACAGTAATAATTATAATAAGCTTTTATTTTTTAAAAGCTAAAGCTTATTTGCTAGCTTTTATAATAATTTTTTTATTATGTTTTAATAGTATTATTTTTATATTAAAAGCTTATTAAAGTTTTATTACTATTACTTTTTATGCTTAGTTTTATATATTACTTTATAATAATATTTTATGTTTTTATATTTTATACTGCTTATTATAAGGCATTTTAAAGGTTTTAGCAAGTAATAAGTTTATTTAAGTCTTTATTTTAGTTTATAGGTTTAGTGCTAGATTTTTTTAAAAAGCTTATAAAATAGCTAGCTAGTTGCTTTTTTTTAGCGTTTTACTATAAAAAAAATCCTTAGTTTACTTTTTTATTTTTTATTAACTAAAATATAAGCTTAACATATTTATTAAGCAGTTTATATATAACTATAAGCTTGTTAGCTTTTTTTAAAGCGCTTTATTACCTTTTAAGTAACTATTAGTAAATATATCTTTAATAGGTTATATTTTATAGTTAGTTAAAGTATTAACAAAAAGGTTTTTTATTAATATATTAATGCTTTTTATTTTATTTGCTATTACTACTATTAGTATAACCTGTTTATTTTATAGGTTTTTTTAATATTTTTTAAGTAATTATAATTATTAAACTATAGCTAACAAGCTTGCAAAGTTATAAGCAAAAGTATTAAAAAAGCAAAAAAGTTTTTAAGTTTAATATTTAATATTTAAGTTTAAGTTTAAATATTTAAAAATATTAAATACTTATATTAAAACAGTATATTTTTTATTAATTTAAACTTATATACTTTATTTATAAATAAAAAAGCTAAATAATTTAATTTATATTATAATTTATAATATAAAAAAAAAATCTTTAGCTAAAAATTAAAAAAATTAAAAATGCTTTAATATAAAAGTATATCTTAAAATATTACCTAAAAGTGTTACTTATATTTATAATTAACTAAAAAATATTAGTTTAATTTATAAACTAACTAATTTTTTTATATATTTTTTTATTTTCTTTTTAAAATAAAAAGTTAAAAAAAATGTTAATATAAGCTTATTTATATTTACTTTACTTAATTAAGCATAATATGTAAAAACTACGTTACTATAAGTATAATAATATAAAAAAAAGGTTATATATTATATATTATAAGTTTTACATATAAATTTATATATAGATTTACTAAGGCAAAATACCTTGTCTTTTTACTTAACTTTTTTATATTATTATTAGCAGAAATATTAGCAGAACAGCTAATATATAACCTGTTAACCTTTAATTTTATAAGCTTAAAATAATCTTTAACATTATAGCATAACACATCCTACAAGCAAGTTGATAATATAACCAAGTTAACAGCTAAAAAGCACACGCAAAAAACGTTTGTGTATATCACGTAATATTTAAATAACTTTACTAGAAATGGTCATATAATAGCAAACTTTATATCATTATAATTATAACTAAATAAAGAATCTAAATCTATTTTTTATAAATTTATAGCTATTTTATTTAAGCGTGCATTTAAACATACGCTAAAGACGCTAAAAAAATTTAGCGTATTTTATGTTTTTTTAAGTGCATGCTTAAATAAAATAGCTATGAATTTATAAAAAATAGATTTAGATTCTTTATTTAGTTACGATTATAATGATATAAAGTTTACTATTATATAACTGCTTTTAGTTAAGTTATTTTTAGATCACGTGATAATTTTATATATTTCCCTTTAAATTTTAGCTTATAAGGTACCCTTTAAAAAATGTTAATTTGCTTATATTATTAACTCGCTTATTAAATATATTATATAATAATATTAAGCATAATATATATATATATAAAGTAAATATAAATAGCAATATAAAATAAAATTTTAATCATTTTTAATTAATTTTAATATATTATAGTTAATTTAGTTTAAATAAATATAATAATATTAAAAAAGTAAACAAGTTAATTAAATAAGTAACTTATTTATATAATATATTTTATATTTTTAATGTAAAAATCTAGTTATATTATTAATTATCTTAAAAAATATATTATATTAAATTATATAAAATCAAGTTAATATATTTTATAAGCAAGTTAATATTATAAGCAAATTAATCCTTTTTTAAAACTTTTATATATATAACTTAAATAACTTAATTATATAATAAAAAATTAATTAAAACTACTTAAAATTTAATTTACTAAATGCTTTTATATTGTTTTAATAAGTATATATATTATGTTTAATCTTATTATAAACTTTATATTATTATATATATGTTTTTTGCTTTTTTATATAATAACTACTTTTATAATTTTTTGTCTTTTGCTAATTAGCAATAACTTTTATAGCTTATAAGTTTTTTGCTTTTTATATAATAAGTAACTTTTTATTTTATAATTTAGTTTTTTTTATATAATAATATTAACTAAGCTTATTATTTGCTTTTTAAAAAGTTATTACTTTATTTGTTAATAATATTAATTAATATATAACTTTAGTTATATTATATATAATTTGCTAAATGTTTTTTAAAATATATATTAGTAAGCTATTTTAATATTATATAATTTAATTTTAAAGATATTAAAACTATAATTTAGCTTTAAGCAAGTTATTTAAAGTAGTTTATTATTAGGCTAATAGTAAAAGCAAAAAACTTTTAACTATAAAAGTAATTAGCTAAAAATCTAGCTATAAAATAATATATTTTATGTTATATAATATTAAACCTGCTTTTTTAAAACTTTTTTTTATGTTTTATATAATAATTAATATATTAAATGCATAAAAAAACATAGTTAAAAAATGTTTTTTTTTAATATATAAAATATATGCTTATATTAAATATTTAATTTTTTTACTATATAACTGTTTTAAAAAACTAAAATAACTAATATTAAACGGCTAAAGCTTATATAAAAGGTATGCTAGCATATAAAAGGTAATATTATTATTATTTTTATAATATAATTTAAAATTAGTTAAGTAATAGCTTTTATATTTATTAAAAATTAATAAGTAATATATATTTTTTATATAACCTTTTATATGTTAATTAAAATGCTTAATATAATTTAAACCTTTTTATTTATTATTTAACTATTTTTTATAGTTTTAACTTTTTAATTACTTAATAACTTAATATTTTTATATTAAAAAAATAAATAGTTTTATTTAGCTAAAATAATATATAGCAAAATAATATAGCCATATAATAAGATAGCTTAACTAACTATAGCTTATTTATAATTTTTTTGTTTTGCTATTTTTAGTTTTTTTATATAATTAAATATAGTTATAACTAATTTAAATATTATTTTGCTTATTATAAATTTAGTTTTATTAAAGTTATAAATATTTTTTTTTTAGATTTTATTTATATTTATTATTTTTTATATAAAAGTAAACTATATATAATATTTAAGTAAAATCTTATTAAAAATATGCTCGTAATTAATCTGCTAGTTAAAATATATTACAAGGTTTAATTATTATTATATAAAGTTTAATGTCTAGTTTTTTTTAACAGGCTTTTTATTTTATAATATTAACAGTTAATTAGCTATATCTTTAATACTATAATATTTAAAAGGAAATAATTATAAAACTAAGTTAATTATATATTATATAATAGCTTATTTTATAGACTTAATAAGTTTTTAATAATTAATAAACTTATTGCTTTATGCTTTAAAATTATATTATTAGTTGTATAAGGTTATATAACAGATATTATAAAGTTTAGCAGCGCGTATAAAATATAATATAAGGTTTTTTTTAAGTATATAAAAAGCAAGATTTAAATTAGATTTTTTTTAAGTGCTAACTATATTATATTATAAGAATATAAAGGATTAAAAGATATGCATATAAAAGATTAAAGAAAGTATTAATTTGCTTATGTTGTTAACTTGCTTATAAAATATATTAAACCTTTTAAACTTTTTAAATATTTTTATTATTATTAAAGCTTTATATATTTTATAAAATAATATATTTATATATATTTTAATATAATTAATATAATATATCTTATAAGTAAATTATTAATATAACTAGATTAATATTTTTTTAAAACCTTTATATATATATCTTAAATAACTTAACTATATAATAAAAAATTAATTAAAACTATATAAAATTTAATTTATTAAATATTTTTATCTTGTTTTAATAAGTATATATATTATATTTAGTTTTACTATAAACTTTATATTATTTTGTATATATTTCTTGCTTTTTTAATAATAACTACTTTTATAACTTTTTATTTTTTGCTAATTAGCAGCATTTTTTATAGCTTATAAGTCTTTTGCTTTTTATATAATAAATAACCTTTTATTTTATAATCTAGTTTTTTTTATATAATAATATTAACTAAGCTAATTATTTGCTTTTTAAAAGGTTATAACTTTTTTTTTAATAATATAAGTTAATATATAACTATAGTTATATTATATATAATTTGCTAAATATTTTTAAGAATATATATTAGCAAGCTATTTTAATATTATATAATTTAATTTTAGATATATTAAAACTATAATTTAGCTTTAAACAAGTAATTTAATGTAGTTTATTGCTAGGCTAGCAGTAAAAGCAAAAAAACCTTTAATTATAAAAGTAATTAGCTAAAAATCTAGCAATAAAATTATATATTTTAAGTTATATAATATTAAACCTGCATTTTTAAAACCTTATAATATGTTTTATAATATAATTAATATATTAAATGCATAAAAAAACGCAGTTAAAAAATTCTTTTTTTTTAATATATAAAATATATGCTTATATTAAGTATTTAATTTTTTTACTATATAACTATTTTAAAAAACTAAAATCTTTGCAAAAAGTTTTTTAATAATTAATTTTAAAATTAAAACATGTTTTTAGTTTAAAGCATAGTTTTTGCTAACCTAAAGCGCATTATATTTATATAAGAGAATATTAGCTATTTTTATTATATTTTAAAGCTAAAAAGAAAACGCTTGCAAATTTAAGTCTATTATTTTATTAATAATAACTTACTTTTTAATTTTTATATATTTTTGCTTACAAGGATAAACTTTTGCTTATAGGCATATATTATAAATATATTAGTTATAAATTATTAAGTAAAAAATGTAGTAATATTTAGCAGCCTTTTAAATAAAAAAACAAAGGTTTTTTTTAATTGCAGTAATTATAAGATTAATATAAGCTTTTTATAAAATAAATTGCATATTTAGTTTTTAAAAAAAAACACATTTAAATATTAAGGTATAAAAATGTTAAAAAGTAAGCAAATTAATTAAGTAAGCAACTTACTTATATAATACGTTATATTTTTTTATTAATTTAAACCTATATATTTTATTTATAAATAAAACAGCTAAATAATTTAACTTTTACTATAATTTATAATATAAAAGGTAAAATCTTTAGCTATAAGTTAAAAAAATATATACTTAAGTATTACTTTAAACATAATATTTAATATAATAGTTAAAGGTATTATTTATGTTTATAATTAAGTAAAAGATATTAGTTTAACTTATAAACTAATGAATTTTCTTATATATTTTTTTAACTTCCTTTTTAAAATTAAAAATTAAAAAAAGTCTTAGCATAAGCTTATTTATAATTATTTTACCTAATTAAATATAATATATAAAAACTATATTGCTATAAATATAATAGTATAAAAAAAAGGTTATATATTATAAATAATAAGTCTTATATATAAATTTATATGTAGATTTACTAAAGCAATATATTTTATATTTTTTTAGCTAAATTATTATTTAAATAATCTTTTACTTATATATTTTTAGCTACTACTTTTATTTAATATTAAAGTTTTATTAAAAGGCTTAGCGCTTTTTAATATTGCTTATAAAGTTTTTTTTAGCTATATTAATTAGTTTTTAAAGTTTTTTATAAAGTATTATATATTATTAAGGTTATATTTTTATAATGCTATTTAATATTATAGCATTTTACGTTTTTTATATAATTTAAATTATAATATTTCTTTTATTTTATATTTTGCTTTGCTATTAATTTTTTTTTCTTTAATTAATAGTTATACTTATTATAATAGCAAGTTATTTACTGCTTTTTATAGTTTATTAAGATAAAATAAGCTAGTTATTTTATAAAAGTTTAAAAGATTTAAAATATAGCTATACTTTTATATTTATAGTATTTTAAATAGCTTTACTTATTATAAGTTTAATTTAATTATTAATACTTAAGTTATAAAGCTTTTTTATTAAAAGAAATATATAATTATTAACTATAAAGTTTATTAGTTTTTGCTTATAATTAGCTTATGTTTATTATTGCTTTTATGTTTTAAATATTATTTTATAAATATATTATTAAACTTTTTATGCTTGTTATATTAGCTTAAGTGCTTGTTTTTTTAGTTTGCTATTTGCTTTTATATTAGGTAGTAATAATAAAAGCAGGTTGTAAATATTAGTTTTTATAGCTATGTTTAATAAAGCTATATTTATTAATAAATGCTATAAAAAGTGAAATGTAAAGTTTAAAGCAAGTAAATAAATACTTTAGTTATTTTAATATTAATTAATATAAAATTTTAACCTTTAATTTAGGTTTTATTTTATAAGGTTTATAGCTTTTTAAGTTTATAAATAAAATATATTACTATAATAATATTTTATGCTAGTTAACTTATTAATTTTAACTATAAAATTTAAAATAAATAGTTTTATATTATTAAATACTTAAACTTTTAATATGCTAAGCAATTAACGCATTTTATAAGCAGATTGCTATTATAACTAAATTAATATATTTTTTAATCTTTTATATGTGTAACTTTTAATTTTTTATACTTTTATAATATAATATAGTTAGCACTTAAAAAGAATTTATTTTAATTTTTGCTTTTTATATGCTTAAAAAAAACGTTATATTAATTTTTGCAAAAGTAGTAAAAGTTTTTAACATTTTTTATATAACCTTATGCAACTAATAATATAGTTATAAAATATAATGCAAAAAGTTTACTAATTATTAAAAACTTATTAAGTTTAAAAAATAAGCTATTATATAATATATAATTAACTTAATTTTGCGATTATTTTTTTTTAAGCATTATAATATTAAAAATATAGCTAATTAACTATTAATGTTATAAGATAAAAAGCTTGTTAGAAAAAACTAAATATTAAACTTTATATAATAATAATTAAACTTTACAATATATTTTTACTAGCAGATTAATTACTAGTATATCTTTAATAAAAATCTAATTAAATTTTATATATAGTTTATTTTTATATATAAAATAATAAATATAAATAAAATTTAAAAAGAAATTATTTATAACTTTAATAAAACTAGATTTATAATAAGTAAAATTATATTTAATTATATAAATAAACTAAAAGCAGTAAAACTAAGAAATTATAAATAAGCTATAATTATTTAAGCTATTTTATTATATAGCTATATTATTTTACTATATATTATTTTAGCTAAATAAAACTATTTATTTTTTTATTATAAAAATATTAATTCATTTAGCAATTAAAAAGTTAAAACGATTAAAAATAGCTAAATAATAAATAAATAAAGTTTAAATTAAATTAAATATTTTAATAAAAATATAAAAGGTTATATAAAAAGTATATATTATTTATTAATTTTTAATAGCTATAAAAGCTATTATTTAACTAATTTTAAATTATATTGTAAAAATAATAATATTATTACTTTTTATATGCTAGCATACTTTTTATATAAGCATTAGCTTTTAAATATTAGTTGTTTTAGTTTTTTAAAACAGTTTTATAGTAAAAAAATTAAACATTTAATATAAGCATATATTTTATATATTAAAAAAAAAGATTTTTTAACTAGGTTTTTTTATATATTTAATATGTTAATTATATTATAAAACATATAAAAAGATTTTAAAAAAGCAGGTTTAATATTATTTAATCTAAAATATATTATTTTATAGCTAAGTTTTTAGCTTATTACCTTTATAGTTAAAAGCTTTTTGCTTTTACTATTAGCTTAACAATAAACTATTTTAAATAATCTATTTAAAGCTAAATTATACTTTTAATATTTTTCAAATTAAATTATATAATATTAAAATAGCTTGCTAATATATATTTTTAAAAGTATTTAGTAACTTATATAAAATATAACTATAGTTATATATTAACTTATATTATTAAAATTAAAGTTATAACCTATTAAATAGTAAATAATAAGCTTAGTTAATATTACTATATAAAAAAAACTAAATTATAAAATAAAAAGTTATTTATTATATAAAAAGGAAAAAACTTATAAGCTATAAAAAATGCTGCTAATTAGTAAAAAATAGAAAATTATAAAGGTAGTTATTATATAAAAACGTAAAAAATATACGTAAAATAATATAAAGTTTATATAGTAACATTAAATATAATCAGCATATTTATTAAATAATATAAAAATGTTTAATAAATTAAATTTTAAGTAGTTTTAATTAATTTTTTATTATATAAGCAAATTATTTAAATTATATATATAAAGGTTTTAAAAATATATTAATTTAATTATAATAGCAATTTGCTTATAAAATATGTTAATAAATATATTAATAATATTTTAAAGCTAATTTTGTTATTATATTAGTTTTATAAAATAAAATATTAACTAATAAATAGTTAAACTTATTAATAAATGCTTAAATATAGTTATAAATATATTAGTTTTTAAATATAGTTTTTTTATTAACTATTATATATTTTTAAACTAACATAAATATTAACAGTAAATATAATAAGCTTAAAGTTTTATTTTATAATATTTTATTTTTATTATTAATATAATAGTTATATATAAATATTTTAATATTTTTTTAAAGTAAAGCTAATAATAGTTTTATGTTAGCGCTTTTATAGTTTTATTTTACTTTAAATAAGTAATAATAACTAAATAATAAGCTTTTTTTATTAAAGCTGTTTATAAAAAAACTTAGCTATTAGCTATAGTTTTTAAAACTTTTAAATAGTATTTTTTTATATTTAGCTATTAAAGTTTAATTTTTTTTAATAAAGTTTATTAAGCTTACTTTTTTTAAAAGCGCTATAATTAATTTTATAAAAGTAATTAATATAGCTATTTTTACTAGGTTAATTAGTTTTATATTTTACTTTTTAGCTTTTTATACTTTAATAATAAATAAATCTACTATTTTTTATAAAAGCATATTAATAATTATATTTTATTAGCTTAAATAATATTAAAATATAATATTAAAATTAAATAAAAAGTTAGCTTATTATTTTCATTAAATTAATAGTATTTTTTTAATGAAACAATAAATTAAAGCTTAATAGTTTATTATTATAAAAAAGTTTAGTTTTAATAGTTATATATTATAATATTTTAATATTTATATTATTTTTAAATGTTTATAATTTTATATAAAGTATACCTTTTTATATAATATTATTATTTTCAAAAAATATTTAATAGTTTTTTATTAATTATTAAGTTATTATTACTAGATAATATTATTAGTAATATTATATAAAGGATTTATTTTTATTTTAGTAAATATTTTAAGTTTAAAAAAATCAAGTATAAATGCTTAGCAAGCTAATTATTTTATAGCTTTAAAAGCTTATTTTTATTTTAAGCTTTTTTTAAAAAATATACTTCTTTTTTAATAATTAGTTAAAAAGCTTAAATATATTACTTATATAGTAAGTAAATAGATAAATAAAGTTATAAATCTTTAAAAAAAATTAAACTATTTATATTTTATTAAAGTTTTTAAATTTTTAATTAATAATAGCTTTTATGTTAGCTAGGTTTATTTTAATGCTTATTTTTACTTTTAAAACTATATTTAAATAGTTGATTTTTATTATATTAAATTATAACTTTTTAATATTACTTTATAAAATCACTTTATATAACTAGTAAATAATCTATTTTTAATAAGTTTAAAAAGTAAAACTAGTTATTAAAAAATACTTTATTAAATTTTAAATATAGTAAAAACTTTTAATTTTAATCTTATTTTTATTTTATAAAAAGCTTTAATTATATTAAACTTTAAGTATTTATTAGCTTAATAGCTATTAAAAATAATATAGTTTCTTTAATATTTATTTTTTTATTAATAGTTATATAAATAAAGTTTTAAAGTAAATAAAATAAAAGCTGCATAAACTTTTATATATAGCTTAATAAAGCTTAAAGCTAATAATTAGTTAATAACATGTTTTTTAATAAAAAGTATTAAATTAAAATATAATATTTTAAAGGTAAATTAGTAGGCTTTTTATTAGTGAGTTTTAATATTATATTAAAACTAAGTTAAAAAAGTGCTATTATATTTTCTTTAATTTTATAAAAAAAGCTTTTTAAATAAACTAGTAGGTTTAATAATATTTTATAAACTAATATTATATATTTTAAGTTTTTATTAAGTTTAAAAAAATATGCTTTTTATTAAAAGTTTTTTATATCATTATACTTTTTACTTGTTTTATTAATATAATAAACTTTATTAATATAAGTTATTTTAATGATTTTTTAGCTAGCTAAGCTTATTATTATTTATTTAAGTTTTAATTAACTTATTATATAATATTTATAATTACTTTAAGGTTATTATTAATATTATCTAGCTTTTTTTATTATAATATTTAATATTATTTTTTTAGTGCTTAGTTTTAATAGTTCGTATTTTTTAAAATAATAAAGTTAATATAATCCTTTAAGGCTTTTATTTATAAGACTTTTATTATTAATAAAAATTTTATAAATAATAATAAGTTATTAAGCTATATTAGCTTTTAACTAGTATAGTTTAAAAAGATTTAATGTTTAGCTAGCTAGTTTAAACTAATTATAATATTTAGTTTTATATTAATAACTTAAAAAAGTTAATTTTTAACTTTTTTTTATTAATGTTAAAAGTAGTATATAAATATTACTTTAAACTTTTTATATGTTTTTTTTTATAATTAAAAAAAGGTTATTATTAAATTAAT
Source organism: Xylaria grammica (assembly GCA_004353285.2). Taxonomy (NCBI): domain Eukaryota; kingdom Fungi; phylum Ascomycota; class Sordariomycetes; order Xylariales; family Xylariaceae; genus Xylaria; species Xylaria grammica. Next base: position 363,540 of record NGZP02000002.1, on the reverse strand, counting down.
ATTATTAATTTAACTTTTAGCTGCTAATTTGCTTATTAAGCATACTTTAAGCTTATTATTAAAAAAAACTTAAGCTTTAATATTATATAATATAATAGCTTTTATTTAAATATTATTTATTTATAGCTAAAGAATATTATAAAAAAGAGGTTTTTTTTATTATTATTTACTTTAGCTAAAAATAATAACTAAATTATTATAAAATTAAGTGCTAACATGTTATATGTTAGCTATTTTGCTAATATTTCGATTTATAATAATATAAAAAATAAAGTAAAAAAACAAAATATTTAGCCTTAGTAAATCTATATATACATTTATATATAAAACTTATAATATATAATATATAACTGTTTTATTATATTTTTATACCTATAATAATATAGTTTTTGCATATTATCTTTAATTAAATAAAGTAGTTATAAATAAGCTTATGTTAATACTTTTTTAACTTTTTATTTTTAAAAGAAAAAAAAATATATAGAAAAATTACTTAGTTTATAAGTTAAACTAATACTCTTTACTTAATTGCAAATATAAGTAATATTTTTAGCTATTATATTAAATATTATATTTAAGATAATATTTAAGTATATATTTTTTTATTAAAATAATTTTTAGCTTTTTAACTTTTAGCTTAAGATTTTACTTTTTATATTATAAATTATAGTATAAGTTAACTTATTTAGCTTTTTTATTTATAAATAAAATATATAAGTTTAAATTAATAAAAGCTATATTGCTTTAGTATAAATACTTAAAATTTTTAAACATTTAAACTTAAACTTAAATATTAAATATTAAACTTTAAATTAAACTTTTATAATTATAAAGTTAATATAAATAAGCTATTACTAAATATTAAGTTATAATTTTTTAAAATTATTAGATTATAAGTTTTAATTATTTTTTAATAATAAATATGCTTTAGTAAATAACTACTTAAAATTATAAGCAACAAGTAGCTTAGCTATATAATAATTTTTTTACATTTTTCTTTTTTAAATATATAAGGTTTAAAAAATGCTTATATTTTATTTTATTAAAAGATTTAATAAAACTATTAACTAAATTATTTTTTAATTTAATATCAATTAATTTAATATAACTTATAGCTACTTTTTAATTAATATAATAAAATATTAAACTAACTTAAAGTTTTATATTATTATTTAAAAGTATAATTAGTTTTATTAATAAATAATTAAATTTTATAAAAAAACTTTTAACTTAAGCTATATTGCTTGCAACTTTATTTATAGTAATATATTTACTTTTTATTAAATGCTTTATTATAATACTTTATAGCTTAAAATGCTATAATATTAAATTTTTATTTATAAAAATAATATATTTTATTATTAATTTATTAATATTTAAATTAAAAGTAAATATAATATTAATTATAGCAAATAAATTTAACTTATTATAAACTTTATATAAATAGTTTATATTTAGCTTTTTTTAATATAAATATAAATTTAATATTTTTTTAAAATATTTTACTAGTTTTCTTACTTTATTAAAATAAAGTTTTAAAAAAGTATTTATATAATATACTTATATTACTAATATTAATATTTAGTTTTGTAATTTATATTAAATATGCTAACTTACTTAAAAAAAAAAGCAAATTTAAAGATTTTATTTTTATTTGCAAGATAATCTTTTTTTTAATTTTTTTTTTAATACTTTTACTATTTATAAAAGTAATATATTTTTAAAAATTAGTTATGTTTAATAATTTAAGTGCTTTTAAAACATATTAAACTTAATTTAAGCTAATATTATTTTTTTAAGCATTTTTAATAATTTTTATTTTAATAAACTAGTTTATATTTTTAAATTTTTAGCTATTATATATAAATATAATATATTATATATTTTAGTTAAATAATTTTAATTTATATTAAAAAATAAAAAGTTATTAATATATAATATAATAATTTTATTATACTTTTTATTATAATATATAATATTATTAACTAATAATAGCTAATAGCTTATTATAAATATTATTACTTTAATTATTTTTTGCTATTTATAAGCTAACTATTTAAGTTTATATAAAAGATTTATAAGCTTAATAATTCTTTTTAATATTTATTAATACTTTTTTTTTTAAATAAATATATTAAAATATTTTATTAATATTTTAAATTACTTTATAAACATATGCTAATAAAGCTTTTTATTAAAAAATGCTATAATAATGTTTATTTATAATATATATTACTTTTTCTTTATAGCTAATTTTATAAAGATTTTTTATAAAATACCTTTTATAATAAAAGCTAATATTTTTTATAGTTTATACTTTTATATATATATATAAACTTTAAATTTATTTAGTTTTTTTATAAATAAATATTTTTTATGTAATTTTAATTTAGTATTAATTAAATAGCTTAAGTTAATTATTTTTGCTTTAAAGAAAAACTTAAAAGTTTTTTTATTTAAATTAATTTATATTTTTTTTAAAAAATAGCTTTAAGCTACTTTTTATAATTAAGTTTTTAAAAGCTTTTTTAAGCATAAAATAATCTAGCAATAATATATTTGCTTTAAATATATTAAATAAATATTATAAAAAGTTTAAATATAATAATTTTTATAACTTTAATAAGTTAAGCTTAATATATATATTAAACTTTTTTTATTAGCTTATATTGCTATTAAGCTTTGCTATTATAATATAAACTTTTTTTATTTAGTAATTTTTATAGCTTTTAAACTTTTTATTATTTTTTAAATTATGTTAGCATAAGCTTATTTATAAATACTTTACCTTATTAAGCATAATATATAAAAACTATATTACTATAGGTATAAAACTATAAAGAAAAGGTTATATATTATATATTATAAGTTTTACATATAAATTTATATATAAATTTACTAAGGCACGATATTTTATTTTTTTATTTTACTTTTATATTATTATATGCAAAAATATTAGCAGAACAGCTAATATATAATATATTAGCTTTTAATTTTATATAGTAGCTAGCATTTTATTATAATTTAAAGCAATTATAAAATTAATTAACGATTTATTATATTTTTAGTTAATACTTATTTATAAAAGCATTAATAGTTATATAATATATTTATTAAAAAAGCTTATAAATAAATATATACTTGCAAATAAAAACTTATATAAAGTAATAACCTAGTAAAAAAAAGTAATTAAAGCATTCTTAAAAAAAACTACTTGTTTAAACTATTTACTTAATAAAATATCTTAGCAGCAAGTTAATTTATAGCTAAAGCTTAAGTTTAAGCAATAATATATTAATAAGCTAAAACATAATATTAAATAAAATATAATACTTTAGTTAAGCAAGTTAATAAAGAAAATAATCTTATATAAACTATATTTAATAATATAAAATAATAAAGTTTAGCTATAAAGCTAAGTTATAAAAAGCAAAAGAAATTTATTAGCGTAAATTAAAACTGCTTTATAAAAAAATATGCAAGCAAATAAAAAAGATTTAATTAATAGCTTTTATAAAACTATTATTTTTTTTAGCTTAAAAATTAAAGTTAATTTTATTAAGCAAATTAAATCAAAAAATAGTTAAAACTTTATTTTTTTAAACTTTTAATATTAAAAGTGTTAAATTTTATTTTACTAATAATAATAATAATAATATTTAATTACTTTTTACTTTAAGCAGTATAATAAATAAAAGCATTAAATCTTTATTAAAAAGTAAAAGTAAAGCTAAAGCTACTACTGCTATCTTTAATTTTAATTTTTATTTATTTATTTATTTAATAATAATAACTTAAATAAAAAGATTAAGCATATAAAAAAAAAATTAAGCAGCTTAAAAAAAAATTAAAATAAAAATAAAAAATTAATAATACTATTTAATAATAATTTATTAAAAATTAAGTAATATTATTTTATTTTTAATATTAATAAATAAAACTACTTAAAAAAATAGCTAATTAGCTTATATATAAATATAACTTTTATTTAGCTTTTGCTTTAATTAGTTATACTAATAAAATAAGTATTATTTTAATTAAAAAGATTTAGCTAGTATTAATAATTACTAGCATATATAAAGCAGCTTTTTTTAACTTAATTAAAAAAGTTAATAAAAATATAAAAATCTTTAAAATTTTTAAAACTATATATAGTTTTAATAGTAAAATTAATTAAAAACATTTATAAAAAAACTTAACTATATATATTTATAATAGTAAAAACTTTGTTATATATACTTTTAAATTGTTAAGTTTACTATAATAATATTAAGCTTTTAATAAAAAGATTTACTAAAACTAGTAGATTTTATTATTTTTTTAAGCAGTTAAAAGTAAAGCTTATTAATAGTATATTATTACTATAAAAGTTATAAAGTTTAAAAAAAACTTGCTATAAAATCTTATTAATAAATTTTAAAGCAATTTTAAGCATTAAATTAAAAAAAAGTTTTCTAATAAAAATAATAATAATAATTAATTTTATATTGCTAATAAGTTTAATAATAAGTTAAGTTTTAATAAAAATAACTAAAAAAATAAGTTAGTAAAAAGTAAAAAAAAAAATAATAATAATAAAAGTTTTAAATGTTTTAATTATAGCAAGTATAGCAATATAGCTAAAAATTACTAAAAGCTAAAATATAATTAAAATAATAAAACGTAAAAAAACTAAAATTATATAAGCTATTTTATTAATTAATAAAGCTTTTTACTTAGTTATACTTTTATTATTTATTTTATATAAAATTAAAGGCTAATATATTATATATTAGCTGTTTTATTAATATTTATGCTTATAATAATATAAAAGTAAAATAAAAGAATAAAATATCCTGCCTTAGTAAATTTATATATAAATTTATATGTAAAACTTATAATATATAACATATAACCTTTTTTTTATACCTTTATACTTATAGTAACATAGTTTTTACACATTATGCTTAATTAAGTAAAATAGTTATAAATAAGCTTATACTAACATTTCTTTTAATCTTTTATTTTAAAGAAAAAATAAGAAAATATATAAGAAAATTAGTTAGTTTATAAGTTAAACTAATACCTTTTACTTAATTACAAACATAAATAATACCTTTAGCTATTGCACTAAATATTACGTTTAAAGTAACATTTAAGTATATACCTTTTTGCTAAAGCACTTTTTACTTTTTTAACCTTTAGCTAAAGATTTTACTTTCTACACTATAAATTATAATATAAGTTAAACTATTTAGCCTTTTTATTTATAAATAAAATATATTAGTTTATATTAATAAAAGATATATTACCTTAGTAAAAATACTTAATACTTTTAAATATTTAAACTTAAACTTAAATATTAAATATTAAACTTTTAAATTAAACCTTTTATAATTATAAAGTTAATATAAATAAGCTGCTCTTAAAAGTTAAGTTATAGTTCCTTAAAATTATTAGATTATAAGTTCTTACTGCTTTTTAGTAATAAATATGCTTTAGTAGATAACTACCTAAAATTGCAGACAAAAAGTAGCCTAGCTATATAATAATTTTTTTATACTTTTTTTTTTTTAAATATATAAGCTTTAAAAAACACTTATGTTTTACTTTATTAAAAGATTAAATAAAACTATCAGCTAAGTTACTTTTTAATTTAATATAAATTAGTTTAATATAACCTATAGTTACTTTTTAATTAATATAATAAAATGCTATATAAATATATTTTTTTTGCTTATTTATTGCTAAAGTATTAAACTAACTTAAAGCTTTTATATTATTACTAAAAAGTATAATTAGTTCTTTTAGCATTTAATTAAATTTTATAAAGAAACTTTTAACTTAAGCTATATTGCCTATAGCTTTACTTATAGCAATATATTTACTTTTTATTAGATGTTTTATTATAATACTAAATTTCTACTTATAAAAATAAAATCTTTTATTATTAACTTATTAATATTTAAATTAAAAATAAATAAAATATTAATTATAGCAAATAAACTTAACGTATTATAAACTTTATATAAATAGTTTATACTTAGCTTTTTATAATATAAATATAAATCTAACATTTTATTAAAATATTTTGCTAGTTTTTTTTATTTTATTAAAATAAGTTTTTAATAAGTTACTTATATAATATGCTTATATTAATAATATAAAACTAATGTTTAGTTTAATAATTTATACTAAATATATTAACTTGCTTAAAAAAAAAGTAAATTTAAAGATTTTATTTTTATTTGCTAAATTATTTTTTTTTAGCATTTTTTTTATGCTTTTATTATCTATAAAAGTAATATATTTTTAAAGATTAGTTATTTCTAATAATTTAAGTGCTTTTAAAATATACTAAGATTAATTTAAGCTAATATTGCTTTTTTAAGCATCTTTAATAATTTTTACTTTAATAAACTAGTTTTTATCTTTTAAATCTTTAGCTGCTATATATAAACGTAATATATTATATACTTTAGTTAAAACTTTTTTATTTATGCTAAAAAATAAAAAGTTATTAATATATAATATAATAATTTTATTATGCTTTTTATTATAATAAATAGTATTATTAACTAATAATAGCTAATAGCTTATTATAAATATTATTGCTTTAACTATTTTTTGCTATTTATAAGCTAACTACTTTAGTTTATATAAAAAGTTTATTAGCTTAATAATTTTTTTTAATATTTATTAATACTTTTTTTTCTTTTTAATAAATATATTAAAATATTTTATTAATATTTTAAATTATTTTATAAAAATATATTAATATAGCTTTTTGTTTAAAAATATTATAATAAAGTCTACTTATAATATATACTACTTTTTTTTTATAGCTAATACTATAAAGATTTTTTATAAAGCAGCTTTTATAATAAAAGCTAATATTTTTTTATAGTTTATATTTTTTTGCTAAATAAACTTTTTTATGTATATATAAGCTTTAAACTTATTTAGTTTTTTTATAAATTAATACTTTTTTTATTATACTTATTTAATATTAATAAAATAGCTTAAATTAATTATTTTTATTTTAAAAAAAAACTTAAAGGTTTTTTTATTTAAATTAATTTATATTTTTTTAAAAATTGCTTTAAGCTACTTTTTATAATTAAATCCTTTAAAAGCTTTTTTAAGCATAAAATAATCTAGCAATAATATATCTACTTTAAATATATTAAATAAATATTATAAATAGTTTAAATATAATAATTTTTATAAGTTTAATAAATTAAGCTTAATATATATATTAAACTTTTTTTATTAGCTTATATTATTATTAAGCTTTGCTATTATAGCATAAACCTTGCTTATTTAGTAATTTTAATAGCTTTTAAACTTTTTATTACTATTTAAATTATAATTATATCTTTTTAGCAAAATAATATCTTTAAAGTATAAGTAATATTTATATGCTTATTAAAAGCTTTATATATTTATATTTATAAGCATAAATATTTTCTTTTTAAAGCATTTATACTTAAGCTTAAGTAGTATATTTTCTTTAGTTATATTATTTTTTATAATATTATTATTTTTATTTCTAATTTTAATATAGTTTTTAATAGTTTTATAACGCTTATATAACTATTATTATACTATAAAAAATAAAGATTATACTACTTTTTATAAATTATAAATATTAGTAAAATTATTTAAATATTTATAAAAAGTAATTTAAAATATATAAAAAATATAGCTTTTATTAATATGCTATATAATATAGTTACTAGTTTTTTTATAGCTAAAAAATAGCATATTAATATTTTAAGCATTTAATTTTTCTGTTATAATATGCTTACTTTTATTAATATATATAATATATTATAAACTTAATATTTATAAATCTTTTAAAATAAGCAGATAGCTTTTTCTTAAATAAAAGCTATTTATAAAACGCTTATAAAAGGTAGAATTTTTTAATAATAACTTATAAGTTTAATTAAAAGTATAAACTATAAGTTTTATTTTTTATAGCTAAAAGCATATAAAAAAACAAGCTTAAATAAAATATGCTTATGTTTTACTTTAAATAAACTAAATAAAGCACTTTATAACTTTATTTTAATATTAATTTATAAAAAATAAAGTTAATAAATAAATAGCTTTATTTATATAATATTTCTTAAGTACTTTTATATTAAACTTATAGCTATTATTAATATAAAAAACTTTAGCTTTTTTTAATACTTTTTAATATAGTAAAAAAACTTAGTTTTATAAAATATAATCTATTTTAATAATAGAATTAATAATAGCTTTTTTAGCTTTATCTTTTAATTTATATAACTTATATATTTAATAATAACTATTATTATTAATAATTAAAAAATAATATTTATAGCTTTTAATTAAATTAAGTTAAATTAACTTTAAGTTTACTTAAGTAATTTTATTATAGTATTTTATATGCTTAATTAGCTTTTAAAATATAATGTTTTATAATTTAGCTTAATTATAAGCTAAACAAAGTAAATATTTAATTTCTTTTATTTTTAAATTAATATTAGTTACTTTTTTTATTATTTAAATAAAATGCTTTATATTAAAATAATATAGCTTTTAATGCTATAAAACAAGCTTATTTTTAAGCTTATTAATTTTATATAACTAATTATTTTTTATTAAAATCTTTATAAGATTTATAATATTAAATATTTTACTTGCTATATTTAATATATTTTTTTATTAAAAATTTTAAACTAATTATAGTTTATGCTTTTTATACTTTTAAAGATAAAATTTTTATTTACTAATATTTATACAAGTAATTTTTTTGCTTTTTAAATTTATAAAAACATACTTATTTAAATTCTTTTTTGCTTAATAAAATTACTTACTTAATATAATATATAAAATAAAATAAAAATAAACAGTATATATTTTATTATTATATTATAATACTTATTTATTAAAATATAATATTATTACTTAATAATATTAATTACTTTTATGTTTATAATGCTGCTACTTATATAAACAAGTGGTAAATTTAGTTATAACTTAAAATTAACAAGTAATTTATTAATAAACTTTTTTAAATTATTAGAAATTTTAATATTTAAGCCTATATTAAATAAAATATAACTTTTATTTTTAGTATTAATATATATTAATATAGTTATTACTATATAAATGCTTATATTAAAGCATTTAGCTTTAAAATAAAAGCTTTAAAGTTTTATAAGCTTTTTAAAGCAGCTATACTTAATTTATTACTTTATATAATCTTTTTTTTATAAGCTATAATAAAGTTTACTGTATAATTTTTAGTTATTATAGCAAAATAAGTAATAAAATTATAACTAAGCAAAAAGCCTTATTAATTAATAAAATAGCTTAAATAGTTTTAGTTTTTTTGCTTTTTATTACTTTAATTATACTTTAGCTTTTAGTAATTTTTAGCTATATAGTTATATTTGCTATAATTAAAACATTTAAAACTTTTACTTTTATTATTTTTTTTATTACTTTTTACTAACTTATTCTTTTTATTATTCTTATTAAAACCTAACTTATTATTAAACTTATTAGTAATATAAAATTTATTATTATTATTATTTTTATTAAAAGACTTTTTTTTAATTTAATGCTTAAAATTATTATAAAAATTATTAATAAAATCTTATAGCAAGTTTTTTTTAAACTTTATAACTTTTATAGTAATAATATACTATTAATAAGCTTTACTTTTAACTGCTTAAAAAAATAATAAAATCTACTAGTTTTAGTAAATTTTTTTATTAAAAGCTTAATATTATTATAGTAAACTTAACTATTTAAAAGTATATATAATAAAGTTTTTACTATTATAAATATATATAGTTAAGTTTTTTTATAAATGTTTTTAATTAATTTTACTATTAAAACTATATATAGTTTTAAAAATTTTAAAGATTTTTATATTTTTATTAACTTTTTTAATTAAGTTAAAAAAAGCTGCTTTATATATGCTAGTAATTATTAATACTAGCTAAATCTTTTTAATTAAAATAATACTTATTTTATTAGTATAACTAATTAAAGCAAAAGCTAAATAAAAGTTATATTTATATATAAGCTAATTAGCTACTTTTTTTAAATAGTTTTTTTTATTAATATTAACAGTAAAATAATACTATTTAATTTTTAATAAATTGCTATTAAATAGTATTATTAATTTCTTTTTTTTATTTTTTATTTTTTATTTTTTATTTTTTATTTTTTATTTTTTATTTTTTTAAGCTGCTTAATTTTTTGTTTTATATGCTTAATATTTTTATTTAAGTTGCTATTATTAAATAAAAAAAAATAAAATTAAAGTTAAAAGTAATAGCAATAGCTTTAGCTTTATTTTTGCTTTTACTTTTTAATAAAAATTTAATACTTTTATTTATTATATTACTTAAAGTAAAAAGCAATTAAATATTATTATTATTATTATTAAAAAAATAAAATCTAGTATTTTTAGTATTAAAAGTTTAAGAAAATAAAGTTTTAACTATTTTTTTATTTAATTTGCTTATTAAAATTAACTTTAATTTTTAAGCTAAAAAAAATAATAGTTTTATAAAAGCTACTAATTAGATTTTTTTTATTTGCTTATATATTTTTTTATAAAGCTGTTTTATTTTATGCTAATAAATTTTTTCTGCTTTTTATTACTTAGCTTTATAGTTAAACTTTATTATTTTTATATTGCTATATATAGCTTATATAGCATTATTTTTTTTATTAACTTGCTTAACTAAAGTATTATATTTTATTTTAATATTATTTTTTAGCTTATTAATATATTATTATTTAAATTTATGCTTTAGCTATATATTAACTTGCTATTAAAATATTTTATTAAGTAAATAGTTTAAATAAGTAGTTTTTATTAAAAGTGCTTTAATTACTTTTTTTTACTAGTTTATTACTTTATATAAGGTTTTATTTATAAGTATATATTTATTTACAAGCTTTTTTAGCAAATATATTATATAACTATTAATACTTTTATAAATAAGTATTAACTAAAAAATATAATAAATAGTTAATTAATTTTATAATTACTTTAAATTATAATAAATTACTAGCTATTATATAAAATTAAAAGCTAATATTTTATATATTAGCTATTTTGCTAATATTTTTGCTTATAATAATATAAAAAGTAAAATAAAAAGATAAAATATTTTGCTTTAGTAAATCTGTATATAAATTTATATATAAAACTTATAATATATAATATATAACTTTTTCTTTATACTTTTATACTTATAGCAATATAGTTTTTATATATTATGCTTAATTAAATAAAATAGTTATAAATAAGCTTATATTAACATTTTGCTATAATAACTAAAAATTATATAGTAAATATTATTATAGCTTATAAAAAAAAGATTATATAAGGTAATAAACTAAATATAGCTGCTTTAAAAAGCTTGTAAAACTTTAAAGCTTTTACTTTTAATATTAAATGCTTTAATATAAGCATTTATATAGTAATAACTATATTAATATATATTAATATTAAAAAAAAAATTATATTTTATTTATTATTATTAAATTAATCTGCTATGCTGCTTTATAGCATAGCTATTTTATTTATTTAATCTTGCAAGCAAAAACTATGCTAAAAAAAGCTTCTTATTTTTTTTAGTTAAATAAAACGCTTACATATTAGGCTATTAAACTATTATAGCATACTTTTCCTTATATACTAAGTTTTAATACTTAGTTAATATAAGGTAAAAAAAATAAACTAAAAGTTTTAAAAAGCAAGCATTTTAAGCTTTTAGTAATAACTTTACTTAACTTTTATATGCTATATATAAGCTTTATAGCAGCTGTTTTAAAAAGCATTTTTTGCTTATTTATATGCTTTAAATAATATAGCTTTTTTTATAAGCTTTTTATTTTTTTTGCTAAGTTATATATTATTAGCTAGCTTATTTTAATAATTTATTAAGCTACTTTTTTAGTATTTGCTAGATTATTTATAGCTATTACTATGTTTTTTTAGCTTATGTTTAAAGGCTTTTTTTTTATTTTTTAGTAGTTTATAATAAAAAATAATATAAACTATTATTTTTTATTTAACTATTAAAGTAAAGCTTATTAAAGGAGTTAAATAAAGGATATAAGGAAAAAAAGGTTGTTTTAGCAAATTAAAAGCATAAAAAAAAGCAAAAGAGAATAATATCTACGTATAAAATTAACTTATTTGCTTTTATTAATATCTTTAAGCTATAATTAATTAATTTCTTATGCTATATTATATTTTAAACATATAAAAGTATAATGTTTAAATTATTTTTATATAGTAGCTATATAAGCTTTTGCTTACTTATTAACTTAAAGCAAAAAGTTAAAATAGCTATTTTTAATAGTATTTTTAATAAGGCTTTTTTTTTAATTATATAACTTTAATAGTATTTTAGGTTTTTTTAGCATTTTTTATTTTGCTGCTATAAATAGTAGTATTAATAGTAATTTTAAGTAAAGCGCTTTTTTTTTTTCTTTTAAAAGAAATAGCTTTATTAAAAAGATTTATAATGCTTTAATTAAAAGTTTTTTTTTTGCTAGTGCTATAATTTTTTTTAAAATATAAAGATTAAAGCAATTAAAAAAAATCTAAGATAATAAAAGAAGTAAAAGTTAGGTTAACTTTTAAAATAGCTATAAAAAGCCTTTTTAACTGCTAAAGCTTTGCTTTTTTGCTTTAAAAAGAAAAAAGTTCTTTATAATTAAAATCTTTTATATTATTATGCTAGCAATTATTACTAGATTATATACTTTTTATTATAAAAAAACAAACTAAATATAAAAATAATAATAGCTTATATATGCTTGTTTAAAAAACTAAAATATAAAGTACTAGTAAAAAAAACCTTATTTTAATAAGCTATAAAACTTATATAAGTTTTTTAAAGATTATAAAATATTACTAAAATAATTTTATAATAAGTTAAAAAATATTACTTTAAAAAAAAAAAACTTAATATTATATTAAAATATATAAAAGAAATATAAAGCTATTAGCAATAATAAAAATCTTTAATAATTAAAAAAGCTTAAAAAATATAACTTAGCAAGCTTATAAGTAGCTAAAGATTATATAAAGTTATATATAAGTTAAAAAAAAATTAAAAACAAATATTTAAAAAATAGCTTAAAGCTTTATAGTTAAAGCTAATAGCTATTATAAATATATATAAATTAAAAAGTATTAATAATAAGAAATAAAAAGAAAAAAAAATAAAAAAACTAAAAATATTAGCATATTTATAGCTTTTATAATTTTTTTTCTTTAAAAATAAATTAGCTTTTTAAAAAGTAAGCTAATATATTTTAATTATAAATTATAAAAAGCTATTAAAATAACTTTTATAATATAATAAACTTAATATATTTTATTTAGCTTAATTATAATAACTTTTATTTTTTATTTAATAAAATAGCAATAAATATAAAATCTTTAAACTAAAATCTTTATATGCTTAGTTTAGCAAATAGCTTATTAGCTAATATAAAAAAGGCTAAGCTAAATTAAAGTACTTTTAAAAGCAGCTTAAAAAAGCATTATAGCATAGCTTTTATAGCTTTTAACCTTTAAATTAACTATTATTTATTATTTAATAAGTTAAAAGTTAATAAGTAAATAAATAATTTAAATACTACTTTTTATACTAAATAAATAAAAGATATAAATAAAATTTAATAAACTTTTACTTATATTACTACTTTTTAAATTAAGTATATTATAAAAATAGTTTTAAAAGACTATAAAAACTAAAGTAAAGCTTATTATTAATTAAAAGCTAAGTTTAAACTTATAAACTTTAAGCTAAATTAATTTATAGTTACTATTTTTTAAAACTTTAAAACTTAGCTTAAACTTTTTAATCTAATAAACTTAAAAGCTTATTTTTTTTAGTATAAAGTTTATATTAAAAATATAAAAAAAAGCAAAAAGCTTTATATTTTTATTTAGTTTATACTTAAGCTTTTAAAAAGCTTAAAAAAAAAAGTTATTAATAAAGTTATAAAAGCTGCTTAAAAAACTTATAATAAACTTTAAATTATAAATTATAACAATTTATATAAAACTTTAAGTAAATAAGTTAATATTAAGTTTAAGCTAAAACTTTACTTTTAATATAATAAAAAAGCTGCTATAACATAAAAATAGCTTAATTATCTTTATAATTAAAAGCTAAACTAGCTGCTATATTTATATAAAGTATATATAAATTATAAATTTATAACTAGCTTAATAGCTTTGCTTAACAAAAAAAAAGTTTAAGTAAATAGCTAAATTATAAAACTAGCTTAAAAAGCTTAAGCTTTTAATAAAGTAAATAAATTAATAAAACATATTAAAAAGCTTAAAATAAAGTAAAAAAAAAATTATATTAATTAAAAATAAACTAAAGTTTATATTAAAAAAGGTTAGTAATTTATATATAGCTTTAAGCAAGCTAAATTTATAAAGTTTTTAGTATTATAAATTTATAGTTTTTTAAGCTATAGCTTTTTTAAACTTAAATATAAACTTTATTAAGCCTTTTTAAAAAAGAAAGTACTTTTAAAAAAGCAAAAAAAAAAAAAAACAAATATTAAACCTTTTTTGTTAATAATACTTTAATAACTTATATATAGCTAAAAATATTATATATTAAAAATATAAGCAAAATAATTATTTTGCTAATAAGTATAACTTATCTAATAAAATAAGTTAAAAAAAATATTACATTAAAATAAGTAGTAATATTTTAAAAGCTTTTTATTTTTAATTTTCTTTAAATATATTAAAGTGCTTAAAAAGTAATAAAAGCTAGCTAAGCTAATAATAGCATTATAATAAAAACCTTGTAGTAGATATATAATTATATTTTAAAAAAAAATAAAAACCTTTGCTATAAAGTATATTATTAACTTTAAAAAAAAAAAGCTATTTTTAAAAATAAAAAAATTAAAGCTTTTTAAAATATATATTTTTTTTAAGACTACTATTAAAACTATAGCTAAAAAAAATAACTAAAGTAATTAAAGCAATTTTTTAGCTAACTTAAAAACTAAAAAAAACCTTATTTTAAAAATATATAATATAAAAATAATAAAAGTATATAATACTTATAGCAATAAACTTTTAATAAGATAATATAATAATAAGTTTATTATTAAAAACTAAAGTTAAAATTTTATTTAAAATATTACTATTAATTTAAATAAAAATAAAACTTTTTAAGGCTTTTTGCTTAAAGATAAAAACTTTACTATTAATATTTTAGCAGTTAATTAAAAAAGAAAAGCTTATAAAAAAGCTGCTTTTTATTTAACTAGACTTTAAGCATTAAAAAAACTAATAAAAGTGCTTAAAACTAAAAATAATAAAGATTTACTTTTTAAAAGCAAACTTAATAAAAGTATAACTAATTATAGTAATATTTATAAGTAATATAAGCTACTAGATTATTTAGCAACTAGAAAAAAGGCTAAAGTTTAAAAAAAAAAACTTAAAAAGAACTAAATATAAGTAAAAAAAACAAAGGAATTATTAAATAAAAAAGCTAATATAACTTTTAAAAAGTTAATAGTAAAAATATCTAGGTATTTTAAAACTTTTATATAAGCTATTACTTAAGTTAAAACATAAGCTTTTATTAATGCTAATAAAGTTTTTTAGTTTATTTTTAGCTTTTTGCTTAAACTTATAACTAATAATAAAACTATAAACCTAATATAGTTAAATATTAATATCTTATAAGTATTTAAGGTTAGTAAAAACTTATAGCTTGTTTTTTTAGCTAATTAAAAGCTTATAATTAATAAAAACTTTAAAAAAGCTATAAATAATAGCTAAAAGAATAAAAAGTACTTAAGATTAAGCTAAAGATAATCTAGCTTTAAAATATAAAAGTAAAACTTATTAACCTAGCTTAGCAAAAAATATTTAAAAGCAAAATAATAATTTAACTTTAATTAAATATACTTTTTTATTTTTAAATGTTAGTTTTGCTTTAGCTTAAGCTAAAGGCTTTACTATTTTAAAATAAAAATAAAAAAACATTTTAGCTAGCTAAGTTAAAACTAGATTTAAGAATAAGGTTTTTACTTATATATATATGCTTATATAATACTTTTAAAAAATAGTTTTACTTTTAACTATTTATAATAATAGTTTAAAAACTAAAAAACAACTTTTTACTATTATTTATAAAAATATTAATACTTATAAACTACTATTGCTTTTATTATTAGATTTTCTGTTTTTAAAAGTTACTTTAAATATAATAACTAATAAAAAAGCAAACAATTATAAAACTTAGTTGCTAAAAAACTAGTTTACTTATATAAAGTTTTATAAGTTTAATTATAACAAAAATAAAAAAGAAAATAGTAGTAAAAAGTCTTATAAAGACTATACTTTTTATATTTTTATATTAGCATATAAACTAACTAATAATTATAAAAATAAAAGTAATAATAAGCTTAGTTAAATAGTTTTACTAAATATATATCTAGTATTAGCTAATTTAAAAAAGTAGCTTTATGCTTTTTTAGTTTTAACTAATATAAATAAAATTAAAGACTATATTAAAACTAGCTTTTATTTTACTATTTATATAAAATTATAAAAAAGTAAAAATGCTATTACTAGTATTATAATAAATAGCTTTATTAATAAATATTAACTTTTAATATAAAATATTATAATAACTTAAAAAAGCTTTTATTTATAAGCTACTTTTATATACTATATTAAATATTTAAAAACTACTATATAAATTGCTAAACAATTGCTAGATCTTTTTATTTATATAGTAAAAAATAAAACTATATCCTTTTTATTACTGCTAAAAATAAATTTTATTATAAAGTTTTAAATAGCTTTTTATTATTAAAATAAATATATAATAGTAACAATAAACTTTAAAGGCTATAAGATAATAGTATTAGTTATTACTTAAAAAGAAAAAAAAAACTACTTAATTAAAAAAGTAATTAAAAACTTATTAAGAAACTAAATGCTATTTACTTATTATAAAAGCATATAAATAGCATTTTAAAGCTTTTTATACTTTTTACAAGTAAAAAAAAAGTTAATAATTAAAAATATCTTTATAAAAGCGCTAAAATTAATAGTTAGGTTTAATAAAAAAACTTAGATTTATATTTTTTATTATTTAATTTAAAGTTAAAAAAAGTAAATACTATATTTTTTAAAGTATATATACTTAAACTTAATAAAAAGATAAAAGTAGTCTTTAATAATAATTAGTTTATTTTTTTATTTTAAATAGTTATTACTACTGCTTTAAACTAAAGCTAGCAAAAATAGCTTAAAAAAGTTAAGCATTATATAAAATTAAAGTTTTAACTTATTTTATTAGTAAAAAGTTATTATATAATAGCTAAAAATAACTTAAATATTTAAAAAAAGTAAAAATAAGTCCTTTTTATTAATATAATATATATAAAAAAAATAAAAAAGTATTATTAAAAGATAATATTTTTTTTAATAAGACTATTTTTTTAAAAACTTATAATTAAAAATATAAAGCTTTTAAATTAGCTTTTTAAAACTTTAAAAGTAAAAAACTTTCTAATTAGAAAAAAATATATAAGAATATATATTTAAGATTTATAAAAGCATTAAAAAAGACTAGGTTAATTAAAGAAAAACTTTAACTAGTTAAAAAATCTATTGTAAATATAAATTTAATAAAAACTAAAACTAAAATCTTTATTAAAATATTATTTTAAAAAAAAATAGTATTTTCTTAAGATTTTTTAAAAATTAGCTAAATTAGTAAATAAATATTTCTTTTATATAAAATTAAAACAATTTTTTATATTGCTTAATAAGTTAAAAGTATTTTAATATTAAGGCTTTTAAAAGAGGTTATTATTAAAGTTTTTAAAATAAAACTTAAAAATAACCTTTTAAAAAAAGCTTACTTAGCATATTATAATACTTAGTTTTTAGTTAAAAAAAAAAATAAAAAGATTTATTTAATTAATTTAGCAACTTAACTAAATAAAGTTACTATTAAAAACGTTAACTTTTTTTTAAGTTATAATAAGTTTGCTAAAGATTTTATAATATATAAAATGCTATTAGTAGTTAACTTATTTTTTAAATATAACTAAGTTTTTTTTTTAAGTTTAGCTAAGCTATAACTATATTTGCTACCTTTTTTAAAACGTTTTAAATAACTGCTTTTTTTTAAGATATTATTAACTTTATAGCCTAATTTTTAAAAGTAATATTATAAGTTCTATATAATATATTATTAATAAAGTATAAGCTATTCTTTAATAATATTAAGGTTAAAAAACTAATTATAATATATAATAATTATAAGGTTACTTTAAAAGTTAGGTAGTATATTTTTAAATATTTTAAAAATTTAAATGCTATTTTATTAAACTTTAAGCTTGCTAAAATAACTGCTTATATTATAAAAAGTAACTAGTATAAGCAGTTAGCTTAAATAATAAAAATATATATATAAAACTAATAAAAAACTTTTAATATATGCTAAAATTATTAAAATAATTAAGTAGCTATTATATAATAATATTATAAAAGTTAAAGCTTTTTTTAGCTTTACTATATATTATTATATTTAAATTAAAAAGTATATATTAATTATAATACTATTAACTATTTTACTATAAAAAAAATAAACTATTTTAATTTTTTAAACTTTAGCTTAATGCTATAAAAACTTTAAAAGCTGCTTTAATATTACTATTAATTTTAGTTATGCTTAATTATAAAAAAAATATTATATAGCTTAAAGTAAATATATTAAAAACTAGCTAAAAAGCTTTATTATATTAAAAAATAAATAGCTAAATAAAGCTTTTATAATATAAATTAAAAGCATAAAAAAAAGTAAAGTTAAATTATAATGCTATAAAATAAAAATGCTTAGCTGTTATAAAAATATTTTAAAAGCTAAGAAATTACTTATATAATATTAGATTTTATTTTAAAATAAATGCTAAAGTATTAATTGCTTAGCTAAAAAATAAGTTTTTAGCTTATTTAAATATATAACTTACTAAATAAATAGCTTTTATTAAACTATTTAACTTTAAACTTTATTATATGCTAAAAAAAAAGCATATTATAGCTAATAAACTATTAAAAAAACTTTTTAAGTTATTTAATAAATTAAATGCTAAATAAAATAAAAATATAAAAGACTTTATTAACTTTTAACTATATATAATAGCTATTATAATAAATATAATAACTATATAAAAACTTTTTAAAAAAGCTAGTTTTATTTTAAAGTTAATATAGTTAGATAAAAGTAAAAAGATTATAAGGTTTTTTATTACTAGTAATATTTTTAACTGTTTAAAAACTAAAACAAGATAGAAATATTTTAAAAAAAAGGCTTTAAAATTTTTTTTAAGCAAATCTTTACTTTAAAAAAAAAAAAAAAAAAAAACTTTTAAAAAAAGTTATTAATAATCCTAATAAACAAAAATACTAATTAAAATAAGCTATAAAAGCTTTATATATAAAAGATAGCCTGCTATAATAATAAAAGTTTGCTAAAAAATATTATTAAAAAAGCTTTTATAAAATATTTATAATATAATTAAATGCTGCCTTTAATACTAAAGATTATAAAATAAAAAGCAAGTAAAAAAATATAAAATAAACTATTTTTTAAACTTATTAGTTTTTTAAGTAATAGATATTTAAACTATGCTAGCAAATAATAGCTATAAAGCTATAATTAAAGCTTATTATAAAATAATAGTATAGTTAAAAGCTAAATTATTAAAAAAAGTTAACTTTGCTATAGTTTTTAAGTTTTTAAAAAAAAGATTATTTATTAATATAAAAACTTATAAAATAAAGTATAATAATAGTATTAAATTCTTAAAAAAAGTAAAAGCAGCAGCAGCTTTTTAAAGATATAAACTAAACTATAAACTTATATATTACTTTTTAGTTTTAAAGCTTTATTAAAAAAAGTTTTATAAAAATAATAAATAAAACTAAAAAAAAATTAGGTAAATTATTTAAATCTAATAATATTAGCAAACTAAATAGCTATTTATATTATAGCTACTTTTTTTATAAACTACTAGTTTATAAAGGCTTTTTATTATATTAGTTAAAAATGTTATTTTTATATAGCAAATTATAAAGTAAAATAAAATAAATAGCTATAAAAACTTAATTACAGCTTAAGTTAAATAGCTTAAGCGCTATAAATAAATATTTAACAAGTTAAAAGTATTATAATAAAAAAAAAAATAACTAATATAATAATAATTTAAAATAGCTATAAAGTTTTTATGCTTTTTACTAAAGGTAATTTAATACTTTTATATAATATTATTATTTATAAAAATATATTAAATGCTAAAAAGCTGCTTTATTAATAGCTAAGCTTTTAAAATAGCTAAAGCTTTAAACTATAAAAGATATAAACTAAAAGATTTAACTAAAGTTTTTTATAAAAAAATATTTTTAGCTAAATAATTAAAAGCTTTTATTAAAATAAAGTAAGTTATTAAAAACTTAAAGATTTAAATTAAAACTTATAAATAATATAAAAACTACTGCTTAATATTAAAAAAAAATTAAACTAAGAAAAAATAAATAATTAAAGACTAAAGAAAAAAATTACGTAAAAAGATAAGAAAATATAATAAATTATCTTTATATAAGTTAATATAAAAATAAAAAAAATTAATTTTTAATGTTATAAATAAACTTTTATTTTTATATTTACTTTTACTTTTTAATTAATTAAAAGAAAAGCTAAAGATTTTAAAAAAAAGGCATTTTCTATAAAAAGGCTTAAATATTACTATTAAAACAAAAAAATATATAAACAATAAAATATAAACTTATTTTTTAATTATATTTGCTTTTAGTAGATATTTAAAAAAATAGTTAATTACTTTTATAAAGTTATAACTTTATTATTATATTTACTAAAAAGCTACTTTTATAAAAAAGATTTTATATTTAAATATAAAAATTAGTTTTTATGCTTACTTTTACTTTAAATAAAAGATATTATAAACTTAGTTTTAAAGTAGTTAGTTAATTTTTTTTGCTAGCTTTTTAGAAAAGTTTTTATTAATAGTATTATCTTTTAGTATAGCTATTAAGCATTTAAAAAATTAAAATTATAGGTTAATCTTAAAGCTAATATTAGTTTTTTTAATTATTATAAATGTTTTTATTATTATTTACGCTACTTTTAAGTTTTTTTTTCTAATATTTTTAAGCATTAAAAAATACCTTTTTATTAATAACAGCAGTAATATTTATATACTTTTAGTACTATTTATTTTATTTAAATTATATATTATAAAGGTTGCTATTAATACTTATTAGTGTTATTTTTTATTAAACTTACTTTTATAATTAAGCTATTAACTAAAGCATATTAAAAGTAGTAAAAAAGCTTAATATAAATAGCTATAATATTAATATAAAAAGCAGATTAGTAAAAAAAAAAAAAATAAAAAAAAAAAGATAATATTAATAAAGAAATATAAAGATAAAATAATATTAAAAAAAGTAATAACAGTTATAAAGCTAAATAATATAAAACTAAGTTAATTAAACATAGAAAAATATAAGCTATATAGTTTTTTAATAACTATATAATTTTATTGTTTATTTTTTTATTTTATTTAATAGTTAAAATAAATAAAAAAAAAAAAAAAAAAGTTAAATTTTTTTAATTATAAAAAAAACTATAATTTAATATAAAACATTAAAAATAACATAGCTATATATATATATTAATATATTTTTTTTTTTTTTTTTTTAGTATTATTATTTATTACTTTTTATCTTTTATTTCTAAATACTTTTTATTTAGTTTTATATATAATTCTTTTTTTTTTATGCTTATTTTTTATTTATAATTATATAATATTATTATAATAACTAATAAAGTAAAAGGTTTATAAAACTATATTTTTAGCAAAATAAAAAAAAGAAATAGCTAGCTAAGCTAGTTTAAAGATTAAAAATATAACTAAGCAAATATATTATTATAGGCCTTTAAAAAAATAAGTTAATATAAAAAAAGCAAAATAGCTAAAAAAAACTTATTAATTATATCTAAAAAAAGTTACACTTTTTTTAATATTTTTAATAAATTGCTAGGAAATAATTTTAATAAAGCATTATAGTATAATATAATAATAAAAGGGAGTTTTTTAATATAAAGTCTTTAAAAATATCTTTTATTAAGAAAAGGTTTTAAAATAAATATTAAAGCTAGATTTAAAATTAAAAAATAGTATTGCTTTTAAATATTAAAAATGATAGTTAATATAAGTAAGTTAAATAGCTTAAAAAAATAACATAAAAAAAAAGAATATATGCTAGTATAATTAAAAAAGTTTAAAAAAGTAAAAAGTAATTTACAATGCTTACAAAAAGTAGCATTTAAGTTTTAAATAATTAAATAAATAAAGAATAATATAACAATTATTTTAAAGTAAGCAAAATAAGTACTTTTTTTAAGGACTATTTTTTTAGCTTTATAATAAACAGCTTAAGCTAAAGGCTTTTTAGCTAAAAAAGATCTAAAGAACTTAATATAGCTTTAAAATCTTTAAGCTAGCTTTAATTTTTATAAAAAGTCTTAAGAGATTTTTTATAAATATAATAACTTTTAGCATAACTTTTAATATAAATCTATAACTTTTTTAAAGCTTATATAATTTAGTAATTATACAAAAAAATAGTTAAAAGTTTACTTTTTTACTTTATTTTATTTAAAAGTATATACTTTATTATTAATATAGCTATATTTGCAAATAACTTTTTATATAATATAAATAAAATATAATAATAATATTAAGTTTTTAAAAAAAGTAAAAGTAATAATAGCTTTTTTAAAATATAAAACTAAATTATAAACTTATATATTACTTTTAGTTTTAAAGCTTTATTAAAAACTATTAGTTAATTAAAAAAAAACTTTATAAAAATAATAAATAAAACTAAAAAAAAATTAAATAAGTTATTTAAAATTTAATAATATTAGCAAACTAAATAGCTATTTAATATTATAGTTATTTTTTTATAAACTAGTTTATAAAAAGGCTTTTTTATTATATTAGTTAAAAATATTATTTTTATATAGCAAATTATAAAGTAAAATAAAATAAATAGTTTATAAAAACTTAATTATAGCTTAAGTTAAATAGCTTAAGCGCTATAATATAAATATTTAAAAAGTTAAAAGTATTATAATAAAAAAAAAAAAAATAACTAATATATATAATATTTAAAATAGCTATAAATTTTTATACTTTTTACTAAAAGCAATCTAATATTTTATATAATATTTTATTATTTATAAATATATTAAATACTAAAAAGCTATTTTATTAATAGCTAAGCTTTTTTAAAATAGCTAAAGCTTTAAACTATAAAAAATATAAATTAAAAGATTTAACTAAAGTTTTTTATAAAAAAGTATTTTTAGCTAAATAGTTAAAAGCTTTTATTAAAAATAAAATAAGTTATTAAAAACTTAAAGATTTAAATTAAAACTTATAAACAATAAAAAAATTACTACTTAATATTAAAAAAAATTAAACTAAAAAAAAATAAGTAATTAAAAACTAAAAAAAAAAAATTATATAAAAAAATAAAAATATAATAAATTATCTTTAAATAAGTTAATATAAAATAAAAAAATTAATTTTTAATGCTATAAGTAAACTTTTATTTTATATTATATTTTTAAACTTTTAATTTAACTAGAAAAAAGCTAAAAACTTTAAAAAAAAAGCGTTTTTTATAAAAAAAGCTTAAATATTACTATTAAAACAAAAAAAAAATATAAATAATAAAATATAAACTTATTTTTTATTATATTTAATTTTAGTAAATATTTAAAAAAAAATAATTAATTATTTTTTTAAAGTTATAACTTTATTATTATATTTACTAAAAAGCTACTTTTAATAAAAAAGATTTTATATTTAACTATAAAAATTAGTTTTTATGCTTGCTTTTACTTTAAATAAAAGATATTATAAAATTTAGTTTTAAAGCAATTAGTTAATTTTTTTGCTAGCTTTTTTTTACAATAGTTTTTGTTAATAATATTATCTTTTAGCATAGCTATTAAACATTTAAAAAAAATAAAAATTATAAATTAATTTTAAAGCTAATATTAGTTTTTTTAATTATTATAAACGTTTTTATTATTATTTATGCTATTTTTTTTAAGTTTTTTTTTAATACTTTTTAAATATTAAAAAATAGTTTTTTATTAATAGTAGCAGCAATATTTATAATACTTTTAATATTATTTATTTTATTTAAATTATATATTATAAAAGTTATTATTATATTTACTAGCATTATTTTTATTAAATTTACTTTTATAATTAAGCTATTAATTAAAATATATTAAAAGTAGTAAAAAAGCTTAATATAAATAGCGATAATGCTAATATAAAAGAATAAAATAAGCAAAAAAAATAAAAATAATAAAAAAAAAAAAGATAATATTAATAAAAAAAAGATATAAAAGCAAAATAATATTAAAAAATAAAATAATAATAGTTATAAAAGCTAAATAATATAAAAAACTAAGTTAATTAAATATAAGAAAATATAAGCTATATAGGTTTTTAATAACTATAAATTTTATTGTTTATTTTTTTATTTTATTTAATAGTTAAAGTAATTAAAAAATAAAAAAAAAAGTTAAATTTTTTTTAATTATAAAAAAACTATAATTTAATATAAAATATTAAATTAAAATTAGCTATATATATATAATTAATATATTTTCTTTTTACTTTTTTAATATTATTACTTATTACTTTTTATTTTTTACTTTTAAATATTTTTTAACTAATTTTATATTAAATTTTTTTTTTTATACTTATTTTTATTTATAATTATATAATATTTATTATAATAACTAATAAAGTAAAAGTTTATAAAACTATATTTTTAGCAAAAGTAAAAGAAAAAAAGTAGCTAGCTAAGCTAGTTTTAAAAATTAAAAATATAACTAAGCAAATATATTATATAAAGCTTTTAAAAAAACAAATTAGCATAAAAAAAGTAAAATAGCTAAAAAAAACTTATTAATTATACTTAAAAAAAGTTACTATTTTTTTTAATATTTTTAATAGATTATTAAAAGATAATTTTAATAAAAGTATTAAGTAATAATATAATAATTAAAAAGAAATTTTTTAATATAAGGTCTTTAAAAATATCTTTTATTAAAAAAAAAATTTTAAAGTAAATATTAAAGCTAAATTTAAAATTAAAAAAATAATATTACTTTTAAATACTAAAAATATAGTTAGCATAAGTAAAAGTTAAATAGCTTAAAAAAAATAACATAAAAAAAAAAAATATATTAATATAATTAAAAAAGTTTAAAAAAGTAAAAAGTAATTTATAATGCTTATAAAAAGTAGCGTTTTAAGTTTTAAATAATTAAATAAATAAAGCAATAATATAATAATTATTTTAAAGTAAGCAAAATAAATATTTTTTTTAAAAACTACTTTTTTTAGCTTTAATATATAATAGCTTAGCTAAAAGCCTTTTAGCTAAAAAAGATTTAAAAAACTTAATATAACCTAAGATTTTTAAGCTAGCTTTAATTTTTATAAAAAAATCTTAAAAGATCTTTTATTAAATATAATAACTTTTAGTATAACTTTTTAAAATATAAATCTATAAACTTTTTAAAGCTTATATAGTTAGTAATTATAATAAAAAAATAGCTAAAAGGTTTGCTTTTTTTATTTAATTTTATTTAAAAGTATATACTTTATTATTAATATAGCTATATTTGCAAATAACTTTTTATATAATATTTATATTATTAATTTAAATAATAAACTATTAATTTTTAACTATAAAAAAAAAAAAAAGTATAGCTTTAGCATTATATTGTTATTTTAATAAGCAAAGCAATATAAATTATTAAAACTTATAATAATAAAATCTAACTATTAAAATAAAACTAAAAAAAAATAAAATAATTATTTATAAAATAAAAAAATAAACTATAAATAAAAAAATAAAATTATAAAAAAGATTATAAAAGTAATAATATAAATAGAAAATAGTAAAAAAACTTATACTTTTAATAAACTTAATAAGGTAATAATAAATAAAAAGGTTATTTATTTACTATTATTATATTTAATTATATTAATTATATTAACTATAATAAAAATATTAAAAATTTAATTAAAGAAATTATTTAATTATAAAAATATTAGTTTTTAAATTATTAGGCTATATTTTTTAAATAAAATTTAATAAAAAAAAAGTGTATAAATATTAATAAAAGTACTTTTAAACTTAACTTTATACTTTTTTTATTTGTTTTAAGTTTTTATATTTAATTTAATATAACTTTTTTATTATTAGCACTATTATAATTATTATAATAATATAGCTATATTATTTATTTATTAAATTAAATTATTACTAAATACTTTTAACTAATATAAACTTTTTTTAATAATATATTTTTAGTTATTGCTTTTTTTTAAACTTAATATAATTATTTTATATTATTATTTTTATAAATATTATTATAAGTAATTATTATTATAAACTTATTAATAAAAGATATTATTAACTTAATATTTAAATATATTATAAACTTATGCTAAAATATTTATAATTAAAGGTTAAAAGATATTTTTACTAGTAAAATAAGTAATTAAAAAAAAAAAAAGTATATTAACTATTTTATTTAAAGGCTAAATTTTAAATATATTAAGACTTTTTTTAATAACTTGCTTTTTTTTGCTAAATTAGCTAAAATAAAAAATATTTTAAATACTTTTAGTATTTTTTTTTTATTATTATAATAACTATTTTTTAGTTTTTTAAGCTAAAATATAATAAAAAAATAAATAAATAAGGTTTTTTTTGTTATAATTAATATGCTTTTTTATATTAAAGCTAAAAATAAATTATTAACATAAAAAATAAATGCTTTTATTATATTATTTTTTAAGGACTTTTATAAAAAAATAACTTATAAATATAAGTTTGCTACTACTTTTAATTAAAATAAGTTTAAAATAATATTACTTAAAATAACTATATAAAATATTTATTTAAATATTAAACTATTAATCTTTAAAAATAATAAATTAGTAAAAAAAAGCAGTTATTAGTTTATAATTATTATTTATATTAATTTGTATATAATTTACTTTTTTAATTTTTTTAAAGCTAGTTTTACTAAAAAATATTATTATATAATTTATAAATATATTATTATAAAGTTATAGCTAAAAAACTTTACTAAAAAAAAATAACCTATTTTATATTTAAATAAAATATTTTTTAATATGCTTTTTAAATAAAAAAATAGCTAATACTATAAGCTTTTTATAATTATATTTATATTTAATATAATTTAATATTTATATATAGTTAAAGCATATTTTTATAATTTATAAAATAAAAAAAAGCATTTTAACTTTTTTAATAATATATAAAGCGCTTTTAATAAAAATATTTAACTTATAGTATATTATAAAGTATTAAAGGTATAAAAAGCTAAAAAATTACTTATAGCTAACTTAAATATTAAAGTAGTTATATTTAATATTAAAAAACTTATTATAAAAAAAATAGCTATATTATTAGCTTAGTTTAATAGTATATAAAAATTTGCGCATTTTTTTTAAGACTATATATTTTATAAAG
This sequence comes from Xylaria grammica, assembly GCA_004353285.2. Lineage (NCBI taxonomy): Eukaryota > Fungi > Ascomycota > Sordariomycetes > Xylariales > Xylariaceae > Xylaria > Xylaria grammica. The sequence goes on along the minus strand of NGZP02000002.1, from coordinate 335,846 downwards.
CTAAATAAATAACATTTAAAGTTTAATCTTTTTTTATAAGTAAAAAAAAATTATATAGTTTAAAACTTTAATATAAAATATTTTAATTAAAGCTATACTAATAAAATATTTAAAGATTTTTATAACTTTAATATTATTTATTTTTTTAGTTTTTAAAAAAGTAATATTATTATATATTTAAAAAATGCTTTAATTAAACTAAAAGCAAGAAAATAATTAAATAAACTAAAAGTTTTAGCTATATTAAAGTTTTTTTTAAAGCTTTACTTTAAATATAGTTTTTTACTTTTTAAAATTATTTTTAAAAATAAATATAGTATGCTTATAAAAAATTATAAAAAGTTAATATAAAATAAAGCATAAAATAATAAAGTAAAAAGCACTAAAGCTTTTTTTATTATTTTAAAATGCTATTACTATAGTTATTAAACTATAATATTTATAAATTTATATAATTAACTAGCTTATTTATTTAATTTATTTTCTAAAGAAAAAAGCAGCATTAAAAAAATAATAAAATAATTATAAATCTTATAAAAAGCTAAGTTTAATATAGCTATTATACTTATTTAACTAATTAGCTTGCTTATATATAATTAGTTTAATAAATATATATATAAATACTTTAGCTTTTATATATTATACTTAATATTTTGCTAGCTTAATAATATTATTATATATAAAAAAAAAAGTTAAAATAAAAAGTAGTTATTAGCTTAAATATATTATAAATAAATAGTAGTATTTATTAAAATATATATTAATATTTAAATTAAAAAAAGTTTACTATTTTTACTTTTTAATTTTTATGCTATAAAAAAAGTTTATAATTAAAAAGCATAAAACTTAAAAGCATTAAAAAAAGTAGTAGATTTATTAAAGCTTATATATAAAAATAATTAAAATATTTAAGCTTAATTATATAAAATGCTTTTTTAGCTAAATAACTGCTTAGCTTAATTAAAAAAGCTAAAAAAAAAGCTAATTAATAGTACTTAAATATTTAATAACTATATTAATTTTAACTTTAATAATTTTAATATTAATTAGCTTATTTACTAGTAAATAATAATAGCTATATTGCTTATATAAAGCTTATATTAAAAATAATAAAATAGCAAGTTATTTTTTTAAAATTTAAGCATATTAGTTAAAACTTTTATAAGCTTTTATATTAATATTACTAAATATGCTTTAAAAATTATAATTAAGCTTATAATAAAAAATATTTTTATAAAAGGTAATATAATAATATTAATAGTATAAATAAATAAAAAATATATTATAAATATAATAATATTAAATAAAAAAAAAGCTAATTTATAATAAAAGCTTATTTTAATATATATTTAATAAAAAATAGTTTTTATGTTTTATATAAAAGTTATTAATACTTAAAAAAGCTTTAATATAAAAAAAATAATAATAAATATATAGCTATTAATATTATTAAGTATAGCTAAACTTATAATATTTTATATTATTATAACGTTTGCTAACTAAAAAAAAGCTAAGTTTAAGTTTTTTAGCATACTTTTTTTATATTATTTATATTATACCTTTAAAGTATTGCTAAAATATATATAAAAAACCTAAAACTTTTAGTTAAAGTAGCATATAAAAAACTTACGTAATAAAATAATGCTATATTTAAAAATTAAGCTTAAAAAAGCTTTTATAAATAATATTTATATGCTATTAAATAAGCTAAAAAAACTAAAACTTAAAAAATTATATAATTAAAGCAAAAATATTACTAAAAAGCTAGTTAAAAAAAAAAGCATTAAAAAAAAAAGCATAACTAATAAATTAATATTATATAAATAAACTTAATAAACTTACTTTAAAATATTTTTTAACTTTTTTTTATGCTTAAAGTTATACTATAAATAATATAAAAACGTATTAAATATAACTAAATTTTTTTAAAATAATACTTTAAATAATATCTTGCTATTAAAGTTTTTTTAATTAAGCAATTTTTAGCAGCAAGCCTTTTAACTATAGCAAGAAAAAATAGCCTTTATATATAAATAGCCTAAAAATATTTAGTTTAATATTACATATAAACCTACTCTTTTATATTTAAATAGCTAAAAAAAATAAGATTAATATAACTAAAGTATTAAAGCATTAAAAGAAGTAAAACAAGTATTAAAAATGCAAAAGACTAAAAAAAGCAGAAATAATTTTATAAAACTTAATAATAAAAGCATAAAAGCTAAAAAGCTAATTAAAAAAAAAAAAAAAATAAATTAATTATATATACTACTAAATTAAAGCATTAAATTAATAATTAAGTTATATTAAAGTTAACTATATTTTAATTAGAAAAAATTAAAGTAAAGCTTATTAAAAGAATTAAATAAAAGATATAAAAAAAAAAGGATTGTTTTAACAGATTAAAAGCATAAAAAAATAAAGAATAAAATAATATCTACGCGTAAAATTAACTTATTTGCTTTTATTAATATCTTTAAGCTATAATTAATTAATTTTTTATGCTATAATATATTTTAAACATATAAAAATATAATGTTTAAACTATTTTTATATAGCGGCTATATAAGCCTTTGCTTACTTATTAATATAAAGTAAAAGATTAAATAGCTGGTTTTAATAGTTAAAAACTAATTTAATAAGCTTTTAAAAGTAAAGTTAGCGCTAATATATTAATGCTTTTACTATAAAAGCATATAATAATATAACCTTATTAAATATAGTTTTAAAGCTACTTTTTATATAATATTTTATAGTATAAAAAGGTAGCTAGCTTAAAAGTCCTATAAAAATCTATTATATATAAAGCTAAATAGTATTAAAAACTAGATTTTAAAATCTAAATGCATTAAAAACTAAATAGGCTATAGCATTTTAAAGCTACTTAAGCAGTAATATAAAAGGAGTGGCTAGTTAATAAAATATATGCAACTTATTAACATATTAATAAACTATTTTTAAAGTTAAATTAAATAACTTTAATATTTAAACTTAATAGCATTTTATTATAAATATATTATAGTAATAAAAACTTAAGTTTATAATAATAATAAGATTTAAATATATAATAGCTTTTAAATCGTTTATAAGTAGTAATAAATAAAAGTTTTTAAATTTAAGCTAAGTATAAATTTATAATTAAAGCTTATTAAGTTTTTACACTACTTTATAGCGTTATTTTAAAAGCAATTTCTAAAAAAATACTTTATTAATAGAACTAAAAAAAAATAAATTACTTTTAAGCAAGTCTATTTAATTTTAAAAAGAGATAAATTCTTTTGCTAAACTAAAATGCTTTTACTTAAAAATAAAAATATCTTTATAAGTTTTAATTAGCAAGCTTGCAATAATATTATAACTAAGTTTAAAAAGTTATAAAGCATTATAAGCATTTTTACTTGCATTAAAAGTAATAGCAGTTATAGCTAAAGCTAAGCTAGTAAAATCTATAAGCATATATTGCTTATTAATATGCTTTAACTATTATAAGCTTATATTAAAAAAAGTTTTAATTACCTGCTATAGCAAATAGCTTAAACCTTTTTAGTTAAATTATAAGGCTTAAATTTATAAAGCCTACTAAGCTAAATATATATAAATAAATAAAAAAGCTATATTATAATGCTAGCTTTTTTTATATAAAAAAAGCTAATAGTTTAAGTTATTTATAAACCTTATATAATTAAATCGTAAGCTAAGCTAATTTTTAAGGTTATTTAACTAATTAGCTTAATTAAAATAGTTTATAAATATAATATTAACTGCTTATGTTAAAATAATATTATATTAGCTAATGTTATATCTATTGTTTTGCATAGCACGCGTACGTAACGCGTACGTATATTACGCAAGTAGCTAGCTAAAAGGCTAGCTAAAAGGCTAGTTAGTATATAAAGGTCCTTTTCCTTTATATAACCCTTTAGTCCCTTTACTTCCTTTCTTTTTCGTAGGATAATTAGTAGCAATAAACTAAATTATCCTTACCACCTCTTTTACGTACAACCTACGGTCGTACAAACCTTATATATATATATATATATATAGCTAACTAACAGCTTAACTAATACTATTAATTATATAAGTTAAGTTATTAATAAATCTTATATAATTAAATTATATGCTAAGCTATTTTTTAAGGTTATTTAAATATATAGCTTAATTAAAGTAGTTTATAAATATAATATTAACTGTTTAACTAGCACTATTAATTATATAAGTTAAGTTGTTAATAAATCTTATATAGTTAAATTATATGTTAAACTACTTTTTAACGTTGCTTAAATATATAGCTTAACTAAAGCAGTTTATAAGTATAGCATTAACTGCTTATTTAATAATATTAATAATATAGTTTAAGTTATCTATAAATTTTATATAGTTAAATTATATGTTAAGCTAATTTTTAAGGTTGTTTAACTAGCTAGCTTAATTAAAGTAGTTTATAAGTATAATATTAACTGCTTAGCTTATAATAATAATAGCATAGTTTAAATCGTTAATAAATCTTATCTAGTAAAATTACATGCTAAGCTAGTTTTTAAAATTGTTTAAATATATAGCTTAATTAAAATAGTTGTTAAATAAAGCATTAACTGCTTAGCTTGCAGTAATAATAGCATAATTTAAGTAGTTAACTAGTTTTATTTAATTAAACTACTTATTAAGCTATATTTTAAAATTGTTTAAATAAATAGTTAAATTAAAATAATTTTTAAAAGTAGCATTAACTGCTTAAATTATAACATTAAAAGCATAATTTAAATTGTTATTAGATTTTATATAGTTAAATTGCTTATTAAGCTAGCTTTTAAAGTTGCTTAAATATATAGCTTAACTAAAGTAGTTTATAAATGTAGTATTAACTGCTTAGCTTATAGCATTAATAGCATAGTTTAAATCGTTTATAAATTTAGTTTGCTTAAATTGCTTATTAAGCTAAGTCTTAAAGTTATTTAACTAACTAGCTTAATTAAAATAGTTTATAGGTATAGCATTAACTAAATAACTTATAATATTAATAGCATAGTTTAAGTTATTTATAAATTTAATTTAATTAAATTGCTTGCTAAGCTAATTTTTAAGGTTAGTTAAATATTTAGCTTAATTAAAATAGCTTATAAGCGTAACGTTAACTGTTTAACTAGTAATATTAATTATATAGTTTAAATTGTTAATAGATTTTATTTAATTAAATCGCTTGCTAAGCAAGTTTTTAAAAATAGTTAAATAGCTAGCTTAATTAAAATAGTTTATAAGCGTAGCGTTAACTGCTTAATTAGCACTATTAACTATATAAGTTAAGTTGTTAATAAATTTTATATAGTTAAATTATATGCTAAGCTATTTTTTAAGATTGCTTAAATATACTATTTAATTAAAGTAGTTTTTAAATATAGTATTAACTGCTTGTTTAATAATATTAACTATAAGATTTAAGTTATTAATTAATTTAGTTCGCTTAAATTGCTTGCTAAGCTAATTTTTAAAGTAGCTTAACTAGCTAGCTTAATTAAAGTGGCTTTTAAATATAATATTAACTATTAAGCTAGCAATATTAACTATAAAATTCACGTTGTTAATTAATTTAGTTTGCTTAAATTACCTGCTAAGCATTACTTTTAAGTTATTTAATATAAAAAGCTAAGTATTTACTTTAGCTATTTTTATCACTTGTTTTATAATTTAAATAGCTTTGTTTAAACTTTTTAACTAGTTAGTTTATTAGTAGTTTTTTGCTAGTTTAATTGCTCGATTATTTAAATAGCTTATTTAACTGTTAATTTTTTCTAATGTTAATTTTACACTATTATATTTAATTTCTAGCCTTTTTTTAGCTTTTATTATTACGTTTAAGCAAAGATTATTAAAAATTTTATGATTATAAGTTTTATTAGCACGGTTATAAAACGCTTAAGTTATATTCACTTTTTTTTTAAACATTAAATTAAATTAATATGCACTATTTTACGTAGTGTTTTTTAGCTAGTTGTTAAAAACAAGGTTTATAAGCTTAAACTCACTTTAGTAATAAAATTTAAAATAAAAACTAATTAAATTTAAAAAGATTAAATACCGAGGAATTTAAACTAATAGTGATGCTAAAAATTTTTGCTAGCAAGTGAAAAAAGCTTTAAATATAATTTTATAGCTTATATAATATAGCTTAAATCTAGCAGTAAAATGTTAGTGATTTTTTTATAGGTATAGTTATTAAAGGCTTAGCAAATAATAAAATAAAGCTTTAATAAGGCAATATAAACTAATTAATATATTCTTTATAGCTTTATTAGCATTAAAGCAGATTTTTAAAATGGATAGGTTTAGGTATAATGCGCAGGGAGGTAGTTAAGTGTGCACGCCTTTTTTAATACTACATTTCTGGCAGGGTCGGCAGGGTTAGCTTAAGATTTAGTTTACGCAACACTAACGTCGGTTAGTAACTCTATAAGGCCTTGCTAGCTGTTTGCAAATATCACTAATGTAAAACAGGCTATATGCATGTCGTATTTTAATTGCTATAAAGAATATCTTAGTGTATTATTGCTAAAGCTAAAATTAGTTTAAATAAAGTAGCTTTTTTCTTTGCGTTCTTATAACGTATATTTTAATCTAAAGTAAGCACTAGTGCGGATTCCTTAATATTTAATTTCTTTTAGGTTTAACTACTTATTACCTAATATTTATTACTTAATAAAGCTTAAACTTATTAGCTTGTTTTTAGCAACTAGTTAGAGAATCTACGTGAAATAGTTAGCGCATTTTAATTTAAGTGAATGCTTAAAGGAAAAGCGAACATACTTTAGTTGTCTTACGACTGTGTAGGCATAAAGTAAAAGCAACTCTTATAATTGCAAGATGTAAGCCTTGCTTATGCTAGCTTAAAATATATTTTAAAGCTAAAAGAAACAACTATAATCCACTTTATTAGCTAATACTAGCTGTTATAGCATGTTGCAAATTTCTTTAAAGACTATTTTATAGCAATGCTTAAATCTTATATAATAGCTATTTTACCTTTAAATTAATGCTTAAAAGTTTAAACTTTTAAATTTAAGCTTATTAAATAAAGTTTAATTAAAATTTTATGTTAATGTTATATATATTTAAAAAGCTTAAATTTTTATAAGTGGCTAAGCATACTAGTTAAAATAAAACTATTTTATTTTAATATTTTTATATAAAGTGAATATTTTATATATAAGTTAAATTATATTAGCTATACTTTTATATTATATATAAAAATTTACTAGCTATTTATTATTTTAAAGTAATAATATATTGCTTATATTTAGTTTAAACATTAGTAATTTTTTAGTTATATATAACCTTAAAAATATAAAGCTTTATAAACTACTAATTTTTTTTACTTTAAAGTAAGCTTTTAAAATGTTTAAATAACACTTTTATTAATTAAGCAATTTATAAGCGTTTACTTTTATTGCTTAAATTAACTATATAAATACGTTTTTTAAAAGTTTAAGGTAATAGTAATACCTTACTTATAAAAAATCTTTAAGGTAATATTTTTACTTATGCTATTTTATTATATACTTAAAAAAGCAATAACTAAAAAGTTAAATTTTATAATATAAGTTAATAAATCGCGCAAACTAAAAATAAGTATAAAAAAATTAACTTTTATTAAAAACAAGCTAATAAAAATAAGCTTTAATATTTTTAAATAAATATATGTTATATTAATTAAAACAGTAAAGTTAAACTAACTAAGTTAATTAACTTTATGTTTTAATAGTATTACAACGCTAAAAAATGCTATGTATATCTTTTAAACGTGTTTATAAAGTGTAATAGCAATTTATTAGCCTAAGAAAAATCTTTTCTGCAAAGTTAATAGTTTATTTAAAGCTAAACGCTTTAAAAACTAATTGCTTTTTACATAGTTAAATTTTTCTTGTTAAAAAAACAATTTTTAGGCAATAAAATATTATTAAAGTAACACTTATACACTATTACTAAAATATTAATTGTTGCTTTTTAAAGCACTACGTTATTAAAGTTTAACATTAATAAGCAAATGTTTTAGTTTTAAAACTATAAAACTAAACTTGCAAAAAATAAAACATACTGTTTTTTAAGTATTTTTAACATTTATATGCTTTTTATTTACAGCAAAAAACAAAAGCACGCATATAAGCAGCTTTAAAAAAAACTTAAAGGTAATTTATACTATAAAACTTAAAATATAACCGCTGATTTTTAAATAGGCTACTAAAAGCAATAGCGCAAGCTTTTTTCTATAGTTTTATTTGCTTAAAACCTTAACTTTATAAACCGTTTAAAAATTTTAGCGTAGATTAATAAAAAGTATAATAAACTAGCTATTTAAGTAGCACTTATTAATATTAGTAGCATAAAGTATATATATACACTTTATTAAATTATATTATAATCTTAACATTTAAAAAGAAATTATAAGCTGTTATTAAATATGCTTATTATATGCGCGGTACCTAGCCGCAAACATAGGTATTTTAAGTATATGCAAGCATAGCTGCCTACGTTAAAAAAGCATATAAAAGCATTGCAAACAGGCTTAATTTGCTAAGGTAATATAACTTAAATGCTAACGTTTATTAGCTTGTTAGCAACTAGCTATGCAATAAAAAAAACAGCTAATAGGTTTTAATTTTAAATAACGCTAACAACATTAAAATATTTTTTTTTTAGTATAAACTATATAATATATTAACCTTACTTAAAAACTATTTGCTATAAAGCTTAAACAGGTTAATTATTATTACTTTTTAAAATAAAAACGCTATAATAAAAATTATAAGAGATCTTAAAAATATAATGCAAGTTTAAGCAATAAAAAAAAGCTAAATACTATAGCTGCTTTAAAATAAACTTTACGCTACTTTAAACAAAAATAAAATAGCTAAGCTACTAAATATATTTAACTATATATTATTTGCTATTACTTAAGCAGCTATATATATTAACTAAAAACCTTTAATAATAGTATTTAGCTATTTAAATAAGTTTTATAAAAGCATAAAAAAAAAAAAAGCTTTTTAACTAGGATTTAAAAGATTTCCGCTAAGATAATAGCATATTACACTTTATAAAAACTATATAGCGTTTATTATTTAAGAGTATATAAAAGGAAAGGCTATTTACTACTAGTGTTCTTTTTTTTATAAGCTTTTTTTAACCTTAAAGCATTTTAAAATAAGTGCTTTAAAGCTATTATAAAGCAATAACACCTACTAATAAAAAAAATATAAATAATAAGTTAAATAATAATATTAATTTATTATAAGCTTTATTTTTTATAACATTTATTGCTAATAACTAAGTATATTAAATTTATACTTTTATATAATTTTATATAAAAGATTAGCTATATTTGCAAGGCAATAAAAAAATATAAAGTTAAAGATTTTTTAATTTAATAGCAAAAAAGTTTCCGATAAAAAGTTTAAAAACTAAGTAAAATGCTAATAGCTACTATTATATCTTAAAACATTATATAGCTATAACTTGCCTAGCAAAAAAGCAGCATAAAAATAAGCTAAGTTACTTATAAATATAACGTAGTATATATAACATAAAAGAAATTATAACGCTATATAAAATGTAGCTATTAAAGCATTTAATATAAATAAAAAAACCTTAAAATTTAAAGATATATTAACGCTAATAATAATAGCAGTTTTAATATTAGTGCTTTATAGCTAAAGGAAATATAATAAAGCAAAAAAAATAAATTAACAAGTATTTAAAAAATATAAGAAATTCTTAGGCAAGCAACACTTTAATACGTTAATAAGCATAAATAATCTTGCTTTAGTATTATAAGATTAAAAAAAGCATTAAAAATTAAAAAACCTTTAAAAACAAGCTTTAAAAATAAAAAAAAAAGTATTAAATACATAGCACTTTAACACACTTATAAGCATAAGCAACCTAGCATTATTACTATAAAATAAAAAAAAATATAATAAAGCAAAAATATAAAACTATTAAGCATTAAAAAAAAGGAAAGAAGTTTTAAAAAACGCTATTTAAGCACACTAATAACTATAAGCTATTTAGCATTAGTGCTTTATAAATAAAAAAAGTATAACAAATTAAAAAAATTAAATCGCTAAGCACTAAATAATAACGAAGCAAAGCTAAAAAAATAGCATTTTTATACACTAATAAGCATAAGCAACTTAATAATAATGCTATAAAACTAAAAGAAATATAGCAAAGCAAAAATAATAAACTAGAAAATATAAAACACCTATAAAAAAAAACTTAAAACATAGTACCTTAACACGCTAACAAGCGTAAATAATTTAGCGTTTATGCTTTAAAATTAAAGTAAATATAATAAAGTAAAACAGCTAAATCATTAAGTATTAAAAGAAAAAAAAAAGTTTTAAGGAAAGATTATCTTAATATGTTAGCAAGTTTAAGCAACCTTGCTTTCACTTTATAATGCAAAAAAAAGTATAAAGCAGCAAAGACTTTAAATTAATAAGCTTTAAAAGCAAGAAAAAAAACACTTAAAAAACATCACCTTAATACACTAATAAGTTTAAACAACTTTTTATTAGTTTTATTAGATTAGCAAAAATATGCTAAAGTAAAAATATTAAGCTATAAAGCAACGTAAGGTTATAATACCTAGCTTAACACGTAACACCTTTATACGTTAATAAGCTTTAACAATTTAGCTTTAATATTATAATACTAAAAAAAATATAATAAAGCAAAAGTAATAAATTAACAAGTATTTAAAGCATATAAAAAAAAGCTAGAAATAAAACACTTTAATACGCTAAAAAGTGTAAGCAACTTTGCTTTTATATTATAAAGGTAAAAGTAATATAAAAAGGCTAAAAAATTAAACCGGCACGCCTTAAAAAAGAGAAAAAACCAGCTTAAGACATAGCATCCTAACATAATTAAAAGTGCACGCAATTTAGCTTTTATGCTTTAAAATTAAAAGAATTATAACAAAGCAAGAAAATTAAAGCAGTATAAGAAAAAAACATAAGATAAGCTAAAAAAGGTGTTATAAGTTGCTTATTTAAAGTTTTAAATCTATATAATTATTCTTTAAAATCGAAAATATAAATTAAACTATAAATGTTTATTATTAATTAACTTATATTTATAAATAAATATTATGCTTATAATTTACTACTTGAAATATATATTTATTAGCACTTTTATTTAAAAAAAAGCTTGTTTTTTTATATTAACTATAAAATATTTAAAGCTGCTATTTTAGTTTACTTTATAAGCTTTTTACTTAATAAAAATAAAAACTTAATATTATTTTATTATTTTAGCTATATAGCTATATATTATTATATATTTATTAGCTAAAGCGTTTTTTAAGACAAGCATTTTTATTTAAACTGTTTGTCTTTTAATTATTTTATTAGTTAGCATTTTAAATATTAAGCAACTTTATACTTTTAAGTAAAAGCTTTTTGCTTTTTGCTATAATAATATAAATAATATTATAATATTTACGTTTTTAACTATTCACCTCGCCACCTTTTAGCTTATTAAATACTATTAAAGTAAACCTAATAAAATGCTTTTTGCGTGCAATTATAGTTTATAGATTATTTATAGTTAAAAATAGCTATTTAACGTAAAATCTTAGGCTTAAAATAAAAATAGCAAAACTTAATTTCTTATTGCTATTATTTTAAAATATAAAATTAATAGCTGTTTTAGCATTTTTATTAGCTTTTAAGTTAATACTTATCTTAAATAGTAATAAATCTTTAAACTTATTTTATAAGTAAAAAATCTACTTAAATTAAAACAAATAAATTAATGTAATAGCTAAATCTATTGCTTTTTTATTATTAGTTTTTCTTTTGTTCTTTTAACTATAAATAGATTATTTATTATTAAATATATGCTTTAGTTTAAAAATATTAACGCTACCGCTTTTTTTAACGCTTAATTAAAACTATATAGCTTTAAAGTCTTTATTTTTAGTAGATTTAGCTGCTTTTAAGCCTTAGGTGTTATTAAGAACTTAATGCTTAAAGTAGCAGATAATAGTCTTTAAACATATAAGCTTAAGCTAAAGCTAGGTAGCGTTAAAGGTTTTTTTTTTAGTTATTTTATTGCTTAGCACGTATTAAATATTACTAAAAATCTTAAACTTTAAATTATTAAAAAGCTTTTGCTAAAACAAGTCTTTTAAATTTAAATCTATAATAGTATTTAAAATATACTTAAAACTTTACTTATATAAAATAAACAAACTAAGTTATAATAAAGCTTAAATAAAACCTTTTATAATATTTGCTATGCTTTTTAAATTAAAAACTTTATTTACTAAAACTATAACTTTAAAACTATTTATTAAAACTATAATAAACTTTAATCTTTTATTAATGCTATAAACCTTACTAACAAAAAAAGTTATAATATTATTATTAAGCGTTTTAAAAACTAGTATTATTAAAATTAGCTTAAAGTCTTTAAAAAATGCTAGTTTATCCTAGCTAAAAATTTAAAGGTTTTAAGATATTTTATATAATATAATTTTTTTAGTTGTAAAATTATAAATAATATAATATATTAAACTTAATAAAGTTAACAGGTTATAAAAATACTTTATAAGTGCAAAGGTAAATATATTATATATTATTATGTTATTATTTTGCTTTAAAGCTGTTTTAATATTTTAACAAGCTATTATAAGCGTAAAGCCTTTAAGGTTAAAATCTTAGCATATACTTAGGTTTCTGTTGTAATAACTTAGCTTTTTCTACGTTCCTTACATAGCAGCTTTATTAAAAAAAAAGTTTAAAAAAAATATCTAGTTATTAGAAAATTAAAATTAAAAGCTAGCTTACTAAGCCTTTCTAAAATAGCAACTGTTAAAAAATATAATAACTTACACTTTTTTTTTATAAAGTTGCTTTTAATAATATATTATGTTTAAAGAATTAAAAAAAGAAAATGTTTTTAAAATTAGCTTTATTATATATATTTTTAAATGCTTTTTTAAGGTTTATATAAGTAAGCTAGTTATATTTTAGCTTTATAAAAACATTAAAATCGTTTGAAAATATAATAAATATAAAAGTGCAAATAAATTAAAATTAAAAATAATTTTAAAGAAGCTTTTAAATAAATTTAATATTATTAACGGCTTTTTTTAAGTGTTTAAAAAATACCGGTTTATTATTTAAAAAGCGTTTTATTTTATTATTGTAATAAAAGTTTATTTTTACAAGCAAAATAAATTGCTTAAGCATAATTAGTATTGCTATAATATATAGCTAATAAAGGTTAAAAAGTAAGCAATTAAAATATTTAAAAAAACTTAATATAATAAATAAAACTGTTATTATTATTATTATTAAAGATTTAAACTAAAGTTAAATTAAAATAAGCTTATATAATAATAAGTTTAATATAAAGCTTTATAATTAACTTTTGCTTAAGCAAACTAAATTTAAAACAAAAAAGTAATATATAAAGTAATAATAACTAACTTATTAAAAATAATAAAGGTAATATTAATAAGCAGCTTATATAAATATACTATTAATTAAATATTAGCTAAACTATAAAAATTACTTTATAAGATTATAACTTTATTATATGTTTATGTTATAAAGCTATAAAAATAAACCGTTTTAATTATTTATTTAAAAAACTTAGTAAAATAAACTAAAAGCTTATAATATTTTTAGTATAAAAGGTTAAAATCTCTTTTTTTATATACTATTAAACTTATATTTTAATTTTTTATAGTATTTACTTGTTGTTTTACTAAGGCTATTTAAAAAGGCAAAAAAAAGCTAATAGTTATTAGAAACTATTTAGTTTTGCTAACTATATTAGCATAAAAAAAACTATAGAAAAGAAAGTAAAATAGCTGCTTAATAAAGCTTTAAAAAAAGCTACAACTAATAACTACTTTATAAATATAAAGCAAAAGCTGCTACCTATAGTGTATAATTTTTGTTAATAGTTTAAAATATAGCTTTTATTATATAATAGCTACTGTTTGCTTTACTAATGCTAAGCAGGCTTAAAAAAGCATATTATATATATAACTTTATTAGACTTATAACTTTAAAATGCTAGTTTTTTAATAAATAAAAGCTATGTAAAAGTATAACTAAAGCTTTATGCTATATATAGCATTTTCTTGCATTATTTATATATGCAAAAAGCATATTAACTATTAACATATAAAATTATGCAACCTTGTTTTTTATAGATTATTTGCAGGTTTAAAATTTAAATAAATATGCTGTTGCAAAGTAAAAGCATTGTTTAGCAGCTTATTTATAAAATCTGTTGCTATAGCTATAACTTAAATAGGTTAAGCTTTAAAACCTAAGATTTTAAGGAATAAATAGCTATAAACAGCGCTTTTTTTATGCTTAAAAAAATAGAGCAAGCAAATTTATTTGCAAAGGCTTACGCGCTATATAAACAATTCTTTAGTAAAACTAAAGCTATTGCAAGGTATAATAAGATTTACTAAGATTAGCTTTTCTTGCAAGGTATTTTAAGCATGTTGTTTTACTACTTATTACTAGCATATGTTAGCGCTACTATAATCTTTTTACTTTTTTAAGTTTAAATTTTTTTAGATTTAATTAAACCTATTTAACTTAAAAATCTACTTTAGTGCTAATAAAGCTATAAAAAAAATAAGCTAAATGCAAGCTAAATATTATTAATTAGTTTTACTTACATATATTACTACTATGCTATAGCCTTATTTTTTTATTTTTTTAGTTTTTAATAAGTATAGCTATAAAATTACTAATATTTACTGCTTTCTTTTAAGATTAGATTATATTTAAGTTTAAGCTAGGCTTTATAAGCTATAAAGCTATATTTAAAGCTTTTGCTGCTTAATAATAAAGCTGTTTAGCATAGCTATTTAATTTATACTGCTATATAAAGCTAATAACATTTAATCTTTTTTTTAAAAGTTATAATTATATTACTTTGCTTTTAAAAAGGAGGGAAGCTTAAAGGCAGGCATATATAACATGTTAAAACCTATAAAGCCTTGCAAAATTAAGTACTTTAAAAGCGTTTGCTTAAGTGCTAAACTGTTATTAATAAATATTTAATAGCAAGCAAACTAAATATATTATTTAAACATCCTTTTTATTAGTTTAATAAAGCTACGCTAAAAATATTTAGTTAATAAGCTATATTTATATTAATGCTAGTTAATATTATAATTGCTAACATATATATTTAAATAAGGCTTAATTTAAACAGTTAATTTTTTTATAGCATATTATTTAATTTAATAATTATATTAATAGCTTTTAAAAACGTTATTAAAATAAAGCTATTTTATATAGATAATAATATAACAACTTTACTTAATAGTATAAAAAATAAAAAGCTATATTTGTTTGCAAAGCTATATAAAGATATTATAAGCAATAAATAAATTAAACTATATATTTATATCTGTTTTTTAATATTTGTAAAGATGTAATTAATAAAGCGCTTTAATTAAACTATTTAACAAACAAAAAAATAGCTTGTAATTACGCTTATAAACTATTTAAACTATACTTATTAATTTTATATTTTTAACATGCTAGTAGTAAAAAAGCACTAATTTAATCTTTTTTTAAAAAATATAATATTTATGTTTTTAAAAAGCTAATATATGTTTTAAATTTTTAAATAATAAAAGCTTTATTAAAATAAATGCTAACATATATTTATATAATAGTTAAGCGCTAAAATTAAAAGGAATTAAAATGTAAACAAGTTTTTTAAATAATAAAGCAGTAAAACTAGCAAAGAATTACTAGCACACTAGCAAATTAAAAAACTTAAACAAAGCTATTTAAAATATAAAATAAGTAATAAAAATAGCTAAAGTATATATTTAGCCTATTATATTAAGCAATTTAAAAGCAATACTTAATATATAATACAACTAATTAAAATCTATAAACAATTTAAACTATGCTATTAATATTGCTAATTAAGCTGTTAATATTATATTTGCAAACTACTTTAATTAAGCTAGCTATTTATAGTGGGTAAAAAAAAGTCTAGCTTAATCCACTTTTTCCTAAAAAATTTAAATTATAAAATAAAGGATGCACGCCCCACATAAGCTAATAAAAAATAATAAAAAATATATATAGGTTATAAATAAATTAAAGTATATTATATATTTTTTTTAATTTTAATTATATAATATTTAATAAAATATTTAATATTATAATAAAAAAAGTTAAAATTTAATTTAATTTATAAAGTTATAAATATATATATATATTTATATTATAAAAAATTTAAAAGAAATTTATTTTTAATTAATAATAAGAAAACTTTATATTTTTAAAAAGTTTTTATAAATAGTTATTTTTTTAAATTTTATATATAATTTTATATATAGTTAAAAATATTTATTAAAAGTTAAAAAAAATACTTTTATATATTTAGCTTTAAATTTTATATTTAAAATTTTTTTAAAAGTATATTTTAATTATATATATAAAATACTAATAAAATTATATAATTAAAAAACTTTAACTTTAAAAGTTAATATTTTCTTTAAATATAAAGTTTTTATATAATTTTTATAAAATATATTATTTAATTAAAAAATATTTAAAAATTAAATAATAATTTATATATTTTTTTAACTTTTAAAATATTAATATTTTTAATAAAAGTAATAAAAATATCATTTTTATTAATTTTTATATATATAAAATTTAATTTTAAACTTAAATTTAAAAAAAACATTAATTCTTTAATAATTTTTATAAACTTTAAAATATTTAACTTATTATAATACTTAGAAAATAAGAAAAAATTTAAATATAAACTTTTCTTTATTGTAAATAACATTATATTTTTTTAAAATTTCTATTACCTTATATAAGGCGTGCATTTTTAATTATATTGTTAAAATGAAATGTTAAATAAGTGGATATAGCGTGACTTTTTTTAACCCACTATAAACAATTTTAAAAACTTGCTTAGCAGGCAATTTAACTGCATAAAATCTATAAATAACTTAAACTATGCTATTAATATTATTAACTAAGCTATTAATGTTATATTTGCAAACTATTTTAACTAAGCTATATATTTAAATAATTTTAAAAACTTACTTAGCATGTAATTTAACTGCATAAAATTTATAAATAACTTAAACTATGCTATTAATATTATTAATTAAGCTGTTAATATTATATTTATAAACTACTTTAATTAAACTAACTAGTTAAATAATCTTAAAAACTAGCTTAGCATATAATTTAACTATATAAAATTTATAAACAACTTAAACTATATTATTAATATTGCTAATTAAGCAGTTAATACTATGTTTATAAACTATTTTAATTAAGCTAGCTATTTAAATAACCTTAAAAACTTGCTTAATTTATAATTTAATTACATAAAATTTATAAATAACTTAAATTATACTATTAATATTGCTAATTAAGCTATTAATGCTATATTTATAAACTATTTTAATTAAGCTAGCTAGTTAAATAACTTTAAAAACTAGCTTAGCATATAATTTAATTATATAAAATTTATAAACAACTTAAATTATACTATTAATATTATTAATTAAGCAGTTAATATTATATTTATAAACTACTTTAATTAAGCTAGCTATTTAAATAACTTTAAAAACTTGCTTAATATATAATTTAACTATATAAAATTTATAAACAATTTAAACTATACTGTTAATATTATTAACTAAGCTATTAATACTATATTTATAAACTATTTTAATTAAGCTATATATTTAAACAATTTTAAAAACAGGCTTAGCATGTAATTTAACTATATAAGATTTATAAACAACTTAAACTATGCTATTAATATTGCTAATTAAACAGTTAATGCTATACTTATAAACTATTTTAATTAAGCTAGCTAGTTAAACAACCTTAAAAACTAGCTTAGCACGTAATTTAACTATATAAAATTTATAAACAACTTAAACTATGCTATTAATATTGCTAACTAAGCTATTAATGCTATATTTATAAACTATTTTAATTAAGCTATTATAGTAAATAATTTTAAAAACTTGCTTAGCAAGCAATTTAACTATATAAGATTTATAAATAACTTAAACTATACTATTAATATTACTAATTAAATAGTTAATGCTATACTTATAAATTATTTTAATTAAGCTATTATATTAAATAATTTTAAAAACTAGCTTAGCATATAATTTAACTGTATAAGATTTATAAATAACTTAAACTATAAGCTTTTCTTATATAAAAAAAGCTAGCGTTATTATACTGCTTTTTTATTTATTTATATCTACCTAGCTTGCTAGGCCGCTTAAATTTAAGCTTTATAATTAAATTAAAAAGGCTTAAATTATATGCTATAACAAGCAGTTAAAATCTTTTTTAACATTAGCTTATAGTAGTTAAAATATACTAATAAGCAGTATATACTTGCAAATTTTGCTAGTTTATTTTTAGCTATAGCTATTACTACTTTAAATGTAAATAAAAATGCTTATAATATTTTATAATGCTTTAAACTTAGTTATAATATTATTGCTAGCTTACTAATTAAAACTTATAAAAATATTTTTAATTTTTAATAATAGTACTTTAGTTTAGCAAATAAATTTATTTTTTTTTAGGATAAACTAAACTTTTTAAAAAATAGTTTTTTTTCTTTAAGTTTTATAAAAAAACTATCTTTTTAAGACTTGCTTTTAAACAACGTTATAATATAATATAAAAACTTAATAAGCTTTAATTATAGATTTATATTTAGCTTAAATTTAAAAACTTTTATTTTTTGCTAACTATAAATAAACTAAAAGTAGTAGTATATTTAAATCTTATAATTATTATTAATTTTAGTTTTTATTGCTGCAATATATTTTTAATTAAGCATAATTAAATATATATATTAAAACTGCCTAGTTTAATAGTAAAAAAAATATTAAAACAAATTAAAGCGTTGCAAATATTACTGCTTAAATAGCTTTAAAATATTATAGCTAATCTAGTTTTAAATATACTTAGTTTTTAAAAGCTAGTTTTTAATATTTATTAGCTTTATATATAGTAAATTTTTATAAGACTTTTAAGCTAGCTATTGTTTTATGCTATAAAATACTATATAAAAAGTAGATTTAAAACTATTTTTAATAAAGTTATATTATTATATGCTTTTATAATAAAAGCATTAATATATAAGTATTATTTTTATTTTTAAAAGCTTATTAAACTAATATTTAACTATGCTTTTTAGTTGCTATATATAAAACATTAAATCTTCCTCTTAATAAAAGTCTTTTATTTACTATAAATAAAATAAAAATAGTAAAAGATTTTTATTTATTGCTTTAACTTTAGCTAATTATATTATCTTTATATAAAAATAACGTATTTAAAAAGCTATAAGCATATAAGATATTTTACTTTGCTAGCTATAAACCTTTACATTTAATAAAGCTATTGCAAAGTTATTTATTTTTAAAAGATTAAAAAACTAGCCTGCTAACAATAAAAAACCTTTATAATTATAAATTGCAAAAAAACCTATTATTTTTTAGTTTTTTATTAGCATATTTAATAGGCGCTAATAAAGCAGCTTAGCTTACTAACAAAAAAATTAACCTTATTAATACTTTTTAGCTAGCAAAGTTTTAGCATATAGTTAAAACGCTTTAAAAGATATTAAATATATATTATATTAATATTATAAAGGTGCTATATAAAACGTTATAAAATAAAAGAATAATAAACATAATAATATATTAAAAACTTTATTAAATAGTTTAAGCATTATATAACAAAAAAATTAAGGCATAAAAAATAAAAAACAGCATATTAATTAGCAAAACAACTAAAGCATAAGATATAATAAACTTTTACTAGATTTTATACGTTTATTTTAATATATAAAAAAAGCTAGTTATATTAAGTAAAAGTAATTGCTATTTTAAAAAATAAACAAACATTTTAAAATAGTATTATCTTATAATATATTATAAGTTAGCTATGCTTTTGCTTAAAGTTATAAGGTTAACATAATACCTTTTAAGCATATTAAGTAATACGCTATATATTAAGCTATTTAATTAACTGTTTAAGATTACGTTTAAGCGCTTAATTATAAATTTTTTAAATTTTTATTTTTAATATTAAAGTTATTTATAATTAATTAATTAATAATTAATTAATTTTTATTTAGTTTTAACTGCTTTTTTATTTGCAGCTATACTTAGCTAGCAAAGCTAGTTAACTAGCTAATATAGCTTAAACGTTAATTTAAAATACTTTATTTTATTATATTTTAAAAATTTAATTTATAACTAGCTAGCTTTAGCTTTTACTTTTATATTTTTAACTTTTTTTTATGTTTAGCTGCTATTATATATAAGAAATAGTTTTATATTAATATATATATAATTTTAGTTTGCTTTTAAAGCAAATGCTTTTAGCTTTATATATTGCTTACTTTTAGTTTTTACTTAATATTAAGCTTTATTTGTTTATTTTTTAATTTTAAATTGCTTTAAAATTTATATTTGTTTTATAAATTTAATAGCTTTAATAGCTATTTTATGCTTGTTTAAAACTACTTAAAAATTCTTTTGTTTTAATATATAGCTTAGTTTTTAGTTTTAAAAGTTTTTAAATTATTAATACTAAAATAGTATATAAAATATTATTTATTGCTTTTTGCTGCAGCTATACTTTAAATTTATAATATTTAAAACTTTACATTAAAAAAAAAAATCTTTAAAGCTAATTTTTTTTATACGTAGTTAAACTAAGATTATATTATATTATTTGCTAAAATCTTTATAAAGCTTAAGCACTTTTTATATTAGCTTAAATATATAATAAAATATAGTTTTGCCTTTAGTTTTAATTTGCTAGCTTATTTTTTAATATCTTTTAGCCTTTTTATAGTTTTATGTTTTTAGCGTTACTTTAAGCAAAAATAGCTTTTTTAGTTGTTTTGCTTTTTAGCTTTAAATATTATCTTCTTTTTATTTAGTAGCTTTTTTAGCTGCTTAGTTAGCCTTTTTGTTTTTTAAAATGCCTTTATAAACTAGGATCTATTAAATTTTTATAGGTAGGCCGTTTTTTTAGAGGTTTTAAATCTGTTACGTAATTTCCTTTAGAAGGTATGCTTTTAATTTCCTTAATAGTATAGCTAATAACCTTATAGCCGCTTAGTTGTTTATATATATAATAGCTTTTTCTTTTTTAAATCTTTAATGCTAGTCTTTTAGTACTATTTATAATGCTATGTTAATACTTTAAAGTTTTTTTATATATATAGTAAAAACTATATTTTAGCTTATATATGCTTTTTTTGTTTGCTTTATTTTAAGGCATATAGCTACTACGCTAGTATATTTATTAATGCTACTTTTATTAGTATAAATTAAAAGTATGTTTTGCTTGCTTTTAAGTTTTTTATAATAATTAGATTTTGCTTTTTTTGCGTTTTTTTTTATATATATTATTAGGCTTTTCTACTAAAAAGATATAATATATAAAGGTATTTTTTTTTAGGCTAATCTTATTAGTTCTTTTTATTTTTATACTTTTTAGCTAATCCTTTAAACTAAGCTTATATATTTTTATTTACGTTATATGCTAAGCTTGTTTATTTTTAGCTTAAAGATGTTTTAACTTAAAAAAGCTTTTTTTAACGTTTTTATATTATGTTTTTAAATTTATTGTTTTATTAAAAAAAAGTAGGTTTTAATGTTAAAAGCTAGTTTTAATGTTGCTTTAAAGGCTTTAGTAATTGTTTTAGCTACTTTTACTTAAATAGTTTATAATATCTTTAGCGTTTTTTTAATATAAGCTTTACTACGTACGTTTGCATTAAATTACATTAAGCATATATATAGCATTTATAAAACATTAACTTTATAATAAATTTTTTTTATTTTGTTAAGCCTTACCTTTTAAGCTAAGTTGCTTAAGCATTTTATAGCTATAATTATTTTTATAAGCTTTTATTATATTTTTTTAATATGTAGTTTTTAAGTAAGCTTAATGTTTATAATAACCTTTAAGTACTTACATGTTAATTTTAGCGCTATTTTACTTTATAAGGTTTAAAGCTTTTATATTATATCGATTTTTTTTTTTTGCTTTAATAAAATATATAAGTTAAAACTTTTTAAGCGCAAAAATAAATATATATATTTTTGCTTATTATTTTATTGTTTACAAAGCTTTTTTTAATTTATTGCAAATTTCCTTTATTATATCTTTTACTATTAAAATAGCTGCATTATTAATATATCTTATAGCAAAAATATCTTTTTTATTATAGTTATTAATAAAGTTAACATTATAAAAAAGGTATAAAATAAAAAAAAGCAGTAAGCCTTATAAAATCTTTATAACAATTTTATATTATATAAACTTATAGCTATTAATAGTAATGCTTGTTTTTTTTGCTTTTAAAAAGCTTTTAATTTAGTTAATAATCTTTTCGTTTATTTTTTACTTTTATAGGTTATATAGTAATTATTAATATAAGACATTATTAAAAGCCTTAAATATATTTAGCAAAAAAAAGCTTGCTACTTATTTTTTGCTAATGTTTTAAGCTAAATATATCTTTTTAATAATAATATATAAAGCATATTTAATTAACTTTAGCTTTTTATCTTTTATATATATGTTAAATAAAAGCTAATAAACTTTAGCAAAATATTTGCTTTATAATAATTACATTTATAATTTTACTTATTATATTTAAAAGTGCTATAAAATAATATGCTTTAAAAATTATATAATTATCTTTTTTTAGTTTATATAATATAACTATAGTAAATTGCTAAAAATATATTAAGTAGTATTTTAAGGTAAAACTATAATTAAAGATTTATATAAAGTATATTTTAATTTATAAAAGCGTTACCTTTAAAACTAAGTTTAAGATTTTATTTAAGCCTAATGTTTTAAAAGCTAGCATTGCTTAAATTATATTTTCTATTTTTTTAGTTATTATTAGCAATATAAGTATTTAGTTTATATAAGTAGCATTTTCGATATTTTTTAAGTTAGCATTTAAAAAAGTTAAAAAAAATGTTTTTTTAAGCAACTATACTTTTTTTTTAGTTTAACTACTTTTTGTTTAATAATTAAATGTTTTAGTTTAAAAGTAACATTTAGTGCTTAGTTTTCTTTATTTCTTGCTTACTTAGCAACTTTTTAAAAAGATTTTAGCAATTTTACTACTTTTTCTACTTTTTTTTTATATAATTATTATAGCGCTTTTTTAATTGTTTTTATTTTAACGTTTTTTGCTATTTAATAAGCTTTTTATAATTTGTTAGTATTATTTAAATTATATAAACGTTAAAGTTTTTTTGTTTTGCTAAGTACTTTTTTATATTTTTTACTTTATTTTTTTTTAAACTTATTATAAAAACGTTTTTTAAAAGCTACCTTATTGGCAGCTTTTTAAATAGCTATGCTTACGTTACATATATATTTTTTAAAGGCTACTATAGTTTTTAGCCTTTTTAGCTTTAAAAGCTTTTGCGGTAAAGCTTTTTAAAATCTTTTACTATTAAGTTTTTTTTAGTTTTTTGCTAGTTTTTTTTACAGTTATATAGCCTTTAAGTTAAATATAATAGCAATAAAAAAATAATTTAAGTTATAATTTAAGTTTTAATTTACTTTGCTTTATATTATTTTGTTTGCTAACCTAATTATAACTATATATAAATTAATTATTATATATACTTTTACTTTTTTATATATAATAGTTTTTAATAAAAGTATATTTATAAAACTATAGTTTTTTATAATTTTAATTAAATTATTTGCTTTTTAATTTACTTTTTTAATATTTATACTTCTTTAAAATTTATAATATAAGTTAAAGTCTTTAAAAACAATTTATTTTTTATAGCTATACTTTTTAAGTATTTAATGCAGTAAAAAAAAAAATGCTTTATTTATTTAGCGCTATTTAACTTAAGTTATATATATTATAAATAATAAATTGTTTTTTATTTGCTAATATAATAATTTATATATAAATATTTTTTATATGTTTTTTAAATTGCTATTTTAAGTAATTAAGTTTTTTATTAATAAAAAAGTATACTTTTATTAGTTTTTTTTAGTTATTACTTAGGTAGCATAAATAAAACTAAGCTTTAGCTAAATAGTATATAGTTACTTAAAATAAATTCTTTTATAGTTTTTAAACAGTAAAAATATTAAAGTTTAATACTTTTAAATCTTTTAATATTATTGCTATTATTATATCTTTTACTTTTTAAATATTATATTATAATATACTTAATATAAGTTATTTATTTATTAATTTATATTAATAATAAGGTTTATATGTTAGCTATTAAGCTGTTTTATTTATAAGTTATTATTAATTTTTTTAAGCGCTTTTTTAAATAGCATTTTAATTTAAATTAACTTTTAGCTGCTAAATCTTAAGCTAAGCTTATTTTTTTTATTGCTATATATACATATGTTTTTAATGTTAACTTTTTTATATTTTTTTTTAGTAAAATATTTGCTTTTAAAAGTTTTTAGTTTTTAGGTTTAGCTTAGCTTTTTAGCAGTTATTTTTAGTTTTTTTAGTATTAAATCCTAAGGCTTTTTTTTTATTATAAGGTAATAAGCTAAACGTGCATTATATATAGCTTATATTTTAACTATTTTGTTTTTTTTTATAAAGCATTATTTACTTTATGCTATATATGCTTTTTAGCAAACTATATACTTTTTAAGTGTAATAGTATTAATTTAAATAAAGTAGTTTTATAAGCTATACTTTTTAGCGTAAATGCTATATGCTTTTATTGCTTTACATTAAGTTTTTATATAGCTATATTTTTAATATTAAAAGTATTACTTTAGTTAGCTTTTTTTATTATATAGCTTACATTAAAATATTTGCTTTTATTAAATAAGTTTTTTATTAATAATTTTATTAGCATTTGCTAGGTTTTTAAATTTAATAATAATAAATAATGCAAGTTTTATAAAAGACTTTTTTAAAAGCTATTTTATATATTTAATATCTACGTTTAAAATAAATAGTTTATTATCTAGTAATATTTTATTTTAAATAGCTTTAAATTTTTTTATATTTATTAAGCTTATTTAAATTTTATAAACAAGTATTTTATATGTTAAAAGTTATATAAATGCTTTATTTTTAATCTTATAAGTTTAGTTTTTTATAAACTATTTTAAAGTTTTTATTTTTTTAGTTATAGCTGTTTTAATGCTTAAGTTTTTACTTTTAAGCTAGTTAAAAAATATTATTTTAATATTTACTATATGCTTATTATTACTTTACTTAATAGCGTAGTTAATATAAGCTTTTAAGCTATAAAAGTTTATAGCTTTAAGGTTTATAATAGTTAATAAGTTTTTAATGTTTATAATAATCTTTTTTTAAATCTGCTTAAAAAGCACTTAAAAGTTTTATATATTATATATATTTATTATTAAACCTTTAGTAGCTATTATAGCATATAAAAGCATAGCAGCTATATAATTTTATGTTTTATTATTTTTAATTTTTTTTATTATAGCTATAACTGTTTTGCTTACTTTAGTTGCTTTTTTTGCAGCTTTTTTAGCTTTGTTTTTATTTTTTATGCTTTTTTATAGTTTTTTTTATAGCTAAACGTTTATATATTTTATATTATCTTTTATTTTATTTAAAGTAAATAATATAATACTTATAGCTTTTTTAACTTTATTTTATATAATATTTAAAGTTTTTTAAATAAATTAAACATTAAGCATATTTTATATTTTTATAATTAAAAACAGCATTTTTAAAATTATTAACTTAAATATATTAGCAGAAATAAGTTAGTTTTAAGCTTATTTTACGTAAAAAAAAGCGTTTTAAAAGTACTTGTTAATATATATAGCATGCTTTTATAGTTTAATTAGCTATGCTTTTGCTTAAGGCTATAAGGTTACTATAATACCTTTTAAGCGCACTAGGTAATATGCTATACACTAAGCTATTTAATTAACTGTTTAAGATTACATTTATACTTTTAATTGTTATTAATTTCTAAAAATTTTGTTTTTAATATTAAAGTTAATTAATTAATTGATTTAAAGTTAATCTTATATTAAAGTTTTAAAAAAAAAAAAAAAAAAACATTTACGTTTACCTTTTATTTTTTTTAATAAAGCAGGCGGTAATAAATTTAAAAAGCAATATTTTATAAAGGTGATAATTAATTAAGCAAGCAGTATTTAATCTTAAAGCTATTAGATAAATTAAATAGGTAGTAATAATATAAAATTTTTAGATAGCATAAGATTTATTTTTAAGCCGCGTTAGCAAGATTGCCTAGTTAAGCTAACTGAATATAGCTATAAATAAAAGTGTAGCTAAAACTAAATAAGATAGCAGTAGTTAATTTTATAACCTTTTTTTTTATACGACTATTTTACGGTAATACTAGCATATTTAGTAACTAATATCTTAATGTAAGCTTAAGCATTCCTTGCAAAATATATATTTTATTTTAATATTAAAGATTATACTAGCGCTAGCTATTTAAAAACTTAACTTATTATTATTTTACGGCCTTATAAGCGACCGTAAAGTCCTTTAGCAGGCCTTATAAAGATTAAAAAGGCTGTGGATGTAGATCGACTTTAGCTAGCTAATGTTATATTGCCTAACTTTTTTAGCTAGCGCGCAGGTATTGCAATAAAGCTACTATATATTGTTAGCTTAGTTAATACAAAGGATAAAAGTAGAAAAAATAAAACTTACGCATTTATAATCACTATACGCATAAATTTATAAACTTTTTAATGCTTTTTAGCATATGTTATATTATAGTATATTTAGTTTAGTAGGCAATATAAAATATATTATATAATTATTTAAAAAAGTAGCTTTAATAAAACGTAAGGTAGGTTTTCTTATAATATAAATAATGTCTTATTTTATTAGATTGTTTTTTATTTTAACTAAAGTGGTTTTTTAAAAGGTTATAATAAGTGAAAGAAAAATAAAAATCTAGGTTTTTTTAGCTTTAAAAAGCAAAAGAAAACAAAGTATTTATACTTAGCAGTTTATTAAATAAAAACTATTATAGCTATATAAAGCTTTTAGTTTAAATCTTAAAGAATAAAGTTATTAAGTTTAAGCCGACTTGCTATAACTAGCTATTAATATCTAATAATAATTTCTTTTTTTAATAGCTTAATAAAGCTTTTATTTTAAAATAGCCTAGTAATTTTTAAACTATTATAAATTATATTAGTTAGCTGCTAAAAACAACTATAAGTTGCTAGCAAAGTAACTAATAAAACTATTACTAACCTTTATATAACTTATAATATTATTTTAAGCGCTTTATCTTTTATAATATTTTAGATTTAGCTTTTATATTAAATTAACGTATAGCTAAAAAAGGCCTTTAAACTAGTAATAATATTTATATATTTATTAACTTATAACTTATAGCTTAATTAACATTTAGTAAAGCTTAACTTAAAAATGTAAATTATTATAATAAAGCTTATATATTATAGCAAAGTAAAGCTTATATATTAGCTACTAAAAAGTTTTAGCTATAAGTTATTATTTATTTTTTTAAGGACTTTTTTTTATAGTATCTTTTTTTTAACTAGCTTTTAAGTGCTAAATTTAGTTTAGCTAGGTTTGCTGCTTTATGCTAAACTTTATGCTTAAGCTAGCTTATTTATTATCTTTTATAACTTTTAAGCTTTATAGCTAATAGCTTATAAAAAAAAAAGCAGCCTAAAATCTACTTAATAAATTAATTGTTTTATAAAGTTATTAGTAAAATAAAACTATTAATCTTATAACTAATTTAGCCGTTTTATTACGCGCTTTCTTTAAAGCTATAGCTTAAACTACCTCTTTTTCTTTTAAATTATAAAATAATAAAATAATATAGCTTTATTATCTACCTAAACTAAAAGTCTTTTTTTATATGTAAGCACTTTATAAATTACTGCTAGCTAAAACAATAAATATGCTTTGCAAGCAGTTATTAGTAAGTATAATATCACGCAAACTTGCGCTTTTTTAAAAAGCAAAGCAAAATTCCTACTTTATAGATATATTTAGCTAAAAGCTATAAGTTAAAGTTAGCTATAGTTGTTTTAATTGCTATTTCAAGTACTTATAAATATTAAATATAAAACTAAGCAAGTTAGCTATTTTTTTTTAATTTAGCTTGCTTTATATAAAATATTACACCTTAGCAAAAAAAATTTAAAGTAATTTATTTAACTATAAACTTATATTATATAAACTTTATTATAGCTAAAACTAGCTAAAAAGTATATACTATTAAGTTAATTAAAAAATTTATTTATAAATAGTTTTATTATTATAAAAAAATATAACCTGTAAAAAAATTATATAAATAGCTAGGTTAATAAAAATCTTTATAGCTATAATTTATATTTATAAAAGAAAAATTAGCTAGCTTTTTCTTTTTATTTTTAAGCTTTGCTTTTTATTTAGCAACTATAAAATATATAGCCTACGCGCTAATATTTATAAAAGTCTGCTAAAAAAGCTTTTTAATAAATAGGATTAGCTTTTTTTCTTGCTTTTTAAGCATCTTTAAAAGCTAAACATTAGTTTTAGCTTATATTTTTAAAACATAGCTATATAAAGCATAGTAAAGGTAGCTTTTACTAATAAGTAAAGCATTTTATTTCTTTTTAGGTTTTAAGACGCTAATAACAATATATTTATACGTTTAGCTAAAAAAAAAGTTGTAAGCTTTTTAACTTGCTTTATAGTTAAACATATAATAAAAATAAATAAAATAATAATAGCTATAACCTAAAATTAATATATTAAAAAGTTTATTTTATAAAGCAACTAAAATCTTTTATTTTTTAAAATTAAAAGATAGCTTTATTTTTAAATTAATATTATTATATTAAAATTAATAGTTAATTTTAATTAGCTATAACTATTTTTTTTATTATAAAAAACTAATTTTTAAAAAGTAAAACAAAAGTTAATTTTATTAATACTATTAAATATACCTTTTAAAGGTAATATAATATTTATATATATAATATTAAATAATATAACTATTAATTACTATTTAATATTAAAATTAACTATTATTATTTATTTTTTTATTATTTTATATGCTATAATTATTTATTTTTATTAATAATAACTTTTTAAATAATATTTACTTTCTTTTATTTAAAAAACATTTTAAATAAAAATATTTATATAAAAATATTTATTTAGGCATATTATTTAAGTTAAAATATCTATGCCTTTAATTATATAGTAAACGCTATAAAAATAGCTGCAATTATTTATCTTATCTAAAACTTCGTAAGGTAAGGCTTATGCAAAGGTCTCCGCCCTATAGGGCAAACATAGTATGAGGGATTCCAGTTTCAGATGCTAGAACCTCTAGTCCTAAAGGCTTCCATACTAACACTTCAACATTTGTATGCAATATAACACAAAACCAACACCGCAAATGTTGCCTACACCGTAAGTCACCTTTGCCTCTGAGTAGCAACAACCAAACAGGACGTATGTACTGCTTGCTACACCTCAACGCAAAACACGTACCAAACAACAAACGATCGAGTCAGAGAAATATAAGAAGAATGGGTAGCATAGGTAGGTCTGAATGATCAGTTTTATCATAGTATTCTCTGTCTTGCAATTCGTTTAGCCACTTGATTATCTCTTAAAGCCACAGAGTGCATATGGTTTGTGGCGTATCATTACCATCATCTGTTAGCTTTCACACCACTCTACACGACAGACAAGGCTAGACACGTATTCACGAAACGTGCGGATCTATCGAACCATTAGATAGGAAAAGCCACAAGAACACAAGCCATAGGTACCAAGGCCGAAGGGCAACTAATAGCCCCGAATAGCCTAGCCAGTCCCGGCTGAGCTGTGTTGGAATAAAGGCGCTTTATGAGTATAAGAAAGCCTAAGAATTCACCAGTTAAGACAAAGAAAAATCTTCATAGACCGTCCGTCAGTAGCCTACACTCCATACCCAGCTCTAGGACAATAGCATTTGTCACACTCTACCACCAAGCTCTCCAACTATGTCTGCTACTACCGG
The DNA here is from genome assembly GCA_004353285.2 of Xylaria grammica. NCBI lineage: Eukaryota > Fungi > Ascomycota > Sordariomycetes > Xylariales > Xylariaceae > Xylaria > Xylaria grammica. The sequence goes on along the minus strand of NGZP02000002.1, from coordinate 305,731 downwards.
AGTAAATTTTGTCAGGTTCTTCTTTTACGCCCACAACACTATTTCGAAGCCAAGAAAGCAAGCCCTTGTCGCTCTAGCATATGCGACGGCTCGAGATCAACTGCTAGCACCAAAAGAAATCTTGATCCGGTAGGCTACTATTAGAATCGCACAGGATTTCCCATTCCCACAGCATTTGTATCTTTAATGCGAGTTCTAACAGACAGAATTATTGTATAATAGAGCTGACATCCATAACAACAAAGAAATCAACAATCGCGGTGGACAGGGCCTAAACGGGTGGCACGCCACTTTTGCTTTCAAGGGCAGCAAAGAAGTTGAATCCGGATTCCATGTGACGACGCACGGGTATACGAAGGGCAAAGATGGCTTTACTCTTAGAGAGGCAGCTCATTCTCATGCCAAGATGGATTCTACCCCAAAGCAGGGAGGCAAAATTGTTTGGCCAAGCAGGGATGAGTTAGAGGAGTACGTGGACAGCCCTATTGCATATTCCCATCTATCACGATAGTGATAGATTGTATTATGACAGAATTCGTCTCCACACTCTACATCTCTGGAACAAAAAAAGGGGTGTTACGGATATCAGCGGGGAGCACTAGAATAGACAGTTTAGGTTATTCGTACAAGAATGGAGTTCATCAGACCCTAACAATACAAGCCATTGTATTTACCGCACAAAATTGGATCCGCGGAGCGCCTAAACTATCACCCAAATGAGTCGTAAAAGCGTAGGTTGCTTGCTAGGTACGTAGTACGGCGTTTGTGATAGTAGTTGAGGTGGTAACGGGTTATACACGAAGAGGTGTTAATCTTTTAAGATTACAGGACCTAGTATATGGTTAGAAGTAGCACCATATTGTTGTATAGTTAGGTTGGCTGACTGGAATAGGTGGCGCGGCGCGCAGCGGACTATATATATAGGTGTGGCAAGTAAGGTAAAGTGAGGTAAGTGTGTGGCCAAATGACTACCTAGGTGCTATAATGACACAACGGGTGCTTGGGCGGATACCACAGGAAATTTTTCCGGCAAACGAAACTGAAGTACTCCGTCAAATCCATCCGCCCGACCCAGCCGCCAATAAACGCTGCGCTCGTGCTACGGACCTTCGGTTCCCCCTTTTCCCTTAGAAATAAAAGAATAATGAATAAGAAAAGATCGCCTGCTCGAGACCCTTACTTATCAGATATCACGAACCACCAAATCAGACAATCTTTTCCCCTGTTGATGTCAACAAGTAAAACCTCAACTGTAAGCTTACCCAACGATTTGGGCCTTATCTGCTTCTCGCCAACAACACTTTTGGCCCCATCTCAGCCTTACATTTTCTCCTATTGCCAAAGGAATATAGGTAGTCCATTGAAATGCCTCGGGGTCCATGTCAAGAAAATCAGACACCGACATGGTTCCATGGCCCGGCATGAACCAGGGTGAAAGATCCTGGATGGCGGTCGAAGAAGGATCGAGCAGAGTTGAATATCGTCACATAGTATCCTCGTCTACTCCTAACTCTTTCAGAACCAAAATGAGGAGGCACAACCCGAGGAAGTAGTCAGAACCATACGTAAGTCCTAATCCCCGCGCCGTTTCAACTGCATTTGTAAAGTATTTCTTTGCCAATATGAAAGACCCTGGCTCGCCCCTGGAGGCGGCGACCAATCCTAGGACAATTTCGCATGCCAATGTCAAGGGACATTCATCACCAATGGATGAGTAGAGTTTATTCTGTATGGTTCTGATTGCTTCGTACGCATGTTCGAATTCTCCACGCGCAGCCCGGGTCCGAGCTCGGTTGAGAGCAATGGTTAGAGTGCAGAAGTGATTCATCCCGACTAGACCGTCGAAGCCTCGATAAGCTTCGTCAAAATAATCTAAGGGGTCATTCGTTCCCAGCGCCCAGCATATCCTACCGAGATTGTTTGTTACCATGAGGTAGTGTGGATGCTGCTTACCGACGAGCTTCCCCAGAGAGACTAGGCATTTCGCATACATGTCTCTAACCTCATAATATTTCCCTTGTGCATGAAGAAGCTCACCATAGTCATTTGCGGCAACCGGAGTATACGGGTCATCCCATCCTAGCATTGCCTGAAAGCGGTCGTAGCCCTTCCGTAACATATCCCCAGCCGCCTTCAGGTGACCCATCTCCCTTTTCACAAGGCCAGCAGCGTCTAGGAACCGGAAGGCTACTGGATGGTTTTTCAGGTCCCCTACACACCGACCTATTGCCTTCTCATAGGCTTGATTCGCAGCTGGGAGATCTCCTTTCGCATGTAGAACTTCTCCCAGGTCATACCACACGGCGATGGTTTCGAAGTTATCAGGCCCATACAGTCAGGTTACCACTTCCTGACACCCTTTGACCATGTCTTCGGCTTGTTTGAACGCGCCTTTTTGTCGACGAAGACCGGCCATATTGCCGCGGAGACGTAAAGTGAGGAAGTGGTCGAACCCGAGAACTTTGATAAACGAAGGTAATGCTTTCTCGTAGAGGGACTGTGCTTCGTCCAGTCTGCCCTGGTGGTCGACGGTTGCAGCAAGGTTGCTAAGAGTCTTTAGGGTACCCGCGTCTTCGACACCAACCCGGATTTCCGACTGACCCAGAGCTATTTTGTACATGTGTTCGGCTTCATTCAAGCGGCCTTGGTTGTGGTAGCAGAGACCAAGGTTATGGGCCGCAGCCATAGCGTTGGGATAATCACGGCCGTTAACTTCATATCGCTTATATAACGATTCAAAAATTAACTCTGCCTCTTTCAACCTCCCAGCACGTTCAATCAATGACGCTAGATCGTTCATTATTTCCAGTGTCTCTGAAGCCTCCCGGCCAGATACCTTTTCTCGTAGTGTTAGTACTTGCCGGTAAAGCTGTTCTGCCCTCCTCATGTTACTAGCAAACTTATTCGCTTGGGCGAGTTTGTGTATCAATAACATAGTCCTGTTATTTCCCGAGCCAAGACGTTCGACATATATCGGCTTTGCTTCTTCAAGTTGTGACACGCCAGTCACCACAGCACCGTGGGATACGTTGGCTTGGCTAGCAGAGCTGCGTATTCGCTGACGGGAATGGCCCTGGCTTTCGCTTGGTTGATTGGAGCTCCACACTGAGGTAGACATAAATCAGCCCACGCCCGATCTATAGCCGTTGTATCCTCAATAGGGAACATGTGATACATAACACTTATTCCTTGTGCGATTAACATGTCTGTGTTTGCGGCTGGGACTGAGGCTCGTGCTGCGAGCTTGGTAAGGTCGTGCATCCAGAGAAGTTTAGGGTTGTTGTCGACCCGGCGCACCAAGTTCAAGTCCCAAAGGCTGCCAATGGCTGTTTCACGCGCGGTTTCATGTCGAAATACTTCCTCTAAGCGTCAATGGCCAACAGGTACGTGTCTTGATTCTGCCCCGTGACTGCACTGATTCGGCTTCAATGCTTGTGCTAAAACCTGCTTCTTCGTTTGTCCGGTTCCAAACGTCAGACTGCAGTATCGCTTCAGGTTCCAGCAGGGGGTGGAATCTCAGGACCTCTAGGGCATCAGGAGACCGATGATGGGTGTAGCCATCATCCCACCCCAAGACCTGTATCTGTCAGAATAAGTAGACCAAGGAGGGCAAAGTATGTGTCATTTCATCTCACCTGATTTTGAGTTCGGCGGTATCTATCGAGGAATGTCCGCAAATCAAGATTGTTGAATTTGACGTACGATGCCCTCTGTTCGATGGCATGTGGTAGCAGACCAACCTCTGACGATCTCGGTAGCTAACTCGTTACTCCTTTGAAGTGGCTCGTATCCGCTTGTCATTAAAATTTGGACGTCTTCATTAGGATCGAGTTCCTTTAATTCTAGTGAGTCATTAACCGACCGCACCAAGTTCTGGATCACTAATCGTTGCTGGGAGCTGATAATGACATGCCCTGATATATCGATAGGGAGGAGTTGGCGTATCGTGTCGACTTCTTCTCGGCCGACATTATCAATCAAGAGAAGCCAATTGCTCATCTTAATCAGTGACCAAAAAAACGTCTTTGTTGTGGTATGATCATCCGGACTAGCATCCGCTGCCAGGTCCAACTCTTCCAGTATCTCATAACACGAGGCAGATAGCTTAACCATTGACCCATCATTGAGAAAAAACAGATTATAGTACATATCCGCATGCGATTTCTCGTATTCGGGAATCTTGCAGCGAAATATTAACGTAATGAGTTGGCAGGTAATATCTGAGCAGCTTGCGAAGCTAATAGCGTTGCGTTGTACTTACTTGAACTACAGCCTTCAACGAGCCCCAGACAAGGCTGGATGCCGAGCTGGTCCGACAGAGAGTGTCTAGGGCATCCTTAAAAAGCCCCAGGGTTTGAGAAAACGCATTCAGTCTTCGGAAAAAACGGTGGAAAGAGCTAGTATTGAATTTGGTGCAGCACTCTTCTTTAGCCGCATCGAATGCAGTTTGGGCTTGACCCAGAGACAACTTGTACACGGCTCACTCGATTCCACGAAAGAATCAAATCCGTTATTCGTAAAAGAACTGCCGATTCTGGATCGCAATTGTGCTATTGTGTCGAAGCATATGTCATATTTCACCTCGGAGCTTCCAGAGCCACGGGGACTAGGACTAGGATTGAGCAGGGTAATGGTCGTTTTGCTGTCTCAAGAAGTCATCTGCTGATGTTGCAGGTCTTTTCCCTCCCCACCCGTGGCACTCGACGGCTCATCGTTATTCACCTTTTCCATCGCTATCGGTAGCGAAGATAAGAGTATGAGATAGGAGCAGAGACTATCAGGATCCAAGAGATACAGCTAGTTGGCATGGAGCGCTCAATTGACGGACGGCATTAGGCTCCGTGAGTCTATGCCGTCCATATAAGCGTACCTTCTGCCTTCTACCCGACGCACTCCTTCGTAGGACTAGCCTTTTAGAGGTAGGTAACTAATCATTGTAAGTAGGCACTTCGCTCCGAGGCACCGTGGCTTTGTAGCGCTTTCACTCTCAGCTAGGACGGATTTCGTTGAACCTCGAGAGTATCTGGTGGGAGGGTCGTGTCAGTTACCGAGACCCTTGAAGGTCCATCGGGACCACATTGACAAAACGTCGGAGGTAATTTTTCGAACTTGGAATTTAAAACTTAGCATATAATACTTCCCTTTCCTCCTTCTCTTTTTTTTTTTTTTTTTTTTTTAATAATAACTAGCGATATATTACTTGCGGACAATTGTCGTATGGTTAAAATAGTAGCAAAGTGGGCGAGAGTGGCCGTTTTAGCGGTCCCGTAAGGGGGGGTGTCTCCGTAGGGGGTGGTGCGTGGTATTCTAGGTGATCAAGTGCACCTAACCGTGTGTGGTGTCTCGCATTGTCTCGCGCTCGTTTATCATACTGCAGAGCATGAAGACAGGCGTCCCTTCCATGGTTTTCGCCTTCGCGGGAGATAAATTCTGATTTCGCTAACTCTGGCTACACTCATTCACTCCACTCTCTTTTGCCACGCCACTCCGAACGAGATGTCAACCATCGATGATTTGCCCAGCCCTCACGAGCCTGTCGAGCTAGATGGTTCAATTTACGAAGGGGGTGGAGGCCTCATTAGATACGCGATTAATTATGCCAGTCTTCTCAACAAACCTATACACATTCATTCCATCCGTGCGAATCGACCTGATGTTCAAGGACTACGGTCCGAACATACGGTTGCGATCACCACTCTCAGCCAACTCGCCTCAGTTGCTGTTGAGGGTAACACCTCCGGCAGTCGTGAACTTCGCTTCACCCCCAATATTGGATTCAACGGTCCCATCATTGCGGCACCAGATAAGATTGGCGTCACAGCTGAGGGAGCCGCTTCTATTCTTCTCATAGCTATTCTGCCTTACATCCTTTTCTCTCAGGTCGCGTCTCAGACGTCTCACTTCAACCCGGCCACCAATGACCAAACCTTGGAGCTAGTTATTAGGGCTGGCACTTTGTGTGTGAAAGCGCCTTCGATTTTCTACTTACGCCAAGTCCTACTACCTACTTTTAAGCTTATCGGCATCGGAGAAGACAATGTGCTCATTTCTGAAGAGCATGAGCAAGGTTGGCATACGCAAGGAGTCAAGTATCCTGGGAAAATGGTAGTATATCTCAAGCCGCTGACTTAACCGCTGCCTGGTTTTGTCCTTCAACATCCGGGCAAAATAATGAATTTTCAGGCCACCGCCCATGTGCCTCCCGACGTTCGCCATGATTTCAAAACTACGCTTCATGCCGAAATCGCCGATTTGCTATCGACCAGCAATTCCCAGGTTGAAGCCGGTATAGAGGTCTACGAGTCTACTGGACGTGGCCAGTACCACTTGCTTCTAGCAGTAGAAACGGTTTCTCCCACTTCGTTTCTAGGATATGAGGATGTTTATCCGCAAACAGAGCATTTTCCTCCCGAGATTAAGGACGATCAGAAGAAAATCGCAGAACATCTCATTCGCGGCCGCATTCAAGGACTTTGGAAAGATTTGCGAAGGGGAAATGCTGTGGATGAACACACGGAAGATATTCTTGTCATGTATCAGAGTCTTGTTTCAGGCTTCTCGTCAACAGAGTCCAACGGCAACGAAAGACAAGTCGCCGAATTTAATTTAAATTCAAAAGCATTAGGTACGTTAAGCAGACAGTCAAGTCTCCGTATACTGATACGGGTTACCAGATAAAACTGGACAGGTACACGATATCGATGATCGTAGCCTCCATGGGCAGACCAGTTGGTGGATTGCGAATCGTATGGTTGGTGTTCAGCTAGAGCATCGGACCCTAAATGGTCTTGAAATGAATGGTTGTAACGGCATAGCTCTAGGAGAGAGAGTCCAGTAACTAGAGGGTAAAGTGTGATAGTTCTAAGAACCAATCCTAGAGGCCCCCTCAACGCGCTCTACGCCTACCAGTTTGTGCTTTTGAAAATTATGGCTTCCGAGAAATTGTGTTCCCCTTTCGCCTCACTTTCTAACCTCGAGAAATCGCGATGATTCGCGGCGGTCGGCGAGGCCCTTAAGGGTGCTCTACCCACCCGCCGCCCCGTGATCATGGGTACGAAGGGGGCGGACAGAACGAAGGATTTCTCTTTTTTTCTTTTTTTCCCCCTCGCCCCTGTTTAGTATTGTTACTTCCAGGTTCGGGTAGTATGCCAGCATCACCTAAGCGTTGAGCGGCTCCCTCCCCCAAATGCAAGCTGTTCAAAATCAACGCCGCGATCTCAAAAGCATTGTTGGAATCGATGATCGAAGGACAGGTACTATGTAACCAAGATCGACTGATGTGAATATTCTTTCTTGGTAGTATATGCTGTAGTGTAGAATAATGGCTGTACTGTCTAAACAGAAACAGATCCCAGCAACACAAGATGAAATCATTTAGAGATGCGATGGAGGAATCAGCAATCGGTACTCGAACAAGGGATCAATGAGGCTCCGCCCTCCCTCCCCCCTTTTTCTTTTCCAAACACCAGGCTCCTACCGCGAGGTAGTATTTAATGCGATCCTATCTCCAATCTCCCGACCGTGTGTCGCTCCTATGAGCATTAGCAAAGTGCGGACCTGCCCACATCGAAACGCATAATGGACCATAGAAGAGGACATTGGTGGCTGCCTGGACCACCTCCCTCTCGTCGACCTGTCTCTCTAACCCCTGTGCGCTTCCATGCCTACCCCAGCAGACGCCCCAGCACCACTAGAAGCTACCTAAGGTACCTACCTAATGTCTACTGCCTAGGTGCCTAGGTAGGCCAAGGTACACTTTAAAACCTCATTCCCTACTCCCTAGCTGCCGGGCCCGTCCCCTCTACCTACCTAGGTACCTAAGGGTGTTAAGATAGTGTATGTTCGGCTTCCTTCGCAGAGCCTCAACGATGGCGCCTCCACCCTTGACTTCGACCCGCAAGCAGCGCACCTCCAATGCAAACCTCTTCCTTCCGACATGCATTGTGCTTTTTATTATTATTATAGTCGCCGCTCTTCTTAGATATGACTTCGTGTCACCATCGTTTCCCGCCGCATTCGGCCTCCATCTTCCGTCGCCTGCCGTAGACAGCACTTTGAATAGCTACCACGACGCCGCACCATTGGTATTCGATTCCCTACATGGTCTATTAAAACAATGGCCCAACTCGTACGCCCCGAATGGGCATTCGATTGTTGTAGGCACCGTGCTTCCTCACACACAGCTCTTCCACGGCAAACATGGCCCGGGCCTACCTGACAAACTTCAGTTCTTCGCTTTTGACGCGTACGTGTCCCCCCCATCGCGCAGCTCGGGCCCTCCCTATGCTAATGCTATCAGAGAGATGTCACTGGGCATTTTTGGCGCAACTGCCAGTTCTGTTATCCACACGTTGGCTTCGACGCGGCCTCTACGCGTCCTCTACTTCGATGGACAATCCGCTACTTTAACCGAGACCGGCACCTTGGATTCCCAAATGGCTATCCTCGGTGGCGAGGTGCCTTCTGTTCCCGAGTACAACCATATATATGATGAAAATCAAAGAGCTTTGGAGCTATGTGCTTTGGTAGATGATCTGGGGATCGACGGAGTCGTAAGGATGAACGCCGGTTTTGAGATCCTTCTTTGCAATTGGCCTCAATCCGGGGTTGAGCACCTCTTCGCAAGTAATCTCACGCTACCCGGCAATCGAGAGCGCAAAATGGACAAGTCCCTACCGAACGACCCCAATCGGCAGCCCCCCCTCGGCTTCGGAAACGCATTCGGCGAACAGGGCTCGTTCGAGTGGTTACGGAGTGCTACATGGCACTACGGCAACTACGGTCAGGCCGGCCCGGCCTTTGGACATGTGAAGCTGGACCTTTGTACCATGGTGTCGTTCTACGACCCCGAACTTACGAGCCTTGGTAGTCTGCATTTTGGCCGCATTGTCGGAAACCAGACATTCCAGAACGGTTGGGGCCATCGACGAGGCCACCGTCTTGTTGGATTATCCAGTCGCGATGTCAAAACAGTTAGGTCGAGAGTACGTGAGAATATAGGGGGCTCAAAGTGCTCCGGCGTAGAATGGGCCGTATTAGCCGAGTCCATTATCTCGCAGCATAAAACTCGCCTGTTAGATATCTCAGAGACCCTCGGAAGCCGCCAAACAGCGTCGTCTATCGTCACAAGGATCCATGAACTATCCCATGCCATCCTCTACGCCTACATAGAATACCCTTTTGCCGCGACAGGGCGTAGCGCCGACGAGGTTGAGGCACTCACCGTCTCTAGATGCTCGTCAGTTTACACGTCCAAGGTAAATCCGAGTGGACTGTCTAAATCCGAGGTAGTGTTATATCATTCAATCAATGTCGTTCTGAGTCGACTATGCTCTTCTGAATGGGATCTCCTCAAGTGGAGCGAGAAGTACACGACGCGGCTCTTGGGCGAACGCGACGATATCGATCCGTCCCGGATCCAGAGGGAGATCGATGACAAACAGAAACTTGTAGATTCACTTCTGGCTTGGATCGGATGGGATAACTGGAGCCAGTGTGAGGCTCAGTGCCTCGCGGATGTGAGTTAATAACCTATTTGCAATTATCGAGGGGGCTAATATTATACAAACAAAACAGCAACTCTGTGCGATCCCAACGTGGCCCGTTGTCTACGCACCTGGGTTTCCTCAGGGAGGCATATACGCCGTAAACAATACGAAAACTTCTAAACAAGACTTGGCCGAGTTTTGGCGGCCAAAATGCATTAATAGGACGGATTTCGACAGGGGAGGTGGGCGCGGCCGAGAGCCTGATTACCAATTCCCTGATATCCCCTCATATCACGAAGTATAACCTAGCAAGTCAGAATGGTTGGTGCCCTCCATGTACGCCGCCTTCGGGCTCACACCACCGGGAGTGGCACACATTCCATTCATACAGCTTCAATAAGCGTTTATTGGCTGTTGAACCAAGCATCGCGGAGTTTATGCGCTAGAGATGGATGGGCAAGCCTTGATAGGCGAATGAGGGAGGTAGAACAGGTTTTCGAGGTGGAACAGGCAATTACGGCTTCGACATAAGTTGTCTAGATGCTACATTTGGGTGCTACATTTGATGGCGAGCCGAACCACTCATATAAAAAACAGCGTGGTCGATTAACATCCTCCGCGTCTGTTAATGATTTATTGTAGAGTTATTATCTGTCCGTATTACTGACGACGGCCCCATGATGTTCTTTGTATCATTGCTGTCCCTTCATGTTTTAAAACCAGCCCCACAAAACGGAGATTTTTATGTGATTCTCGCCCTATAAAATCCAGATAAGATCAAGGTCACTTGAATAGCGTTTACGACAATGTCAACTTAGGGGATAGAAGTGCCAATCCGATAGATACGTTTGACAATAGAATTCTTTTCAGCTCGAAGCAAGTAACCTGATTCGGAAGGTTTCAATGAATAGAATAATATAATTGTGGTGCGAGATGCGGCAACCACACGGGCAGTAACGGTTGATTCCAGTCGAGAAATTGCCCAATATTGCACGGACAAATGCCGCCTAACCGCCGAGGGGCCCTTGGTCTAAACGCGTTCACTCTCACATCCTTTTGATGATTGGCAACTTGAGGACGTGTAGCCGCAACATCAAAGATGAAAAAGACGTGTGTCAGCAGAGATCACCGGAGTTGGTGTCGTCGGGAGCCTAGATGGCATCAAGTAAGATGCACTAGCCCGATCGACAAAATTGGAACGGATTAAGCGGAAAGCGAGCTAACAACACGTTTATTGAAATAGCAATATTGAGAACACGGTTAATAACCCTGTGAGCCAAGGGAGAAAGAAAATAAAGGGTTGTTTTACCAAGTCGTGGTTTCGTTGAGGTGGTGCGTTATATCGCTTAGCAGGCTTATTCGAATTAATAATAGAGCTTGACGTATACTATACCAGTGTCATTCGGAAGGTCTACGAGACCCCCAAGACGCGCTGGGCGCACTGAACGCGTCGGAATGACACGTCCTAGTTATAACATAAACCCGTCACACTTTGAGGCTATTCAGCCCTCTTTCTAGCAAGTCTGAGGCTTCCTTCCCGCAAGCACATTTATCAAGCTCTTGTCGCAATAATCGAATAGTGGTTAAGGCTATCATCTCGTAGCGAGCTTGTACACAACTAGTACAAATGGGACAGGTGTTATGGGCTAGGTCAAGGGGCCTAGCCCTTTGGGTGTTAGACTGGCTTGGCCAGTCAGATAGCGTATATATAGCCGTAGGGTCGCCGGAGCCTTCATGCTTCCCTTCTTCCTTCCGTACGTATTTTTATTAACAGCATGTTCACATAGCCGCTTGGCTGCCCGTCACAACAGGCCACTGCTGATATTAAAAGGGAATATGTATCAAGTGCTCTTAGAGAAGCTGCTCATTCAAAAAACCGAGGCTATCTGCCTTCTACCCCTTCGTTAGCCACCCGTTAACCGCCAGCTCGCAGTCGTGTCGCTAACAGTGCCATAATAGAATAGGATAAATGTCACGGATAAAGTGGATACGGCAGAGCCTTGGGATCGGATGAACATCACCCCGAGTGATCGCGTGTATAAATAGCACTAATTATCCCCTCTGCCCATGAGTTAGAACTTAGACTTTAGAGCATCTGAATACACTACTGGTGATCCCTCCTAGTCACAGCACCGGCTCCCTTCCTTTCTCGAGATCTGTCAACACCTCCGCGAGAATAAATGATTGCCGAGTCTATATAGGTGCATGTAGAGGTACCTTGTCATCTTCTAATGCCAGCAGAGGAACATTAGCAACCTTCTAGAGGGGCTCATCATATGAACATCTTCCCAAATAAGGAACCACGGAATCGCAGTCACACTCTAGTATTCCTTATTATACCAGGCCTAGTTTCAGGGCATGTCACACCTCCTTGTAAAGTGTCCTTAGTCATATTCCGTAGTACCGGGCACTCAGATCGAGATACCAGGCTCGCGGTCCCAATCGATAGACCGGGTTTCGCTGCTATCGTACAGGCTGACCACCGGAGCAAAGACAGGTTTGCCTGGTTCCTTGCCACAGCTCATATCCATGGCGTCCTTGTCGATAACAGTGCTCCAATGCCAGTCCGCCCACTCTGGACTTTTGTCCTAACCGCAGTCCGTGTGGTTAGTTACGATGATGACCAAAATCAGGGACGCCACGTTCCGTACCGTTGAGGGTTTCTGCCCGCCGCTGGGGAAGCCGCAGAACACAAATACAGTGACGTAGTGCTCGCCATCCATCACGTTCTCCGTGGTGCGGATAATGTCCTCGCCTGTTACGTCGAGGCCGGTCTGCTCGCGCACGATGCGCGCCGCGCAGGTCAGGATTCTCTCTCCGCTTTGGATGAGGCCGCATGGGTAGGACCAGGTCCCTTCATATCATACATAGTCAGACGCGTAGCACGTAGAAAAGGGTCGTCAGGTATGTGGGTGCTCACCGGAGCCAGGTGCGACAAGGCGCTTTCCAACCAGGAAGTTGATGCCCCTAGATGGGGGCATGTCCTCAGGAATACAGGTGTCATCGCCCCCAACCATTCCTGCAACGAGGATTCGAGGAGGGGCCGATGCTGGACCACGAAGTAGGCCGAGTTCGGTCTCGATCTCCGAAGCAGGAGGTGAACCCTGGGTGGTCTGCTCCATCTCGTCTGACTCTAGGGTTCTTGGGCGCTTAGACATCTCGAATCAGGTAGACTGTCTCTCTTGAATTATATCAAGAGTTACTAATGAGAGGGGCAGGAATGACTCGAATTAACGATAATCTTTCAAGGTGCCAAAGGTCCTGGACTAAATATGGAATTTTAAGATGGCGCCCGCACCAGACTATATATATACCAGTCGGCGGCTATTCCAGCTTACCTAAAGTCGCCTTGATTGCTCTAAGTACTTTTCTCACCGTCTTGGTTTTCACGCAAGGGACCGACTAGGTCAGCTGAAAGAGGTCTCGGTGACCCTAGGTACCTACTACATGAAGGGCCGTTAAAAACCTCTCGCTCTCTCGCTCTCTCGCTCTAGCGCGTCCCGCGTATCACGTATGATACTTTTAGTCTGAAGCGGTAATAGCGACGGGGCTATCAGGGTTTGGTAGTGAAATTCACGGTCTAGGTGCTGATGCATGTACCTTGAGTGAGCGCCTTCACAGGGAGAAATGGTTGCCATTCGGTGAACGTATAGATGCACGTTTCCGCATTGTACAGTATTAATTGATTTTCACACCCTCTAAGACCGCTATACTTATAGTGCATACAGCTATACTACTTGATACCCTAGGTAGGTATGGTCTAATGGCTATACGTGCTATAGCCCTCAGTATAGCCACGTTAGTCTGTACCTGTGGTCATTCCCTCACCTAGGTCCACTTACTTACATACTATGTAGGGCTGGCAGCCTTGTGAAACCAGTGATGTCGTCGCCAAGAGTGAGCAGATCGCCGCGCTACCCAGATCTACCAAGCCCGCTATAACTATATCGGGTTTAGTGATAACTAGCGTGGCGATGGTTATAGCGGGCTCAGCTAATGCCAAGGGTGCCAAGATCTCCAATTGGCTAGCTGATTGGAGGAAAACGTCTTGCCGCCCACGAGTTCCGTTTTCCTACTATATATGAGATACGGTGCGCACAAAAACGGAGACCCAAGCACCCTTCGTACCGCGTGAATATTGCTTGTCGCCATAGCCAAAAGGGCAGGGCCAAGGTGACTTCGTTACTTACGCGGCTATAGCTAAGCCAGGGGCTACATGTATCTCTCTGCACCCTGCACAGTTGTTTGTACTTAAATAACTAGGTCGCTTCTTTTTTCTCAAGCGTAGATTTCAAACGGATCTACCTAATCGTGGCGTGTTGTTTTCCTCGGTAGCCGGAATCGTGACAGGTAGTTGAATTTGAATCTGGCGATCTACTAGTATCAAGGACCGGACGCCAGACGGGCCGGGTCGCTGCCCTGCCTGCCCTGCCTGCCCTGCTCGCGTCGTTCCTCAATAATGGCCAGCTCGCCGAGCTTGTAACGGCCAGCGGCGTGCTCAACAACGATGCAATGCTCCCCCCGACCTCTAGAAATAACAGCCGCCTCTTTATCGCGTCACACATTGTACCCATGCGCGGCACCATCGCGCTTGAGCGTTTAAACTACGTCAAGAATCGCTGTTCATCTAACAACACAATTAGCACCAACGGGACTTTTGTGCGCATCCGCATCAACAACGCCGTCTATCCAGTTCCGTCGTGCAAGGACGGCCCCAGCTCTTCCTGCCCGCTGGCCAAATACCGGAGGCACATTCAGAACAAATGCACAGCCCAAGGCAATTGGATCACGAACTGCAATGTCACAGAGCATAGGGCGCCAACCAAGGTCCAAGGTGCTAGCCTTTTTCCAGATTGAAACAGTCCATAGTTACAAGCAATCCCGTCTTAGTAGATAAATAGTAATTGCAGTGCACGGCAGTACCGCTATAACTTGCGCCAGTAAAAGACGCAATGTGCCATTCCATACTAGTCCAGAAGAGCGCTCCCGGCTCGTCAGCAAGATTCGCGACCTCAGTTATAGTGAACTGTTGTGTGTGCTTATGTACTGCTGCAGAACTGCTGCAAGAGCTGCATGAGTAGCGCGCGGGATTGACGTTGCAGCGGGGCCCTAGCGCGGCGCTTTGCATTTCCTAGACTGCTACTTTGTATGTCTAAGACCCCGACAACGAGGCTACTGCTCTTTTGCGGAACGTCCGGGAGGCTGTCGACTCTTTCATTCCGTCGCAGCGAAACCCCCCAATCCGGCGGGGGACCCCGTCCCGACCTTCTGCCGGAAAACCGACGCTTGCGGCAATTGCGCTGATGGACCAAACACACTTCAATGTCCATGGCAATAGACGGGATGGAAGAAAATTCCTGACCAAGTAGGCCTTGTCGCTCTATGGCATCTGTCTTAGATTAGGTAGCACACATAAGCGCTAGAGAGCGCGTGATTGGATTCATGTCTTTACCTGACTGTTGTCGACGTCGTGGCTTGTGGTAAAGAGCTGAAAGATATACCTGCGTGTCTCTCACTCGCCGGCATAGGTCTGGTTTTGCCGGCCGAGTTGAGTTGCATATGCATCTCCCTACTTTATATCTGCTGCTATTCCTACTTTTGTCGTTTGTAAAGCGTAACAATCTTCATTGTAAGCCAACTTGCTCTAATCCAGAGCTGTTTATGCCCACCTCCTTTCCCCTTCTGTGTTAATCTATTACTAAATCAAAACGTTAAATTCAGTATTTACCACAATCTCGTTAGATAACTCTCAGCACCTCAAGGTTGTTAAAGCAATATAACAAGGGCTGGTTCAAGGCTTAGAAGTTTACTTCAATTTAAAATAATCTTCTATAGCGGCATGTCATACGTAACACGATATATTGGCTGAAACACTGATCGTAGCACACGGGATGCACCTAACCGCAAATATCGCTAGCTCGCAGAGTATTACGTAGACTACTAAGACCTCTTTTAGCTAATATATCCGTTACTTTAAATACCAAGGCATTCTTAAATGAAGCTATTAAGGCAAATATCTGCGAGGGAGGATAGTCGCCGACTAGTGTATATAAACCTGGCTAGATCGCCATTCCAAGGTCCCTTTGTTCTGGAGGACTAAGGAGCCTTTGACACCTTAGAAGATTATGATAATACGAAGACATTCCAAGCCTCTCACAAGCCCTCGTTATACTGCAATAGGTCCTTGACAAATCCGTCAAGTCGGCTTGGCAAGCTAG
Source organism: Xylaria grammica (assembly GCA_004353285.2). Classification (NCBI taxonomy): domain Eukaryota; kingdom Fungi; phylum Ascomycota; class Sordariomycetes; order Xylariales; family Xylariaceae; genus Xylaria; species Xylaria grammica. The sequence goes on along the minus strand of NGZP02000002.1, from coordinate 290,025 downwards.
GCAGACTTGACTCTATATACAACGATCCCGAAGGTCTTCAACCTTCGGGGTTGGACTAATTGTCTCACTTAAGCGAGAGTTGAATAGCTTATTACTGAGACCTCCGGGGACTTTTGCTGGTACGTGTAACACCCCATCTTAGAGAGAACTCGGAGACGTCGAGGGAAGTAGAGAATCATGAGGTCATGGAAACATCCTATGTATGTAAAGGGCTAGTCGAGGTCTATAAGAAGGGCTGTGTCCGGTTGCCAGTCATTCTCACTTTCATTCTCAAATCCAACATCCCCCAAATCGAACCACAATCCTCTTATCATCAGAGCCACTTGTGTTCAAAGCAAAGATTGATTCCTACCATTTAAGATGCGTCGGACAACTTTGCTCACTCTGTTGGCAGCTACGAGCAGGTATGTGTCACATCAATAGGCCCCTATACTACTGAATTCCGTGAAAACATAAGTGCTGACTGATACCCTTGAACTAATAAGCGCTTCTGCTCTGTAAGTCGCCCATTATGATTTTAGTAAGAAACAAAAGCGATTGCAGGATTAATGAAGTTGTTTTCTACTAGATCTTGCCAGTGCGTGGAGGCAGATGACGTTAAAACATGCTGCCAGTCTGCCACAGGACACGCGTCATTCTACGATCCAGGATGGGGAGAGCTGGTAGGTCTTCAACTACCCACCTTGTGTTCAATATGTGAGGTGACTAATACTTGACATGTTTGTTTTGTTGAACAACAGTGCAGCTTCAGCGCCGTTGCTATAAGCATGCAGGTTAATTTCAGAGGATGTTGTTTAGACAAGAACGGTTTCTTGGGTTGCTTTCTCCTGGCTCCAGGCAAGGCAAAGTGAACACCTAGTCTCCATTAATCCCCGCACCAGCGCTTCTTCTCATTCTTTACCGCCCTTTCAGGGAGGGCCGGTCCCGAGCGTAGAAAGCACAGTAGTCCTAAAAGGAGTGGATATGGAGTTGCAACCTCGCCGCTTATAAAGTATGAACTTGGTTTCTGGAACCTATAGGGTATAATACGGATGCTTGGATGTATTTAGTCTATAGGACAGCTTACCACGCCCCCAGTGCCCTTTGCGGAGGCCCCGATACTAGATAGCGCGTACAGCGTTAAACACCATCAATCAATCAATCTTCTGGACTAGCATGGAAGGGCACAAGGCGCATTGCATCTTTTACTGGCGCAAGTCACAGGGCATCGTTATGGAAGCCCTGTACGACAACGAGCGGCGTGTCGACTATTGTGCTTTGATGTTCAAGGACAACGCCACCATGAATGCATTTTCCTATGTAAAACTTAACAGCGATAAAACTAAGCCCTTACAGTTTTTAAGGAATTTAAATGCAAAATAATCACCTTTCACCTGATATATCTTGCCTTTTCTCCCAGCCTCTAGAGCCAGAGCAAGTGCCTAGTGAATCGGGTGCCCCCCACCCTGGTATTGGCGGACTAGATAAATATGGCTACCAGCCCGTTGTACAGTGCTTGCGGTTGCTCAACTGGCTTCCAATTTCCTCGTCCATCTGGATGTACCCTCCTGGTCCGTTCTCTGCGAGGCCTTCCATAAGCGATAATAGCGTTAATAGGAGGGACTGGGACCCATTGAGTAGCCTGACCCGTCCCCCGAGCCCACACCTCGCCGGTTGTATCAGTACAATATTCCCAGTCACCTTCTCCAGCCATTCGGCTCTAGTTTCCTGTCATCTGTAACAAGTAGCAAATAGCTACGAGATCAGAGTATTCTACTCATCCGCCATCAAGGCTCGGACCTGCGTGCGTATAGCCGCTCGTTCTAAACCTTGGTCACCCGCAAACCTAGATTCACATTAAGGAAGCCAGAGCGTAAGCGTCCTACACAGCCGCCTTCGACAGAAGTATATAATATGAATTAGTCCGAGCGACAAGTGGCCGGGTTGGTACGGTCTAGCGAAGCATAATATCATTACGTAGCGGTAGCATCCTTACTCTGCATCGTTAGGCGCGGGGTTCGATTCCCCCGTTGGCCAATTTACTTTTTTTGCCTGATTTTTCTTTTATTCAAACAAACTGGCACGGCGCCGCGTCCGACCAAATAGGTCTCGAAAAAAATTCCGAGTTCAGCTTCTTATAATTATCCCTATAAACTTCTAGTCTAAGGGACTAGACTTAGGATTGTCTTTGTGAATTAAAAATTCGCAGGGCTTGGTAGTGACTACCCACGATGGAGGGAGTAGAGAGGAGCGAAATATAGTCGATTGAATGAATGGTTAACAATCTTTTAGGGACATCTGCAAGGAAGATGCTAGAGTGGGTGCTCTACTGAGCGCATAACAGAGCTAGGGGAGAAGATATATATATATATAACACTACACGACGGATTTACACTTATGAACTAGCTCCGACACTGATCATCATCTGAGTGGAAGGGACAGATAACTTCTATGATGGGCAACAAACGTTGTACGCGGCAAACAGTAATCCGTAATTAGATAGTAAATACGATTGATTTAAAAGCTGCTAAGTGATCTGCCGGCTTCCCTTATGTTGTCGCTTTGCGTTTTGCATAAAATATAATTCGGACCAAGAAAAGAAGATATAACTTTTCACTATTCTGGGCAATGATAACCGGAGAGAAGCTGTGTGCTTTTAGGGCATGATAGAAAAACAGAATTAATTGTTAGTATAGCAATTACGCAACCGGTAAGGTGGTTGTCTCTCTCTTTGACTTGATTTGCGTACCTTGTTGCTGTTATAGAATCAGCCAAATAACTGGTATTTAGCAACAAGCATGCCGGTAACCGATAATATTCTCACCTATGCACCAACACTCACAACACGCGATGTTTGTCCGCTCTGTGGCTGCTGTTTCCGCGGCCTACTCGGAGATTCACACCCGTACAACCACAAACTAGATTCCTGCACCACCTAACTAACGTTAGGCACCCCCAATCTACCCCGATCTAAAGCACGTATCGAGCACTATCATCTGGGCTCGATGTCACTACCGATATTCAAGCCGCGTAGGGCTGTTTCCCCAACAGCTCCAGCGCCTAGTCCTGTGTCTCAACCCTCCTCACGTCGGGAGCCGAGGCTAATCAATAAAACGAAATCACAACCAATTCTTCATCAGCTAGGACAGACTTATCTATGATAGGGGGAGACAAAAGGACAGTGAAACAGAGGCGTCGGTGCTTCATTGCGAAAAGCTGAGGTTGGTTAAAAAGAATCAACCCGAAATAGATCAGGAAATTCGAAACTCCTAGAACAAGACTCTTCTAGCTTTCTTGATACCCGTAATGTCCCATACCTCGGGTTTGGTGCGATCCATCCATCTCATCCAGTCAAAGTCAGCGGAAGGCTTTTGAATATTTGCAAACTCCCAATACTCCGGGTACCACCCAGAATTTTCCCAGTCGATGAGTCCCGTGATGGAAGCAGAATCATTGACCATGATGTTTCTTGGGGCTATATCCCCATGTGTGAAGACGGCCTTGCTTGAATGTGGCAAGAAATCAAGAAGGTTTTCTCTATACGATGCCCCATTATAGAATAAGTACCGTTCGTTAATTCGGGCCCGCAAAGAGACGTCGTCCGTGAGTGGCCTCGCAGGGTCTTCTAGGTCCTGGAGAAGCACGTCGCGACTGGGGGATCCATCGGCGCTACACTGATAAAGGTGTCGAAGTTCTAGAGGTTTAGGGATCTCCCGGAGTTGTTTTATCATGGCCCAGATTTCGTGACAGATTCGCTCCTTTGTTGCCGAATCGTATTTTTCCCAGACAGTCTTCAAGGCACAGCTGTCCTCCACTTCGTCCATGAGAATTGAGCTATGGTGTTCTCCATCCCGGACCACGAAATTGGCATAGCCGAGGTTAGGGACAGGAACGTCAGTGTATTGTTTGACGAGACGCAAAGCTGTGGCCTCGGCTGGGCGAACGCGTCGGCCGCTCTTGTAAACCGTCCCAGGGGCAATGAGGCGAACTGTGCATCCCCCTTGCTGACTGAGCGTGACCGGAATGAAACTGTCTTCCGAATCCGAGTGCGGCATAGTGTGATGAATATATCAGGGGCAGAAGAATGCATTGCCTCTCTTCACTCTCTACCCAGAAATAATATACGGGTTAACGAATAAAAGAAGGGAATGGAAAGGGAATGTGCATGCAAGGCAGAATAGAAGAGCATACGCATACAGCGGGAGCGGAGTCTCCATGACAAACATTGACCAAGCAACCATTCAACTAACGGGTAAATATCATGGCAGGTAGGACTACATAGACCGTCACGTCACACATTGTAAAATCTATGGAAAACTGCTCAACTAAACCTAGTGGCCAGCGAAATGTTGGATGATGATCAGATTGAGAGTCACCTTTGTCTCTTCGTTGTGGGGACTAATACGGAAGTACTGGATTCTCAATGGCCAGAAAACGTTTATTGTACCTACTGACAAAGATATTGTCGTCCAAAGGATCAAAATAGAATATGACACCTGAATAGAAAATCAGAAGTAGCAATATTAACTGTTGCCTGCCTAACGACTTTTAGTCCAGTACTCAGGCGAGGATGTAGATCCGTCTATGCAAATATTGGAATTTGCCACAAACGCGTTTACGGCGAATTTCTTTGAGGTTATGCACCTAGGTAGGTAGCGTGCCCCTCCCCCACCACGATGGCCCACGATGGCACATACCACAGAACATTCCAACCTTCCTGACCTTCCTACGCTATCAACAACCCCCCTCCCCCTTTTCTTAGTCTTCAGCCGCTCGGTAGACGTCTACGAGATTCGCGCTGCTTATATTGTCTTCTAGCTATTTCTGTTACTTGGTTTATTTGCCTCTACGTTTGCAGCTAGTCCTGCGCACTGTATTCGATCTTGATCTAGCGCCGCATCGCATCGCATCGCATCGCATTGGCCCCAGGTCGCAAAATGGCTGCGAACCCTAAGGTCTTCTCCCTCGAAGGGAAGGGTCTGAAGCTTGACACCGCCGAGGATTTGGAGGCGCACATCGCCCCCCTGCGCAACCTCCAAAATGTCGAAGAAGTGCGCGTCTTAGGCAACACCCTCGGCGTAGGCGCTTGCAAGCTTCTCGGAGAAGTCTTGGCTACTAAGAAGACGCTGAAGGTAGGTCCACAGTTTGGTCTTCTCACTCGTATTTGCGCTCTCTTCCTTCTCCAGGAAGCCTGATACTTTGAGACTTTTAACTCTAATGCATTTACCCACAGGTCGCGAACCTGGCCGATTTATTCACAGGGCGCCTGTTGAATGAAATACCCGAGGCGCTGTCATACCTTCTTACCTCGATCCTCAACCTCCCCAACCTCCGAACCATCAACCTCAATGACAACGCGTTCGGCCTCAACACACAGGAGCCCTTGATCGCTTTCCTGTCAAGCCACGTCCCGCTGCAGCACTTATACCTCAACAACAACGGTTTGGGCCCCCACGCCGGCATCAACATCGCCAATGCGCTCTCGAAGCTACACGCGAAAAAGGAAGAGGCCAGAAAAGCCGGGCAGGACGTCCCTGATCTAGAGACTGTTATTTGTGGCCGTAATCGCCTCGAGAACGGCAGCATGATGGCGTGGGCTGAGGCCTTCCGCCTCCACAACAAGGTCAAAGAGGTCAAGATGGTCCAGAACGGTATTCGGCAAGAGGGCATCTCATTGCTCCTAAGTGAGGGTCTGAACCATGCCACCAAACTTGAGATTCTGGATCTGCAGGACAACACCTTCACCATCATGGGTGCTAAGGCACTTGCTAAGGTCGTCCCACTCTGGGCTAACATCCTCGAGCTCGGCATCGGCGACTCGCTTCTTAGTGCCAAGGGCGGAGTTTTGCTCGCCGGCGCCTTGTCTAAGGGCCAGAACAAGAAGCTCGAGACCCTCCGCCTCCAGTACAACGATATAACCGCGCTGGCCGTCAAGGACCTGTCGACGGCGGCTCAGGATGCGCTGCCCGCATTGCGGAGAATCGAGCTGAACGGCAACAAGTTCTCCGAAGACGACGAATCGGTCGTAGCGCTGCAGGAGCTGCTAGAAGAGCGCAAGGAGAAATACGGTGGCGACATCATAGACGAGGATTCCTGGGGCGTGGACAGCCTCAGCGATCTTGAGGAGCTGGATTCCGACGAAGAGGAAGAAGAAGAGGAGGAGGAAGTGGAGGAAGAGATATCCACGGAGGAGCGGGCCGAGAAACTGATCAAGGACGCCGAAGAAGCCCAGGAGCAGCCTACGGTCCAGCTCAAAGACCAGGACGTCGACGACTTGGCCAGCAAGCTCCAGAAGACCAGCATCTAATCTCACCTAGAACGATGCCGAGTAGACGTAGACGATATACCCCCCCCTTTTCCACCCCTTTCCCCAGAGATCTCGCCCTCGCGTAGAACTTGATATAAAGCATCCCGAACAGACGTGCGTGCAAAACGCCAGCGGATTTGTTTCTACTCTAGTCCCCGTATACTAGATAGCAGAATGAATACACGAGCATTGCTGCCCACTATGCGAACCACAACATATGAGGGCGTTCATCAGTCAAGTGACGCGCTTTTTTTTTTTCAATCTAACTCGACTCACTTCCCAATCGTAGAGTACATACGGTGCGCCTCGAAAGTTTCCGTGGAACAGTTAATTCTTTCCCACTAGAAGGGCCTCGCTCGCCGCCCGGGCCCCTTTCCTACAGACTAGGCGACCTAACCTTAAGCCTCAGTCAACGAAAGGAGTTGGCAAACCATAGCGTAATATGTAGATTATTATTTTCATTCCGCGTTGTGCCGTGAGGGAGAGAGAGGGAGAGAGAGATGACGTTTGCCCGCGATCGTGGACGAGGCAAGTTAGTTAGTTGGTTTCGTTTAGTTGGTAGGTTGTCCCTTGGTACACGGCAGGTAGAGAAGTCTAAATGTACAAAGATATATCTAATACTCCCCTTTACAAACCCCCACTGCTCCCAGTTTAGCAGCGGTCTGCGTAGCGTCGCGTGTTTTGGCCCCGTCTATCTAATTTATACAGTTGCAGGTAGACAATACAAGCCCGTTCCGTTGGCAGCAGACCCTGGTGGTGGGTGCGATGACTAGTCTAGCCAATACAATAAGTTCAAGGCTCCCCTACCCCCCCTTTCCCTTTCCCTTTCCCTTTGCCGTTCCTATCCTCTCCCAGTTGGGGGACGAGGGGCAGCGGAATTACCTAGATGAGTAGAGCCGTTTGTTCCCGTCTTTATATAACCTCGCCGATGATCTTCGCTGCCTCTCTGTATGTCTGTAGCAGTTTCTCGCACTTTTCGCGGTCCTTCTTGACGCCGTCGTCTTCGTACAATAATTCTTCAAACAAGGTTTCCTTGTATAGCTCGCTGACGAGCCGGTTCTGTACAACATCCTTACAATGGTTTACAAGAAGGTGCATAACGGCCTTCGGCACCTGGTCCGCGATCGATTCGCGGACAATATTGAAATAAGATGAAATAAGTGCACGAATAAGTTCCGTTTCCATAGCCTCTCGCTCGCTTAGAGCTGGCTCTACGTTATCGCCCTACAACCGCAAGTTAGAGCTGGCGTATATACGTTAGAACGGGTTTCCTTACCATTTGTGGAATTAAACCAAACCCGGCAGCCTTGGGGCTCTCTTCTTCACGAACCAAGGGAGGGGGGGCAGCCCGATACGGTAGCTTATCTTCTCCACGCCGAATGCTCTGGCTAAAGGTCGGTTCCGATGCCTGGCTAACGTGACGGGGAAGTGGTGAAGGGGCACCGGCTCCAGATGGCTGGTTCGCGCCGTCCTTGCCGAAGAAGTACGTTAGGAACGAGTCTCGAGTATTCCCAGCCGCTTGGGGGCCGAATCGGCTAGGCGAGCTCGGTCGTACACCATTCATAGCTGCTGCAATGCTCCCGGCACCGTTCTCTCTAACGGCGGGCGACATGCTTCGAGAGCCCTTTTGTAGATGTTTTCGAGGGTGAGAGAGATCGTTCTTCTCATGGCTCGTTTCTTCTTCTTCTTCCGGGGTCTCAGTACCATTCGCACCTAACTCCTTGAGCCGCTTTTTCTCCCGTCTTTCTCTCTCCTCCTGAATAAGCCTTTTCCGTTCACGTTCTTGCTTAGCGCCAACAACATGACTCATAGCGGCGGCTGCTCCCAAAAAGTTGGGATGGTTTGTGTTTATATAGGCGCGCTGGATAGATATGAGAGATTCTACGTAAGATGACGCGGGGCCCAGCCTCTCTCTTAGTAAATCCGACACGACTTCAATAAGTTTGGCCTGAAGCCTCGGATAACGCGTCAGCTCCGTCGAGCCACAGGTATGGCAGATTTTAATAAGTTCCTCATACACAAGCTCGACACAGCGCTGGCTTGGCATCTCCAATAGCTTGATCTGGGGTTTCACGAGCAGGTCAAATGCCATTTCGGGTACAAACAGACTAGGACGTGGGCCGGTAGAGTTGCGGATGGCAGTCCTGATATCCAGAGCAGAAAGATTAGAAGTGGGGTCAATCGATTCTAAAGAGCTGCCAAAAACCGAGTTGAAGATGTAGTAAATCCGTGCACCTCCAGACAGTTCCTTAGTCGAAATGTCGGTTGAGGTTCCGTCAATAGACGAAATGAATGAAGTAGCGAAGCGTGTCATCAACTGAAGAATCATGGACCCGCGATGCTCTTTCCCACTAAAGTGCATATCTCCGTAGCTCGCGAGTTCTTGTTGCGTTTGGCCCATTAGAGTGTTGAGGCGGGCTTTTATGTCTGGCAGACGCTCCCGAATATGGGCCATGAGCGTCTGGTTAAGTTGCTTGGCTAGAAATTGGGTTCCACATCGTGCAGCAATGTTCCGGTATGCTGGATGATGGCGAAAGAATTCTGTTTCCGCTTTGAGAGCCTCCTCCATCGGCCGGTTGCCTTGGATGTCTTGTTGTGACCGATTAACCACTCCCACAAATCCCAGTTTTAGCGGGTAGACCCTTCCGGAGAGAATATCAAGCGCGTTTGTTCCATGATCCATTAGATCTACCTTCGTGAGTACTCCAATGGTCCTGCGACCTAGGGGGTCTACATGTCTGGCGAGCTTCAAGGCTTCTGAGTTGACAATGTCAACGTTTGCGGGCGAAACCGCCAGGACGATGCTGTTTGGCTTCGCAATGTACTCGGATATCAGTGTTCTCGTCTGTTTTTCGATGTCTGCTGGCTGGTCGCCGATAGGCACCTGTGACACGAAGTGGTTAGTCGCTATAGCCTCATGATAGGTTGTCGGAGTATGGAGGACGCAGGCGCACCTTTGTAAGACCCGGTAGATCAACCAGAGTCAAATTCAAGACATGCGGTGAGTAGATCTTGAGGTTGATGGGCTGTCGGTTGATACCCTTATTTGAGCCAGCAACTCGGGACGTCTCGTTTTCGATTTCGCGTTTGACATCGCCGAAGTCGGTGAAGCGCCGACTGGGAATGTGGTGAAATTCGGCCCACTCAGAACGGCGTGCCTGGGTGGCATTCCTGTAGGCGGCATGGGGATCTGGCTCAGATTCATCCTCCTCGACATTGATCAGTTGCAGAATCAGGGGCCGTCGGGTCACAATGCCACTTCCTCTTGGAAGAAAGTCCCGGCCAACAATGTTTTCGAGCACAGAAGATTTGCCGGCTGACTGGGATCCGACGACAACCTAATAGCAAAGAAAAGAATGTGAGCACTGAAGAATGGGCAAGAGGCGAGGCCACGTGAAGGGCGATGTAGGTAGTCGTAGAAGCGCATGACATACAATTTGCGGGAGATCGAGGGAGTCGGAGCCGATGGTATTAAAAACCAAGTCCTGAAGCTGGTTCACAACACGCAACAAATCATCCCCGAGAGCGGCCATTTTCGGTAAGAAACGATCGTACTAGTAGGCGTGCGTAGATGGCCGGGACACAAATCTCGCAGGTCTCTCGCAGCTTTTGCCTCGAGTATCGAGTCAGGCGAAGACGAGTGGACGGGGATGGATACTGTCACGGAGATGCAGTGCTTCTTAGATCATAAAGCCCAAGGGAAAGAGGATCTCCCTGGATAGACGGCTGGAAGACCGGTGCACCAAGAAGTTCGAGATTCGGTCGAGGAGCCGTTGAGTTGGGAGGACGAGGACGAGGACGGATAAGATAGACAGAAAGGATATGGCGTAAGAGCTTGTGGCCAGTAGTATCTTTCTTGATTGCGATTAATGCGACTCTTGCTAAAAAATGCAGCTTTATTTACGCTACCGGGTAAGGTAGGAATCCACAGTCTACCTGGCACTTGCATGTACAGGTACAAGGCGGTAGCTGTAAAAAGCTATAAAAAAACGATAGGTAAGTTGACCTAGGTACCCTTAGAGGTATGTAGGTAAGTAGGATGTAGGTACTCCGTACACACACTAGTCCATCTGAGTTAGGTAGTCTGGATTACCGTCTTGTCGTCTACCCGCGAGTCTACCCGCGGAAGCATCTAATCGATTTCCCCCCCGAGTTACCTAAGGTACCTACGATATGCAATGTTGTTGTATAAATGCATATCTAGGGTAGGGTTCCATTGCCAAATGGGACGTGATGTGATGATGGATGACGCCTCGATATCGCGTTCCCTACCTACCTGGGTAGGTATCCAGACCCTTTCTAAATAAAGCCTGTCTGTAGTAAAATAAAGTTTTTTTTTAGCATTGATCATTCCCGCATCCATCCAGTCACTATATGAATCAAGATACGATCGATCTTCGTAGGTGGGTAATAAGTAATAAGCATGAGGTATTAGGTACCTCCTACGTCCAGGGCTGGGCTGCTGCAAGAGGCGGTGAATGAGGTTAGGGTCATTACCTAGGCGGCTAGACAAATCTGCCAACCGACTGTGGTCCATCACTAGATCCAAAAGACATAATTATCTCAGGTAAAATGCGGAATTTTTTTTTAGGGTTTAGTGAATGGTATCGGTACACGGCTGCAGGTTTTTGAATCTGTAAAGTATATATAATAATATCTCGTTCCGAACGGGACCACAGCCGTTGAATACTTGGCATACCCTACCCACCCAACTTGCCTACGTGTTATTCAGACTAACTAGATGAGTAGCACCCTTTGTACGTGGCCTGCTGCAATGCTGCGGTAAATTTCGGGTTCTGTTGCATTGTCAGGGTGTCCGGTATGCTTTTTAACAGGAACCCCGGACATGGGCTAATATTTGTCGAAGTCTGCGAACCGCTGTCAGGCCGTTTGTCGTAGTTCCTGGTGGGTTTGTTAACATGCTTTGTAGCTCTTGGCGTGCTGCCGTGACCAGAGGACCCAGATCGCCCCAAACCTCATCTGTATATGATGACAAAACATTGCCCCATTGACTGAACCAGACGTCTCGAGCCTCAGCCGCATTAGATACCCCTAGAAGTTGTGCTAGCTCCTGGTATTCTTCACCACTGCCCTGGTTTGATATAGATTCGGGGACAAAGTTGAGTACGTCGTTCCAACCTGTCTCCGTCAATGGACTCTCTGCAAACATTGCTCTCCGCAGTGCTGAGAGGTCTTCATTCGTCGTGTATAATACGTTATCATCCTCTTCTACTATTAACCCTGTTCCAAGAAGGCCGACTACCTCGGAGCCATCGTTCATGGCAGCGGCTACCGTATCAGGGATCTTCTCATTCGGACTACTCTCGCCGGGTTTTCTGCTTCCACCCTGCGATGTCCCAAGGAATTCTGAGAAGCCGTCCTCATAACTTCCCCTGTCTTGCCCATATTCAGATCTGAATGTACTACCAAGCGGCGAATGAATATTCGGAGAACTGGCGTGGGTAACACGTGCCGTTTCCCGAAGCGCCGTTCCCGATTGCCGAGGGCCTCCTGAGGATTCAGCCTTGCCGGTTGGTAAGATGTCAGGGCCCTGTCGTCCATGAGCTCGGCTAGTCATAAGACCGCTAGTTAGATTAGCAGCTGATGAGGCCAGGCGGGACAGAGGAGTTTCTGGGTGCATCACAGAACCCCCGATGTTGGATGGACCGGATTCCATAGCCGAAGATGTGACAGGACGCCGTTCTTCTTTCCCCTTCCCTTTCTCTTCCTTCCTCGTGTTATCCTCGCCACTAAAATAGCGCCGCTCCATCGAGATAGCAGGCACAACAACGTCTGTAGCAAGCCCCGCTATATGTGTATTTCTCCAGGCTAGGTGGGGTAGAGTATTCAAGATATCGCGCGCTTTAACGGAGGAAGGCCTATAATCTACCTAGGTAAGGTAGCAGGCAAGGCTCTACATCTCTTCCGATCACTACCTGGTATAGATCCCACCCGCGCCAAGTGTAGGCAAAAAATACTATAGGTATCTAGACTGCCTACATACCTATATTTTCAATTCCTTTACCCCACCATACCTAGGTCCGTACGTAGACAGACCGGCCCAGATACCCCGAGCCACAGAAAATTATGGGTACGGTTGGTACGCACACGCGACCACGCATCTCTTCCAAGCACCACCCTGTTTTCCTTTTTCTTTTCTTTTTCTTTTTTTGTTATCAATTCGTGAGTTAAGACGTATAAAATCAACACGTAGGAGACAGAAATGAAGAGGGCTGTTTAATGAGAATTGGAGTGCTATTCGCAGTGCGGGTTAGTTCTTTTGACAGATGCTGCTCAGCGGCTCAGGGCACCTAGGTAGATAGCCCGATAGCCCCTCTTGACATCATCTCTCCCTAATAGGTTACGTGAAAGCCCGCTAAGGGTATACGATGTACTTACCTTAGGTAGGTAAGATAGGTAAGGGGTACACCTCATATGTAGGTAGAAGCTTATTTTGTCACGTCGGACTCACTTTTAAAGGCAATTCACTCGCGTTCCAGAGCCTTTGATTCGATCTTAGATTAGTTCCTGAGATTAAAGGATCTAATATTGCCCTGTTTCGTAACAGACCTAAAGAAAAAAAAAAGCTCTACGTTATGTCTACAGTACGATAAGCCCTAATATTTAATAACCTTGTATACTACCCAATGCCACCAATTCAGTCAAAGTTGCCTATCTAACCTACCTAGGCAGTCTAGGGGCTATAGGTACATGATGCGTGCCTCAGGTGACAAGGTATTCGGGGGCACATATACCTTTCCACATGTTAGCTGTACACCAACGCATACCAACACATACGTATCTACACATACCTACCTACTTAGTAGGTACTAACATATCATCACATACCTTGCCTTGTCGAGGTCTGGATAGGTCTACGTATGTAGTCGTGCCTAACCCGCAGGTGTAGACGTATCCATCCGGGCAACTATAACTGCTTCATACGCTACCTAGGTACTTGATAAGGTAGTATATATGAATGAGATGGCGTCTTTGTGACCTAAGCGATTTTAGGTCGGACAAAAGTACCTTCATGTAACCTACCTACCTACCTAGAGGTTACCTGGTAGCCTATGGATGGCCGGATACATTTACAGTATCAACCTTCTACCAAATCTGTACCTAATTCCATCTAGCAGTTGGTGTGCGTATCCCTCCAACAAAGTCCCAACTAGTTAGGTACCTCGTAGGTACTACCTAACGTCGGTTGGTATAGCGCCTTTGCCTCGTTGACTTACCTAAGGTAGTACTTACATCCTCTCTCCAACTGCCTAGGTACCTAAACCTCCTACCACCTCTTAAGGCCTGCCCACCTATAGGCTCTAGCGTACGGCTACGCTACCTCACCTCACCTGCCAACTACTAATCCGCCGTTCAGCCAAAAACCTATCTACCACGTCCACGTCCAACCCTTGCGCATTATCATCATCATCATCGTAATCATCATCATTTCCCACCACCAACCCCGCCGCTCTCCCAGCCCGACGTCCACGCCCACCATCGTCGCTCTACTCCCTACCGCATGAGCAGCATCCACGCAGCATCCAGGTATCTTCTTGCTGCTTCTTCTCTTTGCAACACCCGGCCTGACCCGCCGCCGCTTTGGGGTGCGTGCTAACCGTCTCCCCACGAGGGCGCATTAGCAGCAACCTCATCGCAACCTCACCACTTCGCACCGCCTTACTACCTCCCCGCCGTATCACCCATTACTGCTACGCTCAGCATGGCCGACGCTGACCCGACCGTGTGGAAATTTACCCAGTGCGTAGACCCCTCCGCTACCCCCCAGTCATTCTTTCCAGACTACCGTGCTAGATCTCCCGCGGCATGCGCTAACTCGTTCAGGTGTTTTGGTGACAAGGGCGACGTTGAGGACATAACAGAAGGTATATCATTGCCCCCCCGTCCCTCCGTTACCTCGACATCCCAGCCTCGCCTCCGCAGTGCGGCTACTATTCAAGTTCATTGTCTAGTAACCCCTGCTTACCTGACGCTTATAGCTGATATTATATCGACCGTCGAGTTCGATCATACGGGCAATTATCTTGCAACCGGCGACAAAGGAGGGCGAGTCGTATTGTTCGAGAGGAACGAGACGGTTAGTTATACATATTTCTAGTGCCACCCCAACCCCCCTAGTCGGTTGCTACGTTCTAACGTCACGATAGAAGAAAACCTGCGAGTACAAATTCCACACGGAGTTTCAGTCACACGAGCCGGAATTCGATTACCTGAAGTCCCTTGAGATAGAAGAGAAAATCAACAAGATTAAATGGTGCCGTCGTCAAAATGCATCGCACTACCTCCTATCTACCAATGACAAGACGATAAAGCTCTGGAAGGTTTTTGAGAAGTCGCTCAAGGTAGTAGCCGAGAACAACCTGTCACAAGATGTCACACCAGGGAACATAGCCGGTGCGGGCGGCGGAGCTCCTCGGCCGCTTCTACAGACGCAATTCAAGAATGCCGGAGAGCTCAAGTTGCCGCGCCTAACACATCATGATACGGTTGTGGCTGCGGTACCTCGGCGCACCTACGCCAACGCACATGCCTATCATATCAATAGTATCTCGGTCAACAGTGACGGCGAGACGTTTATAAGTAGTGACGACCTACGTATCAACCTCTGGAATCTGAACATCCAGGATCAAAGCTTCAACATCGTGGATATCAAGCCTGCAAACATGGAAGAGCTCACCGAAGTCATTACTGCTGCCGAGTTCCACCCAGTTAGCTGCAATTGGTTTATGTATGCCAGCTCTAAGGGTACTATCAAGCTAGCTGACATGCGAGAGAGCGCCCTGTGTGACCAGCACGCAAAACGTATGATACAATCGTATTATCCCCCGACAGCGAGGGTTTGAATACGCTGACATATAATAGTGTTCGAACAGGAAGAGGACCCTTCGTCAAGATCGTTCTTTTCGGAGATTATATCTTCTATATCCGACGTTCGCTTTTCCCATGACGGTAGATATATCTTATCCCGAGACTACCTCACTGTAAAGATTTGGGACGTCAACATGGAACGACAGCCGGTGAAGACAATACCCATCCACGAGCATCTTCGGCCAAGGCTATGTGACACGTATGAAAACGATAGCATTTTTGATAAGTTTGAGGTGGTCTTCTCCGGCGATGCCAAGAATGTTATGACGGGAAGTTATAACAATAACTTCATGATATATCCCTCGGATCCGGAGAAGGAGACGGAGGTCGTTTTACAGGCTGACAAGTCAGCCTTTAAGGCGAAGAAGGTTGGCATACCAACGCCCATCAACGCATCAACAAGCCCCACGACGACAAATGGTAGTAAGAAAGGGGGGTCACGTGCAGGTAGCCCAGCGGCTGGAGCAGGCCAGGGCCAGAGGATGCGGAAGGAGACGGATGCGGACCAAATCGACTACAACAAAAAGATCCTACACATGAGTTGGCACCCCTTCGAGGACAGCATCGCGATCGCAGCGACCAACAACGTAAGTCACTGCGAGTGTTACTACTCTACTCTGCTCTGCTCTCATTAGAACCGGGGAAACTAACTTGAGACAGCTGTTTGTTTTTTCTGCTCTATAGAATCAAACAACGTATTGTCCCGTCCTCTCTCCCCACCATGGTACCACGCAACATCTGCCGCCTTCATCAGAATATAGGGATAATTGGCTTGCCTTGCAAGAGTTAGTAGGACGGAGTCTAGGAATCTTGGCGGGTTTCCCTCCAATCTACCTCACGGGCTCCTCTACCGTACAGGGCTCCTCCCCTGTCGTTGGAATTCGACTTTCTAGACTATTGTCTAGCCCGCGCAGCCACAACTGTAATGCCCTGTTCGATGCTAGCCGACGTGTTGCACATGTGATGTTGATTCACGGCGCAGAGATGCGTATAGGATAGGATGGGAATGGTGGGTTCCCTACAACAGTAGATTTGGGTGGAAAGCAGCGAAAACAAATATTGAAAGACCTAGGTCGGCTGGAGGGGGCGGGCGGGCATGCGGGAGGACGGTGATACGGTGATTGCATTAAGGGACACACACCTCTGTACAGCGGTAACGACGTTGTTATCATCACCTCAATAGCATAGACGTAAAAAAAGACAGACCGGCAGCACAGATGAATTACTAAAGGCGTTTGTGAATGTGCGGGCTCAAGTATGAAGCTTATCTATAGTCATTTCAATCACCACATTTGACCATGTCCGTATACCAACGACTGTGTCTCCGACGAAGATTGCCGTGAGTGAGCCTGTCTGATGACGCTAGGAAATTCATGGGGGCAGGGTAGCTACTAGGTAGCAATAAAGATGTTGTTGCCTGTACTACCCCCACGATCTAATGCCTCGCGTTCGGCCATGCTCACAGAGACTCATGAATACCTCATAAATACCTACTAACCTGTCAACAGAGGGCCGGTGGGCTCACACGAAGCACTGCAACATTGACTTTCGCCTTTCGTTCCAGTCAAGTCAGTACATGAACTATCTAATTACTAGGTCGGGGAATGACGATATGCCTAGTGCCTACCTAGGTAGGTACCTAGTAGGATCAAATTGATCAATACCTCTCGTTAATGTGCACGATTAAATAAATACTCACGGAAACGGAACAACGAATTGTGATTTTGAATTCAGGTACCTAGGTAGGCTCGCAGTTGCTTGCGTATCACTGTATGTACCTATAGAGGTAAGTAAGAGGTATCTACCCAAGCAAGGCGGGCAAGGCAGAAGGCAGGACAGGCAAGGCTTGTCGAAAGAGCCGTCCTATAGAGGTACCTAATGCATTAGGAGGTATATTAGTAATACCAGATGACGATACCCTAGGTACCAGGTCATCATCCATCCATCATTATACCCGGTCACAATTAAGGCACCACCCGAGAGGCCGACCCGCCTCTGTTAAAATACCCGTCGGCAGGTACCCGCTCTGCAACCCGCTCTGCGGTCTGCGGTCTGCGCTCTGCACCCCGCTGACAAGCAGCAGCAATAGGTACAGAGGGCTGTAGGCTGTAGGTTAGGTACCTTACCCAGGTAGGTACCGTATTGCCCGTTCTGGGAAAATTGAAACGACCCGCGATCAAGCCACATAGACAAACAACAGCCTTGGTCTCAGTCGCCTCGTCCGGGTCGCCTCGAATGCCCTCATCCTGCCGCACCGCCGAGTGACAGTTTTGATCCCATAAAGCGAATCTGTTTTCCTTCTGTGTTCCTCGTGTGTTCCTCGTGTGTTCCTTGATGTGCACTGCCAATACCGACCTCCTGCTAGGTTCGTAGTAGGATTAGAGGTTTGGCGTTTTCAAGGCAGCTTGCTTGTTTGCATGCATGCGCTTACACGATCCCTACCGCCTACCGAAGCAACAATTTAGCTGCCTACTTACTTCGAGGTATGGTAAGTGAGACTAGACAAGCTACCTATATAGGCATCCTATTCTCCCGTCGCATTCTTGACTCTGCCGTCAATATCATGTCTGCATAGCCCCGGCTAACCCGATAGCAGCAGCACAGCTTATATCGTATCCCCGTCTCTTGATCAATACCGTCATTATCGGCCCCCTCCCCGCCCAAAACCACGCCGTCACGCGGTGCGCAGTTGTGGCCTCACCAAAATGACGAGTCGCTCGACTCCGCGAAGGCGCCAGACTCTGCGCGAGTCGCATGCCGTCACCCGCAGCAGTAGCAATGTCACGCCCAAGGTTATCAATGCCGGCCCTTCTCTCGAAAAGGCTGAACTATACGGCATACACGACCAGCGATCCACACACTCCAAGCTCATGGGCCTCGCCGGCCGCATCTTTATCGAGACTATCCCGCAATGGCTGGCTGTCGGGGCCATGCTGGGGCTGATTTTTGGTGGCTGTTGCTCCAATGTGTGTCCACGCCGTCTGTTTATTCCCCGTAAGGCCAGTGGCTGATTGTAGTTGAGGGCATAGGTCTTCGCTCTTGAAGCTATCGTCAAGTGAGCGCGGCCCCTTTCCCCTGCCTCGCTATTTCCACGTCTAGTTTCCTGACCATTCCACAGGGTTGAACCAGCGAGTGGTACGATGTCCATAACGCTGACCTCGTTATCCCCCCCGTCGCATTTGAATAGACACTCACTACATGCCTCTCACAGGGACACTCTTGACTTTCGTGCAGTTTCTCTTCGTCGCAGTTACAGGCTATGTCTCGCAGTTTGACTCTACTCGGCCCCCTTTCTTCATAAGACCGAACAGGGTGCCCATTCGGCGTTGGCTGATTAACATCGTGCTCTTCTTCGGTATTAACCTGCTCAACAACCATGCCTTTAGCTATGATATATCCGTTCCCGTCCATATCATCTTGCGTTCCGGTGGCAGCATCACTACTATAGTAGCTGGCAGCCTTTACGGCAAGAAGTACTCACGCATTCAGATCACAGCTGTGGTGCTATTGACGATAGGCGTCATAACGGCCGCCTGGTCAGACGCCCAAACGAAGGTAAAGCGTTCTCTTCTCTCCTTCTGATGGGTATTCACATGTGCACTAACACCATACAAAGCAACCTACAACCGAATCGTCACACGAAAAGTCAGCGCCAAGCTTTAGTACCGGCCTCGTGATTCTCTTCGTTGCTCAGGCTCTATCAGCGGTAATGGGCCTGTACACCGAAGAGACGTATAGACAGTATGGGCCCCAGTGGAAAGAGAACTTATTCTATTCGCATATACTATCGCTTCCGCTCTTTTTACCGTTTACGAAGTCGCTGGTTCGTCAATTCATGCGTCTCGTGGACAGCCCGCCGTTGGTACTGCGACTACCGATAGACCAGGCGAGCCTGACAACGTTACCCGAAGGCTGGCAGAAGGTAGCGGAAGGCATTCACATTCCCAGCCAGGTAACATATCTAGCGCTCAATGTTCTTACGCAGTACGCTTGCATCCGGGGGGTCAATCTACTGGCTGCGGCGTCTTCGGCGCTGACTGTGACGATTGTGTTAAATATACGCAAATTGGTGAGTTTGCTGCTAAGCATCTGGCTCTTCGGCAATCGCCTCTCTACGGGGACACTGGTGGGAGCCGTGGTTGTGTTCTCAGCCGGGGCGTTGTACTCCCTAGACTCGAAGCAGAAGGATAAGAAGCCAGTAGCAGCAACTAGGCCGAAGGCGGAGAGTGGTAGGGCTGGATAATATGCTATTGTCGCAAAAAAAGACTCGGCCATCACACCCCCGGTAGATAGTAGCAATGCAATTATGGAACTATAACGGAAATGTGCGGATGTGTACGTGTTATCTCAAATTTCGATTCGACGTTGATGCTAACCCAAGGTGCTGCACCATGGGAACCGACGACGAGGGATATTTAAGCCCTTGCCAGACCAGGCTATCTATCTAATGGGACTTTTTAAGACAAAGAATGCTTATTGTGAATCTGATGGCTTACTCCCGCCATGTGCCCAGGATGATTGGCTTCGGGCAAAACCAGCGACAGAGGAAAGAATTACGTACGATATTGACCTATTGTGGCAGCCATTGTATAGATTCGCTCATTGTCAATTTACGCACCTCGTATACTAGTAGGTGGTATAGACCTGGCCAGGTATCGCCAAGTATCACCTCGTTGCTCGTTGCTTGTTGCTTGTCATTCATCACCTTACCTTGTCTTCACTACGTAGTATACTTAGACCTGAGCAGTGACCCCAGCATTGGCGACAGGGGAGATGAGATAGAGACAGATCTGCAATACTTCGCTTAGCCATGCCCGTCTTAGGTAGCAAAGTACACGCTAGTTGGAAACAGGCGTACCAAAAATGAATCATAGACGGCAAGACAATACCTCGAGGGTGACAAGGGCGAGATGGGAACGCTTCGTTGGGTTCCAATGTTCGATCCAACCCCATTTACCCATTTGCTTCAGAATTGACGGGTATGTATCCCCTACCTATAAAAGGAGCTCGGGCTTATATGGCAAGAAGGTTGGTTGTTTTTTTTTCTTCCCAAGGTACCCTTACTTCTGCCCTAACCTCCCACCTCCCCCACGCAGCCCACGCAGCCCATCATACATAGTACACGATCCTGGGTTCTTGGGTTCTGCCTAGGTACACTATCGTTTTGCCAAGGAGGCGAGGCCACTACCGGCAGACACTAGGATCAGGAGGGGAGTTGCATTGCATGACAGGAACAGTCATTTTTGGCGCGTTTCGGGGCACTTTGGCGCACTCTGGCGCACTTTGGAGGGGCAAATCCGCGATCAACTACGTAGTTTGCGTGGTGGAAGTGGGGCAGTCGAAAGACAGATACATGAGACTAAACCGGCTACTGACTGCAGCTGGCTACTTGACGGGGTGCTTGACGGGGTGACTGGGCACTACACTACATACATACATATATTTAGTTGTTGGGCAGGCTGGGACTTGGCTCGAAAGGTTGGCATGTCGGAGCCAGAGCCAGAGCCAGAGCCCGAGCCAGAGCCACCATCCCACCTCGAAAAGCTTGATTTCGACCACCGCCCTCAATTTGCGTCTTCCGAAATGCTCCGTTAGTAATTTATCTCCATTCGCTCTGCTGTCTTCCTCCCGCCTCTCCACACCACGTCGCCTCGACTGACAGGCCCCATGTAGCAACTTTCCATTCGACGTCGCCGCAGCGGCCCTCGACCCGCCGCCAGACTTTCGACTTTGACTCGGATGGGTCCGACACCAGTAGCCGCGCCCTCGAGCACCACGACTCGGCCGACGAGCATGACAAGGACCATGATGAAAATGACGAGAACGACAGTGGTCATTCCCTGCGCCATACGGAGAGTACCAGCGTCGGCCTTCGCGTCCAAGACGCCTCCCCCGCGTTGGAAAACGGCATGCTGCCCCGGGATGTCCCTAGGAAGACGACATTCTACGACCCAGTTGCTGAGCGTCAGATGAGCCAGACCGATGCCAAACTCTTCTACCAGAGAAGCCAGCGCGATTTTCACAAGAATGATGCCAGCAGCCGTGCCCAATCCCATCCCACTCCTCATGGGAGCCCTCCCGCCGTGCCCAACGATGGCGGCGCCAGTGTCGGTGGTACTGGTAATGCTGGTGGTGCTGTTGCTGCCGCTACTGTCCAAGGGAAGTCGCCTATTAGACCGAGCCTTATGTCTCTGCCATCGGCCGCACAGAGTTACAGTCTTCCACGCATTGCTGGATCGCCTAACCCTGTGCCCCGCGGCTCCTACATAGCTCCCCGGACTGCTACTCGTCCATCCCTGGGTGGCCATACCGGCTCACGAGTTGTGAACCGCCAGCCGACCCACCTCTTTGTTCGAGAGGAGCCAGACCTTGACCCGCAAGTCAGCATGGAGCTTCCTGGTGTGGCACCTATCGGTGTTGCGGATGCCTCTGGCGATGAAGATGCGCACATCACGGCCGAACTAAGCACCATTTTTCAAAATGTTCAGAAAGTGCTCGACATTCGCCATAAGTATATCCGACTGTCTTTGCAGCGGGATGGCGACAATCCTCACGATGATCCAAGCTGGCAAATTTACCCGCCTCCACCGGAGCCGGCATGGACTGATCCCCCGCCGGATCATCACACACAAGGCCAAAACACCGGCCATAATAGTCTAAGCAGCAGCGTGGTCTTGCCACCACAAACCAGCCAGTCGCAGGCGAATGACCCCATCACCAGTGAAAATACATCGCCTCAAGCGGAGCGTAAAAAACCCGCTAAGAAGCGCAAAGCTGGGCAAGACATCGGGGAGGACTTTGACATGGAGGACTTGCTACCCCTCCCCCCAGCCAGTGAATTCACATTTCGTCTAGATGAGAATGGTGTGTATCAGGTTTTCGAGAACACAGCCGCAGATGCGGCCAATACCCCTGTCGTCGGTGTGCCTACAATCAAGGATTTCTATATGGACCTTGAAAAGATTCTGCTGGTGTCTTCTGATGGGCCAAGCAAGAGTTTTGCCTTCAGGCGATTACAGTACCTTGAAGGCAAATTCAAGCTATACGCGCTTCTCAACGAGTATCAAGAGACCGCCGATACCAAGAAAGTTCCCCACCGAGACTTTTACAATGTGAGAAAAGTCGATACCCACGTCCATCATTCTGCTTGCATGAACCAGAAACATCTTCTCCGTTTCATCAAGAGTAAAATGAAGAAGTGCCCCGATGAATATGTGCTCTCTAGGGATGGCAAGAATCTCACATTGAGGGAAGTTTTTGAAAGTATCAACTTGACCGCATATGACTTAAGTATCGATACGCTGGACATGCATGTGCGTAGTAGCCACCCCCTCTACTCGGGATAAAGAACTGACCGTGTATTTAGGCACACACGGATTCTTTCCATCGGTTTGACAAGTTCAATTTGAAATACAACCCAATCGGCGAGTCACGGCTGCGAACCATCTTCTTGAAGACCGACAATCATATTCAGGGTCGATATCTGGCGGAAATTACCAAGGAGGTCATTTCTGATCTTGAATCTAGCAAGTACCAAATGGTAGAATGGCGTATCTCTATCTATGGCAGATCTCTGGACGAATGGGATAAGCTAGCTGCCTGGGTCGTCGACAACAAGCTTTTCTCTCACAATGTCCGATGGCTTATTCAGATCCCACGGCTCTATGATGTCTACAAGGGAAGTGGCCTAATGGTATCTTTTGAACAGGTAGTGAGGAATATATTCCAACCTTTGTTTGAGGTGACCAAAGACCCCGAGAAGCATCCCCAACTCCACATCTTCCTACAGAGAGTCATAGGATTTGACAGCGTCGATGATGAGAGCAAGGTTGAACGTCGCCTCTTCAAGAAGTTTCCTGTGCCTAAAGAATGGGATTCCCCGCAGAACCCGCCCTATAGCTACTGGATTTACTATCTTTTCTCTAACATGACCTCGCTCAATTTCTGGCGCCGCCAGCGCGGCTTCAATACGTTCCTGCTTCGGCCGCATTGTGGTGAAGCAGGAGATGTCGAACACTTGGCCGTTGCACTACTTTGCAGCCACAGTATTAGCCACGGGCTCCTTCTGCGCAAAGTGCCTTTGTTGCAGTACATCTTCTACCTTGAGCAGATCGGCATAGCTATGTCCCCTCTGAGTAACAACGCGCTGTTCCTTGCCTACGAAAGAAACCCCTTCATTCAGTACTTCAGGCGCGGCCTGAACGTATCGCTGTCTACTGACGACCCGCTACAATTTGCCTTCACCCGAGAACCATTGATGGAGGAATACGCCGTAGCGGCGCAAATATGGAAACTCAGCCCTGTAGATATGTGTGAATTGGCTAAAAACTCAGTCAAGCAGAGTGGTTACGAACACTCGATCAAACAATTGTGGCTAGGCGAAAACTTCAATTTACCTGGCGCAGATGGGAATAAAATGATCAAAACGAACATCCCAGACCGGCGGGAAGAATACAGATATCAAACATGGGTCGAAGAACATCGGATGTGCGTGTCACCCAACTGTTACGTATCAGAAAGTTATGCTAACACGTACTAGGATATCGAGATATACTTCTAATAACGAAGTCGACCAAGGGTTGGAGTATCACCCATCGACCGGGCTTAATGCGACTACGCCCCTATCGGTACGCCCAGCCAGGAACCCTTCCCGTTGATCTTCACCTTTTCCCGGCGCCATTTTTCAACGCGCCGAACAAGTATGACCCTTTGATCTCATTGGGTTAACCCTATCTCGATGTTCAGCTGAATGTCCTCTCGTCCCTGATGATAATGCTAACAAAGTGTTGTATTGAAGGCAAATACGGCCGCTGATACAGGGGGTTCAGAACATAAAAATGCTGGCTCCTCTAGCTTAAGCGTTGTCGAGGGTGGGCGGCCTGCTGCGCCAAGTACTCGAGCCGACGCGAGCAACTCTCACCTAGACACACGCAATGGCGCGGGCCAGGGTTCCATAGCCGGCCCTCCCACCCCTACGGTGCAGCTAGAGCGAGAGCCTGCATGGCCAACAGACGGGCTTCAGAACTTGCATTTGTCTAGTCACGAACCTCGGTACATTCCTGGAATGATGGCGAGAGCTTCGAGACGCGATGGGGCACGACGTAGCTCTGCGCACGAGTCAGACGAGGCGGTTTCATCTCGCAACCATGTTCGAAAGAATGGTGAGAGAGAAGAGCCGACATAGCTGACGGAACCTGGCCTGCTTTTATGCACATAGATATATTTTTTACCCCCTTTTCAACGGTTTGATTATCACCAGTGATGGTAGACGTATAGTATGATTGGGCTTGAATGAATGAATGGACGTCTTATATAGGTAGAAAGAATGCGACTCTAACGTTTCAATGATATATGGATTAACCAGAGAATTGTCTAGGGCATAGAAGAATACGTAAAACTTACCTAGGTAGGTAAGGCCTGCTTTTTCAATGCGAATCCAGCCTAGATTTATGTATTTGTAACAAGATTCTTGAGAGTTACTTAGTAGTATATCTATGGAAAATTATATCGTAACTTGAGGCTTTTGGTCGCGGTTTTTTAAGCCCGGCGCTCTTAACCTGCAGAGGTCTGTAAACTGTAAGCAAAGATTACCTCAGTAGGGGTGTGTGAGGCCTTATCTAGTTAACGAGTGAGGTATTCATATACACCCTATAATACCCGATGGGGCGCAACCGGGGAGGTGCAGGGTGCGTTCCCGCTGCGTTTGCGAGCACTACCTCATCACTGGGCCGTGACCACCTACCTAAGACGAGCTACCTTAGGTACCTTAGGTTGGTTAGTTACTCCGTACCCGAGTAGGTACCTACTATATCTGATAGAGAGTCTCTCCTGATAGATAAAGTACCTAAGGGAGATAGTTGCTGCTGCTACCGCTGCTATCTCATATCTACTATACCTACCTACATAGGTACCTAAGGTAGTGGACGTCTTACGTCTTCCCCCTAACCTCCTACACAAGGTACCTCTCCTATCTAAGGTACCTACCTAACTCTGCAACTCTGTACCTATACCAGGTAGCTGAAAGAACTCCCATGGTTCAATGTCGATGGCAGGGAATCCGCTACATACATAATTCGTTCTGTCTAGATCCCGACACATGCTTCCAGCTTCTCACCTATACTTTCTCCAACAGCTAGGCTTAGGCTGCAATTCCATCCCCTTTCGCGCAACACAACGTCTCCTCGCATAACCTGAGAGGCGTATCGACTGTCACCCGTCGCACTCCAGCCACACACACACACACACACTCTCTCTCTCTCCTACTCTCTCCTACTCTCTCCTATAGATCGCCCAACGGTGGTGTCTCGAGATTGCCGCGCAGGAACCAGGACCCCTTTATGCCGGATCTTTCCCGCATCTAAAGGTGTTGCAGATTTTAAAATAGATGTGGTTATTAATACGATACACGGTACCTTCGTTACAGCTTTTCTAAACCCGCCCCGTCCATCTCGACGAGCTCGTGTTTTGACAGTTGCCTGGCTTATGTTATCCCGGGAGCTCCGCCTTCGACATTAATTATACCACTACCGAACGGCCAATTGCACGAGCGACTGCGCTACGGCTACCCCAGACGACGATAACAACGACGACGACGACGACGGTCGCGACGCCCTTTTTTCGGTTGATTCCCGTAACGGTGGGGCTGGCTTGTTATCGTGTAACTTTGTAGAGCCATAATTATATCACGCGTGAAGCCGCATCGCCCACTCGTTAGGTACCCCCATTCTCGGCAACCATGGGGTTTATAGGTATCTATAAGGCTCTGTATGACTATGCGCCGCAGTCTGAAGGAGAGCTTGCTATAAGCGAGGGCGATTTGCTATGTGTTTTAGAGAAGAGCAAGGAAGATGACTGGTGGAAGGCCAAAAAGAAGGCCAGCGTCGATGAGGAGGATGAGCCTATTGGTCTGGTGCCTAACAACTACGTGGAAGAGGTGCGTCGTAGCGCCCCAAAGTGATTCAAGAGAAAAGCGTGCTAAGCTCAACCCTAGGCCAAACCCGTCGGGCAAGCAAGGTCCCTGTACGAATATACCCGTCAAACCGATGAGGAGCTATCGTTTCCCGAAGACGCCCCGCTGCGTGTATACGATGTCTCGGATCAGGACTGGATTCTTGTTGGCTTCGAGTCGGACTTTGGCTTCGTGCCTGCGAACTATATCGAGATGAGCACTGCGCCCTCTCGGCAAGCCTCGGTGCATGAGCCGGAGCCAGAAGTAGCCGCATCGCCACCGCCTCAACTGCCCGTACGGCCTCCAGCTCCTGTAGAGCCCGAGGGGCCTAGGAGCCCCCCTCTTCCAGAACGGCCGTCGTCCATTTCCTCCCCTGCGTCGCCGCCGCCGGGCCCAGCTGCCACCCTAGCAAATGTGATGCAAGGAAGATCCTCGACACGCGCTCCCACTCCGCCTCCTATTACCCTCCCCCCTCGCCAACCTATACCATACGTAGAAGAGCCTGAGGATGAGCCAAGCCCTGACCTCCCAGCCCGACCACGATCGTATTCAAGTGTATCGAATGACCAATCTTTAGCATCCCCCCAGCTCCCAAAACGAACCACAAGCCGCCGTCGTCACAGTGATGACCGCGAGACTCATCCTCAACCATTTAGTCCCCTGGTACCCGGCGGTTTCCATATGTATAATATCAACGAGATGGTATCCGTGATGGGCAAGAAAAAGAAGATGCCAACAACGTTGGGAGTCAACTTGAAGACTGGTATAATCTTAATAGCCCCCGAGAAGGCTCAAGACGGCCCTACCCAGGAGTGGACGGCTGAGAAAATGACGCATTATTCGAGAGAAGGAAAACACGTATTTCTAGAGCTGGTTCGGCCGAGCAAAAGCATCGATTTTCACGCCGGGGCCAAGGACACAGCCGAAGAGATTGTCAGTGCGCTTGGTGAATTGTCCGGAGCTATGAAAGCCGAGGGCCTTCGCGAGGTTATTGCCGCTGGGACCGGGCGTGGTAATAAAAAACGAGGCCAGATACTCTATGATTTCATGGCACAAGGAGACGACGAAGTCACAGTTGGGGTAGGGGACGAAGTCATTATTCTTGATGATACGAAGAGCGAAGAATGGTGGCAAGTTCGACGGCTCAAAAATGGCAAGGAGGGCGTCGTGCCGAGCAGCTATGTCGAGATTGTGGAAACTATACTCTCTTCAGCGCCATCCGGCGTCGACGCGGGAATGAACTCCGTCGCACAAAACCGACAGGAAGAAATGCGCTTAACCAGAGAAGCCGTCAAGAAAGACCAAAAACCAGCAGAGGTAGGGCCTGGAATGCGTTTACCCGAAAGAGAAAGTAGTTTGTCAACTAGGGACAGTGGTAACCTTTCTACACAACAGCGAAGCAGGCACGAAAAGGGCCGCGCAGACTCCAGCCGGTCAGGGTCAAGCAAGTCCAGTAAGTTTCCTATGTCCGTCCCCAGAAGGCCCCCTTTTTAACATAGCCTCTCAGAGCCCGATCCATCGAAAGTACGGGTCTGGACGGACAGATCGAAGTCTTTTAGCGTCGAAGCGCAATTTTTGGGTCTCAAAGACGGAAAGATTAATTTACACAAAATGAATGGGGTCAAAATCGCAGTCCCTCTGGCCAAAATGTCGAAGGAAGACATTGAATACGTCGAGCGAACCATGGGTATATCCCTAGACGAGGAAAAGCCTCTAGCCGATGTTAAAGGGGCAAAGAGTGTGAGGATTAATAACCAGGCGGCCTCACCAAGCAACATTGGAGCTTCCGTGCAGCCCGCGAAGCCTGACTACGACTGGTTTCAGTTTTTCCTGTCTTGCGATGTTGCTGTTGGTTTATGCGAGCGCTATGCCCAGGCTTTTGCAAGAGAATCCATGGATGAGAGTGTATTACCAGATGTTGATTCTACTGTACTCCGTAATCTCGGGCTACGAGAGGGTGATATCATCAAAGTTGTGCGCTACTTGGATAAGAAATTCGATCGAGACGGCAAAAAGAAACATACAGGAGACGACGGCGAGAATGGTTCCGCAGGCGGCCTCTTCTCGGGGCCAGGAGGAACGCTTCGGAATAATACACGAAAAGGCCGCCCTGCTCCAGCTGTGCAGACAAGCGATGTTATCGACCTCAAGGCACTGTCACAGCCGAAAGATGGCGAATCCCGGCAGTCCGCATCCCCTCCTGCCGAGGAACCGCGTGCGGGTGCGTCTGCTAAAGCCTCCAGCGGATTTGATGATGACGCATGGGACGTGAAACCGGCTAGGCAGCCAGAGCAGCCCCCGTCCAAACCAACACCAGATCCTGAACCTAAGGCGGCACCTATCCCACCCCCACCGGCACCAACGCAAGCTATGCAGGACCTTTCTCTGCTCAGCGCACCACTCGAGCCGACAAAGGTAGAGCCGCCAGCACCCACACCACCTATTAACATCCAGCCTCAACAGACGCAAGCCCTTAATCAGCCTCAACTCGCCCCGCCGGCCCTGCAAGCCCAGCCAACTCAGCCAGCTCAACCCCAAGGCGCCACTCCGTCGTTCTTCTCCAGTCTTCCTCCAGGGCCGTCAACATCGGCACCGTCGCTGAACCTCGGGCTCGGAAACCGGCAACGGCCAACACCACCTCAGGTGATGAGTGGGCAAGGTGCTCTGATGCCGCCTCCGCCGGCGCGACCCCTCTCCGCGCCGCAATCCGCCCAGCCGAGTGGATTCGCGCCACCGGCCATGCCGGCCCTACAGCCCCAGATGACTGGCATCGCACCCCCAGGGCACAGCTTGAATGACCTTAATCAACAGCGCTTCCAGCAATCCTTCATGGGTAACTTCCAACCGACTGGCCAAGGTTTCATGCAAGTCAACCCTGCGGCCAACATACCGCAACCCACAGGGTTCGGGCCCCAGCAGTTCATGCCGCCACAAATGACAGGAGCGCCCCAAATGCAACCCCCGTTCTCTGATCCGCGTGCTCAACAATTCTCACCCGTCCCGGCTCAGCCGACGGGATACGCAAGTAATTTCCCTGCCCCTCAACAGTTCCCGCAGCAGACAGGCATCAACACATACTTGCCACCAGCATTGGAACCCCAAAAAAACAGCATACCTCCCCAGCAAACCGGGTTTGGCGGCTTCGGGGCCGGATTCAATCCATCTATGAACGGACAACCTCAACCGCCACCAGTAGCCCCCCTTCACCCTCAGAAAACCGGCCCCGCACCGCCCGTGCGGTTCGGTGTCACCAACAAGATTGCTCCGCAGCCCACGGGTCGCCGTGCCAATCTCGCACAAGCTAGTAAGTCATGAACCCATCCCCTCGGTGCTGCCGAATGCTCTAACACCTCATAAGCTCCCCAGAACCCCTTTGGATTTTAAGATTGGCTATGGCCAGTGCGGGTCGAGCACAGGCGACCTTGGGGGTGTGATGGGTCTACGCTGCGTATAGGCTGTGGAAATCAATAATATCTAAAGCTTCGCCGGCGCCTCTACATTAATCAATATATTCTTTTTACCGGAATTAGTCTAAGCATGTGGTGATGCAAGGAAGGAGGTTTCCATACATTCGGCGCGCAGGGATGAATGCATGCATGCAGCCATATTTCGATAATGGAAAGAGAAAAAAGCGAAAGGGGTTGACGGATTAATTGGGATAGTTTGGACACGGATCCGATCCAATTCACAACAGGGGCTTTTTTTTTTGGCATCTTGGGTTCCCTCTTGATTTTTATATCATACCATCCCATCCATCGGATGCGTCCACCATCAGCTTACATTTATTTTCATGCTTTGTGTTGCCAGCATAGACGTAAACATAAACGGATTTTTTAGCAGCATCCCCCTTATCCCCCCGCCTTCTTACTACCTTACCTTACCTTACCTAGTACATAACGTAACATAATACAACATCGGTATTAGTACCTAATTGTTTATTGCTAATCTTCTATCTTCCTTCTTTGTGTTTCTGGTCGTAACGTGACTATGCTATGATGAGCCTATTATTGTATTGTGGCACGGACAAGGGGTGGGGGGTAAGAAAAGGGGCTTTGAGATATTGATTGTACTGTGTTATAATTGTAATTGTATTGTATTGAGTGCTATATTCGCTATCGCCACGTCTAGCCTTAAGGTAAGCTAGCCCCTGGTTTGTGTTGGGAGCAAGAGCATGGGGGATAGCTATGCATTACTATAAGGATCTTGCTATGCTGTCAATGGAACGGGATCTGATGGGATGTGGTGAGTGAGACACGCTAGGTAGATGGAGTCACAAGCATGGATTTGGTTCGAATTCAATTCGCGACGATCCGGCGCTCGCTCATTGGGTCGTGCTTTATTGCTGGTTAGATGGGGGGCGGCGCATCGGGATCCTCCTCGCCATCAAGTATCGTCCGCCTACGCGGGCGCGCCGTCGTCGTGACTCCCCCCTTATCCGCCCCCGAAGTGACGGCGGCGATGCCATCCGTGGTGGCCTTGGCGGATTTCGCATCCTCTTCTTTAATTACATCGAGGTCTTCGCCGCCGCTCTCGGGCTTGGGGTCGAAGCGCTTGCGGACGGCCTCGATCATCTTGAAGAACCAGTAGAAGTTGAGCGAGTTGAGAGTGAGGTTGCTCCCGATGTAGATGGCGGCTAGCCAGAGCGGGACGCTCGTTGACGCGGTTACGAACTGCATACTCTCGGCGTAGCGGGCGGGGAAGACGTCGGTCGCGGCGGCGTCTTTCTCGATGTCCGCGGATGGGGAGAGTGAGGGCACGGAGGGCGTCTGGTTAATCCCGGCTAGCAGGTCGCGGTAGATGACGACAGATTGGTAGGTGCCCCAGACTAGACGGCAGGAGAAGAAGGTGCCGATGAGCACCAGGCCGTTGTACAGCTGGGCGCGGGAACCCGTCATGCCCAGCTTGTCGAAGAACCAGTGGATGTTGAGGAAGGGGGAGGACAGCTCCCAGAGGATGAAGATGCAGCTGTAGTAGTTGACGAATGGGCGCTATTTCAAGCGAGACGGAGGTTGCGGTTAGCGAGGCGCACTGGATGGTGAAGGAAAGGTCGTCGTCGTGGGTATCGAGGGGAAGAGAGGGTCGGCGGGGAGAGGAAACTACTTACGAAACCGAAGGAGTAAACGAGAAGAGCGCTGACGGCGTGGGCCAGCATGCCTAGGCCAAAGATGTTGACGTTAGCGGCGGTGACGAAGAGGTCCCAGAGGAAATAGCCGGTGGCCAGGGCCTGGATCATGGCGGCGCCGCCCGAGTAGCCCCAGAGGCGCTCCTGCCAGTCCATCTGCCTGCGCTCCTCATCGACGTACATGACCCACAGGGCCAGCGCGTTGATGGTGGTGCTCTGGACGAGGGAGACGACGTGGACGTCCCAATTCAGCTTCTTCTTCTTGGAGAGGGCGTTGTACTGGGCCGGGAACAGGCGGCGGGAGAGCACGGGGGAGACGACGCTGCGCACGAACTCGTAGAAGCCGGCTATTATGACGATCTCGTGGATGTGCAGGGGAAGCGTGGGCAGGTTAAGGTAGTCGGCCCACGGCTGGACGGCGGCGCTCAGGGCCGGGATGGGTGGTATCGGGAAAGGGTCTTTCATGCTGGGCGTCAGCGTCAGCGTCGGCGTCGGCGTCGGTGTCGGTGTCGGTGTGGGACAGCAAGTGGTGAAAGAAATGTTGCAGCGAGGGTGATGGGGTTCGCTTTTGAGACCCCGTCGAGGGTTTATATGGATGGACGGATAAAATGGATGGCGGTGATTCAAGCCAAGGGCAATGACGGCAGCATGCGTGATGATGGTGCGTGACGTGGTGTAGGCAGGCAGACAGGCAGGCAGACAGACAGGCAAGCAGTCAGTAGTCAAGTCAAGCCAGTCAGTCAGTCTATCTGTCTGTCTGTCTGTCGAATGGCTGTGACAGCTTCAGCCCACAATATACTTTCGACTAATCCTAGGACTAAGCCAGTGGAAAACAAAGCGCCAGTCCAATAGCCTCATGCACCGAGGGCCGAGAGCATGCAGGCAAGGGAAAGGTCTTAGTGTAGGTGTGGTATAGTGTGGTATAGTGTGGTGTAGTGTAGTCAGAATGTTAGGTAGTGTACCTAGGTAGGTACCAACCGCAGGCTCGTCTGTGCCTGTGGGAAGATCCGTATCCCGGTTTTTCAGGTTCGTTATGAAGATGCTGTATACGATAGGTAGGTAGGTAGATGGATGCACCTAGAGTAGTAGGCTCGAGTAGGTACCTACTGAAAGCACGGAGATGTAGGCCTCTTGTTGAATGCTGGAGGATAGCTGTACCTGTACAGAGGCAATGGCATCGGAACCATCACTACCTATCATGTGCTACCTTGGAGTATGAGGCATTCCCATGCAAATTGGGTTCGTTATGGATCTCCCCTGCACTTCATTTATACATGGTTGGATAGATGGATAGATGGATAGATGGATAGATGGATAGATGGATAGATGGATAGATGGATAGATGGATAGATGGATAGATGGGATGGATCGCTGCAATGTCTCGTCTTCAACTGTTGGGTCAGCTGTCATACCTACGGCAGTACCTAGCCAGGTACCTATGTACATTTGAGAAGCTACCCAAGGTACATGTACCTAGGTAGGTAGTCGGTTAACTGCATATCTTTAATTGTCTGCCGCACGCACTTCCACGCACATACCTACATGTACATATGTAGGTATACTACCTAAGGTACTGAGTACCGTAACAGGGATTAGAACCACATGCTGCGGTACCCTTCCCTTGGAGACCAGCAATGTGACCTTTCCACGCGCAAACTGATTTGCGTGTCTCACTTGATGCACACGGGTGAACTCACTTATCGTGCGTGCACCCAAAATTCGCCGACGGCTGAGGCTATGAGAATACTGGCGTCATCGTGAGAAGAGCTGTCAGCGGGTGCAGGAGCAATCCGTCAGGGCGCCGGGGCACAGAGCACTAGAGACATACGAGGTGTACCCTTCATCAGCGCCGGACCCTCCCATCTTAGCCTCACCTAGCCTCCTATCTATCCACTAAGATAGGGCCCATTCGGTCGGTCAGGCGACAGCGTGGCCTACCACAAGACCGCGAGCTCAACAGCCCAAGATGGCGGATTTACTGTATGAGTTGTTGAACCCGACTCTGTCGCCAGGCCGCCAATCATCACCTCCAGACCCCATCGCCCTTCAATATCTCACCGGCCTTGCCGCTCAACCGCTTTCTCAGCTTGAGACTGTCGAGCCTCAGACCCTAGCCCATGACTCCCATTCTTTACTCCTCTCTCTCCAGGGGCTCTCTCAGCGCTCACATAAAACCATCATCTCATCCTCCGAGAGCCATGCTACTCTAGGTCGTGCCCTACCTGCCTTGGCAACCTCAATATCAGATCTCAAGGCCGTCATCCCCAAGCTAGATGATGCCGCAGTCCGCTTCTCTACTACGTACCACAAATCCGCCGACAATGACATTCTTAGGGCTCGGAGGACAGCGCTGCTTCTGTCACGGAATGTTGAGCGAGTCGTTGACCTCCTCGATCTACCCACTCTACTCTCCTCCACCATCGCCACTAGTTCATCCAGCTTAACCGCCAATTATGCCTCAGCATTAGATCTGAGTAGTCACATCCGACGGCTTCACGGTCTCCATCCGGACTCGGCCATCGTCTCATCGGTTTCCCTCCAAGCCGACGAGGCCATGCAGCTCATGGCGAAGAATCTTATCACCAGCCTACGGAGCCCAAATCTCAAGTTGACATCTGCCCTCAGAACCATTAGTTGGCTGAAGAGGGTTATACCTGACCTGAACCCGTCTGGAGACACCAGCGTAAATGGAGCCGGTGATAATGGTGGTTTAGGGGCTTTGTTCCTCATATGTCGACTTTCGACGCTTATGAATATGCTTGAAGCACTAGAGCCACTTCGGGAGCTAGCAGACCAAGAGAGGCTCCGTCAACAGCAAAACCCACCAAGCAGTGGCGCATGGTCGGGCGGTCAGCAAACTGAACGATATCTGAAAAGATACGTCGAGATATTCAGAGAACAAAGTTTTGCTATAGTATCCATGTTTAAAAGCGTGTTCCCTCCACAGCCGGCAAAGGAGCGGCCCACGTCTAACGCGGAAGACCCGCTGCAGTCGATGCCTTCGACACTATCAACATTTCCTCTCCATATTATCGAGATGTTAATAGAAACACTAAGGACCTACCTACCAAGTGTTAGGGACCAAGCATCGCGAGACAGCTTGTTAACCCAAGTTCTCTATTGTGCCGGAAGTCTCGGTCGCCTAGGAGGCGATTTCGGTATCCTATTAGCTAGCCTCGATTTTGGGGAGAATCTAGAAGATGAATGGGTGGAGGTTGTACGACGACACCGTGTTATGGCAGGGCGGCTCGAATCCATCGTTGGAGCCAAAGAGAAAACCAGCGCATAAACGAAGACTGGAAAGGGGAGCTCACGGCGGCCAAAGCACAACCCTATACTTACAAACTTACGGATTGATCTCTGGGATCCAACTTCAAACAACTGTTAAATCATGAGCGCGATCGAAGAGAAAGAGTGTATATACAAGAAGCCCTAGCTAAATATGTAGGCATTGACTAAGTGTACTAACTACCTAGGTAGTATGTATCATCAATAGGTACACTATTGAGCTCGAAAGCCTCGGTCCTGATAAATGCATACACTTGATTATGGCATACAATTGGAATATGCGACTAAGAAAATCGGCTGCTGCGGTTGCAACCCAATGACGCGCAGATCCAGGGATGTGGTCCCTGCAGGGAAGTACCGGGCATTGGGGAAATTTTCGAGGAGATCTTTGAGGTGAATATCGAATTCAGACCGTTATTGCCGCTGCAGCAAGCCGAGAGGCCGTCGTTCTCCCCTGACTCATACTCGCAAATCCCGGCTGGTCCTCCTTATCTTACCGTTCAGCTCCCACCTATTCAAGTTAGTATCGAATAGGGTAGTCAAAAAGTGTGCGAATATACCAGTCATCAGCCATCTCCGACAGAAGGGCCCGGTCGAACCCGCTGCTAGGTACCTGCTCTGCGGTACAGGACGTCATAGTCGTAGTCAGAAGTCAGAAAGAATCGCCGACGCAGCCGCGGGTGAACTACGTTACCTCGAGTACCTTACTTCACTTGGCTATTACTTGACGGCACAGACACAAATGGCTCGACGTTAGCAGAGCCATTCACTTTTCCCGCCTTGGGTGGCCCGCGCTGTAAAGCTAGCTAGCTCATTCGATCATGTCGCAGCGGTCGTCAAGTTGTACGTATCACCCACCTACACTACCTGCCCACCACCCCCACCACAACAGATGGACGGGTGAAGGGGATGGGCCTCGGGGTCAAAAAGCCACCGTCGGCTGACACGACGCTGCCGAACTAGCCTTCCACTTCGTCGCCGGCCTGGGCTCCGGCGTCTCGGGCGCCGTCCTCCTGCAGCCCTTCGATCTCCTCAAGACCCGGGTCCAGCAGTCCGGCTCGCACTCGATCCGCTCCGCCATCCGCGACATCGCCCGCTCGCCCAATGCCATCGCCGCCTTCTGGAGGGGCACCGTGCCCTCGGCCCTGCGCACCGGCATGGGCTCGGCTATCTATTTCACCACGCTCAACACCATCCGCCAGCAAGCCTCGGCTCTAACGGCAGTCTCCTCCTCCTCCTCTTCGTCACCGTCTTCGTCCGCCCTCCCGAAGCTCTCCAACACCACGAACCTCCTGTCCGGCGCCTTCGCCCGCGCCTTCGCCGGCTTCATCCTCATGCCGCTCACCGTCATCAAGGTGCGCTACGAGTCCAGCATGTACAGCTACGGCTCCGTCCTCGGCGCCGCCCGCGACATCTACCGAGCCGACCGCGTGCCCGGCTTCTTCGCCGGCTTCGGCGCCACGGCCATGCGCGACGCGCCGTACGCCGGCCTCTACGTCGTCTCGTACGAGCAGTTCAAGAAGCGCCTCGGTCACATATACGGCTCCTCCTCCTCCGCCGCCGCCGCCACAGATACAGATTCGGATTCACGTAGGCAGACGCAGACGGACATGGCGGGCTCGGTCTCGGCCTCGATCAACTTCACCTCGGGCGCGCTCGCGGGCGCCACGTGCTCGTTCGTCTCGAACCCCTTCGACGCCGTCAAGACGCGCATCCAGCTGCAGCCGCACGTCTACCGTAACATGGTCCACGCGTGCCAGATGATGGTCTCGCAGGAGGGCGTGCGGTCCCTCTGCGACGGCCTCGCGCTGCGCATGACGCGCAAGGCCATCAGCTCCGCCCTCGCCTGGATGATGTACGAGGAGCTGGTCCGCCGCGCCGAGTCCACCTGGCAGCGCGAGAAAACGGGCGGGCACGATCATGTGTGAGGGATCTTCGGGTCTGGTGCTATGGATGGTTTGTATATGTATATTTGTATGTATGTATGTGTTAGGTATAAGTAGAGTGTCCCCTCCTAGCCCAGTCCAGTGCAGTCCAGTCCGGCCCAGTCGAGCCCAGCCCAGAACCCCCCCGTCGAAATGGTTCGTTTCGTTTATTCTCGGCGTTATAATACCCCGCCTCGCCTCATCTGCATAGAAGTATTACCTCTGCCCTTCTTCTTCTCGTGTCATGGCCTCGTCATTTCATTTCATACGTGGATGGAGAAGAGAGGAAGGAAAGAAAAAAAAAAAGTAAACGGAATAATAAAATCAATAAAAGGCAATGAATGAATGAATGAATGAATCAGTCAATCAATCAATGGATAATTTAAATCAGCTGTTCCGCCCCCGGCCTCTTCTTGCTTGCCTACCCGCCTGCCCACCGACCCGTCCCGTCTGCCCACCGACCCGTCCCGTCTGCCTGCCCGCCCGCCCGCCTGCGTCTCCCTTGTTTGTTCTTCTAACTGGTTATATATCGTGCATGCGCATATGGGCGTAAATAGTATCAACCTTGCCTCGCCTCGCCTGCCTTACCTAGCCCAAACTAACGTAACCATAAACCAATAAGGTTTTTATTTCGTGTTTATTCGTCTTTATGTGTGGGGAACTGAGGAAGGTATATAGATAGAGTTTTTTGTTTAGGAACGTGTGGGTCAAGCAAATGAATGGATGAAGGAATGAATGAATGAATGAATGAATGAGAGGTGTAGATCAATTGATGATTGGATTGGATAGGCAGGAATTCACTCATGCAGGCCGCCCGCCGGCGAGGTACGTCAGGATGGCCGGGGCCGGGGAGCGGCTGCGGCTCTTTCTGCGCTCCTTCTTGCGCACCCACTCGAACTCGGGCTCGAGGTGGTGGTGGTGGTGCTTCTTCTTGCCGTCCTCAATGGCGAGCACGAGCCGGCTGTTGGAGCGCTGCTCGCGGACCACGCGCGTGTGCCGCCAGAGGATGTCCTGCTCGGGCTCCGGCACCCAGCGCTTGATGAGGACGTATTCGGGATCCTGTGGGAAGGGAGAAGTGTGGGTTAGTATGCTTGGGTGGGATGCTTGTTGGGGTTAGTTGGATGGGGGTAGGGGTAGGGATGCGAGGAGCGGGGTGAAGGGAGGGAAATGGGGGAAAATGGATAGATAGATAGATAGATAGATTGGATACTCACTTGGTCGAGGACGTAGTCGATGTTGTAGACGCGCAGCGTCTCGAGCGAGAGATGGCGGCGCGCCATCCGCGTGTACGTGGGCCTCTGCTGCGGCTCCTGGATGACGAGCTGCGGCGGCGGCGGCGGCTGCTGGTGGTGGAGCGGCGGAGGCGGCAGCGCCGGCCTCTCCTCCTTCTTCTTCTTCTCGATCTTCTTGCCCTCGAGGATGGCGTTGATCTCCTTCTCGTCGAGCCCGGACTTGAGCAGGTGCTCCTGCAGCCGCTGCTTGTACTGGCGGTCGCGCTCCTCGGCCTCCTCCCGCTCGCGCAGCGCGCGCTCTGCCTCGGCCTTCTTGTACGCCTCCACGGCCTCCCGGGCCTCCTTCTCGCGCCGCTGCTTCTCGGCCAGCGCGGCCTCCTCCTCCCTGAGTCGGTCGAGGTTGATCTTCTGCTTGATGCGGTGCTCGAGCTCGTCGCGCTCCTTCTTCTCGCGGATGGCGTCGAGCTCTTTCTTGGCGTCGCGCAGCTCGCGCTCTTCGCGGGCCGTCCGCTCACGCCGCTTCTCTTCCTTCTCGATCTTGCTCGCTAGCCGGAGCTCCTCGAGCTCTTGCTGCGCTCGCTCGAGTTCGTACTCCTTCTGCGCGGCCTCCCGCGCTTCCTGCTGCCGTTGGTGGGCGCGCCGCTCTTGGTCGAGCTCGCGCTCGTAGTCCTGGCGCGCGGTTTGCAGCGCCCAGGCATCGCGCTCGCGCTGCTCTCGCTCCTTCTGTTCACGCTCTAGTTCCCGGTCCCGCTCGCGCTGCTCACGTTCTAGTTCCCGTTCCCGCTCATGCAAGTCTCGCTCGCGCAAGTCGTCTCGTAACACACGCTCTCGCTCTCGTTCTCGCTCTCGTTCCCGTTCCCGTTCCCGCTCACGCTCGCGCTCTCGCGACCGCGAGCGACTAGACGAGGCGCGCGAACGAGCGTCGCGCTGGCGACGCCGCGGTGCGCGCTTGTCATCCTCGTCGGACTCGGAGTCGGACAAGTTGTAGATGCGGTTGTTGATAATGACGGGTGCGGGTGCGGGCGCCTGTGCAGGAGCGGGCGGTAGCCGTGGCGGACTCACAGAGCTGGAGCTGGAGCGACGCTGGCGCGATCGCGAGCGCGAGCGGCGTGTGGTGATGACCATGCGCTCGCCGGTTGGGCTGAGAAGTGCGTCATCAAAGCGGGAGCGGGGTTGATCCATGAACCGGGGTCGTGGTGGTGCGGCGCGGGGGTCGACATAATGTACAGCACTCGGACCACGACGAACCGGCGACGGCGACGGTCCTCGATGTCTCGAAAATTGGATGTCGATGTCCGACGAGTCCGACGAGTAGATCCGAGGTCGACTCATGATTTCCGCCCTTTTTCTCCCCCCTTTTTCCTCGTGGTGTGTGAAGAAATAGAGAGGACGCTAGGGTACAGCGCTATGTCCGTAGGACTTTACGGCTATCTAGTAGAGTATGGCTTCGTCGCAGCGTATAGCGACCAGAAAGAGGGGCTTATAGTAGAGATAGAGGATCAGGTAGAAGCCCACGTGCAAATACCAAGGTAAACCAAGTTGTATGAAAAATAGGAAGAGAGACGATAGAGAGGGGAGAGAGTAATCAAAGTGGGTAGGCAAGGGATGGGAGAGAAGAGGCTGGATCGCTTTTTATTAGTACTTTATCTAGTACCGATCGCCTAGTGCCATCCGTCAGCTCTCAGAGGGCGCCGGTGGGAGGGTCTTGACGGAAGTGAGGGCAGGGGGTGTGAGAGTGTGTGGCCCAGCCGAATGGATTGGTGATGGGGCATTACCTAT
Source organism: Xylaria grammica (assembly GCA_004353285.2). Classification (NCBI taxonomy): domain Eukaryota; kingdom Fungi; phylum Ascomycota; class Sordariomycetes; order Xylariales; family Xylariaceae; genus Xylaria; species Xylaria grammica. The sequence goes on along the minus strand of NGZP02000002.1, from coordinate 250,556 downwards.
TGACCTCCCTCATTCCTTCTACCCACTCGCATCCGTTTCTATCACCCTTCTATAGTATAACCCGCACCGCTCTTCGAACCCTTGTCCTCCCCTCTTCTCCTCCCGGTCATCCTACAGGCCGTTTCAGAGGGAGACGCCGCTCACGATACGCCACTACTGCAAGACAGCGCATGTCGCCGCCTGCACGCACCTATTACTAGTGGTATAACCCGATGTACTTTCCCGCAGGCAAGTGCGTGAGACGGTACGTAGGCTGACTGTGCTCCCTCATTATTACCCTGATAGCAGCCTCGAACCACCCTCCTGCAGCCCCCCGACGGCCACCCATCCATAGGGCGCTTGGGTACCTAGGTAGGTAGCCGGTAGTCGTCCATAGGGCTGCAGCGCTATACCTCACTGTACTAGCACTCCTCGTAGTGTACGCCGTCCGTGACGGTTCGCGCAGATCTCAATGGGCGGTTTCTGCGTATATGTGGCGACCTACCTACAGCAAGCCCCCCTTGGAACGAGACAACAAACCTCGCAGCTTTTTTTTCCCCTGTCCAAACGACACCATGTCGACGGCCATACCATCCCATCAACTTGAGCCACGAAGTACCTATCCCGCGTCATGTTGCGCATGAGATACCTATCGGGCAGCATCATGCATGATTTGGGGGCCGAAATGCAGCTGAAGAATGGTGGAGAGAGGAGGGGGGGGGGGGCTTGGAGGGGGCTCTGACGGGACTCATGAAGAGAGAGAGAGAGGGGTAGGTAAAGTACACTAGTGTATAGGCAAGCGCGCGCGAGGGCGCAGCAGAAGGGGAAAAGACAACCAACATACATTATGGTACATTTGGTACATTTGGAGGCAGCACGCCTACAGCCCAAAACGGGTTAGACTCGTTTAATTTCTTTTTTGGTAAGTCCTATAATTAGTAGGACCTCGGACGTGCCTAGGTTAGACAGACAGGTACCTAGGTTAGCTTCATGATTAGCTGGGTTACGGAAATAACGTGCCGTCTACCACCTTTTCTGACTAAACGATACGTATTTGGTCGATATTTTACGCTCAGACAAGTCCATACATACATGTACATACCTAGGGCACTGCTAGGGTACCTACCTCGGTACCTATGTCCATGCTATATTAGGTAATTCAGGATATAATATATTCTACTAGTATGGAAGTAGGTAGGTATCTACAGAGCCTGCCTGTTCAAAACTCGCACGCCACCTCATCAATCCTGCCGCAGCCCAGGCAGCCGGCTGGCTGTGTGTTTGTAAGCATGTGACATGGCTATAGTAGATGAGGAGCTGATTTGCCTCCCCGTGTCTCGTGTAATCCATCTAAAAGGTTCGACTGCTCACCTGGCATATCGTATGTCAAGGGGTTCGTGGCTATATTGGTTATGTTTGTTGTGTTGGCGGGGTTCTATCCGCTGCAAATAATCATCCGTACAGTTCTGTTTCCTGGGGTCATGCCAGCGCATGAACCCAGCGATGTGTATAAACTGCAGCTTGCATGTCCTGTAACAACCTTATGTTGAGAGGACCTCATTTCTTGAATTCATTCATCAGCCGTATTATAGAGGGCTATCTGCGTATGTAGGTATGTAGGTATGTAATGCGGATAGACTAGGAAGCGCTCACGCCACCTCGTAACATGCGATCTATCTGGTCTTTGCTGTTCTTTTGTGAAACCTCGAGGTAGTGCAGCCTCTTCCCCAGATTCTCCACGTCGCCCTCCAGCTCCTTCATTTGTGTCTCTAGCTTCGTCTTTATGTCTGCGACGGGCAGCGAGATGAACCTGGTGAGTAGAGTTAGTCAAGTGAGATATCTATTCGTGTATATGCAAGAGGAAGAAGGTAAAGGAGAAGAGCATTGTGATGCTGCTCAATGTAGCGGGCGGTAGATGAGATGACGAGAACACGTACATCTTGCCGACTCCTTCGTACACGTTGGTGTCGGCCGGCAGCGCCGATATCTCGGTGCGCGTCAGTTGTGCCATGCGCATCTCACGCTGCTTGGCGGCCTGCTGCGTCCGCGTGAGCGCGATCTGCTGCTGGGAGGCGATGGCCTGCGTCTCGACTTCACGCAGAAGCTGTGCCAAACATCCGGGAAAACGTCAGCTTTGGTCCTCGCCATGCCGCTCGTTCGCAGTAGATAGAAGCGGGAAGGAAGTACGCTAGTCACCCACCTTTTGGAGAGCCTCATTTGATATAGACATATCTCACACTTTCGGCCCGCGGGTAGCTCGTTACGTCAGCGGGGTGTGTTTTCGATTTACAGAGTTATTCTCCGTGGTGCATGTGTTGGCGCTGGTCGGGCACGGCTGAGCTGTCCTGTCGTCTGGTGAAGCGAAACGAAACCTGAGCAAGTACCTACACTTACGTGGGGCCGCCCGCGAACACCACACATTACAGGTACAGTGTACATTTGTGAAGACACACAGTGTTTTACCGTTGGTGCCTCAACTACGGCTACGGACAAAGCACACAAGTTCCGCCAACGCCTCATAGCTATATCGCTATTTCATGCATGGTTTTATTTCGCCTACCGCGCAAAAGGCTGCAATCTTGAATTTTACTCTGTCTTTATCGCTTAATATAGTAATAATTATTTGGTGCTCATTTATGTCAGAAACCGTTGCCTAGTTCCAACGGCAGTGCAGGGCACGCGAACCATCCGCATCTATTTCTTTCTCTTTATGTCGCTTATAGATCTCCGTCTGGGCCAAGAGCTTGCAAATCAATAATAGCCTTCAGATATAGCTGCACGACGGAAACGTCCCGCAGCCGTCCAATGATCGTCCACTAACCATGGATGGGCTAGCACCTACCGGCGCTTCTTGTCTTCTCCCAACGGTAAGTCATCCACAGTTCTAACCTCAGGTAAATGGTAAACCGAGGGCCAGTAGAGCCGGAATTTATCTTCATCGCCATCTAGACAACGATGAATCCAGATACGCCACACGATGCTACAAAGAATTATTAGCCCGCCGGGCTCTCGTTTACCTTGAGGATTCAAGCCTCGATTCAGGACCGAGGGTTTCGAAGGCATGCCCGAATACCGGGCAGGAATGGCCCGTTAGGCTGGCGTGGGACGGACTCACTAATAATACGCTGGCAAAAGTCATGCACGTTAGCCGCTGCTGGCGTCACTTAAATCAAGACTAACAAAGCAACATACCTCCTATGCCGGTCATCAAGTGCCACCACGCGTGCCCCTCTAATAGGATAGCCCACGGCAATTGAATCTGATGCCGCCAACGGCGTATCGTGTCACAATACACGTTGTCTAGGTTCCAGATGAAATAACCGCCCAAGAAAATACTCAGGCCTATGGAGATGGGAGTTAGCAAATTTGGGCATCGCATTAGGCCGGCAAAGCGGCAAGAATCTCACCAGTCGCGACCATGGCCCACATCTGGGAGATGAAGGCTCGGGTGCTCGGCACGGAGGAGCTGGCTGGCCGCTTGTCTTCACGGGCCTTGAGAGCCGGCCGGAGAACCCTCTCCATGATCCACATGTTAGAGAAGACTACGGTGGCCGTGAGGATAGTATACGCATCCTGATCTTCATTGGTCGGACGGTCAGTCTGGTTTCGGGAAACCGTAGGCAGGAATAGAGTGTAAGGGCGGCTTACGAAACTGTGGGTTTTTGGTTTCATAGTATCTTGCCTGGCGTGCTCGTCTCTAGTCAGCACGCACAGCTAACAACTACGGCCTACTATTACTTTTACGCCATACCGTGATGAAGTAGGCTAGGCCGATAAGGCCGAGGCCAAGCGCGAAGGAGAAGCGAGAAGACCGTGCATAGGTAAATGTGGCATAGGCCATGAAACACGTCGTGTAGATCATGGCAAGCTCGTCGACGAGCTGCATGGGATCTAAAGTAAGAGGAAGTTAGGACGAAGTCGACACTAAGTAGATACTTCCCTTGTCTACGTACACTTAAGCGTGGCGTGGAATAGAGTTGAGCCACAACCGACGATGATGTAGCCGACGAAAGTGACGGGGAAAATTGGGGGGTGGCCGTATTTAATGCAGCCTCTGATCCCGCGGGCCCCGAGCCATAGGAACATGATGTTCGTGAGGGTCTAACACATGAGCAGAGTCAGAGAGAGAGAGAGAAAGAATGCGAGTGAGACCAGAGGGTGAGGTAGAATAAAGAACATGATAAGAGGCGCGGCCTACATTACAGACTTCGGCACAATAGTAGCTCATCACATAGTCCTAGTACCGAGGGTTAGTTGACTTTAGACGGCCGGGCATAGGGGGGGGCGGGTATGGGAGACCTCTTCGCAGAAATTGAGGGTGACGGTCTTCTCTCCCCAGAAGCCTGGACGAGGCTCATGGTAAGGGAAACTAAGTGCAGACATCTCTGCATATAATAAGTGACAGTATGCTGGCGTTGGAAGAGAAGAGCCAACGCGGAGAATGTTGAAGATTAGTGAAGGTATGTCACGAATAGTAGGTTAAACTAAATAGTTAAACTGCATCCAGGCAATCAAGAGGCAGTAGACAGGGAGAGCCTTGCCTCAGCCCACCCGGCGTACATAGACTGACGCGGTGACCGGCAAGTAAGACACAGCTAGACACACAGCTAGACACACAGCTTCTACCGTGTGTGTATATTCACGTTGTTTAGCTTCCGAACGAGCAGGGTCCAAGGGTGCAGACTGAATAACGCAACGCGCAGTATTCGTCAGCAGTGATGAGTTTGCTGGAGGGGGATTCATTTATTTTCATCTGTTTCAGTCAGATTTCCCACATAACACCCTGCCTGTGCGGCCCTCGGTAGGTAGGTATTGTTGAGGGAGTAAAGAAATGGCTAGACCAAGGCACTATATGTGTAGTACCCAGGTAGGTAGTCCATCCATGCTACACTACATAAAAAGCAGGAAATTCGGGGCGGGCTGAGGCCGAGAATGCCGGGAGCCACGTCTCTCGGGTGGATCTAAGACGATTCGTACCAGATAACGACCGTAGATAGAACATAGATTATGTTGGAGACAAAATATACCTCGGTGCTTCTGTGGCGGCCATTGAGCCCATCGATATTGAACATCTACACCTCTATCTGCATCGTTGTTTCTAATAAATCTACTCTAAAAGTATGTATGTATCACTTGTGAACATTTGTGGTGCGGAACGACGTCATGATAAGATAGCCTACCTATACCTACCTACCTTACCTACCTAGGTACTTACTTAGTAGCATTAGGTAGGTCCCAGGTACCGAGGTAGTTGGAGGCTGAATAACCTGGAGACCGCCGTCAACCTGCGGCTGGAGCCCGGATTGGTGATGGGATGTATTTAGCGGGAATATGCATGTGGGTTGCATATATAATTGCAGTCAACTAGGTACATGGTTCACACCTTTTGAAAACGAACATTCTGCCCAGGTGGATTGATTGACATTGGATTTGAACATTGAAGAGGCTACCTCTACCTACCTACATATGTACCTAGTAGGTAGGCAGGCAAGTAAGGATGGGCTGGGGACCAATAGGCGGCAGGTAAGCTTACCCGGGGCATTGAACGTATGCTGATGGTGTCACTGAAACACTGAAACGGTGACCCCCAAACATGCTGCGTAGGCGCATGTTTGGTACTTGGGTAGCGTAGAAGTAACCTATTTGCGTAAGGTGCGTGCGCATGTACCATGTGTTAGGTAGCGTAGGTAGCGTATTGTAGCGTATTGTAGCGTATTGTAGCGTAGCTCCCGCAAAGAGAGATACGATAAGTACATACCTACGGTACAATCAATCCCATACCTACTACCTAACCTAAGGTACCTAGGTAGGCAAAAGGCAACGACATTTCCAAATGAACGTATTTTTGGATTTCGTAAAAAACCATACATACATACATACATACAATACCTCACTCCCCCCCTCCCCCATCGCAACCCATGTCACTCATACGGCCATAGTGGTCGTGAGCTCTGTACTTACCTTGTCTCCTCGGGTCGTACGTAAGGTAGTCTTAGTCTAATTATTGCTACATCTCACTCCTTCGCTCGCACTCTTACGTCCTTCTCCGTGTCTCTCGTTTTGTCACGGATTGGTGCATCCCCCCGGTTCCTCCCGCCACGTTTAGACCACCAGACACAGTACTTAGCTGTCCTGTGAAACTTGTCCTGAATATACAAAACGTCTACTGATTCTCTGCGAACCCGCTGTCGTTCTGGATACAATGCGCCGACACCCTCTTGACTTCTAAAATATCCCGCCTTCATAGCCCATAGCTCATAGCTCATAGTCTCCTCCTGCTCCGACTCGACGCCCAGCAAGCCGACAGACACCTCGATATGAGTGCTCCTCAGAAGTCTTCCAGATGGGGGTCCTTCCTCTCACAAGCCGTGGCCGGCGTTGAAGCTCGCCTGGACAATATTCTGGCGGAAGACGGCACCCCAAAAGAGTCGGCAGCTCCTGCCGTCGCATCCACCACTTCATCCGTGCCGCTCACACCACCCACCCGCTCTGCCACTCCTTCCAAGTCCACCAATGATAGGCTTCAAGAGCGCCTCGCCCGCGCCGTAGCTTCTAGAAATGCCGCCTCTTCTACGAGACAGAGCGTAGAGGTCGCTTCCACCACCTCCAGCCCGCGCCCGAGCTCCGATATCCCTGAGCAACCGCCCACTTCAACTACTCAAACAGCGAGTCCAAGGCCAAGCCTGTCCGCGGAAGAGGCCACACAACCTCCTCCACATACGCCAATGGATTCATCCGCTGTTGCTTCTACGTCCACAATCGACAGCCAATCGCCCGCCGCACCCAGCCCTCGGCCCTCCTTGCAGCTCGAGCCTTCGGAGGTAGAAAAGGATACCAATCCACAGCCTATGCTTAGTGAAGAGGCGAGGCCTGCGGCGGATGATGCAGTTACATCAGATTTATATATGGAGCGTATCAGCCACCTCGAAAAGACTCTCCAGGAGATGCAGGATCAGCACCAAGAAGAATTACATGGCCACACCGAGCGAGTAGATGCTCTCCAAACAAAGTTACAATATCTTACTCGGGAAGCTAGTGAGCATGCCAGAAACACGGCCGCAAACGCGCCAGCAGGCAGTCTAGACAAGAAGATAGCAGAGAAGGATGACCAAATCGCCCAATTAATGTCAGAAGGCCAGAAATTAGCCGCCACAGAACAGAAGCACCGTACTATCATAAAGAAACTGAGAGCCCAGCTTGTTACCAACGAAAAAGAGCTTAATGAGCAGAAAGTATGGCGCCAGAAGGCGGAAAAAGAGATCGCCGATCTACGTAGGCGGATCGATGAATCAAATGAATTGGAGAAAGCCCATGAGAAAGCGCATGGACTCCTCAGCCAATCGAAGAGAGAGGTGGACAGACTGAAACTCGATAATGAGGCGAAGGACCGCTCCATAGCTGATCTCAGGAACCAACTTCAAGAAGAATCGGAGAACGCTAAATCACAGGCAGCTAAGACAGATGACTACGAGCGAGAAGCCGGGAAAAAGCGAATCAAAGAACTCGAGGATGCCGTTGCGGCACTCGAGTCCTCGAAAGAATTAGCAGAGTCTGACGCAAATCTAAAGATTACTGAATTTCGAGAAAAAGCTGAGAGAGCAGCGGACCGTGCCCGGGCCGTAGAACTTGAATTGAAAGGTGAGGTACAGATACTGGAAAGCAAGTTAGAGGCTCTGAGAGCCAGGGCTGAAGAAGCCTCATCCGGTGCCGGTGGGGACGCCCAGGTGAAATTGATTAGACAGTTTGAAACGCTTCAGTCACAATACTCTATTGCTAGCGAGAATTGGCAAGGTATGGAAGCCTCTCTCGAAGCCAAGATCATCAACCTAGAGAAGGAAAGAGACGAGGCACTTCGTCGAGAATCGGAGATGAGGAGAAAGGCACGTGAGGTGGTAAGTTCCTCTAGCTCACTACAGCGTTACCGCAGCAGGAGCTAACTCGTGGCTAGGCCAGTCGCGCCAAGCGTCAAGAGGAAGAGTTGGAGGAAATGCAAAGCCAGCTTCCCACTGTTCAGCGCGACCTAAAGTCGTATCAATCCCAGCTTGATGCTCTCAAAACGAGGGCAGAGCAAGCCGAGGCGGCGCTAGCGGAGACTAAGGCCGAGTTGGCTAGGCATCAGGCATCGTCGAGGAATGATAAGGGAGAGCGCACAGATCAGGATCGCCGAAATTGGCTGGATGATGTCCCCGTGGCCGCTTTTCGCGATCGCGGCCGCCCGGAATCCCCCTTACTCACGGCGCCACAACGGACCTTTAGCGGGGATAACTATCTTGGATTACAGAACTACTCGAGCCGATTTCGCAAAACTTCGGCCCCTTCTAGTAACGGTGACCCAAGTCCGAGCGACCGAGCGTCGTTAGCCAGACGTCCATCCGCCCAGCCTCCCTCGCGGTCCCCCCTGTTTCCTTCGTTACCAGGCTTTCCCACGGGCACGTCACCCTCCGTAGCTAGTGGTTTCGATTTCGTTGCCTCGCCCCCTACACAGGCGGCCGACCGAGATGACGTACTGGATGGTCTCGAACGGTCGGCTTCCCCCCAGAATGTTCTCCAAGACATGGTCTCGGTTTCGACCATGACGGCAGGGCCTTCGGTTCAGCTGGTAGAAAGGATGAGCGCCGCCATTCGTCGGCTCGAAAGCGAAAAAGTAGCCGCCAAAGAAGAGCTCACGCGTATCTCGGGCCAGAGAGATGAGGCGCGCGGTGAGATCGTTGCGCTCATCCAAGAGTTGGAGACGAACAAGAACGCAACGAAGAGAGTGGCCGACCTTGAGAACGAAGTCGCCCAGATTAATGAGAGGTATCAGACCACGCTAGAAATGCTAGGGGAGAAGAGCGAGCTGGTGGAAGAGCTACGCGCAGACGTACAAGACGTCAAGGCTATGTATAGGGATCTAGTAGAACGGACTATCAAGTGAACCAGATACTACCAAAGCTTATGTTGGTAGGTAGACAGCCTTCCACCCAGTCAGTCATCCTAGTATATTTTGGTTAAGGATCCACTTGTTCATCTAGTCGTGTGCCCCCTCGACAGACACACGCGCGATCCCACATGCCGTGTGGCAGAGACGTCAAAGTTCGATGCCTTCGTTTTCCGCCTCGCGCTCAATATACTTGCGAACCTGTATGCGCTTTAGTACGGTCCAACGGATACAGATTTTACATTAAAGGCAATGAAAACGGGGGAAGACCAGGCGAAGAGCGGGGTTTGTACGAACTTCCTTGTCTGGCGCGAGTTCTAGAGCTAGGTACCCGTCTGCGTCTCGCTTGTCGGTCTCGGCGCCCGCCTTGAGTAGTGCTATCGCGGTATCTCCTGCGTTGTAACTTGTGTCAGCCTCGGTTCCCGCCTGATTGATCGAACGATCGATTGATTGCTCGGGCTGCGGCTTTCATTCATTCATTCGAGCAATGGAAATAGAACAGAAAGAGTGGATTTCTTACCGTGGCCTTCGGCGACCGCGTGGTGCAGCGCCGTGTACCCGGCGTTGTCGCTCGCGTTGAGCGGGCTGTTGTGCTCGAGGAGCAGCTTCACCATCGGCGTCGATCCCACGGCCGCCGCCCGGTGCAGCGGGTACTGCCCGCGCTTGTCGCGCACGCGCGACGAGATGGGCGGCTTGGCGGCGAAGAGCTTCCGGGCTACCCCTAGGTTGTTCTTGGATGAGACGAAGTGTAGGGCGGTCTGTTTGTTGCGTTCCGGAAAGAATGAGTATGGATGTTTTGCTTGTTTTTTTTTTTAAAAAAAAAAAAAAAAAGAGTTGGCTTGTGTGTGTCGGTGTATAGTATGGTATGAGTGCTGTGCTGCGCTGCGCTGTGAGTTAGGAAAGACACGGACGCACCTGGCCGTTGGAATCTGTAGATGGTGTTAGATCGGGATTGTTTGATATCGCGAGGTAGGTAAGGGGTTAGGTGGAGCAATGAGAGTGGGAGTGGGAGTGGGAGAGAGAGGAGTAGAGGAGTGTACTACTTTTTTGGTTCACGTCTGCGCCTCTTTGTAGAAGTACGTCGACGATGGCCTCGCCGTCTTTGACGCTCGCTGCGATCATCAGGGGGGTCCAGCCGCTGTCGTCCTGGATTTTGCAGAGAAATGAGATTAGTAGATTAGATCAAATAGATTAGAGTAGAGGCTGAGTATTTAATTTAATTTAATTTTTATATTTAATTTTTATTTAGTTTGATTTGATTTGATGTGAGTTAAGTAGAGATGGGTGGGTGGATGGATGCTTTGTCCGGAGATGAGCGTGCTCACTCACCTCTGCGTCTGGGTCGAACGTCTTCTGCTGCGATAGCAGCAGCACTATGCCGTGCTGGTTCGATGAGGCCGCCCAGTGGATCGGCAGCCGGCCGTCGGCATCTTTGCGCTGTGAGGACTTTGGGTCTGCCTGTGGCGCCGTTAGATATATGACATATTGTAGATTGTAGATCGTAGATTTGGGTTGGGTTTAGTTGAGGGGAGATGAGTTGAGGTGAGGCGTGTGCTGCATAGTGAGTGAGTGGATGAGTTTACGTGTATGTGAGATGGAAGTGTGGAAGTGGCCTTACGTTTAGTAGTGATTCGACGACGGCGACTGGGCGCATGGTATGGTTAGCAACGGCGCGGAGGTTTGGATTTTGGGGTGTTTTCATTCTTATTTTCATTCCATGCTATTTTGTTTTATTTTGTGTATAGAGTGTTGCATGCGTGAAAAAGCGGAAGGGAAAGGAAATCAGAGGGAGAGTGAGGTATTCACGTTTGCCTTCCCGTGCCGCCGCGTGCAGGGCGTATTTGTCGGCTTGCTCTGATGAAGACATGGTTGGCGAGGTGGAGGGGCGGCAAACGAGCGCAGCACGGTGTAAGTTAGGTGGTTTACCCGCGGGCCTGTAGTCCCTTGATGTGCGGCTTTCCTATGTCTGTCTCTGTTTCTGTTTCTGTATCTGTCCGTGTATGAGTGAGTTCAAGCCAAGCCGAATGAGATTACTTGTTGTGTAAGTTGAAGTTGACGTCGACGTTGAGATAGTTGAGTGAGTGAGAGGTACCTTACGTGGGGTACCTAAGCTACCTACCTACTTAGGTATCCTCCAGCTGCCTTAGCCTTAACTCCAGCTGCTCACCAAGGTACCTACCAGGTATGCTTGACTTGGGTGCTTTTGATATAAGCCTAAGTCTGTGCGCTTTTTACTTTGCTTAGCTTACTATTGATATATAGCCTCATTATTTGATTTTTAACTAAATGGCCATGCTTTTGTTTTATAGGAAATTTGCGATTAAAAAATTCAGCCTCGCCGTGGCCTGCTATGTAGGGTACCTAAGTCTAGGCCTGGGAGATGCAACCAGAAACGTGGGTCGGCTATAGCCGGTATGTGGCTGTTATGGCTGTTGTGGCTATGTGTATTGTGGCTAGGTAGTCAACCTGGACCCGACAAGCCACACAGTGGATCTTCCTTCTACTAAGTAGAACTCTTCCAGACTTAACATTGCCGCTTCTTAACTACGGCCAGAATACCTGGATAGCACCCCCAACTGATTTTGAAAATATTAACAGGGAGGCTTGTCAATAGAAGGCGAAATTAATGCTCGTGAATACTTATACGCTCAAGTGAGTTGCTGAGGGAACTCGAGCTGACATCTAATGGTAAGATGCAATGTTTCAAAGTAACAACGCACAACGCCCCGAGTCCGCATGAATTGCACGGGGGCATTTTCCGAGCCCAATGATCAAGCTCAGCTAGTCCATTCATCCCGACGAGTACAAGAATAGTAGGATAAACAAAACATACGGAGTTACAGGCACTTGTGAGAATATAGATGAGGCGGTTGGTAGCTCGCAACTTGGAGATATTTCATATTTCGTAACAAATCCCTCAACTATCTAAACCCAGGTATCTAGTCACCGGAGCAGTACGGGGAGTCGCGGCTGGTTGGCTGGCTAGCCCGCTAGGCCGAGGCACATACCCACCGGCCGCGCACAATACCGTGTGTATTTGCTTCCTTTATATCTCCTCTATTTTACGATAAATATACAAGCGGCGCCCTAACTAAGACTAGCGTATCTCCAAAGAATCACGTTATTCTCCCACTCTATCGGTGACGAGCTAAGATACCAAATTACACTACATGCTGTGGTGTCTAGGATTGATCAATGGCTTAGCTCATCCATATTAGGGTAGTGCCCCGGCAGAACCCGGGAAGCGGTTTTCCGGGTCGACGTCATCGCTGACCGACCCGGGTCTGACCTTGGGTCGGCACGAAGGGTTCAAAGGGGCCCCCGCGGGGTAAACCTGGGGCTAGGCTGGGGATAGAGGGAATGCAAGTGGATTAGCTAACCCTCACAATATAACTAAAGCGCACCTAGCCTTACTGGATTTGTTTAAGTTGCAAAGTAGGCCCGAGATATGTGTCAATGAATTGCTTAGCCAAATGCTTGTGATGTAGGCTAGACTAGACTGAGGGCAATCACTGGATATATTTTCGCCCGTCGTGAGAGCGGATCAGCAATCAGGTACTGCCCGCATGATCATATAGGTCATGTGAGTTAGGTGGTGTGTAAGAAGCTGCTATATCAAAAGCATATATCTTCTCGATCGGTGTATTGACGGGGTTTGTAAATATCGCACCAGGGAAAACAAGTACGTACGTAGGTCAGCTAGATAGAAGCCGGCACTTTTACCATATAACCCCCCTGCCAAGGACTGGACTCGGGCACTATGCTAGATCCAACCAATGAGGTGTGCTCCGTCTTCCTCGCAGCGAGTCGTACATCGTAGATCTCACTCGACTAAACCTCCGGCTTCCCTACTAACAGCTCGCCAAAGTTTCACGGCCAATACGACTAGCTCGCTAGCCTGGGGAACGTTGTCAGGGACGTGTCTAGCTCCTTACACTGGGCTAAGCCGCCCTGAATATGGCCAAACAATTACGAATACACATCGTCTCCCCAGACGGCGATCCCGGGTGGATATGGGCTATGGCGCGAGTGTCCTCCTGTCCTGCGTCGCCATGCCATGCCCGGTGATGTCAGAGGTGCCTTGGGCGGGCTTGTCCGAGGCCTTATAACAGATCGATCGTCCCCGGTTCGACAAAAGAGATCACGTCGCGCTGACCCCGGATTCGAGAAATGACACCTACTACCGACTGCTTAGCCCGTCCGTTTCACTCGCCAGCATGAACTCACTCTCGGAAAAAGAGAAGATCGCCGGGGCGCTGGCGCCCGCGGCATTCGGGGACGAATTGGAGGCCCAGGTCTCGCATGACGAGGTCACGCACGATGAAGTCTTTGGGGAAATCACCCAGTCCGGGCCGAACTACAGAAATGTACGCGCCCTTTCTCTCATGCGTTCTGCTACGCAATTGCCCCCAGACGATTCACTTACGCGTTTTATGTCTAGGTCGGCTGGCTGGGCACGGTGGCCCTTATGATGAAGACGCAGATCGGCCTTGGCGTGCTCTCCATCCCCGCCGCCTTCGATACCCTCGGCCTAGTCCCCGGCATCGTCGTCCTCGTCACCGTCGCCGCCATCACCACGTGGTCGGACTACGAGATCGGCGTCTTCAAACTCGCCCATCCCGGCGTCTATAGCATCGACGACGCCGGCGCTATGATGTTCGGGTCTTTTGGGCGCTGGTTCTTCGGCGGCGCGTTCTGTCTTTGTATGCCTGAGCTTGTCGACGTATTAATAGAGTCTGTCGTCTTACTAATGTAATTACCGTAGATTGGATCCTGGTTGCTGGCTCCGGCATGTTGAGTATATCCATCGCCCTGAATGCCGTCTCTACGCATGGCGCATGCACTGCCGTTTTTGTGGCCATCGCCGCCGTCGTGGGGTTCGGCTTAGCCAGCATACGGACACTCGGCCGCATCACTTGGCTAGCCTGGATTGGTCTTTTCGGTATCCTTATCGCCGGTGAGTTGATATTTCATTTTTTACGATACGAGCCTGCTTAGACTCGAGGACTGACGATTCCCCTCCTGCCCCGTAGTCTTCACCGTCACAATAGCAGTAGGCGTTCAAGACCGCCCGGCCGCCGCCCCCCAAGACGGCCCCTGGACGTCCGACTTCAAGATCGTCGGCAACCCCTCGTTCACCGAGGCCATCGCGGCGGTGTCGTCCATCGTGTTCGCCTACGCCGGCACGCCCGCCTTCTTCGCCATCATCTCCGAGATGCGCGACCCCAGGCTGTACACGCGGTCGCTGGTCTGCGGCCAGTCCGGCGTCACCGTCACCTACATCACCATCGGCACCGTCGTGTACTACTTCTGCGGCTCCTACGTCGCCTCGCCCGCCCTCGGCTCCGCCGGCGCCCTCGTCAAGAAAATCGCCTACGGCATCGCCCTGCCGGGGCTCACGGTCACCACCACCCTCGTCATCCACGTACGTATAGAACCGGCCCTGGAAAAAAACCCCTCTCGTGTACTGATTTTAGACCGCAGTTGCCCGCTAAATACATCCTCGTCCGCGCCTTGCGCGGTAGCCGACATCTGGCGGAAAGCACGGCGATCCACTGGATCTCGTGGTTCAGCTGCACCGGCGGCGTGACCATCGTCGCCTACGTCATTGCCAGCAGCATTCCTGTTTTCGGCGGTTTGGTATCGCTCGTCGGGGCCCTTCTCGGCACCCTCATGTCGTTCCAGCCTATGGGTTGCATGTGGCTGTATGATAACTGGAGTAAAAAGGACGGGGACCGGACCTGGCGTTGGTATTGGATGGTGTTTTTCAGCGTGTTTGTCGTTGTGTCGGGAACCTTCCTCACGATTGGTGGCACCTATGGCTCTGTTGTTTCTATTATAGACTCGTACCGCGTGTCTGGCGGCTCGGGGGCCTGGACTTGTGCCGATAACTCGAATTCTGTATAGATGTGTTGAATAGTTAGGATGATACCCCTTTATGAATTCGAAAGCCACACTTTTCCCGCTTTCCATTGAATCACTTGTCTATTCAGAGCCCCGTTTCCGCCTCCCCCGTTACTATAAAGATGAGGCTGTACGTAGACTTTGTTTGCAGTTTAAAAGTATGGCAAAGCATCTATATTCAACAATGGATGGGCTAGATTCCAATTACAAATATACTTCCACAGTATCAAAAGATCCCATGCACTCTATATTGAAGGCTTCCGGAAATAAGGCGGCCATGTTGGACCTATGCTATGTACACTAGTCGGCAACTATTCTAGCTCGCTTAATATTGCCTTGTTTCTTTGACTGCCTCCGACTTCATGTAAAGGCTGAATTAGACGAATGAGGTTGCAAACTCTCTTTGTGATACATCGATGATTACTAAGACTTACCAAATCTCAGTTCGTTGTTATGTACGGCACAGGGCTAATTATACTGGAATTGGTGAAACGGCTGTCTCCCGGCTTTCGGACGAAGACTAAGATGACGTTCCTCACTGCGAGATCTACTGTGGTAATGTCGACAGTATCATGTAAACAATCCGACACTCTTCCACCTGGGTCTGCGGACGCTACTCTCTATATTCATCTCGTTGTGTATTTAATATTCTAATTTCTACTAGGCCTTTACTCTCCATCTTACTTTGGACACCTTTGCCAGTGTGGTAGCCGGCCCTTCTTTGACTAAATGCCGGGGAATTTTAGTGTCTAACTCGGCCATGTCTGGCTGCCGTGGGCCTACAGCTAATTAGAACGCATTAATATTGATGTTTGCGTCGTGTGCTTTAGGTACCGTATGTGGCTAGTAGGGAACAACTAATCGACTGTAATAAAAAACGGTATGAGCGGTTAAAGGAGCAGACGGGCATGCAAGCACATGGAAAAAATAGATACTATTATTTTTTTTCCCAATCGATGATGGTCGCTTAATACCCCAGATTCGCAGCGGGATGGGCCGTGACTAGTGAGGCTAGCT
The DNA here is from genome assembly GCA_004353285.2 of Xylaria grammica. NCBI lineage: Eukaryota > Fungi > Ascomycota > Sordariomycetes > Xylariales > Xylariaceae > Xylaria > Xylaria grammica. Next base: position 234,739 of record NGZP02000002.1, on the reverse strand, counting down.
TGCTCATGGACAACTGGGGCATTATATAGCAATAATTTCGAGACTATTATTCTATCGAGCTAATAATTGTTGGAGGTGGCCGAAAATTAACGAATGATTTAGTAGGGCATGTACTAGATATATCGGACCTAGATGGTTTAGCGAGCGTGATGAAGCTTATAACCCGATCCCTAAAAACATTTGACAATTCTCTAAAACTAAACATAGAAATCTAATCCTACAAGGTGCCTTGCATATAACAGAAATTGCTCGTTATTTCGTTTGCCTAGTATCCTTGCATAAGAAGAAGTAGGTGTTAGGAGATGGGATGAGACAATTGTTGGGCCTCCAAGCTACTTTCATATACGGGGACTCGTTGGCATCCGTCCGTGTGTTTATCGTCGACTTCAGTAGCTGGCGGATACGGAGTTCAACCTTATCTACACCTCTTCCCAATTATGACAGATAGGCTGGGGCCCTGGGTTGTGATGCGTCGTAGATACTACCTATTTAAGCTATCGCTTCGCATGTGTTAGGATCTTCGGTGTAGGAGTGTTTTGTGCACTCGTTGTTGTTGCTGTTGTTGCGTAGAGAGCCTACACTAACTGCTCAAGTATTATAGGGTTTCCTACTATATATATTTATATACTACAACACTCCTTTGTTCCGGAGGCGTATGGAGAGGGAGACGGCATGGAGAGGGGGTTGAAGTCTTCCATGGCATGGTATACATGATGACATAACTGACGTGGTGATCCGTGTCCTGGTTGGTTGGGACCGTTGGGGGGGCCTGAACACGGGGGCCAAGGCTGTGTAGCACAGGTTAGGTCTAGGTAGGTTAGGTACCTAACCTACCTAGGTACCTCCTACCTAGGTAGGTAGGTAGGGGTGCCTGTGTGGTACTGCTTTTCTGCATGCGAGCACCTCACAACCAACAGCTAACACGAACATAGCATAGCCACAACACGCCTCGGCACCCTGATTAGATAGATTCAAAGACCAGGTGCAAAGAGTAGGTTCAAGTCAGTCCCTTCGGCCGCATGTTCTTCATGTTTGAATTTCATGTTTGAGTTCACCCAGGCCTCGCCTTCTTCATTCCCGCATGGCCTCACTTCTTCGGCGGTTCCCCTGGCCTAGCCGGTCATGGAAACCAATTGCTTTTCCCACGTCCGACTTTGCCCGAATCCCGGTGGATCAGATAATAGAGGAGGAGCAACTCCCGGACTACCGTGCGTCGCGGTACTACCCGGTCCGTATAGGTGAGGTCATTAGGGATCGCTATCAAGTCGTGGGTAAACTTGGGTTTGGAGCTACCTCGACTGTATGGCTTGCGCGCGATCTGAGGTGAGATCTCTTCTGCATATGATTACATCCTTACTTACTCACTGGTCATGCAGCGGCCGCCGGCACGTAGCCCTCAAGTTGTTCATCCACTCGGCGTCGATGGGTAAGCAGCTAGATAACGAGCTTAATATGTACAAACGCATGAAGGAGAGAGGCTCGAGATTTCATCCTGGCCGCAGTGCTGTCAGGGAGCTACTCGACTCTTTCGACGTCGAGGGGCCGGACGGGCAACATCGATGCCTCGTCCATCCTCCACTATGGGATAGCGTGCTGACCTTCCTCCACCGAAACCCGGTGAGGAGACTCCCTAAGCCCGTCCTTGCTGGTGTCCTTCAGTACGTCTTTCTGGCGTTGGACTTTCTGCACAACGAGTGTTCAATAATACACACAGGTACGTATCGAGTACTTCCGAGACCTCGGTCTAATCTTCGCTTAACAGCCGTCCATTTATTGCCTCTTACTTCATACTAAACGATCACGGTGTGTAGATATTAAGGCCGATAACATCATGCTTGGTATCGGAGACGATTCGGTGTTTACTGATTTCGAAGAGGAGGAGCAACGTAACCCATTGCCGCGGAAAGTGTTAGATGATAGGACGATATACCTGTCACGCGAACTGGGTATGCCTAAACGATTGGGCGCACCAGTTCTTTGTGATTTCGGCTCGGCCGTTTATGGGGATGTAGAGCATCGAGAGGACGTACAGCCTAGCGTTTACCGCTCACCTGAAGTTATTCTGCAAGCACCCTGGGACTACAAAATAGACATATGGAATGTCGGTTGTATGGTGAGCAGCTGACCTCGAAATGGTACCCATGTAGCATCTTGATAGCTAACTTGTGTTTCTAGGTCTGGGACATCTTTGAAGGCGGCCATTTGTTCTTTGGCCACGATCCGGAATTCGATACTTACCGGAGCCGAGCGCATATCGCTGACATGATAGCGCTCCTAGGTCAACCCCCTCAGCACCTTCTCAGCCGGGGAAACTTAAGTTCCAAGTTCTTTTCGGACAAGGGTAGGTTCACTATCAATCAGTCTAAGAGCCGCGGGCTTTCCACTGACGACGTAATGCTATCATCCAGGGGAATTTCAGGGCGGGATACCTGTGCCGGATCCGATCACACTCGAAGAAATCGAGACTAATCTCGACGGGGAAGATAAAGAGATGTTCCTCCGCATGATGCGAATGATGCTACAGTGGGAACCTAGCCTCCGTAGCTCTGCTAAGGAGCTGGGTGATTGTGAGTGGCTGCGAGCGCAGATGTAAACATAGTAGGTCGGTTAAAAGGCACGAAGAGGAGATCTATACGTTTCAGAAACTTCTCTACTCAAGACTCTTTCCCGTCGAAGGCACAATTGCCCTTGACGCTTATGTAATTTCTATTCCTCTCAGCGAAAGGTTGAGTAATCGGGGTGGGTTATAAATGGCATAGAAATAAGAATGGTAAGGGGTGATATAAATCCCGTCCTTATGAATCCTTCGCAAAAGCACGTGGCGGCGTATAAATATACGCGAGACCTATGAATGCCTTAATATCAGCAATTATAATGCCCGCAGGATGATATGACTTTATATTTTGAGTGGTCATCTGGGATAACTTTGAGCATAGTGCTGTACCTTAGGTAATGGTGCACGAGGTTCGAATATACGTAAGACAGGCATATGCAACTAAAGGCACATGGCGTATGATGCATACATATGTAAGTATCTAGGTACAGTGGAGCCAACGTGCGATAATCCCTAAAATCTACCTAGGTACATGTACCTAGTACGAACGCCTAGAGATAACCAAGAGCAAAAAGTTGAACGACATCACGAAAACACGTAGACATTCCGCCTCTTGACGTTTAAAACTCCCCATTTGACCCCATCGCCGATAATCGACTGTAGAATACCGATTTCGATCGACTGCGACGAGCGCGAGACACCGCCGCGATGGAGGTCGCTGAACCCAACCTCTCGTCCCTGGCCTTGCAAAACGCGAGGCGATCCAAGCTGCTCTTCGCTAGCATCCCAGCCGAGTCGCCTAGGAAGAAGCTCAAGCTCACACAAGACCCCGCCGTCGGCGAGCAGCGCGAAAAAGATGCCCTGTCCGTCCGCCTCCGCGCAGAATACCGGCATCTCCAGGCCCTGCCGCCCGCTCTCGCCCAGAAGCAGGCGAACGCCGCCAGCGCGCGCAAGAGGGCCAAGAAGCAACCCGCTGGCGAACCCGCCGCGAACCCCGACGACCAGAAGGCGCAGAAGCTGATAGAGGGCATAGCGGAGAAGACGCCGGGGGCGCAGGAATCGTCCACGGCACTCGTGCAGATCCGCAGGCCGCCGCCGGGCGCCAACACTCCGCACACACCCTCCCAGGCCTTGAGCAGTGCCCGTGTCCAGGCAACGCAGCAGATCAAGCCCGAGTGGCACCCGCCGTGGAAGCTGATGCGGGTCATCTCGGGCCATCTGGGTTGGGTCCGGGCGTTGGCTGTTGAGCCGAACAACCAGTGGTTCGCCAGCGGCGCCGGCGATCGCACTATCAAGATCTGGGACCTTGCCACCGGCAACCTGCGGCTGACGCTGACGGGCCACATCTCGACGGTCCGCGGCCTCGCCGTATCCCCGCGCCATCCGTACCTCTTCTCCTGCGGCGAGGACAAGATGGTCAAGTGCTGGGACCTCGAGACCAACCGCGTCATCCGCCACTACCACGGCCACCTCAGTGGCGTGTACACGCTCGCGCTGCACCCGACGCTCGACGTGCTCGTCACCGGCGGCCGCGACGGCGCCGTCCGCGTCTGGGACATGCGCACGCGCAGCAACGTTCACGTCATGTCCGGGCACCGCGGCACCATCGCCGACGTGAAATGCCAGGAGGCCGACCCCCAGGTGATCAGCGGGTCGCTCGACTCGACGGTGCGGCTGTGGGACCTCGCGGCGGGCAAGACGATGAGCGTGCTGACGCACCACAAGAAGGGCGTGCGCGCGCTCGCGCTGCACCCCTCCGAGTTCACCTTCGCCACCGGCAGCACCAACAGCATCAAGCAGTGGAAGTGCCCCGAGGGCGCCTTCATGGGCAACTTCGACGGCCACAACGCCATCATCAACTCGCTGGCCGCCAACGACGACGTGCTCTTCTCCGGCGGCGATAACGGGAGCATGAGCTTCTGGGACTGGAAGTCCGGGCACCGATTCCAGGCGCTCGACTCTATTGCCCAGCCCGGCTCACTCGACGCCGAGGCCGGCATCATGAGCTCCACGTTCGACCGCACGGGCCTGCGCCTTATTGTCGGCGAGGCCGACAAGACTATCAAGATCTGGAAACAGGATGAGAACGCTACGCCGGAGACGCACCCGCTTGAGTGGAAGCCGAGTTTGGGCAGGGGCAGGTATTAGGCTTCGACGGGGGATGGGAGTGGAGGGAATTGTAGCGATTTGGTGGTCTGTCTGTCTGTCTCGCTGGCTTAATAATAACAATAACTCTATACCCAAAATACAATTGAACGCGAGGATGCAACGGCATTTTACACTACACTCTACTAGGTCAGGCGTGAGGGTTTCCTAAGAATAAAGCGCTCTGTATGCATGTGGATATACAAAATTTCAAAGGACATAACCCGGTGGTGTTCAGTCCGTAGTCTGCAATAAAAGAGAGGGCTGTCACGGCAGATATAGTTTGATATACACATTATTATATTCGTGAATTATTCTTAAGATTAGAATGCTATGCCTAACGCCTTGATCTCGGGATCATCGCGGAGCGCAAGTTTGACCTCCTCGTCGCCGACGGCAAGCCTCATCTTGCTGGGTCTCTCCGCGCGCTGGCCCTCGAGAATGATGATGCCGGCGCCTGCTAAGCCCACCGCGGCGGCCTGCACGCCCGCTATGCGGGCCGTCTTGACCCCCTTATTCGCCCAGCGGGCGTCGTCCGTGCCGACGCGCGTGAGCAAGCTCACCCGGCGGCTCGCGGCGTCCAAGACGAGCGCGCGTTTCGCCTCCTCTAGCACGTCGCCGTAGGTCGTGTCCGATAGACCCGTCCTCTCGTTGCGGATCAGGAGGGACGCGAGCGTCACTTTGAAGGCGAAGGGGAGGCCCCGCAGATATTGCTGCAGTGGGCTTGTCGTGGCCTCGCTGATGGCTTTCTTGACAGTCGCAATCGTAACCCTGCCCTGGGAACTCTTTCCCTTGCCCCCCTCTATGGCTTGTCCCCTCCCTCTCTTGCTGGGTGTGCTGGGATCGGGGCCTGGGCCTTTCGCCTCGGCCTCGGCCAGTTCGACGGCGCGCCGGCAGATGTCGAGAGCACGTCGTGCGTCGCCGCTCACGGCGGCTACCTTGCGGCTGGCAAATTGCACGGCGTCTGGTTCCACTATGTTGCCCGGCACGCCTTCGAGCCTCGACTGGATGATTTTCATGAGCTGCTCGTGGTTGTAGCCGGGGAAAGTAATGCGCGTCAGGCCCAAACGGCTGCTGATCTTGTTGCTGAGCGTTCTCTCGGGCAAGTCCATAGTGTTGGCCACGGCTAGCACAATCAATCGCGAGTGCCGCAGCCCAGGCCAGTTGAAGAAGTTGTACATGACGCTCTGATTTTTCGTCACGAGTTGGTCCAACTCGTCCATCAGAACCACGCAGGGAACACGGCGCGGGCTCGGGTTGTTGAATTCTCGCTCTAGGAGGTCCAGGGCTTGACTAGGACTCACTCTTTGGCCTCGCAGGGCTTCCCAGAGAAGGCAGTACGACTGATGCGGGTCTGTGATCTTCATACCGTTGATCTCGACGAAGATGAAATCATCCAATTCGTCAGCCCGGACGGCGTCGTCCAGTCGTGAGACGACCTCGCGGACTGTGGCGGTCTTTCCGGTCCCAGGTGTGCCTGAGATGTAAATACATGCTCCCGAGCCATCTGTAATGGCGGCCTCGAGGTGCGAGTACACAATGGAAAATTCCGTCTCTCTGCACGGAAGCGACGTGGGCACAGACGCCACGTGCAATTGAGCCCTGGCGATCTGGAATGGTGACGACTGGTGGTGACTAGGTGACACAAGGCGGGTAGCAAGCGGCGTGAACTCCAATGCCTTCTTCACTATTATCCTACTGCGAAAAGTCAGTCTTGATGCAACAAGCCAAGTGGGTAGGGGGCTCAAATAGAGCTGGTGAACACATGGCGACGTACTTTCGACTTGAGGGTGTTGTAACTCGAGATGTTTTTTGCCTCTTCCGCGGAGTTCTCAGTTTGGATTGATTTTCGTGCTCTGAAGAGAGAAACCCCTCGTCGTTATCTGTCTCTTCATCTTCGGGTACATCGTAGAGCTGTCTTTTTCTAGGGGTATATTCTGTAGTGGTGTCATCGTTTGCGTTGTGGGACCTGGGCTGCTTTCTGGTTGATTTTGTTCCACTATCAACTAGCTGTATGAGGTTGGCAATATCATCCGAACTGCCGGAGAATATATCCTCCCAGACAAACTCGGGCGTATAGGTGGTCGTCCTGGCATTACAGCCTCTGCGACAAACGAAGGTCTTGTTGTATGAGGGTGATGAGCGAGGTATCTTGCCTGTGGGAAATTCGCGCAAGAATGCCGCCGCGGACATGACATTTGCTTTGCCGTTGATTGAAGCGAGAGGGTTTATATCGGAGGTGGACGTAATGTACAGTTCATTCTAAAAAGGCGGCGCAAATGCGTGCATTAGTCAAATGGTATGCGAGGAAGGCGATCGCAAGTATAGAAGTGAGAGATACAAACCGGGAGGAAGTCGGAGCGTTTGCGGGGGCCGTTGCGGATCTCATTCTCCGGGGAAAACCAAAGGAAGTCGGCGGCCATGTCGCCATCCTCGTCGGATTCTACGAAGTTGGTGATGATGGCAGTCCAGACATGGTTTGCGCCGTCGGCCTTGAGCAGGACACAGTCGCCCACCTGACACTCGAATTCGCCATTCCGAGCGCCGACTATGCGTTGGGCGCTATCATGGCGAGAGCGGGAGGATTGGCTTGGTACGGAGCGGTAAATCCATTCCCATTCATCACTCAGGTCGTCATCTTTGGTGCTTCGAGAAGAGGTAGGTCGGCGGGGCATGTCGCCCAGATAGATAGTGCGTACAGCGCGCGCAGGTGATTGGGCTCAGAAAATGGTGGTATAATCCCCAACTTGACTTTCTGTAAGCTAGTAGCTTAAAGGCGTCCGTTAGCTCTTCCCTGTAATGTAAGACGCGAGGTAGTTGAGTAAAGTGGAAATATCTGATGAGCGCGTGTCTCAAGGGCTGCAGCGCCAACGCGACATCATGTGATTCAATTTAGTTGTACGGAGTAGACCGTTGGTCCTACCCTTGTCTAGATACTTAGTAGGTAGATAGGTACTTTACCCCAGGGACATGGCGGCAACAATACTAAGTACAGGGTAGGTACCCACTCAAGTACAGACTTTCTCTTCGCCTTCTTTAGCGTCATTCGTTCATTCGTTCATTCGTTCATTCGTTCATTCGTTCATTCGACTACCCAGCACCAAAGACAGACTTAATGGAAGCGAGAGAATGGAGCTTTACACCTTCTGCAGGTTGTTCTAAATCGTGACTATATGTACCTAGGTTAGGTAGGTTAGGAAGAGGGAGCTGCAAATGTCTGACAAAACAGCTTAGGTATCTATCCGCATCGCCTCCTGGCAAACAAACGCTTTAGGTATTGTAATGGGCTGTAAAGAAAGATGAAATACCTAAGTCAATGGATAAGTAAGTAAGTACCCAGATAGATTACCTAGGCAGGGATGTGTTTAGTACCCAGGCCACTCACTCACTCTCACGCACCTGCCTTCTGGATCTACCCGGGTACTACGTGCCTACTGCATTCTCGTGGCGAACGCGTGTATACGTTGGTCGGCGACTTTTCATAATCTACCTGTACCCACGCTATCCCCTCGCCTGTACATTAGGTATATCAAAAACACCCGGCGTCGCCATATACTTGTCACCACCACATCCTCACCACATCCTGGATAGCTATGACACGTGTGTGTATGTGTGTGTGTGTGTGTGTGTGTGTGTGTGTGTGTGTGTGTGCCATGTACCTACCGAGGTACTGTAGGAAGGGTGTTTGTTGCTGCTACTTTGAAGTGAAGCGCGCAAGAGCTTGTGTGTGTATGGAAACCCTTATTCGGCGACTGCCACATAACTTGCTACCTGTACCTTAGGTAACCTTAGGTAGGTACCTGAGGTGAGGTACTTATTCCCTACATCCTCCTTCTGTTGAACACCCTTCCTCCATCTTGCATTTGATCCCCTTCACGTCCCTCTTTTATGCTTCATTCTATCTCGACAGGCTATCCCGACAGGAAGACGTAGCATCACCCGCTCACTCATCACTGACTGTCACCTTCCCCTATTACCTACTACAGAGCACGCGTCAAGATGAATTTTTTGGAGGCTCAAGATGCCGCCACTCTTGCCTATCTGAACAGCGACAACCCCATTGGCCCGCCTGCTACCTGGAGAATTGCATCTTCACCAATGGAGCTGATGAGACGGGCTGCTATGGTTACAAGACCACAAGGCAAGGCTGATGCCCAGAGTGCAGTTGTATGTCCCCAGCTCTTATCAACTTTGCCATCATACGGGAACCAGCTAACTTGTTGCCCCTGGCAAGGCTACGTTTATTGTCCCAGGCAAACCTGACGTTGTTAGAGGCGTTGCTGAAGCTGTGTATCAGGACCTGAAGGACGGCAACGATGACGCCATTATTGATCTTGAACCAACTGTGCCTTTTATTCGTGTCGAAGCACCTACAGAGGAGGATGCATTGGCGCTAATTCGCACAGCGCAGAGAATTGCGGCATCATATCTCTCGGACGACTTGCCCGCCAAGACCCTGTTTGTTGAGCCGCCTGCGAACTGTGCAGCAAGTGATTTTCAAATCGCCGTCAACGTCATCCCGGGCACCGAAATTGCCTACCCTAGTCTCGAGATCTTGTATGGGGAGCCAAATTTAGAGCTGAGATTGTCTTTAGACAGGTACAAGCAAGAAATCTCAAAGGCTCTATGTCAGGCTTTTGTAGACGCTTCTAGTCTGCATGGTTCATTGATCTTAAAGATCCGTCTGGGCCATTACCTCCTTAAGAATAAGAATTACAAACTCGGCAAATTCACGTTGGATAACTTCGAGGGCATGGTGAAGAATCCGCGGGCAACTGGCGAATTAGAAACTTGGTAAGCCTACGCCAATCACTAATGAGTTATGATGAGAACTGACAAGAATGTCTAGTCTGGGAAAGGCGCCGATGGAGGGTCTGAGCATTGAAGCAATAATGCGTCTGATCCAAGCACCCGGTAGCCCTTGTGTTCCCCTAGACAACCAGTTGACCGGGTCTGCCGACGTCGTGCCGACTTATGTCTTCGAAAGCTGGCACGAAGACGATCTCTATGAGACAGAAATAGAAATCAACAAGAACAAGCAAGGTCACACCCATGGGCCCTTGATGTTCAACCTCGCACGCACCAAAATGATTTCAAAGAGTGCGCAGACTCCCAGATTCACGATCACCAGTATCGGCATTGGCAGGTAAGTAATCCTACAGACCTGAGCCGTCTTCTTCAGCTAATATAACTCCTCCGACAGAAATCTGGGATGGGACTTAGTGGGTATGCCTGGTGACGAAAAAGTCAGAGCATCTTCGGCACTCCAACAGTACCTTGGATTGGGGCGGGCTGAATTCAAAGGCTCATGGTATGATCCCCATTCTTATCCTGCCGTCCACTTTCCAGAGAATTATCCGTTGGCGAAAAAGCTCAAAGGCGTAACGGTAAAGAGCATATATGGTTACGGCTGGAAGCAGACTGGGTATGTGGTCCGATTTGCGATTAATCGGCGCTGGCAAAACATTCGCGATATGAACCGCAAGCCCCCAATGGATACAGACTTCGACGTGACGATCTACGGGGACAATTGGGACCAAGATAGCCGGGTGAGAGCCGGTGAGACAGTCGGGAAGATCTGGGGCGACGACCTACAAGGCCTTCTTCGCGACGAGGCCGGAGATGCAACAGGATCCGCACTAAGTCGCGTACAAGGGCTCGTAAAGACGATCCAAGACATCCGAGATTTCTTCGAGGACGCCAGCCGCATTGAACAGGCAAGTCTGGCAGAGGAAGAGCTTTTAACATGGCCATGATCTGGGGGTGTATGTACTATGAATGGCTTTGGAAAGCCAGCATTCGATACAGAATAACGATTGCAGCAGAAGAAAATGGTCTCGTTATCTTGTTTCAGGGAGCACCCAAGAAGATAGTCAGGCATGGGGCCGGAAGTGAAGGTAGTTAGGAGTATGTTTCAGGGCAAATGGATCGGTGGCTCTTGCTGGGATTTCGCCCGTATGGCCTGCATAGGTAGACCCGTATGTTGTCGCCTAGTTAACTATTGAGGGGCAGATACCATTTTTTGCCTCAGTACTGGTTTTGCGACGTTGAATTAGCGTTTGCAAATGTGACGCGGCGAGTAGGTAGATTATAAAAGGTGCCTTACCTTGTTCAATGACGCGGACATTGTTCGTCTTGGCCTGTACGATACCCTCTAGCTCCTTGATATTCCCCCCTACCTCGGTCATCTTGCTCTCGTAGAACTCGGCAGCCGATTTCACGCTCTATACCGGGGATGTGTGAGCTATGTTTTCGATTTTTTTTTTATTTTTAGGGGGAGGGAAGCCAGAGAAGTTTGTGTTGTAGAGAATCTCATTCGTTTGTTCATGATTATCGCACCTTTTCGATATAAAACCCCGTGCCGACGTCGACGAGAACGTACGAGGCGTCCGACAGCGTTCCGCTGACGTATAGCGAGTTCGTGAGCGGGACGAGGATCGGCTTGTTCTCTGTTTCGGCGTCCGGTTAGCCATATAGATGGCGGGGTCCCCTCCTTTTTTTTTTGGAGGGGTGGGAGGAGGAGGAGGAGGAGGAGGAGGAGGAGGAGGAGGAGGAGGGGTTGGGCTACCTTGTAGAGCGGACGATTTCCCGCCTTGCACGCACCGCAGACAGTCCCGGAACTTGGACTGCGCGGCTTGCAGCTGCGTGAAGGACGACGTCAGGTGCTCCAGCTCTTGGTCGAGCTGCTGCTTCACTTGCGTGAGCTGTTGCGCGCTCAGCGTGTCTAGGTTTACTGTCGCCGGGCGGGTGAGGGTTAGTTATGTGAGTGGGCCTTTGTTTGGTTCGTGTGTGTGTGTGCGTGTGTGCGCGCGTGCGTGGGAGGAGGGAGGAGGGGGCTGGAGGGAGTGAAGGCTTTACCTGCTTCTCCGGATTCGGCGGACATGGTTTTGCGCGGCGGTGGTGAGGTCGCGAGGGAATGAGGTTGTCGGGATGTTGGAGGTATGATGTTGCGGATGCTGGTAGAATTTGGGGTTCCGCACTGCTGGATGCTGGATAGGTCGTCGGTTGCCCCACCTATTTGGCTACGGTTACCCCGTATTTACGGCGTACCTTAACTTCGGTACGGTGCACTAAGTTGATCGTAGGTATATATATCTGAGATCATTTTACGCGGTGAACAATTCGGAAATATTGTTTATGGGGAATCTAGTATGGTAAAATTGCGCTTCAGGAATATTATTGTGCTTGTTGAATTATTCGTGATTCAAAGAGCGTTAGGGTGACCGGCCCTTGGCGAGAACCGACGACACCACCAAAACGAGTAGCACGTCGTCAAGCCGAGGACTCGACTGCCTGCAGTCATTTGACCATAGTATTCGCTCTTGTTGGCATCCGGAGGCCGGGCCGCGGTGCATTTTTATTAGCCCTCTATGTTTGAATCTCACCATCGCCGGCGCATGCGTCTCTGACGACGCGGCTCTCTACCTACCTACGATAGGATGCCTTCCGTGGCGGGAATATGTTAATCACGCCCACGGCATGCCGTAACGACGCCGTGTCGGCAAGTCAACCTAGCTGCTACGCCATGACCGGACTCTTTCGCGTAGATAGGCATGTTAAGCCTGACTCGAACCTCGCCAACTGTGTCTTGCGTAGGGAGCGGCCCTGAGCTATCCTTCTGAGAGCCTCCCTACGACCCTGCGCGAGTGTAGTCAGCACTGTCCAGTTAATCCCTCGGTGCGGGAAATCTCGCTGGCAGCGCTTTTCGGGCTTCCTGGGAGATGGCATCACCGATGCGCCTTCTAGGAAGTGATAGTATTAGTTGATAGAAACCGGGTATGCCATGCCGGCTTCGTCCGATCATGATGCCAGCTCCCTTGCGATAGCTATCATCCAGCAGTCGCGAAAAAAAACCATAGCGCTGATGCGACCTAACAGACATCTTCTTGGTCAAACGCCATCACTCAGGCCCGGCGGATGTACATCATTGTCGTTTCGTTGATACCGGCGCGATGTATTGCCAAGAGGAAGTAGAAGCTTTCCAGCGGGGCAGGCAGGTAATTATATCTCATATGGCGAATGGAAAGAAGTAATCTGACCAAAGTACACACAGATCTCATAAACACGTCAACTCGGGCTCTGTTTGGCGTGTAAGAAAATCAAATTCACCTTACACTGCTGCGTAAACTTCTGATTCGTGGGTCCCATACGCTCGACTGAGAATAGAAGGCAGTATACCTATGTACTAACCTAGACTACACTACACTGCTCTATCTACATCTTGTCGATAGGACATGACATTTGGAATCACAAAGCCGGCCTCATTAGGAAAGACCGAAGATGAATGCTAATCTCTATCTACCATAGTAGATTCACTCTAAACGATACCGGCTCCCTACTCGTCTGTAGCCTACTTACAGCACTTACAACATGTGCTTCGTATGTAGGTTCCGAGGGTGGAGGATTATACGGCTGCATCCGCATACCCCACAAAGCGCACGCGCCAGTTGCCCTGTAATTACATATTACCTACCTACCTAGGTAGAGCCTGCCTGTGGATTAGGTAACCTAACTTTTACCAATGGCCTATCTATAGGTATCTAGTGGTAGATAGCGGCCGCTACACGGTGCTTGGCACGCTGTCTACTGGTAATTTAAGTACACTATTTAAATACTAGGTGAGGTTTCTATACGGAATTTTTTCAAGGTGGTATAGTATACTGTCTCATAATTATAATACGTAAGTAGATCGGATATGTTCTCAGGATCTTGTTTTTTTAAGCAAGTGGGAGGAAAACGCGATTAGCGAAATAGAAGGAATAATGCTTCTGGAACACACTCCGATCGTGAGGACACTATACAATGGGGTGCAGATATTTTTAGATATTTTTAGAGCATAGGAGAGAGACCGTGCAGCTTATATGCGGTTTTCGTATAAGTAATAACACTCTCACGTATGCATGATCTTCAACCATCATGGACTCAACATGGTCGACTAGTAATAGTAAGGTACCTTGCAGTACTGATCTAAAGCATGTCCCCGAGTAAAGAGGTAGTACTCGCGATGGCGTACAGTCATCTAATTTCAGCTACGTAGCTTATGTAGCACCAAACGATGGCAATTCCGTACTGGTGCTAGCGACCTACAATGTGAATATACCTTATAGGCTCTATAATCTAGACGAGGACTACGATATTATTTATACGCCTCCACGTCGGTCACTTTTATGTCCGGATGCCTCTGTAAATACAGGGTAGACAAGTCGGCCGCGGCAATGGTATTACCCTGTGACCTAGGAACCACCAAATAAGGTGATGATGGCGCCACGGCCATGCTTGAGCTGAGCAAAAATACCGTGTAACGCTGATTTCTACTACTAGTTGTCTACTGTTACATTACACCACATACCTAAGTACACTACTGTAGTGAGTCAGCAGCGTGCAAGCCTCATCGAACGGGAGAAGCGAATGCCCAGACATACACGGACGCTCCACTTAGGACGAGATCCTCTAGTTTCTTGGTAACCGCTTGTGTCCGTCCGCGTTCCTCACAGCCAAGCCAACAGTACCGATCTTCATTTTCCCACCATAAAATTGTATACGCTAGGTTAGATGGTAGTATAGTGTACCGACAGGCTCCCACGTGGAGACGTAGATGGAGCGTAGGGAGCGGTGGGTGACCCCCGAAAGGGACGTCTCGTCGCTGCTCCTGGTCTCGTTTACACAATAACGGAAGAGGTGCCGGAGGACGAAAGCGCCTAGGTATATATACACATCCAAAGCACTCGAGGAGCACCGGCCGGTATATAAACAACGACGATGCCTCGCCATCCGGGTCCTTCTTCTTTTGCTACACCCACGCTTCAGTCAGCAGTCTTTCTAGCCTCTTCTAGTCACTCCTTTTTAAGCCATATTTGTATATAATATTAACCGTCACAATGAAGGTCGCTGCTCTGCTCTCTCTCGTGGCCGCCGTGGCCGCCGCTCCCTGCAACGGCAGCGGCCCTAACTACCCCACCACCACCATCGCCGGCATCGAGGTCGTCGACACCCAGCTGGTCCGCGATGCGTTGGATTTGATTAAGAACTCGGGCCTCAACGACTACGTCGTCAAGCACCAGATCCGCTCATGGCTCTTCGGCGCCCAGCAGCTCAACAACAACGCCACCCTCAAGTCCATCGTGGACCCCGAGGCCCAGGCCGTCACCATCCTCCTGCACGACCTCGGCTGGGACCAGTCGCCCGACAGCCCCTTCACCACCAAGGAGTACCGCTTCGAGATCGACAGCGCCAACGCCGCCCGTGACTTCGTCCGCAACCACCCCGACGGCAAGAAGTGGAGCGAGTCCAAGGTCCAGCAGATGTGGGACGCCATCTCCCTGCAGGGCGCCTACAGCATCGCCGCCTCCAAGGAGCCCCTCGTCTGGGGCTCCATCAACGGTATCGCCAACGACTACCGCGGCCCCGGCATCTTCGGCATCAACGAGACCATCTACAACCAGATCGTCGCCGAGTTCCCCGCCGACGACCTCTTGTGGGGCACCAACGAGACCTTCAAGTGGTTCTGCGAGTACAAGCCCGAGACCACCTATGGTGAGTGTCGCTCTCTTTCTCTATATCATGTCTCTAAGCACCATCGATGACACATGCTAACCTGTTAACTCTCTTAGACACCTGGGTTGAGCCCTGGGGTACCTACTTCGTAGACGGCTATGACCCCACTGGCCACCGCCAGGTTGACCAGTTCCGTACGGTCTTCTAAATTACTTCGTCGCCTCCGTCGTTGTCCCACTGCCTGCTCGACGAAAGACGGGCTACTTTGCCCATGTAATTAGCTTACGTATTATATACCCATGATTTTGATGTAAATATGATTTGGAAGTATTATGGATAGAAAGCGAAATGCGGTTTATGTGGCAATATGATTAATACAAAACTGTAATAACTAAGCAATCTTCCTGTGGTTTATTTCTCTCGTGGCAATTATTACGGTAAAAATTGAAAACGGATAACTATCAAACTGATATTTTCGAAACCTACATGAAGAACTAATTGCTATTTGACGTACTTGACCTCACTGGGTACCTACTGGAACTAGCCGGGAAGTACCACTAGTTGGCAGATGTCGAGTGCTCGACAATGTGGTCGCGAGAAATGCAACAAGTGAATATTTCCTGAAAGCTTTGGAGACCTGGGTACCTACCTCTAGAAGTGATGGATGTACTATTAACAAGCATGCGACTTTTAGCCTCAAAGAGTTGGTCGCACGCATTCCATCACGTGAGCAACGAGAATAGCCACTGCCTAGATGATGAAAATGACAGAAATACTATAGCGGAAGCGGTGGCGAGTATCACAAGGGATAAAACTTGTCACACGCACAAACGCACATGATTTTATGACCTAGTTCAGTCGGTGTTGGACACGTTAGACCACACACTCAGACCTGCGCCCCTGTGCTCCTAAACCATCCCATGAGCGTTTTTATAGAGCAGATAGTGATGGTCCATATGGTCTCATTCTCGTGACTTTGGAGCGCACAGGATTCTTGTTGACGACGATTTTAACATTGCAGGTGTGATCGACTCCTATAGTGTTTTGCGTCCGCGCTTGCTATGCCGGGAGAATATGTCAAGGCCTAGTAGAGCTGACCGTGTTCCCGTTTTCTCTCGAGGTAAAGGTATCGCGTAGGTGTGTAGCACGATATAGCTTCTCGAGCTATTTATAGTTCTGAAAAGCTACTGAATCTCGGTCTTAGATATAATATGACGAACGTGACGGAAGTGGCAGCGCCGAACTAGTATCTGATATTAGGGTTGGAAATCTAACAAAAGTCTAGCTTTGCAGCAAAGATAGCCAGATCACACCCCTCGATGGCTAAGGGAACCTGTCCTGCGGGGAAAGTTTGAGTAAGACTCTACGACCAGAAAGAAACAAGGGAGGGAGTTGGTGTAGTCTAATATGTGCCGTAGATTCCCCGAATAACGGGGGCGTATCTATAGCAAACAAAACAAACACAGGATATGGTAAACGAAACCTTAGTCGTCGAATCAGCCATGTCGTGGATTCGCAGGCGCGCCTGTAGACTTGGTTCTGAGTTCTTCGGTTGATGTAGGGGTGTAGGCAAATCTATCTCGAAATATCCGGATGATATAAACAACGCCTTCGTTCGTTGGGGGAGAATATAACGGAGGTGGTATACAAGTCGACCTTGCCCTCACCGGCCTCGTTACAAGTCACCTATAACTCAATGAAGTAAGGGATGGGCGACTAATCTGGGGAAAAAAAGATTAACTATGGGGTAGCGGGCGAAAGTAGGGTGGTAATCAGCAGCACGGCCGATGATTGGTCCTTGTCCCCCCGTCGCTCCCTAAAAAAAAGGCAAAAACATACAACACCAGGGATTCGCTGGTCGTCACCGACCCAACTACTAATCTGGCCCTCACTGGCTTATCTATGGGAGAGCGGACGGGATCCCGAGTTTTCCAGTAGGTATGGTCGTATGTGACTGAATGAGCTGTAAGTTGTGTATATATACCTAAGGTACATATTAGGTATGTCTGCAGTCAGCTAGGCGGTTCATGCGGGCGTCACGTGTTTACTAAGTATTACGCTGCCGCTTTCGGCTTTCGTTCCTACATGGGTTTGAACCTCGAAGGCGTGACGAGAAAGCCACTGCCTCAACTATAATTGTCGG
This sequence comes from Xylaria grammica, assembly GCA_004353285.2. Classification (NCBI taxonomy): domain Eukaryota; kingdom Fungi; phylum Ascomycota; class Sordariomycetes; order Xylariales; family Xylariaceae; genus Xylaria; species Xylaria grammica. Next base: position 217,403 of record NGZP02000002.1, on the reverse strand, counting down.
TTTAAAATTGGAACATGTCGAACGATATGGCGGCCGGGTAACTGCTCTAAGCCAAAAAATTCTTGCGCCATTCCCGGTCACGGTCCGTCGAAACCAAATCGAAGTGCCTAATGTCGACAGGGAAACGGGAGAATAGAGCTTGGATGACTAAAGGTGCCGAACTTACCGTCTTAACAACTGAATACTATGCTATATGTAGCCCATCCCGGTTTTGGAAGAGTCGCGGCTGCTGTTTCATTGCCTCCAGCAGCTGGAAGATGTTGTGCTGTTACCTAGCTCGTTGGTCATACTTGGAGGAGGGCGGCACAGGAAGGCGGCGTTGCATCTACATAATTGCGTCGTCGCACTCGCCGACGGAATAAATCAATCTACACGCTGATCGCCAACCTCTAACAGATAACCTTGTTGATGTTCTGTGAAGTCGTACAGATCGTAATCCCACAATCGGATGTGCGGCCTTATCCATGTAAAAGACTTATGCGCATTAAAACAGGAAATGTCAAATTTACTATATATCCCTAACAACAACTTATTGATCAATACGGCGGATAGGCTGGCTTACGGTCGTGTCTTTTCTTTTTTTCGTTTTCTTGGGGGGTAGAATCGTATCACCATGTAAGTCAGACTATCTACTCACGGGCCGTACCCTTACGGGCCGGCTTTTTTATATAGGGCTACATACAAACTAAATTAAATAATATAAAGGTGGGGAAAATAAATAAAAATAAGCGCTAACCTATTTTAAGCGTAAAAGAATCGGGCTTATTAAAATCTAAAATTTAAAAAAATTTAGCTATTTTTTTTAATTAATTAAAAATTATTTACGTTTTTTTGTTAGTGCTTAATAAATTACTATAGAATTTACTAGTAAATCTAATATTTTAGCAAATTTATATAGTTTTAATGTTAATTATATGCTAATATAATAAACTAATAAACTTAAAATTTTATATATAAATATAAATATATTAAAAGTATTTAAATTTTAAAAGTTTTTATTTTTAAATATTTTATTTAATTTTATATTTATTGTCACGAGAGGAGTCCTTTGGGAAGGCAAGGCTTCCAGTTTGGGTATCCAAGTGTATATATTAATCTAAGGATAGAGAAGAAAAGAGGAAAAGTCTAAAGGTCTACAGAATTATCGGTCATTATGTGTGTGTGCAGAGTGGGTCCTGCAGAGGGTCCTATACAGGTGGGTCCTACATGGGTCCCCTAGGGACCCTTGTGGGGGCCAGCCGTGACTACCCCCCCCTTCAAAAAAAAAAATCGCGCGTCACGGGATTTGAACCCGTTGTCTTTCTTTCTGTTGCTTTCCAGTGAGAGGAGGGTTCACCTCGGGTTTCCACGCCGTCATCACCGCCACACCAAGTGCCCTCAATTCTCGGGGGCGTTCGGGAGCTTCTCCACAACAGCTTGTTGGTCGTCCCGCTAAGTGTGCTTATGTGTGCGTTCCGTCTTCGTGATCTCCTCGTCACCAAATTTTCCGCCATATCATCATCGCGATGAGTCTCATCGAACCTATCCTCCTCTGCTGCCTTCAACCAATCCTCCAACCTCTTCGGGGGGCCTGCCGAGTCTGGATTTCTGCGGTGGAAATCTAGCAGCAACTTCGGTGAATTCTTGAAATTACTTGCGGGGTACCATTCGCCGTCAAAGTCCCAACCTTTCCATTCAACTTGATATTGCAGTTTTTTGTAGTACAGCCGTGATGTACGGATGCTCTCTACCTCCCATTCTTGCTCAGGTTCGTGTCCGTTTTCGGGGGAAGGGTTCACAATCTCTCCTTCCGGCTGTTCCGCGGCCTGGCCGGGCAAGGGGTTGTTCGGGTATTTTCGCAGTCGGTCTGCGTGGTAAAGGTCGGTCGATCGCCAACTGTCGGGGACTTTCAATCGGAATGTAACAGGGCTAGTCTTTTCTATTATCTCATAATGCTGGCGCGTTAATGGATAATCCAACTTGTCGGATGGTCTATCGGTAATCCAAGACTGGCGTTTCTTAATGATGAACACCCGATCGCCGACGTCGAAATCAGGTTCGCGTCGGTGTCGGTTCTCTTTTTCAATTTCCTTGTTCTGAGTTCGTTGCAATGTCTTTCGCGCAGTCTCGACGTAATCGTTTATTGTCTTAGCCATCGCTTGAGCTTCTTCGCGGTTGAGTCGCTCTTTTGAGGGGAGATTAGTCATGTCGGTCGTTCGGTTCTTCCAGTCGTAGTGGGTTGGCATCGGAAATCCAAACAGCACCTCGTGTGGCTGCATTCCGGTAGATTCATGGGGTAATGAAGCGGCGGCAAAGTCCATCGCGGGTAACGCCTCAGCCCAATTGTCCTGATAATGGTTGCAATATGGTCGCAGTCGTTGATCAAGGTATTCAATCGCAATTTCCGCCTGGCCAGCTGATTCGTGGTGTCCTGCCGAGGATAACTTCCATTCAATGTTCAATATCTTAGCCAGCTCGTCAGTAAAGGATGAAATGAACTGGGGTCCTCTGTCAGAGTCAATCCGATCGGGAAGGCCGTAAATTCGGAACGGGCCTTCGTAATAAAGTCGTGCAGCGTCGCGGGCGCTCACGCCGTCTTTCCCCCCGCCGCAGGGGATTGACCAGGGGGATTTGCTTAATCGGTCAACGACAACGAAGACAAACTTCCCTTTCCCCCCGTCTGTAGTCATTTCTTTGAAATCCATAACGATATGTCGGAACGGACGTAACGGTATGGGGGTAGGCTGCAGAAAGCCAGGGGTTTTGTCGCGGGGTACTTTAGCTGGTCGGCAATCGAGGCAGTTGGCGACATACGTATCGCAATCCTTAGCGAGTCCAGGCCACCAATATTGGGCGGCAACGAGTTTCCGGGTCTTAGTTCGTCCGGGGTGTGCGGTAGTGATCCTCCCGTGCACCTCCTTCAGTATGCGAGTGGGCAGTTGGTCGATTTTCGGAACGATCAGACGTCCTTTGTAGGTTACAAGGCCTCCATTCAGGGCCCAGTCTTCTTCCTGTCCAAGGCGTGCTCTAGCCCTATAGATCTCCAATTCTGGTGACTCACGGTTCTGTCGGAGAATTTCATCAACAAGTAGCACCGTCGGAGAGGTCGCACTAATAGCGGCAGCAGGGTCGGTGTTAAGGCAACATATAGAAGGTGCATGCTTGTCCTTTTCATTAACCAGCTTAAACATTGTCATGTGTCGTTGGTCTTCGAGCTTGCTTTTCTGGGAGCGCAGCTCCTCCGTCTTACGCGACATTGCGTCAGCTACAACATTTTCTGGTCCGGGTCGATAAGTAATCAGGAAATGATATTGGGCGAGGAGGTCTGCCCAATTAGCTTGTCGCTGATTCAGTCGTTGTTTCGTGCTGAAATATTCTAACGCTTTGTGATCTGTTATAATAGTGAATGGCTCCTCCCGTTGGGAACCTACCAGTTCTGGTCTCCAACACTGAAGGGCTCTGACCACTGCTAACATCTCTTTATCGTGGATGGGGTAATTCATCTCGGGACCATGCATGGTTTCGGAATAAAATCCAACTGGGTGCCAGAATCCATCGTCTCCCTTTTGGGAAAGGCATCCCGCCACAACGCCGTTCGAGGCGTCAGTCTCCACCCTGGTCTCACGGTCAAAGCGGTAGTGCGCAAGTACAGGGGCTGTCATCAATCGGCTCTTGAGTTCGTCAAAGGCTTCACGGCATGCGTCATCAAATTTAAAAGGCACGTTCTTCCTGGTAAGGGCGTACAGTGGCTTTGCAATGCGGCTGTACTCCGATATGAAGCGTCGGTAAAAGTTGCAAAACCCTAAGAATGATTGGACTGCCTTCAGCGAGGTAGGTTTCTCCCAATCCCGGACAACCGCAACTTTGTCGGGGTCAACTTTAAGTCCGTCGCGACCGACAATAAATCCCAAGTACTTAGTCTCAGTAACATGGAACTCGCATTTCTTCAGGTCAGCCTGTAAGCCGTTGTCCCTTAGTTTTTTAAGGACAGTTGCTACATGGATTTCATGTTCAGCTAGGTTATCTGAATAAATCAGTATGTCGTCTAGATAGGCGCTGCAGAACTTGTCTAAGTCATCTCCCAGGAGGCCATTTATGTAGCGCTGGAAGGTGGCAGGCCCGTTTGTCAGTCCGAATGGGACTACCTTATATTTGAATGATCCGTATCGAGTCTTAAAAGTCGTCAGGTCTTCGCTGTCAGGGTGCATACGAATGCGGTGGAACGCTTGGCGTACGTCAATCTTGGTAAAGATCTTCGCCTTTGAGATCCGAGCAAGTGTCTCGTCGATCAACGGCAATGGGTATTTGTCTTTCTTGGTCAGTGCATTAATCTTCCGGTAGTCTACGCACATGCGTAATCCTCCATCAGCCTTGGGTGCGAGCAGTACGGGGGCAGCGTACGGGGCGCTTCCAGGCACAATGAATCCTTTTCTGAGGTTGTCTAGCACATATTCGCGGACGACCTCCAACTCTTCAAGCGACATGCGATACAAGGGACTATCGGTCATGTCTGCGATACTTTTTCCTGATGCAAACTCAATGCGATGATCGATCGGGCGCGGGACCGCTAAGACGTCGGAATCAACTTTGCTGAAGGTCCTAAGTAGCGGTCGGTACACTTCGGGGACCATTTCCCAGGCTTTGCGCTTCAGTTCTTCTTCCTCCCCCTCGGGGAACGCCTCGGCGTCTCGTTTCTCACGTATACAGGCATCAATTTCGGCGAGAGAGGTGACATGTCCTTTTGTCTTTTCGTGGCGCAATACGCAGAGGAAGGGGGCGGCGCCGATCGCTGCGATATCGGCGATTGGTCTGTGCTTGTACCAACCGATACCGTCTCTCCGCATCTTGTACATGCCTTGGGCATCACGTTTCCACTCCGTTTCCCTTGGTGGGGGTCGTGTTTCAGGGCGTGGGGGTTCGTCCTCCGTTCTGGCCAACTCACGGTTCATTTTCCGTAATTCTTCCAACTGGTGATCAACCGTTGATGGCTTGCGAGGTCGGGGGGTGTCGGTCCAATGGACTTTTTTCTTTTTTGGCGTCTCGGCAAAAAGTGGGGTAGACTCATCCTCCACATAAGCCGGGTGTCTCGCTGCTGTCTCTTTTTCTTTATGTATCTGTCCTTCTCTCTCATCATCTGGAGGCAAGTTCGGTGGGAAGACGTGACATCTGCGTCGAGCATCCGGCAAGATGTCGTGGTCTTCGAAGAACCTCCGTCCGATAAGAATATCATGCTTCAGCTCGAGTACCATAAGCGGTACGTTCTTAAAGGTTCTGCCTTGTAGGTGGAAGTCCACCATGATGGCTTCTTTTATCCCTTGGCGGGAGGCGGCGCTGTCGTCGTACCCAGACACCGTCCTTTCGCGAAAATTTTTTACAACCGTAGGCTTCAACTCGGACATCACTGTGTCCGCATACTGGGTGTCTACAAAAAGATATCCATCTGCTCCCGTGTCGGCAAGGCTGTCAGGTGTAGTAAGTACTCGTCCATTCAATCTCAACTCAGTAGTTACAAGGAATGAGTCTCCCCCCAAGAATGGGGTCAGAAAGTCCTCTCTATCTTCTACACTAGCAACCAATGCCAACGGTTCCCCTGGGGGGGAGTCCACTGTCCCCAGGGTTAGTCTTTTCCCGCGTCGGGTTCCTCCTCCGCCGGGGTGTTCTCGGTCTCACTGCTGTTGTCACCGTAGCGGGCAAACAAGGCGGCGAGCCGGGTCTCCCGGTCCTTATCGTTCTTCTTGGAATCATTAAGGGGACACTCATTAGTGCGGTGGCCCTTCTCACGACATCCGAAGCATCGTCCCTCTTTCATCAATACCTTCATCTCGTCGTAGCTCGGTCGTGGATAGGCTCTTCTTGGAGCAGGTTTGTCGTTACCCGTGTTTCTCTGGCCCGGGCTCTGGTTCTGGTTCTGGTTGTTGGCGCGGTTGCCTCGACCAGGGTTTCCGCCAGTGTTTCCTCCGGTGGCGTTCTGATTCTGGTTCTGATTCTGCTGTTTTCGCTGTCTGGTCGCGGCGTCAGTTTCGGACAGGTTGTGAACAAGCTGTTCGCAGTAAAGGACAAACGCGGCATATTCGCAGTCTTTTTCGAGGAACTTGTTGATGACTTGGTTCTTGATGCGAGGAATAAGTCGTTGGTAAAACTCTTCCTTCCACAGGGACTTGTCGAGCATTCGTTCACCGGCAAGGCGGGCGAATGAGTTCTTAAAAGCCTGGAACTCAGCGAGGGAGTTCATCTCAAGAGCCTTGAATTCAGCTCTAGCCTTCTGTTTCTTGTTTGGGTCGGAATACTGTTCTTTCAAATGATCCATCAGTCTAGCAGAGGTGGTAATCTGCTCTGGATGATCTGCGCTCAAGTAGGGTTGCAAGTAGTCTGCAACTGAGCCGCCTAGGTGGGACTCTATGTCTGTCATCTTGGCTTCATCTGAAGAAAACCAGTCGTCGTTGGTCTTAAGGCGGTTTGCCTGGGTACGGTGCCACACTTCGAAATTTACCTTGTCTTTGGTAGGATCGTTGAAAAATGTGGACACCTCCACCTTCGCCGATTTCTTGGTGCCGCCGGTGCTAAGGGTAGATCCGGGGGTGTTCTCGCGCTGTCGGGATACGAGGTCCGATACGAGTTGGTTGGATTCGTTCAATTTGGTCTTCTCGTTTTCAAGCTCTCCTCGGATCTCTTCCAGCTGTGCGCCTACGGCGTTCATTTGTTCGTCACCTTCCTCCTGAACCTTGTCTAGAGAGTGTACAAGGACATCAATCGAGGAATTCATCATAGATGCGGTCTCATGAAGTCTCTGAGCTTCGATATCCCAAGCTTCTGCCATTAGGGATCGTAGCTTCATTTCTTGGTAGAGTGCCGATCGGTCGGTGGAATAGGCCTTATGGAAGGCCTCTTCGGTCATTAGGCCCTCAAAAGCGGGGAATCTCTCACGTCCCTTCTCTGTAGCGGGGGAAAAGTGGAACCCAGTGTGGTACTGGCCACCTACCTTGCGCTGGGCTGCTTCAGCTAGGGAAGTCACGAAACCCATCATCTCTTCACGAATGTCGTCCATCTTCATGAGGTCGCGAAGCTGTTTAAAGTCTGGGTGATCAATAGCCGACTTAATGTAGTCGTAATGAGATACTGATTCTTCGGGTGCATCTCCGTCTTCGCCATCGCGACCGGTGGTGTGCGATGGAGCCGTTCCGATCAGGGAGGAGCGACGGCGATGTCTGCTGTCTGTAAACTTGTCGACTTTCGCGTAGGATTTCATAACATTGCTTAAGTCAAAGGTAACTTCCTTGCGGGCCTGTGCCCGAGCCTGTTCTTCTGCCATAGGACCGTCGTTGTCTCGAGCCATTGACGTAGGTGTGGGTTCAGTGGATTCTTCCACAAACGGGTTGTACATCGGGTGGTGAGACAAGTGTGAAAACAGGGTTCGTCGGGACAGGGTTCTATTCGTCTGATCTCGGCCTTGGCGTTGATCTGTGGAGTTCGTGTGGGACGGGTGATGCGTCCGGTCAATCAATCAGGAATGCAGTTGCCAGCGTGCTAGCAATCGTCAAATCAATCAATCGAGATATAAAGCTTCTCAGCAAGATGAAATGATCCTTAGATTGTCACGAGAGGAGTCCTTTGGGAAGGCAAGGCTTCCAGTTTGGGTATCCAAGTGTATATATTAATCTAAGGATAGAGAAGAAAAGAGGAAAAGTCTAAAGGTCTACAGAATTATCGGTCATTATGTGTGTGTGCAGAGTGGGTCCTGCAGAGGGTCCTATACAGGTGGGTCCTACATGGGTCCCCTAGGGACCCTTGTGGGGGCCAGCCGTGACTTTTATAATAATTATAGTTTTTTTAAGGTTTTTTTTTAAGAATTTTATATATAAAAATTATATAGTGCGTGCATTATATTTTTTACTACTAATATTTTTTAAAAAAAAACTAGCATAAAAAAATACTTTAAACTAAAATATTAAAATTAAAAAAAATAATAAAAATATAAACTTTTAAAAATATTATATTATTATTATTTAAATATTTAATTTTAAAATAATTAATAATAATATATTTTCTTTAATTTTTAAAATTAATATTAAAAGTATAATATAATTAAAATTTTATATTATATTAATAAATTTCTTAATATATTATATAAAAAAACATTAATAATAACTTTTAAAAAACTATAAAAATAATTAAAAATTAAATTTACTAAAAATATATTTTTTATTAACTTTTTTATAATTATAAATATTTTTTTAATTTTAATTATATAAGGCTTTTATTTTTCCGATTTTTATCCGATTTTATATTAAATAACCCTACTTTTTTAGTTTATATGTAAAACACGTACAGTGTAAGTGGCCCGTGAGAGCATAGCCTGTGAGTATATAACCTGACTTACTGTGCACATTATCGTGATAGTCTCTTAAGTCTAAAAGACAAGGAATAACACAACTTGTTAAATATAAAAGATAATACCTGTGACGACCGTCACAGGCAGACTAGACCTGTCAATATAAGCCAAGGTTCCAAGCTGGTTGACTAGCTTGGTATCCTGTATCCTTTTGTAGGGCGCGTGGCGCAGTTGGCTGGCTTATAGCTGCGTTTGTTATACTATACCAAGCTACCTGAAGGGCTGCGTTTTGAATCGCGGCGGAGGGGAGACGGACATCCCCCTATACCTATTGACAGCCGAGCCCCACACGTATGTACGTAAGTAGGTAGGTACCCCATGGGCATAAGACGCCCCTAAGACAGACAGACACGGCCTAGATTCGAAGCTGCCTTTTAAACAAGTACAAAAAGTTAGCTATAGGCGTAAGGTAGTGTGACGACTGTTATAAGCAGACTAGACCTGTTAATATAAGCTAAGGTTCTAAGCTAGTTAACTAGCTTAGTATCTTATATCCTTTTATAAAGCGCGTAGTGCAGTTAGCTAGCTTATAGCTACGTTTGTTATACTAGTGTCACAATTATTAAAGGCTAGTTTATAGCTTTATTAATACTATAAACAAAGATTTTAAGCTAAAAAAAAAAAAAAAGAAAAAAAAAAACTAGCATATATAAAAGCTAGTAATATATTATATATATAATAGGTTTTTTTAATTATTAATAGTTTTATTAATAAAAGGTTAAATTAAAAACTATTATATTAATAATTATTATAACTATTATATTTTTTTTTATTAAAACTAAAATATAGTTATAAATTTTATTAAAATTACTTATATTATTTAATTTTTATAGCAAAGCTTGCTTTTTTAGCTAAATTATTATTTAAATAGTTTTTTGCTTATATATTTTTAGCTACTACTTTTATTTAGTGTTAAAGTTTTACTAAAAAACCTAGTGCTTTTTAGTGCTATTTATAAAATTTTTTTAGCTATATTAGTAAGTTTTTAAAGTTTTTAGTAAAATATTATATATTATTAAGGTTATATTTTTATTATACTATTTAATATTATAGCATTTTATGTTTTTTATATAGTTTAAATTATAGTATTTTTTTTACTTTAAATTTTATTTTACTGTTAATTTTTTCTACTTTAGGTAATAGTTATGCTTATTATAATAGCAGGTTATTTATAGCTTTTTATAATTTATTAGCATAAAATAAGTTAGTTATTTTATAAAAGTTTAAAAAATTTAAAACGTAGCTATACTTTTATATTTATAGTATTTTAAATAGCTTTGCTTACTATAAGTTTAGCTTAGTTATTAATGCTTAAGTTATAAAGCTTTTTTTTTTTAGAAATATATAATTGCTAACTGTAAAGTTTACTAGTTTTTACTTGCAATTAGCTTGCGTTTATTATTGCTTTTGCGTTTTAAGTGCTATTTTATAAGCATATTATTAAACTTTTTATGCTTATTATATTAGCTTAAGCGCTTATTTTTTTAGTTTATTATCTGCTTTTATATTAGGTAGCAGCAGTAATAATAGGTTATAAATATTAGTTTTTATAGCTATTTTTAGTAAAGCTATATTTATTAATAAGTGCTATAAAAAGTTATACGTAAAATCTAAAGTAAATAAGTAAATACTTTAGTTGTTTTAATATTTGTTAATATAAAATTTTAATTGTTAATTTAGCTTTTAGTTTGTAAGCTTTATAGTACTTTAGGTTTATAAGTAAAATATACTGCTATAGTAGTGCTTTATACTAGTTAATTTATTAATTTTAGCTATAAAGCTTAAAATAAATAGTTTTATATTATTAAATATTTAAACTTTTAGTATACTAAATAATTAATAAATATATTAGTAGTATTTTAAAGTTATATTTTTTATAATATTAGTTTTATAAGCTAGTATATTAACTAAAAGATAGCTAAATTTATTAATAAATGCTTAAATATAGTTATATTTATATTAATTTTTAAATATAGATTTTTTATTAACTATTATATATTTTTAAACTAAAGTTAGCATTAATAGTAGATATAATAGGCTTAAGGTTTTATTTTATAATGCTTTATTTTTTTTATAATTATAGCAATTTTATATATATTTTTTAATATTTCTTTTAAGGTAAAGCTAATAGTAGTTTTATTTTAATGCTTTTATAATTTTATTTTGCTTTAAGTAAGCTGCTATAACTAAATAGTAAGCTTTTTTTATTAAAGCTGTTTATAGGAAGATTAATTTATTAGTTATAGTTTTTAGGACTTTTAAGCAGTATTTTTTTATATTTAGCTATTAAAGTTTGTTTTTTTTTTTAATAAAATCTATTAAGTCTGCTTTTTTTAAAGGTATTATAATTAGTTTTACTAAGGTAATTAGTATAGCTATTTTTGCAGAGTTAATTAATTTTATGTTTTGCTTTTTAGCTTTTTATGCTTTAATAGTAAGTAAATCTATTATTTTCTATAAAAGTACGTTAGCAATTATATTTTGCTAGCTTAAATAATATTAAAACATAATATTAAAGTTAAATAAAAAGTTAGCTTATTATATTTATTATATTAATAATATTTTTTTAATTAAAAAGTAAACTAAAGCTTAATAGTTAATAACTATAAAGAACTTTATTTTTAATAGTTTTAAATAATAATGTTTTAACGTTTATATTATAGCTAAAAGTTTGCAATTTTATATAAGGTATGCTTTTTTATATAATATTATTATTTTTAAAAAATATTTAACAGGTTTTTATTAGCTGTTAAGTTACTATTGCTAAATAATACTTTTAGTAGTATTGCATAAAGTGTTTGTTTTTACTTTAGTAAGTACTTTAGGTTTAAAAAAAGCAAGCACTAATAACTAATAAGCTAATTGTTTTATAGCTTTAAAGGCTTTTTTTTGTTTTAGGCCTTTTTTAAAAAGCGCGTTTTTTTTAAGTAATTAATTAAAAGGTTTAGCTATATTACTTACATAGTAAGTAAATATACAAATAAAGTTATAAAGCCTTAAAAAAGATTAAATTGCTTATATTTTATTAAGGTCTTTAAATTTTTAACTAATAATAGCTTTAATTTTAGCTAGGTTTATTTTAATGCTTACTTTAGCTTTTAATATTATACCTAGGTAGTTTATTTTTATTATATTAAACTATAACTTTTTAATATTGCTTTACAAGTTTACTTTATATAGTTTATAAATAACTTTTTTATAATAGGTTTAATGCTTTTTTTTAATATTAAAATATATTAAGATATTATTAGCATATATGCTTGCAAATTTATTTAATAATTTTTATAGCTATATATTAATAAAAGTTTGCTATTAAGCTAGTTTTACTTTAAGTTTAAAAAGTAAGACTAGCTATTAAAAAATATTTTGCTAGGTTTTAAAAGTAGTAAGATATTTTAATTTTAATGCTATTTTTATTTTATAAAAAGCTTTAATAATATTAAATTTAAAGTATCTTTTAGCTTAATAGCTATTAAAAATAATACTAAGTAAGTTTAAAGCAAAAATAATATAATCTTTTAAGTATTTATTTTTTTATTAATAATTAATATAAAATTATTATTTTTATAAATAAAGCTTTAAAGTAAATAAAATAAAAGTTATATTAACTTTTATATATAGCTTAATAAAGCTTAAGGCTAGCAATTAGTTTGTAACTTTTTTTTTTAATAAAAAATACTAGATTAAAATATAATATTTTAAGGGTAAGTTAGTAGGCTTTTTGTTAGTAGGTTTTAATATAACGTTAAAACTAAGTTAAAAAAATGCTATAATATTTGCTTTAATTTTAAAAAAAAAGCTTTTTAAGTAGGCTAATAGTTTTAGTAGTATTTTATAAACTAGTATTATATGTTTTAAATTTTTATTAGGTAGGAAAAAAATATGCTTTTTATTAAATATTTTTTATAACTTTATGCTTTTTATTTATTTTGTTAGTGCAATAAATTTTATTAATATAAGTTGTTTTAATGCTTTTTTAGCTAGCTAAGCCTATTATTATTTGTTTAAGTTTTAATTAACTTATTATATAATATTTATAATTACTTTAAGGTTATTGTTAGCACTACTTAGTATTTTTTATTAAAGTATTTAGTATTATTTTTTTAGCGCTTAGTTTTAGCAATTAGCATTTTTTTAAACAGCAAAGTTAACTTAACGTTTTAAAGCTTTTATTTATAGGACTTTTATTATTAGCAAAAACTTTGTAAAAAATAGTAAGTTATTAGGCTATACTAGCTTTTTATTAGCATAGTTTAAAAAAATTTAATATTTAGCTAGTTAGTTTAAGCTAATTATAATGTTTAGCTTTATATTAATAACCTAAAAAAGCTAATTTTTAAATCTCTTTTTATTAATTTTAAAAGTAGTATATAAATATTACTTTATGCTTTCTATAGGTTTTCTTTTATAATTAAAAAAGGGTTATTTTTATGTTAGTATTATTAATTTAGCTTTTAGCTATTAGTATGCTTATTAAGCTAACTTTAGGCTTATTATTAAAAAAACTTAAGCTTTAATATTATATAGTGCAATAGCTTTTATTTTAATATTATTTACTTATAATTAAATAATATTATAAAAAGAAAAGTTTTTTTTATTGCTATTTATTTTAGCTAAAGATAATAACTAAACTATTATAAAGACTTTTAGTAGTTTTGTTAGTTTTTTAAGTTAAAGGATTTATTAGTTGATTTTTTTTATTTTTTAACTTTTTTAGTAAGTTACGTTTTTGCAACCTTTTTAGGTTTAAGCTTATTAGAGCATTTAGTAGCATAATATCTAGATTTTCTACAAACAAAACATATATTGTTAGCTTAGTAAACCTTTTTTTCTTTATTGTTTAAAGCTTTTTTAAGCTGTTTTAAAGTCTTTATAGCATTTAGTTTAATATTATATTAAGCTGCTAAAGCTTTGTTAGCAGTAAGCTTATCTGCTAGTTTTTAGTTATATTTTTAATAATGCTAGTAGCTATGCTTATAGTTATATATAGCTTTAAATATTTTATTATAAAAGTGTTTATAGCTTATATATAGGTTTATATTAGCTTTAAAGATTTTACTTTTTAAATTAAAATTTATATGCTTTTAAAGAATTTAAAACTATTTTAATTTAAAAAACTTAGCTTTTAATGCTAAAGTATTAAATTAAGCAATAAATTAGTAAATATTTTGTTTAGCTTTATAATAGTATTTATTTAGCTTATTATAAGCTTTAGCTAACTAATTTAAGTTATAATAAGCAGTTTTTAAAGCTTAAATTATTTTAGCTATATTACTATATAGTTTAATAGTAAAATAAAAGCATGTTTTAAAAGCTTATGTAGTATTATTTTATAATAAGGATATAATATAATATATGTAGCTTTTTTTAGTATAATAAGTAGTAATATTTTCTTTAAATTTGTTAGCTAGCTTGCTTAGCTAATAGTTAAATTATTTTTTATTGCTAGCAAAGTATTTTAGGTTTAGTTTTTAGTTTTTAGCTTTATTATTATATAATAAGTTAAGGCTATCTACTATTGCTTTTTTTATATTTTTAAAAATAGTTTAGGCTGCTATACTTATTAGTTAAAAGGTAGTGCTATTAAAGGTGCTTTTAATAGTATTATCTTGTTTTAATCTTAAGGTTTAATTTTGTTAGGCTTGTTTTAACTGTTGTGTTAACTAGAAGATTTAGGCCTATAGGTCTTTTAGTATTGCTTATTTAGCTGCTATATTATCTAAAGCAGCGTTAAAGTCTTGTTTTTGTTTAGCTTTTAAGAACTTAAGGTTAAGGTTTTCTTTTATAGTTAGTTTTAAGATATTTACGCTTAAGTTTATAAGTAAAGTACTATTTAGTGCAACGTAGTTTTAAATTTTTTTAAATTGTTTTAAGTTATTAATTTTTATAAGTTATTGCTTTAAAAAAGTTATAGGTTTTAGTTTTAGTTTTTAATAATAATGCACTTATTTTAAGTTAAGTATATAATAATATAATAAGTAGTTAGTTTAGGTTTACAACTATAGCAATTATAGATAATATATTTATAAAACGCTTAACAGCAAAAAAAAAAGCTTAAAATAGTATTATAATTATTAAAAGCTAGTTTATAGCTTGATTAATGCTATAAACGAAGATTTTAAGCTAAAAAAAAAAAAAAAGAAAAAAAGAAACTAGCATATATAAAAGCTAGTAATATATTATATATATAGTAAGTCCTTCTAGTTATTAATAGTTTTATTAATAAAAGGTTAAATTAAAAACTATTATATTAGCAATTGTTATAACTATTATAATATTATATTAAGTTAAACCACTAGTAATAATAAGGTATACCTTTAAATATTATATTAAGTTAATTATATCTAGATTTTATATTAAATATATAGTTATAATTATATGTAACATATAATAATAATTTATTAATACATTAAAAATTAACTATTTTATATAATATTGCTTATATTTAATAATTAAAAGTTTTATTATATATTATATTTATTAAATTAAAAAAGCAATAGCTTAATAAAGTAAATATTATGTTAAAATTAATAAATTAATAACAAAAAATATTTTTAATAAAGCTAATAAACTTTAAATTATAAAATAAAAAGTTTTAAAATAAAATAGTTAGCTTAAATATATAAATATATATTACTTTAAAAAAAAATAAGCAACTTTTTTAGCTTTAATAACTTATTATACTAAAAATTAGCAACTATTTAAAAGCTATAAATATTTTAAGTTAATTAATTTAATTATTAATAATATTAAATAACAACTTAATTAATTTATTAAAAGCTTTAAAAACTATATTTAAAATAACTTTAATAAAATATTTTACTTTTAATATTAACTTAAATAACTATAATACTTAAATATAAAAATTTTAAAACCTAACTAAAACTATAAACTAATTTAAAAACTAAATATTAAAAATAGTTTTAAAAAACTATAAAAATATTATGCTTAAATTAATAAATATTTTAAATATATAGTATAAAAAGCTTAACATTATTAGCTTATACTTTAAAAAAACACTTAAGCATTAAGTTAAGCTTAACTATAAAAATTTTATAAATAATATTATAAAATAACTACTTAAAGATTTAAAATCTTAAGTAATTAAATAAAAAAAAAAGCTTGTAATAATAGCTAAGCATAATATAATAAATTTAATAAAACTTTATAACATTATAACTAATTTAAAAAAAACATTAAAAAATATTTACTTAAATTAAATAATATGTTTTTATTAAATTTAAAAGCAAAAAATTAAAAAAAATATATTAGATTATTTTAAAATTATAATAAATTTAAAAAAAAAAGCTAGCATATATTATTTATCTTATAAAATAGCAAAAAATACTAAAAAAAAACTATATAAAAAAGCATTTTATATATTTAAAAAAACTAAGCTAATAAAAAACTTAATAAAAATAAACAAATTAAAATTACCTTTAGCTAATAAAAATAAAAGATCTTTTAAAAAAAAATATCTATAAAAAAAAAAAAAAAGTAATTAAAAAAATGCCTTTAAAAAACATTAAACTAATATTATAAAATTAATTATAAACTATAAGCTTTATTTATAAGCATATTTACTAAAGAAATGCTAGTATATATTTTTAAAACTAGCTTTTAAAAACTTTACTTTTAATTAAATAGTTTAAAGCTTTATTTAATAGTAAATTAAAAAAAATATTAAACTAGCAAAGAAAATTAAATAACTTTAAATTAAAAAACCTAAAAAAAAAAACTAAGTTATAATAATTAACTATAAAAAAAAATAGCATAAATTACTTTTATAATAAAAGATAAGCTAATAAATTTAACTATTTATTAATTAAAAAATTTAGCTATTTTTAATTTTAAAACTATATTATATATTTTTAATAAAATTAATAGATTTTTAAACTTATAACCTTTTAATTAAAATAATATAATATATATAAAAAATAGCATTATATTAATTAAAAGATTTAAAAAAGTAAACATTAAAGTTTAAAGCTTTAAAAAACTAAAAGTATATAAGCTATATAATATAATATATTATTTAATTATAGCTATAAACTTAATATCTTTTTAAATGTTTAATTAATTAAAATATTAATAAAATAATAAACTATTTACTAACTATTTTAAAAAAAAAATAGCTTAACTTTTTATTATTTATAAAACTAATATAATTAATTTATAATAAAATATTTACTTTTATTTTTTAATAAATTATTATTTTATATTAAATAAAATAAACTAAACTTTTATATAAAAAAGCTACTTTTAAAAAATAACCTTTTTAAATAGCATTTATAAATAAAATACTTAAAACTAAAAGCATTATAATATTTAATATTTTTATTTTAAAAGATAAAAATCTATAAAGCTATTAATAAAAGCAATAAAATAAAAACTACTTAATATAAAGCATATATAATATTAAAGATTATATACTAAATTAATTAATTACTAAGAAAAAAGCTTATATAAGCAAGCATAAAACTAGCTATTAACTTTTATAATTATAAAAACCTTTAAAATAATAATAAAAACAAATAATATATAATGCTAGCTATAAATTATTATTTAAAATTTACTTTTAACTATTACTTTATAAATTAAAAAGCTTTTTTAATTATTATAGCTTTTAATTATTTAATTAAATACTTATAAAATTATTATAAAATAAAAGTGCTAACTATTAAATATAATAATAAAATAATATTAAACTTTAATAAAATATTAAAACTTATATAATATTTTTAAAATATTAAAGAAATAATATTTAAAGTATTATTATTTAATATTTAAAACTTTAATAAAAAAGCTAAAAAAATAAAAAAAATAATTAAGCAAAAAGTAAAATTTATAAGAAATAAATTTAAACTATTTACTTACTTTTAAATAAAAATAATTAAAGTAGCTATTTATTTATATAATAAAGTATTTAAATATATTTATAATTAAAAAACTTTATATAAAAAGTTCTACTTTTTTTTTTAACTATAAAATAGCATTATAAAAAAAAATAAAATATTTATATTATTTTATTTAAAAGTATTTAAGTATATTTACAATTAAAAAACTTTATATAAAAAGTTCTACTTTTTTTTTTAACTATAAAATAGCATTATAAAAAAAAATAAAATATTTATATTATTTTATTTAAAAGTATATAAATATAAAGCTTATATTATAACATTTAACGCTTAAAAAAAGCAAAAAAAAATAAAAAAAGCTTAATTTTAAAGCATAAATTAGTTATTTAATTAGCTATTAATTATTTATTACCTATAAAATTTAGTTATTTAAAACTAATAAAGTTATTATTATTAAAAATGCTATATTTAATAAAAAAAGGTTTTTTTAAAAAACTTAAATAAACTAAAAAATAATCTTTTTTAAACTATTAATAAAAAATTTAAAGCTTTATTAGCTAAAATATTTTTAAACTAAACATTTTTAAATATTATTAATAAGTTTATAACTAATTTTTTTAAAGATTATAAAGTTTATAAACTTATTAACTTAGCTAAAAAAAACATAAATAAAGTAAATATTAAAAAAAGTAATAATAAAAAACTAAATAAGCTTAAAAAAACTAATTACTTTTATATTAAAGTAATTTTTATGTTTTATTTTATATTATTTAAATCTTTAATAAATTATACTTTTTTTAGCGTTATAATTAAAAATACTAGCTAAAAAAAAATCTTATAAAAACTATTAGATTATTTAATTTAACTTTAAAGTTTAAAGCAAGCTTTAATATAACTTTTTTTAAAGTTATAGCATATAAAAGTTGCTAAAAAGCTATATTTAATATAAAATGCTTATATATTATAAAGTTATAATATAGCATGCTAATAAGCAAAGCTAATAAAGTTAAGTTTTTAAAAAAACCTTAAAGCTATTTTAATAAGAAACTAAAATCTTATTAAAATAATAAACTTATATTTATTATACTTTTAAATAATAAACTATAAAAATTTTTTTAAAAACTTAAATCTTATAAATTTTATTTAGTTAATATAATAGTATTTTTTATATTAAATAAAAATCTTTTTAGACTTTTTTATAATTTTTATTTTTTTTAAGTTAATTTATTAGTTATACTTATTTTTTTAAAAGCATGCTTAAAATAGCTGCTTTTTAAAAAAAAGAAAATCTATTACTAAAATTTACTTTTACTTTTTAAGTAGCATAAAAATCTACTAGCTTATTTTATAAAAAACTATTTTAAACAAGCTAAAAAATTTTATTTATAAAGTTATAAAAAAATAAATATCTAATAAAAAGTTAATATATATATTACTTAAAAAAAACTAACTTTTAATTATATATAAATATATGTTTATAAGTTTAATAAGTATAATTATTATTAAAAAAATAAAGCTAAGCTTATAATATAAAAAAACTAGCAACTTATAAATAAAAAGAAAAATACTTATGCTTTTATATTTATAAAATAATTATTTAAAATATTTATAGCTATTATAGCTAAATTTAACTTTAAACTTAAATAATATAATATAATTAATATATTAATTAATATAATATTTAATAAAAAAGTTTATATAAAAATACTACCTAGCTATTATAAACTTTTTATAGCTTTTAAACTTTTTTAAGCTTTATATAGCCTTTAAAAATCTTTTTTGCTATAGTAAAAAAAGCTAACTAAAACTTTTAAAAATATAAAATATTAACTTATTTTTTATAAGCTTTATTATTATTTTAAATAAAAAGTATTACTTTTTATATATATTAATAATATAGTTTTTATATATTAAAAAAAAATGCTATAATTATTTAGCAAACAATTTATAAACTTAAGCGCTATTATTAAATAATTAAAACAAATAATTTATAATAGTTTTTTAGTATTAAAGTTATTAAAAATTATAAAAAAAAATTAATTTAATTATTATAATCTTTATATATTAAAAAAATTATTAAACTATATAGTTTTAAGTTATTTATTTTAGTATATACTTTTATAAAAACTAAAAAGCTAAAACTTTATAGCAAAATAGCAATAAAATAAAAGATTTATAGCTATTAAAAAAAAATAAGCTTAATTATATATGCTATTATTATTACTTGTTTTAATATAGCTTTTAATATATTTAAGCTTTTAAAATTTAATTTTAATTTAAAGCTAAAGTATTATAATATAGCTAATTAACTTTTTAAATACTTACTATAAACTTAATATTATGCTTTATAGTTTAAAAATAAAAATAAGTTTATTATAGCTAGCAACTTTTTATTTGCTAATAATATTATTAATTAAAAAAGTTTTTAAGCTTATATAATAATATTATTTAGTAAAGTTATTAAATAAAAAGCTAATAAGCAAAATATTATTATTATTTTAACTATAAAAGCTAAATTATTTGCTTTTATATAAGCTATTAAAAAAGCTATATTTATTAATTATTTTATTAAAAAGCTAAAAGTTATATTAAATAGTAAATAAATTTAAATTTAATATAATAACTAGTAAATAATTAGTTTAATAACTAAAAATATAGCTATTTTTTAAATTAAGCTTTACTATATTAATATTTATAATTATTAGTTATATTAAAAAGTTTTAAATTAAGCTTTATAAATAAAATATATTTTTATAAATAATATAATTGCTAATAGTTTAACTAAAGCACTTTTTAAAAAAAAATAAAAAACCTTTTTAATATAACTTAACTTTATTAATATTAAAAAGTCTTAAAAAAAAAAGCCTTAAAAAATATATAATAATAATTAAAATTTATTAAAAACCTTTTTAATTAAAAAAAAATTAAATTAATAAATAACTAATAGTTAAGTATAAAAATCTTTTCTTAAAAAGTAATTCTTAAAAGGATATATTAAATATAAAAAATAGTACTATATTAAGTTAAACTACTAGTAATAATAAAGTATACCTTTAGACACTATATTAAGTTAGCCATGTCTAGATTTTACACTAGATATGCGGTTATAATTACATATAACACACAACAACAACCTATCAATACACCAAAAATCAACCACCTCACATGACATCGCTTATATCTGACACAACTCGGCGCTAGAACATATGGATCCTCTTAGCGGAGTGGAACATCGACGGCATCAGATCCCGGTTATCGTCAAGACTTTGCAGAGCGGCTTGCATGTGAACAGGGAACATCTTCAACACGTCCGCGTTCAGGCTCTTCTCAAGCCGACTCGCCCACCTCTCGTAGAACGTTTGGGCCATGCCGGCACTCGCCATAGCCACGGCGAGCTCCCCGATCTCCTTCAGTGCACCGGTGATCGCGTCCATGCCGGAGTCGGAGTCGGAGTCGGAGTCGGACTCGTTGTTTTTCTCTTCTGTATTACTGCCTACCCCCGGACTGCCGGCGGCGAAGGCGAGGCCTTGATTTGCTTTTTCTGTGATCTTGGTGGCCAAGTCTCGCTCAACATCGGTCTTTCAAACGTTAGTATGGCGTTAGCAAAATGCTCTCAAATAGGTTATGGGTGTTGCTAGTTGTTTGTGCGGTGTTTACCCCGTGCGAAATGATTTGGCGTTGTGAATAGGGGCCGACGGCAAGTACGTACTGTCGGGGGGTTAGCGGTAATTCGGAACGGATTTCGGGTTCAAACAGAGTATATCAATAGCAGGCGAATAACACTTGCGACGGAATGAGAGATGGGGGGTGGGGGTTTGGGGAAATATACTAACCCTTGATATTCCCCCAATCCTTGCTCTTGACGAGCTTTTGTATCAAGCTGCAGAGACGATACTTCTTTTGCATCATATAGTTCTCCCAGTATTTCATGAGGCCGAGCTCGGGCGACGCGTTGCGGAAGTTGATCTCGTCGGTGGCGATCCGGTGGCCGTAGAAGTCGCCCCCGGAACTACCCATGTCTAGGTGGCATAGGAACCACTTGGCTCCCGGCACGCCCGAGAAGCGCGCGAGAACCCATTCCCCGGCCACGAGGGACAGCGCGGGTTCTTGCACGAACCTGATCATCCGGCTCACGCGCTTACCCTCCTGCTCGACCTCTTCAGACATCAGCTCGTCTTCTTCGTCGCTGCTGTTGCCTTCTTTGTCCTTGTCTATCTGCGTTGCTAGCCTCCTCTGCAATCTGCTCGTGCCCCGGCGCTTAAGCTCAGGCCTGTCAGGGGCACTGGAAGCCTTATCGCCATCATTCGGTTCCTGATGTTTCAGGATCTTCGCTTCTACGGCTTGCACGACTTCAAGTTCCTTTTCAAGGATATTTTTTGGACAGGCGAAGCTGACGAAGACCATGGCGAAACCGGTAGAGATACTACACCAGCCGGTTATCTTCTGAGTTGGGCTGATCGCGTTTCTTACTTGGCGCCGGAGCTTCGCGGACTGGGGTAGTGTGACGATGACGCGCTGAATATCAAACAGACCCTCAATCCCGGAACTCTTCACTAGGATTGGATTGGGCGAAATCATGGTCTCGACGTCGTCGGGCTCCATTTTAGGCCTGGTAAACTTGCGCTCGGGGATATTGGCAAGGATATTCTCCAGCTCATCGGGTAGGTTCGATACTCGTTCCAAGGTGGCCGGGTTATCACCTGTGGCGTTGGCACTGTCGATACTTCGAATGTATGAGAGGACCTGAGCATTCAAAACTTTGAGTCTCTCCTGCTCTAGTTTCTGTTTCTCATCGTTAGCACGTTCGGCGGTGGTGGGTGACGGTGCGTTTGGGCCAGCTGAGGCTGTTGGTGCAACATTTCCCTTGGGCGATTGGGCGGATGAGGAGTTCCCCGAATCCTTTCTTCCGAATCCTTTTAATGATGGAGTCTTAAATCCACCAATACTCGGACTAGGTGAAGCCGCTGTTTCCGACCCTGTCTTTTTTGAGCCAAACTTCGGTGTCTTGAAGGATATCACATCTTTGGGTAAAGAAGGGACTTGGACCTGAGATGAAAGGGAACTTAATGAAGAAGAAAGGGCTCCAAATGCACTAGGGGAGGATGGAGCGTCTCCGGGCCCCTTTCCAACTACCTGCGCGGTTACCTCCTCGATCTTGGTTTCTATGTATTTAAGGATCTTGCCCACATTACGGATATGAGGCTTTAAGTATTTGAAGTCGCTTCTTTTTAAAACTCTGAGTATCTCTCTCACCCACTATATTTTGAATGATTAGGAATTAAGCCGATAGGGATGCCCGGGGCCATGAGGCACTAAAATAGTTGGGGATAACTCACAAGTAACCGATCGTCCTTTAATTGGCGGCCCTTGATGAAGTCAAGAACACCTAAAAGCATACCTTGAATTTGCTCTTCTATGCCGTTAGGGCGTCAGGTCTGAAGATGACATGAAGTAGAAACGTACCGAAATCATTCAAGCGCTCATATCGCTCAATTTGCAGAAGCGCAGCTAGCCTCTTCTCGATCTCCTTTTTGTGCGTCTCTTCGTGACTGGGGGCGTACGCTTCTGGTAAGGATGGGTATAGGCTTCGGCCACGCAAGGGACTTCCATACTGCTTCCCCGACCAGTTGAAGACGGAAACGTCGTTAGATGTAATGACGACTTCGTCTAGGAGGCGCGAGAGCGCTTTGGTAAGACCCTCGGCCTTGAATGTGGGAAAGCGGACGCCGAGCATGCCCATGAGGCCGTATGCGCGATCGATCTCCTCGGTTGCTTCTCTTGGGCACATGAGAGCCATTGACTTGGAGGTGGAGAAATTGCTTCGGACCAGGCCGCGTTGCCACATTCCGAGGTTTTGGACGTTGCCGAAGTCTGCTATGTAGTTTCGGTCGTCCGTGATGGGTTGCTTTATGAGCGTGACGATGCATTTTAGGAGAATTCCGATCACATGTCTTAGTGTTGTAGGGTCTGAAGGCAGATATTGTTCCGCTGGAGCCTTTGCCATAGGCTTGAGAACATCTAAAATCTTCGCAACCAAGTTGGTGCTGGCGGGCCCCAAGCTCGAAGCCGTGACGTTCACAGCTTGAGTAACCCACGCCCTTGCCGTGTAGAGGTCGACATCACCGCGAATGCGAAAATCCATCGCATCAAGCATTGTGATTAGCCTTTGGGCCTTGCCAACTGCGGTCTCTATGGGTTCAAGGTACTCAGGCTAGTTTAGTCGTCAAGTTAGCTATCTCCAATTTGAAAAGGGGGGTAGAGGAAGGATGGGGGAGAGTTGGGATGGACGAATGACTTCAAAGGATCACGCCTACTTCAATAGTTTCCCGGTCTAACACATGTGCTAGCTCTCCAACATTCTTCTCCTCGTTGAGGAAACCTAGAAAAGGATTTTTGGTGTCCAACTCGTTGTAGAGAGACACGAAAGGACACAGGTAGTACCAGTACCCTAATTTCTCCACGGGCCGGCTTAAGAACGCCCAGTTCGAGTTGACGAAGAAAGTTGTTTTACTCATAACGAGCTCTTGAAGTGTCCAAGCCCTTGTAGACCACTGGGGCTTGTATTTACGAATCTCGTCGTACGTCGAAATGTTGGGTTCCGGCGTGACCCCGGCCAAGTCAAACTTGTCCCAGTCTTGCAGCCATTCCCGAATCTTGGGGCTGAACAATTTCCAGTCGTCAAACCATTCCTGAGCAAAGTCTTTAGGGCTGTCGAGGTGAACCAAACAAAACTCGGCGTTCTTATACCAATCACCCATCGCAGATATGCTCCTGGCGTATTCACTATCGTCGTCTTTGTCGATGCAACAAGTGTCAATCCAAACGTATCGCTTCTGTGTCACAGGGAAGCAATTGCGGTCGAAGACTTCCTTACACCGCTCGATCGACTGCTCAATCTTAATTACTGACCTGCACAGGGTCACACAGTTGATCAGCTTGTCCAACGCATTGCGAATGTGCCCGTATTGGTTGAAGAACTTAATGTTGCCGGCTTGACTGATCTTTGCGGCTCTGCGTTCTTCAAGGGCATTTACCGCCCTTTCCACTGGACTGACTGAGTGTTTAACCCCCGAGTCGATGACGCCATCGCCAACGACGGTCTTTATGCTGTCTTGTTCGAGGCCAATATCACCAAGCAAGTCGGTAAGAACGCCTGCTTCCATTTTCTGGTACTGCTGAGCCGCTATCGCATCGGCAACGGCCTTTTTAACTTCGTCTTCCCCTCCTTTGCCATCTAGCCCGCTTTCCGCTTCACGCACGTCTTTAAGACGCCGTAGGAGCTCTTCGACAATAGCACCATCGCTGATCCCCCCAAGCTTAGATAGGGCGTCAGAGTCATGCACTAGCTTTTTGACCTCTTCTTCTTGTGCAACGAGGTCGGACCAGCAACGTCTCTTTGTGGCGTCGACGTCACTCAGTCGCGTAACGTTGATGACCGTCCCTCTATCCACGGTCTTCTCAATATTTGTAGACTTAGCCGCGGCAAAATGCTTGAATGTGACTTCCGGGAACTTCCAGCTATGTGATAGGATGCAGTATTGCCCCAATGTGCCGATTTCTGGTCGCGCAACTAGCTCTTTGGTGTCAAGATCAATCATGCGGTAAGGGTAGCGGTTCTGCAGGCCGCCAGGATCGGCAATGGCCGATGAGTATGAAGGAGCCAACAAGTCAACGCTGTCGAACTCCGTGAAGGCCGCGACCGCTGACTCATCTTCCTCCGAGTCGCTCTCAAAGGTGGGCTTGAAGTCCGGCACAAATAAGGAGTTCAATATCGTCCGCATCTTCTCAGGGTTTTGGCTAATCGCAACCTCGAAGGCTGCCTTCGACTTAGTTATCACATCCCCTCCTCGCGCCTTAACGTATTCCATTTTTGCTCTTTTGTGGAATTGGAGACACCTTGTATTTGCTCAAGCTCTGAAACCTGGGAACTAAGGTACGAAAATGTGAATCAATACGTTTTATTGACATGTAGCAAACATAGATTCTAAGTGTCTCAAGTATGGCTCAGAAGACTGGCCGTGTTTAAACTCCAGGAAGAGGGGAAAAATTGGGCGTCAGCTCAACACATGCAGATGCCGGTCAACGTGGCTAAGTGAAGCTACAAATTTCCATTTCAGTGTGACGCTATTGTCCAATTATCAATTGCTTAGCTACCCACAGCTTGTCCTTGTGTGATTCACATTGAGCCCATGTCGCCGTTACTAGGTGTTCCGTAAAATATCAGCATCTTCTCCAACGTAGGACTTTTATGGAGTAAGCAGCTGGGTAATAACCCAGGCAGGCGACAGCGGGATGCATGAGGCTTATAGGGGAGAAAAGGAAATATTATGAGTGACGTAGATATCGAAAGTTATCTATTGGACGTCCGTCATGGGCACTCCTCTCCCGCTGGCTCAAGGTCATGCATGTCAGAATTTGCGATGCTCAAAATGGACATTCAGCTCTGAACTGTACAGACTGTACCCTTGCAAGTCCTGCAGCTGGTCAATCACAGCACGCTAGCCCCTCTTCACCCCCAAGTTTTCCGACTGTTTGAAGAAGCACTCTACGGTAGAGCACAACTAGGGATATTTCCTCGTGGTAATGCTTTCTTGAACGCTTCTTTAGGCTCTGACAACTCGAGTTAGAAAGTCAGTCTCAATGATCACGGAGAGCCATGGCATCTTACCATCGCGTTTTAAGGGTTTTTGATAGATCCGTACAAGATAAGTCATTGGAGTGCGATTAGTATGTGTTTAATTTTGCTCCTCAACCTCACCGCCGGCGGGGTTGGATTTTTTGTCACGTCATTTATATATTTCGGAATACTGAGGCTTAGGTAGTGACGTTCACCCGTGGGAGATCCTGATCAATGGCGAGCGTTGGGAGGGAAAGGTTCGCTTGATTGGCTTCGTTGATGTTTTCTTCCTCATATGCTATTCAGCAGAGGCTCGGTTTGAGAAAGGCATCATCATTTATAGTAAGTTCGTCCTCCTTCGGGGCCATCAGTTTCATTTCTCTGCTTCCACGTTCGGTGTTCTACTTAGATGAAATACTGAGCTAGGTCTTGCTAGAGAACGATGACGCCATCCGGGATACTCTACACAGAGCTAAGGTCGACCCGAATAGCATTGGTCTGAAGGTCGTGAATGAGAGCGAGAGGGAGAGCGACCCAAACGGTAAAATCCTCAGATTCCTCTTTATCTTTGGCTTTCTTAATACGGTATTTACCTAGTGCCTAAGAGATACTTCAGCTTCGCCAGCGACATGATAAACTACACTATCGAAAGTCTAGGACATAAGGTTGGACTAGGATCAAAGTATCCAAAGTCATCTCTCATCCGCTATAAGATTACCATGCTTAAAAGCAAGAACCCTGCAATGAAAAGTGAGTAATGGCCAAGTTCTCAATTTCGCATGAGTCAGTCATTCACTGGCAATCTAATCGACCGTTAAACTTATGCGTTGTCGCAGAGCGCATCCGACGAGGCATCACCCAGCATTCTCTTTTGGACCTGGTGTATGACGCGTTTCGCCTCGGTGTCGTCTCACACGCTGAGATGATGGCACAACTCCTCGGCACCTTGTATACGGGGAATACGATGGACGACACTATGCGTAAATATGTCGAATTACTAGCGACATCGAGCCAGCCAGGCGGCGTTGCGTTATCGAATGAGGGAGCGTAGGGACTATTAGCTAAACTACGTGATGGGTACTAGATACTGCGGTTAATGTAGCTTAGAATCTCGAGGGTACCTGTTGAATTACCCAAAACTGCATTGCAGCGGCTATTTCTTCTGTAGAAATACGGTCTCGGGCCCTCAAGCTAACAGCGATTGTGCCTTAACGACTTTATAAGAATTCACTTCGAGTTGGCCGGAAATAAACTTTGATAGAGCACTCGATTGCCTGAGTGGTTTTAGCGAACATGAAATTGTTCCGAAGAGGGGGCACCTCTGGTACTATTTCTAAACAGCTGATTATCGATCTCCTTGAGGTCGACCCTGCGATCCTCGAACATGTAGCTGGAGAGCAAATGGCACTATCAAGCCAGATGTCGCGGGACCCAAGGTAAGGTATGAGATTACAGGTATACAACGTATGTAATACGTGTTGAAGAGAGCATATCTCGTTTTAGAGCGGCTAGAGTAACTGAGGAAGCTTGCCCCTCGGATATTTCATGATTTTCTTTTTTATACAGCTAAGACAAATCCCCAAGGACCTATTGAAGCCATCTTAACTTGTGTAATATAGGTACCAAATGCGTATAAAAGACGCCCGCGTGAGACGACTACCGCAGAGTTCGAGCTTGGACTTAAATGACAAAGTTGAGATGACTGTTAAAGGAGTGAGAATGCAAGAAGGGAGCAAATTAAGTATCATTAGGCCGGGAATGTGGGGGTTTCCCTTGCCAAGAACCCAAGCCCCCCGGCTGCCTAGGTAGGTTCCTAGGCATGAAGGAAGTATTTTATTTTAAACGAAATACGCGAAATATAAGGCACCCAATACTATCATAGTTACCTAATACTATTGTACACGGCTTTAAAAATACGAAATATTCATACTGTGGTTGAATGTACTGACCTCGTAGTGATCCAGGGCTTGGGTGAGGCCCATGCTCCCCTAACAATGTTGGAGGCGCTGCGACACACTCTGCGATATCGCTCGGAGAAAGGGATGAAAAAGATGGTATGAAAAGCAACTCTACTGGGCATTGGCGGTGCAGAGACAATGGAGTGTAGCAATAGGTGCCTTTCGCTGCGAGGAGGATTCTTATATGCTACCCCTCGTACTTGCTTTGCCGTGGCCCGGCATTTATAATGCTACTTCGTGGTACAACGCTGCAGGAGAAAGGAGGGGACACTGCTAATGGCGTATCGACAGCCGCTACAATGCGGGGATATCTCAGGGCACTTACGAAACGAGACCGACGGCTGTGCTCAAAACGGATGTGCTGGGATCCCGTAGAGGACTACGATGTCCCCTATAGGGTATCACGGCATGGAACTTCGGGGCCAACCAACAACTATTATATTGGCGGAGATAAAAATCTGTCAAGTCGGGGGTTTATCTGTCTGTAATAGCTGAGATGCAGGGTTTAGCGCATATGATTACACGGCGTAGGGAGGATGCGAACGCGTAGTACAGGTATAATATACCCTTCATGTCGGCTGCCTGTCGATCACCCCTATTACGCTTATAATACGAACACAGAATTAATAGCAGCACTTTGCTATCAGATTACTTAAAACTATATTTTCTATATATGGATATCCATACGGGGGCTCGGCTAAGCCCATTTCTAAGAACATCTGGGCCTAAGTTGGGGGCCGTGGGCACCTAGTTGCAAACCTTATACACGGGTACTTACTCGAAGGAAATACTCTGCGAGGCTTTAGCCCCCAAACATCTACACGAAGGCAGGGCGCATGGGCAGCGCGAAACCGGAAGCCAGAAGTGAGGCTACTCCAACATATAATCTGTGTGTGATGGCCCAATAGGGGATGGGAGCTTCAAGGCCCCCTTGACGGTACGGAATATCATTGCAGTTTAAACATCATTCCAAGACATTGGAACCTACGCAACCCCACATGCCCATCGTTGTTTTCTTACTTGGTGTGATACAAGCATCTGTCCCGCGGATGGGTCGAAGTCTCTCAACTGACTATATTTACTTTGTATAGTTGCACTGCATCACTCGCTGGGACTTTGGCTGGCATCGACAAGGTTGCCGTGCCTCTATACCATGTCTTAGCACGTCAGATCAATCACCGAAGTGAATCTGCATATCCATAGCCGCGCTGGGTGCGGCATGGGAGCCTTTAGTTTTATTCGTTATAATTATAAAACGCGTTCGGTTCGAGGTAATAACAAAGGGGGGAGGGATGCCTTCCTAGCTCTATTCACCAATTTCAACCTCGACTGTTCCGTTACATTGGTTCGTGGCTCCGTTTTAATCGCTTTTTCGCTTCCCTCGCCAGCATGGCCTCCCAGTCCGGCGACAACAGCCAGTATCCTGTTTACTTGGGTATCTGGACTAATTGGTCCCGTGGCCAGGTGCTCGGTTGTACGCTCACTCTTGAACGCCGAGAGGCGAACTTGCTCATCGCCCTCACCGCGTTTTTCGTGGCGTTTGTGTCTACTCGCTTTTGGAGAATTGTATGCTTTGCCTTTCACCGCCACTATGCCACTTCCGATAAGCGCGATGTCGTCTATCATCAAAGGCAGGCCATCCTGCGTAACTCTTATTCAGCAGAAAGCGGAGTTCAACTACTTCTCCAATTGATTTGGACGACCCGAAGCAACCGGAGCCGCTTCTATCTAATATTGCTGGTGCTGGTCGCGTCCATATGCATCGCGGCTTTTACTGTTGCTGGTGGCTTGTCTTCACAGATATCCACCGCTGTCGGCACCGAAGTCCTGATTAATAGTCAGAATTGCGGGTGTCTCGATGGGAGGAAACTCGGCAACGTGTCTGGTCAAGCGGATCTGGGTCTTGTGCTCGACGGTGATGTGGCCGAAAAGGTCGACGCTGCGGCCACCTACGCTCAACAATGCTACGCGAATAGCACTGCCGGAACCTTGGACTGTGGGCGTTACAACTCTAGGGCGCTTAAAAGCATTATACAAAATGATGCACCGTGCCCATTTAAGGAGGAGTTGTGCCGGTCTAGCTCGGCCAATTTGCGCATTGACTCAGGCTTCATAGACAGCCACGAAGACTTAGGTCTGAACGCTCGTATTGAAGATAGGGTTCTGATCAGATACGTTCTTCACTGTGCGCCGATCAACACAGAAAACTATACCAGTCAAATAAACACATCTATTGGCACCCTTACTGCATATCATTACGGAACTTCGATGGCGCCACTTGGACCGGTGGATTACGTATGGTCAGCCGAGTCAGTCCAGGCGCAGTACGCGTCTGCATTCGCTCTGGACGCCACGGGTCCCCTTTCCCACTATCAACTATCGTGAGTCAGCAACCCACTTAAGATTTCCAAGGGAACTGTCAAGCTTCCGTGCAGTTTGCCGGATAGTTCAGACTGCGGCTGACGGAAATGTAGCACGCTGTTTGCCATTGTGCGGGACGAACAAGTGGACACCCGTACCTCAAATTTTCGGCCGATAGAGTCCATGTTGAGGAAAGATGCGGACATAAATATCTCCTTTCTATCTAGCAATGGAGTTATTTATTCGTTAGCTTCCGATGATCAGTGGTATCGCGTATCACCAAGTCCGGTAGACTTTCCCATGGCTAATGCGAATGAATCAGCGACCATACCGGTATACCTTCCCCTCGAGCCGGCGTCTCCCCTAGGTTGCATCCAACATTACCAATTTTGTCACGGCGATACCCAGCATTGCGGTCCTCTGGCTAGTCTGTTAGACGCTATTGATGGCGCCGCATCGTTTTTCAATAGTACATTAAACGACTCTAAGATTATTGACGGCGGCACCCCAGGTGCAGGACTGTTTCAATATGTTTTATCCGTGTTTAGGGACATAGAGTATCCTACTTTGTATGCTATACCAGATACACTGGGAGCAGCCAGTCTGACGTCGCGA
Organism: Xylaria grammica; assembly: GCA_004353285.2. Classification (NCBI taxonomy): domain Eukaryota; kingdom Fungi; phylum Ascomycota; class Sordariomycetes; order Xylariales; family Xylariaceae; genus Xylaria; species Xylaria grammica. The sequence continues at coordinate 186,626 of NGZP02000002.1, read as the reverse complement.
AAGAATTTGTTCGATAGTGTCCAGGGTCAATTGGACTCGAACCAATGGCAGATGGATGTAACTTACTGGTGGAACATATACATGGCGTCACTACAGCAATCATTCCTTAACGTAGCCTATGCGAGCCCGCAGGCTTCGTCGGTGCTCAGATTACGTTCGAGCTTCCCATCTGCGTTCGCCAGGAATCTATGCAACAACCAGGTAAGCAAGGGCCCCAACGCTCTAATTGGCGATCCGCTGCTTACCGAAACAACAGAAAATCAGAAGCACAGCACATGCCTCATTTAGTGTCTTCGGCCTTCTCTTTACGTTCGTGATTGGCTTTCTCATTACTCTGACATCCTACATACTCGAACCCGTGTCCGGCCTTCTGTACCGTAGATGGGGCTTCAAGAGTTATGCACACCTCGAATGGGCTAGCCAAACCACTTTGCAGCTACAGCGTCTGGCCCACGAAGAGCTTGGCTCCGGTACCTGGTCTAATGGCACTAAGGAGATCCCGACCACCGAGGTAGGCGATCTGTTGGTGAGCCTAGATATATCGAACCCAGACCATCCCGTTCTCAGGCTTCCGCATAAAGATGACCACTCTCTGGCAGACAGTCAAACCATTCAGGGTGGGTCTGAGGAATATTCGCGAGCTGACCAATATCACGCAAATAAGTCACCGAATTCCGAGAGGTTTCGGAGTGAGATTCAATTCAGCGCCGCGTCCGAAGAGCCACAGCTTCCCTATCGTGGTCTTGCGCTGACCTCTTCCGGTTATCAAGGGGTAGATACCATGTCGAGTTCAAGGAGAGTCTGCGATGAAATATATTCGGACGGTACCTTTATGTATAATCCACAAGAATATGATGACCTGGAAGTTGGAGCTCTACTTGAAGATCCAATACATAGCACGAGAGAATCCCAAGTCGCTGAAAGAGCGTCTAATTAGATGCTAGACGACTGGGACAATGCCACCACCAACTTTGGCGATCAGCAACACATGTAATGAGAGCTCACGGAGGAAACTTAAGAATAGAACACCAGGGGTTACTACATAGAAGCGAAGTAAATACATTTCTTTTTTTTCCCCCTGTACCAAGAATATCATTTACTTTACTATATGGACGGATTATATTTAACTACATTAATGTAGCCCTGAAAAACTTTTATTGGCACGTGGTATATATCTATATACGTTCTTCATTGTACCAGATACAAGTCCTCAGTTGACTATGCAAGTACGTATTATTCAGCACCGCTCATCATGACGCTCATTTGAGGCACGGCAGAAACTAGGCCCGCCGCTGAATAATCCGGCCATATTCTCCGATCACTCTCTCCGGCCGTACTCTCTGGTTGTATTCTCCGGCCGCACTCGCAGCATGAATCCCTAGGAGACTCTTTAGAGCATAGGCTCTTATTCATCACGACTCATTCGGAGTGGCGACTTAGGATGATTGGCCGCCATTAGTCAACACCGGCGGTGAGAAGGCATTAAACTATATGAAATGGCCAACTGAGGGCTTTGATCAACGTCTAGGCGGGGTTTTATCCGACCGCGGGAAATCTTAGACAATGGTTGAAGGGTCATGGAAGAGGGCGTGAGCTGCGTTAACTCCGCTGCAGTCCGGAGGTTAACGGAACAAGGTTTACATACAACACAACCAACACCACGAGATCGGCTGAGCCATGCTCGCACTGTTCATCGAGGATATATATAAAGTATTGCAATATCACCAGATTGAGACATGAAATTCATCACAAATTCAGATAGTTTCCTCCTATCTTCAAATGTCTTGCTTACCAAACAATCACTCGAATCCTAGCACTTCTTGACCTATAAATATGGCGCCCCTCACGTTTGGCTCCCTCGTTTACAACTATCAAGCCATAGATGTAATAGGGCCAACTGACCTGATCAATTCATCAAGCAAAGGGCTTCTCAAGGCTCGTAAGTGAACCGCCCGCAACCCCTATATCTTAATACCATGCCCTAGAAACTTCCCCAAGCTTTGGGCCTGCGGACATCGCGTAAACCGAGAAGCACTAATATTGTTATGTGGTATTAGTCAAGATCTACGCACCGATAGATGAAGAGACCATATCTCGAGCACCAGATGTTGTCTTCCATCACATCGGGCTTACTAAGGAGCCCGTCGCTCTCCTTTCGAGCTACGTCACCATTGTGCCAACCACCACTGTCGACGAATGCCCGGAGCTCGACGTTTTGATTCTAGGCGGGCCGAACCCTGTGGATTTCGAGCTGCATCCAAAGTATGCTGAATTCATCCGTCGCCATGTCGCAGCTGGGAAGCCGCTACTTACCACTGTGAGTGCTAAAAGCCACGTTATTTTCTTACTTGCCAAGTCTAGAGAGGGCAGCTGGCTGTAATAAACTCTCTCCTAAACGCCCGCGGCATCTCGCTCGTATCATATATCATCAAGAATGAAATTTCTAACTCTATGCGTTGAAGTGCACCGGCGCGTTCGTCGCGGCATTAGCGGGCGTCTTGGACGGCAAGAACGCGACGGTGAACCACATCGAGTTCGAATGGCTGAAGAAACGTTTCCCCCAGGTCAAATGGACGATGGAGAAACAGTGGGTTGTGGATGGGAATCTTTGGACCGGATCGGGCGCCGTTGCGGGGATGGACATGGTGGCGCACTGGATCAAGGAGAACTTTGGCCAGGACGTCCTGACGGCCGGTGCTCTGGGCCTCGATTTCGAGCCCAGGGATATCGACGGCTTGCTCACTGTTCTGCCGAAGAGGTACAATGCGGCTGGGAAGCAGATCTCTACGCATGTGTACAAGCACTATGATGAGTATTAAGAGTGCTCGACGCTGAGGGGGTTTAGGAAACTAAATCACCATGAGTTCTTTTCCTTTGTACTATTTAGCTTAGAACACGCTAGCGGTAATCGGCGAGATCAAAAATTTCAAAAGTTTGGCTAGAGTCATGGCGAGCTTGTTTGGGAAGAAGCGATTCTGTTCAAAATTAGAGGGCTTGTTTGAACCCAAGAAGCCTATCAAATCGGTTATACTAGTGTGATTACAGTTTCATCTGTGTTCCGGAAGAAGTACGGAGACTTCATGCTGTCAATTGTACACAATCCCACGCGTTTAAACACGTTCTTGTCGCCTCTGTTCACTAGCGCAAGGCAGTGGATGAAATACTTTTCGGATGCGACGGGGAGTAGCCACGCCTCCGTGAAGTATTCGTCTGCTGCATCGGGCCAGAATACCTCAGATCTGTCTTTCGTTTTAGGAGCTTTGAGGCCTTCGATGCTATTTTGATCCGTGACAAGGGGCGATATAGGCAGACTTGGCCGTGTGACACGATCCGTGACCGAATCTCGCATCAGCGCGTCCCCTAAAAGTCGCACTTTAAGCCTGTCGAGACTACTTCTCATTATCCCCGTGAAATTTGTTCTTGCCTTTGCTGCCGCCGCCAGTTCTGCCGTCGCTGATGCTGTAGGTTGGATATTTTCGCCTTTTTTGTGAAACAGTCGCCCGGATCCGTGTTCCCTAGGGAAGACCTTCCGTAATCTTGTATTTATGACTAAGCGCCCTTCCACATCTCCATTAGACATGTCTGAATCAACAGTATCCGATATGAGCTGGAGATTGCTCTCTACAAATCCCGGGCTACTCCCGGCTGGCCAACTGTAAACCACTGGTCCTCCAGCCGAGGCCCATGACCACGAGGGTAGCTTAATGTTACGGACGCGGGGAGGCAAATGGCCACCATTGGAACTGACATCCGATTTCCACAGAAGGTCGCGCCAAAGCTGGTCCTTCCAAAGCCCAGCCAAGAAGCGGTCCCCGGTAATCTCGCCAGTGAATCTTGCAATGCCCATAAGAGCCATTAGCTTGTCCGATTCCTTAGTTAATTCGCGATGTGAGTAAGACTGCACAACATGTTGCCAACTCGCGTGGGCCTGCCTTTGGACCGTCATGCTGGTAGAGCGCAGCCCACACACCGCTCTTTTAAAACGCATGATTTCCGACGACGTCGCCGACCTCCTGGTATGAAGTTTATGGGCCTCCGACGTGTTCAGAGAAACACATTCCCAGTCCACTTGCCCCTTGGAATATTTGAGGATGCGTGGAGACAACAGTTGCTCCTGCAAAATCCACCCCCGAGAGTCTAGTATTTCGTTGGTCGATTCCTGCGAGACAGGCCCGCTATTCCTCTCCGTGAAGAACCCGTCGGAATGCTCCGCGGAAACAGCGGCGGCGATCGTCAGTAATGCGTTTCTATAAATCCTAGCCATGTCGCAAGCCTCCACTGACCAGTCGCTGTGCGAATCTTGGATTATGCAGATAGCGTCGATCCAGAGGTACCGTATTCCGAGCTTCCGGGTCACGGTAACAGCGTCTTGCATAACCTTTGTCAAGCACTCAAATTTCATACCTTTCAGCCGCTCTGGAAGGTTCTTTTTGGTAGTCTTCACAGTCACGGAGTCCCCCCAGCGATGAGTTAGCGCGATATAGCGTCCTTGTAGGCCATCTCCTGGCCTTAGTACCAATTCTTGTGACCCATCTGGGGGTCCCACGTCGATCACTCGAGAAGGTAAGTTGGGCAGTGGGCCTTCGGCCCTGATACAAGCTGGATGTTGAGTCAAACAGTGTAATAGCCAGCCTAATACGTCTAGGAATGACTTTTCGGAGCCCGTGCCGTTGCTTTCGCGCGGCGTCTTCTGGATTTCATTTTGAAAATTCAAGATTGTCTCAAAAAGGGTTCTGAGGTATAGATTACCGGGCCCTATTATTGGATGCTGACCACCGTCACTATGGAGCTGAAAGGTTTTGATCCCCCGGGAGACAGCACATTGGTCGTGGTCTATAAGAGAGAGGGCCATTTGACAGTCATTATGCCGGATTGCTCTGTCGAGAGCAAGGGCTTTAGAGTACCGACTATCGTTCTTGAGGGGGAGGTGCTCAATCAATAGGCGAGCCATTATTTCGTCATCATTATCGACCGCGGCGTCCAAAGCTCCCTTGCCCTCTCTATTAGTCAAAAGGAGGTCCGGCGAGTAATCCAGAAGGAACTTCGCGGCTTCATGGTTGCTATTCTCGGCCGCTATAATGATAGGAGCCGTCGCGTCTAAGTCTTCCGTATCAACACTCACCCCCGAGTCGAGGAACACCCGCGCGGCTTCAAGATAGTTGTTTTTAATCGCAGAAACGAGTCCTATACTACTTTTTATTTCCTGCAAGCCCTGTTAACAGGCGGATCCTCTTGCTTGTTGAAGTTGACCCTACCTGAATAGTAAGTTTCAGGAGTAGCAGTGCAACTTGAGTTAGGTTTCCGTTTTCGAGTGCATCAAGAATCCAATCTTCAAGCTTATGTTCATCGACTTGGCGTGCTCCTAATTCTATTAGCAACTTGAGCATACCGTCTTGTTGTGAGGTGCGTATAGCTCTTCCGAGGGGTGTTTCGTGATCTGAGTGCGTAGTCCAGCATAGTATATCAACATCGACACCGCTGGCGATAATCTCCCGCACGACTGGCTCGTCTGACGCCTGAATTGCGCCGAAGAGCTGTAATTGCTTCTCTTTTGACGGTCTCTCTATTTCCGCTTGTTTCACCGCCTCTTGTATCGCCTCTTTGAACTTCTGCGCTGTCAACTGAATTTCTCGCGGGCTCATCGTAAGTTCGTGGCTATTTCCTTCCATATTTCAAACAGCGAGATTGCCCGCAAGATGTTAGATACTTCCGTCGTCGTTGCACTTTCTGGCGATATGTTGGGTATGAAGCCGCTCGAGTAGAGTCCGCGGTTCTTATGGATGTACATGGGCTCCACGGCCGCGGGATAGACGGGAATTTTATAAGCCTTCATCGTACATTATCATTGGTGCTTCCTACAAAAAAAGGGGCATAGCCTCAATAATATTCACATGTAGAACTGCCTAATCCCCTTCCTTACCACCCACGCCTTGTTGCCTGGTGGGGTACAATTGTCATATCGCCAAGACTGCCAATATCCTGTTGTGAGTGGCTAAGCGTCCTCCCTATCCGACCGATGGCATATTACGGTGAGTATTGCCATAAGCCCCAATACTATGGCTGCCTATACCATGCCCCATAGAAGCACCTAAAATGCCGAATGCATGCTGCATGCAAGCGAGCCGAAGTCTTAACACAGTGTGCTTCCTGTTTGCCTTACATTATTATTACCACGCCGGACATTAGTAATGATGGCAAAGGAGTGGGCGTATTACACACCGAGTGGTCTAAATAATTAACCGGAGGGACGATTAGGACGAGGGCCCCTGGCCCCGGTCGAATATACGCCTTTCTCAAATGAGCCACACTAGCCACGTTCCTGCACTACAATACTCTGTTACGCGTCGATGGGAAACCCGACAGACTGTTTTTCATAATATGTACGAAAAGGAATCGCTGTCCCTTCAATTTCAACATCCTTAACGATATTTATATTTACCTAATCTTTCTGAGCGCTGCATGGTTCTTATAAAGTCGGATACATGCTAATTGGGTGTCTGCCGGCGCAGTGATATGACGATGGCAAAGCGTCCCAACATCATCATGTAAGGCTACAAAATTATTGTTTATCCTTTTGCCACCGTATTACCTCCCGGCGGCTCGGGCTAGATAGTGAAGGACAGGAAAGACCACGAGCAGACGTTGTTGGGTCAGTTTTGTTCGGACTACGTAATATTTCCTTTCATACTACGCCTTTGCTTCCCACTCGTAGTCATATGTCAGCACAAGTTTAGGCGTCACTTGCTTTTGCATGTCTTAGATATGTAAGGCTTCATAATAAGTAACTATCTATGCGTCCTTAGAATGCGGGTCCGGGGTTTGCGACGGATTTGGCCAATTATGCCGATCGGTCGTGACGACGTCGGGGGGTGGCTAATGCGGCGTCGGCCTCTTGGCAAAACCACTATTCGAGGGACACAGCCAACGACCATTGCCTCCTTCTCTGCCCGCATTTGTCTTCTAACAACCATCGCGGAGTCCCGGTCGCCCAAGAAAATATGTCTCAGGCCTACATGCACCCTCAACACGAGAGCCGGCTGCTATCTGTGCCCATCGAAATTCGCCGCGCCATCTACGCGAAGGCCATCCCCCGTCAAATTCACGTCTTTCTGTCGCAGGGTAAACTTCGCCTGTCAGCCTGCCTCGAGCCCAACTTAGGAGACCACCGCCATGACGGCCGTGAGCGTGGGAGGGACCACGTCGTGGGCAGTAACGTGCGCGACCCGGAAGCGGAGGCTAGGTGGGCTGGTCGCCTGCGATCCTCGTGGGGGCCGCATTGGCAATGCGAGGAGCTTGCCTTGTCGGATGAAGGCGCCCCTTCGCACAATAGTCGCCGCCATCACATCTCTAGTCTTCTTTTCTCGTGCAAAAAAATGTAAAGGCCCTCACGCTCATCCCAGACTCGTTCTCCACTTACAGCCCCTTCTCTTCTCAGGTTTACCGATGTCCTTGACATAGTCGCTGAGAGAACAGCCTTCAATGTTACGGATACGGTTACAATGAACGTCTTACTATCAAAGGCAGATGAGCCAGGGAGCAGCTCGGACTGCCCCTGGAGCTTACGCGACTACGTAGTTCCTAATATTCGTAGACTTAACATCACCTTCCGACTTCCGGTGGCTTTCTACGAGGATTTGGAATATGGGATTGGGAGCGCATTATCGAGGGACCGCCTGGCCGATGACTTGGAATTAACGTCTCACTCCAAGTGGGCATACGTATGGTCGACCATCCATCGGCTACAGCAACTCCGCAGCCTTTATATCTGGCTGGATCACGACGGGAGACGTTCGTGGTCTGTCGTCAAAGAGCGCTTGGCTTTGCACCACCTTATTGCAGGCCTCACGGCCCAGAAACAGATTCGGCAAGCAAAAGAGCTTCCCCCCACAGAAATCTCGGTCAATCTCCCGAAGCTACATCCGGGTATATCAGGACCGCTCACTCACTTTGTTGGGGACGGCCCACAACTGCCGTTCACCATCGAGCGACGATACCGACAGCGCTTCCATTGCCGGCAAGACGCTAGTGGTAGATTAGCCGTGGAATATGAAGCTGACTTCCCGATTTTGTGCGAAATCTCGGAGCTTCAAGAGGCCAGCGGCGATCTCGCTGAGGACATAATTACGCTGGAAGAAATCGAAGACCTTGAAGGGAGGATGTGGGAGAGGGGCGAAAACGTTAATGGGGTGATGAACGAGCTCTATGGCATGTGCATCCACTGGGGTAATATGTGATATTTAATATAGGCAACTAGCAAAACAACAGAGGTAATACGAAGTGTTTAAAAATTGCTTATCCAACCTACCAATGAGATCAGTATTATCCCTGTGTTGAAGCTATCTCGGACCAGTTTTCTAAGTATTAATAAAGTCCTAATAGTTTCGTTAAAGTTTGATACGATTCGCTCTCTCGGCTTTCAAGTATGTGGGCGAATGAAATCCACGAAACCACTGCATTTATGCACTGAGGCTGGCACAAGACTTTTTTATAATTACATAATACTTTAAGTATAATATTGGCGACCAAGCTAGATTGATAAGCTAATCTCACGTCCCTAGAACGAAGAGGTGTTCTGTATGTTAGTAATGAAAATCCAGCACAGATAGTATACGCCCTCTGCTCAACAACATGTGCTCATTGTACTCCCATACTAAGGATTATGACAGCTAGCATACTTCCACTAGCCTGGAACACACACGCCACTAAAGCAGCACCGTCTTTCGTGGTCGATGAATGTAATTGTATTATAGTTTGTTCGATAAAGCCTTAAAATGAATAATTTATTACATGTGAAAGTACCAACAGAATCCCTATGATATCAAAGCTGATTTGCTGCGCCCATATCAGTAAGTAGTAAATGACTGCCGCAATGCTCCAACATGCCTTGCACATTGCCGTGCTGCTCGTCTTATTTCACTCCAATACTTCTAGAAGCCTAGGTAAGATGTACTCATTTGTGAACTCCCACAGCACGCTTGAGTCTTGCGTCTGCCAGGCAGCCCCATGATAAAACGTGTTGCGTTGGCCTTGCAATCCAGTCAACTTCTTATAGAAGCCAGCCTCGATCTCGTCATTTGAGACCATCAGATTGAACGGCGAATGGTTCGAGAAGATGAGCCAGTCGGGCTCGATCCCGTTTGTTTCAATCCCCTGGGCACGCTGCACGGCTTGAATTCGAGAAATAATATCCGCTTTGACCTCGTCATCGGGAAGCACCGAGGGACTGCCGTAGTAGACCTGTGTAAGCCCATCCGGGGTAATCCCAACGTTGTATAAGCCCGGCAGGACCGGCAGGCCGTAGGGTTGGGTGGGGTCCGCGGCCGTTAGGGTTTGGCTCAGCCCGGTGTTGTTTAGGATTCCCGTATAGTAGCCATTGGCGCGGAACTTCTTAAATAGTCCTCGTTCTTCTCTGGAAAGATCAAATCCAGTCAAGCCGTCTACTACTGGGGGGGCTGCTGTAACCAGCGCTTTGGCTAGAATTAGTTTGGGCCCTGACGGTGTTTGTACAAGAACGCGAATTGGTCGTTGCCCCCACGATTCCGTTGAGTACTTGTTGAGGTGCTTCCGTTCCATAGCGATAACGTCGGTGTTCAGCAAGGCGTCTGGTCCGAGGAACTGGGTGATCTTGGTGTATAATTCTTGTATATTATGGTGCTCTGTGGTGAGAAGCGGGGCATCCACGTAGTCGCGCACTTGATATTTACCCATGTACTTGAAAATGTACAGCATGCTGATGTCTAAGAAGGGGGTGTAACCCTGGTCCACAAGGAAGGACTGTGACACCATGTCCCCTAGCCCGTATTTTTCTACAAACTCTCCGAATGATAGCAGGAGATCCGGATCTACAGGGTAAGCCAGATTGTCGAATCCGACCTCTATATCTGGGTGTCGCTCCAGTTGCGCCGCATAGGACTGCAATGCTGATCCGAAGGCCTCGGCGGTAGGAGCCTGAAAATCCACAGTTTGCCCTGTGGTGAAGTCGACGTACGTCCGGTTGCTGATGATGGATTGAAGCTCGAATAATGGCGTGTTAAACTTGGCGAAGTAGTCAAGGACTACTTGAATGTTGTGAAAAATCACCACGCCAATGTCTGTAGTGTAGCCCGTAAAGGGGTTGACGTATGTTTCTGCATGGCCACCGAGGACGCCCTTTTTCTCGATAACCACAACAGACTTGTTGAGGTCTCGAAGACTAACGGCTGTGTAGCACCCACTGGAACCTCCCCCGACGATAACTACGTCTCTCTCGATGATATCCTCGGCTGAGAATGCTGCAGGATCGAGGCTAGAGGATTCATCGCGACCCTGGTGATCGTGCGGGTGAGAAACAACACAAGCAGTCCATGCCACCAAGAGAGAGACTATAGCGGTGCGCATGATGGAACAATCAATTTAGACACACCAATAAGGCGCCTCGGGAGATGAAGCGAAATTGGGGAGGCACCTAATGGATATTTGAAGTTTTTAAAGGAAGTATCTGCAACATAGAGTCCGCGGGTGTGTTTTACGAGCCCTTATGATCAGTAAAGGATTTTTTTTATCTCATCTTATCAGGTGTTATTACCTTGTCTCAATCTTGCGGCTGGCACCAATATGTAATTTAAAATGTGACAAACATATAACTACTCATACATCGCACTGTTTACTAAACGCCGTGACACACTGTGGCTACCCAGTATTGTAATAGAAAAGCAAGGAATTCAGAATATAGAGACTAAATTCGTTCCTCTCTCGCATCCGTGATCCGACCCAATCCCACTCTTAGATCTCACGAGTGGCGCCTCGATGTGGGTGGCTATCACGTAAAGAACCATATATACACTCGTTGTCAGCAGCCCTGTTATGACGTCATTTCGAGCTGTCACAACTTGGACATCAGGAACAGCATACAATATTACTATCGCATTAATAATAGTAGCGTAATGCAACCCGCACCATGGAAGAGCGTGGGATAAGCCCCGATTACGATCCCAGCAGACGTGGTTGTCGATCCGAGTCCACCTAGCCGCCTGACATGCAGCCCATTTCCAAGGAAGCGGGGATCAGGGATCAGGGAACTCGACCGCAAGCCAGGGCGGGAGACTGGCATGTGACGTGCGGTGGAGCTGATTTTTTGTGCTTTGGTCGAATATTTTGTTTCGTGCCGTCTTTCTTCGCTTCAAGGCCAACCTATGGCCAGCCGTACGTGGTACGCGTTAGGAAACTATTTGGGTACAAGTCTGAGCAGAATTAACATACAGACGCGGTATTATTCAGGCAAACGCGAAACGCCGAGGTGTTTGGAGATAATCGAGCACTACTACACTCGGCACAACTGTCTCTGCTGACCCTACCCAGCTGTCACGGGGAACTTGCGCAAGGAATCCAGCTCATCCCGTGCGCGTCAGCTGCGGTCGAATAACTTCTTTCTTATCCGGTTGCGCCTCCAATCAATGCAAGAGGCTTCGGCTAAAATATCACTTCTGGTATATCGTGGCCTCAATAGACTATAGTTTAAGGAGATTCGCAGGCAATGACTCCTAGGTGGATCATGGCGCACAATATTGCGATTTCTTCCTGGAGTCGTTGACAATTAAAGAGCGTAAACTCAACTCAGTTTAAATATAACTAGGTCAGTCTAGATCCACCGTTGTAGATAATCGTGCTCAGCCGCCGCAGCCATCCCTTACTACGGCTAGCTGCAACGTTGGTAAATAGCACCAGCTTGCCAGTTCGATCAACGGGACTCCTGCGGGAAATACACGCGTGTTTTTGACTATTAGTTTAGAAGATAATGCTCATTCGAAGCGCATCGGCTGACAGAGGCTGGCATCGAAGATCTCTCCATGCACGTATGCCGGGCCGAGGAACCTCCACGTTTCCTGATTCTCCATCTTCCGAACGATCAGTGGGAAGTCGGAAACCCTGCATAGCATAATACCGTCGCCCACGCGGGCGGTGCGCGGTACTAGGGCGAGTCGGCCGGACTTCGTCTTGGCTAGGCGACGGTAGAACGCAACGCCCAAGAGTCGGTCGAAACGAGTGAATCGAGACCATATGGCTCGTAAATGGCCAAGCATGGTCATCAGGTTGGTGAAGGATGGGAAATCGTTGTACCAACGGCGCTTTCGCTTTCGTATCGGGTCCATGGTGTGATACCATTCCCAGAATGCTGCCCTTGTCTCTGCCTTCCCCTCTGGTAGCAACACGCCCGCACATAAAGTCTGCCAGTATCTATCGACCAGTATCCCCTTCATCTCATCCACGTCAGGAGCCTCTTCGGGGAGGCCTGCGAAGGCTTCCCATTGCACTAGTATTTCCAGGGGCCCCATGGCCTTGTAAAAAGAATCCACACATCTCCATATAGCATCCTCCTCCTCCTCCGACGGGAGCATGTTGCCGGCCACGTGCTCGTAAATTGAATGAAGATATTCGGTCACATCACTTATTTCATCAGAGACATACCCGGCCACTGTGAGTATCGTGCGATCCGCTGATACCTGGATATCGCCCGTGTCCACGCCAGCAGTTCTAAAGGCCCGGTGATGGCCGTCGTGAAAAGGCAGAGGATGAGCCCCGTGTCCGTATTCCCAGGAAGGAGCCCACGATGGAAGTTCGCTTCCGTCATGGAATCGGCGAAAAGCACCGTCTATTGAGCCCTCATCACTCCGCGACGGCAAGAATCTTAACAAGTCTAGGCTTCTAGACCGTAGAATCAGCTCCGCCGCGGTGACCCTATACAATTCCCCAATACTCATTCGATAATCGGTCGTGATCCCCATCTTATCGTTGTCGGAAATAAGACCGAGAAATGCGTAAATTTTATCTCGCTTATCTGTCGCATTCCGCGCGCGGAATATTCTAAGGAGCTCTAAAAGCTGTTCATGGGATTCACGAGGTCGCTTGAGGAACTCAGACGCCTCTTGAAGTAGGTATAGATCGTCAAAATCTCTCCGAAATGGAGCAAAGTGCCCGATCGCGGGTGCCATCATTTCCTGCTGGGATGCGTACATGATGGCTTGAAAGAAGGCTTTCCAGTCAATGGACTCCCACCCACAGACCACTAAGCCCTCTCGAGCTAATAAAATCTCTTGCACTGGCATACCAAAACTTAGCTTTATTTGAATGAGACAGAATATGAGTTGGTACTTCTGTATCATGACGAGTGTGCCTACCTGTCCAAGAGCGTTGAAACCACTCGTTCTCCAACAGGTCGGTGATTTTTCTTGCCTGATCTACCCCTGCCCTGACTTTCCTCATCTTCTTGCGGCCAAGTTCCGCTGGGGCGTTTTTAACCTCCTCGGCCTCCACAGCCAAGGTTTTGAGAAGAGTGAAGGTATACTTAGTATCCTGGACGCTTCGCCCCAGCCAGACGATAACTCGTTCAGTGCTACGGTATATATCGCTCATCAAGGTTACCTGGTGTGCCCGCTCATCGAGGTCGCTTTGATCGATACAAACGGCATCGACCTACCAGATGTCAGAAAACAGGTCTGAAACTTAGATAACGTAGATGTCGGCGCTCAATATAGACGGACGCATAGTCTCTCAGTAAATTCTGAAACGCCCCGTTGGGATGCGGTATTACGGCGGGGGACGAAAGTTCTAAAGTTAGCTTACTCAAGGCCAGAATACTTACCCAGAGAACTCGAGACTCATGCTCCCACCGCAAATGCCTCAGTGCTGACCGGAGATTCACTGTGACTTGAAGAGAATCCCCGTTCACATAAATAGGTTTGGTCACTTCTGCGCTTCCCCAGACGTACGATAGCGCTTCGTATTTCTTAATACCAGGTGACAGAGTGTGAGTAGTCAGAACACAATGTACGTCATCAGACGCATGGCCGGGAAGTAGTTCTAGGAGACGAATGTTGCGTCCCCTGCTCGCTTTTATGGCGTCGGCTTGGTAGGCATACTTTCTAGCCGGTTCCTGTTCATGAGGTTAGATAGCAGGCATTCGTGGCTTTAGATGGGAAAAGCCTTCACGTTGTTGTTTTGGCGTTCCTGTTCTTCATGGTACTCTTCGTCTTCACATCGATCCTGGCTTTCGTCGTGCTTATTGGCCACAGAATGCTGCCCATCCTCACAAGATTCTCCGTTTTCGCAATGCTCCTCGACCGGGATAATTGCTTCGGCTACTGCGCGAACTACCTCTTTCAACATTACCCTCGGGGCTGGAAGAGGTTCTAGGCCGTCGAGACCAACTGCTTTGATCACGAAATCCTCCAATAAACGCCTCGCCATTTTCGAAATATAACGATGATCAAGTAATTGGAGAGTTATTGGGGCCAGTGGGTAGCAGACATAACTCTATTATTGCCACGAGACAATAGATGCAACCCTTTGCCTGTGGGATGTACCTCAGGGGCTATAAATCAATGGTCGCCTATGCTAGAGGACCTTAATGTTCATCGTTAACAGGCATGTCGTCTACCGAAGCTAGTGCTGACGATCCAGTAAGCGGGGAGTAACCCCCCTTGCGGGTCACCCGTAGGGAGGCCTATTACCACATAGTTCCGGCAATAAGATTCCTTGAGGGAATTCTGGGAGTAACGTACCAGTTCAGCGATTATCACAGTGTATGCCGGATACAGAGAAATAAATTATGGTAGGTTGAAAATTACAGGTTAGCTGCGTGTTATCGTCTGGGAGGCACACGAACCTACGCATCAAATACGCCCAACAAAGATTATCGTCCCCTGCGCCACAAGGGCAGTGCCCCCCTGAGCTGGCATTGCATGACCACCCTTCCATGGACCCTTCAGGTATATGTGCAGAAGCGATCGCAAACGGAAATTTTTTAACTGTCCTAATAAGTATTGATCTTGCACAGCCTCAAGTTCTCGACCCTCTCACAGACCCCTGGTCGCCCTGCCCCACTGCCTCACTAGCGGAGGCGTAGGTAAGTAAAACTTATCCGCCCGCCTCGCTCATTAATAAAGGTGCTATGGCGTGCTTGGTAAGCTACGACATGGGACAATATCAGCTAAGACAAGTCGGTATGAGCCAATATGTAACGTGAGAAAACGCCGGTGCACCTGCGTTTGACGAAATCGAACTTAACTTACTCGGTGGGTTATGATATGGATATGGTATCGGGCAAGATCTATAGCACTGCCGTGTCCAAGGTACACTAGTACCAGTATGACGCTCACACATCCCACGGGAGCGCCCGTGCGTAATGGGTCCTGAGGCAGTATACTACCAGGGACTGGGCTGCCCGCGTGCACTAATGCGCCTAGCTACCCCGACCAACCAAGATGCAGTGCAGGGAAGAGGTACAGGGCACTGCCACTATATCTCTACTACCCTCTCTTGCCAAAAGCTCCAGCTTCTGACGATGGTCTCGGTACCGTCTAGGTACAATAATCTTGTGAGCAAGTATAACCTCTGCCTCCTGTTCCGAACTTCCGATAAGAGGCCTCATCCGAGAGCGCCCGCGTCGCGATACATGACACGTCGCGCCATAGCGATGTTATCATAGTCGCAAATATGCTGAATGGAGGGAACCTTGGTCCCGGGTTCTGTCACTCACCCACGTGGGTTTATAGGGCCGCTTAGTTTGACAGGGGGTCGGACAGAACCCTGGGCTACGTACGGTCACTCCCACACGTGCCCTATTCTACTAGTAGTCATAGGTCAATTAACACCATTCCTGCCTTGATGTAAATCGAGAGGGACATCATTGTGTGTATTGTTGGCATATTGTGAGCTAAGACAATATGCAAGCTAGGACTGCTGCTTCTGCATAGAATAATACAACAACCGAGAGGTACGTGTAGACAGCTATCACAACCAACACGGACATAGTAACGGTATATATATGTATGTCTTTACACTTCATCTTCGGCATACCGCTAGCCGAGAGAGAGTACTATCATTATTGATATTTACCATAGTTCAGGATATCATAATCTCATCTGGGTAACTTCGCAGGGATCTTTTATACTCTCATAAAGACTTTCATCGGAGCCTCCTTTGCATTGGGCGCTTCCCGGGTTTACGGGTCGCTTGAGGGCGCCTATCACGGATTCCGATCCCTTCGGGCTCAGAGAAAACTTAGAGACGTTGTATGCGAGCTCAAGCATCGCCAGCAAGGCTTTGAACGTATTACTTTCAGAAGTCAGTTGAACGGTGACGCCTTTGCAGCCTTGATGACTATGCTTGCGGACCAGTCGTAGATACAGCGCTGTTTCTGTCTTCCCTTCAGTTTGTCGGTGCTTGGCGCGGCAACTCCTTTCGTTGTTATCGCCGAGGTTCTAGTAGGGAGCGTGGGCATACATATAGGGATGAGGTGGAGTGTTCCAGCCTACCTCAGTTAGTTATGCTTCTACGGCCTACTCACAGAACTATAGCCGAGAAGATTGTTCATATAACTGTTGAAGTAGTGCTGATAGACCTGGGTGGGCCGGGATACCGACTTATCTGGCGTTCGTAGAGGGCGTGGAGTAGCTTGTACATCGCGTTTTACACATTGTGTATTTTTAGTTACTTTTACTATATGTACGGACTAATATAAGTAGTGATGCAATGTAAGATCTAATGATAACACTAATGATGGCTGAAACTTCCTGTTAGCGACTGCAGAGAAACTCTGATATTGCAAGTTCTACTTAGTTCTTCCAAAAGAAGAATAGATAGACGGTTGCCGCGGTGCTCACTTAAAACAGTATTTAGGCTATCTTGTAATAAATAATGTTTACGGTGACCAGCCTCTTTACTAACGGAACCGGGAAGACATGGTACAAGAGAATCTCTCGCTCATACTGTTAGCCTGAAACTAATAACGCCTCAACTCTCTCCTTGCTCCTACCTACATTCTTCATGATAATACGGCAAGGGCTCCAAATTTGGTGCCCACGAGGTTTTGATTACATTTTTCATCTGCGGAAGGGGCTTGTTGAAGGCTGCGTACGCCTCCGTAATCACGACTTTTGTCGGCTTAAACGTCGCTGCAGCAGTCATGCATCTACACATAGCAGTCAGTCTGGTTTCTATGCATTCCGTGTGGTATAGATTCTGGAAGGAAAAAGGAATTTTTTAAGGACGGTGATAGTATAGAGGGAATCGTCGCGCCTTAGCCCAGAGGGTCCCGTGTATGCAATGAGAAAAGAGAGAAAGAAGAAAGCCTAGACGTACTGCGCTGCTTGGGGCACATGCAGTGTTGCCGACTTGGCAGCAAGCGTTGACATATTTGTTACGACAGTACCGGCCAGACCGGAAACTGGAATAGCCGGTAAGTCGAGCACGGGCTGAAAGTAGGGTGGCGTGGCATTGCCGTCGGGCTGTGTGTAGATGAGCCGGCCGAGAGAGATACTGAGGCCTTATGTAGCAATGCAAGCCCAGTTCGTTAGGTAGGAGTCGTTTACGTCGTATCTTGACGGAGACGTAAGTGCCATAATCCTTAGGATAGGGGTGTAATGAACAGTTGTTGTTGCGCAGAAATTCTTACTGTCTATGCTGATTGTTCGTTACTAATATACAGAACACCTCTTTGTTCTAGAGGTAGGACACTACGTTCGAATGTTCAGCCATATCCTACTACCTGGGTTGATTCCACCGTAGCGGATGCTTAGCGCTGATTGAGACTGCAACGTTGAGTATTATATCCCAGGGGACTGAACAGTATGCACAGGTCAGAACGATCACACGGCTAAGCCCCCCGAGGGTGTCGCGGGGATAGTTCCCCAATCCATATTCGACTACGCTCTGATGTCCGTCTGCATTGCCACATCACCCACAGCCTGAATAACTAACTGTATTCTTAAAGAACCCTAAATAAACTACCGATTCTCCTATGTTGTATACGACTCCACTCCTTAACCTACTCAAACAACCAACCAAGAGCACCTCCGTATTCCCATAAACTTGAATTTTTGAGTCTATATTGACCGCCTCCATATCTTGACCGGCATCTCCCCGAGGATATGGTTCATGGTTTCCAATCTCTTCAGCTTGAAGCCTTTCGGTAGCGCAAACTCGTACCGGTGGACGATCGACGCGATGAGAATGGCTTGTTCTAGGTATGTGATGTTGCGGCCGATGCAACCGCGGGCCCCGGTCGAAAAAGTGATGAACGAGCTTTGAAGCGATTTACCCTTCTCGCCAAGCCAGCGCTCGGGAATGAACTTGTGTGCTTCGGGGAATACGGACTCGTCGCGGTGGGCTACTAGCGCCGACATACTGACCGTTGTGTTTCCGGGTACGTATTGACCCATGATGTGTAATCCTTCTGGAGGGGTTTTACGTCTGGCAAAATACGGTCAGTAATTGAATAAAATAACAATATATAGGATCTAAGAAGGGAAGACCCTCTTGATAATTTCTCGCTTTTCAAGGGAGGAGACACTGAAACATACGGTAGGCCATGCGGCGTCGGAGGTTGTAAGCGCAGCGATTCGTCAAGGCACGCACGAAGGTAAGGTAAGTTCTTGACTTTGCTGTATGGCGCGACGACCTCATCAGGATCTAGTATGGCGTCGATTTCTTCGCGGAGCCGGGATAACACTTGAGGGTGCTTGAGTAGCTCATAGAGGATGTTGGTAACCGCAATAGCTGTCGTCACACTGCCCGCATTCATCATAATGTTGACTTCGGCAACAACCTCACCCCACGGGAGATTGTTGGGATCGCCGTTCTTGGTCTCCATCAGGGACTGGAAAAAGTCGTCTTGCTTCTCGCCGGCTTTATAGCGTTCCAACCTTCGGCTACAGCATTCCGAGACGATCGCTTCCCACTTTACTGCTGACTTGGACATGCGCCGATAGAATGGGATTATGTTGGAAAGTTGATCTAAAAGCTTATAATGTCCGTAGCTCCATATCAGAAGCGATTGCTTCCGTGCTGTGGGATAAAGAGACTGTCGAATGTCTGCCTCGAAAGTTGTCCCATCGCGACCTCTAGCAGTGACTATGTCATGCCCTTGGTCCAGAAGCCCTAGACTCTCCGATAAGCCGATATCCGTAATAGCGTCAAGCGTAAAGTAGTTCGTCCATTGGCGATAGTCGATATTGACATCTTTGGGATCCGGGTAAATTTGCCCTTTGGGCAAAGGATCGGTGCAGCATGAATCAAACTTTGTGAATAAACGATTGACTTTGTCCACAACTTTGAACTCCCACTCCTGTAGGTTCTTGATTGCGTATGCAGCTGATAGCACTCTACGCTTTTGAGAATGATCCGCCCTGTCGATAACATCGGCAAGGTGATAATGCGAGCCGGCAGTAAGAATGTAGGACTCGTCCTTGAGGCACGGGGTTCCGTGACCATATATGTCCTTGATGGCAAGAACACTCCCAAATGACAGCGTATTAGGGCCGGTACGTAGGATAGGCTGTTTCTTGTGTAATTGTGCAAGAGCTTCTGATCGGGCGCCTCCGTGTGCTAAGATCATGAATGGAACATTCGACATTCCCGAGAACGGACTCATATTCGGGAATTTCCGTAGGCCTGAGTAGGATAATGGTTAATGCTAGGGGCTCTTTCTGGCGAGTTCCCGGCTTACCTTTGTCATCTTTGAAATAAACTACCACAGGGTATACGAAGAAATATACTAGAGCGAAGATTCCCAAGGCAGCCACATATGGCGGCAATCCTAGTAACGAAGCCATGACTTTTGATAAATTACTATCGTTCAATCTTCTCCTCGAGATGCCGGTGGATAGATAAAAAGCTTTGGAGACAGAGTCTCAATGAACCAGAGGCGAGCCCTCGTTCAAATATAGACTGGCTCCCAAAACGCGGTAACCTCGAGAATCAGTTTTCAACTTCGTACGTGCATTTACATTGAAGTCCTCCATCCTATATGACTATTAGCCCTCCTATTAAGGTATTAGAAGGCCGCGTTTTATGCCTTATTGGATACCATACTCTTGTATCAAACCGTATCATCAAGACGTCACATTATAGAACACGTTAATTTTAGGCCAGTAAAGCAGCGATGAAGGCGACTACACAAACTTGATCCATGAGCCCAAGACGGGATTTCTTTTCCTAGTTGGGGCAATACGGTATACCTGTACCGGGTCTCGTGCTGTGTACTGGGCGCAGTAAACGAATAACCGCCACCCGAATCGGCATATTCACCAACGCTATCACATTACTTCCGATACGCCTTGACAGACCAAGAAGACGCGACAATCCTATAGGATATTGCTAGTCAAGGTAACGCGGGCCAAGCCTCTTGGGTAAAGCAGAAGTACGTACTCAACGTCCAACCCCTGCCCAACCCCAAAATATTGATCCACCGCTTCCCCAGATCCCCCCTCATTTTGCAGTTCCCCACGTTATTCTCCACATCCCCACCGCCGACAAAATAGGAATAAAAGGCGCGAGAACGGGAGCAGCGTTCGCACTTTTCCTGCCCTTCTTGTCAAATAATCTCTTGCAGCCGGACCTAAGATATCCTCATCTTTCCTTATGTCCACGACTGCCGGGAAGAAAAGGTTGCGAGGTTGTGAGGTAAGTTAAACCCCCCTTATTCCCGTCTGGGACCCCGGTTGACTCCTTGTTACCCCAGACCTGTCGCGAAAGGCAAGTCCTCCCATCAGTGCCCCCATGCCATCAAGCCTTAGGTACCCCCGAGGTTTTTGCCAAGAACCTAATGATCTTGGGACTGGTCTGTGCATTCCGAAGTACCCTGCTGACATTCGACGTCTCACGTTTCCCCACGTATAGACATATCAAATGTGAGTTCACAGCCACACAAAGGCATTCCCTACTTGCCATGATTGGTGTTAGCTAACTTCTAGGATACATCACGGCAGGTGATCGCGGCAATCCCTGCAGCTATTGCGCCAACAAAGGCAGACTCTGTGTTCGCCCCATCAAGTGGCGCTTCCGCCATAGTTGTGGCCCAAGGTGGGGGGGCCCCTAGTAGTCTCGCTATCTTCGCTCACATTATCTACAGTAAGGATGAGCCTGAATTCGAATTTCCAGTTCACCAAAAGTGGTGTAGATTTGCTAGCAAAAAGCTCGCATTCATCGACGAGACTATCGAAACATCAGCAAACTATGGGGAAGAGAGTCCCGGGTTTAATATAGGATTTATTGAGCCTTCAAGTCCCATTCACACGTCATCGAATCAGGAGCACAATGAAATTTCAGCCTCAATCTCATCCCCGTTGGTTCAGGGCTTGGCTACGGACAGTCTATCCGGCCCGAATGTTGGACATGCTACGGATGACACGGGCGTCATCTTGCGATCACCTTCGTTTCCCGAACAGAGTGACCAGACCGTCCCCCTATTAGATGGATATACATCTTCACCAGATATCGGATATCATGTATGGCAGGGGTCGTCTGTGCCCGAGCTCGGCTCGCAGGAGGATCATGGAGCACTAATAGACTCTCATATTCATGATAGTTCCTTCGCTTCTACGACTAACCGTCCTCACCTGTTGTGTCTCGGAATATGCGAATCGTTCTCGGTGCAGGCGCCTGTTTTCCCACTGAGACATCTCAACGAGGCCGAGTTAATGCGGTATTATATTAGCCAGATCGCTCCCAACTTCGATTTCCACGACAGAGAGTTGAATTTCGCCAGGAGCGTCCCCGAGGCGGCTGGGTCACGTCCCATGCTAATGAGCTTAATTGCCATTGTGGCAGCTGAACATCAAGAAAGCTTTTACCACAGAATGCCCCTTTCTAATATAGAAAATCAACCACGGTGCGCAGGGTGTTTTCAGAGAGCTTTAGCTACTAATAACCATATGCTAGATGGAAGTGTGCTGGCAACCATAGTTCTCCAGCGGTTTGCTGCTATCATTGGAAGTAAGCCGCCCCTAAATAGTTTATCTTCTTATTTACCCAATCTCGAGATACGCCCTCACCAACGTCGACTCCTCGAGGATGGCGAAGGGGGTAGGTCCTAAGTAAATTACGGCTTAGATGTCTACGCTACTCTGGAATGCAGAAAGTCAAGGCTGTTGATCAAGCTAACCACTTTATTTGTAGCAACACTCGGCAAAAAGGGGCAGGAGTGCGAATTGACCGAAATCCGCACTATTTTCGAGGCCCAAGCTGAATTTCTGCTTCCAAGAGGGCTGCACCAGGCCGCGTTTTGGGCGGGCGTACGGCAAGAAATATATCTAGCCGTCTTGCACCAACGATCCACTACCCTATGCCTCGATAATTGCAATATCGATCGTTCCCTAGAGAATGCAGAAGACGAAGTATGGATGGGAAGAATAACCTTGCACTTAGTCGACGTGCTTGAGTTCTGCTTCGGCCCTACCGAGATGGATGCCTACGCTGTCCAAAAGTATGAGGGTCTGGTGGGTTACTTGGCGGATTGGGCGGCCTCCAAGCCGGAGTCCTTTGAGCCTCTATTCGCCCAACTATCCGAGGACGGGGGAACATTCCCGGAGATAGTGTTTCTTAGTGACTGTGCCATGGCGGCGTGGCATTATTACCACCTAGCCCGTATGTTGCTCATAGCGCACAACCCCAGAGCCCCACGCGTGGGAAGTAGCTACATGGTGGCGTTGCGGTCCATCGACGTAGGTAGTGGCAAAAGCGATGGCTATGGCAATTTGTGAATCGTAAAAGCCGACACTGACCGAATGCTAGAACGAAATCAAGAGAGACGTTCAGATCTTATGCGGCATAGCCGAGACGCCCGGCAATGCATACCGCGCTTGTCCGTAAGTATTCAGATCATTGTTGGCAATGATAGAAATAGTCTGCGTTATTATTCTAACGGGTTTTCTACACAGGGCTGCTATTATGGGTATCATGTTAGCCGGCGATCGTTTCACGGACCGTCGGGAACAACAGGCGCTGTTCGACTTCCTTGTCAAAGTCGAAAAGAGTCACGCTTGGCCAACTTGGTCGATGTAAGTGCCTCCTCAACCACCGGCAAAGACGTGTCATCCTCCCAAATAATATCCTGATCACTCACCAACGTTTCGCGTCCAGTCAGCAGGAAATGAAGGAAACGTGGGGTTGGTCTCCAAGCTGACAGGGCTAATGCGGCCTCCGCCCATAAGCAGTAGAGTTGTCAGCTAAGCGGCCATAACAGAGGTCTTTGGTTAAACTAGAGCCAAGGACCCGTAATGCTAGACGTCCCATGAAGCGGGTATGCGGTTTATTGAGTATCCAAATGACATAGCCCTGCCTCCTCTCTCATGTCCAAGTGTGCTGCGGATAGGCAGCTTGCAGATGACCGCTAGGAACTACGGATGACGCGTTCATTAGCGCACTGAAGCGGATTCAAACCCATGAATATAGAGGATCATTTGAATTTTTATCCTTATATATAGTGGCGGCCCGTTTGAACTATAAGATACGGTTGGGTCTGTTATAAGCGGGGCCGTCATATGTATATTGCAGGGATCCCCAGTTAACGCAGGCTTAATGAGCAGCAGCAAATATTATTCATCGTGTCCCTATAGTGAGGCTCCGGTATGCAACTCGAAGTCTAAAATATTACACCGAGTGTGAGCGAAGATTTACTTAATATTAATATTACGTGGCTCCGTCATTATAAGACTCACTGGGCCATCGACCATGCGTTCCTTAGGTTTTCTGCTATGTGGTCTGCCTTCCACGTTGATTCAATCTCAAATTTCTCTAAAAAAGCAAGTGCCTCCCGCTGTTCCCCGGGATCATTCAAATAAGACCCGCCTACAATCATTATTCATGTTTTAGTTGGCGATGATCAAAATTTTCAGGGATGGATCTTACACGCTTGAAGAACATGTCTAGCATGAAACCCTGCGGTGATATTTGATGGGTGGCTAATCGCTAGCCCAATCACCATGCGAAGATTTGTCAGGATTTGGTGCTGGGCATAGCGGTTAGCCCTATCTTGCTCAAACAAGTTTATGGCTCGGGAAGGAGGATTACGTCAGCCTGTCTTCTTCTTAGGACAGTCTCAAAAGAAGGTTCTTTGAGGCGAGGGTCGAATATAGTAAGAAATAGCCTGGCCATGAAGTAAACCTGTATGGCAATGACTTTAAGCTAGTAAGCTGACTATTCTTAGTGCCTGACTGGAAAGGTGTTGGATACGCACCATGAACGGGTCGTGCAATCCAGGCAGTGGGAAATCCTGGCGTTATTCCCACTGCTTCTCCGTCCTGCGGTACATCGACCCAAAATGCGCACATCTCACTAGGCCTAGAGCCGTACCAAGTTTCTAGCTCCTCATTAAGGGTATCCCACTCGTCGACGGGCCACTCAGGGACGCCCTGTCCAGTCCCAAAGGCGAACGTCAAGACTTGGGCGCAGATAAACACAGCCCTGTTCGCTAACGATTCTGCATCGACACTTGTGAACGCACTAGATCGCCTGTAATTGTCTAGGTTTATGCACAAGGGCTGTGACCTTGTAACGGAGATGTACATGCTTTGGCGCAGAACAATCCAGCTAGCTGCCTCCCCGAGGCCGCCGGCGGACGCAAATCCGGATGCCGTATTGAGGAGGCGGGCACTCCCAAACAAGTGAGTACCCATATCGGTATCTGGCCGAGTCAGCTTTCGCAACGTCCCCATCGGGAGAGAGGGAGAAAGGTACCTGTCCCTTCTTCGAAGGCGCGAAGTAATACGATTGCGGCTAGTACATTTTCGTCTAATGATTCAATGGGCCCATCGAGAATAGTGATCAAGATATCCACGGCCTGGTTATGATAAACCGCTGCACGCTCCGGGGATACAGAGACAGCCGACGCAAAAGCCATCATCCCGTAGGATAATAACGGAAACTTGTGGGCCCTCCGGGGGACTTCAATGCCGAAATGGCACTGGCGGTCACTGATATCAATCTGGGTACCGAGTTATTAGTTGTAGTCCCGGTGTGGGTTAGGGGGTAACGGGGAAAGTAGATAATTACCCACGAAGATACCCTGTGGA
This sequence comes from Xylaria grammica, assembly GCA_004353285.2. Classification (NCBI taxonomy): domain Eukaryota; kingdom Fungi; phylum Ascomycota; class Sordariomycetes; order Xylariales; family Xylariaceae; genus Xylaria; species Xylaria grammica. Next base: position 161,799 of record NGZP02000002.1, on the reverse strand, counting down.
CATATTGACGGAACAGACGGGCATCAATGATGTCATTGAATTTTAGTAGTCTACCCTCTTCCGGCGACTGGGATTCATGAGGCCCTACGCGAGCATCGCTATTTCTAGGTTCATGCAGTCAGCTACATGAACCACGAGCTCCAGGAGATACGGCAGTATAGTATAGTTACCTACATCGTCTTTCTCTCCCCTGTCTGCCCACATGACTTATTACCGATTCCACTCCAGAGGGATGGAGGGAGAAGGGGTGGTAAGGGAGTTGCCCCGGCGCCGGCGTGTAACATACTGTCCTCAGGTCGGCTAGAGTCGAGCGCCAAGCCAGCACAGTTCTCGTGTTTGTTCTCTGAAAGCTTTCCTCCCGAGCCTCTTGCCTCTAGAACTATAGACCAAGGTGCCGGGATAAACCGGAAATACAAATATCCAACGTAGGCGGTGCGTGATTCAAGGGCATACGCAAGTCGCTAACGCTCGCGCTCGTTCCTGTGGGTCGGGGGTCTATAGTAAGGGGAAATGTTCTCCGCATCCTCGCGTAAATATTGCCGTGTGCGTCAACAAGGGTATTCAATTCCCGCGCTCCCCCGCACCACGATGTAGTGTAACACTCTAACATGCATATCCGCCCATGCTACTTACCTACTAGGGCAGACTCTGGGGTATAACTACCGAGACGGTACCTGGGTCCCTGGCGAAGCGACTCAGGGGGTAGAAGCGCGATATCTGATTCGGCTTTCACCAATCACGCCCCAGCCATATGTAACCTGGTACCTCGTTTCTTGTTACTGGGGTAAACAATCTTACACCTGCGCGATTCATGCTTCCCCCGCATTTCACTACCCCGCATCCCCAAGATTTCCCTAACCAAACCCGGCCGGCTGGCCGGACACTACCGCGTACGCCAAGACGCTTACTCTATCACCGACGACTAGCCGGGGCCTTGGAACCACTGGGTATTCGCTTCTACCGTTGCAACTTGTCAGAATCCTGGGTATCGGACTGTAGAACCGATACTTGATACTACGTAAAGAGCCAAGTGTGGCTAGGCTAGCGATCGCTGCCCCCATATCTAGAGTACCTTCATTGTTTCGGGGGGTTGCAGCAATAACTAACGGCGCAATGATAATGATGTCGGCCCATGATTTCATTAATAAACCAAAGCGCATATCCAATTCTCACTTTAAGCTTATCTATAAGTAGCGCCTTATGATCTCTTTTCATTTAGTTCATAGCCTTAGTTGTTTCCACTTTCTTAGTGATTTAAACATCCACATCACGCAAGCACCAAACTACAACCAGCCTTTTCAGCGTCTCGAAGCTACGAATTTCCGTCAAGCGCATGATATACATGATTACAGCATGTCTGAAGAACCTACAAGTCAGACAAAGAAGAGCAGAGAAGATACTCCGCCAGAGGAGTTAATCTCTCATCCTGGCAAGGACCAGGATGCTGTCTTGCACGTTGAGCACATCGACAACTGTCCCAAGACACCAACCTTTGATAATTCCATCGACGACACGAAGCCGTCAAGAAAGGTTTGGACCATTATCCTCACCGTGGCCATGGGTGGATTCCTTTTTGGTGAGAAGAACTGCGCTTATCGGCTGTTGTTTGGCTGGTCTAGCCAGCCGTGTACTCCAAACTAACGAATGGTTGACTAGGCTACGATACCGGATACATCTCTGCGGTACTTGTTAGTATCGGGGATGACTTGGGCCACTCACTGAGCTCCCAAGAACAGGAGCTCATCACAGCCATCACGTCCGGCGGGGCCCTCATTGGTGCTCTGATCGCCGGGCTCCCCGCGGATAAGTTCGGACGAAAATTCGGCATATACGCTGGATGCGCTCTCTTTCTCGTCGGGTCGATAATACAAGCGACCGCATACTCCGTTCCACAGATGACTGTAGGCCGGTTTGTGGTTGGACTAGGCGTCGGGTCCGCCTCGATGATTGTGGTGAGTAAATCCGCAGGCTCGGCAGTACGATGCACCGGGCTATCGGGATCCTAACCGTGTACGTTTCATAGCCTCTCTATATCGGAGAAATATCAGTATCGAAATACCGCGGCCGCATGGTGGCTCTGAACAACGTCAGCGTCACGTTCGGGCAGCTCATCGCTTACGTCCTCGGGGCCGGGTTTATTCACGCCGCCCACGGCTGGCGGTACATAGTCGCGATCGGCGGTGTGCCACCAATCATACTTACCGTGTTGCTCGTCAGGTGTCCGGAGAGCCCTCGGTTATTACTCATGCACCAGAAATTCGAAGAAGCGAAGAAGGCCCTTACCAGTTTGTACCCCTATGCCAGCGAGGCTCAGGTGCAGTCGAAAATCGACCTGCTTGTTTACGCGATCGAGGAAGACGCCAAGGTCGCTGGCTCCCGGTCCATTTGGTCACAGTTCAGGGAGCTTCATTGCGTCCCCGCGAACTTTCGAGCGCTCGTCACGGCGTGTACTATTATGGCCAGTAAGGACTATTTCAATTTCCTCCGCCTGTATCCTTTATCCATTGCCAAAATTTCCCATTTACCAGGGCGCTAATTGAATGAACTCGAAAACTAGTTTCGCAACTCTGTGGCTTCAATGCCCTGTTATACTATAGCGCCACTCTCTTTAGCTTGGTTGGATTCAGGAATCCTACCGCTGTCTCTATAACAATTGGTGCTACGAATTTCCTCTTCAACATCGTGAATCTCTGTGCTATCGACAAGGCTGGGCGGCGAATAGTTTTGCTGGTAACGGTTATGATAATGGTGTGTTGCTATAATTATGAAAATTCCCCTGATAGACACGTGGAGTATCAGCTAGCTAATAAGATATCATTTACCCATATCTAGGCTATTAGCATGGTCACGATTTCTGTTGCAATACACTGGATCCCCATTTCCAAGGATCTCGCCCCTCTGACTACGACGACAAACTGGGCCGCTATAGTAGTTCTAGTAGGTATCATTGTCTTCGTCGCGGCATTCTCCTCGGGAGTGGCCACAATTGCCTGGATTGGGACCGAGCTCCTACCAATTGAGGTACGCGCAGTCGGCACCATGCTGAACACTGTAACCTCGTGGGGCACCCAGATCATCATTTCATCGACGTTCCTGTCACTACTCAAAGGTGCGACTCCGAGCGGTGCATTCGGCTTTTTTGCTGGCATCTGCTTTTTCGGTTGGATCTATATCCTATTTCTCTTCCCCGAGGTCAAAGGAATACCCCTGGAAGACGTCAGACAGGTTTTCGAGCACGGCTTTGGTGTTCAGAAGGCGAAAGAACTCCAGAGGAAGGCTGCGGCTCATAACAAAGGTGTGATGGTCTGAGATTTGTCAATTGCCACTAGGAAGGACGAACATCAATTCACCAAGCAATACTAAGATTTAAACACACACAATATTACATATTAACCCGCGAAATACGGGAAACGCCCTGATGAGTATAATTAACAAACGACCATAATGTCACAGTTTTCGTTGTTCTAAATGTACTTATTTTGGAATCGTCGAGTTAGCTAATATTTACGCTTGAAGCCGAACTTGTCGTATAATGATACTCGTAGCATTGAATTATCGGATATAGAGTAAATAGCTATGGTTAAATCTTTAACCGGGCACTGCAAAGCCCAAGTAACGCAGATTGAAACGCCGCCGGAAGTTTTCGGCTCGTGGTAGGGTGTGTTTCTTGCCGTAGGGTACCGGGGGTTGGGCCGTATAGAACAAGGGCTAGAACTAGCTAGAACTTGAGACTTCGACTAATAGTGTATGACATCGTATCAAGACTATGAAGTATCTATTGGCTTCCGGCGGCCGGTAAACGCAGTGACCAAACTGGCTCATGACTGGGGCCAATTACTCAGTCTGTAATGAAGTTGGAGGTGGACTAACACAAGGCGGAGTGCATACGGATGCCGGTAGAGGGGTGTCATGTGATAGCTTAGGTCCAATAGATACAGAGGTGTTAAGCTGACAGTATGTACTGGCCTCCGGTCCGCTGGTCTTTGAAGAGTCGTTGCGCCCCTTTTTTTCCCCAATCCGCCAAGAGGAACTAACTTACACTAACGTCCCCCCCACGATCTATACTATATAGAGAAAAGTCTATAATTGTGCATGTAGACGGAAAACATTGCCGCATACGTCTGGATAAGATAGAATTTGGCGAACCTGTGACGAGCAGCCAAGCCTCAGTTCTTCTCACGTTCTATCATTACCCTATCGAGTGAGGAACATAGCGACTTCTTTACACTTGTTCCCTCCTCAAACTTGCGGTGAATTGCATCTAATACTCCTCAGCTAAACCCGCCTGCATAGATGGAGAACCTCGGCATGATTGGCGGTCTCCTGAGTCGGGGAGGGATCTATATAATGGATTCATACTTCAATCCTAATGTGCTGTTGAATATCTCACATAACTGTAAATCTCTGTCCAGTGTTATCTGAGCTACTTAATTAGGACACTGGTGTATTCCGCTTGATTCGTCCCATCAATTCTTAGAGATAATGGCCGTTCAAAAGTTACAGGTGGCCGTTGCTGGCCTGGGTCGCATGGGCAAGCGACACGCTGTCAATTTCCTCCACCGAACTCCCCGTGCCACTGTTGTGGCGGCATTCACGCCAGACGAAACAGAACAGGCTTGGGCAAAGGCAAACCTAGAACCCCATGGGGTCACCATCTACTCTGATTACAACCAGATGATCAACCAGGAAGGCCTGCAAGCTGTCGTGATCGCTACAGGGACTAAAGTTCATGCTGAAGAGGCACTGGCGGCCATTGAGAAAGATCTACATGTTCTTTGTGAAAAGCCCATATCGCTCAGCATTGACACCGTAAGTAGAACCGTCGATTGTCTCTGGGTGAGCATAAGACTGATTCTGGCAGTGTCGCGAAGTTATCCAGGCGGCCAAGGCTAAACCGCACCTTAAAGTGATGTGTGGTTTCTCGCGTCGCTTCGATTCCTCTTATCGAGATGCTTACGAGAAGGCCGAAGCGGGGATAATTGGGCGGCCTACCATTATCCGGTCCCAGACCTGTGATAAGCACGACCCTAGTGGTTTCTTCGTCCAGTATGCCGCGCATAGCGGTGGTTGTTTCAGCGATATGAGCGGTTCGTGCCCGAACTTCTAGATTTCTCTCGCCGAGTGTGCGCAACTGACTAGGCGATAATGATTAGTTCACGATATTGACCTGACGCTTTGGTTTTTTGGCGAGGATACCCCGGTGAAGTCTGTCGCGGCAGCGGGCGTCGTTGCTGTAGCGCCGGGCCTAAAACAGTATGAGGACTTTGATAATGCCGTCGGTATTGTTGAGTTCTACGGTGGTAGAGTGGCTTATTATTACTGCTCGCGCATGATGGCCCATGGCCAGGAAGACACGACCGAATTCATCGGCACGGAGGGAAAGCTAACCGTGAACGGAAATCCGCAAGCGAACCTCGTCAACACGTACACGAACAGAGGTATCACCCGCGAGGTCCCGGCGCATTACTACGGGCGTTTTGAGTACGCATTTGTCACGGTATGCCATACCCGCTTCAAACTTTCCTGGTAGAGACCTTTGCAAAGACTGACACGTGTGTAGGAGGCGAACGAGTTTACTGCCGCTGCTCTTGACAACACCAAGTTACCATTCAATCTGACTAGTGCTCTGCGTGCGGTGGAAATAGGATCTTACCTCCAGGAGGCTTTAAGAAGCCAGAAAAAGCTGTATTTCGATGAGATTGGGAACCGCATTGAGCAGGCTAGTCTGTAAATGTTATAAACATACTAGGGTGCTAGGGGATGTCACTATTAGACCAGACTCTATTACTTCCTACGACGCCGTTAATATACACTATTGCTAGACTCTGGATACATAAAGATATTTTACTAATAAAGCTGAAAAGAGGAAGAATATGTCGTGAATATTAGTAAATACTCCTACCTGTAATTTTTTTGTCACAATCTAGTTTCCGGCCGGGGCGAACCAGCTATCAACCCATGACTGCTAATCATACAGCATGTAAGGAAGTGTGCACCTGGCGGGAGTAGATGCATCTTTCCCATGATTGACGTAGCAGGTAAAGAGGGGAGCCTTTCGTATGGAGTGTCGCCAGCCAAGAGGGGTAGTGGTGCCTGGCGTATGATCCCATTTATAAATCGCAGGCGCTGGTTCGATTTCAGTCAAAGTCAGTAGTTTTTTTTCCTTCTCTCTCCTTTCCATGCTTCCTCGTTATTTAGGCGCACGGCTGAACAGCGTCGCGATATGTAGGCCCCAAAACCATCAGCGACGTAAACGATGGGCAGTGATAACTATATGACGCATGCACCAGGGATCACAAACTACTACTACCTATGTTCGTTGCGTACCTTCCTAGGCATAATATCGTATACTTCTCCTTTCGCGATTTGTAAATGCACTCCCCCCTTTCGGCGCCCGGTACCACGCTTTTCAGCATCTTGTGGGGAGCGGCTTACGTATACACAATGCTCTTGCTTTCTATCAGAAGGCAGAACAAGGGTATTTGCAGGCTACCTAGGTAGTTCCTCTGACCCGATAGACATAATAATGTGACTAGGATAGCCCCCTGGATTGGCTACAATGTTCCTACCTACCCGCCTACCTTGCTTCCAGTCATTCGACACTTCTTGATCAGATTAAACTTCTAGCTAGCACGAGGTTTTGACCACCTAGTTTGACGAGACTAGAGGAAAGAGAAGGTTCCTGCTCGGGGACCTTGCATTAGCGCCGTAACTCCGTGGGGTAGTGCGTAACCACTCCCACGTGTACGTGATGCGACCTCGATATGTCTATAGCTATACCTAAGTATATGAGTAAGGCACCATCAAAACATAGCACTTCCCTCTCCTCTGACATTCATAGATAGCCGTGGAGGGAAGCCACAAAGCACAAGGGGGTATGTCACCTGGGATGGCCTGCTCTAAAGATCGATCGAACTTCACACCCAGAAACTCATCGTTATATTGTCGGCGACCGGCGCGCTAGATTTATATTATAGCCCTACGTTGCAAGTGTTTAGAGCTCCAGAGTCCGCGAACAACTAATCCCTGTGAAAATGGCGAGTCGAGTGTATGAAGTATATGGCCGGCACTCGGTCACCAACGAGATGCTCCTCCGCTCTGCAGAACTATTCAACGAGAACTACGGAGTTTGGGCAGATGTAGCACCGTTTCCGCGACAGGGTATGCAGAGCAGTCACCCTTTCCTAAGGTTTCAAAGCCCTTCTGTTTCTAACGTATCTGTAGGGCGGCCTATTACCATGACCGTCAACCAACTACGCGCCAATTTCCTGCCTTGTTACGATTCCTGGTACGCTCGGGCCCTCATTGGCGGAGCATTGGTCGGACATGCATTCGCCTGTCAGTGGTTTTGGCAAGGGAGGGTGATCCTCTGGGTTACTCAGCTCGTGGTGAAGAAAGAGTACCGTCGCCGCGGTATTGCGAAGAACCTTCTGAGAATGCTCAACGACAGAAACGATGTATACGGCATCCTGAGCCCAAATCCAGCCGCGTGTCTGGCGATGGCAGCGGCTTTCGACTGCGGTAAGAGTAATAGTCTTGTGTCAGTACCTGAAGCTGACGTGGACAGGCCCATTGGAGCATGTTAGATTCGATTTTATACGGGAGAACGCCAGACATATCCTCGCGTCTTCGCCGATACCCTACGTTCGAGGCGCAAGGCCGTGCGGCTGCGCGTTTGGAGAAGAAAACGGACACGCTGATATGGTGTCGTGTGCGGACACCAAGTTCCTTGTGGATCACCAAGAGTCATTGGACATGGTGGACTCGATCTGCCTCACGCGATTCTGGCCGCTTGGGCGAGAGCTGCCGGATGGTTACGAATTCCTTCTTATCATGCTCCCGGGAACTTACGAATCGGATTCTTCAGATGACTAGTAAGTGGCTGAAGGCCATTTGATAAGGAGGCTAAATGGTAGCGTTGTTGTTTTAAAGAGTATAAATACCTGAGCTGGTGGGTGGTGCTGGTGCTGGATTGGGAGCAAAATATTGCTTTTCCCAATTAACCATTATTCACACAGGATCAACATCATCGTGGAGTACTAATCGTGGGTTTAGAATAGCGAATATTAGTACAAACTGTGTTTTTCTACCTTAAGGGGTCAATAGGCAGAGCACACTAATTTCGGTGATTGGGGAGAACCCAGTGAGCACCAACACTCTCCTACCATTGGAGAAAGCCGACTTTGTCGATGATCTTTCCAGCATCTGCATCTCTCTGGCCTTCAGCAACAGCGATAAGCCTCCGGCCGCCTTCGCTGGGATGCTCTGCCCCCATCGCAGCCATCACGTCAGCTCCCAGATTGCCCAGTCCCGTCGCGCAAAATCCGGGACTGACACTGAAAACCTTGATCCCGTCTTCCTTGAGCTTGTGGTTCCAGTCCAGCATCAGCATACTCATAGCCGTTTTGCTGCAGCGATAACCAATCGTCTCGAAGTCGATCTTCTTAGGCCAGCCCGCAGGCTGTGGGGGCGTCGGGAAGTAGGCTTCGGCCGCCTGTGTCATCTGTGACAGGCCGGCTACGAAGAGTACGCGGGGTTCCGCAGACTTCAGCAATAACGGCACAAAGGTCCAGGTTACGACGTTGGTTCCTGCGACGTTCAAATCGTAGGCCTTGTTGAAGCACTCTCGCAAGGACATTTTGCCTTGCGAGAATTCGCTATCGAACCCTCCACCTAAGAGATGCGTTCAGCTTATCTTGGCTACGGAAGCCAAGGTCTGAGAAAATTTGCTTACCCGCATTATTGATAAGGACGTCGAGGCGCCCCTGGCCGTTCTTTACTACCTCGAAAGCCTTATCTATAGACTCATCGCTGTAGAGGTCAATTTCGAGTATTTCAGCGGTACTTTTAGTGCTCGGGCATTCAGCTTGAAGCTTTTCGAGTGCTGCCTTGCCCTTTTTCAAGGACCGGCTCCCAAGATATACATGGTATCGGTTTGGAGATTGGAGGAAGGCCTTGACGGTCTCGTAGCCGATGCCGTTGCTGGCACCGGTCACTAGGACGGCTTTGGTTTCTGACATATTGCTAGTATAGATGATGCGGGAAGGAAACAGCACATCTTAAACCCAAAACTTGAAGCTTTCACCGGGGTTATATATTTACGAAGTAGCACCTCTAGACGGCTCCATTGGCCCGGACTCTCAGGTCCATGGATTGTTAATCATTTGAAATGTATTAAGATAGGTCCAATTTAGAACAACCGGCAGAAGACTTGAACAGCCGTGGACGTGTATGTAACTAACATGTCAGCGCTGACATCTTGGCTAGCTCGTGATATGTATGTCCATGCTGTGAAGTTGGACACCTTGCCACGCTAAGGCCTTCGGAGTTAGGTCTAGTGTAAAGCCCGCTGCCCGCTATCTCCACATCCTCGCCCAGACTCCTGGATAGGTGACTACAAAATGTAGCGGCTGGGAGTATAATAATCGTATCTGGGTATGATTCGTAAGCCAAACTGCGAGGTTCCCGTCATGCTATGTCCTGTAACTTCATACTACAAAGTGTGGAACGATACCCCGACCATGACCCGTGCACTCTTAGCTAATTAATTAATAAAAAGCGACCAATGCGTCCTGATAAATCGTCAGGTCTCTAGTGATAGGGTCGGTGTATGCCCTTTGCCCTCGTGAACAGCTTCCTTATGGACAGAGATAGGCGAAGACAAGTATCGCCGGTTGAGGTTAGTGATGACACCTGGTACCATCGGTTTAGCAGATAATAATACTTAGTCACCATACACACCGAAATGCATACCAGATGTAAACAGACGCAAAAGTAGCTACGCCGAAGACTAGACGATCTGTTTGATCTGAGTGTAAGCATGAAACACCTTGAAGAATTTTGGGGGTCCTTGACCATTCACAATTTGCCTGAGCATTCCAGGCCCTATTTATGATTCAACCTTCGAAGCCTTCGAGGCCTCTGGACCCCTATCCCTCTAATCTAGGGCTTTATATAGTGACGTCTCATATTCCTGGGACCCGGGGGTCGGAATGGCCACCAATAAGACGACTACCATATGGGAAGAGAGGGGTTGAGGCACCACGGGAGCCTTCAAGCTTTCCGATAGGATAGGCTGATCCACACCGGTCGGGGAGATGGCCTCGCTGTGTGACGGGACCCAATACCTATCAAAGCAATAATTCAACTGAACCGATAGAATCCGGATAAACACTTAAGCGCTTAACCGTGAGGCAGCTTAGGCGTGTTGCCGCTCAAGGATGTCTGGAGCTACCACCAAGAGCTGGAGCTTTGGCCACGATCTCCAAATACGACCCGAACCCCATGAAATCAATACCCGTATCATTACACGTGCTCTCTTATAATCAGAGAAGGCAACCACTCCTTATCACAACAATATACGCGTTCGCGAATCAAATACCATAGTTCAAGAAGGGATTTTGAAGTACATTCACATAATGGGTCCGGCTCCAAACGGGTCGGCGTCTCGGCCCTTAGACCTCACGGTCCTGGGAATGAACTCGGGCACGTCAATGGACGGTATTGACTGTGCCTTGTGCCGCTTTAGACAAGCTTCGCCGGATGCGCCTATGCATTTCGAGCTGCTCAAATACGATGAGGTCCCACTCGAACAAACAATCAAGAATAGAGTCATGAACATGATTCTGCACAACAAGACCACACTCGAGGAATTATCGGAAGTCAACGTCATCCTAGGTGAGGTCTTCTCAGATGCCGCCAAGGCATTCTGCGGCAAGAATAATGTAGCGATCGACTCTATAGACGCTATCGGGTCCCACGGCCAGACCATCTGGTTCGTCAGCATGCCGGAGATAGGCCAAGTGAGGTCGGCTCTTACGATGGCAGAAGGGTGTTTCATCGCCTCCCGCACCGGCATAACGACCGTGACGGACTTCAGAGTATCGGACCAAGCAGCAGGCCGGCAAGGTGCGCCCCTCATTGCCTTCTTCGACTCTCTGGTGTTGCACCACCCCACTAAACTCCGCGCGTGCCAGAACATCGGCGGTATAGGCAACGTGTGCTTCATCCCGCCGGATGTGGACGGGGCGCTGAACCCGGCGTTCTTCGACTTCGACACGGGGCCCGGAAACGTCTTTATCGACACTGCCGTGCGCTATTTCACGAACGGCGAGCAGGAGTACGACAAGGACGGCGCTATGGGGCGCGCAGGCACCGTCAATCAGGAGATGGTCGACGAGTTCCTACGCACATTTCCCTATTTCGCTTTAGACCCGCCGAAAACGACGGGCCGGGAGGTGTTCCGCGACACCGTCGCGCACGATCTGATCGAGAAGGGGCTCGAGAAGGGACTGTCTCCGAACGATGTCGTCGCGACGATAACGCGCATCACGTCGCAGGCCATCGTCGAGCACTACCACCGCTACATGCCGACGGAGTACGGCCCGCTGGCCGAGATATACATGTGCGGCGGCGGGGCCAAGAACCCCAACATCGTGGCGTACATGCAGGCCGCGTTCCCGGAGACGCGCGTCGCCGCGCTGGACGAGGCGGGGATACCGGCCGACGCGAAGGAGGCCATCACATTCGCGTGGCAGGGCATGGAGGCGATTATAGGTCGCAGCATCCCCGTGCCTGGCCGCGTGGAGACTAGGGTCGAGTATGTCCTGGGCAAGATCAGCCCCGGCCGGAATTATCGCCGGGTCATGAGGAAAGGGGCCGAGTTTGGTGGCAATGCAGAGTGGCTCCCGCCGGTGAAAGAATTGGTCAATTCTGTGGATGGGAAGGTGTTTGATAATAAATGGTAACTCATATATGGCCCATATGTTGTATATATTGGATTGATAATAGGCGAGACCCATGCTGCTACCCATTATGCCTCTTGGCGCGGTCCCTCACATGGTCGCACTTAAACGCGGCAGGCCCTCACTTTCCAGTTCTTGCGCTCGAGAGGGTTGGTAAAACTTACTTTAGTCATGGTCGCCTGCTTTCGCCTCATCATTATCGGCCTTCACGGCTGACTTGTTGCCTTGGCTCCATGTCTACCATCCACTACCATCCACTGTCCACCTAAGTTTTCATACTAGTGCTATCACAAATCAAATAATCTTAGCTCCCTGGATTCCTAATAAGACAATAAGGACGCGATTTTTGGTTCTTTAATACAGTGCGTTCCATAAGAGTTATAAATAAGATTTAATATCTACCTTTATATCTTGCTAATGTTATAAATACATAGCATAAAGCAGTTATAATATATAACATAAAGCAGTATTAATAAAAGGCATAAAGCAGTAATAATACATGGCAGAAGGCAGTAATAATTAATAGCATAAAGCAGTGATGATACATGGCATAAAGCAGTAGTAATATACAGCATAAGCTGATTCTCTTTGAAGAGTTATATCACCGTTCCCTTAGCCAGGGCATGGTGTGGGGCGCTCTTCTCTTGTTAATCGCAACCAACGCCTTGCTAGGCTTTATTCAAATGGGATCCTTGAAGTGTCACCAAAATGACTTAACTCCTTCTTCGCTCCTTCGGTCTTTAAGAATGCAATGCGAGGTGCTGGCAACTCTTGGTTGAAAGCGGTGTCGACAAGACCCGGGTCGATTGACTCGTGTGATTTTCCTAGCCCAGAGAACCCGTAGGCAACCAGGACTTCAAACCGGGGAATGGTCGCTTCATTATAAAGACATCGCGAAGCGACCAATGTTGCAAAGGAGTACATCATCGGCTGAGCCGCAAACCCTTTCCACTGACGGACATGAGACATGGAAACGCAGAAGTCAGGTTGACTGAATATCTGTACTAACCTATTCCCTTTTACTAAGCATGTTAGAGTATGAGCTGACGTAGCGCTCAAACGTTACTCCAGAACGCAATGTCGGCCGATAACAACTTGAGGATTCTACAGCATTGCTGGTAATCCAGTTTGGCTACCTCGGAAAAGTTACAGGGGAAGTCAGGTATTTCGTGTCCTGTATGCACGTCGAGGAGGGGTTGCATTTTGGGGTCAGGTTGGCCCTAATTTTTAGCACGATTGTCACACCTCTAGAACAAAGGGGTGTTCTGTATATTAGTAATAAGCACTAGCATAGTTAGTACAGGCTCTCTGCGCAACAACAAGGATTCATTACACACCTATACTAAGTCTCACAACAACGATTTGCCTGTTGTTGTTGCATATTCTCGTGCCTAATTACACGTGTTAATATGCCAATTCAATATAGACACAAGATAATATTCGGAAATACATACTCCGTAACAGCACGAGTTAGCCCCATGGCAGTAGATTCGAGTTGTTCGACATCTCGTTTTACTTTGACCTGGTTGGTCTCTAATGGTGTAAGCTGCTGGTTGGTTCGATTGACATTGGTCTCCAATAATGAGACTCTTTCCTCGATAGCTGCGAACTTTCGGTCGATGGATGCAAACCCGTCCAATGCTACGTTATCCACGTAAAAAGCAGCCTTCTATCTTTATTGCTAGAGCTTCCGTGAGGGAAACAGACAGTCTCGTCATGCAATGTAGCTTCGTCTAAGCCGGGATCCGCGGACTTATCCGGCTCACAGGAATAGTCGACGCGTTGAGTACGTTGTTGGCTACCGGCACAACGAGGGAGTACGAGGGTCCTGCATTCTACCGATTTTGTGTCGTCGATGTTGATGTTAGTTTTTTGTGAGCGTGTGGAAGAATTCAAGTAAACGGCAAGGTCACTTACAGTGGTTCGCATGACAAACAGAGCCTTTACCCGACCCTCCAACAGCGATCTGCGGGACGGCGGCCGTCGATGCCGCGGTAGTTAGATTGTATTGAGCGGCGAATCTAATAACATCATATGGTAAATGCAAACAAAAGAGCTAGAGGGTGAAGAAGACAAGCGTCTTGTCGTCAGCATGCGTGGGTGTTGACAACAAGTAGAAGAGAGACAGGGGGGAATGTGTTAGTGGGATAAACAATTGGATACCTAGGTAACTAACTGGATTGCCCCAGGGTAAAGGTGGGTGAAAGTTATGTTGTAGGAGGCGGGTGCGGTTGATAGGAAGGGGCCAACTACCTAACTACCTGGGTACCTGGTTACATAATAGGAAAGACATACCCTTATATGACTTGCGACAGATGCTCATGGTCGTGACCATGGTAATGGATTGCCAGTTTTCACCACCCAATATCGCAAGATGCGTTTTTACAAAGATCCCAAATTCCAATCGACCAGACTTCTCCGGCTCTTATAACCATACCCGAGAACCATATTTTAATCATTCATAACTTAGCCAGCCATGTTCGGAATATAATCGGATTTTTCGAGAAACCGCACACCCTTGGCTCTTGACCGCCCATAAGCTCTAAAATGTTAGCACCGGGGATGGTCGCGCGTCAAGTGAGAGAAGGAGTATCCTAACCCATATTCCACCACCCTATACTGCCAAGCCGGCATCCCTGTACCAAGTAAATGTAAGCGACCCGGTGGAGTCTATACAAGGTATATGTACATTCGGCGTCGCATTAGTTACTCTTCCCCGCACGTGGCCCCGGGGAGCGGGGGTGGGGGCCTTGAAAACGGCCCGAATCGTCAGAAATGGAACATCGCTTTCCCGGCTACCTTAAACCTATCATAGTAACACCTCTCCATTCTCATAGCTCTTAGAAAGATAGGTCTTAGCAAGGTCGGCACGTATCAACGTGACGACGATGTTGTATGGATACGTTGACTACTCGTCGTCACACTTTATACCGCCGTCATAGCTTTTAGAGTACACTGACTACATATCTCTGTTCACTTCCACTGTGCTGTGGCAAGGGTACGCTCCCTTCACCTAGAATTTCAAGCTAGCCTCAGAGTGATTGAAAACCGCCGTAACCAATTGCCGAAAATGGGCTAGGCTCGTGTCTGCGCCGCAATTCTCCATCGTAGGGAATTTAGGGCAGACCCAAATCGTCCAAGCCGGATAATACTAGGTATAAGAGGCCGCGGGCAATAATGAGGAACATAAAAGTACAGCAGGCTCGGCATCCTCTCCGACTGAAACTTCCCTTGCCGTCCAATCCATGTTCGTCGTCCTAGAGACCGCCCATCATGCATGCCAATGTTGCATCTACACTCTTGGCTCTTCTTGCTTGGTCGGCTCACGTGGAGGCATCCACTTACAGCGACATCAACGGTAGCTCCCGGTTTTTCGAGAAGCTTGGTTTGACGCCAGCCGAAAAGTCGCACCTTTCACAGCGTCTTGGCAGTGCCGATCTGGACGATGTTTCTACTCTAGATCCATCGGAGAGGAGCACCGCCGCATGCCTCGTCGCTGGTGTGGTTTTTGGTTCGAAATTCGTGGGCCAATCCGCGTCAGGCTACCAAGGTGTAGTAGAGGTAAACTGGTAAGACGTATACACTTCGCCTAAGCAGTACCAAGCCACGAGTAACTAATCCCTTTCCTCTCTCCAGGTCCAACACATGCTGGTTGGAGCCTCAATGTATTGTTCAGCCAACATCGGCACAAGACGTCTCGAAAGCAATGGTAATCGTCACGTTTCTGGAAACCAAGTTTGCGATTCGCAGCGGCGGTCACAACCCCAATCCAGGATTCGGAGGAGTTGGTGATGAAGGGATCCTGATTGATATGTCGCACATGACGGAGGTCACGCTCAGCGAAGATGGCTCAATCGCCTCTCTTGGGCCCGGGAATCGCTTCGGGGAAGCTGCGAAGCCTCTTGACTCCCTGGGGAGAGCTGTGCACGGTGGGCGCAATAATCAGGTCGGCATCGGCGGATACTTCCTCGGAGGCGGGTTGACCTACTTTAACAGTATATATGGTCTTGGCGCCGATAACGTAGTTAACTATGAGGTAGATGCTAGCATATATTACTCCGCCTATGATTGGTTATTAACTATGTTTCCTCCAGATTGTTCTTGCAAACTCCTCGATCATAAACGCAAACGCTGAAAGCAACGAGGATTTGTGGTGGGCATTGAAGGGGAGTGGTACAAACTACGGTAAGATTCATATCTCTAGTTCACGGCTCGATCTTTCAAGGCCTAAACTGACCATTGATTACCTAGGGATCGTCACAAGATATGACGTCCAAGCTACGGATAACGGCTCCTATTGGTTTGAGGCATTTTATTATGCCCCTGAACAGATCGACGTACTATTAGAAGCAATAGTCAAATACGCTTACGCAGCCGAAGAAGATCCAAATGCCGACATCTCGTTTAATTTGAACCCTTCTCAGGGGTTTGTAGAGTTCATCTACGCGAAGCCCGTTGTACGCCCTGATACCTTCAACATGTTTTACGACATACCTTCGAAGAGCCAGGCGATCAACTCCACAATCGGAAGTATGTTGGATTTGAATGACGCCAGTTCTTCCACTACTCCGGAGAGACATCTGAGGTAGGCTTGCCATTTGTACGAGCCTAGAAATATGGACTGCTAATCGTTGTTCGCAGGAGATTCATAACATCAGTTGTTCACAAGTTCGATACAGAGCTGCTGAAAGACGTATACGCCGAGTACGTCAAGTTTAATTCCGAGGTTGCAGAAATCGACGCGGTGACGGGCATGGTGGTTCAACCGTTTACGAGCGCAGCCGTCCGACACGCGTCCTCTACGGGAGGTAACCCAATTGGGTTAACCGAAGTATTGCAAAATCGTGAGTTCAAAGTTATTCGAGCGTCGAAAAAGCCTGTACGAATGAGACTTGCTGATTGCGGTTTTAGACATGGAATATTTCATCCAGTGGGAAGACAGCGCAAACGATGAAGCTGCTCTAGCCGCCATACAAAACATCACCGCCAAAGTCGAGGCACTGGCGCGGAGCAAAGGGCTGTATCTCGAGTCGAAAATCATGAACGACGCTGGATTTACTCAAAATGTTCTTGCGAGCTATGGCCCTGAGAATTTGAAGCGCCTGAGGAATATTGCCTTTCGGTATGACCCCTCGCAAGTTTTTCAGAACCTCCAAAACGATGGGTTTCTTTTGAGCAAGTCATAGTATTCAATATCCTAGCTCTACTACTTTGACTACCTCTACTCTCTAAATCAAGAATACATGTGCAGTGAGGGGGGTAATGATCTGTTCAATTTATAAATTCTCCGCCTTGGGGTAGCTCGTCACCTGAAAGGTGTCGAAAGAAACCCATAAAATCCATCTGATACCCTCTCTGAGGGTGGCATTCGTAGTAGCACCTCGGGAAGTCTTTCACGGCCGAGGGTCAAGGTGGTGGATCTTCTGTCGAAGGATCGCTACAAAATATCCTACGAAATTGTGTCCTTATCCTTGTTCTCGGCATCAAGTTCATATCATACAGCTGGCTGTCGCGCAGATTTAGACTTATCCATGAAGCATGTGTATCATTTCATTCATACATGACGAGAATGTACGAAGCAGGGAGACGCGCATTGTAAGTGGATTCGAGCGGACCCCCTATCACGCGCTATGCATGTTGAGTGTGAAACTGCTAGAGCATCGAAAACTGGAGTCCCCCATACCACGTTTCCACAGGGCGACGTTCACTTGAAGCTCACCCTACAACATTTAGACGAGATTATTAATTAAGGTTATTCTTGCAGCGTATACCACATAATTAACATTATATCTTAAACCTATTTTTTAACGCCTTATCTAGTCTACTAAGGTAACGTATAATATGCTTGTCGTGTTAAAAGAGACTTAGCCATAGTTGCTCTACCTTGTAAGGGAGGGCTATATGGCTAGCTCTGCGGCTTCTAAATAAGTATATGATTAGCCATTCCGCAAGATTAGCGGCCTTGTCACATCGTTCATCCTATGGAACAAGACCGTAGACAGCTTTGTCCTCGCCCCTAAAATTTAACCCTAGCGGAGCATGGCTTTAAGGCAAGGTAGCTAGGTATGTAGGTAAGTTCCCTAATGGATAGCATCAGAAAAATATAGGCCAAAGGAGAAAACCTCCTTATTTTTAAAAGTGACATTATTATACAGTGTTGCTTATGGCTGCATTATCTATTCCGAGGATAGGGCTCACATCTACCCATATTCCTTTAGCTTTCACAATAGCTCTCTGTCCTAGTCGGTATCGTTTCTTTGTTTGATGTATCATTTCATCATAAAGAGCTCGGGCATCTGGACGGTATGCTGTTAGACCGCCTTCCTCAGTGTGCAATTTTAGATGTGTTCGCCAGCCGCCATTGCGAGTGAAGCCTTTAGGGCATAAAAGGAATTGGGCCTTGGCCTTTTTGTTATGCACACCTGATAAATTAGCTTAATGGAGTTGCGGCGGGTAGCAGATGACTGAAAATCTTTTTTATTTAGCGAATAGCCCTGGGAAAGGATCGGTTCTTCTAAGAACCGCACTTTATCACAACACAACCACTACGTTTCGTGAGATGTCCGTATTTTATGCTACTTCGATGGCCTCTTCCCTGCATTTTATTAGCCTATCATAACTCTCACCACTTTGGAACCCATGTTGTATTTACTCGAGGTTGCTTGTAATGACCCAGTGGTGCGGGGACTGTGAGTTGAGATTTCGGCTTGAGAAGGTCATCTGTGTGGCGCAGCGACATACCTGCATTCTTCGTGGCGCATTGACATGCCTGCAGTCTTCGTGGCGAAGCCCTACCTATGACATATTAAAGGGGCCTCACCGAAAGCCTCCCATGCACGGTGCCTCCTATACTCAACGAATCAGGCAAACTACCTTACATCCGGATCGTCTTCTTTTTTTTCCATGTTCAATCGCTTGTAGCCAAATGTTCAATGTGTTACCAGCTAGTAGAGGTGTATACCGTTTGCAGATGCCTCTACTACCAGCACGCCGTAGACAGATGCGCCGCATATGCACGCCCAGGTCACGAGGTCTCAAAAAAGACGATACTAGTAGGCTACGCATGCTCTGTACACACTGCGGGCAATGAGGGCCGAATATCAAGACGTCTAAACACATCCCGGCAGAATGAGGACCGGGCAGCAATACCCCCAAACAAATCCAGAGAGAACCAAGACCGGACAGCGAGAAGCCCAATCAAATCCTCACAGAATCCAAAACGGACAGAAAAGACCGTCCCGGTACTGAAAAAGGAGCCCAATTTGGACAAAACACAGCATGGCTTTTCGCCGGTTCCTTCTGCCTACCGTGGAAAGAAATTTGAGGCAACTCAGGGAACAAATTCTGAGATCGACAAGTTACCGAACAATCACTCCGAAGTATGGGGATTCAAGGAAGCGCTTCCTGATTCGGACGATTCCGATGATTCCATTGATAGTATGAGCACTATATCCCAGACATCGACTGCGACCACAGTGGATGAGAACGCGCTCGAGGCACTATTTCGTGGTTTACTGAATCAAAAGGGGCTTAACAATCTTTGGCCGCAGATCGTGGTGGGACAAATATCTCGAAGCGGTGTGAGGCACACAATCGATAGGTTTCTACGGCGATTTGCGGAGGATCTCGAATGCTTAGCCACCACGACAAACGACGTTGAAGATGAAGAGTCGCGTCGCATTATTCTCTCTTCTAGCAAATTTGTTAGGAGAAATCGAGCTAAAATCAGTTCCAGAATATGCCAGGCGCATGAAATCCAGCAAATATCTTCATATGCGGACACGGATACAGAAGACATCGGAGTAATTGTAGAGGATACGCCTGATACTGACGGTGACCCATTCACATTCTCTGTCGCGGAAGATTTTATTTTTGGGACAGAGCCGATTAGATATCTGGAGGCTAATCTGGCTGCTTTTATCCGACAACGACAGCAAAAACGGTTTTCACCACTCACGACAAATTTACGCTCGTTTACGTCTTCGGTGGTGCCACTACCTTTTCAACCACCCAGTCCGCCTGGGAAAAGAAGAGTGAAATGGACATGCGTAAGGACTCTTATTTGCATACGGTTTTGGAACAAGCCTAACACGAGATGGAAATTAGATCTGTGGTTGTCAAGTTATCGATGATTATGAAAGTAAACTTGAAGGATCCGTCGAAGCTTTTGAGTATCGCCTCAAACAGTACAATCAGGCGACACAGTCTTATGAACGAGATAATGAGACATGTCAGAGTAACGTAGCGACGCCGGACTCGCGGAAAGGAACTATTCCCACTATCATACAGTGGTTTCGTAAATCTTCCACGAAAGCAAAGTCACACGGTCTTCCGAGTTATCGAAACGATAGTAACGGCCCTTCCATACAGTTAGGGAGCTGCATAAGATCCTCACGACCTGCCCAGGCTCACCACAACTTCGTGCTCTTGTGTGTCCCGTACCTTCGCTGGGGGCTCCGACTTCACAACAGCGAGGTATGCAGGATCAACTCTGATCAGCAGTTCTTTCAACTTCTTAGACAGTGTTACCTTAATCAACGGGTTGGAAATATTCGAGGAATATTTCAAATATTCACAAAAGTACGAGCGCTACAATTCGTCAAAGTAAGTAATAAGAACCAACGAAGACAATCCCCATGTTTTAGTGTCCTAACCTCATAGCGTCTATTATCAGTTCGAAGTCTTCCGCAACAAGCTGGTAGACGTGCGCGCCTGTCCGTCTATGCCGACACTAGGTAGCGAATACGCATATGACCCAGCGGATGCTATCCCACCCATCGGGTCAAACATGCTGATGCATCTCTTCGAGAACCCAGAGCATGCAGATGTCACCTTATTCTTGTACAACCGGTTCCCAAAGAAACTGAGGGCCCAGCTCGAAGCCTGTCCCATGAAGGGAAGCTCAATCGGCTGGGGCGTTGAGTTTGTAGAGGGTGTTGACTGGTATGTCGTGTTTGCGGCTGCATGCCTTGGGTTTCTCTTCTGCTTGATCTTCGCGGTGGCTTGGGCGGCTACGAAAGGAGATATTCAAGGGGGTTTTGGTATTGCAAGCTTTCTCTTGGCTTTTGTCGTTTTCTGCAGTGGGACCTTGCACTACATGATATAAATAGCTCTATATAACTATACACTGTGCTTTACATGATTCTAGTAAAACGACATGTGGGAACAGGCCTTATGCTGATCAAAGGTGTTTCGATCTGCTAGCTATGAGCATACCATGCAGGATCAAGACCACCTAATAATGAGTATGCGGTGTTGGCTTGTCTATCTAGCACACAGATGCCTTTAATATGATCATGAGGGAAGTCGGGGCGCCACAACCTGTAGTCTGGCAGAATTTCCCGCTAGTCGCCATCATCCCGTTTCCCTCTAAATTCCGGTTTCGGCCTACTATAACAAGGAGCGATTGACATATACCACATTAGCAGGCTAATATGTATTCACATATGTCGTACTACATAGTAGCCATCGATATCTATCCCAAAATCGGCAATAATATGTTGATTCTTGCCATCTTTCACGCCGTACTCAACTTGGCACTTTGTGCAGCAGATTTGGCTGAAGGTTCGAACGGCAGGGTACCTGCACTCTTAAGATAAATGCTTCATAGTGTTTGAATCATGCCACGAAGAACCGCAGCCTCGACCCGCGGCTGCTATTCTGTCGTGCCAATGTTCCACCCCCTAATTTCAACCAAATCCGCGAGGAATGACCATTCTAGAGAGCTAATTCCTCCCTGGAACTTACTGAACCTCCCCTCCGCAGCCTTGACTAAATATTAATAGGGCTGTCGATAAAAGGTATGTACTGCTGCGGGCATGTAGTGTTGGCCGGTGGGATTATGCCTTGAAGGTATGCCTGAACATGTCCAAAGTAACAGTTTGAACCCCCTTGATCTGCAACTGTATGCTGCATTCGAGAGAAATAACCCGCCAGTAAGCTTAGACTCTTATTCAAGATAGTCATATAAGATTAGATAACGACTTACGCCAACGGCCTCCTGCAATAGAACTACTGAGCCGGGAAATCGAGAAGACATCTTGCGCGCCCTGTGAAGAGAAAAATTAGTTAGCAACATGCCGAATGGCGAGACAGCCTGGCTAAAACGTACGATGCTAAGGGCGTTATAGGGTCGATGGTATTACTCGTAAAAAGGATCGGGAAGGACGTAGGCCTGTCCAGTCCTATTGGGTCTGCATAAGAATGAACTAGTTAGATTTCGTGTCTAATGTAGATATTCATTTACCTTGTCGGAAGATGAAGGTTCGAGAATGCGGAGAAAGGGAGAGAAAGACAAGAAGACGGTTACCTACCTTGAGCCACGATGCTATCAGGCAATTGCGGTCGGAATGATCTACACGCGAGAGTTTCCGCGTAGATGGGCCAGATATCGCCTATGTACTTGCTCTTGGAAACCGTGTACTCGACGAAACTCTTAAATTCTTCAATGGTAGCAACCTTGTTCCTTCGATACGAATCGGCGCACCGGATGACGCGACCGGCGTCGGGTTCGCTACCTAATTTTTCAAACATGCCGGCAAGAGCAGACGCATTCCCATTCTCGAGCTGATGTAGGATGTCGGCCATGCCTGGGAAGGATGCTAGGGGGGTATAGATGGTGTTGACGAAAAGGGTCTTTAGGTCTGAATAGGTGACCAGTGTCGGCAGGTCTCGATCTCGCACTCTGCTAAGAGGAACTGGATGGTTCTGAAGCTGATAGATAATGCCGTCTATTCTAGCTGTGATATTAGCCGGCGTCGGTCCCCAAAAGGAACACTTTTCAGGACCTGCGGAATGGCAAAAGCTCGAGAATTTTTCCATAGCCTCGTCCATTTGATCGACGCTGTCCCTCCAGCCATTGTCGTAATATTGGTCTGCGTTCAAAATACCATCTAGTATCATTCTCTCGATCCGATCTGGGAACATGGAGGCGAAAGTGGTGCCGATGACAGTGCCGTAACTGACTCCGTAAGACCATAATTTAGCATCTGATGGTGACTGGCCAGCCACCTCGGCCTCGGCTTCTATAAATGTGAGTAAATCATGAGCCACAGCCGGTGTAGTCACATAATATCCATATGGCTCATTCTCGACAGCATCGTTGCACCACTCTCCGTAGATAGAGCTCGAGTAGTACTGTTCCTCAAGCGACGTGGATGAGACATTGGTAACGCCTGTGCTATACACTCTATTAAATGCCAATCGTGCTTCTTCGTTCCCTGAGAAGCAGTCGAGGACCAAACCACTATTGTTCACGCCGCGAGGGTCAAAGGAGACGAAGTTGTACTGCTCTCCGAAGATTGGCCCTAAGAGGGCCTGGTATGCGAAGAGGAGCCCAACGCCAGAACCACCTGGACCGCCTAACGAAGTGTCAGTCCAATCGTATAAATTTTTACGAGTGATCTGATCGATATCTTACCCGGGATGATTACAATGCTTGGAGACTCGACGGTGGCATTCTTGCCAGCCAGTTTTATAAAGGCGACCGACGTTGTGCCAAGACTTCTATTTGCATAATCCAAAGGAACTTCCAGCCGAGAGCATGTAAAGTCATCGAAACACGATGTCCACGTGAGATTGGCAGATGGTTGAATCTATATAAGTAGTCAGAAAGCTTGAAAGCAAAAGCCTTAGACGACGCGGTTTAGCAAAGTTCAAGACTCACATTGTCAAATCCATAAGCCACACCCGAGTCGCGCCGGCTCTCGGCTTTGCATCCCAGGCCTGAGAAAAGGATGAGCGCGTTCACAAGTTGTTTCATTGTCGCCCCCATAAGGTTTTTTATTGATCTCTCTGTTATGCTGCTCGCAAGACGGTAGTGTCACCGATCATCGCAGTCGGCACAATTGCGATATTAGGGAGCTACTTATACTGGTTGAGCCCCCGAGAGATTTGTCAACCGGGTTTGCAGGGTGCGACTACTCAGATCCTCAGGGAGCCGCAGTCTTCCAATTCAACTCATAATGCCTATTGTACGCACTCTCACAGCACTCCACTTGTACGAGCCAGCGAATCAATATCATTTCAACGCCACCAGGACTGACGAAGTGTTACATAGTAATCCTTCCTCGCCTGAACTGCGCGGGTAGGATCCGTCGTATTTTGGCGCTCCGCCTATGCGAACCGGCCAATCAACATACATCCATCCTGGCACATCCCAGCCGTTTCCCCCCCCGGTACCCGACCGTGTGATTTTCTGGTCTTGCTTATTCCTTTTTCAAGTACTAGGTACACTCTCCATCGCAAAGGCTCTACTACTGGTAGTAGAAGATGACCTTTATTATAACAGAGCGTTTAACTACTACACCCCTGACCATGACTTAGGAACCCGAACCCTCCTTTCTTGGCACCCCACCTGTACGAACCAGCCAATCGACATCTATTGTGATTCATCCTGATTCGTCCCGATTGGTCTATCCTTTGAGTTGTTCCCCGCTAGTATACGAACAGACCAAAGACGATCCGATCCCTCACTTTCAAAGCCACCGCCGCATGCAACTGGCGGCTTATAGTCTGTAGTGGCCCCAGAAATGCCGTCAGCTTGAAACGGTGCCTGCTGCAAATCTTGGTCAGCTAACACCAACATGATGGACGAGTCTAAGAACGAGAACACCAAGAAGGCCAATCAAGCTTGGAGAAGAAAACCTCGCAAGTTCGCTCCGAAGTCAAGACTAGGTTGTAAGACTTGCAAGTGAGTGTCGGCTCCGTGTACTTATTGCTACATTGCGATCGGTGTCTAAAGACTTCAAAACTGACGCTCGACCTCGGCGCATCTCTCAGGATAAGACGAGTAAAATGCGATCTATCTCAGCCATCATGCGTGAAATGCAGGTCTACAGGTCGCACTTGTGACGGCTATGGTGAAATGCCCCTCGCTTCCAAGACCGAGATTGGATCAAGCGGTTATCACAACGAGAATGCAACCCGAGCAGAGAGCTGCGGCAGTCACCGTCCCTGTAACACGATCAGTGCGTATCAGCCAAAGCAATGGTACGGGAAATACCATGACTCCATTCGGCAGAGTCTCGGGCCCTTGATGGTATTACCAGTGACTGGGCCAGGCCAGACAGAAGCAATATGTTTTTTCGAGTATATTTCAATCAAGCATCTGAACGAATACCACCCCTGCGACTCGTGGCGGAAAACTCTCATGTTCTTTTCACAAACAGTGCCATCAGTGCGGTATGCCGCCATTGCTCTGGCCTTGGTCTACCGAAACTCCCTGGACCGCGATGCTAGCGACCGTGCGAAAGATGGTTCACTGGGGAATACTCCCTTACTTTACTATAATCGGGCCATCCAGCTTCTTCTAAATCAGGAAACCGGCGAAAACACCGAAACAACAGCCATCACTCTTTTGGTGTGCTATCTCTTCACCTGCTTTGATCATCTAGCGGGCAATTACGTACAAGCAATGATGCACCTACGCGGAGGCGTGGAGCTCTCACGCCATATCGACAAGGCTATACCGAAAGACGACAATACATACGACGACGCCAGACTCTCAGGGGCTCGCACACTTATCGGCCAGGTCACAAGACAGATCCGCCGTCTCGACATGCAGGCCGTAACGTTCCTAGTCGACTGGACTCCCGCCGATATCCAAGAGGAGACACTTAGGCCCCAGCTTCCACCCTCCAATAGTGCCTTTCGATCATTCGAGCAAGCCGCCGACCACCTGTATATTCTCGTTGGTAGGGTAATGGGACTGCACAACAAGGAGCAGCAAATTTCCCAGGCGAGTAAAATATCACCACCGTCGCCACTTAAGGGTAATATTCTTAAAGAGCTGGAAACGTGGTCAAGTCTCTTCGAGAACATGCTGCAACAAGGCAGCTCCTATGAGACAGGTTCCAAAACCGACCCGCTCATATCACTGCTACGCCTACAACATACCATCGCATGGACTTTGCTCAATAGTTACGGACCTGGCAGGGAAATGGAATACGATAACTTCCTGCCCCAGTTCCGGCAATGCGTGGCCTTGGCGGGCGACGTAGCGGCGGCACATGAGCGGTATTCGGGGTCGTTAAAGCCGACGTTTACGCCAGAGGTTGGAATCGTCCCCGTGCTATACATAATTGGGGCCAAATGCCGGCATCCCGCGGTCCGACGCGAGGCCCTGAGGATCCTGCGACGGCAACCGATACGGGAGGCGGTCTGGGATAGCATCTCTGCAGCTAGGGTGGTGGAACGGATAATCGAGATTGAAGAGGGCGAATCCAGGGAGGGGGAAATGACACAAAGTATGGAACAAATCGCTGTGTGGCAGAGAATCGAAACTTTATCTTGGATACATGTCGTCAGTGCGGCCAGGCTGGATGTCAGGTATACTTTCTGCACGAGGAATGGAGTGCATATCGAGTCTCTCATGATATAACAGGCGGGGAGTCTCATCATGACAAATAATCAATAGTAGACAACAGGCAGTTTGTACGGAATAAACAGAAACTAACATTAGACGCTATAGGCGGGCAGGGTAGCTCTAATCTAACCTAGATTAGGTCGTAGTCGGCGAGATGTGTGTCGTCCTTGGGCACGAAGGTTTTCCGCGCGTAGACACGGTTGTAATTTCTTCGCGTATCGATGACCTTGTCCATGATCCCACCGCCAACCTGTGCCGAGCCGTCCTATAGACATGAAGGGGACAGCGTCCTCACGTGGATACCTGGGTAAGTCTTCATCACAGGGAAGGATAGGGTTGCGTCTGCGTGCCATATTGGACTCCTGCTTAAGTTCTCATAAGGTGTTATGAGTAGCTTTGAAATGTTGAGATGCACTCGTTGATTCCAGATTGCGAAAATGCAAGAGGGAACGTTGGAGTTTCTTTGGGGGGGGGGGGGGGGGGGGGGAGTTGAGCCTCGCCATGGTTCTATATACTTGCAGCTGCCAGGCGCCGAGGCGTTCTGCTGGAAAGGGTCTCTGAACTAAAACCAAAGAAGAATTTTTGGGGAGCGTAATCAAGGGCGGCGGCCAGCAGAAGGCTTTTCCTTATTGGTTAGGTAATATAATCCTACAAGGAAGAAATGATATAAATGTCCAGTAAATGCTCCTTTAACCGTACTAGCTACCTAGTACAACGTGTTTCTATCTACCTATCAACAAAGAACCACCGTTTCCCATCTCGAGCCGCAATCCTTCCACTTGCACATCGTTACGGTGCCGACGCCGATCCTTCTCGCGACGAACGGTCTGCAGGGCAGCCTCTCCACCATCATGACGTTCAACTCCCATATATCCGAATATCTCTCCTCCCACGCCGAGTTCTTCCTCGTGCGATACTCCTGTAGGCGGCCCGAGATGACGGCAAACTCCATGAACTTTTGGACCCCGTCATTGCTGCAGTGGGTTTCTATCCATCCGCGGTCCATCGTCCTAAGGACTCCGACATTTTCATTGTTGGCGTTCATGAGGATGGCGTTTGGGGCCATTGCCGCCGTTTTAGAATTAGCCTGTGTTGAAGGCTGACTGATTTTTAAGGGCGCAACCGTCGTATTAAACACGAGAGAGCCCGGAAACATGGCTGCGGCGAGGCGCGCATCTGGATCCAGAGCCCGCCGCTCACGAGTCGTCCAGGGGTTCTGGGGGCATTCCCTCCAGTCCCTGTTCGTTCTCCATTCGCCCGGGAGGCCTTTACTGCCACTCAGCAGGGGTAGTTCCTCTCTTTCAGAGAGCTCGCGAATAGAAATAACGGTTTGGACCCATCTCTCCTCGACTTCCAGCTCGCGCAAACTGCCGTCCGGCTCTTGGCAGTGGAAGTAAGTAAGGCTTGCGATACGGAGGAAGTCCTGCCCGATAGTGCCCCTTTCCCGGTCGTAGGAAACTGCCGACGACGAACTTACCCAGCTCCAGCTCGGGACACCGTGGAGCTCGCCCCGCGGGCTGAACGGTCCCGGGCAGTCCCAGCAGAGACAGACGGCGAGGTATCTCTCCGGAATCCCGAACAGGAGGCGGGTATTGAACGATTCGCGGAGGGCGTTGCTCACCCCAGAAAATGCGTTGAAGGCGTCGCTTGCGAGGGACAATTGACGCGAACTGTAGTCTTTCACCCAATTGCAATAATCCGCTAGTTCTACACCGGCTTGGATGGTGAATTGCGTGCCTTTCCTGTCGGTCTGGCCGCGGTCGAATATGCCGGGGACGTCCGGTATCTCGCTTGGCTTAGCTACAACGTTTCTCGAATGTCCTAGAGGGCCAGACTCGTCTTGTGGTGAATCTTTTTGGTCGTTATGGCGATCGTGTCCTTCAAGAGACAGGGGTGGAGTGTGTACGGTCCAAGTAAGCATCTCCATAGCCTCTTCTTGGCAGCACCTGAAAATAACTTGATGGTCGGTAATATAGAGACAGCGACTAGATAGTAGCCTTTCCTGGAACGTCCAACCTCTCTGGTTCCATAGAGTCGTGTCGATAGCTTCGTCTGCGGTACTCCCGCAAATTACCCCCCCGGTTTCGACTTCGGGCCTGTAGGGCGGCGACCACACCGGTGACTCCAAGTGCCTTGGTCTGCCGGTGCACCCGGGCAAACCAATATCGTTGCGTGTATTGAGAGCCCCGATGATAGTAAAGCTCGCGGACCGGTAGATTGTATCCATTGCGTTGATTTGGCCCGGTTTTGTGATTTCGTCGTCTTGCACGATACAGAGACGGTCGATCCACAGGTAGCGCTGGCCAAGCTCACGGCACAGGGTAATGGCGTCAGTTATAATATTCGGGAGCTGTACTTGCTGGAGGCTCTGTGGCGTGGCGAGGAGATCGGCGTTCCCTTTTTCTAATTTGATATTGTTGTCAACGCCGACTTTCCACATGTAGCTCAGAGCTACGTAGCTAAAGGGGCCGTCTGGCTCTGTGATCTTTTCTTCGTAAGTGTCAATAAGCCGGAATCCAGCGGGAAGATTCTCTAGTAGTGCGTTAGCATTGGATTATTGATACCATGTTCTGCGACTCACCTTTTCCCGTTTCTTTGCCCACACACTGCCCCGCATGGCGGTCTTCACATCTCTTCAGCCAACCACTAAGCAGTTTTGTATCGAAATATGGAACCACCCATTCCTGAATATCAATCAGAACGTTGGCATCGTCGTTCGAATAAGTTAGCTTGAATTGCGGCGTAATGGTGAATAACGGAGGCGCTGCCGTGTCAAAAAACCCGGCTTGATTGGTTGGGAGAGCCTGGACAGCTCGTCTACTCATGATTAACCGTACAATTGATTTACTGGCTTTCTTTGCTGGCGGCAAGCGCTTTACGGCCAGAGTGAGAAATATCCCAATGCCGATAGAATCGGGGTCTGAGCGATCTCCGTAGCGCGGCGAGCGGCCGCTCTGGGAGTAGAAGCCATGCCCGCCAGTATCTAGATAATACGGCCCACCTATCTCGATGCCGACTTCTGCTGCTGGCAGTGCTCGTACATTCGGATCGTACTGCGCATGAGCATGATAGGCCGCAAGGACACGGGCGCAGATCCGACATCGAGGTTCTTGCGCTAATTGTTGGAGGGTCACAGCTTGGTGCCCGTTGTAATCGTTGTTCTTGCGTTGATTGTATGGCTCGTCTAAATTATGTATGCTGATATCCTCCCAGTCAAGACACCTTTGGCATAACGATAGGCGGTTAGGTCTCACTGATGAATGCTTTCTATTCCGCGCTTTGGAGTCTGGCATATTTGCGAATCGTATTTTGCACGGAAAGGAATGGTTTGATGGACAGACGGTATTCAGAAAGGAATGGAAGATGACTAAATGGCGGAATCTTAGGCCGTTGTCCGCAACTCAGGCGCCAGTGAGGCTTGGATGCGGAGGCTTAGAGGACTGCTCTGCATAATCCAATTAGACAGTGCTAGCTGAGCCTGGGCTTCCTATCTGGGTGATTTGCACGGTCAGCTCCGCCCCCTGTCCGCCCCTAACTAAATAGAGTCTCGGGGTCACATGGGGATTGTACTATGTAGATAGTTTTGGAGAAGCACAGAAGTGTTTCGATTGCATGGTTGTGACTAAGTGAGGTTAGTTGTAGCTACCAAGAACACGGAAAATATAAGGTAACGGATATATTATACTGGTGATCTGGCTGTACCCGTACGCGTGGAGCACACGACGAACGGGATGGCAGGTCGGACGTCTTCTCCCTACGTTGCGTCTTGGTCGAGGTGGCGGCAACCCTTGTCGGCGACAGATGCCAGGTGAACCCATGGTTCCGCTCCGGAACCGACCGGCACGGGAATCACCTGGAAAACATCCGGGTCTCGGGTCACACCAAGGCAATAGGTTCCTACAGTGATGGCTGCGAGGTCGTCAGCAATGGCCTCCGTATCGACCCGACACCCAACTATTACGACGAGGTTTGGGTACACCTGATAAACAAGACTTTACCATCGATGCTTAAGAGAGAGAAGAATCAGCGCGCGACAATTCAAAAAATTCGAGATGATACTAGGTAGCATTTTGAGCCTCTTATCTCGAACGAGGTCATCTGGGGTATGCACCGCTAAGGCGCCTTTGGTACGGGGTAGAGTAGAGGAATATAGCGGTGCTGGAAACGATGGACAAGAGCCCCTGACCCCAAGATCAGGGCAATATGATACAGGCAACAGCGCAGCTATGAAGGCCCTACCAGCCACCCTATTCCTGACGATCCTCGAGATCGACTTAAGCCCTTATACGCCCTTATTCCCTTGTAAAGTGTGGAGGCTGAGTGTGCAGCCCTCGTATCCCGCATCGGGCTGTATGTGCTCATGTCTCGATTCACCCTCATGACACCCCTCGGCCTATTCATGGAGCTCATCAACCACATTATTATTATAATCCTCGTCACCCCCCTGTTCCCCTGTAATCCTGTCTCCTTTGTTTTCTGGTCTTCGCGGGTATCCCGCCCTATCCTGTTTCACAGCACTGTATAGACAGCTTCTCTCCTACTAGTCAACCCCTCCCGGCCCGGGTTGAGAAGCTGGTCGTGACCCTGCCGTCTTCAGCTAGATTGACTACGATTCTCCATCCAAGGGAGCGGCTTACATTTCCCATCTCTACATTTTTCCCGCCTGCTGAGAACGATCGAAAATTCTGTACGCCCTCATAGATGCGCAGCGGCATATCGCGTCGCTGGTTCGAGCCCGATACGGAAATGCAGGAGTCAGCTGCGTTGGATGCGGGGAAACGGAGTAGGTATCCATTAGTGTAAGAAATGGGGGGGCGCAGACAAGTGGAGGGAGCCATTTCCATTAGCCTGGGTTAGTGTATCTAGGTACGGCGATGAGTGGATAAGTAGGTAGGCAGGCCACGAGATTCAGCAGAACATGTTCTAGGTTACGGTATTATAGTATTTCGCTATGCTCGATCGGCAGCGTACACAGTCCCTCCTTGCCTGCGGATCTCATCCATGATCTCCATGACCCGCAGCGTCTCGGCCCACGGCATGACATCGCTCTCCTTCTTGCCCGCCAGCACGTCCAGCGCCGTCGCGTCGGCCTCGTACGTGTATCCGCGCCCCGGCGTCGCGAACTCGTAGCGCCTACCCTCCGCCCGCTCGTTGCTTTCGCCCGAGTCGCTCACGAACTTGGGGTACACGACGAAGTACTTGGGGTCGGACGTCGTGACGCCCCACACCTCGACCGTGCCCTCGGTCCCCTCGATGCGCGCCACCATGTCCGGGTTGCTGTGCACTTTTGTCGTCGACGTGATGACGCCCTGGCGGCCGGACGCGCCGTAGTGTAGGATGATGCTAGAGAAAACCTCGACCCCTACTTCGAACGTCTGCGCTGCGAGCACCCTGGGCGACTCGGCGTTCCTCGGGATCCCGGGGTCGAGCGCCGTGAGCCCCCACGTCAGAGAGTAGATGCCTAGATCGAGCAGCGTCCCGGCGCCGAGCGCTGTGTCCCGGTACCGCGACGTCGACGGCAGGTTCGGGACGTCGAACTCGCGGCCGAAGTCGGACCACATGCGGAAGACGTCCCCAATAACCTTATCCTCGTACAGCATCTTCATCAGCGTCTTAAACAGCGGGCGGTGGCGGAGCCACATGGCTTCCGCAACGTAGACGTTTTTCTCCTTCGCCGCGGCAAAGACCTCGCGCGCCTCACGCGCATTCAGGGTGAACGCCTTCTCGCAGAGGACATTCTTCCCGGCGGCGATGGCGTCGAGGCAGTTCTGCTTGTGGAAGGAATGCGGGGTGCCGATGTAGACGATGTCGACCTCTGGGTCCTTGCACGCCGCCTCGTACGAGTCGTAGATGGCGGGCTTGTGGTCGGGGCAGTGCTTTGCGGCAAACGCCTCTCCCTTTGCTTTGGACGAGGACCCTATCGCTTGGATTACATGCCTCACTGGCGCATCTGGCCGTGCTAGGACGAGATCCTCAACGAACCAGTATGAGATTACACCGGTGGCTATTTGCTAGACGTGTCAGAACTCCCGTCTTGGGTAAGAATGAGTGAAATCACGAGGCGGCCTACCGATAATCGCCCACCGGATGGTCGGAACCTCTGCCATGAGTTGTCGGTGGGTAATGAATGAATTATATAAGAAGCGTTGAACCCTGGAGACTTGAAGAGCTATGTGAGGACGTCCTGGGCCTCACATAGAGATATTGGTACACCAACGGCCTTTATAAGAATCGGGATGCGTCATACAGTATGCAACGCGACTGAGTCCACATCGTAGCTTGGGAGCCGACTACCCCATTGATTGAGAAAGGAAATTCACGAGATCGGGAAAAAATCCCGAAAGTGTTCATCTAGGGGTGCGGGGTATGGGCAACGGAGCCATGTATTGTATGTATGAGATGGCGAAGTACGTTGGAGCAGGTCACATGCTGCATACTAGATGCATAGATTCGAGAGCACGCTAAGAAACCCTCTCGTACGGCTGGCTTATCGAGCTCGTCTTTTCGTTGCCCGTTCCTAGAGGACGTTAAATCGGAGGCCCGGGGCATTGATCCTGTACTCCGTTCAAGCCACTAACCTACGGGCTTGCGGCGATTCTCTAATAGCTTCCCCACCGTAGCTGCGCGCTGCGTTCCTCTTTCTAGCGCATGCCACCATGAACAGGGATCCACGTGTTGGTGGGGGATTTGGGGGGGGAGGGGGGACTGATTGTTGCCGCCGACGAAATACGTACGCCAAAGACCGCGGCACCTATATACGCGACCTCGAAAAAAGATACCTAGCATGTATATACCCATATATGGGTGATCGAGCTCTCATGTGGCGAATCGTGGTGGGCGGGTTTGCATATCGTGTCACATACCGGAGGCCTTCGCGAAAGACGGTTCCGTATCCACTATCTTGATCTCTCCGGCACCGAGGGCAAGCCACGGGGTCCGCACATACAGCTCTCAGAAAAAAATGAGCCGTGGTGAATTAGAGTCAGACAACCGGAGATGATACGTGCGACAATGCACCTGAAATAGGGGCTGGTCGCTGCCCAGTTACGCATTATCCGTCTCAATCGTGATGGATTATCGTGACATTTAATATATTACACTTTATTACTGCCTGATACCTAGTATTTACTGCGCTATTTATGATTAGAATGCTGCAAATTAGCCGATCTCGAATACCCCGAGCCATAGCCCTTGTCATATTATAGGCCAGGCTTCAGGAATACGCTTTATCTATCTTCAGCTTGTGATCAT
Source organism: Xylaria grammica (assembly GCA_004353285.2). NCBI lineage: Eukaryota > Fungi > Ascomycota > Sordariomycetes > Xylariales > Xylariaceae > Xylaria > Xylaria grammica. The sequence continues at coordinate 128,439 of NGZP02000002.1, read as the reverse complement.
CGGGAACCAACGTGCCGCCTCGAGTCCCGACGACGAGCTCAAGGTGCTCAGGGTCCTCATGCGCCTCGCGAATCCGAAGCGTCGTCATCCAGGTCCTAGACTTATTGATGCCGCCCCCCGAGTTCTTCAGCTCCGTCGCAGGCGGCGAAAGCACGGCCAGCGCGACCAGCTCGCCGATGGTGCCCCAGGAATTACTCGTCCAGCCCTTGGCACGGTACCAGAAGACGAAAGAGTAGCCGAAGTACAGGACCACGAGCGCGACGTGGATTAGCAGCGTGACGATCGAGAACAAAGTCGCCTCGGACCTGAGCCCGTAGCCCCAGCCGTACCGCTGGACGTCGAAGGCGACGGGCGTCTGGTGCTCCAATGTGGCCACCGGCGTGTCCCCGTAGGCCGCAGCCGTCGTCTGCGCGAGCAGGTCGATGGTCGAGACGTTGCCGTCCGTCGGCTTCGACAGCACCGTCGTGAAATCCGTGCCCTCGAGCGCCGCCCGCGACACCCAGTCCGCCATCACCGTGCTGAGGACAATGGAGATCTCGTTCGCCACGTCCTGCGTCCAGGGCCCGCCGGTGCTCGTACTCGACGCGAAGTTCAGGATCGTCACGTTGTCGGCTTCCGGGTACGCCGTCACAAACCCCTGCAGGATCTGCTCCACGAGAGGCAGGCCGTGGTAAATGCTGTCTTCGTCCCGTTTGACGATCCGCGAGTTGATCGACGACGCCCATGCCGGCGATATGGAGATAGGATCGCCGATTGTCCGTTTGGATAGAGCAGCTTTGATGTTGACGTCGCCCGTCGTAAGGTTGGTAGAGTCGAGCCAATCTGTAAGGCTTGTTCGAACCACGTACTCCGTAGTGTTGAATTCCACGTCGGTCGCAGCCCATCGCGCGTCGATCACGCAAGGTGTCGTGAGGCTGCCCTGCTGGTACACGGTCATGCCAGTAGCGTTCGTGACTGTGTAGAACACCGGGACCGTCACGACAGCGGCGAGCGACGAAGGCAAGGACTCATCTTGAGTCCCTTTGACCTCGGAAGCATCAATCCACTTGATCTGGGTCCTGTTCCAGGGCTGAGGGCGGCTGAAATTCCACGCCGCGTCTGGCACGTTCCATGTCGTCCACGCATACGTATTCGGCTGTGACTCTGAAAACCCATTCACCATCGCGCTGGTGTCGAATGTCAGGTGCTCGTCACTAGTGCTCGCCAACCCGAAGTCGTAAGACACGCACTGGACCTGCACGAGGGGAATAGATACCGGAGTATGGGGCGAGACCAGGAATTTGGGGCGTTTCGTCTTGTTGATTTCGCCCACGATGTTACTACGGACGTAATGCCAGAATGCGTCGCTCAACGACAACACACTGGCATGTAACGTCGCGCTCATGGCCGCAGGAGTCGAGGAGTTCTTCGAGGCTATCAATGCGGACACAATATCCCTCTGCGCCTGGCCGGAGAATGAGCTTTGCATAGTGGGGTTGTAGTGCTGGCCGTCAGTCAAGTTGTACCAATAGCCTTCCTGTGCTCGTGTCCATGCCCAGTCTACGAGGACGTCGAACCCTCCTGCAGGGCAGTTCAACGAGTTCCAGTAGTCATCTGTCAGGCAGTCTGGCGCGATGCTGGAATTCTTTAATGCCGTGGGGAAAAGGGCAGAGGTGTCCCGGCTGATGTAGCTCGTCAGGGGGAGGCTGTGGTTGAAAGGCTTGCGCATGTCCCACCAGTCTTGGTCGGGAGTAAGGGCACCGGCAGAAGCAGGGCCGACTAAAAATGTGTATATGATGGAAGAACCTAGAGCCAGGGCGACTAAAGATGTTTTGATTTGTTTATGCTTCAGACTGTGTCTGAAAGGCTTCCAGAAGCTCTTACTTATTAGGTATTCGGCCGATCCCATCTGGAACGCCCCCACCATTAGACCCAAGGGAATGCCCTTCGTACCAACTAGCATACGGCGGAAAATACTGCAATATAGGACGTCAGCAGTCATTTTTTGTAGTGGCTCAGGCATGTCAGATATAACGGTGGGTTCATTGTGACACTCCGATTCCGGGGTTGAAGGACAGGCCTAGGAGGGGGAAAACTCACTGTAGAACCATAGCAGAGAGCGAGCCCACGATGAGGATCTCGTGCAATTTCGCAAGCAGCTGCAACAAGATCTCCCATCGCGAAGAATCTTCGAGCTCGTCAGCCCAATACTGCCCCCGGATGCTGAGCTGCACGACGGCAGCGGTTGCCAATATAGGTAAAATATGCACGAGTCCGTGTATCCACCGGAAGCGCTTTCTCAGCGCGACCTTGGGCTGTTCGCTCGAGAAGTACGACTCGTCAGGGTCATTAGAGTATATGTAGGTCTTCTTGAGATCTTCGTCTTCGGATAGAGAGTGGTATGTCAAGTCGCTAGACCACGTGTTGGTTCGTTTGGTTAGCGGTTCTTCCATGGTGGACTCCAGGAGGATGGATGTATATTAGATACAATACAAACGCCGACAAGCGAACGGAATAGATGAAAGAAACACAATACACAAATAAAAGGAAAAACTGCTTTCAGCTATGGGATGGGGGGTGTTAGAAAGTGGCAGGCTGCCTTCAAATAGTAAGTTCGGATCAGGCTGTGAGCGTAATCGTAAGCCAGAAAACTCTTACGCATCTAATGAGCAGGCTTACAGCCAATTAAATTATTAGGGATCCTCGGTGTGTTATATTGTCTATATGCTAACTGAAGCAATATTATCACAGAGGATTCGTCAGGAGAAGTCCTACATATCAAGAAGCTAGGTGCGCGCCGCTAGGCTGGGATCGAAACAGGCGTGCTGCATTGCCAGTTAGCGAGGCGGCCGGGGCTATACTAGTAGTATAACTAAGAACGACAGGATCAGGCGTTCCTGGGGTCTAAATATAGCTGGTTATCAGGCGAGCAAGCCATTCTATAATGTCGTTTTGGCCCCCAATACACCCCGGTATCGTGCCCCAAGGCATACCCCCCCCATGAGACCACATTAGATAACAAAACCTTGGAGTAAGGGACGCACGACGCTTTTAGCACGTCTGTATCGACGAGGGCGAAACATGGGGAAAACGTAAAGATGTAGAGTGTGGTGTATGTTAACTGGACAGGACCCGGGATGGTGGGTGGTAAAGGAGGAGGAGGAATGAAAGCTAGTGGTGATCAGAATTGACAACCGTGCGTTCTGGCTGAGGCTCTGCCCGCCTAGATACCTGCTTGCATGCCCGACGAGGCGTAGCAGTCTTACTGGTGTATATATAATCGGTATACTATATAGCCAAAATAGTCATCACACTGCATGTGTATCATCTCCACTGCGAGGACCGGGAATATCGCGGGTGATAGGGCTAGTTGCCATGGAATCTGCATGTACCTGATCTAGAAGTTCCCTATGCTAGGTACTTGGAGCCCCTGCTGCGGCTGAACGTATGATACCCCTGCCACTCCGCGCCAACCCGCCTATACTGGACTATTTGTAAGCGAGCCAAGGCTCCTTGCCCAAGTCTGCCACAGAAGATGAGACGGGACATCGTTTCCATCAAACCGTTTCAAGTTTCATCACATCATGAAGTCAAGCCAATTCACAGAAGTTGAGCTAAACAGTCCAGAAATCGAAGCATCCATCAACTCTGTAGACCCTATGTAGCGGCCATCTGCGGAGCGTGGGGGGCAAGAGAGGACTCTTAGAGTACTCTAAATGTTGGGGTATTGGCTGGGTCCGTTGGGATGGTAGACGGTACGAGCATTGTGCAATTAGCTGTCTAACCGAGGCCTTTCAGGCCCAAAGATCACCAGGACGGTATTATGTCACAAGGTGCTGATATGATGATAGGTAGAGTTTCTCATGTGTGAAGACCTGGTTTATATTGCCCTTCTAGTAGACGATACTTACAATCCTTGCGTCATCTGTTTTCCGTAGCCTCATGTCTCTCGTTTCAAAGCAAAGGGTATCATGAACTTTTGATATGGTTACATAGCTCATAACAGCCTCTATCCCAGTGAGGGGTCAATCAAGCCGTTGAGCTCATCCGTTCCAATGAGTCTTCTCATCTCGGCTTCGTCTCGAAGCCATTCTTCATCAATCTCGGCGCCGCCCGTGTTAAACACTTCCATCGTGGCGTCAGCTCCGACCCAGAAATCTTGCCCGCCGTATTCCGCCTCCCATTCCGTTATACCTTGTGCAACGTCTTGGAGTGCCGTCGATGGTTCCACGGTGGTGCCGGGTTCTTCGATGCTGTCAAGAAGAGCTTGCTCTATTTGGTGTTCTTTTTGGACGTGAGCCTCGAGCTCGCCGCTGTAGGTGAACTTATGGTGGCAGCCTGAAAATGTACACGGCAGTGTTCTTCGTGATTTTTCGCCGACGCCCGTCAGCTGTTCCAGCATAGTCGGGTCAGCTTGACGTTGTGAAGACGGCTGAGCACCTGAATTATTCGATTCCGGCCTTTCATGCATTAGATGTACATAACGCACGTGGTTCTCCAGTGCACATTTCAGGCCGAAGGCTTGTCCGCAGCCCTGGGAATTGGACCACGTCGCCAAGCCTTTTGTTTTGCCCAAGTCAAACTCGCCACATACAAAACGAACGCCCTCATGAGCGCTGCGAATGTGTACATTTAAGTTAGATATCCTTGTGAAAGTTTTAGTGCATCCCAGCCACGTGCAGGCAACCGTCTTGCGTTCTTCGACGGACTTGCGGGTTGCATGCTCGGACTCGATATGCTTCTCGAGGTCTTCTCTTCCATTGCATGCCTCCCCGCAGAACATACAGTTGACATGATAATTTTTCATATGGGCCTGTAGAAGCACAAGTGTAGGAAAGCCTACATGCCTTGGATTACCGGTGTCATCATTTTGTGTAGCGCATTCATCGCACCAGAAACGGTTCTCTCCATGATCCCGCTCCTGATGTCGTCTCAACCCACCAGCCGTGTCGAACCCCTGCCCACAAGTGGTACTTGATTCGTCTACTTTGTGGTTGCACTGAAATGCGGGCTTGTGTTCATGTTCAGTTCGGATGTGGCGTTGGAGGGTCTGATGTTTGCGAAAACTCTGATTGCAAGGGGGAAAGTCTCGGCATCTGAATCGTTCTTGGCCTTCGTGGACCAGCTGATGTCTCCTGAGACGAGTAGCCGTCATGAATTTCTTTCCACATCCTTCGTAGGTACACACATGATCCCTTTCGGCTGTATGAGACCCTTTGATATGCTGCTTGAGGTGCTTTTCTTCTATGTAATCCTTGTCACAGTCGGGGTAGGGACAAGTGAAGGGGCGCTCATTGTTGTGGGATCTAAGATGGGCGGCAAGACGAGCCGGACGGTTGAAGGTCTTGTCGCAGTTGGGATATGTACATTTAATAGTCTTTAGGTCAGAGGGCCATTTCCGAGCAGGACTGAGGGGTGTGAGAGGTGTGTCTGCTGGGAATGCGGAAGTAGATTCGGTATATCGAGATTCGTCGTCGGAGATGTCGCCGTTAGGTTCAAAATCGTAGTCGATACTCTCTAGGGAAGAGCTGAATTAGACCATGGCAAGCTGAAATTCGACTGAGACGACATACCAGTGGAAACGGGAGCGTCGATTCGGCCTCTCTTGGACGGAGAAGGGACCTCCAGCGCTTCGACGGCGGCTCTCTTCATATTTAAAGCCCCTGAAAATGCATCATATACACACTCAATTGGCTGTTGAAGAGTGAAATATCGGTGTTGAAGATGTCCAAACCGAGGTGTTGTCGGTCTACAATCCCACGATTTTCAAAAATTTTAGTGGGACCGCCAGTGTGTAGTTAGGCTTCCTTTCGATGTATATAGTGGATAATGTGCAAATTCGGTAAGTACATATATGTATATAGGCGATATATAGTATTCAATGGATATATATCGTCTTAGGCGGAGACCCATACGAATCCTCGACCAATCATATGGTTGATAGGTCCAATCTAAGAATCTTAACCTCGAATTTCTTTCAGCCTCTTGGGGAAAATTTCTATCGCATTCATCCAAGTTCAACTATCCCGCACGCGCCTCGCTCGACCGCCCGCTCACTATCTACTATCGCAGCTGCGCCCACCATTCACTATACAGATCATTACTCACAGATCACGGGCCACACTCGCTAATTGCTCTTCGATATACACGATACACGATGTCTGACTACGGGGACGACAACGATCTCGGAGGTGGCGATGGCGGCATGTGAGTTTGCCTTGCCCGACGCGCCCTAGGGCAATTATCGTCGCGGCTCTGCTAACAAACTCGTGTCGCAGCGATGAGCCCATGTACGAAGAGGAGGAGGAGGTCTTTGAGGACGAGTTGGATCCCGAGGTTCAAGAAGACGACGACAACGAATTCAATCGACGCGGTAATGAAGATGAGGACAACGTCGTCATCACGGGTGATCCGTCTGCAACTGCCAACACACAGAAGGGCCCCTCGGCCAACAAGTCCATCAAAGACAAGAGGATCCCGAATGAGGAACGAACAACCACCCCCTACATGACCAAATACGAGAAGGCTCGCATCCTTGGCACGAGGGCTCTACAGATTAGGCAAGAGAATGCAAACTTATTCACTAACTAGCTAAGGGCGCCATGGCTGACGTTGGGGTGTAAACAGCATGAATGCGCCGGTTCTCGTTGACTTGGAGGGTGAATCCGACCCTCTGCAAATTGCTATCAAGGAGATGAACGAGAAGAAGATTCCTCTGATCGTTCGCCGGTACATGCCCGATGGCTAGTGCGTGCAACCTCTCCTCGTCTCCTCGTCCCCTCGTCCCTACAAACCCGCTAACTAAAGCGCAGCTACGAGGATTGGACCTGCGAAGAGCTTCTCCAGTAAACACGACCCGTCGTTACGTATCTCTATCATCGTCAATATTGGTTATGGAGGTTGCCTGCCGAGGAATGTTACCCACCTTCCCCATATCCCCATCGGAGGAATGGAGCACGTCGGTGGGCGGCTGGGGAGGCAAGGAAAAAGTGTATAAGCGAGGCGTTGGGGATTGTTTCTACAACATACACCAAGCTTAGCTCCTAGGTCCTAATGCTAATGATCTCTTGGTAAGCGCATCCAGCTCACAGTGCTGTCGAGGACCCTGCAATTGTGAATATGACCAATGATGCGAGAGACCGGTCGCCTCAGGCCACCCCGCCCTCCTAGCGGTCGAAACAGTCCCTCCTGTAACCAAACTTCTCGCTTTACGGGGTGTTGATGATAAGGAAGTGCGCACGGATTCATCCACGATGCTCTTACTACTGTGACGTGGAGCCGCCGCCGAGGTGTTGAGAGAATCCAAGATAGGCCCCATTTGCACTGGCAATATGGATGACGAAGGTTACATCCATGAGGGCGTTTGGGGTAAGACTACCCAACAGGGCTCGCCCTGGATACAGCCGGGTTTGAGGAGAATATATAATCAAAAATTTGAAAGGGGAAAGGTAGCACTGACACTAATGCCAGAAAAGGCACATATCAAATCTGTAGCTAGACTTTTGTAATCTGCTAGCTATTCAGCTTCCTGTCTCACAGATGCACATTTATCCAACTCAACACAAGTTACTTACTACCTGCGCAGACCTGTGCACAGAACGCTCTCCAAGCCCGGCACTAGTGACGCGCGCCAAGGCCGACAGGTCAAAAGCTGCACGAACTGTATTTTTCAAGTCATATGATCAAACTCGTATTAGATAGTCTGGGTAGGAGGGATATAACCGTTCCAAAATGGCCGGTATTAGGACTATCACTAAGACACCTATTCTCAATACGTAGGTGAAGTGTCTCGAAGCGGTCCCGCTGTCACCGATGAAAGAGGTAAAGCCAATTGCCTGCTCTCCCGACCTACTGCCCGACCTACTGCACGACTACAAGGATCTAGGTACTGTACATAGTAGGTAGGGAGGTATGACGTAGGGCAGCGACAGGGAACGAGACCAATCAGAGACGGCCGTTAGTGGGAGGAAGGACCCCTTACTTGCCCATTCCTGAGAGCTAGCTGAGCCTAATACGAGATGTTACATGCTATACTACCTCCAGTAGGAGTTTAGGTAACTCAACACACTGCATGCCGTTGCTGCGAGATCCCGTATTCAATATTCCTCCCTTGTGATGTACGGAGTACTTGTGTGCTATTCATGCAGGCAGGGTCTAGACGGTCTGTCTAGATACCTCTTCGATCCTATCCATGCACTATGGAAAAAAAGACTAGCTACTACTAGTACATACGTCAAGATAGTGCAGAAGATCGCCGTCTCATACGAAGGATAGTACTATGGTACCACATCGGTCCAGGCAGACCGCCCAGGTAGATAAACGACGAGCCCAAGATTATGGGTATCGGGTATCGCGCTCATAGCTCATACCAACCTCCCCCAACACATGATATCTCCAGAATATTAAGTACGTACTGAAGAGGCCAGTGTGGTCCAGTACGCACCACCAAAACACCAAAACACCAAAACAACCCGAGTCCTCTTTCCCGTATTCCCGCGTAACATTCTGTCCGGGCAGATTCCGGGCAGATTCCGGGTACAAAACCTCTCGTTCTGGGGTTACCTAGGATTCTACCACGGGGCAACGAAAAAAAGGAGCTGCCCTGGCGACGATCGCCCCTTGCCATGACCCAATTCTGCGTTGCCATGCCACTCTACTACGTAGTAAGTGAATACGTAGGACGATCAGCTACAATACCCAGATCCCATGTCTTCGGTGTATTTTTGCAACCAATAAAACGGCCAATTGCGGGTATTTCGGCGTGTACACAATTTTGATGAATACCTCCCCCCTCCAAGTACAAATCGTATTCTATTGGATCCATAGGTACATGCGGAAGGGGATGTGCTGTCGGCGTACGTGCATGCATGCGTGCATGTGCGTGCATCCATCGTCATTGCTTGCTTGCCCGGATGTAATGTATCATCAGAAGTCGGCAGGCAAAAAACAAAACACCTACCTCTGCACTCAAGTAGATATGTATATATATAATTCAGTCGTTCAGTCCATCTTCAACATGCCCAGCTCTCTCTCTCTCTCTCTCTCCCAACACAATTTTCATCCCTACCATATCCATTGACTCTGACTCGGCCATTATACACATTCTCTCCCTCGAAATCCCCTATATACCACTACCACCCACAAACTCATATTTCATGTCCTAGAGCTATTAGCAACAAAGAACCGTGAGATAGTAGTGACGTATCGCACCGCCAAAACAAAGAAAATACATACATCATCGACCAACACCGACACCAACACCGACTACATACAGATAAAACCTCTCTGGGCCGTCGTGACCGACCACAGCATCCTTCCTCATCATACCCTGCACTTGCATCTATACATACCAACATCCGCCGCCGCCGCCAAGATGCAGCTATCCGGAGTCATCACTAGCATCATCGCAGCTGCAGCCTGCGTGTCGGCTCTGCCCAAGCCACCGGTGAAGCGAGCAGTCGGCGGTGTAAGTCCCCCGGTCGACGACCTACCCTACACTTCTGCCTCCCGCCCTAGCTAACCAAACGGCTCCCGGCCCAACAGGTCCTGCTCTGCCAAGGCGCCAACGCGACAGGCATCTGCCACTACGAGGCTTACGCCCTGGACGAATGCCACGACGTGTCGGAGGACTTCTTCCACAACACGCGGACGTTCGCGCCGGACGGCGACGATTTCTACTGCTGGCCACGAGTGTAAGCACACACACACACACATGATTCCCCTACCTCTCCCTTTCTTTTTTTTCTTTCTTTTCTTTTTCCAAAGAAGAATACTCTCCCGTTCTCCATTACCCAACGCACAGAGCGACTAACACGCAACAGCGGCAAATGCGCCGACATCTGCAAGTCGCCGACGGGCTGCACGTTCGGCGGCGCCTTCTACTTCGACAACCCGCACAAGTACGACCTGGCCCAGATCGCGTGGGAGAAGAGCCTCGTCTCCTTCGACTGCCACAAGAACATCACTACCGACGGCACGGCGGCGCAGGCGTAGGCGTGGGCGCAGGCGGGTTGGAAATTATTTCGAAATGGGTGGTTGATAACCAAACGTACTTTCCGATCGCCTTGGACGGGCGGGATGCATGTGCTTGCTTATCCGCTCGCGTGCACCGTGACGTGATGTGCGTTCGCTCACGGCGTGGATATTTCTCTGCTACGCCGGTTGTTCAAGAGGCGCGTACCTCGCCGAGACGGGAATCGTCCATAATACGAAGAAAGAAACAAAAAGAACGGGTTGAAGAAGGAGAACTGTAAATCAATAGGCATCGCCGCGATGCCGCGCTGCGTTTCATATACACCGACCGACTAACTGACTGACTGACTGCTGGCTGGGTAAGGCGAGGCGAGGCGAATTGATGGATTGCTTGATTGATTTGATTTAGGGACCGAGTTGTACAGTACCTACGTGCATTGCGGTACAAACATAGCACAGCACAGGGCGTTCCGGGGGCGGGATTGAGGAAATAGATAGATAGATACCTTCAGCACGAGCAATTAGCCAATTTCCGTAATTAAAAAGAAAAAGATACCAACGTCGCTATTTACTTCAATACTCGGCCACTCACTCAGCTGCTTTTCTCTCCTTGACAGATACCTACCTCCCTCCTATTGGTTTTGCATACTTATGTTACTCACTTACTAAGGTTCTTTACGAATTTATTCGCTTACCTAACCTAAGTACTTATCCTGACAATTAAACTTGCCTACCTAAGTGCCTTTATCGATTCCATCTTACTGTACTTGGGGGATGGTATATATATATCTCGGGATTCGGAGATTCTTTGGCGTTCGCACCCTGCTCCGTTTCCCGGCTATGACGCACCGATCTTCTTGGCCCGTCGCCAATGTGGGGTAATTGGAGGGGTAAATAGAATACCTACGCTACACTAGGCCTACACTATCTATACAGCATCTATCAAGCAGCGAGAGGGAGAGAGGGAGAGAGGGAGATACATACGACCTTAGGTACCTAGCCACCGTAGTAGGTAGGTATGGAGACTATAACCAGAAGGCCGCAGATAGGCCAAAACTGCCGAGCTGAGGTTACGCTTACACCTACATACACACACACAAACACACCTATACAAGGAGGCACCTATACAAGGAAGTATCTAGAGCGGGAGAGAGGGGGGAGGACGAGGTGGATGGTAGATCAAGGAGGTATGTATGTATAGTAGCTCTACCGAATGTGTTACCTAGCATTCCAGTTGGCTGGCCGCGATGATTACTGGCCCGGGTACATAGAGTCGACACTTAAGTGAAGCAGGTAGCATACCGGAAACATCAATTCATTAGGTGATGATTGGTAATACCAAGAACACCTTTACTTCACTTCACTTCACTTCACCTGCAAGCCGCCGACTACCTAATCATCTGGCTCGTCGGTGGTGCAAGTGCTTGAAGTAGGTAGACGGTTTATCGAGTCTAGACTACCTAGGATACCCCTCCCTCCCCATCTCGCTCAATTAAAGCTCCCAGGCTAAGTAAGTTAAGTACATAGGTAGGAGGTCAGGTATCTCCAAAGCAAAGCTCCCCTCTCCTCCATCCTTCCCTAACTTACCTACGAGAAAACCACCAACATACATACATACCTAGGTATACTATCAATATCTAGGCCCTTCAATTCCCCGGGAAAACCCATCATCATCATCAAACACACACAAACAACCAAGCAAATCCCCATCATGGCCTTCCAAGTAAAAGCGACCATCGCGACCTTCGGCGGGCAGCTGCTCAAGCTAAGCCACGCCTCCGCCAGCACCAAGACCCCGATGGCCGTCTCCGTGTTCCTGCCCGCGGCCGCCGCCACCCGCAAGGTGCCCGTCCTGCTCTTCCTCTCCGGGCTCACCTGCACGCCGGACAACTGCAGCGAGAAGGGCTTCCTGCACGCGGCGGCCTCCCGGCACGGCATCGCCGTCGTGTACCCGGACACGTCGCCGCGGGGCGCCGGCATCGCGGGCGAGGACGACGCCTACGACTTCGGCACGGGCGCCGGGTTCTACGTGGACGCGACGCGCGCGCCGTGGGCCGCGCACTACAACATGTACAGCTACGTCACGTCGGAGCTCCCGGCGCTGCTCTTCGCCGACGCGGCGCCCGCCACCAACCTCGCGGCCAAGCTCGACGCCGCCCGCGTCAGCATCACGGGCCACAGCATGGGCGGCCACGGCGCGCTGACGCTGTACCTGAAGAACCCGGGCGCGTACAAGTCCGTGTCGGCCTTCGCGCCCATCAGCAACCCCAGCGCGTGCCCGTGGGGCGACAAGGCGTTCGCGGGGTACTTCGGGGCGGAGCAGGAGGACAAGGCGACGGCGTGGGCCGCGCACGACGCCACGCATCTGATCGCTTCCGACGCGTGGAAGGGCAAGGACCTGAAGGCCCTGATCGACGTCGGCACCGGCGATGACTTCTACAAGCAGGGCCAGCTTCTGCCCGAGAACTTCGCCAAGGCGGTGCAGGAGGCCGGCGTCACGGGCGTGACGCTACGGTATCAGGAGGTGAGTTCTTCCTCTCTCCTTTCTTTCCCTCCCTTCCCTTCCCTTCCCTTCCCTCATACAGTTTTCCCCGTTTCCATCTCTTTGCGTACAAAAGCCTCGTAAACCCAACCCCCCTACAATCTACGCCTACCCCAAAGATACAATAGATACAACACAAACCCATCCATCCATCCACCCACACACTATTACCCCAAGCCCCCATCTAATCGCTCCAGAACTACGACCACTCATACTACTTCATCTCGACCTTCGCCCAAGACCACGTCGACCACGCCGCCAAGTATCTCCTATAGACGAGCCAAGCCACCCACCTAAAACCAAAGACACATCGCTCCACCAGTCTTCACTCCCCAGATCGATCACGCGAGCGATGATATCAGCGTACAACGCAAAACCTCGTTGACGCCGCATTGAAAACAACCGAACAACAAGCCCGCACATCAAAAAACTTGTCGGAAGTGTAGCATAGATAGGAAGCCAGCATAGGAACGTTATAAGAAGCAAGGATTCGATCATAATTCTTACATTTCTCATTACCTAGCCCTTCCATACATGACATCCATCCATCCATTCATCCATGCCCACATTTCGCCTCACGAGAAGCTCGAAACTATATATATCATCATGTACATATATATAAACACCATAATTATGAAGTACCTAGGCTGTGTGGGATATCATGACGCCAACACGAGACAATGATGAAAACGACCAAAACGATGTGCGTGCGTGTGTGTGTGTATGTGGCTTGCTAGTTTTGTGATGCATGAACATGGAACCATGAAATGACAAGACAAAATCAAATCATTATCGTCATCAGCTGATCCTCCTCCCCACGTCGGAATGGATGCCCTCCTTTTCCAACTTCATTCTCGTCTCTGTTTCGGCCTCTCGTCGTATGCGGTGGAAGGCGAGCTTCTGATACCGGCTGATGCCCTTCCACCAGTGCTGGCCGGCCTCGTGCTCGGCGACACGCTCGAGGAGCTCCGAGGTCTTGATGCGCACATCTCGGTCTTTGTGGAAGAGCCCAAGGGCTAGGTAAAACAGACCGGCATGGGATTCGGGCGCGACCGTCAACAGTAGACATATTTCATCATAAGACCAGACGGATTTGGCGAAGGACAGGTACAATTCTCGGCTCTGCGCCGAGGTGAGCCGTTGCGTGCGCAGGCGGTCATGCATGTGGTGTAGATCGAGGCCCTTGAGAGGTCGGATGGTATATAGCTGACCAAGATCCTATACCAAGGTCAATCACACGAATGAGAGGAGTAGGAGTAGTAGACTGGCCGAATTCAGACTTACTTGGATAAAGCTATAATAGCTCCTTGTATTCCTCCAACCCTCAATCCTGTACACATTACCGGCAAGTTCTCTCTGCTTAGCCGTGTCGTCCGCCCAGACGAAACCATGCCCACCCGTGACTTGCTCATGCTCGTCCCCTCCGATATAGAGCGCGCTGGCACCATACACGCTCTCCTCAAAAGCAGCAGCTATGCGAGTAAACCTAACAACCCAGTCCCGCCACTTAGCCCGAATCACCCGTTCGCCAAGCCTCGCCGCTATGCTTTTGAGGATGTCATTCATGAACACCACATCGCCAGTCAAGTCCGTGGCCGTATTCGCACCACTCAGCTGGTTGGCAAAAGCCGGGTTCTGTTGTTGGAAATACACCATACCTTCCGTGACGGGCGCTTGCTCGATCTTGCTACTAATCTTCATGCGCCCACTAGGAAGGTCACACAAAAGATCCCACCATTCCGGATGCATCTCAAATGTAGGATTCGTCACACCAGCGATGAAACCAGGTACTTTCAGCAGATCATCGATCTTAGTAAGGTCAGTGTAAGGAAAGGCAAAGCGAGTAAAGCCCCTCAGCAAGCCACCTGAGGCGAGAGCACAAGCGGCCAGCACAGCTTCCGCCACCTCACCGGAGGGCATGTTATGGCCGAGAAAGATGATTCTCTTTTGCGTCAGTAGAGCGTTGGCTAGCACCATGACGGGATGGGTACTGGGGCCGTTTGTCGTCAGATGGGGATGCAATACAAATGGTTGCATAGACTTGGCATGTGGCTCAGAAAAGTTCTGTATTAGTTTCACGAGAGAGAAATCTCCGACTGTCTCTGGCATGGTAGCCGTCGGAATTTTGACGGGGATCGGTATGCCCTTGTACATGACCTTGCTCTCAAATTCGTGGGTATCCCGTGGTACCGAGTAGGCAGTATGACCTTCAAGGTAGGCTTTCGTGCCGGCCCGGGATATACCTTGGGGTTTAGGCGGGCTTTTACTGGCGTCGAAGGGCTCGCCAACCTGGTCGGACCTGGCCTCCGCAATCCGCTTCTGTACCATGCGCTCAAACTTTTCGACAAAAAGATCCTTATTATCGCTAGACTGCAGAAGATACTTCTCCAGTAGGCTTAGTTTCGGCATTAGAGAGAGATCCATCTCATTAACTGCATCGTAAAGCATAGACAGAGTTTCTGGGACCGGGGCCTTGAAGTACTCCTCGAGGGCGAGTAAAAGCAGAGGCTAAGGAAGGTTGGTTAGTGTTGGCCGATCGAGCAGTCACCACCCCTGCAAAAAGACGCAGCTGACGAACCTTATAGATGTGTAAAAACGGGTGCCGGGTACATATAGCCATGGCCTTGACCACAGCTCCTCTCTTGACCGTCTTATCATGCTTTGTGTACACCAAGTTCAAGACATAAATTAAAGGTGGACCCTCTCCTCCCTCCGGTTCCGAATCAGTTGAATCGTCTTCGTCCCAGTCGTCGTCGTCATCATCGTCATCGTTCTCGTCGTCTCCCTGGCTATCGTTTTCCTCGTCGGTCAAGATCCCAGCTTCTCTGTCTCTTCTCCTCTTCCTCCTCCGCCGCCGGGCTTCTTTCTTTTTCTTCTCCTGCTCTTCTTCCTCCTGGTTCGAGTCCTTATGCAGGAAGAAGATGGTCCAATCCTGATTTCGCGCGTGAGCCTGGTCGGGTAACATCAATTCAGCTAACATGTGCTCGTCCCCGGTGATGGCGACGGGGAACTGGTGCTCCATGACGGGGCCGCGGTCGATGTCAAAGGACGCTACCAGAATATACTCGACATGGTTCTCGGAGGATTCCCGTGGGTATTGGGACCGCAGCTTTCGGGGGGATTGAGACATGGGATGATTCTTGGCTAGAATGGACAGGGATGAGTCCTCAGAGGCTACGGTTTGGCTCGCAAGGGACGAGGTTTTCGAATTCGAGCTCGGGTGGGATGTGCGGTCAGCCTCGGTGGTAGGGGGTTGAGGAGAACGTAGAGGTCGCGACGGGGGCGAGATGCCGGAAGCGGAGTTGGAACGCGAGGAAGGGAAAGATGAAAGGGAGGTACGCTGGTTCCCGCCGGCGCCTGCGCCGGGCCCAGATCCGACTCCGACTCCAACTCCGGAACCAGAGACATTGGAGAAGGACTGGTTGGTGTTTGTTCGGCTTAGATACGGCAGGGAGAATTGCATCGAAGCCATGGTGGGCAAGTCGGCGCGTTTACTCTATATGCTCAGGCTCCGTGGCGAGACGTCGTGGGGCTCCTCAATCCGACGGATTGCTCGTGTTCCTCCTCCCGATGCCGATAGCCCTCGAGCTGCACAAGCTTGACACCAGATCCGGCCGCCTAACCTCGTTACGTTGAACAGTTATAACTATCATCCAATGCTGCGCAATAGTATTGTGGGCTCGGGGCAATTTGGGCAATTCGCGTTCTAAGACAAATTGATTTGAGACAATCCGACCAGTCGGTGTGAAGATCAAAAGAACCAGAGTGCCACCCCCTTTTCGACAGACACGGACACGGACACAGACACGGAACCACGAGGGCGCCAAGCGTACGAGATGGGATGGATAGGGTCGCGAGAATCTACGCGGAAAGGTAGGGGAGGGGGGGGAGTAGAGAAGGAGGCTCGTGGGAACAATCGAGACATATCTTTGCTATATGGCCATGATGACTGATCCTCCCTTTTACGGCGTGGTATTGTTTCAAGGCGTCGTAGTAACGGGTAGTCTAAGGGGCGGTGGTGGTTGATCGAAGGGGAACGGCTTTTGACAAGGGCCAAAAGACAAGGGCAAAAAGACAAGGGGTAAAATGGGAGAAAAAAATATGGGGGAGAGGGCCAAATCCGCAAAGGGTTGGCCAGATAGGGAAAGTACTGTACAGCCAACCAGCCAGTTATCTATCTCGGCTACCTATACTTAACGGGTTGCCAGGTGCCTATAGACTGACCTACGGACTGACCTACAGATTGACCTGTAGACTAGGCAATCAGTACGAGGTACCTCTGAGCCAGCCGCGCGACAACCGAATCAAACCAACCAACCAACCAGCCAACCCTCTGTCCGCTGTCTTGTCGTCGTTTTCTCCATCTTTCTCTCTCTCTCTCTCTTTTTTTTTTACCCCTCAAGCCCCTCTGATTAGTGCAGACTAAGATCCCTGTATTTTTACAGCGCCATGCTCCCCCACCGTTCCCAGAGACCAATGGGGTTGGTTCTGTTGTTTTAGTGCTCAACGTCTGTGTAGCCTAGCGTGTGTGACCCAAGCAGGAGCCCAAGCTTCTGCCCAAGAGGTACTGCCCTAAGTAGGGAGAGCAGGTACCTAACCTACCTAGGTCTAACCGCCTACATAGGGACCCAGATAGGCACCCAGTATACCTCAAGTTGGTTGGCCTCCACTACCTAACATGTTTCGGAGACGGTAGGTCCCGTCCCTTTGGGTTGCTGACGGTATCCTCTTCTCGTCTTGAGAATAAGCATAAATAAATGAATGCCTTGGGCGTACGTACGGCAAAGGCCTTCACATATCCCGGGGTACCATATCCTACCGTATCTACCGAATCTACCGAATCTGCTGATATATATATCCCAATACCGGTCGATTAGGTACCTTCCTGCACACACAGCACACAGAACACAGCACACAGCACACAGGGGCAGAAAACCCCGACACTACTGAAACCCCCCCTCCCTCCCCCCAACAGTGCCCCAACGCTTCAGCCATTCAGCCTTACTATCTCACTAGCCGCAAGCCTTAGTCGCGAGCACAAGCCAGATGATTGCGCCCACATGCGCCAAGATTCAGTCCATCCTACCTACATAGTATATAGGTACCTACCTAACCTAGGTAGGTACACACACTACATGGCCTCCTTACCCGATTCGGCAACTTCTCAACTGTCACTTTTCTTACGTAGTACCTAGGTACACTTCCCTACAGTAAGGTTACCTACCTACATACTAAGTAAGTACATACGCCGTATCATTTTTCTTTTCCATATAAAAATATCTATCGCCTTATAATGCCACGTTTGGGTGTTACACAGAGGTGGCGGAGGCAGCCAATTTAATTTATGTGAAAAGTGACCAAATGTGTTTATGTAGCAGAAAAAAATACCTACACAGAAAGCTACCTAGGTATACATTTACCAAATAAACAATGCACTTAATTAATTATAGTGTGTCAGATTATTTAGGGCGTAAAGACGTTATACCTATACTACCTAGGCAGGTAACTGATTATACCACTAAAATGTGCTTAAGAGTGTTTTCGGTCTCAAGAACAGCCGGTGCACCACAGCTCTGCGGCAGTTCTAGCTTATCTAGAAGATTATTAAGGACATTAACCCCCTTCTTAAAGGCCTGCCAGTTTAATCCCGTCTTAGAGGTATTAATGCATGCCAAGCCGATCTTGGTGCTTTGCTTGACCCTGACATAGTATATGCTGGTGCTTCTAACCTCTCTGTTTAATTAGCTAGCTTCTAGGTTAACTTGGTGCTTTGCTTAACCCTGACGTGGTATATACCGGTGCTTTCAACCTCTCTGTTTAATATACCGGTTTCTAGGTCAACGGTGGCTTAGAACTCGTGGAGACTTAGCTAGGTAGAGAGGCTCATCATTACATCAAAGCCATTAGCTGTAAAGCATGCAGGGGAAAATACATTAAGGAGTATACTAGAGGATACATTAAGAAAGTATATTGTAGCTGCTGTAGCTCGATTCCTAATACAACTCACTTTGCCCTCGAATAATCTCTTCCTGATCACCTGCACTATAAACACAACCTCTCGTGCAAAATAATCTATAGTGTTCCTTTCTCTAGCAGCTTCTGCGTTCAAATGGTTTAAATAGGTATCAATGTCATGCGTTTCTCGTAACCGAGCTAACGGTCTCGCTGTAACCAGCTCAGATAAAGTATTGATTCGGAGTGCTTAGGGGGATGGTTGGCTGTGGAGGGAAATACATGTCCTAGTTGTCGCTATGTCACGCTTCAGCCTCCATTCTCCATTGGGAGGACTGGAGCCCCCTTCATCGTCGACCATATGAGCCTGTCATTCCAGACCCTGAACCTGCACCAGCTCCGGTCGATCCTCCATCTGAGCGGGCAGCCCCACCCCCTCAGCATCCATAGTTCAAGCTCTCTGCGCAACACGCGTTCATTACGTCCTTATACTAGATTATGACAGTGTGCTAGTGAGAGAGAGAGAGGTACAAGAGAAAAATAGAAGAAAAATAGCAACCGCGAGTTTTCGGCCCCGCCACTTTGTGGACCTACAATACTGACCACCACACTACCAAAATAGGACGTTGTCAAGTCGGAGACCTGGCTGTCTGCAGCCAACCATATAGGGGTATGGTTGGAAGCGCATCAGATTGGCGGGAGGCCGAGCCCGAGGACCAGGTATCAAGGTCTATTAATGCGAACAGGGAATTGAAGTGTGTTTTGTCTTGAAGGAACTAATGTAAGAATCGAAGTCTGGTTTTACCGAATGCTATTTTAACCGTAGCCCTGAGCTTAGATGGGTTAAGTAGACCCGAAGGGATATCCCGTTCGTCATCTCCGATGTTGTTGGGCTATAAGACCGGCAAGGATCAACTAGATGAACCCGTTATATCGCTTAAAGCACCAGCGAGCATGGCAATGGGTGTCAAATCTGGGGCGAAACTGGGAGTCGCTTCGAGGCTAGGCGATGTACCTGGATGCGAAGTGCGAAGTTGCACTTCAATCCTCCCGTATGATAAAATGTGAAGATTCGACGACCCTTCGGCCGGTGGTGGGACACCGCGTCCTCTTAAGGTTATCACTAAAATATCGGTATTTCCAACATACTAATACATTATCTCTCACGCGCCTGACGGAAAAGCACTATTATATTCTTAGCCTTGCCGTCTGCGTAGCTATAAGATGGCCCTGGAGATCGCATCGTATTAATACGGGAAAGTGGGGAGTCTCTTAACTGCCCTTCCCATTATCTTACGCCAAGGCAAGACAACTCTGGCTCTTGCATCCTTCAATCCAGCAATAAGAGGTATGTTGACTGAGGGGCCGTATCGCGCACGCGCAGCCTGTAATAGTGGCTTGCACGTTGGAAGATGGCCCCCCTGGACCGTAATTTATGCGCGCGGCATCCAAAGGAGCTGGGAATGGTATTTAGACCGAGGCTCTTTGAAAGCCGTGTTATCTTGATTTCTAGAAGACAAGTGTGGGTAACGTCACATATTACCTATTGTATTACTACAAGGGCAATACTTCAGGTTAAGGCATTTACTGGAGCTTGCAGTGATGGTTATTATACATGTATCTTTGAAGACAGCCTGGTATGGCCATATATAAGACGGGCCGGCTTAGTCATAGTCTGATTAGGTATCATGATACTACAGTACAGCGTAACACCACACTCATCTGTGAGCCGTATCCTACTGGCTTTATCCCATCTAATTCGCCGTAACACGAAAGATATAAATCATCAACAGTAACCTTGGTAGGTAGTATATATATATATATATATACAAGTGGAGAAGGGGCTCTATTGAGCATGTAGACTTATTCACCAGCCGAGGCGGCGTGCTGAAGAGCCTCGAACAAAGTTCAACGAGGGTCTGGGGCAGTGCTACATAGACACTCTCCTATTATTTACGCAGCCGATACTTATCTTGGTACCCTTAGATCGTCGGAGGTGGGATGCCCGGAGGATTCCCATGAGCTAATGGAATTCAAATCCCAAAAAGAATTTTGGCCCATCTGATAGGATTCGAATAAGTCCAGCGTGACGGGTTGGAAACCCTCATCTAAATTATCAATGCATTAGTATCTTGGGCTGGGGTTTGACTGTCGAGGGACTCACTTTGAAATTGGGTCATGATGTTAAACGAATTAACATCGTCTAGGTCCACGTCGCTTATTGGATTTAGGGACAAGGACTGCGGGCTAGAAAGCGATGTAGCCTGTCCTAGTTGATTATTAAACAGGAGTGTGAGGGTTTCGGAGGCCTTGCGCGCATCACGCGAAGAGCCGCTCAACCTCGTCCATATATTGTGTGCCTTCCTGAGGGCCGTTTTTATACGGTCTTCTGTAGCTAGGGCATCGCCGGGCCAGAGCTTGTCGACGCCATGATGAAGTATCCAACATAAGATCATGGTTGCAGTAAGAAACTCATGGTTCAGGAAGGAAGATGCTCGCCAGCGCACACTATGCAAGAGGCCTCCCAGTCGTGTTTCTTCGCCAAAGACCTGCTGGATATCTACTAGGCATAGACAGGCATCAAGACAAGCATTACGTGAGTAGACGAAAGCGACACCGTCGTCTTCGGCCTGGACTGTGTTCAAGTATTTGCGATGCAGTATGATCGTTCCCTTGTGGAACATGATGGAAATGAACATCCGATGCATAATCACCTGTGGGGAGTCGGTGATTGATATCTGGAGAGGCTTCATCCTGAGCGAGAGCGGGATACTGTCTTTCGCGTCTTGAAGCATACGATCAACCCTCATGACTTCGCGGTAGGGAAACGGCACTACGGCAGCTGTCAAACAACGGCTGCGCCGACGGCCCTGAAAACTCGCCTTCTAGCTATGATGTGCAATGCAGTAGTCATTTCAGCTTCGGGCCGACTTGGAGGCAACACTTTAGTGTCCTCGTCGAAATCCGCGTCGTTCAGGTTGCGAGGCTCTGCTACGTCGCACTCCCATTCCTTTATTAGACGGGGCATGCCCATCTGTGTTGAGATGAGTATGTCGCCCTGGAGAAGATTGGCCCACGTGCGGCGCCGCATCTCCCCAACAAACGGGGATAGACCGGGGAAGTTCGAGGAATCCCTGTGGTATCCCATTCCCATGGCGATGTTGACGATAGTACCCAGCAGCAGCCAGGTATTCTTGTCGGCGTCCTTACGAACGGAAAATTCAATGGTGAGGTAGTGGAATAGGGTTTCTAAAACGTACGGCCCTTTATTTGTATACTCGCCGATGGTAAGGCATTGAACGATTCGCTCACGGTACGTGTTTATGATAGGATTATACGCTTCTCCGGCCCACGTGTCTGCAGTTTCCTCGGCCAGGGCTGAGAGGCATAGCATGGAAAAAAGGAGACCAATCCATATGATTGGGGCTTCAGTAGGCGCCGCCCAGAATTTCTCGTACTATCTAGGTCAGTATTATGTGATATGCCATCGGTAATTGGAATCACACATGCGAGGCTTACTTCGCGAAGGAACTGAGCGCTGTGTACAGCGGCTGGTGGGTTGTGACGCATCAGCTCTCCGTTACAAGAAGCTAGGGCCGATTATTACTCACACGGCGCTAAATCCAGCTGGTTAAAGTAACGTGATATACTACGGTCAACCGTCGGTCTGGGCGGCAAGGTGGACAAAATAGCGTCCCTCGAGGTGGGCTGGCATCCATACAGCAACTGAGGATGTGAGGGTCGTGAATCTTGGCTTTGCTGATCGATATCCTCTCTCAGATCAGATATACCGTCAAGGATAGCGGCCCAGTGGGCGCCACCAACATATCGAGACTCATTAGCATTCAACCACAAGCTGCCACTTTCGGAAGGGGTAAGTCAGATTAGCTACTCACGGGCCATGCGCTCACAGGCCACCCTAGCCACCGATTTACGCGTCACAACGTGTCATAACCCCACCTAATCCACTTTTCAGCTACACCCCTCCTACTGCCTGACCATAACACTATAATCTATCCGGCTATGTTCCGTACTAGATTTTTACCTTCTATAAGCTTTAGTCTTATATGGACTATATACTACCTACTATATAGAATATATGTTATATTATACTTAACCTAAAAGACTTTTTAGCTATAATAATTTTAAAGCTTTTATAAAAAGTTACTTATAATACTTAAAAATAATAGCCTTTTAATAGCTAACTTATTTTATTATTACTAAAAAGCTTTTATATATAGCTTACTTATAAAATAGCTATAAAACCTTATTAAGTTATATTAAAAGCTAAAAGCTTTTTAATATTTTAAATATTAGCATAATAAAGTTAAAAAAAGTTTTTGCTTAGTTGCTATAATAGCAAAATGCTTAGCTAGTTGCTAAAATTAAAAAATTAAAGAAATAACTATAATAATAAAAAGATTTTATATTTAATTTATATTATATATGCTTTTAAAAAGTATTAAAAGCAACTATAAAAAGAAAAAAAAAAAAGATTATAAAAACAAAAAAGTTAAAAGATCTAGCAAACTTTAATAATTTAAACTTTTTATATTAAACTTTTTAGCATTTAACTTTTTTTAATTATTAATTTAATTTTAGTTATTATAGTAAAAATAACCTTTTTAGCTTTAAACTATTTATATTGTTATTTTTGCAATTATTTTTACTTTTTAAATAAAAAAAGTGCTTTTAAAACTAAGCTAAACGTATATTTTATATCTATTACTATTAAAATAAATATAATAATAAATTTAAAAGCAATGCTAACTTAAATAAATTATTTAAGTTTAAATATTTTTTACTTAAAATAAACTTTATTTATAATAAATAAGTTAAGTAAACTTAAAAGCTAAATTTTATGTTTAATAGCTTTAAATATAAGTTTTATTATTATTTTAAATATATTTTTTATATATATAGCAAAATAAACTAAGCTTATAAAAACTAATATTATAGCTTTATTTAAAGCTTAAATATTTAAAACTAGCATTAATACTAATATAATTAAAATGTATTTAAAGTATAAACTAAAACTTTAATCTATTAATTAGCTTTTTTAAAAGCTAATATTAATAATAAGTTAAAAATAACTAAGCAATTATTTAATTAAAACCTTAAAACCTTTAATTATTATCTTATGCAAATTAAAAACTAAAAAAAAAGATAAGCTAACTTTAAAAAAGCTATACTATATTACTAAAAATTATCTATTATATTTTAAAATAAAATACTTAGCTATTATAATCTTTTTTTTATTAAAAGAATTAATATAATAAACATAGCTATTAAACGCTAAAAGATAATAAAGCTAACTAAAAAAAACTAAAACTAAAAAAATTTTAAATAGTTTAAATCTTATATTATTTTTAAATTAAATAAAAAACTTTAATAATATTAAAATCTTAAAAGGAAAAATTATTATTATTAAAGCTAAAAACGCGCTAACATACCTAAAAAGCGCAATAATTATTATATTAATAATAATTATAAAAGCTTTGCTTAAAATAATAATAGCAACAAGCTAAATAACTATATTAATAGCAACTTATAATTTAAAAATAATAGCTTAAATGCTTAAGTAAAGCATAACTATAATAATAGCAATTTATATAAAAATTATAAGTTAGCTATAAAAGATATTAAATATTTTAATTATAATTAAGTTAAGCATATAAGTTATAATTACTTATAGCTTTAAAAAGCTAAAAAATAAAAGATATAAAAAATATAAACTACTTATAACTTTAATAGATATTATTTAAAAAATAATAATAATATTAATTATATTTAATTTAAACTATTATTAAAAGGCTATATAAGTAATAGTTAAAGAAAAAAAAAATAGGCTTAGCTTTTAAAAATATAAAGTTTAAGCTTAATTAATAGCTTTTTATTTTAATTTTGCAGTAGTTTTATACTTTTTATAATATATATATTATGTTTTTAAAAAAGCTTTTTCTTTAAACTTATGCTAATTTAAATTTATATGCTAAATATAATTGCGTTAGCTATATTTTTACTTTTTATTATAAATTAAAAAAAGCTTTTTTTTATATTTATGCTTTATAATATGTTGCTAATAGTACTTTTTTTACTTATAGTGCTTATTAAGTTTTTTATAAAATAATAAATAGCTATAAGGTTATTTAAAAGTTTTAACATGCTTATATTGCTATTAATAAAAATAATAAACTAAAAAGTAGCTTAATATTATTATTTTAGTTAACTTTAAAAAATTAAAAAATTATATTTAATTTAGCTATTAATTAATAATATTTTAAATTATAAGCAAAGCATTTTAAATTAGTAATAGCTTTTTAATTTATAAAAGCCTGCTATAATTAAAGATTTTATTAGGTAATTATTTAGCTGTTTAAACTTATATAGCTAAAAGAATTAAAAATATCTTTAAATTAGTTAAAGCTTAAAAAGATTTTAGTTAAGTTTTATAACTTTGCTAACTTTTTTAGTAAAAATAAAGCTAACTTACTTTTTTATTTTAAGTATAATAATCTTATTATAAACTTATAAGATAATATTATAGTTTTTTATTACTTTATATATTTTTTAGTATAAAATAAGCTAAAAGCTTTATAAGCTTAGCTTAATAAAATGCTAAAAAGCAAAAAAATATAAAAATTTAAAAGTTTTACTAGCGTTTTAATCTTTTTTATACTAAAGAAAAATAAAAGCTTATGCTTATATATTAACTATAAAAGACTTAATAAGGTTATAGTAAAAAATTGCTTTACTTTTTTTTTTATTTTAGAACTATTAAATAAAATATCTTATATAAAAGTCTTTATTAAAATTAACTTTAAAAACGCTTATTATTATATATAAGTTAAAAAAAGAAATAAATAGAAAATAGCTTTTTATACTAAATATAATTATTATAAATTTCTTGTTATGCTTATAAGTTTATATAATACTTTAGCTACTTTTTAAAATTATATATAAAAAGCATTTAATAATATTTTAAATATTTTTTGCTTTATATATATTAATAACATATTTATATTTTTAGCAAATAGAAAGTTTTATATAAAGCATATATAAAACATTATTAAAAGGCTTTAAAAAGTAGATTTATATGCTAAACTATTTAAATGCTAATTTTATTAAAAGAAATTTAACTTTTTAAAATATATTATTTCTAGCAAAAAGATTAAAATAAATTTAAGTTATATTAATACTATTTAAGATTAGCTTTTTTTTTATTTTTATTATAAGCTATAGAAATTCTTAAGGTTTTATAACTTTTATTGCTGCTTTATTAAAAGGTATTTTTAAATTATAGCTTTATTAACTAAATACTTAAAAAAAGGCATAACTAAAACAAAAGAAAGTTAAATTTTACTAAATAGTTTAATATATATAGCTTTTAATAAGCTAAAGGATTTATTTAAAAAAGCTATTTTCTTTAGCTATTTTAACTTTAAAAAGTAAATATTAATAAAAACTAATTCCTTTAAAGTAACGCTAACAAAAATACTATTATAAAAAAATAATTAAAAATAATAGCAACTTATTTTATTTTATTTTTATATGTTTAATAAAGCAAAAAAAAGATATAATATTTTTAATTAAAAAATACTTACTATTATAAAATGCTTTAAGCATTAATAGTATTATCTTTAAAAAAGCAAGTTATTTATTAAAGTATTAATTAACTATACTAATTTATAAGCTTTTATAAAAATACTTAAATTAAATAGCAAGTAAGCTTAATAATATATATATTTAGCTTTTTTTAATTTTATTATTAAGTATAAAAAAAGCAAGCAAAATATAGCTAATATATTTTTGCGCTGCTTTAACTATATAGCTTATAAAGCCTAAAATGCTAATCTGCTCTTTTTATTAAAACAAAAGATTAAAGTAGGTAATACTAAAATAAAAAACTATATTCTTTAAACTTTTGTAAAAAAGATTTATGCTATTAGATTAGCTATAAAACATACTATTTTTATGCAAGCAGTTATGCGTTAGCACGCGTAAATAGCTATAGGTAATAAAAATTTCTAAAACCTAAAGATTAAAAATACCTTATAAAATTTAATTCTTTAAATTTAAAAAAAAAACCTTAAATGCTATTAAATTTATAAATAACTTGCAAGTAGTTTACCTATAAAACTTTAATAGTTTATTATAAAATCTTTATTATTATATAAAAATAAAGTTTATATTCTCTTTAAAAAAGCTGTTTAGTTTTAGCTTATTAAGCTATATTATAATAACTTTATAGCTAAACACTTTAGTTAAAATTATATATTAAAATTATTATAACAAAAGTTTTACTAGCAAACTATAAAAGCAAATGTTTACGACTATATAACTAAATATATAATTTATTTTAATTTTAAAGCAAAACATTATTAAAAATATAGCACTTTAAATGCTTTACTTATACCTACTAGTTTTATAAAAAAGTTATTTATAGACTTTATTATTAGGTTACCTAAAACTTTTTACTATAAAATAATTATTAATATAATACTAGTAATAGTTAATTAATTTATTAAGCTTATATACTTATTTTTTGTTTATACTATTATTATAGCTACTTAGTTAGTAATTTTATTTTATAAAGAGATAAAGTGTTAGTTTAAAGCCTTTATAAATATAATATCTAATAAAAACCTTGTTTTTACTAGCTAGTTCTAGTTAAATTTATGCTATTACTTTAAAATTAAAAAAAAACTTTTAACTATATTTTATCTTTAAACTAATAGCTAAATTAAAAAGATAAACTAAATTATAAAAGGTTATTTTTAATGCTTTATAAAGGTAAAACAAACTAACTAGCCTTAATTATTGCTGCAAGCATTTTTTGCAATAAATTCTGCTATTAATAGTATAACTAGCAAATTATTATTTAAAGCATTATATAGCTATATATTAAAATTTAAACTGTTTATTAAAAATAACTTTACTTTAAAAAAGGTATTATTAGTATAAAATTAACTATATAAACTAAAAATCATTTAAGAAAAGTTAATAAAGCAATAATAAAACATTATTAAAAAATATATAAAAAACTATAATGCTAAACATATACTTAAAAATTTTCGTATTAAGCAATTAGTTACGTTGTTAACTAAAAGCTTTAGATTTAAAAACTATAAACTAGCTTTTAAGTTTATTAAACCTTTTAAAATCTTTAAAACAGTTAGATTATAAGCATATTACTTAGCACTCTTATGTAAATATAGCTAAATTTATAATATATTTTTAGTATAATTACTAAAGCTTTAAACAGCTAAAACTATAAATACCTTATTTATGCTAGCATTAAAAAATATTAACAATAAATAAAAAGTAAAAAATATAATAAGAAAAATAATATATTAAAGTAAATTATATTATAAAGTTAAATAGCTAGGCTAGCCTAGTAAATATAACTAATAAATATTAGCTACTATTAAATAGGCTGTATATAATCGTATATAATGTAAGGCGGATAAAATATAATCTTATATTATATTATATTAAATGCTTTAACTAAAAGAAAAAAGAAAAAAAAGTAAAACCTTTATATAAGCAGAGTTTTTACTTAATATAAAAACTTTTGCTAGCATATAAAGCTAAAAAAATAAAGAAATAAGCACTATTACATATAAAGATATTATTATATGCTAAGGCCTTTAAGTGCCTTTAAGCGCAGTTAATACTAATGCTTTTAATACTAGCTATCTTTTTTTTAACTGTGCTTTTTTTAGCGTATAATAGATCTAAAGAGACAAAAATAATAAATGACCTTATGTAGGCTTAAACTTATTGTTTTTGCTATCGTGCAATAATTTCCTTTTTAGTTTAATAAAGTTATAGCTAAGCAACAAACCTTTGTACGCAAACTAAAAGGTAAGCCGTACAGCTAATTACCTTTTAAATAAAGCATTGTTATTATTTTAACTTAATAGTAATGCTTGCTATTTATTTAAATCTTAATTATTTAGCTTTTATATAGTTAAATAAATAGTTATAATATAGTTATATATATAATAGCTAGTTTAAGCAAAAAAATGCTATCTAATATAGTAGTTGCTATTAGTTAAAAAGATTTAATTATATAAAAAGCCTTTTATATATAAATAAAGCTAAAATTTTTAGCTAGTTTTTTATTTCTTTTACTTTTTTAACTACTTATATATATATACATATATATATATATATATATATATATATATATATATATACTATTATACGTATATTTTTACCGTTATTTTAAGTATATACTAACTTAAAATATTAATTATTATATAATAGCAACAGTAGCAATAATAGCAACAATATTATTGCTATTGCTACTACTATTATTACTACTATTATTATTATATATAGTATTCTCTTTTGCTATTTTATAGGTTATACTAATAGTAGTTTAAGTAAGATTGTTAGTAGTAGCTATAGCTGCCGCTTGCTTTTACTTTATACTATCTGCCTTTAAGGGTATATTATAGTTTTAAAACTTTATACGCACTAAAGATAAAGGTTATATAAAAGTCTATAGCCTTTTAATAAAAAGTAAAGCCTATAAAGCTTTTATATAAACACTATATATAAACATATATATATTTTTATTTTTTTTTTTATATAAATAGTTCTTAATATATTTTCTAGCTAATATATTTTATTATATAATAAAATAAAAAAAGGGTTATTACTGCTGCTTTATTATTTAATATTATATTTAAAATATTAGCTTTTAACGTTTTTGCTAATATATAAGCAAAACTTATTTGTTAAAAAGAATATTTTAAAGCTATACTAGTTTAAAGTTATAGTTTAGTTATAGCAAATTACTAAAAAAGTGCTTAGAAAAAATATTATAGTTATTTTAAAGCGCTATTTATATTATACTATTAGGTCTTTAAATTTTAAAGTAGTGCTTACGTTGCGTATATTTAGCGCTTACATAAAGCAAGATGTTTTTATTATAGTTAAAAGAAAAAAAAAAAAGAAAAAAGGCTTATAATAAAAAAAAGAAAAGGTTATAATATTTTTTTTTAGTGTTTTTTAAAGTTTTTACGTTTTTAATCTATTTTTATACGTTATATTGTTTATATAATATTTTTACTTTTATATTTTTTCTTTTTAAAATGCTTTATAACTTACTATATTATACGTAACCTTTTATTATATATAACCTTTTATTATATATAACCTTTTATTATACGTAACCTTTTTAAGCTTTTTTTATAAATGCTTTTACTTATACGGTTAATTTGTTTATAAATATAAAGGTTTTTAATACTTAGTTAAATATACGTTTAATAAAAGCATTTATAAGGTTATCTTTGCTATTAATCTATTATACGTTAAAAATCTCTTTTTTTTTATATAATTCTTATAATAACATAATATCTATTATAAGGCGTTTTTTTTATATAGTTTTAAGCTTTACTAAACAGTTATATAACAACTTTAAATTTAAACATAAAACAGCTAAAATTAAAAAAATTTTAAGCATAGCTATAATTTTTTAAATTATTATATAAAAGGTAATTATATTATTAAAGCTATTAATTATGCTATATAGCTTATTAGCTAGTATGCTTTTAGTAATTTTTTTATACTTGCTTAAGTTTTAGTATATAATATTTCTTTTTATTTTAAAGCTAAAATTTTACTTTATATAATGTTTAGTTGCTAATATAATAAAAAATCTAAGCTAAAAGCTTATATTAGCATTATTAGCAAAAGATTTATTTAGAAAAATAAATAGCTTTATATAATATAAGTTTAGTAATATATAAGTTAAGCTATAGTTTTAGTTATTTATTTGCTATTTAATCTTTTAGTTTAAAGCTTATATATTAGTTAATATAAAGTTTATAACTTATATTATAGCTAATAGGTTATATAATACTTTTAGCTAGCAAATATTACTAATATATGCTTTTTTTATATATTAAAAAATATATTATTATGTAAAGTCTTTTATATAAAGGTTAATTTTAGCAAGTTAACCTGCTTAACCTTTTTAGGTTAAAGTAATTATAATAGTTATAACAATTGCTAACGTAATAGTTTTTAATTTAACCTTTTATTAATAAAACTATTAATAACTAAAAGGACTTACTATATATATAACATATTATTAGCTTTTATATATGCTAGTTTCTTTTTTTTTTCTTTTTTTTTTTAGCTTAAAATTTTTATTTATAGCATTAATAAAGCTATAAACTAGCCTTTAATAATTATAATACTATTTTAAGCTTTCTTTTTTGCTATTAAGCATTTTATAAATATATTATCTATAATTGCTATAGTTGTAAACTTAAACTAATTACTTATTATACTATTGCATATTTAACTTAAAATAAGTGCATTACTACTAAAGATTAAAACCTATAACTTTTTTAAAGCAATAACCTATAAAAATTAACAACTTAAAACAATTTAAAAAAATTTAAAACTATATTGTACTAAATAGTACTTTATTTATAAACTTAAGCATAAATACCTTAAAACTAACTATAAAAAAAAATTTTAACCTTAAATTTTTAAAAGCTAAACAAAAATAAAACTTTAATGCTACTTTAAATAATATAGCAGCTAAATAAGCAATACTTAAAAACTTATAAGCTTAAATCTTTTAGTTAATATAATAGTTAAAATAAGCCTAACAAAATTAAATCTTAAAATTAAAACAAAATAATATTATTAAAAGCATCTTTAATAATACTACTTTTTAACTAATAAGCATAGCAGCTTAAACTATTTTTAAAAATATAAAAAAAGCAATAATAAATAGCCTTAACTTATTATATAATAATAAAGCTAAAAACTAAAAACTAAACCTAAAATACTTTGCTAGCAATAAAAAATAATTTAATTATTAGCTAAGCAAGCTAGCTAATAAATTTAAAGAAAATGTTATTACTTATTATACTAAAAAAAGCTGCATACATTATATTATATTTTTATTGCAAAATAACGCTATATAAGCTTTTAAGATATATTTTTATTTTATTATTAAACTATATAGCAGTATAGCTAAAATAATTTAAGCTTTAAAAACTACTTATTATAACTTAAATTAGTTAGCTAAAGCTTATAATAAGCTAAACAAATATTATTATAAAGCTAGATAAAATATTTATTAATTTATTGCTTAATTTAATATTTTAGCATTAAAAGCTAAGTTTTTTAAATTAAAATAGTTTTAAATTCTTTAAAAGTACGTAAATTTTAATCTAAAAAATAAAATCTTTAAAGCTAATATAAACTTATATATAAGCTATAAATGTTTTTATAACAAAGTATTTAAAGCTATATATAACTATAAATATAGCTATTAATATTATTAAAAATATAACTAAAAACTAGCAGATAAGCCTACTGCTAATAAAGCTTTAGCAGCTTAATATAACGCTAAACTAAATGCTATAAAAACTTTAAAACAGCTTAAAAAAGCTTTAAATAACAAAAAAAAAAGGTTTATTAAGCTAATAATATATGTTTTATCTATAGAAAATCTAAACACTATGCTATTAAATGCTTTAATAAGCTTAAACCTAAAAAGGTTGCAAAAATATAACCTACTAAAAAAGTTAAAAAATAAAAAAAGTTAACTAATAAATTTTTTAACTTAAAAAACTAATAAAACTACTAAAAGTTTTTATAATAGTTTAGTTATTATTTTTAGCTAAAGTAAATAGTAATAAAAAAAACTTTTTTTTTTATAATATTATTTAGTTATAAGTAAATAATATTAAAATAAAAGCTATTATATTATATAATATTAAAGCTTAAGTTTTTTTAATAATAAGCTTAAAGTTAGCTTAATAAGCATACTAATAACTAAAAGCTAAATTAATAATATTAATATAAAAATAACTTTTTTTTAATTATAAAAAAAAACCTATAAAAAATATAAAGTAATATTTGCATGCTATCTTTAAAATTAATAAAAAAAAATTTAAAGATTAACTTTTTTAAGTTATTAATATAAAGCTAAATATTATAATTAGCTTAAACTAGCTAGCTAAATATTAAATCTTTTTAAACTATATTAATAAAAAGCTAATATAGCCTAATAACTTATTACCTTTTATAAAGTTTTTGCTAATAATAAAAGTTTTATAAATAAAAGCCTTAAAATGTTAAGTTAATCCTACTATTTAAAAAGATATTAATTGCTAAAACTAAGCACTAAAAAAATAATACTAAATACTTTAATAAAAAATATTAAGCAGTGCTAATAATAACTTTAAAGT
Source organism: Xylaria grammica (assembly GCA_004353285.2). Taxonomy (NCBI): domain Eukaryota; kingdom Fungi; phylum Ascomycota; class Sordariomycetes; order Xylariales; family Xylariaceae; genus Xylaria; species Xylaria grammica. Next base: position 95,766 of record NGZP02000002.1, on the reverse strand, counting down.
AATTATAAATATTATATAATAAGTTAATTAAAACTTAAACAAATAATAATAAGCTTAGCTAGCTAAAAAAGCATTAAAATAACTTATACTAATAAAGTTTATTATATTAATAAAATAAGTAGAAAGTATAAAATTATAAAAGATATTTAATAAAAAGTATATTTTTTTTTTACTTAATAAAAATTTAAAACATATAATATTAGTTTGCAAAATATTATTAAAACTATTAGCTTATTTAAAAAGCTTTTTTTTTAAAATTAAAGCAAATATTATAGTACTTTTTTAACTTAGTTTTAATGTTATATTAAAACTTATTAATAAAAAGCTTACTAACTTACCTTTAAAATATTATACTTTAATTTAATATCTTTTATTAAAAAAAAAAGTTATTAATTAGTTGCTAGTTTTAGGCTTTATTAAGCTATATATAAAAGTTAATGCAGCTTTTATTTTATTTGCTTTAAAACTTTATTTATAAAAATAATAATTTTATATTAATTATTAATAAAAAAATAAATATTTAAAAAACTATATTATTTTTGCCTTAAACTTACCTAATATTATCTTTAATAGCTATTAAGCTAAAAAATACTTTAAATTTAATATTATTAAAGCTTTTTATAAAATAAAAATAGCGCTAAAATTAAGATATTTTACTGCTTTTAAAACTTAGTAAAATACTTTTTAATAGCTAGTTTTACTTTTTAAACTTAAAGTAAAACTAGCTTAATAGCAGACTTTTATTAATGCATAGCTATAAAAATTGCTAAATAAGTTTGCAAGCATATACGCTAATAACATTTTAATATATTTTAACATTAAAAAAAAGCACTAAACCTATTATAAAAAGGTTATTTATAAACTATATAAAGTAAACTTATAAGGCAATATTAAAAAGTTATAGTTTAATATAATAAAAGTAGACTATTTAAATATAATATTAAAAGCTAAAGTAAGCATTAAAGTAAACCTAGCTAAAATTAAAGCTATTATTAGTTAAAGATTTAAAGACTTTAATAAAGTATAAATAGTTTAATTTTTTCTAAGGCTTTATAATTTTATTTGCATGTTTACTTACTATATAAGTAATATAGCTAAACCTTTTAATTAATTGCTTAAAAAAAACGTACTTTTTAAAAAAGGCTTAAAATAAAAAAAAGCTTTTAAAGCTATAAAATAATTAGCTTATTAGTTACTAGTGCTTGCTTTCTTTAAACTTAAAGTACCTACTAAAGTAAAAATAAACGCCTTATATAATGCTATTAAAGGTATTATTTAATAATAATAACCTAATAGCTAATAAAAACTTATTAAATACTTTTTAAAAATAATAATATTATATAAAAAAGCATACTTTATATAAGATTATAAACTTTTAATAATAGTATAAATATTAAAATACTATTATTTAAAACTATTAAAAATAAAGTTTTTTATAGTTATTAACTATTAAGCTTTAGTTTACTTTTTAATTAAAAAGATACTATTAATATAATAAGTATAATAAGCTAACTTTTTATTTAACTTTAATATTATATTTTAATATTGTTTAGGCTAGCAAAACGTAATTACTAACGCACTTTTATAAAAAATAATAGATTTACTTACTATTAAAGCATAAAAAGTTAAAAAGCAAAATATAAAATTAATTAACCTTATAAAGATAGCTATATTAGTTGCTTTAGTAAAACTAACTATAATACCTTTAAAAAAAGCAAACTTAATAGATTTTATTAAAAAAAAAAACAAATTTTAATAGCTAAATATAAAAAAATACTACTTAAAAGTTTTAAAAACTATAACTAATAAATTAATTTTCCTATAAATAGCTTTAATAAAAAAAGCTTACTATTTAGTTATTATAGCTTACCTAAAGCAAAATAAGATTATAAAAGCATTAAAATAAAACTATTACTAGCTTTATTTTAAAAAAAATATTAAAAGGTATATATAAAATTGCTATAATTATAAAAAAAATAAAGCATTATAAAATAAAACTTTAGGCTTATTATACCTGCTATTAATGCTAACCTTAGTTTAAAAACATATAGTAGTTAATAAAAAATCTATGCTTAAAGATTAATATAAATATAACTATATTTAAGCGTTTATTAATAAATTTAACTGTTTTTTAGTTAGTATTTTAGCTTATAAAACTAATACTATAAAAGATATAGCTTTAAAATACTACTAATATATTTATTAATTACTTAGTATACTAAAAGTTTAAATATTAAATAATATAAAACTATTTATTTTAAGCTTTATAGCTAAAATTAATAAATTAACTAGTATAAAGCACTGCTATAACAGTACATTTTATTTATAAACCTAAAGTGCTATAAAGCTTATAAACTAAAAGCTAAATTAATAATTAAAATTTTATATTAATAAATATTAAAATAACTAAAGTGTTTACTTGCTTGCTTTAAATTTTGCGTATAACTTTTTATAGCACTTATTAATAAATATAGCTTTATTAAAAGTAGCTATAAAAACTAATATCTATAACCTATTATTACTATTGCTACTTAATATAAAAGCAAATAGTAAACTAGAAAAATAAGCGCTTAAGCTAATATAACAAGCATAAAAAGTTTACTAATATGCCTATAAAATAGCATTTAAAATATAAAAGCAATAATAAATACAAGCTAACTATAAGCAAAAACTAATAAACTTTACAGTTAATAATTATATATTTTTAAAGAAAAAAGGCTTTATAACTTAAGCGCTAACAACTAGGCTAAACTTATAATAAGTAAAGCTATTTAAAATACTATAAATATAAAGGTATAGCTACATTTTAAATCTTTTAAACTTTTATAAAATAACTAACTTATTTTATGCTAATAAACTATAAAAAGCTGTAAATAATCTGCTATTATAATAAGTATAACTATTACTTAAAGCAAAAAAAATTAATAGTAAAGCAAAATTTAAAGTAAAAAAAATACTATAATTTAAACTATATAAAAAATATAAAATGCTATAATACTAAATAGTATAGCAAAAATATAACCTTAATAATATATAATATTTTGCTAAAAACTTTAAAAACTTACTAGTGCAGCTAGAAAAATTTTATAAATAGCACTAAAAAGTACTAGGTTTTCTAGTAAAACTTTAACACTAAATAAAAGCAGTAGCTAAAAACATATAAGCAAAAAACTATTTAAATAATAATTTAGCTAAAAAAGCAAGCTTTGCTATAAAAATTAAATAATATAAATAACTTTAATAAAGTTTACAACTATATTTTAGTTTTAATAAAAGAAAATATAACAGTTATAATAATTACTAACATAATAGTCTTTAATTTAACTTTTTATTAATAAAACTATTAATAACTAAAAGGACCTACTATATATATAATATATTACTAGCTTTTGTGTATGCTAGTTTCTTTTTTTCTTTCCTTTTTTCTTTAGCTTAAAATCTTTGTTTATAGCATTAATAAAGCTATAAACTAGCCTTTAACGATTATAACAGTAATATTGCCTTTAAACAATAGGTTAATCTAGCCTTTATTAAATTTTATTAGGTAATCTACTTATAAAACTTCTTTAGGCTTTATATAAAACTTTACCTTTTATAGCTTTTATTCTTTTTTTTTAGAAAAAAATAAAGTTATAAAGCTAAACATATTGTCTATTTATAGGCTAATAATTTTAAAGTTATTTAATTACCTTATAAATATTAGCAGGCATAAGTTATATATAAACATATTTATTTTTAGGTTTTAATAATAATATTAATAGTAAGTTTTAAACTAATATAAATTTAACTTTGCTAAACTATATAATAGTTATATAATCTTTAAAACTATTCTTTTTAAATACTTAAATTTTAGTTTTAAAAAAAGTTATATAATAATTTTTTAAGCTAGTTTATCTTATAACTATATATATGCTTATATAATATTTTATAGTTTACTAAAAGTATTAAAGTCTTATATAAAAAAAAGTTTTAGTATAAATATTAAATATTAACTTATTTTTTAGATTATAAATAATTAAGTTAATACTATTTTTTTTTTATATTATTATATCTTTATATAATTAGCTTAAACTTTTTATATAGCTTAGTTATTTTTTTTTTAACTTTTTATATAAAGCAAAATTTAAAGATATAAATATTATTATATTAGGTTAAATTATATTATATAAACTAAAATATGCTTTATATAATAAAGTTATTAATTTTAATTGCATTTAACTTTTTAAATAATGCTTTAAGCATATTAATTATCCTGTTTTTACATAGCTTAATAGCTAGTGTATAGCTTTATTTTTCTTTTTAAGTTAAAAACATATAACTAGTTTATTATATAAAAAAAGTATAAAAGCTAATATTTTTTCTTAGTTTTTTTCTTTTTTTTTATATAGCTAAAAGTTAAAAAGGTTATATAGTAAGTAGTTTTTTTTTTAGGTTATTTAAAGGTAGATCTTTTAAATTAGTTAAAAGTAAATCTTTTAGGTTATTAAAAAGTAAATCTTTAGTTATATAATAATATAGCTTAACTTATATATATTAAAAGCAGATTAAGCTATTTATTAAGTTAATAATTATATTAGATTTTTTAATTAACTATATTTTATATAGACTATTTTATCTTTTTTTTTTATGCTATATAAAAACTTTACTTTAAAAAAGTAAAGATAATATGTTATATAAAATAAGCCTATTATGCTAGTTAATCGTATAATTAATTTTAACCTTAGCTTTTTTATTGCATAATATTTTTATAGCCTTTTTAATTATTTTAGCTTTTTATATAATATCTAATAAAAAAGGAAAGTTTTAATTAACTTTAAAGTAGGCTTTAAAAACTAGCAATATTAGTATAAAGCTATTTAGTTTAGCAATATTATTTAACGCTTTTATTATTATTTATAAAATTAACTTTTTTTTTTATATAATAGCTAATTTTAGCTTTAAAAATATTATATACATAGCAAAATAGTTTATAGGCTTATTTAATTTTACTAATTGCTTAATATGCTTTTATAAGCATTATATAATATTATATGCTTATAATTTTTGCTTAGTTTTAAAACTTTTTAAATAAAAAATTTATCTTTAGGTTATATATAATATAGTTAAAAGATTTTTAATATATATTAATCTAGCACTTATATAACGCTTTTTATATATTTTATATAAACATAAATTTAAAAAATATTGCTGTTTAAAATAATATTATAGCATTAATTACATAAAAAACCTAGCTATTTTTTAGTTATATAGCATTTATAATTACTTTATAGTTAAAATTGCAGTTATTTTTAATTAAAAATTTAAACTTTTATAATGCTTAGTTATATAATTAATAATAATAATAAAACTTTTAAATCTTTTTTAAAGCAAAATAGTTTATATTATAGCTTGTATAACTAAGCATATTATATAATCTTTTTATATAAAAGTAACTAAAATAGCAATATAGCTGCTATAACTTTATTTTTATAAAGTAAATACTAGCTTTATATAAGCTAGTATTAAAAAATAAATATTTTTATTTTTATATAATAGGTATAGTCTTTTTATTTTTTTATATAATATAATCTTTTATATTATTATAGTATGCTTATAGTTAGTTAGCATTTTTTAGTAAAAAAAAAAAAAGTATAAAGCTATTTAAAATATAGTATATAGTAGTACTTAATAAGTTGTTTATTTATATAGTACTTATAGCTATAATAGTATTACTTTTTTTAAACTTAATATTTATAGTTTTTAAGGTTTAGCTAACTTTTATATAAAAGTAAATCTTAAAATATGCTTTTAATTATGCTTTTTTTACTGTTAAATAGTTTAAAGTACCTATATTTTAAAGTTTACTTTAATATTTTATATAATATTAGTTATTTAAAATAAATTAGTTGCATAAAACGCTTATATTATAGTTTTAAATATTTTTTTTAGTTATATAATAAAAAAACATATTATTTATAAAAAATTAAATAGATTGCCTTTTAATTTTTTTATTAGTATTTTTATTACTTTTATTTAACTTAAAATATTTTTTATATTTTATTAAAAATAATAAAAATTTATTAAATATAAGTTATAAGCTATTAATTATTTTATATAAATTAAAATATTAGTTTTTTATATATGCTTATTTTTATAAAGTATATTTAGTTAACTAGCAACTTTTTTTTTAGTATATAAAGCAGGTTTTATTTATATAAAAGTAAAAGCTTTGTTTTTATGCTTATAGCTACTTTTATTATATATTAAACTAATTTTTATACCTTAGTTAAAACTTTAGTTTAAAGCTTTTTATATAGTTGCTTTAAATATATTACTTATTAATAAAATATACGTTGTTATTTTTTTATATAAAGCTTTTTAATAACATATTTTCTATTATATAAAGGCAAGCCTATAAGTTAGCAAAAAAGCCTTTATATAATAGCTTTTAAAGTATAAAGGCTATGTTTAGCTTTGCTATTTTATAGCATGCTTGTGTAATAGTTATACTTAATTAGATTTTCTTTTAGTAACTTGCGCTAAGTGCTTATTATGCTTTTGCAAGCTTATTAATTATTAAATCTAATATTATATATAATGCTAAGTTTAAATTTTCTTTTTTTATTTATATAAAAGTAATTATAGTTTAGTTAGCTTAATAGTAACTATAATTTATATTTAAATTAAAGTAAATATTTATTATATAATAAATTTTGCTTTAAGTTTTATTAGGGCTAATATAGTAAATATAATAGTCTTTTATATAACTTTATAAAATAGTTAGAAATATTGCATAATATTAATCTTTTATAATTTTAAGTTTTTAGTATGCGTTAATAAATAGCTATGCTTTATTATATAAAAGGTTATATAGCTTGCTTAAGTAGTTTTACTTATGCTTTTAAGTCTTTTAAAATAGCGCGTACTTTTTAAGTAATATTATTTTGTTTTATACGTTTTTAGTAAAAGATAGGTTTAATACTAAGTTTATTAAAGCAGGTTTTAATATTATATATAAATACGTTTGCTGCTTTAAGGTTTAAAGAAGGTAATATATAATAAAGTATTTATATATAAGTTAAAAGTTTAGCTTATAGCTTAGCTTTAATATATGCTTATATATAAGTTTTAGTTAAAACTTAATAGTTAGTTATATAAAGCTTTAGGCATATTAAACTTTTAGTATTTAAAATTATATATTGTTAGCTGCTTTTAGGTATAGGTTTTTTTGTTGTATAAGACTTTAAAAGGTTAGTATATTTTAAAAGTTTAGCTAAAGTTATTAGCTTAATATAAGCAAAGCTAATATATTTTATATAATGCTTATAAGATTATTTGTTAATAAAAGACCTAGTTAGTTATTTTTTATAATATAATTCCTTTTAAGTATTTATATAAAGTTGTTTAATATGTTTAACTTTTTTTATTCTTTTAGTTATATAAGGATCTTTTTTTTTTTTAAGACTTTAAGCAATTTTTTGCTAGTTACGCAGTATATTTATTTAAAGTAGTTTATTATCTAGCCTTTAAAGTTTTTTGCATATTCTATATATGCTATATTGCTTTTATTTATTATATAATAGTAATAAATAGCTTAATAAGCTGCCTATATATTAAGCTGTTGCTTAGTTATAGTTTTAGGGTTAATATTTATATCTTATTATATTATGTTAATATAAGTTTGTACGGTATTTAGGTTAATCCTGATTTTTTTAGCTACGCTTTTATACGTATTAAAATTGCTTAGTTAAAGGTTTGCAAGCTAGTCTTATAGTTTTGCTAACCTTTTTACATCGTAAAATATAAAAGTATTTATTTTAGTAATTATTATATAATAGGTATGTTGTTTTGCTTTTTATATAATAGTTTATTTAATATAATTACATATTATTTCTTTTATTATAGTGTAATACTAAAGGTTTAGCTTTTTAAGTTTCTAGCTTAATTTAGTATTATATAGCAACAGGTTTAATCTTTTTTTTTATTTTTGCAAACAAGAAATATTACGTAAATATAAACAATATATAAACTAAAACAGCTTTATATAATAAAGCAAGTTAAAATATAATATAAAAACCTATGCGTTAAATTATATAGGTAAGCTTTGTTTTTACTTTTGCTAATCTATAGTATATTCTGCAACTATTAATTAGTATTAAATAAGCTTTATATAATCGTACGTAATATAAGGCGGATAAAATATAATCTTATATTATATTATATTAAATGCTTTAACTAAAAGAGAAAAGAAAAAAAAGTAAAACTTTTATATAAGCAAAGTTTTTACTTAGTATAAGAACTTTTGCTAGCATATAAAGCTAAAAAGATAAAAAGATAAGCACTATTACATATAAAGATATTATTATATGCTAAGGCTTTTAAGTGCTTTTAAGCGCAGTTAATATTAATGCTTTTAACAGCTACTAATATTATAGCCTTTATACTAATTATAAAGTTTAAAAAACAGCAAAGTTAGCAGTAAAAACAAGGAAAATAAGTTTAAATATGCTAGCAATTTTAATATAAAAAGGCTTTAAGACCACTTAAATTCATTTATAACTAGCTAATTAATTACTAGCCTTTAAAAACTACTATATAACTTAAAATTTTATATAATAAAAATTAAACCTACTACTTTAAACTTATAAATAGTTTGCGCTTTATTAATAAGCCACACGTAAACTACCTTATAAACTAGTTTAATTTAAACTTAAAAACATCTTTAAACTTTAATGCATTATTGCAAGCATTTTAGAAAGGATTATTAATATTAGTAGTAGTTGCTACTTTTACTTTAAAAGCAAATTAATTTATAGCTAACATTTAAGCTGCAAAACCTTAATTAAAAGGCTAAAAACAAAGCATAACTACATAACAATAAGCAGTTTATTAATTTACGCTTTAATTTAGTTAGCTTTATATATAAAACAAAAGATATAAATACTATTAATAGCATTTATATTAATAAAAGCAACTAAAAAACAAACTAAACAGCGCTATTTAACAGCTTAGTTTTTATAGGCAATATAATAGTTTTATTATATTTAAATTAGCAAAAAAAAGCAAATAATACTAATATAAAAATAAGCTACTTTAATATTACCTATTTTTCCTATTAAATAGTAGGCTAATTAATATATAATAAAAAGGTAGTAAAAAGCCTAAAGGAGCTAAAACTATAACGCTATAATTTCTTTATAATAATGCTTTAAACCTGTTTAAAAAATAATGCTATTATTATTAGTTACTACTAGTAATGCTAGATTATTAAAATTAAAGCGCTAAAGCTAAAATATATGTTTACTTTATTTTAAAAGCTTTAATATTTAAACTGCTTTAAATTAAATTATAAAAGGAATTTAGTTTATTAGCAGCAATTTTTACTTAAAACTAACAAGAAATAACTTATAAGCTAGCACGTTTTATAACCTTTTCTATAGCTTATATAAAAAGAAAAGGTTATTTTTATATATGCACATAAAATAAAAAAAAGAAAGCTAAGCTAAAGTTAAAACAAGTATGCTATAGCACCTTAATAAAAATAACATACTAAAAAACTAAACATAAAAAAAAATTATATGCGCTAGCTAAATTCTCGTTAGTATATCCGCTAAGTCTAATAACGTGCGCAATATAAAAGCATAACAAAAAAAAAAGTATTAATATATAATAATAATTTAAATAAGAAAATAATATAATAAAAAATTAATAACGTATAAGAAATAGGTAGAATTAATAACTATATTTAGCTAAAACTAATAATATGCTAGCAGCAGCTAAAAAAAAAAAAAAAAAAAAAAGAAGAAAGAAAGCAAAGGTAGGGCAGGCTATTTATACCTATCTTTAATTAGCCTCTAACGTAATTTACACATGCAACTATATATAATTGCAGGCAAAAAAATAAACAACAACACTTTTAGCAGTATAAAATTTTTTAATTAGCTATAATTGCTAAAATGTTAAGCTAATACCTATTACTTTAGCTTTTTAATTTACTGCAATTTTACTTATAACTTTATTTATAATTACATTAAAGCTATATATTATAACATTTAGCCTTGCACTATAGGTTGTAAGCAACCTATTATAAAAGAAAGAAATAATTATTATAACCTTACTTAATTTACTTTTTAGCTATACCTTTTCTACTGTTTAACTATAACATTATAATTTATTTAGCTATATTTTATATTAAATTTTTACTTTTTATAAGCTTTAATCTTATATAAACTATATATTACCTACTATATAAAATATATATTATATTATATTTAACCTAAAAGACTTCCTAGCTATAATATAACGCGTATATAAACACTCACTTATACTTTTATTACTTTTTTAGTTCTTTTTTTTTTTTATACTTATTTAAATTGTTTTTTCTTGCTTTTTATTACAATGCTTATTTTAAATGCTAAAAAGCGCGCTAAAGCTATAGTTTATAATATTAAGCTTAGCTTATTAATTTGCGCAGCATTTTTAAAGTAAAAAACGCTTAAGTTATATATTGCCTGCTATTTTACTAGTATATTAACTAGAAAAAAGTTTAATTAAAAGCTTTAAGCTTTATTTTTATATTTAAAAGGTTAGCTAGCTTTTTAAGCTATTAATTAAGCTAGATTAAGCTATGCATTTTTTTTATTAAATTTTATTAGATAGCTTAATAAGTACTTATAGCTTATAGCAATAATTATTATATTAAAATATTATAGCACTATTATTTTTTTAACTAAAATTTAAAAGTAAAAACTATAAAATCTTATATAATTAGCTATTTAAAAGTTAATAAGGTTATAAAAGCTAATATTAATGTTTTTTTTAACTAATTTAATACTTTTAAAGTAACTTATATTTTTGCAGCATGCTTTTATAATGCTAACAAAATAAGCATTAGCTAAAGTATTAATAGCAACTATTAAATATTTTATAAGTTAATAAGCTATAAAGCTTTAAAAAAAAACTATAATAAAAGTAAATAAATTACTACTTTAAAATATATTAGTGCTAATAAAGTAGCTTTTTTATTATTAGTTATTTTTAAAAGGTTTAATATATAAAGTTAATAGTTTTTTTATAAAAATATTAGCTTATAAAATAACTAATAATTTATAGCATTACTTAAAAGGTAAACTAGTAATAATATTATATTAAATTAGCTTATAAACTTATTTATTTTTTTTATTTAAGCTTATTATAGCAATATATAAGTAGTTTTAGTTTATAATAGCTATAACTTATATATAAATAAAGCTTTTTTATTAGCTTATTTACTAAATAAAATATAGTTAATATTTTATAAGCTATATTATAGTTATATAATATAGCTATTAAATATAAAAGTTTTTAGCTTTTTAAAGCAAAAGCTTTATAAAATATTTAAAAAAAGCTTTAGTATAATTTTAAAGATTAAGCCTTTAAAAAAGAAAATAATAAAAGCATTTTATAAAGCTAAAAAGCTAGTTTTAATAAGTTAAATAATTAAAAAAGCCTAAAAAACGTTTAAAATATAGCTATAAAACTACTTAATATTATTATTATTAAAATATATAATTTTAAAAATATTTAGTAAGCTTAAAATATTATAAAAAGCATTTATTAAAAAAATAAAACTTAAAATGCTAGATTTTTTAGCTAAAGTTAATAACTTATATATAAATACTTTTTTATATAGTTAAAAGCTTTAAAAAAATAGTTAAAAACTTACTTTTATTTGCTTTTTTTTAAAACTTTTATTTTAAAAAATATTTATTAAAAAAGCTAGCAAAGCTTTTAACTGCTAAGCTAATAAAATTATATTTCTTAAAGCTAAAATTACTTATTTTAAAGCTAAAATAGCTATATAAAAGCAAAAAATATAAAAAAGCATAAAAATTATACTAGGTTAAAGCTTTATATATATAGCTAACATATAAAAAGCAAAATAAAAGCTAAAAGAAAAGTTAGTATATAAAGATAAAGCTAGTAATTATAAAATGTTAAAAGCTTTAAATTAGCTTGAAATAACTTATTTAGAAGATAATACTAAGCTAGAAGACTATATTTTAGTTAAAAACGCTTGAATTGGTGATCGCGACTAAAAGCGTTGAAAAAAACGGCTTTAGAAGGTGGAAGGTGGTTGGTGGGTGAGGTGGCCCGTGAGCGCATGGCCCGTAAGTAGCTAATCTGACTTAGATGCAGCGGTGGGGGCCCCAACGAGCTCATCAGCCCGGGGTTGGGGGGCGCTAGCATGTAGTTCTGTCGTCAGGGGTCTAGATGCGTGACTGTGGGATATGTTCTGGTCCCGTATGACGTTCATCACCAGCTGCTCTAACTGGACTAAACGGTCCTGGACGCTCGGGCGGGTGGTATAAGGTTGTGCAGGCCCAAGATTGTTATGGGCGTACGAACAGGCAAGGGACAGGCCGCGGGAGGAGCATGTATTGCAAGGCTGCTGACGGTCACAACGTAATCTGGCGATATGTCAACGAGGAGCACTGGGGCCATCCAACCTTACGCGAGGCAAGTTAGGATATGGCCATTTACCGGCGTAGATGATGAATGTTTAGGCCGACAGGGCGGCTCATCTCAACTCACTTTCGGCGACGGCAGAGATTACATGACAGCGTAGGTTTGGGGCGGCGAAAACTACTGCTGCCCTGTCCCTGGCTTTTCCCTTGGACTTGGTCTAGCGGAGGCACGGGATCTTCCATGCCGGGCAACGATGTTGAAACTAAATTTCTCGTCGAGCAACCTCTCATGGAATCTAATGATATAATAAAACCCAGAAACACCACGTATTACCCATACAAGAATGCGTCAAGGCGATGGAAGACGGAGGGATTAACGAAAAAGCCTAGGATAGAAAATTGCTCGAAGGAAACATTTTACGGTACGAAGCTCGATAATGGTGCCACTTTCTCTTCCTTTTATGCAATGATGAGGCTCAGCGAAGGTAGGGGAAGCCGACGACGAATGATGAGGAAAGACAGCCAAAACCAAACGACTTACAGAGACTGAAAATATTGCCAATACTAGGGCTGACGTGCCCCTTCCTAAGAGGAAATAACGGCGGCAGTGTGCTGAGAGATGAGTATCTCCAGAAATATCTCCTAGGTATCCGATGGGACTAACGTAAGCAAGTCTAGCGGATATCTTATATCCGCGACGGTCGTGTAGAAGTGGGCCTATCTCCGACGTCCGCGGATGATGGAGATGGAGGACCTGTAAATTCCCAGAAATAGCCCATGCCATCTATAAAATCCCTTCACCCCCTTTAGTGGTTTAACTGCAGTACTCTGGATATTTCGATACCGCGTCTCCTGAGTGCATAATTCCTTTAATGACCCGAGAGCGCCTGAGACACGTCCGCGGACGAAGCAACTTGCCAACCTTCTATCAAAATGGAATAACGGAAGCTAAAGGATGTTTGTATGCGGAGTATCTTTCTATATATATCAGATGAAAAGAAAAAGTGGTCGCCCGTCTGTATGTCAATGAGTATTCTTTTCAAAAACACACTAATCTACACATGCACGTATACGTCAAGTCAATATGCCACCCTCGCTAGGTCCTCTGACCTACTCTAAGCCTGTGAGGGACGCCACCATGCGGGATACGGCAGTCGAGGGGAGATCCGATCCTGAGGCTAATCGTGGAAGTGTGAGGCCGCTCTCCAACTAAGACCCTTTACGCGTAGACTGGTCGGGCCCGATGACCCCGAGAATCCCCAGAACTATAACAAGGGCTTATGAGGGGCTTGGAATGTTCTTTATGTCAAAGGCTCCTTAGTTCTCTAGAGCAAAGGGACCTTGGAATGGCGATCTAGCTAGGTTTATATATACTAATTTGGCAACCATCCCTCGCAGAATGTTGCCTTTATTTTAAGAATGTCTTAATATTTAGAGTAAGGGATATATTAGCTGAAAGAGGTCTTGGTAGTCTAGGCAACACTCTGCGAACTTACGATATTCGCGGTTAAGTGCATCCCGTGTGATATGATCAGTCTTTCTGGTGATATGTGGTGTTACGTATGACAATAGGCTAATCATGATGATATGGTTCTTGCCTATTATTGCGGCTGGATTATTTATCTTTGGCTGGACTGCCTAATACCATATTCACTGGATTGCTCTTATCGTTAGGACATTTTTCGTTGGATATGGTGCATTCTTTGTCATCGTGAGTTGTATACACGTTTTTCCTATCGTTAAACAATCACCCACTTACCAGTTGCCATCGCGGTCGTGCACGTTAGACCTGTTCGGTTCCGAAGCTGCGGCTTCTGCTCTTGGGCCAATTCTCTACTCCGATCCCTCTCCGGCACCTTTTTACCTGTACATATAGTAGGCCGGCCCTGTGTAAGCTGATCCTCCGTAAAAATACCCCTGAGCGAAACCCACCACCCAAGACCGGCAATTCTAACCCACTTTTTCAAGATATCACCCTGGACTACGGCTAGGGGAATACCCTTCTAGGGTTTCTAGCCTTAGCATTTTCTCCTGCGCCGATTTTCTTCTACAGGTATGGCGAGTGGCTGCGCAGCGAGACTGTAGTGAAATTGTAATTGGGGGCAGAGGGTTCTCCTTCTAGCGGGTCTTTCGCGATGCAATAGTATAGAATAAAAATAAAGATCCTTGCTTCGTATGGACTGTAAAATAGTTGGGCCGTCTGGTAATACGAGTAAAACGAATGAGCCGCTCTTTAACCTCGGTTGCCAGAACAGGATCACACAAGCCGGCAACTTTTCTTGGCGTATTACAGACCCACGAGTCTGCTATGCTGGACCTGCTGCTGCGCTTCGAGCTTAAACACTCCACTTAGCCTCATATACATACTACTTCATTCATGCGACACAGTAGCTTACGCCCCTGTGAGAGGCGCGACGTGGAGTATCATGGAGAGTCTGGCCGCCCCTCCCACACGAAGAAACCGACTCTCTCTCTGTCATGGGTATGTAAGCAGCTTTAAGAAAAGAAAAGGCAGGTTCCTTTAATCCGCGCATTGTTGTAGTATAGAATAAACAGCCCTACTATCTCATTAAGAAATGATCGAGGATTACTATCTTATGCTACCAGTGCTCTGTTCTAAGGTATTGGGCGAAAATACTGACCGGGGTCCATATGCGGCGAGTTCCGTGGACGAGATATAGTCTACAGCGCCGGGCTATAGCAGACGCTGTTGGGGTAAGTATGCTGGTCCTGTTATCTAGACACCACAATTCCGGCATATGTTGACATTTGGTCCAAACTTTTATGGCCATCATTCGCTATGATCTTAGTATAGGGGTGCGATGGAATACTCGTAGTTGCGCAAGGAGGCTATAATCGCGGTCTGAGTGTCCCTGCAATATACGGAATACCTTCTTTGTTGTAGGGTATGATAGTAGGAACCATCTAAAGTGGCAAGAAGGTATGAGAGTCACTCGACGCTGATATAAGGCATTATCAAATGCTAACTAGGGGCGATCATCCATGATGCGGTGAAACATGAGATCTGCAGCTAGCTTTCTGGCTGCCCTATCCCCCCAGCGAGTCATAAACCCGGTTGCTGACAATATTGATACGAGATCATTCGAGACACAGGATATAATATTATGTAGACAGTAGAGGCCATGTTATGGGGCGCTGAGTTACTACTGTGCGCCATCCTCGGCAGTACAAAATAGGCAGCCACTTGCTTAAGTTAGGTAATGACAAGCTCTGTAATTCATCTCCCCTTTTTAATACCACATGATGCTCGTGATACTCAGTTGTACGGTATGTGTCTCGTCGTTCCAAGATTTAAACATACGGTAGGGAGATCATGTCGCACTGGCGAACGGCTTATGGAAACACGTTAGGCTGACCAGAATGCTGGCGTGGCTTCGGGGGAAGTTGGTAAACACTGAACCCACACAGCAACCTCTGTCGCGAAATCTGGGGCGTTTTTAGCATACTGCGACTGTCTGTTTATTCGGAGAAGACACAGCTATGGCGGCGGATCGGGTCAGCTAGGTCGGGCGTGCCGACGGGCTGCACGCCACAGAGAGCCATCGGGTAACACAAGCGTCGAGTATGCCGCAATCCGCTTTAATAGTGTGCTTCTAGACTCTGATTGCATCGCATCACTTGCTCTTGTGTGACTTTTCTTTCTTTTTTGGGGGGTTTCTTCTCGTTGGCGTCGAATGAGGCCCTAGCGGAGGGGAAAAATAAAGACCCCAGCGAATGGGCTCGGATCATCTCATTCAATTCGGCCTAGTGTACAGTGTACCAAGGCGTTACACGAAGATTGTCTTGCCGAGACAATCTAAATACGAATGGTAGAAGTCTGAGATCCTGAGACTAGATAGAGTAATATAGGCCGGGCGCCTATACGGTACTAGTATATCGTAGAGACTATGAGCAGGCCAATAGTAGTGTCCATTATAGTTACGACATGGCAGGTCTCGAAAATAGTATTACTATGATCTAACTCGCCATTCCCGACAACCCCATGAGAACGCCAACATCTGACTCCTGCGTATAGTTAATCCGTATAGTTAGAGGAATCTTATTCTCAAATGAAAAAAAAAAAAAAAAAAAAAAAAAAAAAATTTTTAATTTTTTTATTCTTACCATTGACGAGAAAATGATTAATACTATCAAATCTACGCGCTATGAACAATCAGTGCCTCTAAATCTCTGTATATGGTCGATATTCCTGGGCGCTTAATCGGTCCGCGTGCCTGACTAAACGGAAACCAAAAGACGAAGAATACGATGTTGCGGAATGCGATGGTTTGCATCGCTGGAATAGACCCCTACCCATGCGGACCTGTGCACTGCCCGCGTTCTGGCCGTGGCTGGACCGCCCTTCTGCTCAAATGGCAAAAGATTCTAGAATGAGGTCATATGACACCAAGCCCGCTTTGACGTGTACGCGGGCTAGCTGCCAGCGGTGGCGAGCCGAAAATACTTAGTACATTTTGAGACAGTTTATTCAGCTAAGACAATACGAGGCGGATGAAAGCGTTAGATAAAAGCTACCACCTAGCGCAGCTCGGTTCAAAACCGTTTACGGCAATGCCAAGCGCGGCTCACAACTACCGAGGCGGGTTCTTCAGGGGTTCACTTGTGGTACACTTGTGGTTCACTTGTGGACTCAGCTTTCTTGGCGCCGCCTTAGTTTCCTCGTATTCCTGTGATGATGTCAATTATCTACTGTGTCAGTAGATTGTCTACTAGTAGTGACCGGGATCCACGTTGGGTCCCGGCGCCCCGGTTTCTGCCCGGCGTGCCGAGTAACCTGCGATCGGTGGCCAGCTGATTGCGATCAGCAATCTATATATAAGTCGTGGGACGCCGTTGGAATAGCTGTTGCCTTTCGTTCGTATCATCACAACATTCGATAACTACCCATCTCCAAAGGCAAACCCAATCTACCAGCAACGGTACTCACCACGACAATTTTACACTAGCTTCACCCAAAAAAAACCCAAATCATAGCCAAGATGCTCGCCAACGCTCTATCTCTTGCTGCCCTGGCTGGCGCTGCCATGGCCTCGCCTTGCAAGCCGTCGCCGACCACCAGCGCTCCTTCGTACAGCACCGTCCCCAGCCCTTCTTCCACCGCTATCGCCCCTGGCGAGCCGTTCGGCCTGATGGCTTTGCGATCCGCTAGCCCCATCCACTTCGCCCAGTTCGGAGCTGCGCTAAGCTCCGTCTTCCTCAACCTACCCTCCCAGAACGCCACCTGCGACGACGGCGAGAACCCCACCACCGCTGACTACGCCACCTTCACTCTCTCCGAGGAGGGCGAACTCTACCTCTACCGTCAAAGTGCCACTCCCCAGCAGCTTTTCGTCGACCGCTCCGGCATGGGCCAGGGCAAGCTTGGCTACACCACTGGAGCCCAGCCCGGTCCCCGCAACGGCGAGCGTACCGCCTTCTCCCTTGACGATTACAACGACCTATCTTTCAACGGCGCTGGCTTCCTCGCTTGCCCCAACAGCATCGACGGTGCCTGGAGCGTCTGGGTCGACGCTGGTGTCTCCAGCCCCGGCGGCAACTCCGACTGCCTCGGCCTCAGCGCTCGTGCCGTCAAGATTGCGGGTGCAGCTAACAGCTGCGTCTACACCCAGTAGACCGTTGGTGCCGTTCGCGCCAGATCGGAAATTATATAAACGGCTTATTATAAGAATCCACGAATCTACATAATGTTTGAACCTGTATAAAACGCTACCGCACGACGATACGGAGAAAATTACGATGATAAAAAACGGAAAAGTGTGCCGGGATAGAAGGGTAGTAACTGAATGAGTAGTTAGTCCGCAACTAAATAATATAGAAAATTAATTCACACCATATAAACTTCTTGACATCGCAATGTTCTCTGTGTTATTGCTTGTGAGAAAGAAACACCGAAGTAATTTAAAATTCTTAACCTTTTTCCCTATCAGGAATCGCGTTACATTTATGGTCGTCTCCTCGCATACAAAGTGTAACGGTGTTCTCGAGTCGAATTCCCCTCAACGGTCCTTGTAAAGATAATCTTGCGAATGCCTCCATCCGTCCAGTCCACATGGCATATTTAGTCGTCGGTGGACCTTTTCTCCGAGATTTTTGCATTAGAAGATCGGTGGCTTCAAGACATAGTAGAGCTGTCGACGAGATAGGAGATTGAGGAGTTGCGTGTTTCCGGCAGCACGACGTAGGGATTCAAGACATTTGCTCAATACGATCGAATACTTCTTCGTGAAATTGGCGTGGGTGTGGCTCGACATCCCGAGCAGGGTGCCAATACCGCCACAGGACTGTCTGGCTTTTCGGGGTCTCTTAGATGAGAGACCTTCAACGGACATTGTAACCCTACATAGGCTATGAACGTTTCATTTCACGCTGCCCAATCAGCTATGATAATCTGTTACCCTCTGAGGCAATGCGAACCTCGCATACAAGGAGCTAGGCTAAGATACTCCTGAAGAATTTGGGAGACTAACTCAACTGACTTCACACAGGCCAATTTGCTGGCTTTCCATCTGACTCTTTAGCAAGTTATGCCGCTCACTCATATCAAGGATCCCGGGGCTACGGTCTGGGCGCATCGTGTCTGATAACCCCGCGGGGATACTAGAATTCCCCTCGTCACTTGATTTTAGATATCGCAGGGTCCGCTATGTAGCTAGCTCACCGACCCTAGCCTCTACCTCAGCACTGCCTCCTCACCGTGGGCTGCCACACCTCTAGAACAAAGAGGGGTTTTGTATATTAGTAATGAACAATCAGCATACTACCTAATTAAGCTCTCTGCGCAATAACGATCGTTCATCACGCTCCTATACTTAGGATTATGACGTGGGCCATCAACATTAACCTCACTGTCATTCTGGTTCTCCGCCACGTTGTGAATGCAATCATTGTCTTATCTGCCTGGTCGGCCGCAAACTCTTGCTTCTATCTCGCTTCACGAGCGCTCTACTTAATAGCTTTAGCCGGCAACGCGCTCAAGATTTTCAGTAGATGCACCCGGCAAGGTGCTCCCATCCATGCGGCCGTCGCCATCGCCCTTGTCCCAAGCTAGCCTACATAAACGCCAGCGCCGGCGGCGTTAAGGCTGTCGATTTGCTTCTCAACATCATTAAAATCGGTTCCTTCTAGTCTCGCGGAGGTGTTGACAGATCTCGAGAAAGGAAGGGAGCCGGTGCTGTGACTAGGAGGGATCACCAGTAGTGTATTCAGATGCTCTAAAGTCTAAGTTCTAACTCATGGGCAGAGGGGATAATTAGTGCTATTTATACACGCGATCACTCGGGGGAATGTTCATCCGATCCCAAGGCTCTGCCGTATCCACTTTATCCGTGACATCTAGTCCTGGGTATGCTGCTGTATCATCTATCTGAGATTACACAAAGCTATATTAGACGTCTAGGGCGTGACAGATCTTCCATACGTGGGCCGCCGGAATCTCGTTCTTCATTCTGATGCTTCTGAACGATTTGACGGTGTTCATTGGCAGCAACGGGAATGTCTCCAACTTTCTGACTATATACATTGGAACCCCCGTCTTTCTCTTCATCCGCTTCGTATACGAACTCGTCGCGGGGAGAAATGACCCCTAGGCATACCCAACAGGTGAAGTTGACCTAACAACAGGGCTAGCCGAGATCATCGCTGATGAACCCTCTGAGAGGTGGTACCAAAGTGGAAGACAATTCCCGGGCTTTCGCTTTAATATGAATGTAGGATTGGAGTGTAGGCGCCAAAACATCGCCCGAGACTCCTCGGCTATAGAGCAGGATGACGGCATGGCATATTCATGATAAATTCTAGTCTTGATGTCTTTGCTGCCAACCATGAATAAAATGTCTTCTAAGCAGGCTTGGAAAGGCAGACAATAATAGTATGCACCAATTATCAACGAGCATGTGCAATGACCGCTGCCCAAGCTCCGCTTTCTAGGAGACTCACACTCTACAGGTCAGCTGAGACGGAGCCAGAGGACTCCAGGCCTAGCTCTTCACAAAGTCGACTTTATTTTAAGTCTGATTTTATCATTGCGTCCTAAATCCCAAGAGTATGGAGCCACAACTCAACGCACTATGCACCGACTGCCAAACATATATCAAGGTCCTATCCCTATCGTCCTGCTTGTCTAGCGGCCATACTATCTATGTTATGTTGGTCTTCGTGCATTATTGTTAGGTCTTCCTCCAGACGAGGAGAAGCCTTCGTGACCTCGCGTACCCAATAGACCCAGTGGATTAGCAACTATCTTATTGTGGTTTCCCTCACATATATATTGTTTAAGGCAGTCTTGGCGGCCTTGGCTGCGTGACATAATTAAAGTACAGATTCCTTCAAGACAATCCACCGCAGCTTAAAACTCGAGATCCATTCTAATAAGCTTGAGAAATGCTGTTTCTGACGGATATGGTTTTATGATGTGCTCAACTATTTCAAACCAATCATCCGCCCAATTGAAATCCATAAAGCATCTAGCATACTCCCAATAGCTTGGATACCACCCTGCATATTCCCAATCGATGATAGCAGTAACTTCGAACTGCCTGGTACCCGAGAGGTTCTCATTTATTTCCTTCACGAGGACATTGCCCCGGTGAAAGTCCGAGTGCGTGAATACACTTGGATGACCCTGTAGTGTGCCGGGGAGGTGTCGCGCGAGGAATTTCGCAAGCCACCCTGCTGTACTGTTGTTCTCCCAGGTCTTCTGTACCCGAAGTGCGAGGCCTTTGTTGAAATCTTGTTCGGTTTGAAATGGACCGCTGATTCTCGGGTCAGGTCACCAGTAAAACCAACGGTGCTTCAGAGGGCCGTCAGTAACATCGCTGAAGATCCCAGGGGATGCAATAGAGCGAATTTGATCCATCTTCTTCCTCAGCTGCCTGGCAATGGACATCTTCTCTTCTTGCTTCAAAGTTGGCCACAAGGTGAGAAGGTTTGTCCCCGGTTTGTAATCAATAACAATGTACAGTCTCTCGCCCGCCTTGTACATCGCATGCAGTCGGGGCGCGGGAAAAGACGGGCACATTTTCTCCAAGAAGAGCAGAGCATAGCCTTCATTCTCCCCAACTTTTGAACCAAACTTGGCAATAAACCGCCCTCCTATTACAACTACGATTGGGGTGGTAATTGGTGCGAATCTCCTCCGTTCCGTTCTCAATATCGGCTGTGGTTGGTAATGGACCAGGCAATTCAGCGGGTGTGCGGAAATACGGGAGTGTTGGTAGATCGGTGTAGTGATTCATGGTGTCTGAATAGAGCCGATACGTACGACCGAATATAGATGATAGAAAAGTTAGTTTGTGCCACCTAGAATGAAGGTCTGCCTATAGCTATGAAGCCAGAACATGAGGGCATGAAAAATAGTGTTGGCTGTTGGTTGTTGGGCCAACAAGTTGCAGAAAATCTATGCACCCCGCATTACCGCATTACAAGCCTCACCAATATCCGTGATTGGCGGCTGATGCTACCAATTAAGCGCTAAAGGGCAGGCGGACAAGAAGTATTATGGTTGGTAAAGAACAGGACGCTAGGGCGTCCGTACAGAGGTAATAGATATTTACCGGCACGAGGGCTTATATAGCCGTCATCTAGAGATATTCCAAACACTACAGTTATACATGTTCTGTAGGAAATACAGAATGGGGGGTCAATTGACCAAGGTGCAATAAAGTCAATCAATCCATAAAATTCAATTCTGCGCTTGTGCGTTGTGGTGTTCATGATGCCTCTGTCTCCGTGATCCGTTGAGATGTTTACCCCGACACCCTAGTCTTGATGGGCTAACTTATTCATCTTCACTCCAATATATATTTACTTATATTATCCCCTTTTTTTCAGCCTGGATGCGTGATCATCTCTGTAGTTCATAATAAGTTTTGAGTTGTCTAACTCATCTACATACAGTGAACAATTAGCAGAGACGAGTGGCAACCCTGCTTTATAGTGTGTTAGCGTTGTATTCCCTCAACCTTTTCTATTGCTAACACCGGCATTCTCGCTGGAACACCACTAGGTGTGAACGATCACGGCTATAAAGCGCATAGCTTTAGCGTTGAGTGAGAAAATAATCTGCCTAGACGAAAATTATTATGAGATTGAGGTTTAGAATAGCCTAACTTATAAGCCGCACAACCTGTCGGCCAACCCCTATTTCAGAAGATCCGGCATCCATAACCCCGGCTAGTCCTGGGAGAAGCGGTGATGAAATAAAGAGGAGTTGATGGTGGCCAACGGGGATTTAGCTACACGGTCGTAACCACTCAATCACAAACAAGGCGACGGAGTAGTGGCCCGGACCGAAGGTGCCGATAGTGCGCAGAAGGTAGCGTCGACGACGGCGGAGTTGCTTGACCCTTATAGGCAGAGATGCACTTACATTTACTGTTCCATATAATATAATACACGGCTTTAATGGAAGAAGATGATGCTTATGGAAATAACTCAATCGAATCCATCATGTCTAACCGACGTATCTTTAGCATAATTTAGCTGGCTTGAACGGTGCTGGCTTGCCGTTAGACTCGCCTTCTCACACCGCCGCCCGGGAGAGATAATCTAACCGCACCTCTCGCGCTTACGCCATTTCATGCACAGCTTTGTGTTAGATGTGGTAACGGCCTAAAAGGGAGATCTCATGATAATCTGCTCTCATACCTTTATTGAGACAGGGCCACATGGGCGTTTCAATATGGAGTCAAGCCGTATACTACATAGCTTACTACAACTCACACAATCATAGTGTTGCATTTAACCTCTTTCTTGCAACAGCCCGTTTAGGAGGGAATCCCAGTTCCCCGCTCCTACTATGTTGCTTTTCTCAATTCCTCCCGTATTAACATACTATTCTCCGCTATCTTAGCGGCAAGCTGCGACATGGGCCCGGCCCGCAGAATATCAAACGTGCCCAGGTCGCTCTTTATGACGGTAGACACCCAGGTGCGGATCTCCAATGAGATCAGCGAGTCCACCCCGTACGCAGATACCGGCTTTGATGTGTCGATGTCCTCGGCGGACATGGACATGGACATGGCAAGCTTCGTCGCGAGCGCGCCTTCGATGATGTCGGTAGCTTCTGCGAGTGACGTGGCGGCGATCAGCGCGCCTCTGAGCTCGGCGACTGCGTTTTGGCTGATATCCTTCGCCGCGAGCTCGCGTACGTCCAGCTGCCGAATGAATGCGTACTTCGGGTCGGCGTAATAGTACCGCGTCTTAATGAGTTTCGTGTGTTGGAGCTCCCCGCCTGTGCCTAGACAAGTGGCTATTTGTGCGGGCATGGGAGCGCGACCGTACGAGTATCCAGAGATGGCGGACTCCACGAGAGAGAAGACCTCGCGGGATCGGATAAAGACGAGATCCCAATCGGTCCGGTACTCGTCTGACACCTTGACGTTCTCCGCCGCCCAGCCGATGTCCGCTATAAACCCCAATCCCAGCGCACATGCGGCCAGTCCCTGCGATCGGCGGTACTGCGCGAGCCCATCAAGGTATGTGTTTCCCGAGGCATAGTTACCCAGCGTGCTTCCTCCCATATATCCCGACGCTGAAGAGAGCATGATGAAGAACTCGAGATCCTTCGGCATCAGTGTGTGCATATTCCACGCGCCTTGAATCTTTACCCTTGTTGTCTCAGTCCACTGCTTGTAGGTCATGGCTTCGAAGAGGATGTCATTGAGCACCATCGCAGAATGGATGGCGCCTTTAACGCGCGGCTTTTCAGCTGACATGCGTGCCATTGTAGCCTCGAAAGCTACGGGATCTGCGATGTCGCATTTGTAGGAGGTGGCGTGGACACCGAGGTTTTCGAGTTCTTCCATTGTGGCCTTGGCCTCGGGTTTCGCAGTTCCGGACCGTGAGATGAAGGCTATATGCTTGGCACCGTGTTGGGCGAGAAGAAGGACCAAGGAGCGACCGATGCCTCCTAATCCACCGACGATAACGTATGTGGCGTTCCCATCGAGGTCTACGGAGCTTGGGTTACGGGGTATCACGGGAACTAGGTCCTCTGGGTGCACCTTTAGAACAGTTTTGCCTACATGCTCAGTCTCTTGCATCATGCTGAATGCTTTCTCCATTTCCGGGTATCCGTATACCGTTGTCGGTTTGATCAGACCGACGCTTCCTTCTCGGATGAGACTAAAGCTTTTTTGTATAGCTCGGGCCATCATACCACGGTTATGGCGGTGCATATGCTATATTCTTTTGTCAGTGTGTCGGGGGCAGGGAATGTGAGAGTTGGTACTGACCTCCATATTCACACTGGAGAACATCACGTTATCTTTGAAACGATTCGCCTGTAAATCAGTGTTATTCGAGATATCTCTTGCCCCAACTTCTATAAAGCGGCCGAACATGGACGTGCATTCCCACGTTCTCAGGGCTTCACCAGATAACGAGTTTAGTACGACGTCGACGCCTTTGCCATTTGTCATGCGTAGAACCCCCTTGGCGAACGAGAGGTCTCTTGAGTTGAAAATATGATCTTGAGGGATATGATACTCGTCCGCAAGTAGTTGGCGTCCGGCCACCGAGCCGACTGTGGCAAATATCTCGGCGCCAATATGTCTAGCTAGCTGAATTGCAGCTTGGCCGAGGCCTGGAGTGATGGTTAGTCTCATCATTGATCTAGGATCACTAGTTTGTCGTTCGGAATGATTGAAGTGTTTAAAAGAGGCTCAGAGGAGGCTAAAGTACAGGGACACAGAGTTTTCCAGGAATAAAATGAACAGGTTACTCACCTCCTGCGGCGCTATGGATGAGTATGGCCTCACCGGGTTCAAGGCGACCGATTTCAAAGAGCGAATGATATGCGGTGACATATGCTGTTGGAAGGGAAGCGCCTTCTTCCAAGGACGTCTCTTCCGGAAGTATCGCGACTAGACTTTCGTGCGTTCGAAGTAGTGTCCGGCATGCTCCCGGGTAGAACGTTGCGACCCGGTCTCCAGGTTTGGTAGTTTTTACCTTAGAGCCTACGCTCTTAATAATTCCTGAAGCATCAAACCCGAGTTCTTTATCAGCGATGAGCCCCATGCTAACCATGAAATCGCTGGTCTATCGTCAGTATGCACATGAAAATGGCGAATTTAGACTGTTTACCTCGAGTTTAGCCCGTTTGCATGAACTTCTAGCTCGACCTCATCTTCTCCCAGCGGCACCGGGGGCGGGGGATCATCAACAAAACACAGTGTGTTCGGCTGGCCGGGTACGCTGATGTCAAGTCGAAGGGGGCGACCGGTCTGATAGATGGGTTGCAACTCTGGCGAAGGCTGTCTCCCAATCATATCCAAAGACTTGTTCAGGTCTCTATGATCGAACATCCTAGGGATGTACAGACGACCATTATGCTCGGCTATCTCGGTTTCGGCTTCGACTTTAACTGACTCGGCTTCAAAGATGGCCCTCACTGATCGTGCGACCAAGTCGGCTGCTTCTAGTCTGCTTACGTCGAGCTCGGGCGAGAACGCCAGCTCGTGCATACGGATGTCTGGCTTTTCGTTCCTCAGGCAGCGCAGCAGACCGACAGTACAGCAGAATGTTGGGTCTCCCGATGGATCTAGCTGACGATTGCTCCGCGAGAGCCATAATCCCCCAAGACTGCCGGTGAGTACTCTCTTAAGCATGACGAAGTTAGCTTCTGACAACGCGTGGATGAACGGCGTCTCGGCTTCTAGCAATGACAAGACAGGCTTCCCCGAAACGAGCATTTTCCCGTTGGTATCCAGAAGTGTAGCCTGCTCCAGCGTAGCGAGCTCAACGTTTAAACCCAATTTCGTTAGCTCCTCAAGCGTATTGGCCGAGAGCCTTTGAACATTTTCTGAAGCCTCCTGCGCTTGAATCAAAACTACATTAATGAAAGAAAATTCCGGCTTCGTCGGCTTCGTCGTCACAATCATCGATGAGCAATGTGCATTCCCATCTCGAGAATCCCTTGCGATAATATCGACGCCACTGAAATTCGAAGATTTAAGACGGCGATTCCACTCGCCTTCGTCTAGTAAAGGGCCACTAGTACGCTCATCTTCAGATTTCCACCAGGTAGGTAGCACGCCATTCACGAAGTGCACGCGATCCAGAGAATTCGTAAACTCGCTGAATACCAGCTTGCCGCCCGGTTTCAGAAGCTGAAAGCAGTGTGATAGAGCGATGTCAATACGCTTCGTAGTATGCAAAACCTGCTCGGGGCAGTCAGCACAGATTTGATCTCACTTATGTTCATGACTCACGTGTCCCGCCAAGATGGCATCGAAGCTCTCCTTTTCGAAACCTTGATCGGTAGGGTCTTGTTCAATATCGAGCTCGCGGTACTGGATCCACTCTTGCCAGTTTTGTAGAAGCTCCCGTGCGCTCTCAAAACCAACTGTATCGCTATCGGTGAATACGTATTGACTGAAACAAGGCGTTGCGCCATGCTCGCCACCTAATGCCCCGAGAGCTTGCAGCGTGAGAGAACCGGTCCCAGCGCCGATCTGAAGAATCCGCTGGTCGGGCCTCTTGTGACCGCTCAGGTCTAACCACTTTGTCATCATGTCATTGCAAGCATTAATTCCGAGCGTATTGAAGCGGTATTCGGTGAGGGCGTTATGCTTCCCCGCAGTAGCGTGTTCCGCAGAGTTTCCATCAAGGATTTTGAGCAGATCTTCACCCGCTGCACACAGTAGCCGACCGTCGTCCGATATTTTGCTCAGTTCTTCAAGGAAATCTCCCTCACCCTGACTGGCGATATCAGATTCGCCAACTATGTCGTACTTCGGATCTTGAGTTCCTTTATTAGTGGACTCGAGACCGTGGCGTATCAGCTCCTCGTATCGAGCTAGATATGGAGTCGTCGGCGCGCATCCTTTGGATCGAAGGGCGTCTATAGCACGGGTTATGAAGATGGTCAACCCCCTTTGGCAGGCCGCCGTGACATTCACGGCAACAGGTGGCTTTGGAGGGAAAACTTCTTCGACGTCGCTCTGGCGCACTTGGGACAGGTCTTCTTTCCACACTAGATGAGAGCATATCTTCCTGATTTCCCATGGCCGTTTCTCGGCATTCATCTCACCATTTAGGCCGCCAAGTCGCTTGAAATTGGCCCCTTTCATTACTATTTTTGGTTGGCTCCAGGACTTATCGCTCATGACTGTTGACCCCGTAAAGCTGCTGCGGCCTTGACGCGTTAATGTTGAATATCCGCATAATTCGGCACCAGCCCCTTTTGGCTGATCGGCAGACACATACACCGTGTCAATGGAGGAGAGCAGTCTAGCTTCACTATTTCCTATTGCGGGCGCGTACGTGGCTTGCAGAAAGGCGTCAAAGGTGGTAGGATGCAAAAGATGATCGTACTCGAATTGTGATGGCATTGTAGCTCGGGTGTCTTTGATGGTCACCGTGGTACACGCAGCATTGTCTGTTGTTTGAATGTCGGTTAGGCTTTGAAATTGGGGTCCTGTTCAAAAGAAATTTAGCACGTAGTAATGACCTGGATTCTGCACTTTCTAGTCTTACCCCATTCTAGACCACAAGCTCTCCATGCATCATAGAAATACTCTGGTTTGACAATCCTTTTACAAGTATGAAAATATCTTGTATACTCATCTCTCATGCTTTTGCATTCGGCGGCCTCCTCTACGTTCGTCCCATTATCACTAGTTTGGGGAGAATATTCGATCCGAAGAAGTCCAGAGCAGTGCTCAACAACATCCTCACCCTCTGGTTGCGAATAAAATGTAAACTCGTACCAGACCGAATAGCTACCTCCGGCCCTAGATTTGCGAGGTTTCATATGCAAGAGGGTTGAGATGCCAGTTTCCCCTGATGGGACGACAATGGCACGACTTACAAGGACGTCTCGAAGTTCGAACCCTTTCGCTTTTTGGTCCTTGTCGGAAACTTGTCGGGCTGCCTCTAGGACAGCGCATAGAATTGAAGAAACTGAGAGTGAAACTGAAGCTTGAATCTTATAATCAGAAAGCCATGGGTTTTCCGACAGTCTCGTGATGTTCCTCCATCGGGGTTCCAGGGGATTCCAGTCCTGCACGGGGCTACCTAGTAAGTCGAGACGCGGTGTTTTCTTGAAACGATGATTCATAGTGCGATAACTTTCATGCCAAAACCCATTGGTGTGACTGCGTAGTTAGTATACTTTAGGCCTAGGGGCAAGGACGTGGGGACATACTCCCAGGGGTAATTTGGCAGGTCAATTAGAGCTTGAACCGGCTCTGGATCGGTCTCTATGCGATTAATACGCGAGGTTCGGAGTGAATACCCTCTGGTCCATAGATATCCAACCGCCTCTAGCGAAGAAACGACAGCGTCCTTCCCGCGTGTTAATAATGACACGTAACCTACCTCATCTGTCCGTCTATTGTTGGCCAGAATTTGCCTTAGGGGGCCTTGCAGCGCGCTATGAGGGCCAATTTCCACAATGGTATCGATCGGTAGCCCACCTCGTTGTCGGCGACTCCCTCCGGACGGTAGCGCCGGAAATATTGTTCCCACGGATTTCGAAAACTGAACTGGCGAAACCAGGTTACGGAGCCAGTATGAGGGGCCCAATTCTGAAGAGGTCACCGAAGTCCCGGTTACCGTAGAGAACATAATCGGCCCTGGTTTGCTAGGCAGTATTTGGATATCTTTGATAGAGTCATAGTACTCGTCCGCAATGACTCGCATGTCAGGACTGTGATAGGCAACTTCAACTTTCAGTAACCGAGCAAAGGTGTTTTCCGATTTGAAAACTTCTTCTAGCTCAGCTAGGGTCGAGCGGTTCCCTGAGAGTGTGACGTTAGAAGGGCTGTTAACGCAAGCGATAACTACATTTTTGAGTTTTTCGAGGTACGGCAGGACATCATTCTCCGAAAGCCCAACGGACAGCATGGACCCTTTCAAATTGGGTGCAATCCTAGTAATGTCATGGGAAAGCCGCCCTCTATGATAGGCGATTCCCCAACAATCCTCGGCAGACAAGGCTCCTATGGTATAAGCAGCGGCTAGTAATCGATTACTATGAGGATTCTAGGCCCTGAGGCGGAAAGGGGTTACTCACCAATCTCACCGCTTGAATGACCAAGGACAGCAGCGGGCTCCACACCCCAGTGACGAAGAAGGTTGACCAGAGCAATCTGCAAAATGGTACAAAGCGGCTGAGAGAATTTAGCCTGGTTGATTTTAGACGGCTCACTAGAAGCTTTCAGCTCGCCCAAGACGCTCCAGTCGGATCCCAGTGAGGTCAAATACTCGTCTGCGTCTGCAACAGTTTGCGCGAAAACTTCATATTGAAATAATTCCCGGCCCATACCGTACCACTGCGCCCCTTGCCCAGTGAAGACGTAGACTAACTCTGGTTTCTGGTTAGTACGGTTGCTTTTGAGAGATTGGGTTAGTGCTGATGCGAGGTCACTCGCGGAAGTTGCAACTACGGCAGTTCTCCATTGGAAAACACTTCTTCTGTTGTCAAGCGTGGAAGCAAGGCTTTTGAGAAAATCATCCTCGGATTGGGGAGAATCGGAAATTTTATCAATGATATAGTTTGAATACAGGCCAGTCAGGCGCTGCAAGGTAGCTTGTTTGGGAGACGAGAATAGAAACAGCCTTGGACATTGACTGAGAGTTTCGATTCTGTCAGGACTAGACAGGGGTGTCCCGAGGCCAGAATCCACCTCCCTACTTATACGGTATGGCGTTTGAATAGTGGCCGATTTCCCACGAAGTTGTCGCAAGTTCAGGTAGTTGTAGGCATCGTCAAGGATACAATGGGCATTGCTACCGCCATAGCCAAATGAATTGACTGAAGCCCGACGTAAGCCAGTCGTAGGCCAGGCTATCGGCTGGGTAGGAATCTTGATATGCCAGTCGTCTAGACGCAACTTCGGATTTGGATTGTCGTAGTTGAGACTTGGCAAAATCACGCCATTCTCGAGCGAAAGAATTGTTTTCAAGAGGCCCGCCAGGCCGGCACATCCTTCCAGATGGCCGATGTTAGTCTTAACAGAGCCAACATAGAGCGGCTGGTCGGTATTTCGTTTCGTGGTCCCAAAAGTACTGGCCAAGGCACCTAGCTCGAGCGGATCTCCAACCGGAGTCCCAGTACCATGCGCTTCAAAATACTGAGTATCGGCGTAGTTGAGGCCGGCAGCCTCGTAAGTTTGGCGAATAAGGGTCGCTTGGGCGTCCGAATTAGGTTGTACGATCCCCGGGGTTTTCCCTAAGAATCACTTCAGCCCACGCCTTGCATAACATTCATAGGGGACATTTTACCATCCTGATTGGTACCACTCCCTCTGATGACAGCACGGATAGTGTCGCCATCCCGAAGCGCGTCATCGAGTGATTTCAGCATCATGACGCAAACGCCCTCACCGCGAGCGTAACCATTTGCTCGATCATCAAATCTAAAGATTTGTTAGACTTTACAGGTACGGAAATATAGTGCACTTACGTATAACAATGACTACTTGGCGATAGAAATTGCAACCTTGAAAGCGCTACAGCACTGTCAGGTAGTAACATTAGCTGCGACGCTGCGACTAAGCTCATCCGGCTCTCTCCGCTACGGATGGACTGGCAACCAAGATGCCTGTCGTATGTTAGATTATGGCAAAATGCTAACAACGAAGAATAAACTGCTCACGCCGCAACAAGTCCTCCTGAGCAGGCGGTATCGAGGGCGATGGAGGGCCCCCTGAGATCGTAAAAGTGCGATAGCCGGTTAGCCAGCATCGTAGTTCCACTTCCAACTGCGGCGTGCAATGGTATGTTATCTTTTATTGTTAGTAGCTTTTAATTAAGTGACTTGCTGCAGAATGAAGCGTCTTTACCGAGGTCGTCAAACATCATGTATGGATATTCTATATCTAGTTAATCCGATTCTTGGTCTTTAACATACCTAAGAGGCTTGGTTCGAGGAAGGGAACAGATGAAAATTTCGCCAAAAGAAAAAGAAATGATATTAAAGCGATAAAAATAATCGTAAATAGGTCTCGGTATGAAAGGAGTAGTTATACCTTTACTTGAGGATGCTACGTAAACGGAAGTATCACTCTTCACCAACCTTTCCATTGGCATCCCCGCTAGCAAGTGTCAACACTAATTCCTAATCGTTATTTTTTTCAGACTTGCAAGTACCATTTTCTAGACATTCGAAAGTCAACTCCATCAGCATTCTTAATTGCGGATCGAGCGTTGCGGCTTCAGCGGCGGTCATCGAAACTAAGATTCTTAGCGAAGTGAGTGCTCGTCAGGCGCAAAGTCCACATACAGAACTATTGAAGGTTTAGTTAAATGAACCTGAAAGGCAAGGGCACCAGCACCCACCGATGCATCAAAGAGCGCAGGGTCTTCCTTCATCCAGTACCCGCCCCTTGCAGTAGTCGTCCCAATGCGCTCCTTGCTGGGATGCCAGTATGCGTCAATGTTATATCTATCCTTCGGCACTTCTGACCAGGCCGAGCGGCCTTTGACAAGCATTTCAAAGAAGGCAGTAGGCGAAGTTGCATCCCCGGGAAATCGACAAGCCATGCCTACAACGGCTACTGGCATCATCTTGTCATCCCTAGGAGCAGTAGAAGCTCCGTTAAAGGTAGCGGTAGGCATGTTTCAGAAGAGTTGATAGCTCAGGAATGAATTTTCTCGTGGGTAAGTATCTTAACTTCCAGGCAACCGGCAGACGGACTAAGGCATAGATATATCCATGATGCGTCTGGACTGACTGACATGCCATTTTGATGGCGTAGGACTTCTCGATAAGGCCCCCCTAATTCCTGCTATCGCCGCGAGTACCGCGTCCTGGTCAGTTTAAACTTGGTGTCTCAACGCCTCTTTCCGTATCCAGAGTTTTCAGCTCCCATATTACAGTCGTTGACCCACTTCCTCCGTATGTGGAAGCGGGGGAAGATAACCTGCAGAAGCGCAACATGTTTGTAACAAGATATGTCAAGAGTTGAAAAGGTAATCAAGCACAGCATAAAATCTATATATACGAAGGTTTTGGGATTCAATACTACATTCGCTACATTTAATAGCCTCATAAAGTGAAATAAATAAGATCGCTATCCCAACTGAGATATATGGGCGCCTCAAATCTGCGCTTTTGGTGTGGTGCTCAGAATCGCGGTACATAACTTCTAGCTGTATTCTCACGCGTTAGGGATGACCCGCCATAGCTAATCTGTGCTTCATGGCGTGTCTCATTCCCCCTCCATTACTATGGGGACATGCGTCTACCTACAGAGAGGGCAACTGTTTTATTGGAGTACGTTAACCAATCGGGTGTGATTAAATTAAACGCAACCGAGGCTAAAGAATGAAAGCTGCTATCCGAAATAAGCGAGTCAAATAAATGTCTGTACTCATGATCAGGTGTAATGCAAATGAAACTACTTTCGAGGGCGATTAGAACTATCGAGAGCTGGTGTTTATAGCTACCAATGTGAACTTTACGATAAGAAGGTATGGATTCTAAGTTCAGCGATTTCACTAGCTCCACGGGTTAGCTTATTGAAGGTGTATGACTAGATTTCCAGCCCTCGGAGAAGAGTTCCCAGTTACAGCTTCTGAAGAAAATGGATGGTAATTTTGTGAACGGGATTATATAATCTTTTATGCGAACCGGTTCATCGCTCGGAGTAGTGTTATCATTCTACGTCGTTTATTCGTTGTCGGTACTTATCGGCTATTAGGGCCGTACCACGCAACGCTCCGAGCGGCGCTCACTTAGTGTCACGTCTCGAGGCTTCGGTGTCGTATCGAAAACGCTTCTCACAAGTGAGCGGGATGGGACGGGATTAAGGCGGAGGTGGTGGCTCTTTGTACACGCCGAAGTTTTACCTCCCCGTAGTGCAACAGGGAGAACATAATATGACAAACAATAGGGGTGATGTGTCATGCCCGAGGTGGCGGGTTTTCGATCCGCAGTCTATTAAACCTACGAACGTATGCCGGGGGGATTGCACCATGTTATCCCTCGATGTATTTTTGTCCGCACTATTTAATTGCCTAGTTGTATCGAGACTTATCATAGTGCCTCTTTGACTGGAGTTTTGGAAATTTAAGCAATGCTTACAAGGTAACAATTTATAGGGGCATTTCTACGGGGCTTGGGTGATGTGTGGCTTGCCAACTTGTGGCACAGTCACTCCTATTCTCATCGCAGTCAATCATGCTTATCCACCGGCCGGTTATGAGATTTATGGGAGATTTATGGGTAGGCTAGCCATGGTCGATAATAAAAGAAGAATCACCAATATTAAGAAGGACGAATCGTAGAAGTCATCAACTCGGTGTATTACAGTTTCGTGAGAGACGCTATAACTTTTGGTACTCCGCTCAGGCAGTGAATTAAGCAAACCATTCCGCCTCCATGAAGCATGACGTCAGCGGGATTGAACCCGTACCACGATGCTGCATTCCCGTGACTTGGTCATCATGCGGGTAACCCCCGTCACGCTCTTTGCTATAGTTGTACAGCACTTTGACCGGCTTCTTCATTGCGAGCTAGGTATACTTCTTTTTCGGCGACTACTATTTACCCACGCGTATATCGCTGCGCGATCTCGAGTGCCCTTTATTCACTGCCCGTAATGGCCACCCGACCGAAGTGCCGATTGTCAAGTGCAAGGAGGCGGCATCACGGTGTGAGCTCATGCGCTTATGATTATGTCCATCTGAAGTGGCATAAAGCGGGCCGAGATGTGCACCTGAGCCGGATTATATATCTGCTTTTTCAGCGACAATATGTTGGGGTGCTATCGGGCCATTCGGGGTTCGGGCTAGACACATAAATCATCATACTTAACCCGATTATCTTGCCTTTCTGAGATATCTGGTCCCGAGCAGCTTCCTAGTGCCCCCCCCCGGCCCGCGCATGCTGCCGATCCCGGATCGGCATCCCTTGATTGTCTTGTGGCCTTTCTGTCATACTACAGTAGTGATGCATCTACCGAAGCCTGATGCCTCTTTTGTGTATCCCCTCGCTTCTTGAAGATTCACCGTCATTGGCTGTAGTCTCTGTGAAATGATGCGTTTGCCGCGAGTAACGACGCCTGTACCATTGAGATAGTCAAGTGAATGCACTTCCTTTCTAGTTAGACGAGGTCGGAAACATCACTATCACTCGAAACATACGGAAGTTTCTCGCCCCAGGTGTCGCAGGGTTAAAAACGACGGCGTTATTGCTCCGTGAGTACTAGGTATATATAGGCCCACACTGGCCCGACGTCTGGTCTCAGACGTGATGCTGAGTAAGTTCGTTCGCGACATTACCTGGGTACCTAGGTAGTTGGGAATCTCAAGTTCGAATACTTATCGCCTTTGCTTTTTTTGGTCCGCTTTAATTCCTACGATACTAAGCCTTCCTGCTAGGCGGATCGTGAATCACCCGCGGAACGTTGCGATCTTACTTCTCTTAATACCGTCTTAGCCATATAGGGTATTCCAGTATCTCGCTCAATGGGTGCTCTAGTGGAGAAGACCCCGAGCAAACGCCGCCCCACCGAACGTTTATCAAGATCCTCGACGAGATTGTCCGATAAGAAGGGCGGAATGCATGGTCTTTCTGCTCAGCAGATTATTACCAAGGAGCTTAAGGATGTTCCTGGCTATGCGAGATAGTAGATATATCTATTTCCGTGGCTTGAATGGCTCTTCCCGTGGTTTGCGTCTTGTCGGGGTTGAAACCGAGGGTATCCTTGGCGATCCCCGGCGTTTAATCCCACGGGAAGTAGTGTGACATGTGTGTGCGAAGGCTGGCAGCACTGAAACAATGAAGGACTCGCCCGCGTCGAAGTACCGGCAAGACACAGCATTGCCAGTGTTGCAGATCGGTCTTGGCGACCCCGGTCAGTACCTGCTGATCTCTGGCCAACTGCCGGATTAGGCCAGGGGCTTATCTATTGTAGGTAGGTAGTAGACACCAGCTAATCAACGTCGATGTTTCGCAGCTATGTCACATGCCTTGCCCAGCGATGTGATCTATGCGACTATCACTGTTTTTGAATGCTGGTATTCCCATAGCTTCTGATGAAAACACGTCGCTGGCTGTCTTGGGCGGATCCCGGCCGTCGTTACTGTGACCGATTCATACAGCCTCCTCCAGTCATGAGGATTGCACTCCCTTGGGCTATTCCCGGGCACAATGGTCCCAAAAATAATGCTACGTTGCACTTCCGTCCGTGAAGGACCGCCATCCTCTGGCATGTCGGCCATACTGTCTTGGTTAACAACGCCATGAGCCATCACCTGCCAAATAGGTACCATACTACCTAACGCTCTTACGTCTAGTAAGCATGAACGAGTGAGACAATGAACAAAATGGCTTGAGTTGTATAACCTATAAATACGCGCTTTGCGCCTGTCTTCGAAATCCCAGTCTCCAAGGGCAGCATATCCGTTCAGTTGATTCTCGGGCATCGACACTCACTCTAGTCCCTCATAACCGTCCTAATCATGACACGCCTTCTCGAAGCCGGCATTATGCTGCCGGCCGTAGTGTCGACACTATTCGGTGCCGCGTCGGTATCGGCGCAGAGCACATGCGAGACTAAGGGAAAGCCAGAGGGCAAGGTTCTTCAGGGGTACTGGGAAAACTGGGACGGAGCCTCGAACGGGGTGCATCCGCCGTTCGGTTGGACCCCTATTAACAACCCCGACATCCAAGAGCATGGGTACAATGTCATCCAGGCCGCTTTCCCCGTCATCATGCCCGATGGCACGGCACTGTGGGAGGACGGCATGGATACGGGCGTCGTAGTCGCGACGCCGGAAGAGATGTGCGAGGCCAAGGCCGCCGGCGCCACTATTCTTCTCTCCATCGGCGGCGCCACAGCGGCTATAGATCTCTCGTCGAGCGGCGTTGCCGACAAGTTTATCTCGACGCTAGTGCCGATCCTGAAAGAATACAACTTCGACGGCATTGATATCGATATCGAGTCTGGCTTGACCGGAAGCGGCGACATCAACACGCTGTCCACATCCCAGGAGAACCTAATCCGCATCATCGACGGCATTCTCGCGGAGATGCCCGACAACTTCGGTCTCACCATGGCGCCCGAGACGGCGTACGTGACCGGTGGATCCACGACCTACGGATCCATCTGGGGATCGTACCTGCCCATTATCAAGAAGTACGTTGACAACGGCCGCTTGTGGTGGCTGAACATGCAATACTACAACGGCGAGATGTACGGCTGCTCGGGCGACTCGTACTCCGCCGGCACCGTCGAGGGCTTCATCGCCCAAACCGATTGCCTGAACGAGGGCCTAGAGGTCCAGGGCACCACGATCAAGCTTCCTTACGATATGCAAGTGCCCGGTCTGCCTGCCCAAACCGGCGCCGGTGGCGGTTACATGACGCCAGCCCTGGTCGCAGAGGCCTGGGACCACTACGACGGCAAGCTCAAGGGCCTGATGACCTGGTCAATCAACTGGGACGGGTCCAAGGACTGGACCTTCGGCGATAACTTGGTTGGACGCATCCCCTAAGCGTCCATGCTTATGAATTTCATGAATATTCTAGTGTATATACTTTAGTGATATCCAAGTACATAAATTCAGTGTTTGCGTCTCCTATCCTCATAGCCGTTTGCCATGTTGTCGACGCCTAGTTAAACAATGATACATCAGTCGTTGGAGCAAAACGTAAAGTGAAATGGACGTCCCCGCACTTAATGGCGCACCCGTACGTACTCCCCAATTAATTTCGTAGCTAGCTTGAGCCTCGTTTCTCGTATGCCATTTCAGACTCTAGTGAAGTGGTACCCAAGTTCTTTTCTAGTTCTCATTTCGGAAATCGTTTAATAAGCATTGGGGTGTTCGGTTGTAGCAATATTCATGCTTTTCCCCTCCAGGGGCTGAGAGATCGTCTAGAAAATGCGCGACTCGGATAGAAAGTATTAATTTCTGGTTGGCACCCATTTCGCCCGCCTAGGGGAACATCTCTCGTATCTGATATAGTGCAATGTGGCGCAGTCAAACGAGCTGAAACCAGTGTTGCGATTAAATATCGCGATCCTTCATCCTTCATCCTTTCTCATATATAGTGGCTTACGGAGCCGCACGGAATGACCGATGGTGGGCGTAATCATTTGTATGACTACCAGGGCCGCTCCCTAGGCGCCATAAATATTCCTTCGTTGCAATATCCGTAAGACTGCCGATACACTTCGCCTATTAGCCCCTTGGTGGTATTTCTTAATAGCTTCATGATTGAGTTGGGTATATGTCGTATATGAAGGAGCCTAAAGATTAGCGGGGAACGTGAGCGCAAGCGCGGCACTTTACAGGCAGGAATACTCTGTGAAATGTCCAAATACGGAGAGCTCTAGACAGGTTCGGCAATATTGGATACAGTCTCCCCACGCCTCCGGCAACGGAGCAAGCCTGGATTTGGCGAGTTCGCCGTCAACCTCATCCTCTCCAAGCTCTATGGCGGCCGGCGAAAGGTAGCAGTAGTT
The DNA here is from genome assembly GCA_004353285.2 of Xylaria grammica. Lineage (NCBI taxonomy): Eukaryota > Fungi > Ascomycota > Sordariomycetes > Xylariales > Xylariaceae > Xylaria > Xylaria grammica. The sequence continues at coordinate 57,902 of NGZP02000002.1, read as the reverse complement.
CGCCCCAGCCACGAATCGTCAAAGGAGAAGATGTCATGGATCCTAAACAAACACTCGAGGTGCTTGTTATACATGTCCATCACTAGAAAGGCTGGCGTGCCGGAGAAACACTGAAACAAAACCCCCAGATGCAGTAGTTCGGCCGGGATTGTGCCGCGCTATTCAGAAAGTATTTGCGCGACGAGAGAAATGTTATTCAACCTCTGGTCTGGGGTCAAGAGGTGCGAACGCCGGCTATAGAGAATGTAGTAGACTCTACCTTGAATACGCACAAGTTCCACGCGTTTGCGCAGGTAATTGATCGAAATACCACCCGTACTAGAAGTTAGTATTCCTATCCGGTCTCTGCTGTCAAGCCCTTTCCGCGAAGGCAGTCCCATGCCTTGAGCGAGCCGGACCGCGGCCCCAATCAGCACCGTCGCCCGCTGAGGGTCCGTGGTCCCTTGAAATATAATCACCATCACCAAGAGTACCTGAACGTCATGAGATCAGTTGTGGTGGACTGGACGTTGCGTATGCACTCCGACAACCTAGGGTCATCGAGTGAAAGATCGTCGATAATACGGTGGCTGATTGCTTGGACGACGTTCACCGCGACCTAAGGAACGAGGGTCTGCTTCGGGGTTGACGAGTGCCAATCGAGTATCATACGCATGAACGATGCCTGGTCGAACAAAGGAGTGAAGCGGTTATAGCTATTGAAGTAGTTATCCACAATCGGAGGAAGGGCCAACAAGGGCAGAAGTTGAAGCTGCCCCGTGCTGACCATGATAGTCTCGGTGGTAAACGGTGAGGCTAACGTCGGGCACGGAAGAGATGGCTCCGAGCTCCACATGTCTGATGCCGTGTACACACGTGGTGCAGGAAAGGCCCGGAATTCCGGCTCTTCTACGCTCCGGCCCTTTGTGCTAGTCTTATCCTCGAGCAGTTGCTCCAGCCGGGCCTCGATGCGAGCTAGGCGTGGTCCGATTGCATCTTCGCTAGCAACATTACTACTTCGTGGCCTTCATTAACTAGCGTCTCCCTGCAGCTGGTTGTTTGACCTCACCATGGTATTACCGGCTTGGCCTGGTCCCGTAAAGGGGCGACCCTTCTCCCGGAAGGTTTGGGAACGTTTGTGATTCTACATTCCGCCCCGAAAGCTTCGCCATTAGAACACGTCGGCTCCAACATGTTACATCTGTTCTTTCTCGAAACACAAAAATCACAGGCTTAACATCCAGTTAGCCCAATAGTTAGAACTAATCCCCGGCAAGATCTTACCTTTGCGCCTACTGAAACGGGAAGGGGTATCTATCGTCGTCTGAATCCAAGCAGTTGAGGATAGGCGCAGGGTTGGCCCACCGTTGGCCTCTAAGTACCAGTATGACACAACTAAGGTTACTAATCACTGATCAGTAATCACATCGATACCTATAGGCCCATATAGTGCATTCTGAAAATCAGTATTTCTCGTACAGTGCACATTTAGCACTCGCTTTCTGGAGTTGTCATCTAAAGGTCTAGTATCGTCAGAGTTCAGGGACAAAAAAAAACGCCTGGTCGGTTGAGAACTAGGTTACGGCGCCCCGATTCTCTGGAAAAGCCATGGTGCCGGAAGTCAAGGCGATCTCGGCTGCATTGTCCAGGCCGCGTCGCGTGAGATACGCATATGCACCAGTCGCTCTACCTGGTGCCATATTTCCTAGATCAATAATAGCATCCGATTAATTGGCCGCTAAGCGGACTTTACACTTCGCGGCGGTTGGTTACCATAGTGAACGTCGCTTTGTAACATTAGGCTCAACTCTCACGCCACCACCTCTAAAATTCCTCTCAACTCAGATCGGACTCTCGGTGAGGCGGAGATGCCTTAACTACCTAACCTAGGTACCCAGGTAGGTAGTGCTGTACCGAGCAATAGGGCCTTGTTTGTCGAGGCCACAGGTAACGTACCTAGGGAATATTACATTCTACCTACCTAGGTAGGTAGCCCAACCGGGTTACATAGCCTAGTGGTTCTCCTAAATCTATACTTATGCCTAGGTACCAGATAGAGAGCGGTGTTAGGTAATTAGGTTAGTACATTATCTTATGCTAATGGATCTTGCGGATATCGGGGGTGTTAGGGTTTCGACGCTAGCATAGCGTTAGTATATTTCGGTCACATCTGATTGGCTGTGCGGGTTACTTGTTATCAACAAGACGTTACGTAGCCAAGTGTACGCTATCTGATAGGGTAACACGATGGTATTAGATTAGATATATAGAGATAAGTCAGCTGCCATTCCGTATAGATTTGACAACAACGGACAACACGCAGCAAAGACCGCCTCGCATCGCCAAAAATCAGAAATTAATTATCAATTACTGTGTACAAATGTGGCCCAATTATTGCCACGTGTGCTGCGAGTTTCCTCACTATGCGAGAGTACCTAGTGGCTGGGCTTTCGGCTGGGGATTCGAAATCCCGACATGTTTGGTTGCGCTACCGGGTGGGTTCGTCGATGACAAGCAGCTTCCAAGGTTCTCCGCATGAAGATAAGAATGCGGGGGCTCCTGAGACTTGGCAGAGGCCTGGGCGCGGTACCCGACGAGTAACAGGGGGCGGAAACCTATATGCGTACAAGCTGTAGTAATAATCACAATCGGCTAGCCATTGTTTCCGACGACAAATCCTCATCTAATGATCTAATGATCTAATGTACTTCGCCTGCATAGTCGATTGACTCTAAGCCGCGAATCGACATGGCTATGTCTACCGCAAATAACCTGCTCTCCACACCCCAGCAGCCCTATCGATGTCTTGTCTGTAGCCGCCGTTTTACGCGGCACGAGAACCTCAAGCGGCATGCCGCGCTCCATTCCCAGTCTCGGGGCCGCAGTTTGCTCCGGTGTGATTTTTGTGCCGCCACTTTCTCCCGGAGCGACTTGCGGAGTCGCCATGTGCAACGAAAGCACCCGGAGCACGCGGGGAAATTAATGACAAGACCAAAACCTCAAAGGCGCCCAAGTGGTCCTCACGCGGGGGTGAGTACCGAGGATGGAGAGGAGGTCAGCTCGGCCGTGTTTGACGCCGTTGGTCTGTCCCAGCAATCCGAGCACTGCCAGCTCGATTATGATCACCATGAAGGATATATCGCCGAAGACATCAATTTTACAATCACCGATATTTCGGCAACCACGGCAACCAGGGGCGGATCGTCAAGGGACAAATCAATAGCCATTGATCGGTTGCTAAATAACAACCCACAGAGTTTCGTCGAGGAATCCTGTCCAAGTCAAGATAGTCCTCTCGCTAAGATGAATTCGCCTCTGGATATGTACTTTCCCTCGTTTGACGCCGACATGGCCGGCTTCAACTTTATTTCAGCTATGACGGACAAAACTCCATCTAATAGCCCGCCACAACTGCAAGAAGATTGGGCTCCATCTCCGTTGCAGTATGCCCACGGATGTGAACTTTTCTTTACTCACGTCGCACATTACGTACCGTTCATCCACTACTCAACCTTCGACCAATCTCAAATCCCCTCCTATTTACTTCTATCTATGCTTTGTCTTGGGTACCAGTATGGCGACGACCCAGACTGCGAATACGAGACGGGTACGGGGGCAAGTTTGTCTCGACGCTGCTTCCGTCGAGCGCGGGGTTACCTCGCGACTATCGAAGAAGATGAGGAAGAAGCAACGCAACAGCTCTCTCTAGTGCAGTCATATCTATTACTGCAGATTTGCGCTATGATGTTTCTCTGTGGAAAATATTCATTCTACGGTCTTAGGGCACACTCGAAAATGGTTTCACATGCTCGGAGCGGAGGGCTCATGCGGCCAGCACCAGACAATACCGAAGGGGCGGGGGACCTTGAGACTCTGTGGCAAGGATTCCTTAAAGCCGAGTCTCTAAAACGGACGCTGTTCGCAGTACACCAAATCGACGCGCTGTGGTACCAGGTATTATCTGTCCCCCGCCAGCTCTCACATCTGGAAATTAAGCACCAGCTACCGTGCCGCGAAGACCTCTGGAATGCATCATCCGCCGCCGAATGGGCTCACCGCCGGCTCGTCTCGCAGCAGCCTGGCCCGTCGATAAACTACCCAGATGCTATACGGCAATTCCTCTCAGCCGAAGTAAATCCACTCTCTTTTCCAGCATTCGACCTATATGGCGCTATCAACATTACACAATTCTTGATATCGAGTGCTCGCGAGATATCGGGTTGGTGCACCATGACAGGACAGATTAGCTTAGAGAGGTTCGAGCCGCTAAAAGCATCATTGCCGGCGCTCGGGCGTGTAATATGCCAGCAGCGCGAAGAATTAGACTCGAGACACGGCGCCTTATCTGAGATGACGTGGCACATCGCCATGATCGAAATAGAGGTCTGGTCGCCCTCGCACGTCGGTGGGATCGTCGAAGAAAGCGTGGACTCGCTTTTGAAACAGTCAACCTACCTATCACCGCACATCGAGCTGCTATGCGAACCCAGCATCGCGAGCGCTATCCAACCTCACGTAGACTGGTTCCTGCGCTATCTCGACACAACTCTCACGTCTGACCTGGAGGCACCCTGGGTGACTTTGTATGCCTACCAGGCCTTCCTCATCGCTTGGCAATTCATGCGCGGCCATATCCCGGCGTCTATGGAAGTTGTCGGCGTCCTCGACGGCGACGTGGAAGGTGCGTTGAAATGGGCGAGAAAGGTCTTCCAGCGCAGGCAGAAGTGGCAGCTTGGCAAACTTGTTCTGGAACGCTTAGAGTCTCTCAGCAACGAGTTCCTTTAATTTGTTGAAGGAAAACCCTCTGGGAATCAGACGCCCGGGCCAAGGTAGCAAACTATTATGTGCTGATTTTTGTAACAATAAGAGACTCGTTGGTCTGAGTCTAGATTATCACGACTCAACCGTCGAACCTCGGCACTGGGAGAAATGCGGTGCAATATGGAGTGTATAGTTCATAACTTAACGGTGCTCTGGCTTTCTAGCTCGAGCGGCTACTCTAAGATGACTTAGACGCAGAGTCCTGGACTTTTAATCATTAAAATGACGGCTCAAGGCACGGCGATTTATGCACGTATAAACAATAGCAACTTAATTCAATGCTCAATAAATACAGACTCCATGTTAAAACATTTGCGACCTCCAAGAAGCTGAATGCTCCATTCTCTCGTTTATTCGGCCTCCTTAAATCAATCGTGTAAACCTACCACCCCTGGGTATTCGAAACCGCCTATACCGGCAGTACAACCTTCATGCCGAGGTATTCGCGTTGGTGCATAATCTGCCCATCAATGACTACCTGGTGCACCCCCACCCGGTTGTGGGTGGTGTCAGTTGGGTCCGTGGCAGTCGATATTTGGATCTCGCGCCACTGGCGATTAGTAGGAACGGGCCGGCCGCTGGCCATCTGCTTCTTGTACTCTTTGTAGATACCCTGCTCCTCGATGCAGCCCTCGCGTTGAATCAATGGCGAATCTAGAGAGGATCAATTAGCATGGAGCTCGTCCCTGTTTCGACTCTCGCCATGCACGTACCTGTTGCGGGCGACATGGGCATGTCTCCGACCGAGCTATTAAACAAAACGAGTGAGAGGCGCTCGGACTGGAGCTGGTCGACGGGGGGCTTGAAGACGCGGTGGCGGGTGGCTTTGAAATGGCCGCCGGAGACGATCTCCAGCGTGTCGCCAATGTTGATCACCAGGGCGCCCGGCTTATACGGGACATAGTACCACTTCTCGTCGCGGCCCCAGATCTGGAGGCAAGAGATGGGGACGGAGAACAGCAGGGTCGTGAGGCCGAAGTCGGTGTGGCCGTGCATGCGCAGGCCCTTGGAAGCCTCCTCGGTCGACTTCTCCACGGGCCGGAACAGCGCGTGGCGGAAGTAGCCCTCGCCCGTGGGGCTACCGTGGGACTGGACGTTCTCCCAGAGGTAGTCGTCGGGCAGCTCGAGGACTCTCGAGAATAGTGTGAGGAGACGGCGGTTCACTGACTTGGTGAGGTAGTTGCAGAAGGCCTCGATCTCGTCCATGAAGGGTTGTAGGCAAGTGGGTATCCGCTTGGAGTCTTCCCAGTCGGGCTTGTACCAGTTGAATTGCTCGATGCCATCTGGGACGCCCCGGTGACGCTGAAAATCACGCTTTTGTTAGCCCAGGCCTAACCTTTCTTCAGGGCGTCTTGTGGGGTTCTTGCCTTGAATCCGTATGGGTGCTTGTAGCCAGACCATACACCTTTTTCCGGGCTGAATAAAAGGCGCTCTTTGTCTGCTTCGCTGATGTTGTTATACAAGTATTGGGCTAGAGAAAACTGGCGGTGGAGCTATTAAGAGAATGCACAGTTAGCACGTCTGGGCTCGTTACTTGAGTAGTGATTTCATTTTGTCTTGCCTGTTCAAGCGAAACGCCATAATTCTCGAGGAATAGAAAGCCGTCATCGCGAATGGCCACTTTCACATCCTGGATGAGCTTATCGACTATCGCCGGGTCGTCAGAGTCGAGCAAAGACAAATCAATAGATTTGAGTTGTGCGAAGTTCTCCTTTTGCTGGGTAACCGGCGGAGGAACCCATTCCGGCACAGAAGGTTTGTTGGGAAGATCAGCCGCAGGTGGATTGTAAGGAGCTGATGGTGCCATCTTTAGGATAGTGCTTTGCGGAATGTTCACAACTAGGCGTCAAAACTGAGATGATGATAAGAAGAAGTCTAAGGTGTGGGTGGGTGGGTTATGTGGATAGTCTTAAATGTGAATACTGTTGTTCAGGACCTATACTTATAAGTGCTGTTTGTGTGGCCACATAGTGACATGAAAGCCACGCCGTGATACCTCTCGTCCCAGTGGCTGAGAGCTCCTCCACCGTCCGGCCACCATAGCAATAAGAACACCGCCGGAGCTCAAGAACTCATTCCCCATTTTTAATCGTGTTATACGATCCGCATGCTCCCCTTCTCCACAGGGCTTTCTTATCGCCACAAACGATGCGGTAAACTGCCCCTTTTGCCCGATAACAGGCAAGGTCATAAGATATCGGGGCCACGGAATGCCAAAGTTGCGGCAAATTGTGATTGTCACGGCCAGGCTTACCAACCGAAACGTGTAACTCGAATGTAACTCAAAACTCTACATCGAGAGTTGCGGTATCACTTCCCAGGACCTAGTGCTTACCCGGACCCAGGGCTCGGATAAACTTATCCGCAATATCTAGATAGGCTTTTTCCTTCAAAGAGCTCTCCATCCACGTCTTCACATACGTAATACCTCTACAATCGAGCAAGCTGCATGAATTCCACGACTTCTACCCCAGAAATGTGAAGATAGTCGGTACCCACTGATCTGCTCTCCACCTCGTCCCTGACCCTGCATGGGCGGTGGGCTGGCGTTGCAGCACATTGCGGAGGACCGGGGTCCCTTAGCGTGGGAGGAGCTCCTCCCAACTCCGACTCGAATTTGAGCTCCTCCCTGAGGTGACTGGCTTGGCGTCAGTGAGACGAATGATGGTTTTCCGATAATTCGCATGAGAGTTGTAAAAAAGATTAAAGCGGAACCTCTCGAAAACATGGAGGACAAGCATAAATGATACGCACAAAGCCCCCGGCATACTAACCAATTCCTAATCTCATCCATCTCAACCCCCTATTCCAAGTCTGTTCCGAAATCTACAAGCAAGATCCATCCACACTATCCATCGCATCAGCCACCATGTCGCGCCAACTCATTTCAAGCGAGAAGTTCCCGACCAAGCCGCACAACTGTATGTGAATCCTATCAGGCGTAGTTAGTAAAGAGAAGAGCGCTCAGCTGACTTATTTTGATCCACAGGCCCTGCGACAAAGGTCCCCGGCCTTGTCTTCTGCGCCGGCCAAACCGCCACTGGAGAAATCAAGCAGGCAACGGTAAGCCTTACCCATGTCTAGCCATGCATCTGTTGCTACCTGGAACCTTGTACACTAACAAGGGTGTGCCGCCCACGCGCAGAGGACCGTTCTACAGAACCTGAAGGAAGTTCTTGAGCTTTCGGGTTCGTCGCTGGATAAGGTCGTCAAGTACAATGTCTATCTCGCCGATATGAAGGACTTTGCTGCCATGAACGAGGTTTACATCGATTTCTTGCCTCAGCCCATGCCTTCGCGGTCCTGTCTGCAGGCTGTCCCTCCAGGAGATGGTACTGTCATTGAGATTGAGTGCATTGCGCAGGCTTAAATTTACGTCCATACCAAGAAAATAGGGGGCCACCTCAGGACGGAAATAAGAATTCGAGAGCATGGCCATGTAGTACTAGTCCTCCCGAGTACCAATTATAGAGTTGCGGACTCAGTGACTGGGCAGATAGTAACACGGACTAGAGAGTATTTCTATAGTACACGACAATATACAAAGTTAATTGCCTAAATCTTCCTAGTTAACCCCCTTTTCGTTAGCTGCTACTGACTACACACTGATATACCGATCTACCACTAGTTGGTAGGCGTCGAGCTTCACCATGTCGCTTTAGGCTATCTTCTTCTCCTATAATAAACTTGCGTGCACGAGAATGTTTCGTATCTATGCCTGTGCCTGTGATTCAAGTTCGCGATACCCGGTGTCTAGGCTTGCGTCGTTACAGGAAGGTTGCGCGTAGTCTGGTCGGATATAGCCGGCCGACGCTTTCGCAGGCCAATTTTTCTTCTAGAACTCGTCATCAACATGTCGGTGGAGCGGGTTGGCTAGAGCTACACCCTGAGCTAAACATGCGCTGAGATCATAGCCACAAGCAGCAGTGCTAACGTTTAATTGGGAAATTGATTTCTTTTACTAACTTTATCTCGTATGATCGTAATAACATCCTGGATGTCTCTAGCTGTACAACTAACTCGCTCGGACTGTCTCCCTATGACCGAGCTATTTCGAATTCGGCTATGTACCAATTCTGAATGGCCTTAGTATCTCCAGTGATAGCCACCGTATCGTACTTCTCCCTTTCCTGCTTCGCCACCGTACCGTTATTTACCATGCGGCCAGCCCACTTGCCATGCTTCCGCGCAGCTGATACGATCTTGTCCACAGCGGCGATAAACTCCGGCTCGTCGCCCCTAGCTGGTACGTATCCAAGTAATGACTGTGCAAGATCGTTGGGGCCAATGAAGACGAGATCCACACCGGGCACAGCGCAAATAGCATCCACGTTCTCAACACCCGCCCGCGTCTCTATTTGCACCATAGTCACGATGGTCTCGTTGGCGGACGTCATGTACTCGGGGGTGGTGAGACCATGCCCAATGGCAGGGAAGGCCGATCCTTGGCCACGGACACCCTGGGGGGGAAACTTGGCCGACGCGACAACTTGCGCCGCTTCCTCGGCGTTGTTGACTTGTGGCACCATGATACCATGGGCACCGGTATCTAAGGCCCGCTTGATAATATCATGGGTAGGTCCGCGAATACGGATAACGGGCGAGACGCCCAGCGCCGAGATAGCGGCGACTGAATTGTGCATAGAGTCATCCCCGATGTGGCCATGCTCACAATCAATGATAATACCATCGAGCCCCGTCAAGGCAACTATCTGAGCCTGGCGCACCGAGGGAATGGCAACAAACGTCATCAAGGGGTATTCCCCAGCCTTGAGCTTGTTGAGGAGCCGTAACCGAGGGTTCTGGATCTCAGTAGTTTGAGGCGTGCGATAAGTGGTAGCCATCTTGAGTATAGATTCTGGCTTGCTGGGATGGTTTGGGTAACAACAAAGGGTGACTAGCTTGAACAGGAACGGCTATCAAGTAAGATGCGCGTCAGGTGGAATGCGGTAAGGAGAGCAAGGATTATTCTCGGTATCTAGTTAGGCCTTTATCAGTAAGTTCGCATGAGACGACATGCGTTCAAGTACTATATACAGGATTCCTGAGGCTGGGCCAGTATCTCGACTTACACCCAAAGCCCGACTAATCTTCTAGCTCGTAGGGAGGACTCGGAGGAGCTCCTCCAAGTTTCTGTCCTCCCACCGACGGCCAATGATAGCGCATAAGCTAATAGTTCCTAATCCCTGGTCCGCCAGCCGCGATGTGGAGCCGATAACCACATGCTATCGCGACTAGTTCCAACGTCAAAGGGCCCGTATCCATTTTGCTGTGTGGGGTTACTGATATCGAATTGCCGTATCTTGGCCCCTTCTGGGGAATTGACCCCGTGTTCAACAGGACGTACTTCGAGAACCATGTGGTATCAAGGGACCAATAGAACGAAGCCTAATGACTTATCATTCCCTTTAGTGAGGCCGGCGTTCCACGCCCTCCGATGACAAAAGACGGACAATAAAGGCAACATAATTCCTCTGACACTCATATGGTACCAACAGCTTGATCATAAACCTACCCCTATTACCCATTACTTCATCATAACTCTACATTCCGGCTTCTATCCGGGCATAAGCGAGGTCAAATGCCCCCAACACCGACAATCGGCTCCCAAGATGACAAGGCCAAAGTGCCGGCGTCCATCAGCGACGACAATGTGTCCGCTGCTGAAGGACAGTTCGATGTTGTTGGAGCAAATTTCGACTCTCGTCCGGAGGCCCTTCAGGGCATGACTAGAGAAGAAGTTGACGTTTTGAACAAGAAACTTGTCCGCAAGATCGACTTCATTATCCTCCCTATTATCGGTCTACTATACATCTTAAACTATATCGACCGACAAAACCTAGCAGCCGCAAAGCTGCAGGGTATCTTAGAGGACCTCGATCTATCAACCCAGCAGTTTGCCACAGCCGTCTCGATCCTCTTTGTCGGGTACCTACCCTTCCAGATCCCAAGCAACCTCCTGATCACCAAGATATCCCGGCCTGGCTTCTACATTTGCACGGCTGCCTGTATTTGGGGCGCCATATCCGCCGTTACGGCGACCGTCAAGAACTATCAGCAACTCGTTGCCGTCAGAGCTATCCTCGGCATTGTAGAAGCCGTCTTCTTCCCTGGCGCGATCTACTACCTTTCCGCCTGGTACACCAAGACAGAACTCGGCAAGCGTATCGCGGGTCTCTATATCGCACAGCAGGTCGGTAATGCCTTCGGGGGGCTGTTCGCAGCTGGTATCTTGAGGCTCGACGGCGCGCACGGCATCGCCGGTTGGCAATGGCTTTTCATCATCGAGGGCAGCGCGACAGTTGGAGTTGCCGGCATTTGTGCCTTTCTGATGCCCGAGTTCCCGCACAACAGCCGCATTCTATCCGACACTGAGCGTGCGCTTGCCGTGTGGCGTATTGAATCCGAAGCCGGTGCGGCCGAAGGCACGGAAAAGGAGAGTATCCTGCGTGGGTTCGCGAAAGCGCTGTCGGACCCTAAGCTCTGGCTTCTCATTTTCTGTAACCTGTTATCGCAAGCCCAAGGGTCCATCGCCAACTACTTCCCCACCATTGTGGCTTCGCTGGGTTTCAATAATACCATCAGTTTGCTCCTGACAGCACCGCCTTACGTGCTAGCCGGATTCATTTACTACGGCCTGATGTTCTACTCCGACCGGAAAAACACCGCCTACCCTCTCATCATCGGCTGCATCTCGCTCTCCATCGTCTTGTACATCATCCTCTTGACGACCCAGAACATTGGCGCGCTGTACTTCGCTATGGTTCTCTTGCCCTTTGCTTCCGTTGGCCCTCAGCTGCTTATGTATAAGACCATCAGCTTACATTTGGCGCGGCCCATTTCGAAGCGGGCCGTGGCCTCTGCGCTTGTCAATGCTTTGGGAGGGACCTCTAATATCTGGTCTTCGTACCTGTATTACGATTCCCCCCGCTTCTACGCCGCGTTCGGAACCTTGGCGGGCGCCGGAGTATTATTCGCCGCCACTATCACGGTCTATCGCTGGCTTGTGAGGCGCGAGAACAAACGCTTGGACTCAGGTGACCCGGAACTGATTGAAAAAGTCAAGAAGGGTGGCGTCACAGATGAGATGGTACAATTGGGTTGGCGTTACGAGATGTATTAGGGAAACATCATTGGAAATGGAGTACAAGTTCAGATGGAAAGTCCTCAATATAGTGCCTTCTTTTCCATATACAGATTGGGTATTTTAAATGCATGATTGAAACACAAAAGGTTTTATACAAGTGAAATTTTTATATACGACAACCCACTTAATTTTATTCACAGGGATTAGTTTTTAAGCTGTATAATTTAAATAAAAAGGTTATAATTCTTATATTATAAACCTTTAACAAGGTTATTTAATTTAAGTTATTATTTATTACGATAATTTTACATTAAAATAATCTTAAGTTATAAATATATTACTATTAAATAAAAGTATAAAATATTAAACTTAATAATATTAACTTATAAATCTTTTGTTTTTATTTATAATAATATAAGCTACTTTTATATTATATTAGTTTTAATATTATTATAACTTTTTTTTTTTTAATAAGCTTATAAAATAATTTATTAAAATTACTTTTAGCTTTACTTTTTGCAAGTTTTTTAGTTATATATATATATTACGTACTAAAAATAGTTTATATTTAAGTTTGCTTAATATAAAACTAACACTAAAAAAGCTTATAAATTATTTAAGCTTTTAAAAGTTAAATATAATAAGTGAGAAATAGCAAGTAAATCTATAAAATAATAGCTAAAAGTAACGTAAAAAAGCTAAAAACTAAAGAAAAATATAAAGCATATAACTTTAATAGCTAATATAAATTCTACACGTATAAATAGTATTATCGCATATAAAAAAGCTATATTAGTTTATAGAAAAGCGAGCAAAGCTTTTAGTTTTAAAGGTGTGCGCTTGCTAATTAAAAAGACTAACCTAAGACTTAGCTCTTACTAAGTTTTTCTTTTCTGGTTATCGGCTTAAAGAACTTGCCTAGCAAATTCCTTAATTTGTGAGTGGGTAGGGGTTACCCCTAAATCTGACTGGATAGCTGCCCACTCGGCTAAATAGGCCTCTTGTACTCTAGATAGCTTTTTCCAGTGACGATGGGCTATTTCATTTAGCTTAAAGCTGAGTATTCGGCGTTGAATATTGAAATTTAAAGTTCGAACGGGCGATGTGGATGTTAGAGGGTGGTCCCCTCACGGCGTGGCACTATTATACGCGGCCGACGTTATCGCACTACGAAAAGAATCATCTTACAGCAGTCTCGCTCTTTCTTAAAATCGTTTGTGGCAGAGTTTATCCGGCGATAATCTTTTTGCGCAACAAGTTAGGACTATTTAAAATTAATAGTTGCCCTCTTATACGGACTATAAAGTGGCTAAACGAAATTTTAACCTCTAATACACTTTTAAATGCGCGTTAGTGTATTGTTATTATTTAGTTCTATAAAATTTTAGCTTTAAAATAATACGAGAATATAAAAGCGATGCTAGTCGTCGAAAAAATTGTTAACAATAGCAAAATCTTTATAAAATATTTTATTAAGTCGACTTGCTTTAAGTGGTATAAAATTAAAGGCTAACACGTTATATATTAGCTGTTTTATTAATATCTCTGCTTATAATAATATAAAAAGTAAAGTAAAAAAATAAAATGTTTTACTTTAGTAAATCTACATATATAGTAAAATGTTATAAAGGTAGTGAGTATATTAATAATAAAGGAAGGTTTTATTATTCCGACTGCCTTTTAGGCAGTAAAAATAATAAACCTTTTAATAGGTCCCACCTATTACGTGAGTAGACCTTTTACCTAATTATATTAATATAAATTTATATGTAAAACTTATAATATATAATATATAACCTTTTTTTTATATTTTTATATTTATAATTATATAGTTTTTATATATTATGCTTAATTAAGTAAAGTAGTTATAATTAAGCTTATATTAACACTTTTTTTAACTTTTTATTTTAAAAAGAAAATAAAAAAATATATAAAAAAATTAGTTAGTTTATAAGTTAAACTAATATTTTTTATTTAATTATAAATATAAGTAATATTTTTAGCTATTATATTAAATATTATATTTAAAATAATATTTAAGTATATATTTTTTTATTAAAATATTTTTTATTTTTTAACTTTTAGCTAAAATTTTACTTTTTATATTATAAATTATAATATAAATTAAATTATTTAGCTTTTTTATTTATAAATAAAATATATAAGTTTAAATTAATAAAAAATATATTATTTTAGCATAAATATTTAATACTTTTAAATATTTAAACTTAAACTTAAATATTAAATATTAAACTTTTAAATTAAATTTTTATAATTATAAAGTTAATATAAATAAGCTATTATTAAAAGTTAAGTTATAGTTTTTTAAAATTATTAAATTATAAGTTTTTATTATTTTTTAGTAATAAATATGCTTTAATAAATAACTACTTAAAATTATACGTAAAAAGTAGCTTAGCTATATAATAATTTTTTTATACTTTTTTTCTTTAAATATATAAGCTTTAAAAAATGCTTATATTTTATTTTATTAAAAGATTTAATAAAACTATTAGCTAAATTACTTTTTAATTTAATATAAATTAGTTTAATATAACTTATAGCTACTTTTTAATTAATATAATAAAATGTTATATAAATATATATTTTTATTTATTTATTACTAAAATGTTAAACTAACTTAAAGCTTTTATATTATTATTTAAAAGTATAATTAGTTTTTTTAGCATATAATTAAATTTTATAAAAAGATTTTTAACTTAAGTTATATTACTTATAGTTTTACTTATAATAATATATTTACTTTTTATTAAATGTTTTATTATAATATTTTATAGCTTAAAATATTATAATATTAAATTTTTACTTATAAAAATAATATATTTTATTATTAATTTACTAATATTTAAATTAAAAGTAAATATAATATTAACTATAGCAAATAAACTTAATTTATTATAAACTTTATATAAATAGTTTATATTTAGCTTTTTATAATATAAATATAAATTTAGCATTTTTTAAAAATATTTTACTAGTTTTTTTATTTTATTAAAATAAGTTTTTAATAAGTTGTTTATATAATATGCTTATATTAATAATATAAAATTAATATTTAGTTTAGTAATTTATATTAAATATGCTAACTTGCTTAAAAAAAAAGCAAATTTATAAATTTTATTTTTATTTAATAAATCTTTTTTTTAGCACTTTTTTTATGCTTTTATTATTTATAAAAGTAATATATTTTTAAAAATTAATAATTTCTAATAATTTAAGTGCTTTTAAAATATATTAAAACTAATTTAAGCTAATATTACCTTTTTAAGCATTTTTAATAATTTTTACTTTAATAAACTAGTTTATATTTTTTAAATCTTTAGCTGCTATATATAAACATAATATATTATATATTTTAATTAAATAATTTTTATTTATATTAAAAAATAAAAAGTTATTAATATATAATATAATAATTTTATTATATTTTTTATTATAATAAATAATATTATTAACTAATAATAGCTAATAACTTATTATAAATATTATTATTTTAATTACTTTTTACTATTTATAAGCTAACTATTTTAGTTTATATAAAAAATTTATTAGCTTAATAATTCTTTTTAATAAATAAATTAAAATATTTTATTAATATTTTAAATTACTTTATAAAAATATACTAATATAGCTTTTTATTAAAAAATGCTATAATAAAGTTTATTTATAGCATATATTACTTTTTTTTTATAGTTAATACTATAAAAATTTTTTATAAAATAGCTTTTATAATAAAAGCTAATGTTTTTTTATAGTTTATACTTTTTTATTAAATAAACTTTTATATATATATATAAGCTTTAAACTTATTTAGTTTTTTTATAAATAAATATTTTTTATATAATATTTATTTAATATTAATAAAATAGCTTAAGTTAATTATTTTTGCTTTAAAAAAAAACTTAAAGGTTTTTTTATTTAAATTAATTTTTATTTTTTTAAAGATAGCTTTAAGCTATTTTTTATAATTAAGTCTTTTAAAAGCTTTTTTAAATATAAAATAATCTAGCAATAATATATTTGCTTTAAATCTATTAAGTAAATGCTATAAATAGTTTAAATATAATAATTTTTATAAGTTTAATAAGTTAAGTTTAATATATATATTAAACTTTTTTTATTAGCTTATATTATTATTAAGCTTTATTATTATTATATAAACTTTATTTATTTAATAATTTTAATAGCTTTTAAAGTTTTTATTATAATTTAAATTATAATTATACCTTTTTTAATAAAATAATATCTTTAAAGTATAAGTAATATTTATATACTTATTAAAAGCTTTATATATATATATTAATATAATATTTATATTTATAAACGTAAGTATTTTTTTTTTAAAGTAGCTATGTTTATACTTAAGTAGTATATTTTTTTAGTTATATTATTTTTTATAATATTATTATCTTTGTTTTTAATTTTAGTATAATTTTTAATAGTTTTATAATGCTTATATAACTACTATTATATTATAAAAAGTAAAGATTATATTATTTTTTATAAATTAAAAGTATTAATAAAGTTATTTAAATATATATAAAAAGTAATATAAAATATATAAAAAATATAGCTTTTATTAATAAGCTATATAATATAATAACTAGTTTTTTATAGCTAAAAAATAATATATTAACGCTTTAAATATTTAATTTTTTTGCTATAATATGCTTGCTTTTATTAATATATATAATATATTATAAACTTAATATTTATAAATGCTTTAAAATAAGCAGATAGCTTTTTCTAAAATAAAAGCTATTTATAAAATGCTTATAAAAAGTAAAATTTTTTAATAATAACTAATAAGTTTAATTAAAAGTATAAATTATAAGTTTTATTTTTTATAGCTAAAAATATATAAAAAAATAAGCTTAAATAAAATAAGCTTACATTATATTTTAAATAAACTAAATAAAGCGTTTTATAATTTTATTTTAATATTAATTTATAAAAAATAAAGTTATTAAATAGATAGCTTTATTTATATAATATTTTTTTAAATGCTTTTATATTAAACTTTTAGCTATTATTAATATAAAAAACTTTAGCTTTTTTTAGTATTTTTTAATATAGTAAAAAAACTTAATCTTATAAAATATAATTTATTTTAGTAATATAACTAATGTTATAATCGTTAAAGGCTAGTTTATAGCTTTATTAATATTATAAACAAAGATTTTAAGCTAAAAAAAAAAAAAAAAAAAAACTAGCATATATAAAAGCTAATAATATATTATATATATAATAAGTTTTTTTTATTATTAATAGTTTTATTAATAAAAGGTTAAATTAAAAACTATTATATTAGCAATTATTATAACTATTATATTTTTTTTTATTAAAACTAAAATATAATTATAAACTTTATTAAAGTTATTTATATTATTTAATTTTTATAATAAAGCTTATTTTTTTAGCTAGATTATTATTTAAATAGTTTTTTGCTTATATATTTTTAGCTGCTACTTTTATTTAATATTAAAGTTTTATTAAAAAACCTAGCGCTTTTTTATACTGCTTATAAAAATTTTTTATTTATATTAATAAGTTTTTAAAGTTTTTAGTAAAATATTATATATTATTAAAGTTATATTCTTACTATATTATTTAGTATTATAGCATTTTATGCTTTTTATATAGTTTAAACTATAATATTTTTTTTATTTTAAATTTTATTTTATTATTAATTTCTTTTGCTTTAAATAGTAGTTATGCTTATTATAATAGCAGATTATTTATAGGTTTTTATAGTTTATTAGCATAAAATAAGTTAGTTATTTTATAAAAGTTTAAAAAATTTAAAATATAGCTATGTTTTTATATTTATAATATTTTAAATAGCTTTACTTATTATAAGTTTAGCTTAATTATTAGCGCTTAAGTTATAAAGCTTTTTTTTTTAAAAAATATATAATTATTAACTATAAAGTTTATTAATTTTTACTTATAATTACTTTGCATTTATTATTACTTTTATATTTTAAGTGCTATTTTATAAATATATTATTAAACTTTTTATGCTTATTATATAAGCTTAAATGCTTATTTTTTTAGTTTATTATCTATTTTTATATTAAGTAATAATAATAATAGTAAGTTATAAACGTTAGTTTTTATAGCTATTTTTAATAAAGTTATATTTATTAATAAATATTATAAAAAGTTATATATAAAATTTAAAGCAAATAAATAAATATTTTAATTATTTTAATATTTATTAATATAAAATCTTAATTATTAGTTTAGCTTTTAGTTTATAAGCTTTATAACATTTTAAGTTTATAAATAAAATATATTATTATAATAATATTTTATGCTAGTTAACTTGTTAATTTTAGCTATAAAGCTTAAAATAAATAGTTTTATATTATTAAATATTTAAACTTTTAATATATTAAATAATTAATAAATATATTAATAATATTTTAAGGCTATATTTTTTATTATATTAGTTTTATAAGCTAAAATACTAACTAAAAAATAGCTAAATTTATTAATAAATGCTTAAATATAGTTATATTTATATTAATTTTTAAGCATAAATTTTTTATTAACTATTATATATTTTTAAACTAAAGTAAATATTAGTAGCAAATATAATAAGCTTAAAGTTTTATTTTATAATACTTTATTTTTTTTATAATTATAGCAGTTTTATATATATTTTTTAATGTTTTTTTTTAAAATAAAGCTAATAATAGTTTTATTTTAATATTTTTATAGTTTTATTTTACTTTAGGTAAGCTATAATAACTAAATAATAAGCTATTTTTATTAAAGCTATTTATAAAAAGATTAATTTATTAGTTATAATTTTTAAAACTTTTAAGCAATATTTTTTTATATTTAGCTATTAAAGTTTTTTTTTTTTTTAATAAGATTTATTAAGTTTGCTTTTTTTAAAAATATTATAGTTAGTTTTATTAAAGTAATTAATATAATTATTTTTATAAAATTAATTAATTTTATGTTTTACTTTTTAGCTTTTTATGCTTTAATAATAAGTAAATCTATTATTTTTTATAAAAATATATTAGCAACTATATTTTTTTAGCTTAAATAATATTAAAATATAATATTAAAATTAAATAAAAAGTTAGCTTATTATATTTATTATATTAATAATATTTTTTTAGTTAAAAAGTAAACTAAAGCTTAATAGTTAATAATTATAAAAAACTTTATTTTTAGTAGTTTTAAATAATAATATTTTAACGTTTATATAACTGCTAAAAGTTTATAATCTTATATAAAGTAAGCTTTTTTATATAATATTATTATTTTTAAAAAGTATTTAATAAGTTTTTATTAGCTATTAAGTTGTTATTACTAAATAATATTTTTAGTAATATTATATAAAGCATTTATTTTTACTTTAATAAATATTTTAAGTTTAAATAAAGCAAACATTAATAACTAATAAGCTAATTATTTTATAGCTTTAAAGGCTTTTTTTTATTTTAAGCTTTTTTTAAAAGGTATATTTTTTTAA
Source organism: Xylaria grammica (assembly GCA_004353285.2). Lineage (NCBI taxonomy): Eukaryota > Fungi > Ascomycota > Sordariomycetes > Xylariales > Xylariaceae > Xylaria > Xylaria grammica. The sequence goes on along the minus strand of NGZP02000002.1, from coordinate 38,499 downwards.
GCAGTTAATTAAAAGGTTTAGCTATATTACTTATATAGTAAATAAATATATAAATAAAGTTATAAAGCTTTAAAAAAAATTAAACTATTTATATTTTATTAAAGTTTTTAAATTTTTAACTAATAATAGCTTTAATTTTAGCTAAGTTTATTTTAATGCTTACTTTAGCTTTTAATATTATATTTAAATAGTTTACTTTTATTATATTAAACTATAACTTTTTAATATTATTTTATAAGTTTACTTTATATAATTTATAAATAACTTTTTTATATTAGGTTTAATATTTTTTTTTAATATTAAAATATATTAAAACGTTATTAATATATATGCTTATAAACTTATCTAGTAATTTTTATAGCTATATATTAATAAAAGTTTACTATTAAGCTAGTTTTATTTTAAGTTTAAAAAATAAAACTAGCTATTAAAAAATATTTTGTTAGGTTTTAAAAGCAATAAAATATTTTAATTTTAATGCTATTTTTATTTTATAAAAAGCTTTAATAATATTAAATTTAATATATCTTTTAGCTTAACAGCTATTAAAGATAATATTAAATAAGTTTAAAGTAAAAATAATATAATTTTTTAAGTATTTATTTTTTTATTAATAATTAATATAAAATTATTATTTTTGCAAATAAAGCTTTAAAGCAAATAAAATAAAAGCTATATTAATTTTTATATATAGCTTAATAAAACTTAAAGCTAATAACTAGTTAGTAATTTTTTTTTTAATTAAAAATATTAAATTAAAATATAATATTTTAAAGGTAAGTTAGTAAGTGTTTTATTAATAAGTTTTAGTATTATATTAAAACTAAGTTAAAAAAATATTATAATATTTACTTTAATTTTAAAGAAAAAGCTTTTTAAGTAAGCTAATAGTTTTAATAATATTTTATAAACTAATATTATATATTTTAAATTTTTATTAAATAAAAAAAAATATACTTTTTATTAAATATTTTTTATAATTTTATATTTTTATTTATTTTATTAATATAATAAACTTTATTAATATAAGTTATTTTAGCGCTTTTTTAGCTAGCTAAGCTTATTATTATTTATTTAAGTTTTAATTAACTTGCTATATAATATTTATAATTACTTTAAAATTATTATTAATATTATTTAATATTTTTTATTAAAGTATTTAATATTATTTTTTTAATGCTTAGTTTTAGCAATTAATATTTTTTTAAATAGTAAAATTAACTTAATATTTTAAAACTTTTATTTATAAAACTTTTATTATTAGCAAAAACTTTATAAAAAGTAATAAGTTATTAAGCTATATTAGCTTTTTACTAATATAATTTAAAAAGATTTAATGTTTAGCTAGCTAGTTTAAGCTAATTATAATATTTAGCTTTATATTAATAACTTAAAAAAGTTAATTTTTAAATTTTTTTTATTAATTTTAAAAGTAGTATATAAATATTACTTTATACTTTTTATAGGTTTTTTTTTATAATTAAAAACAAGTTATTTTTATATTAATATTATTAATTTAGCTTTTAGCTATTAATATATTTATTAAGCTAACTTTAAGCTTATTATTAAAAAAACTTAAGCTTTAATATTATATAATATAATAGCTTTTATTTTAATATTATTTACTTATAACTAAATAATATTATAAAAAAAAAGTTTTTTTTATTGCTATTTACTTTAGCTAAAAATAATAACTAAACTATTATAAAAACTTTTTATAGTTTTATTAGTTTTTTAAGTTAAAAGATTTATTAGTTAAATCTTTTTATTTTTTTAACTTTTTTAATAAGTTATATTTTTATAACTTTTTTAAGTTTAAGCTTATTAAAGTATTTAATAATATAATATTTAAATTTTTTATAAATAAAATATATATTATTAGCTTAATAAATCTTTTTTTTTTTATTGTTTAAAGCTTTTTTTTAGCTATTTTAAACTTTTTATAATATTTAGTTTAATATTATATTAAGCAGCTAAAGCTTTATTAAAAGCAGGTTTATTTACTAGTTTTTAGTTATGTTTTAAATAGCGCTAATAGCTATGCTTATAATTATATATAGTTTTAAACATTTTATTATAAAAGCATTTTTAGCTTATATATAAGTTTATATTAGCTTTAAAGATTTTATTTTTTAAATTAAAATTTATATGCTTTTAAAAAATTTAAATCTATTTTAATTTAAAAAACTTATTTTTTAATGCTAAAATATTAAATTAAATAATAAATTAATAAATATTTTATTTAGCTTTATAATAATATTTATTTAGCTTATTATAAGCTTTAGCTAATTAATTTAAGTTATAATAAATAGTTTTTAAAGCTTAAATTATTTTAGCTATATTATTATATAATTTAATAATAAAGCAAATATATATTTTAAAAGCTTAAATAATATTATTTTATAATAAAAATATAATATAATATATATAGATTTTTTTAGTATAATAAATAATAATATCTTTTTTAAATTTATTAGCTAGTTTGCTTAGCTAATAGTTAAATTATTTTTTATTGCTAGCAAAATATTTTAAGTTTAATTTTTAGTTTTTAGCTTTATTATTATATAATAAGTTAAAGCTATTTATTATTGCTTTTTTTATAGTTTTAAAAATAGTTTAAGCTATTATACTTATTAATTAAAAAATAATATTATTAAAAGCGCTTTTAATAATATTATTTTATTTTAATTTTAAAGTTTAATTTTATTAAGCTTATTTTAACTATTATATTAACTAAAAGATTTAAGCTTATAGGTTTTTTAGTATTACTTGTGTAATTGCTATATTATTTAAGGTAGCATTAAAGTTTTATTTTTATTTAGCTTTTAAAAACTTAAAGTTAAGGTTTTTTTTTATAGTTAGTTTTAAAATATTTATGTTTAAGTTTATAAATAAAATATTATTTAATATAATATAGTTTTAAATTTTTTTAAATTATTTTAAGTTGTTAATTTTTATAGGTTATTACTTTAAAAAAGTTATAAGTTTAGTTTTTATTTTTAATAATAATATATTTATTTTAAGTTAAATATATAATAATATAATAAATAATTAGTTTAAGTTTATAACTATAGCAATTATAAATAATATATTTATAAAATACTTTATAATAAAAAAAAAAGCTTAAAATAATATTATAATTATTAAAGGCTAGTTTATAGCTTTATTAATACTATAAATAAAGATTTTAAGCTAAAAAAAAAAAAAAAAAAAAAAAACTAGCATATATAAAAGCTAATAATATATTATATATTTAATAAGTTTTTTTAATTATTAATAGTTTTTATTAGTTAGCTATATATATATATATATATAAGTTTTATATAACTATAGGTCGTACGTAAAAAAGGTGGTAAAAGCAATTAAGTTTATTACTTTTAATTGTTTATTTTATAAAAAAAAAAGACATAAAAGGACTAAAGGGTTATATAAAAGAAAAGGACCTTTATATACTAACTAGCCTTTTAGCTAGCCTTTTAGCTAGCTACTTGCGTAATATACGTACGCGTTATATACGCGTGCTACGCAAAACAATAGATATAATATTAGCTAACATAATATTATTTTAATAGTTTTATTAATAAAAAGCTAATTTAAAAAACTATTATATTAGTAATTATTATAACTATTATATTAGCTAATAAAGTAAAGCTTATTAAAAGAGTTAAATAAAAAAATATAAGGAAAAAAAGGTTGTTTTAATAGATTAAAACTATAAAACAAGTAAAACAAAACATTATTTACGCGCAAAATTAACTTATTTGCTTTTATTAACATTTTTAAGCTATAATTAATTAATTTTTTATGCTATATTATATTTTAAATATATATAACTATAATATTTAAACTATTTTTATATAATAGCTATATAAGCTTTTGCTTATTTATAAACTTTAAGTAAAAAATTAAATAGCTATTTTTAATAATATTTTAAATAAAGCTTTTTTTTTAATTATATAACTTTAATAGTATTTTAAGTTTTTTTAGCATTTTTTATTTTGCTATTATAAGCAGTAGTATTAATAATAATTTTAAGCAAAGCATTTTTTTTTTTTTAAAAAAAAATGCAGCTATATTAAAAAAATTTATAATATTTTAATTAAAAGTTTCCTTTTTGCTAATATTATACTTTTTTTTTAGAATATAAAAATTAAAGCAATTAAAAAAAATCTAAAATAATAAAAAAAGTAAAAGTTAAATTAACCTTTAAAATAGCTATAAAAAGCTTTTTTAACTATTAAAGCTTTACTTTTTTACTTTAAAAAAAGAAAGGTTTTTTATAATTAAAATTTTTTATATTATTATGCTAGTAATTATTACTAAATTATATACTTTTTATTATAAAAAAACAAACTAAATATTAAAATAATAATAGCTTATATATACTTATTTAAAAAACTAAAATATAAAATACTAATAAAAAAAACTTTATTTTAATAAGCTATAAAACTTATATAAGTTTTTTAAAAATTATAAAATATTGCTAAAATAATCTTATAATAAATTAAAAAATATTACGTTAAAAAAAAAAAAACTTAATATTATATTAAAATATATAAAAAAATTTTAAAGCTATTAGCAATAATAAAAATATTAAATAATTAAAAAAGCTTAGAAAATATAACTTAATAAGCTTATAAATAGCTAAAGGTTATATAAAGCTATATATAAGTTAAAAAAAATATTAAAAACAAATATTTAAAAAATAGCTTAAAGCTTTATAATTAAAGCTAGCAGCTATTATAAATATATATAAATTAAAAGGTATTAATAATAAAAAATAAAGAAAAAAAAAATAAAAAAACTAAAAATACTAGCATATTTATAGCTTTTATAACTTTTTTTCTTTAAAAATAAATTAGCTTTTTAAAAAGCAAGCTAATATACTTTTATTATAAATTATAAAAAGCTATTAAAATAACTATTATAATATAATAAACTTAATATATTATATTTAGCTTAATTATAATAACTTTTATTTTTTATTTAATAAAATAGTAATAAATATAAAATCTTTAAATTAAAATCTTTATATGCTTAGTTTAGCAAATAGTTTATTAGCTAATATAAAAAAAGCTAAGCTAAGTTAAAGCACTTTTAAAAACAGCTTAAAAAAGTGCTATAATATAGCTTTTATAGCTTTTAACCTTTAAATTAACCTTTATTTATTATTTAATAAGTTAAAAGTTAATAAATAAATAAATAATTTAAATGTTATTTTTTATATTAAATAAATAAAAGATATAAATAAAATTTAGCAAGCTTTTATTTATATTATTACTTTTTAAATTAAGTATATTATAAAAATAATTTTAAAAGATTATAAAAACTAAAGTAAAGCTTATAATTAACTAAAAGCTAAGTTTAAACTTAAAAACTTTAAGCTAAATTGCTTTATAGTTATTATTTTTTAAAACTTTAAAACTTAGCTTAAACTTTTTAATTTAATAAATTTAAAAGCTTATTTTTTTTAATATAAAATTTATATTAAAAATATAAAAAAAAGTAAAAAGCTTTATGCTTTTATTAAGTTTATACTTAAGCTTTTAAAAAGCTTTAAAAAAAAAGTTACTAATAAAATTATAAAAGCTACTTAAAAAACTTATAATAAACTTTAAATTATAAATTATAATAATTTATATAAAACTTTAAATAAATAAGTTAATATTAAGTTTAAGCTAAAACTTTACTTTTAACGTAATAAAAAAGCTGCTATAACATAAAAATAATTTAATTATTTTTATAATTAAAAGCTAAACTAGCTGCTATATTTATATAAAATATATATAGATTATAAATTTATAACTAGCTTAATAGTTTTGCTTAATAAAAAAAAAGTTTAAATAAATAGTTAAACTATAAAACTAGCTTAAAAAGCTTAAAATAAAATAAAAAAAGATTATATTAACTAAAAATAAACTAAAGTTTATATTAAAAAAAGTTAATAACTTATATATAGCTTTAAATAAATTAAATCTATAAAATTTTTAATATTATAAATTTATAGTTTTTTAAGCTATAGCTTTTTTAAACTTAAATATAAACTTTATTAAGCCTTTTTAAAAAAAAAAGTATTTTTAAAAAAGCAAAAAAAAAAAAAAATAAATATTAAACCCTTTTTATTAATAATACTTTAGTAACTTATATATAGTTAAAAGTATTACATATTAAAAATATAAGCAAAATAATTATTTTGCTAATAAGTATAACTTATTTAATAAAATAAATTAAAAAAAAATATTATATTAAAATAAGCAGTAATATTTTAAAAGCTTTTTATTTTTAAATTTTTTTAAGTATATTAAAGTGCTTAAAAAAGTAATAAAAGCTAGCTAAGCTAATTATAGCATTATAATAAAAACCTTATAATAAATATATAATTATATTTTTAAAAAAAATAAAAACTTTTGCTATAAAGTATATTATTAACTTTAAAAAAAAGATATTATTTTTAAAAATAAAAAAATTAAAGCTTTTTAAAATGCGTTTTTTTTTAGGACTGCTGCTAAAACTATAGCTAAAAAAAGTAATTAAAATAATTAAAGCAATCTTTTAGCTAACTTAAAAACTAAAAAAAACTTTATTTTAAAAATATATAATATAAAAATAATAAAAATATATAATGCTTATAATAATAAACTTTTAATAAAATAATATAATAATAAGTTTATTAATAAAAACTAAGTTTAAAATTTTATTTAAAATATTACTATTAATTTAAATAAAAATAAGACTTTTTAAAGCTTTATATTTAAAAATAAAAACTTTACTATTAATATTTTAATAGTTAATTAAAAAAAAAAAGCTTATAAAAAGCTGCTTTTTATTTAATTAAACTTTAAGCATTAAAAAAACTAATAAAAATATTTAAAACTAAAAATAATAAAAATTTATTTTTTAAAAATAAGCTTAATAAAAGTATAACTAATTATAATAATACTTATAAGTAATATAAGCTATTAAATTATTTAAAAACTAAAAAAAAAGTAAAGTTTAAAAAAAAAACTTAAAAAAAACTAAATATAAGCAAAAAAATAAAAAAGTTATTAAATAAAAAAGCTAATATAACTTTTAAAAAGTTAATAATAAAAATATTTAAATATTTTAAAACTTTTATATAAGCTATTACTTAAGTTAAAACATAAGCTTTTATTAATGCTAATAAAGTTTTTTAGTTTATTTTTAGCTTTTTATTTAAACTTATAACTAATAATAAAGCTATAAACCTAATATAATTAAATATTAATACCTTATAAATATTTAAGATTAATAAAAACTTATAGCTTATTTTTTTAGCTAATTAAAAGCTTATAATTAATAAAAACCTTAAAAAAGCTATAAATAATAGCTATTAAAATAAAAAATACTTAAAATTAAGCTAAAAATAATTTAGCTTTAAAATATAAAAGCAAAACTTATTAACTTAGCTTAGCAAAAAATAAAAGCACCTTAAAAATATTTAAAAGCAAAATAATAATTTAACTTTAATTAAATATATTTTTTTATTTTTAAATGCTAGTATTATTATAGCTTAAGCTAAAAGCTTTATTATTTTAAAATAAAAACAAAAAAATATATTAGCTAGATAAGTTAAAACTAAATTTAAAAATAAAGTTTTTACTTATATATATATACTTATATAATATTTTTAAAAAATAGTTTTACTTTTAACTATTTATAATAATAATTTAAAAACTAAAAAAAAACTTTTTATTATTGTTTATAAAAACATTAATATTTATAATGTTAAAAGCATTAGTATTAACTACGCTTAAAGGCACTTAAAGGCTTTAGCATATAATAGTATTTTTACGTGTAATAGTGCTTATTTTTTTATTTTTCTAGCTTTATATGCTAGCAAAAGTTTTTATACTAAGTAAAAACTTTGCTTATATAAAGGTTTTACTTTTTTTTTTTTTTTTTTAGTTAAAGCATTTAATATAGTATAATATAAGATTATATTTTATTTGCTTTATTTTACGTATAATTATATAAAGCTTATTTAATATTAATTAATAGTTATAAAATATATTATAGATTAGCTAAAGTAAAAATAAAGCTTACTTATATAATTTAATGCATAGGTTTTTATATTACACTTTAACTTGCTTTATTATATAAAGCTATCTTAGTTTATATGTTGTTTATATCTACGTAGCATTTTTTATTTGCAAAGATAAAAGAAAAGATTAAACCTATTGCTATATAATATTAAATTAAGCTAAAAACCTAAAAGGCTAAACCTTTAGTATTACACTGCAGCAAAGAAAATAATATGTAATTATATTAAACAAACTGTTATATAAAAAGCAAAACAATATATTTATCGCATAATAATTACTAAAATAAATGCTTTTATATTTTATAATGCAAAAAGGTTAGCAAGACTATAAAACTAGCCTATAAACCTTTAACTAAGCAATTTTAATATATATAAAAGCATAGCTAAAAAGATTAAAATTAGCTTAAACATTATATAAACTTATATTAATATAATATAATAGGATATAAATATTAACCTTAAGACTATAATTAAGTAATAGCTTAATATATAAGCAGCTTATTAAGCTATTTATTACTATTATATAATAAATAAAGGTAATATAGCATATATAAGATATATAAAAGACTTTAAAGGCTAGATAATAAACTACTTTAAATAAATATACTATATAACTAGCAAAAGATTGCTTAAAGTTTTAAGAAAAAAAAGTATTTTTATATAACTAAAAAAATAAAAAAGGTTAAATATATTAAATAACTTTATATAAATACTTAAAAAAAACTATATTATAAAAAATAACTAACTAGGTCTTTTATTAATAAATAATCTTATAAGCATTATATAATATATATTAGCTTTGCTTATATTAAGCTAATAACTTTAGTTAAATTTTTAAGATATATTAACCTTTTAAGTCTTATATAACAAAAAAACCTACATTTAAAGGCAGCTAACAACATATAATTTTAAATATTAAAAGTTTAATATGCTTAAAGCCTTATACAACTAACTATTAAGTCCTAACTAAAACTTATATATAAGCGTATACTAAAGCTAGGCTATAAGCTAAACTTTTAACCTATATATAAATACCTTATTATATATTATTTTTTTTAAACTTTAAAGCAGCAAATATACTTACATATAATACTAAAACCTGCTTTAATAAACTTAGTATTAGATTTATTTTTTACTAAAAATATATAAAACAAAATAATATTGCCTAAAAAGTATACGCTATTTTAAAAGACTTAAAAGCATAAGCAGAACTACTTAAGCAAGCCGTATAACCTTTTATATAATAAGGTATAGCTATTTATTAACGCATATTAAAAACTTAAAATTATAAAAGATTACGCAATATTTTTAACTATTTTATAAGGTTATATAAAAGACTATTATACTTACTATATTAGCTTTAATAAAACTTAAAGCAAGATTTATTATATAATAAATACTTACTTTAATATAAATATAAATTATAGTTATTATTAAGCTAACTAAACTATAATTACTTTTATATAAATAAAAGAAAAAAATCTAGACTTAGCACTGCATATAATACTAGATTTAATAATTAATAAGCTTGCAAAAGTATAACAAGCATTTAGCATAAGTTATTAAAAGGAAATCTAACTAAATATAACTATTATATAAGCGTGCTATAAAGTAGTTAAGCTAAACATAGCTTTTATACTTTAAAAGCTATTATATAAAAGCTTTTTTGCTAACTTATAGGCTTGCTTTTATATAGCAGAAAACATATTATTAAAAAGCTTTATATAAAAAAATAACAACGTATATTTTACTAACAGGCAGTATACTTAAAGCAACTATATAAAAAGCTTTAAACTAAAGTTTTAACTAAGGTATAAAAATTAGTTTAACATATAATAAAAGTAGCTATAAGCATAAAAATAAAGCTTTTATTTTTATATAAATAAAACTTGCTTTATATACTAAAAAAAAAGTTGCTAGTTAACTAAATATACCTTATAAAAATAAGCGCGCATAAAAAACTAATATTTTAATTTATATAAAATAATTAATAACTTATAACTTATACTTAATAAATTTTTACTATTTTTAATAAAATGTAAAGAATATTTTAAGTTAAATAAAAGTAATAAAAATACTAATAAGAAAATTAAAAGGTAATTTACTTAATTTTTTATAAATAACGCATTTTTTTATTATATAACTAAAAAAAATATTTAAAACTATAATGTAAGCGTTTTATGTAACTAATTTATTTTAAATAACTAATATTATATAAAGTATTAAGGTAAACTTTAAAATATAGGTACTTTAAACTATTTAACGGTAGGAAAAGCATAATTAAAAGTATATTTTAAGATTTACTTTTATATAAAAGTTAGCTAAACCTTAAAAATTATAAATATTAGGTTTAAAAAAAATAATATTATTATAGCTATAGGTACTATATAAATAAATAACCTGCTAGGTACTACTATATACTATATTTTAAACAGCTTTATACCTTTTTCTTTTTTATTAAAAGATGCTAACTAACTATAAGCATACTATAATAATATAAAAGATATAATTATATAAAAAAATAAAAAAACTATACCTATTATATAAAAGTAAAAATATTTATTTTTTAATATTAGCTTATATAAAGCTAGTATTTACTTTATAAAAATAAAGTTATAGCAGCTATATTACTATTTTAATTATTTTTATATAAAAAGATTATATAATATGCTTAGTTATATAAGCTATAATATAAACTATTTTGCTTTAGAAAAGATTTAAAAGTTTTGCTATTATTGTTAATTATATAATTAAGCATTATAAAGGTTTAAATTTTTAATTAAAAACAACTATAATTTTAACTATAAAGTAATTATTAATACTATATAATTAAAAAATAGCTAGGTTTTTTATATAATTAATGCTATAACGTTATTTTAAGCAGTAATATTCTTTAAATTTATATTTATATAAAATATATAAAAAGCATTATATAAGTATTAGATTAACGTATACTAAAAACCTTTTAACTATATTATATATAACTTAAAAATAAATTTTTTATTTAAAAAGTTTTAAAACTAAGCAAAGATTATAAGCATATAATGCTATATAATACTTATAAAAGCATATTAAGCAATTAGTAAAATTAAATAAGCTTATAAACTATTTTACTATGTATATAATATCTTTAAAGCTAAGATTAGCTATTATATAAAGAAAAAGTTAATCTTATAAATAGTAATAAAAGTATTAAATAATATTACTAAACTAAATAGCCTTATATTAATATTGCTAGTTTTTAAAGCTTACTTTAAAGTTAATTAAAACTTTTTTTTTTTACTAAATATTATATAAAAAGCTAAAGCAATTAAAAAAGCTATAAAAATGTTATATAATAAAAAAGCTAAAGTTAAAATTAATTGTGCAATTAACTAGCATAATAGGCCTATTTTATATAACATATTATTTTTACTTTTTTAAAGTAAAGTCTTTATATAGCATAAAAAAAAAAAATAAAATAGTTTATATAAAATATAGTTAATTAAAAGATTTAATATAATTATTAACTTAACAAATAGCTTAATTTGCTTTTAATATATACAAGTTAAGCTATATTATTATATAACTAAAAATCTATCTTTTAATAACTTAAAAAATCTGCTTTTAATTAACTTAAAAGATTTACTTTTAAATAACCTAAAAAAGAAACTACTTACTATATAACCTTTTTAACTTTTAGCTATATAAAAAAAAAAAAAAAACTAAGGAAAAATGTTAGCTTTTATATTCTTTTTATATAATAAACTAATTATATATTTTTAACCTAAAAGAAAAAATAAAGCTATGCACTAGCTATTAAGCTATATAAAAATAAAATAATTAATATGCTTAAAGTACTATTTAAAAAGTTAAACATAACTAAAATTAACAATTTTATTGCATAAAGTATATTTTAGTTTATATAATATAATCTAACTTAATATAATAATATTTATATTTTTAAATCTTACTTTATATAAAAAGTTAAAAAAAAAACAACTAAGCTATATAAAAAGTTTAAGCTAATTATATAAAAGTATAACAATATAAAAAAGAAAATAGTGCTAACTTAGTTATTTATAATTTAAAAGATAAGTTAACGCTTAATACTTATACTAAAACTTTTTTTTATATAAGACTTTAATACTTTTAGCAAATTATAAGACATTATATAAGCATATATATAGTTATAAAATAAACTAGCTTAAAAAATTATTATATAACTTTTTTTAAAACTAAAATCTAAATACTTAAAAAGAATAGTTTTAAAGATTATATAACTATTATATATGTTACGATTGTTAAGGGCTGGTTTATAGCTTTATTAATGCTATAGACAAAGATTTTAAGCTAAAGAAAAAAGAAAAGAAAAAAAAAAACTAGCATACACAAAAGCTGGTAATATATTATATATATAATAAGTCCTTTTAGTTATTAATAGTTTTATTAATAAAAAGTTAAATTAAAAACCGTTATGTTAGCAATTATTATAACTGTTATATTTCCTTTTACTAAAATTAAGATATAGTTGTAAATCTTATTAAAGTTACTTATATTGTTTAATTTTTATAGTAAAGCTTGCTTTTTTAGCTAGATTATTATCTAAATAGTTTTCTGCTTATATATCTTTAGCTGCTGCTTTTATTTAATATTAAAGTTTTATTAAAAGATCTAGTGCTTTTTAGTGCTATTTATAAAATTTTTTTAGCTATACTAATAAGTTCTTAAAGTTTTTAGCAGAATATTATATATTATTAGGGTTATATTTTTGCTATACTACTTAATATTATAGCATTTTATATTTTTTATATAGTTTAAATTATAGTATTTTTTCTACTTTAAATTTTGCTTTACTATTAATTTTTTTTGCCTTAAGTAGCAGTTATACTTATTATAGTAGCAAGTTGTTTGCAGCTTTTTATAGTCTATTAGCATAAAACAAGTTAATTATTTTATAAAAGTTTAAAAGATTTAAAACGTAGCTATACTTTTATATTTATAGTATTTTAAATAGCCTTGCTTATTATAAGTCTAGCCTAATTGTTAGCGCTTAAATTGCAAAGCCTTTTTTTTTTAAAAATATATAATTGCTAACTGCAAAGTCTACTAATTTTTGCTTATAGTTAGCCTACGTTTATTATTGCTTTTATATTTTAAGTGCTATTTTATAAGCATATTATTAGACTTTTTATGCTTGTTATACTAGCTTAAGCGCTTATTTTTCTAGTTTACTATCTGCTTTTGCGTTAGGTAGCAGCAGTAATAATAGGTTATAAACGTTAGTTTTTATAGCTACTTTTAGTAAAGCTATATTTATTAATAAGTGCTATAAAAAGTTATATATAAAATTTAAAACAAGCAAGTAAATACTTTAGTTATCTTAATACTTATTAATATAAAATTTTAATTGTTAATTTAGCTTTTAGTTTATAAGCTTTATAATACTTTAAGTTTATAAGTAAAATATACTATTATAGCAGTACTTTATGCTAGTTAATTTATTAATTTTAGCTATAAAGCTTAAAATAAATAGTCTTATATTATTAAATATTTAAACTTTTAGTACGCTAAGTAATTAATAAATATATTAGTAATATTTTAAAGCTATATTTTCTATAGTATTAATTTTATAAGCTAATATATTAACTAAAAAACAGCTAAATTTATTAATAAACGCTTAGATATAGTTATATTTATATTAATCTTTAAGTATAGATTTTCTATTAACTACTATATGTTTTTAAACTAAAGTTAATATTAATAGCAGGTATAATAGGCCTAAGGTTTTATTTTATAGTGCTTTATTCCTTTTATAATTATAGCAATTTTATATATACTTTTTAATGTTTTTCTTAAGGTAAAGCTAGTAGTAGTTTTGTTTTAATGCTTTTATAATCTTATTTTACCTTAAGTAAGCTGCTATAACTAGATAGTAAGCTTTTTTTATTAAAGCTATTTATAAAAAAATTAATCTATTAGCTATAGTCTTTAAAACTTTTAAGCAGTATTTTTTTATATTTAGCTATTAAAGTTTATTTTCCTTTTTAATAAAATCTACTAAGTTTGCTTTTTTTAAAGATATTATAATTAGTTTTACTAAAGCAACTAGTATAGCTATTTTTATAAAGTTAATTAATTTTATGTTTTGCTTTTTAGCTTTTTATGCTTTAATAGTAAGTAAATCTATTATTTTTTATAAAAGTATATTAGCAACTATGTTTTGCTAGCCTAAATAATATTAAAACATAATATTAAAGTTAAATAAAAAGTTAGCTTATTATATTTATTATATTAATAGTATTTTTTTAATTAAAAAGTAAACTAAAGCTTAATAGTTAGTAACTATAAAAAACTTTATTTTTAGTAGTTTTAAATAATAATATTTTAACGTTTATACTATTGCTAAAAGTTTACAATCTTATATAAAGTATACTTTTTTATATAATGTTATTGTTTTTAAAAAATATTTAATAGGTTTTTATTAGCTATTAGGTTGCTATTACTAAATAATATCTTTAGTAGCATTATATAAAGCATTTATTTTTACTTTAATAAGTACTTTAAATTTAAAAAAAGCAAGCACTAGTAACTAATAAGCTAATTATTTTATAGCTTTAAAGGCTTTTTTTTATTTTAAGCCTTTCTTAAAAAGCATGTCTTTTTTAAGCAATTAATTAAAAGGTTTAGCTATATTACTTACATAATAAGTAAATATATAAATAAAGTTATAAAGCCTTAAAAAAGATTAAACTGCTTATACTTTATTAAAGTTTTTAAATCTTTAATTAATAATAGCTTTAATTTTAGCTAGGTTTACTTTAATGCTTATTTTAGCCTTTAGCATTATATTTAAATAGTTTACTTTTATTATATTAAACTGTAACTTTTTAATGTTGCCTTATAAGTTTATTTTATATAGTTTATAAATAACCTTTTTATAATAAGTTTAATGCTTTTTTTTAGTATTAAAATATACTAGAACGTTATTAGCGTATATACTTGCAAATTTATTTAGTAATTCTTGCAGCTATGCATTAATAAAAGTCTGCTATTAAGCTAGTCTTACTTTAAGTTTAAAAAGTAAAACTAGCTATTAAAAAATATTTTGCTAAGTTTTAAAAGCAGTAAGATATTTTAACTTTAGTGCTATTTTTATTTTATAAAAAGCTTTAATAATATTAAATTTAAAGTATTTTTTAGCTTAACAGCTATTAAAGATAATACTAAGTAAGTTTAAGGCAGAAATAATATAGTCTTTTAAGTATTTATTTCTTTATTAATAATTAATATAAAATTGTTATTTTTATAAATAAGGCTTTAAAGCAAATAAAACAAAAGCTATATTAACTTTTATATATAGCTTAATAAAGCCTAAAGCTAATAACTAGTTTATAACTTTTTTTTTTAATAAAAGATACTAAATTAAAGTATAATATTTTAAAGGTAAGTTAGTAGGCTTTTTGTTAGTAGGTTTTAATATAACATTAAAACTAAGTTAAAAAGGTATTATAATATTTGCTTTAATCTTAAAAAAAAAGCCTTTTAAATAAGCTAATAGTTTTAATAATATCTTATAAACTAGTGCTATATATTTTAGATTTTTATTAAATAAAAAAAAAATATATTTTCTATTAAATATTTTTTATAACTTTATGCTTTCTACTTATTTTATTAGTATAATAAACTTTATTAGTATAAGTTATTTTAGTATTTTCTTAGCTAGCTAAGCTTATTATTATCTATTTAAGTTTAAATTAACTTATTATATAATGTTTATAATTACTTTAAAGTTATTGTTAGTACTGCTTAATATTTTTTGTTAAAATATTTAGTATTATTTCTTTAGTGCTTAGTTTTAGCAATTAGCATTTTTTTAAATAGCAAGGTTAACTTAACGTTTTAAAGCTTTTATTTATAAGACTTTTATTGTTAGCAAAAACTTTATAAAAAGTAGTAAGTTATTAAGCTATACTAGCTTTTTACTAGCATAGTCTAAAAAGATCTAATGTTTAGCTAGCTAATTTAAGCTAATTATAATATCTAGCTTTATATTAGTAACTTAAAAAAGCTAATCTTTAAATCTTCTTTTATTAATTTTAAAGATAGTATGCAAATATTGCTTTATGCTTTCTATAGGTTTTCTTTTATAATTAAAAAAAGGTTATTTTTATATTAGTATTATTAATTTAGCTTTTAGCTATTAGTATGCTTATTAAGCTAACTTTAAGCTTATTATTAAAAAAACTTAAGCTTTAATATTATATAATATAATAGCTTTTATTTTAATATTATTTATTTATAACTAAATAATGTTATAAAAAAAAAAGTTTTTTTTATTACTATTTACTTTAGCTAAAAATAATAACTAAACTATTATAAAAACTTTTAGCAGTTTTATTAGTTTTTTAAGTTAAAAGACTTATTAGTTAACTTTTTTTATTTTTTAACTTTTTTAATAGGTTGTATTTTTATAACCCTTTTAGGTTTAGGCTTGTTAAAGCATTTAGCAGCATAGTATTTAGATTTTCTGCAGACAAAACATATATTGTTAGCTTAATAAACCTTTTTCTTTTTATTGTTTAAAGCTTTTTTAAGCTATCTTAAAGTTTTTGCAGCATTTAGTTTAATATTATATTAAGCTGTTAAAGCTTTATTAGCAGTAGGCTTATTTGCTAGTTTTTAGTTATATTTTTAATAACGCTAGTAGCTATGCTTATAGTTATATATAGCTTTAGATATTTTATTATAAAAGCGTTTATAGCTTATATATAAGTTTATACTAGCTTTAAAGATTTTACTTTTTAGATTAAAATCTACGTGCTTTTAGAAAATTTAAGACTATTTTAATTTAAAAAACTTAGCTTTTAATACTAAAGTATTAAATTAAGCAATAAATTAGTAAATATTTTATTTAGCTTTATAATAATATTTGTTTAGCTTATTATAAGCTTTAGCTAATTAATTTAAGTTATAATAAGCAATTTTTAAAGCTTAAATTATTTTAGCTATATTACTATATAGTCTAATAGTAAAATAAAAACATATCTTAAAAGCTTATGCAGCGTTATTTTATAACAAAAATATAATATAACGTATGCAGCTTTTTTTAGTATAATAAATAGTAACATCTTTTTTAAATTTATTAGCTTGCTTGCTTAGCTAATAGTTAAATTATTTTTTATTATTAGCAAAGTATTTTAGGTTTAGTTTTTAGTTTTTAGCTTTATTATTATATAATAAATTAAGGCTATTTATTATTGCTTTTTTTATATTTTTAAAAACAGTTTAGGCTGCTATGCTTATTAGTTAGAAAATAGTGCTACTAAAGGCGCTTTTAATAGTATTATTTCGTTTTAATCTTAAGGTTTAATTTTGTTAGGCTTATTTTAACTATTGCATTAACTAAAAAATCTAGGCCTATAAGTCTTTTAGTATTGCTTGTTTAGCTGCTATATTGTTTAAGGCAGCATTA
Source organism: Xylaria grammica (assembly GCA_004353285.2). Lineage (NCBI taxonomy): Eukaryota > Fungi > Ascomycota > Sordariomycetes > Xylariales > Xylariaceae > Xylaria > Xylaria grammica. The sequence goes on along the minus strand of NGZP02000002.1, from coordinate 20,983 downwards.
AAGTCTTATTTCTGTTTAGCTTTTAAGAACTTAAAGTTAAGGTTTTTTTTTATAGTTAGTTTTAAGGTATTTATGCTTAAGTTTATAAATAAAGTATTATTTAATGCAATGTAGTCTTAGATTTTTTTAAATTGTTTTAGGTTGTTAATCTTTATAGGTTATTGCTTTAAAAAAGTTATAAGTTTTAGTTTTAGTTTTTAGTAGTAGTGCACTTATTTTAAGTTAAGTATATAATAACATAATAAATAGTTAGTTTAGGTTTATAACTATAGCAATTATAAATAATATATTTATAAAATGCTTAACAGCAAAGAAAAAAGCTTAAAATAATGTTATAATTATTAAAAGCTAGTTTATAGCTTTATTAATGTTATAAACAAAGATTTTAAGCTAAAAAAGAAAAAAAAAAAAGAAAAAAACTAGCATACACAAAAGCTAGTAATATATTATATATATAGTAGGTCCTTTTAGTTATTAATAGTTTTATTAATAAAAGGTTAAATTAAAAACTGTTATGTTAGTAATTATTATAACTGTTATAATATAGTTTAGCAAAGTTAAATTTATATTAGTTTAAAACTTATTATTAATATTACTACTAAAACCTAAAAATAAATATATTTATATATAATTTATGCCTGCTAATATTTATAAAGCAATTAAACAACTTTAAAATTATTAGCTTGCAAATAAACAATATGTTTAGCTTTATAACTTTATCTTTTTTTAAAAAAGAGGAATAAAAGCTATAAAAAGCAAAGTTTTATGTAAAGCTTAAAAAAGTCTTATAGATAAATTACCTAATAAAATTTAATAAAGGCTAGATTAACTTATTATTTAAAGGCAATATTACTTTAACTTAAAAAGGTTAAGCAGGTTAACTTGCTAAAATTAACCTTTATATAAAAGACTTTATATAACAATATATCTTTTAATATATAAAAAAAGCATATATTAGTAGTATTTACTAGCTAAAAGCATTATATAACCTATTAGCTATAGCATAAGTTATAAACTTTATATTAACTAATATATAAGCTTTAAATTAAAAGATTAAATAATAAATAAATAATTAAAACTGCAGCTTAACTTATATACTATTAAACCTATATTATATAAAGCTATTTATTTTTAGAAATAAATCTTTTGCTAATAACGCTAATATAAGCTTTTAGCTTAGATTTTTTATTATATTAGCAACTAAGCATTATATAAAGCAAAATTTTAGCTTTAAAATAAAAGAAAATATTATATATTAAAACTTAAGCAAATATAAAAAGGTTATAAAAAGCATACTAGCTAGTAAGCTATATAGCATAGTTAATAGCTTTAATAATATAATTACCTTTTATATAATAATTTAAAAGATTATAGCTATACTTAAAATTTCTTTAATTTTAGCTGTTTTATATTTAAATTTAAAGTTATTATATAATTATTTAGTAAAGCTTAAAACTATATAAAAGAAATACTTTATAATAAATATTATATTATTATAAAAGTTATATAAAAAAAAAGAGATTTTTAATATATAATAAATTAATAGCAAAAATAACCTTATAAATGCTTTTATTAAACGTATACCTAACTAAGCATTAAAAACTTTTATATTTACAAATAAATTAACTATATAAGTAAAAGCATTTATAGAAAAAGCTTAAAAGGGTTATATATAATAAAGGGTTATATATAATAAAAGGTTATATATAATATAATAAGTTATAAAGCATTTTAAAAAGAAAAAATGCAAAAGTAAAAATATTATATAAATAATATAACGCATAAAAATAAATTAAAAACGTAAAAACTTTAAAAAATACCAAAAAAGAATATTATAACCTTTTCTTTTTTTTACTACAAGCTTTCTCTTTTTTTTTTCTTTTTTAACTATAATAAAAACATCTTGCTTTATATAAGCGCTAAACATATACAGCGTAAGCACTACCTTAAAATCTAAAGACCTAACAATATAATATAAATAGCACCTTAAAATAACTATAACATTTTCTTTAAGCACTTTTTTAGTAATCTGCTATAATTAAACTGCAACTTTAAACTAGTATAGCCTTAAAATATTTTTTTTAATAAATAAGTTTTGCTTATATATTAGCAAAAACGTTAAAAGCTAATACTTTAAACATAATATTAAATAATAAAGCAGCAGTAATAACCCTTTTTTTATTTTATTATATAATAAAACATATTAGCTAAAAAATATACTAAAAACTATTTGCATAAAAAAAAAATAAAAATATATATATATTTATATATAATGTTTATATAAAGGCCTTATAAGCCTTACTTTTTATTAAAAGGCTATAAACCTTTATATAACGTTTATTTTTAATGTATATAAAGTTTTAAAACTATAATATACTTTTAAAGGCAGGCAGTATAAAACAAAGGTAAGCAGCAGCTATAGCTACTACTAATAATTTTATTTAAACTACTATTAGTATAACTTATAAGGTAGTAAAAAGAAATATTACATACGATAATAATAGTAGTAATAATAGTAATAGCAGTAATAATAGTGCTATTACTATTATTATTACTATTGCTATTATATAATAACTAATATTTTAGGTTAGCATATATTTAAAATAATAGTAAAAACATACATATAATAATATATGTATATATATATATATATATGTATATATGTGTGTATATGTGTATAAGTAGTTAAAAAAATAAAAGGAATAAAAGGCTAGCTAGAAATTTTAGCTTTATTTATATATAAAAGGCCTTTTATATAACTAAACCTTTTTAACTAACAGTAACTATTATATCGGACAGCGCTTTTTTGCTTAAACTAGCTATTATATGTATAATTACATTATAACTATTTACTTAACCGTATAAAAGCTAAATAACTAAGATTTAAACAAATTATAAGCATTACTATTAAGTTAAAACAATAATAGTGCTTTATTTAAAAGGTAATTAGCTATATAGCTTACCTTTTAGTTTGCATATAAAGGTTTATTACTTAGCTATAACTTTATTAAACTAAAAGGAAAATTATTATATAATAGCAGGAATAATAAATTTAAGCTTACATAAAGTTATTTATTATTTTTTTGTTTTTTTAAATCTATTATATGCTAAAAAAAGCATAGTTAAAAAAAAAATAGCTAGTATTAAAAGCATTAGTATTAACTATGCTTAAAGGCACTTAAAAGCCTTAGCATATAATAATATCTTTATATATAATAGTGCTTATCTTTTTATTTTTTTAGCTTTATATGCTAGCAAAAGTTCTTATACTAAGTAAAAACTTTGCTTATATAAAGGTTTTACTTTCTTTTCTTTTTTTTTTTAGTTAAAACATTTAATATAATATAATATAAGATTATATTTTATTTGCTTTACCTTACGTACGATCGTATAAAGCCTATTTAATATATAAACTATTATTGCTTTTATTATTAGATTTTTTATTTTTAAAAGTTACTTTAAATATAATAACTAATAAAAAAGCAAATAATTATAAAACTTAGTTATTAAAAAACTAGTTTACTTATATAAAGTTTTATAAGTTTAATTATAATAAAAATAAAAATAAAAATAATAGTAAAAAGTTTTATAAAAACTATACTTTTTATATTTTTATATTAGCATATAAACTAACTAATAATTATAAAAGTAATAATAATAATAAGCTTAGTTAGTTAGTTTTATTAAATATATATTTAGTATTAGCTAATTTAAAAAAATAGTTTTATGCTTTTTTAGTTTTAATTAATATAAATAAAATAAAAGATTATATTAAAACTAGCTTTTATTTTATTATTTATATAAGATTATAAAAAAATAAAAGTATTATTATTAATATTATTAATATTAGCACTTAAGCTAATATTATAATAAATAGCTTTATTAATAAATATTAACTTTTAATATAAAATATTATAATAACTTAAAAAAGCTTTTATTTATAAGCTATTTTTATATATTATATTAAATATTTAAAAACTATTATATAAATTATTAAATAATTATTAAATTTTTTTATTTATATAGTAAAAAATAAAATTATATCCTTTTTATTACTATTAAAAATAAATTTTATTATAAAATTTTAAATAGCTTTTTATTATTAAAATAAATATATAATAGTAAAAATAAACTTTAAAAGCTATAAAATAATAATATTAGTTATTATTTAAAAAAAAAAAAAAACTACTTAATTAAAAAAGTAATTAAAACTTTATTAAAAAACTAAATGCTATTTATTTACTATAAAAGTATATAAATAACATTTTAAAGCTTTTTATATCTTTTATAAATAAAAAAAAAGTTAATAATTAAAAATATTTTATAAAAGCGCTAAAATTAATAGTTAAATTTAATAAAAAAACTTAAATTTATACTTTTTATTAAAATATTAAGCTTATAAAGTGTATATATTAAAAATTAGTGAAAAAGCTAAAAGGTTACTACTAAAACTTATAACGTACGTAGCTATAAGCTAGCTAACTATACCACGGCCTTTTTAGCCTTACTAACTAAAAAGATATAGGATACTAAGCTAGCTGCTAGCTTAAAACCTTAGCTTATATTAACAGGTTTAGTTTAGTTTGCTTGTGACGGTTGTCACACTATCCCACGCTTATAGCTAACTTTTCGTACTTGTTTAAAAGGCAGCTTTAAATCTAGGCCGTGTCTGTTTGTTTTAAGGGCACATGCCTATAGGGTACCTACCTACTTACGTAATAGCTACGTGTAGGACTTAGCTGTTAATAGGTATAAGAGGATATCTGTCTCCCTTCCGCTGCGATTTAAAACGCAGCCCTTTAGGTAGCTTGGTATAGTGTAACGTATGCAGCTATAAGCTAGCCAACTGCGCCACAGCCCCTTTAGCCCTGCCAACTAAAAGAATATAAGATACTAAGCTAGCTGCTAGCTTAAAACCTTAGCTTATATTAACAGGTTTAGTCTAGTCTGCTTATAATAGTTGTTATAAAACTAAACAAGTAAATTTATTGCAAATTTAGTTATATTTTATTATATAAAATAACTTTTTAATAAGCAGTAATATTTTTATATATATTAGTTTTAACTATATATATGTTTTTATTTTTATAACCGTATTTATAATAATATTTATATTTATATTATTATATAAATTAGCTTTTTTAATAAAAAACTTTATATTGTTTTTATTAACTTTATAATAATAATAATTATATTATTATATTTAATTATATTATTACTTTAGCTAATTTTATATAACGTTATAAAACGTAGGTATTTATAAAGTAAATTATATATTTTTATTATATAAAAGCATTATAAGCATTATAACTAAAACAAAGATTTTATTTTATTAGTATAAGTTATACTTATAAAAGCATAGTATGTATATAAAGTAAAATTTATTATAGCTTAACTAAATTATTTATAAAATAACTTAAATATAATATAATTTATATATTTATAATATATATATACGTATATATAATACGCTTTATATTATTTTGTTTTAAATTTTTGCTTTTATAAACTTATATATATATATATAAAGTGTAAACCTATTTATATTAACTAGACTTAGCGCTAAGTTAAAAAAAAAACCTAGCAGCTTTAAACTATAGCAGTTTTTAAAAGCTTTTTTAAAAAAAAAAGAAAAGCGCAAAAAAAAAAGGCCTTTTTAAGTTAGTTTAATAAATAAATTAAAACTAAATTTATAATAATCTTACTAAAAGGTTTTTTTAGGTTAAGCTATTATTATTTAATATTTTTACCTTAAAAACTAAAAGTTTTTATAATTGTTAATTTAATTAAAATTTTTATATTATTTTATATAATATATTAGCTTATTAAAAGCAGATCTTATATTAATTAATATAAGTTAGCATTTATTTTATTTATAAAAAACTATAAAAGTTTAATAATTTTAGCATTTAAGGTATAAAAAAAGTTTTTTATGTTTTTTATTTTTTTTTTAAATAAAATAAATTATATGCTATTTGTAAGTATACTTAAAATTTTATCTTTTATAAAATTTTAAATATTTTATATTTCTTTAAACACCTTAAATATATTAATATTATCTTATATAGCATTTAATTTAAATTTTAATATTAAAAGTAAATTAACTAAGTTTTTTTTTTTTTTATTATTATAATAACAAATTTATTTAGGTTATATATATATTATAATTTACTAAGCAACTAATTTATTAAGGTAGTATTTTTTAAAGTAAATTTATTAAAGATTTTTTATTAAATGTTAGTAATTTTTTATAGTTAAAAAAAGCCTTGCTAACTTGCTAAGTTTTTTAATAAACATATTTTTATTTATTTATTTAAAATACGCTAAAAACTAAAGGAATTTTTTAAAGTAGCTTAATAGTTTATAATATAATTTAAATTTTATATAGTTGTTTTTAATATAAATTTTAATATTTAAAAATATAATATTTATTTTTATTTTTTATGTATATATTAAACTAAAAGCTAGTTTAACGATTTTATTTGCTTTAAATAATACTTTTTTTTTTAATTTAGCTATTATAATATATAATATATTATTTATAAATCTTTTATAAAATAACATATCTTTTTTATTTTTAATATATAGTTTATATTTAGCTATATATAAGTTTATAATATTTAAAAAGCACGTAACTTTTATTATAAGGCTTTTTTTTTGCTTAAAAAACTTTATATATTTATTTTTATCTTTATATTAAAAAATAAAATAATTATTAGCAATTTTATAAAAGATTCCTGCTATTTAAGCTTAATATAAAGCTTTTTTATTAGCAAAGTAATATTTTTATACTATTTTTTAACATAACTTTTTTAGTAGTTTTAAAAATATATTTATATAATAAGCAACTATATTAGCTATATATAAAAAAGCTTTTTTTTTATTTAAAATTATTAAAAATAAAAGCGTTTTATAAACTTATTTAAATAAAATAATAATTTATTTGTTAGCTTTAATAGCTAGTTTAAATAATTTAAATAAGATTTTAGCTACTAGATTATATAATGCTAAATAGCATAATATAATTAGTTTAAAAGCAAACAGTTTTTTATAGATTTTAGGTAATCCTATAAACATAAGAAAATAATCTAGTTTTTTTTTAAACTATTATAAATAAAGCTTTTTTTGTTTTATTATGCTAATAAAATATTTTAAACTAAACTTTGCAAGTATAACTATTTTATTTTTTGCTATTAAGTTTTTAACTATTGCTTTATTTTTTAAAACTTTTTTAAAGACATTTTTATTTAAAGCTAAAAATTTTTTGCATTTTATATAATATTATTATAAAAATATAACTATAATTTTAAGGTTTTTATTAAATATAATAACAAGTAGTTTATTACTTATTATATATTTTTAAATATTTTTTATTATAGTTATATTTTTTATAACTTTTAATAAAAAATTAATAGACTTTTTAAGCTAGCTAAATAGCATAGTTTTTTTTTATATTAATTTTTATTTAATATAATAAAATGCTTAGCGTAATTTCTTTAAATAAAATGCTTTTATATTTAAGTTTAAATTATATAGCTTTTTTTTTTTGCTATTACTAAAAATATATTTTTAATAAATATGTTTTAAAAAGTCCTTTTATATAGATAATAATAATAATATATTAATATTAATATATATAAAATATTTAAAACTAAGTAATAAATTATCTTTAATTTTTAAAGGTAATTTAACTTTTTTTAAATAATAAACTTTTCTTTTATTTCTTTAAGCTTTTAATATATTTAAAAGCATATTAAAAAAGATATTTATTTTTATTATATAAATAAGATTAAATAATATACTTTTAAAAAATATAAATAAATTATTTTATTAGACTTTCTTTTATAGATTAGCTAGTTTTTGCTTTTTCGTTTTATAACCTTTTTTATAGCCTTAGTTTTTTTTCTTAAAAGTTTTTTTTTTTTGCCTTTTTTTAAAGCTTATTTTAGCTTATTTTTACCTATATAATATTAGTTTATAAAAAGCATTATAGTTAATATTTATACCTTTAGCCTATATTTGCTTTACCTTTTTAGCTAATCTTTTATTAAAGTATTTATTAAAGGTTTTAACTATAATTGCTATATTTTTAAATATAAATATAGCTTTTTAATAAACTTTAAGTTTAGCTAATAATTTTTAAAGTTTAATTATATTTTAAGCATAAAAAATCTTTATAACTTAATAAGCTAAAAAGTTTACATTATTAAAAGCTTTTTTATAGTTTATATTTATTTAAATAATATTTAATAACTTTAATATAAAGTTTTAATTGTTATGCTTATTATAAAAGTATTAAATTAAAAAATATTATAACTTATAACTTTGCTTATTTTATTTATATTTATTTTATAAAACGCTTTTTATTTTTTATAAACCTTTTTAATAATGTTTTTAAAGATTTTTATATTATTTTTATTGTTAATAAAGCTATTTAGGTAAGCTAACTTTTTCTTTTTTGCTTTAATAGTTAAATTTAAAGTATTATCTTTTATTTTTTAAACTAAATTTTTTATTAAAGCAATTAAGTTATAGTTATCACTTTTTATATTAAAAAATTCCTTTATATATTAAAATTTAAAGTTATTAATAGCTTTAAGTTAAAAAAATAATATATTTATTTTTTTATATGTTTATATTATTTAAAATGTTTTATTAACTTAGCTATATTATTTATATACGTTATTAAACTAAAAAAACTTTAGTTAAAAAGTTTTTTAATATATAATAAAAATAACATTTATATAATTTTTAATAATAGTAAAATAAAAGTAAATAAATAAACGTTTTTAATTTTTTTTAATATTAGCAATAAAAGCTATAATAAATAAAAATAAAATAGTAATAATAAAAGAAAACTTAGTTAATATTATAGCAATAATTATATAAAAAAGTATAAAAGCTAATTTTTAAATATTAAAACTAAAACATTAAGCTTATAAAATATATATATTAAAAATTAATAAAAAAGCTAAAAAGTTATTACTAATATTAAATAAGTAAATTTATTGCAAATTTAATTACGTTTTATTATATAAAATAACTTTTTAGTAAGTAGTAATATCTTTATATATATTAGTTTTAACCGCGTATATGTTTTTATTTTTATAACCGTATTTATAATAATATTTATATTTATATTTGTAATAATAATAATAATAATAATAATAATAATAATAATAATAATAATAATAATAATAATATAAATAATATCTTAAAGCTTTTTATACCTTTTATAAGTAAAAAAAAAGTTAATAACTAAAAATATTTTTATAAAAGCGCTAAAATTAATAGTTAAATTTAATAAAAAAACTTAAATTTATAGTTTTTATTATTTAGCTTAAAGTTAAAAAAAGTAAATATTATACCTTTTAAAATATATATATTTAAACTTAATAAAAAAATAAAAGTAGTTTTTAATAATAATAAGTTTATTTTTTTACTTTAAATAGTTATTATAACTACTTTAAACTAAAGCTAATAAAAATAGCTTAAAAAAGTTAAATGCTATATAAAATTTAAGTTTTAACTTGTTTTATTAATAAAAAGTTTTTATATAATAGCTAAAAATAGCTTAAATATATAAAAAAAGTAAAAATAAGTCCTTTTTATTAATATAATATATATAAAAAAAACATAAAAAAATATTATTAAAAGATAATATTTTTTTTAATAAAACTATTTTTTTAAAGATTTATAATTAAAAATATAAAGCTTTTAAATTAGCTTTTTAAAACTTTAAAAGTAAAAAACTTTTTAATTAAAAAAAGTATATAAAAATATATATTTAAAATTTATAAAAATATTAAAAAAAATTAAGTTAACTAAAAAAAAACTTTAACTAATTAAAAAATTTATTATAAATATAAATTTAATAAAAGCTAAAACTAAAATCTTTATTAAAATATTATTTTAAAAAAAGATAGCACTTTTTTAAGATTTTTTAAAAATTAGCTAAATTAGTAAATAAATATTTCTTTTATATAAAATTAAAATAATTTTTTATATTGCTTAGCAAGTTAAAAGTATTTTAATATTAAAGCTTTTAAAAAAAGTTATTATTAAAGTTTTTAAAATAAAACTTAAAAATAGCCTTTTAAAAAAAGCTTACTTAATATATTATAATATTTAGTTTTTAGTTAAAAAAAAATAAAAAGGTTTATTTAATTAATTTAGCAACTTAACTAAATAAAGTTACTATTAAAAACGCTAACTTTTTTTTAAGTTATAATAAGTTTATTAAAAATTTTATAATATATAAAATGTTATTAATAATTAACTTATTTTTTAAATATAATTAAGTTTTTTTTTTTAAGTTTAGCTAAGCTATAATTATATTTGCTACTTTTTTTAAAGCGCTTTAAATAATTACTTTTTCTTAAAATACTATTAACTTTATAGCTTAATTTTTAAAAGTAATATTATAAGTTTTATATAATATATTATTAATAAAATATAAGCTATTTTTTAAATAATATTAAAGTTAAAAAACTAATTATAATATATAATAATTATAAGATTATTTTAAAAGTTAAGTAATATATTTTTAAATATTTTAAAAATTTAAATGCTATTTTACTAAACTTTAAGCTTGCTAAAATAACTGCTAATATTATAAAAAGTAATTAATATAAGCAGTTAGCTTAAATAATAAAATATATATATAAAACTAATAAAAAACTTTTAATATATATTAAAATTATTAAAATAATTAAATAGTTACTATATAATAATATTATAAAAATTAAAGCTTTTTTTAGCTTTATTATATATTATTATATTTAAATTAAAAAATATATATTAATTATAATATTATTAACTATTTTATTATAAAAAAATAAACTATTTTAATTTTTTAAACTTTAGCTTAATGCTATAAAAACTTTAAAAGCTATTTTAATATTATTATTAATTTTAGTTATACTTACTTATAAAAAAAGTGCTATATAGCTTAAAGCAAATATATTAAAAACTAGCTATAAAGCTTTATTATATTAAAAAATAAATAGCTAAATAAAGCTTTTATAATATAAGTTAAAAGCATAAAAAAAAGTAAAGTTAAATTATAATACTATAAAATAAAAATATTTAGCTATTATAAAAATATTTTAAAAGCTAAGAAATTATTTATATAATATTAGATTTTACTTTAAAATAAACGCTAAAGTATTAATTGCCTAGCTAAATAATAAGTTTTTAGCTTTTTTAAATATATAACTTATAAAATAAATAGCTTTTATTAAACTATTTAACTTTAAACTTTATTATATATTAAAAAAAAAGTATATTATAGCTAATAAACTATTAAAAAAACTTTTTAAGCTATTTAATAAATAAAATATTAAATAAAAAAAAAATATAAAAAACTTTATTAACTTTTAACTATATATAATAGCTATTATAATAAATATAATAACTATATAAAAACCTTTTAAAAAAGCTAGTTTTATTTTAAAGTTAGTATAATTAAATAAAAGTAAAAAGATTATAAGGTTTTTTATTATTAGCAATACTTTTAACTGTTTAAAAATTAAAATAAAACGGAAATATTTTAAAAAAAAAGCTTTAAAAATTTTTTTAAGCAAATCTTTAGTTTAAAAAAAAACAAAAAAAAAAAAACTTTTAAAAAAAGTAATTAATAACTTTAGTAAAAAAAAAAACACTAATTAAAATAAGCTATAAAAGCTTTATATATAAAAAATAGCTTATTATAACAGTAAAAGTTTACTAAAAATATTATTAAAAAAGCTTTTATAAAAATATTTATAATATAATTAAATATTACTTTTAATATTAAAGATTATAAAATAAAAAGTAAGTAAAAAAATATAAAATAAACTATTTTTTAAACTTATTAGTTTTTTAAATAGTAAATATTTAAATTATATTAATAAATAATAGCTATAAAGCTATAATTAAAGCTTATTATAAAATAATAATATAATTAAAAGCTAAATTATTAAAAAAGGTTAACTTTATTATAATCTTTAAGTTTTTAAAAAAAAAGATTATTTATTAATATAAAATACTTATAAAAATAAAATATAATAATAATATTAAATTTTTAAAAAAAGTAAAAGCAATAATAGTTTTTTTAAAATATAAACTAAACTATAAACTTATATATTACTTTTAGTTTTAAAGCCTTATTAAAAAAAGCTTTATAAAAATAATAAATAAAACTAAAAAAAATTAAATAAATTATTTAAATTTAATAATATTAGCAAAATAAATAGCTATTTAATATTATAGCTACTTTTTTTATAAACTAATTTATAAAAAGCTTTTTATTATATTAGTTAAAAATATTATTTTTATATAGTAAATTATAAAGTAAAATAAAATAAATAGCTATAAAAACTTAATTATAGCTATTTAAAAAATTAAAAATATTATAATAAAAAAAAAAAAAAATAATTAATATATATAATATTTAAAATAGCTATAAGATTTTTATACTTTTTGCTAAAGGTAATTTAATATTTTTATATAATACTTTATTATTTATAAATATATTAAACGCTAAAAAGCTACTTTATTAATAGCTAAGCTTTTTTAAAATAGCTAAAGCTTTAAACTATAAAAAATATAAACTAAAAAATTTAACTAAAGTTTTTTATAAAAAAATATTTCTAGCTAAGCAGTTAAAAGCTTTTATTAAAAACAAAGTAAGTTATTAAAAACTTAAAAATTTAAATTAAAACTTATAAATAATAAAAAAACTACTGCTTAATATTAAAAAAAATTTAAACTAAAAAAAAATAAATAATTAAAAACTAAAAAAAAGAAATTATATAAAAAAATAAAAAAATATAATAAATTACTTTTAAATAAGTTAATATAAAAATAAAAGAAATTAATTTTTAATGTTATAAGTAAACTTTTATTTTTATATTTACTTTTAAACTTTTAATTTAATTAGAAAAAAGGCTAAAAACTTTAAAAAAAAAGCATTTTTTATAAAAAAAGCTTAAATATTACTATTAAAACAAAAAAAAATTATAAATAATAAAATATAAACTTATTTTTTAATTATATTTATTTTTAGTAAATATTTAAAAAAAAATAATTAATTACTTTTATAAAGTTATAATTTTATTATTATATTTATTAAAAAGCTATTTTTAATAAAAAGAATTTTATATTTAAGTATAAAAATTAATTTTTATGCTTACTTTTACTTTAAATAAAAAATATTATAAAATTTAGTTTTAAAATAGTTAGTTAATTTTTTTACTAGCTTTTTTTTAAAAAGGTTTTTATTAGCAGTATTATTTTTTAATATAGCTATTAAGCATTTAAAAAATAAAAATTATAAGTTAATTTTAAAGCTAATATTAGTTTTTTTAATTATTATAAACATTTTTATTATTATTTATGCTATTTTTTTTAAGTTTTTTTTTAATATTTTTTAAGCATAAAAAAATACTTTTTTATTAATAGTAGCAATAATATTTATAATGCTTTTAATATTATTTATTTTATTTAAATTATATATTATAAAAGTTATTATTATATTTATTAATATTATCTTTTATTAAACTTATTTTTATAATTAAACTATTAACTAAAATATATTAAAAATAATAAAAAAGCTTAATATAAATAGCTATAATGCTAAGATAAAAAAGTAAAATAAGCAAAAAAATTAAAAATAATAAAAAATAAAAATAATATTAATAAAAAAAAAATATAAAAATAAAATAACATTAAAAAAAAGGTAATAATAATTATAAAAGCTAAATAATATAAAAAACTAAGTTAATTAAGCATAAAAAAATATAAGCTATATAATTTTTTAATAATTATAAATTTTATTATTTATTTTTTTATTTTATTTAATAGTTAAAATAGCTAAAAATAAAAAATAAAAATTAAATTTTTTTTAATTATAAAAAAAACTATAATTTAATATAAAATATTAAATTAAAATTAGCTATATATATATAATTAATATATTTTTTTTTTACTTTTTTTAGTATTATTACTTATTACTTTTTATTTTTTACTTTTAAATACTTTTTAATTAGTTTTATATTAATTTCTTTTTTTTTATGCTTGTTTTTATTTATAATTATATAATATCTATTATAATAACTAATAAAATAAAGGTTTATAAAACTATGCTTTTAGCAAAAGTAAAAAAAAAAAAGCAGCTAGCTAGGCTAGTTTTAAAAATTAAAAATATAATTAAGCAAATATATTATATAAAGCTTTTAAAAAAATAAGTTAGTATAAAAAAAGCAAAATAATTAAAAAAAACTAATTAATTATACTTAAAAAAAGTTATTATTTTTTTTAATATTTTTAATAGATTATTAAAAAATAATTTTAATAAAAGTATTAAGTAATAATATAATAATTAAAAGAAAGTTTTTTAATATAAGGTTTTTAAAAATATCTTTTATTAAAAAAAAAGTTTTAAAATAAATATTAAAGCTAGATTTAAAATTAAAAAAATAATATTTTTTTAAATATTAAAAATATAGTTAGCACAAATAAAAATTAAATAGCTTAAAAAAAAATAATATAAAAAAAAGAAATATATGCTAATATAATTAAAAAAGTTTAAAAAAGTAAAAAGTAATTTATAACGCTTATAAAAGATAATATTTTAAGTTTTAAATAATTAAATAAATAAAGTAATAATATAATAATTATTTTAAAGCAAGCAAAATAAATACTTTTTTTAAAGACTACTTTTTTTAGCTTTTATATATAATAGCTTAGCTAAAGGCTTTTTAGCTAAAAAAGATTTAAAAAATTTAATATAACTTAAAATTTTTAAGCTAGCTTTAATTTTTATAAAAAAGTTTTAAAAGATCTTTTATTAAATATAATAACTTTTAATATAATTTTTTAAAATATAAATCTATAACTTTATTAAAGCTTATATAGTTAGTAATTATAATAAAAAAATAGCTAAAAAAAGTTTGTTTTTTTTTATTTAATTTTATTTAAAAATATATATTTTATTATTAATATAGCTATATTTGCAAGTAATTTTTTATATAATATTTATATTATTAATTTAAATAATAAACTATTAATTTTTAATTATAAAAAAAAAAAAAGTATAGCTTTAATATTATACTACTATTTTAATAAATAAAATAGTATAAATTATTAAAGCTTATAATAATAAAATCTAACTATTAAAATAAAACTAAAAAAAAATAAAATAATTATTTATAAAGTAAAAAGATAAACTATAAATAAAAAAAATAAAATTATAAAAAAAATTATAAAAGTAATAATATAAATAAAAAATAATAAAAAAACTTATACTTTTAATAAACTTAATAAAATAATAATAAATAAAAAAGTTATTTACTTGCTATTATTATATTTAATTATATTAACTATATTAACTATAATAAAAATATTAAAAATTTAATTAAAAGAATTATTTAATTATAAAAATATTAATTTTTAAATTATTAGGCTATATTTTTTAAATAAAATTTAATAAAAAAAAATATATAAATATTAATAAAAGTATTTTTAAACTTAACTTTATATTTTTTTATTTATTTTAAGTTTTTATATTTAATTTAATATAACTTTTTTACTATTAATACTATTATAACTATTATAATAATATAGCTATATTATTTATTTATTAAATTAAATTACTATTAAATACTTTTAATTAATATAAGCTTTTTTTAATAATATATTTTTAGTTATTGCTTTTTTTTAAACTTAATATAATTACTTTATATTATTATTTTTACAAGTATTATTATAAGTAACTATTATTATAAACTTATTAGTAAAAAGTATTATTAACTTAATATTTAAGCATATTATAAACTTATATTAAAATATTTATAATTAAAAGTTAAAAAATATTTTTACTAGTAAAATAAGTAATTAAAAAAAAAAAGCATACTAACTATTTTATTTAAAAGCTAAATTTTAAATATATTAAGACTTTTTTTATTAACTTGTTTTTTTTTACTAGATTAGCTAAAATAAAAAGCATTTTAAATATTTTTAATATTTTTAGCTTATTATTATAACAATTATTTTTTAGTTTTTTAAGCAAAAATATAAAAAAAAATAGCTAAATAAAGTTTTTTTTGCTATAATTAACATATTTTTTTATATTAAAGCTAAAAATAAGCTATTAATATAAAAATAAATATTTTTATTATATTATTTTTTAAAAAACTTTTATAAAAAATAACCTATAAATATAAGTTTACTGCTATTTTTAATTAAAATAAGTTTAAAATAATATTATTTAAAATAATTATATAAAATATTTATTTAAATATTAAATTACTAATTTTTAAAAGTAATAGATTATAAAAAAAAGTAGTTATTAGTTTATAATTATTATTTATATTAGTTTATATATAGTTTACTTTTTTAATTTTTTTAAAGCTAGTTTTGCTAAAAAATATTATTATATAATTTATAAGCATATTATTATAAAATTATAGCTAAAAACTTTACTAAAAAAAAATAAACTATTTTATATTTAAATAAAATATTTTTAGTATATTTTTTAAATAAAAAAATAGCTAACGCTATAAGCTTTTTATAATTATATTTATATTTAATATAATTTAATATTTGCATATAATTAATATATATTTTTATAATTTATAAAATAAGAAAAAATACTTTAACTTTTTTAATAATAATATAAAGCGCTTTTAATAAAAATATTTAACTTATAATATATAATAAAATATTAAAGGCATAAAAAGCTAAAAAACTATTTATAGCTAACTTAAATATTAAAGTAGTTATATTTAATATTAAAAAACTTATTATAAAAAAAGCAGCTATATTATTAGCTTAATTTAGTAGCATGTAAAAATTTACGCATTTTTTTAAAATTATATATCTTATAAAGCTAAATAAATAATATTTAAAGTTTAATTTTTTTTTATAAGCAAAAAAAAATAATATAGTTTAAAACTTTAATATAAGATTTTTTAATTAAAGCTATGCTAATAAAGCATTTAAAGATTTTTATAACTTTAATATTACTTACTTTTTTAATTTTTAGAAAAATAATATTACTATGCATTTAAAAAATGCTTTAATTAAACTAAAAGTAAAAAAGTAGTTAAGTAAACTAAAAGTTTTAGCTATACTAAAGTTTTTTTTAAAGCTTTATTTTAAGCATAGTTTTTTATTTTTTAAAATTATTTTTAAAAATAAATATAATATACTTATAAAAAATTATAAAAAGTTAATATAAAATAAAGCATAAAATAATAAAATAAAAAGCACTAAAGCTTGCTTTATTGTTTTAAAATGCTATTGTTATAATTATTAAACTATAATACTTATAAATTTATATAATTAACTAGCTTATTTATTTAATTTATTTTTTTAAAAAAAAAGTAGCATTAAAAAAATAATAAAATAACTATAAACCTTATAAAAGGCTAGGTTTAATATAGCTACTATGCTTACTTAACTAATTAGCTTGTTTATATATAACTAGTTTAATAAATATATATATAAATACTTTAGCTTTTATATGCTATATTTAATATTTTATTAGCTTAATAATATTATTATAAATAAAAAAAAAAGCTAAAATAAAAAGCAGTTATTAGCTTAAGTATATTATATATAAATAGTAGCATTTATTAAAATATATATTAATATTTAAATTAAAAAAAGTTTATTATTTTTACTTTTTAATTTTTATGCTATAAAAAAAGTTTATAATTAAAAAGCATAAGATTTAAAAGTATTAAAAAAGGTAGTAAATCTATTAAAGCTTATATATAAAAGTAATTAAAATATTTAAGCCTAATTATATAAAATGTTTTTTTAGCTAAATAACTGCTTAGCTTAATTAAAAAAGCTAAAAAAAAAAGCTAATTAATAATGCTTAAATATTTACTAACTATATTAATTTTAACTTTAATAATTTTAATGCTAATTAGCTTATTTACTAGCAAATAATAATAGTTATATTGCTTATATAAAGTTTATATTAAAAATAATAAAATAGCAAGTTATTTTTTTAAGATTTAAATATATTAGTTAAAACTTTTATAAGCTTTTATATTAATATTATTAAATATACTTTAAAGATTATAGTTAAGCTTATAATAAAAGATATTTTTATAAAAAGCAATATAATAATATTAATAATATAAATAAATAAAAAATATATTATAATATAATAATATTAAGTAAAAAAAAGCTAATTTATATAAAAGCTTATTTTAATATATACTTAATAAAAAATAGTCTTTATATTTTATATAAAAGTTATTAATGCTTAAAAAGGCTTTAATATAAAAAAAAATAATAAATATATAGCTATTAATATTATTTAATATAGCTAAACCTATAGCGTTTTATATTTATTATAACGTTACTAACTAAAAAAGCTAAGTTTAAGTTTTTTAGTATATTTTTTTTATATTATTTATATTATACCTTTAAAGTGTTACTAAAATATATGTAAAAAACTTAAAACTTTTAAATAAAGTAGCATATAAAAAAACTTACGTAATAAAATAATGCTATATTTAAAAATTAAGCTTAAAAAGGCTTTTATAAATAATATTTACGCGCTATTAAATAAGCTAAAAAAACTAAAACTTAAAAAATTATATAATTAAAGCAAAAATATTACAAAAAAGCTAGTTAAAAAAAAAAGCATTAAAAAAAAAAGCATTAAAAAAAAAAGCATTAAAAAAAAAAACATAACTAATAAACTAATATTATATAAATAAACTTAATAAACTTACTTTAAAGTATTTTCTAACTTTTTTTTATGCTTAAAGTTATATTATAAATAATATAAAAACGTATTAAATATAGCTAAATTTTTTTAAAATAATACCTTAAATAATATTTTGCTATTAAAGTTTTTTAATTAAGTAATCTTTAATAGCAAGCCTTTTAATTATAGCAAAAAAAAGTAGCCTTTTTATATAAATAGCTTAAAAATACTTAGTTTAATATTATATATAAACTTATTTTTTTATACTTAAATAGCTAAAAAGGATAAAATTAATATAACTAAAGTATTAAAGTATTAAAAAAAGCAAAATAAGCACTAAAAGTATAAAAGACTAAAAAAAGCAAAGATAATCTTATAAAACTTAATAATAAAAGTAAAAAAGCTAAAAAGCTAGTTAAAAAAAATAAGAAAAAAAAATAAATTAATTATATATACTATTAAATTAAAGCGTTAAATTAATAATTAAGCTATATTAAAGTTAATTATATTTTAATTAAGGAACATTAAAGTAAAGCTTATTAAAAAAGTTAAATAGAAAAATATAAGGAAAAAAAAGTTGTTTTAGCAAATTAAAAGCATAAAATAAAGTAAAACAAAATATTATCTACGCGTAAAATTAACTTATTTGCTTTTATTAACATCTTTAAGCTATAATTAATTAATTTTTTATGCTATATTATATTTTAAACATATAAAAGTATAATGTTTAAACTATTTTTATATAGCAGCTATATAAGCTTTTACTTACTTATAAACTTAAAGCAAAAGATTAAATAGCCGTTTTTATTAGCTAAGCTTATTATTATTTATTTAAGTTTTAATTAACTTACTATATTAATAAAGTGTTATAAAGGTAATAAGTATATTAATAATAAAAAAAGGTTTTATTATTTTAACTACCTTTTAAGTAGTAAGAATAATAGACCTTTTAATAAGTTTTACCTACTATATAAGTGAACCTTTTACTTAATTATATTATATATAATATTTATAATTACTTTAAAGTTATTATTAATATTACTTAGCATTTTTATAAAAATATTTAATATTATTTCTTTAGTGCTTAGTTTTAACAATTAATATTTTTCTAAAATAATAAGGTTAACTTAACGTTTTAAAAGCTTTTATTTATAAAACTTTTTTATTAGCAAAAACTTTATAAAAAGTAATAAGTTATTAAGCTATATTAGCTTTTTATTAGCATAGTTTAAAAAAAATTTAATATTTAGCTAGCTAGTTAAGCTAATTAAATATTTAGCTTTTATTAGTAACTTAAAAAAGTTAACCTTTAAATTTCTTTTTATTAATTTTAAAAGTAGCATATAAATATTATTTTATGCTTTTTATAGTTTTTTTATAATTAAAAAAAAGGTTATTTTTATATTAATATTATTAATTTAGCTTTTAGCTATTAATATACTTATTAAGCTAACTTTAAGCTTATTATTAAAAAACTTAAGCTTTAATATTATATAATATAATAGCTTTTATTTTAAATTATTTTCTTATAACTAAATAATATTTATAAAAAAAAAGTTTTTTTATTATTATTTATTTTAGCTAAAAATAATAACTAAACTATTATAAAAACTTTTAATAGTTTTATTAATTTTTTAAGTTAAAAAACTTATTAGTTAAATCTTTTTATTTTTTAACTTTTTTAATAGGTTATTTTTATAACCTTTTAAGTTTAAGCTTATTAAAGTATTTAATAATATAATATTTAAATTTTTTATAAATAAAACATATATTATTAGCTTAATAAACTTTTTTTTTTATTATTTAAAGCTTTTTTTAGCTGCTTTAAAGTTTTTATAGCATTTAGTTTAGCATTATATTAAGCAGCTAAAGCTTTATTAGCAATAAGCTTATTTTGCTAGTTTTTAATTATATTTTTAATAGTGCTAATAGTTATGCTTATAGTTTTATATAGCTTTAAATATTTTATTATAAAAGCATTTATAGCTTATATATAGTTTATATTAGCTTTAAAGATTTTACTTTTTAAATTAAAGTTTATATGCTTTTAAAAACTTTAAAACTATTTTAATTTAAAAAATTTAGCTTTTAACGCTAAAAGATTAAATTAAATAATAAATTAGTAAATATTTTATTTAGCTTTATAATAATATTTATTTAGCTTATTTATAAAGCTTTAGCTAATTAGTTTAAGTTATAATAAATAGTTTTTAAAGCTTAAATTATTTTAGCTTATATTATTATATAGTTTATAATAAAGCAAAAAATATT